>BSBM01000459.1:9238750-10730000 GCA_027924585.1 Larix kaempferi | reverse complement strand
ATTTTGAAAATGGAAAAGAACCCTCACAAGTACACACAAAGACCTACATCCTAAAAAAAAAAGTTTATTGATTATGTTAAGACCATGATGTCAGGGACTAATGCTTGAGCTAGTCATTTTAGGGCTTGGTTGACTTCCTTAATTAAAAAATAAATAAAATTAACATAAATAAATATGGGAAAATAGTGCTGCACTAGAACAACCTGTTATCTACGACTGTATATAATTTTTTTCACAAAATTCCACCAATTGCATACCAAACTAAGGGACTAACGCCAACATATTCATTATATTTTCTTAAAAAAATAATATACCAACCTTAGGAGAACCCCATTTTTTGGGAGTTATACTTAATTTCCACAAATAATATTTATATATTCGTGAAGGTAATTCGATTGTCTACGTTTCATATTCTTGCTCCATATTCCAAAACACTGTGTAGGTATCTCTAATACTGCTTTTTGACGTTCAAATTTCTTTTTTCCAGGATTCCATTTCAACTAACGCGTCAGGAGTGGCCAGCATTATCTTGCACTAGCCCCTCAACCTATCAGATCTCCCAGGGTGAAATTATATGCCATGGACAAAACCTCGAAAGAGCATTTGCCAGATATCCTAGGGAGCTATTATATGCCATAGGAAAAACCTCGCAAGAGTATCTACAAATCTCCTAGGGTGCTATTATATGTCCTTCTAAGAAAAACCTCGAAAGAGCATTTTCCAGATCTCCCAGGGTGCTATTATATGCCATAGGAAAAACCTCACAAGAGTATCTGCAAATATCTCAAGGCACTATTATATGCTTATTGCACAACTTATCCATGGCCACGGAGTATCATTCTAATACTCATGATCAACCTGATCATCCTCGCACGGAGCATCGTCCTCATGCTCATGATCATACTGATCATCATCATACAGTGCATCATCTTGATGCACACCATCACATATGATCATCCTGATAATCATCATAGCATAGCATCGTCCTAATGCACATTACCAAATATGATCATCCTGATCATCATCATAGCATTGTCCTGATCATAATCATAGCATCTTCCTGATGCATATCATCACATATGATCATCCTAATCATCATAGCATCATCCTAATGCATATCACACAACACTTACATCCACAACCATGGGAAGGATCCTCCTACCACCATGCTTGGAATGGCTCCTGCAAATTTGTCCCATCACTTCCTCCTCGAATTATCTTCGAACTAAAGAACACCAAGCCTCCCTCTGAAGTACTCGAACTTCACTCTGGCTAGTGGTTTGGTTAACACATCTGCAATCTGCTCATCTGTCACAACATACTAGAGCTTCACTATGCCTCTCTACACCATATCCCTGATATAGTGATATTTGATATCGATGTGATTCGACTTGTCATGGAACACCGGGTTCTATGACAACTTCACACAACTCTGGTCGCCACAATAAATACAAGTAGCATCCAACTGGAGATCAAATAAATTAGACAATAGCTTCCTTAGCCATACTACCTCACAAATAGCCAAACAAGATGCAACATACTCTACTTCGGCTGTACTCTGTGCTACACAGGATTGCTTCCTGCTAAACCAAGAGATCACACCTGATCCCATATTGAAGCAACACCCCGAAGTGCTCTTCCTATCTGCAGCATTGCCTTCCCAATCTGAATCAACATAACCCTCCAGGTTAAAATTTTGATCCACATCATACTTGATCCCATAATCAATCATACCCTTCAGGTACCTCAGAATATGCTTTACAGCAATCAGGTGAACATGTCTAGGATCCGTTAGGAACTGTCTCAAGGTGTTCACCACAAAGCAAATATCTGGTCTTGTGTTTGTCAGGTACATTAAGGACCCAATCATCTAATGATAAATCGTGGCATCAACCAACTCTGATGAAGCATCACTCAATAGCTTTAGGTTCGATGCCATAGGTGTGGCCATGGCCTTGCAGTCCATCATCCCAAACCACTTCAGGATCTCTACTGCATACTTCCTTTGTCCAAGGAAGATTCCATTTGCACTCGTCCACACCTCCATACCTAGAAAGTAATGCATCATACCGAAGTCCTTCATCTCAAACTCGACAATAGGGTTCCTCTTCATATCCACAATCAACCCAAACTCACCTGTCACAAACAGGTCATCTACATACAGGAGGAGTATCACTGGATTTTTTTCCTCAACCTTGTAGTAAAGGTTGGAATCCGCTTTACTCTTGGTAAAGCCCAAACTAACCAGGAAGCTGTCAATCCTTCCGTACCATGTTCTGGGTGCCTGTTTCAAACTATACAAGTATTTCTTCAATTTTCACACATGTGACTCCCTGTCATGTGTCTCAAATCCGAGTGGTTGCTCCACATACACTTCCTCTTCAACTACACCATTCAAGAATTTTTTCTTGACATCCATCTAGTGTATCTTCCATTTCATCACTGCATCCAGAGCAAGTCCTATTATGAAGGAAGTGTATCTAGCTACAGGTGCAAAATTTTCTTCATAATCTATCCCTTCTTTTTGGGAGAAGCCACGAGCCACAAATCTTTCCTTGTATTTCTCTATGCTACCATCTACATCATGCTTGATATTGTAGATCCACTTGGAAGTCACAACAGACTTCCCTTCTTGTCTTGGGACCATATCCCAAACATCATTATTCATGATCGACTGGTATTCCTTGATCATGGCATCCTTTCATTACCGCATCTCGGATCCTGGGAACCTCAGATTCTTCAATATCTTCAATATGTAGTTTTCTTGAACTTCATTGTTGGAACAAATGTTGTTGTCCTTCTTTTGTAGGTGATTGTATATGATATTTCCTACAAGTCAAATTCAATTGCATGATTATAAACATCTCATAGTTTTCAGAACAAAACTTACGCATAAGAACATATGTCATACAATCATGCAATTATCATAGCCAATGCTTCAATACAACATTTATCCATATCCTGTAACTTTCTAGATGCCTTCCATCTCTACCAGAACATTGTTAAGAGTGTGCACTACTCCCAACATGTCAACAAAGAGGTTTCATTCTAGATAAGTAGCAATGGAATGTTGTACAATACCATAGGCCACTTACCCATTACTTGCATATTAGTAGTATCTTGTTCATTAATGCAACTTTTCTAAAATGCATAATATACATCCTAAATTTAGGAACATAAGTATGTACATGACTGAACAACATTATTTAATTAATCATATATACAAGAAATGATAATTCAAATACTTATCTTTGTTTGGTTGTTGGGTGGACTCCCTCTCAATCCTTGCTTCCTTGCAGGAACTACCGGAGTGTGCTCCCTCTTGATCTTTGCTTCCTTGCAGGAACTACTGGAGTGTGCTCCCTCTTGATCTTTGCTTCCTTGTAGGAACTACTGGAGTGTGCTCCCTCTTGATCTTTGCTTCCTGGATTATCTGTCTTTGAACTTATATCCATCCTTGTCCACTATGCATGCTTAAGTGTGCACTAGTGTCATCATTGTGTCATCTTCAAGATCTCATACAAAATCATACATCATTAGTATAATCTCAAAACATTATGATTCTAAATAATTTTAAACATGTATGGTTATGGTCATTTCATATACAAGTAATTTATGACAAGCATTAGTATTCAAGGTTTCAGGGAGTACTTCTTTTAATCATGCATATGTTAGAAAAACAGGATCGCAGAGCAATAACAATAAACAGAAATGCAAATATAATCACACATACACATTACAAGAGAGACACAGATATATCGTGGTTCACCCAACTTGGGCTACGTCCACACTGAATTTGCCAGTCCTTATTATTATTACCGTCCAGCAAGTCGAAGGGATACAACCTGCAGCACAACCGCTGCACTTCCTCTTCTCTGTTTTACAGTCTCTCTCCAGATCTCAAAGATCTTTACAATGCATAAAACCTAATACATCAACCCTAGCCGTATTACAATGTCTTTCTTTTATAAGGGAAATACAATGGGAAAATACCACAGGATACCCAAAACCATGGGCCCGCAAAACAGCTGGCGAAAACAGCCCCAAAAATTTTCTTCGGGGGCGCTGCCCCCGAACCCCCCAGCCAGGGGGGATGGGCCCCCCTGGAACCCCGTGGGGGGGCGATGCCCCCCCACACCCCCCCGCTGGGGTGAGTGTACAGTCCACCTACACATAATATAGAACTGGGGTACAAACACGGCTAATACAATATCATCTATGAGACTAGAAGATCTGGCTCCACAACCAACAGCATATTCTTATTTGACTATTGGACTCTTCTAGTTTGTCATATCATTAATCAAACTAAGAAGCATAATATGCATAAACCCATGATTATTCAAACCTATAATTTCATGAATAATAATTATCAATCATACAAAAGTATACTTATATGATATCCTAACACAAGGTAGGATTCTAACTTGATATAGGAAAAAAAAACATACCTAGATTATCATGTTTGTGAGTTATGTCTAACATACCCAAACAATGTCTTCTTTGTTCTCTTCAATGATTTAGAGACCTTGTGCTAGTAACTTGCATATCTCATAAGTTAAGCTTTGTAGAACCAGATTATACATACCTCGTAAGTAGAGATTCTATCTGATCAATGGTTCTGGATGAGTCTTTGTCTTCATGTCACAATGGTCATATGTTCTTGATCTAGAACTTGATTTGTATTTCTTGATGTAACTTTCATGTTACCGAACAACATCATCCTCATACAACACCATAGTGCATTAGTACAATCATAAGTATCATAACCCTAATCAATGAATGTCTTCTATCATTCGCATGCATTCATACTTTTACTAAGGTGATAAGACAAGTCCAAAATAATTCAAGATTGTACTAACCTCAATAATACGAAGACAAACATATCATAAACTTAATCCTGAACAGATTTCAAAACATACCTGTATCTTCTCAAGTCATACCTGTCGGAATTGCTTGTAGTTTTCTTTTGTAAGGCCTTAGCCTCATCTTCCTCTGGAATTGGAATTTCTTGTAGGTTTCCAAATCATTCTCTTCTAGGATTAACCCAATCCACTTGATTTGTTGAATTTGGATCTGGAGCTGGCTAGGGTTTGTCAGAGAAACCCTAAAAATCCAAGCATGGAATTTCAAACTTTTGTCTGGAAAGGGAGATGTAGATGACTGAGGTGAGCAAGCCAGTGTTCTCAGATTTTGAAAACTCCAAAAATTGACCCCTCAAAATTGACCTACGAATTTCGGATCTGCAACTTCTGTCAAATTCTGGTTTTCTGGTTTTCTAGTCAAAATCCCAAACTAGGGTTTGATAGAGTCCGGGGTTCTACCCAACCAAAAAATTTGATCCTGGTCTCTAACTTTCGATTTTGAGGAGGAGTATCTAGCCGTGGTCTCAAATTCCAAAAATTCCAACTTTTGCAGAAACCCTAATTTCCCGCAGCAGTGACAAACCAAAAATGAAAGTGCTCAGAATCCAATTTTGTTTGGACATAAATATATGCCATATTGTTTCTGATGTATCTTTATAATTTCAAATCCTCATGGTCTAAAACTTTAGCCTGTGGTAGACTAACCTGTCCAACCTCACATATTTTAGCTTTAATGGATTCTTTGAGAGAGAGATATGCCATGTGTCGCAACATGACCTATTTATGGGATGAAACATCATAGCGAACTTATACGGAGTGCCATGTGTCACTATTTAAACTTCGACATCTCAAACTCAGACTTGTGAAACTACATTCTGTTCCCTAACTTTGAATTTTTACGGAATTCCATTTGAAGCTTCCTATCCTGAGATATGACCTTTGTTCCTAGGTCACCTGTTTAGGGATGCATTCTGGAATAAGCAGAAACCCTAACTTCTACGAATCATATCTCACAAATTACAATGAATGTAAGGTTGATCTTTGGACACAAGGTACCATTGGGGATACAATAAAGTACAAATGCATACATACAATATACAAGTGAATATCTTTTGAAGTTACAAATACATCAACACTCTTCGAGAAGCCACCTTTTATGAGTAGAACTGCAATTACAACATCTACATTTGAAAAATAATTCCATAGCCTTATACCTCTATAAATAGCTTCATAATAGAAAACCCCTAACTACTTGTGGTGCCATCATTGATGAGTACAAACCACCTAGTAGTGGGACTTATTTGATAAACATGATCATTATACATTAAGTAACTCTCCAGTAATTATCTAATGGGACTTACTTCAAGAGGGTAGCCTCTTATATTAATCGACTAAATCCTAATTACCCCCAAACTAGGGAGGATAGGGTAGGACGATAACACACCCTCCCCCTTCAAAATAAACATTTTTCTGAAGGTCGGAGGTATGAAAATTGTTGTAAATTATTGTTGTTTCCCAAGTGGCATCTCTTGGTTACATATCTTTCCATTGGATTAGTACTTCTTGAGTAGTGTGTTGGCAAAGTCAACACTCTTTGGTGGCCAATACTACTTTTAATTGTATCCAAATAGACTATTATTAATCAAGTTCTCGTAGGTTAGTTTCCACCTTGAAATTTAATCCCACTACCATTTTCCAATAGGCACATCAAAGATTGGATTTATCTTAGGATGGGTTGGATGATCCAATTTGTAGGGAACATACTTGATGCATTTGTAATACCCCTAGAAATTTGATTAAAGTTAAATAATTTCTAATATTGTTTTAATTATTGTTGAAAAATTAATTGATCAAGTGTGGTCAAAGACACTTGTGTGAGTATTTGTAATTATTATTATTATTTAATAAATATAAACAAGAGAATCCAATCTGAAGTAGTTGTTGAAAGAGTGTTTGTTGGACCATAAGGAGAAATGACATGTGTTGAACAAAAATACCATAGTGGTGAAAAAAAATATTTAATACCTCAACAGGTGCAGGAGGCATCATGCCTATTTTTCAGGTCAGAACTCCAAATGGAGGTTCTAGAGAAGGAGGCTCATGATAGACCTAAGTCTTACGAAAAGCTAAATAAGCATTCCCATCAGACAAGCAGGAGGTCTGGATGGAAGAGGGAAAGTATCATTGTTGAGCAGAGAAGTGGAACTGAGTGTGAGTTTAGAATTATTTTCCAACATCCTTTGTCCTTGTGGTCCAATGAATAGGCTCAGGGGTTTCAGAGAAAGTAATCTTGGTTGTTCTGGAAGATTGGTTGGGAGGAACGACGAACTTTAGATTGGATTCGGTATGTTCTTATTGTCAGGTTCTTATTATCTATATAATAGCATTTATTATTTACTTCTGAATATTATTTATTTTATTTTTTGTACTATTATCTAATGAACAATGTTTTACTATTTTATCTAAAAAAGTGTTAATCTATGCTGTTAAGATTACATTTTTACTACCTTGTGTATGATAACTATTTTATGCTGCAAATTCTAGTTTTGGTTATAATTCTGTTTAACTCGGTTTACACTGTAATTTCCATGTCTACGTTAACTACATTATTCTATCAATATTAGTTTTCTAGTTATAACTATGTTTTTCATATAATAGTTCAAGTTTACAAATCTGCCTTATAACCTAGGGTTTATATGGAATATAATATATTACTATGATAATTAGATAAAAGTATTATTTCTAAATGCTTAAATAGCATTGAGAAATCTATTAAGAAATACACAGTTTCACAGTAGAATCATAAACAAAGTATGTCGAATAAATTAAACTTAGGCATCTATACAGAGCCAAATGTCTTTCACAGTATTCACATATTAGAGATATAACTATTATCATTTGATTTATTTCATACAAACAAACCTAATGGCCAACCACGACTTTATATGAGAGTCTTTAGTTAAATGTTAAACAATTATCGCACAGAGTCGATAAGCTATCAAATAAAAAATGTATATTACAGAGCCGAAAAGCTTAGAGAATAACAAACTTTGTCTTCAGAAGTAAAACAAATCATATATATATATATATAAAGACGAAAGGCTTAACATCGTTTCCATACATCATAATCTTACTGTAATAATTAATACAAAGATTAGAAGCCAACAACGTTCTATCAATGAGTCTCAACAGATATGCTTATAAGAGTCGAAATATTCTGTAAAAATATTCATAAATCATCTAGGAACATAGCCAAAATGTTTAAAAGAACAAAGAGAAAATAACATAGAAAGGATCTCCATACATCAACGATATTCCACGTTCCGAAGCCGAAAGGCTTGGTCAAACAAAATGTTAAACTCTGTAAACATAATCGTAAATATTTAAAAAAGGAACCTAATGGTTTCCTTACATTACAATGTTTATGCATAGAATCCGAAGGGAAAATGGGGAAGTCGTAAGGATAAACCCTACAAACTGAATAAACAAAATAACTGAATAGACAATGCGAGAGAATTAACCATTGTTTCAAATCCCTAAATCAAGTGCATATGCATTTTCAAACTTACCCTTTAATATTAAAGATCATGGTATTCATACCTGTGATTCACAACCAATGCCGAAGTCATAAGAAATACATGCAACCACAAACAGTATAATATAGGAGTTAGTAAATGAAATAATCTGCTAAGAAATATTAAAGAGCCGAAAGGAAAAAGAGGAAATGTGTTTTAAATTGTTCTTGGACTCCTGTACATCTGTCTACGTCCATGATCTCAAACCTTTCGAAGGTTTCGATTCACCCTTTACAAAACAATTGTTAATCCAACGAGTGAAACAAACCCTTGTTTGAATAGATGGCAACACCCTTCGCACCTGCACATTACGAAAGGGTAAGTTACTTGTAATACACAGAGAGTCATAACAAATAAATGTAAAGAGTAGGAATTTTACCTGTGAAATAATTTAGGACCAAGTTCTTCCAAGCTATCCAACGCCGAGAGGCGCCTGGGCATAACGCATAACAACGAATATCATTAGCATATTCTCTCTATGGAAATAATAAATAGAAATTTAAAATGAATGATGGAGATTTAAATACCTATCGAGCCAAGGAAACCTTGGCCAAGTCGCAGCCTGAGTAAACAACAAAGAACCTTGGTTCAACACTAGTGAACCCTACATAGAAATCAAAACTCTTGTTAAAGGTTTCCCATATTTCGCAGAGCAGGTTCAAAACTGTATCACCATAGACATTTATCAAATGGTGTTTCTACGCAACAGGGTTAAACCCTGTGCATGCACAAAAAAACCTCCGCAACAAAACCACAAGCAGAGTGCCTTCAACACCTCCGTCTTGCATGGTAACAATGAAACCCTTGGTACATCCCTTGGTGGTTTACCAAGAATGTAAATGCATTGATTAACACAGATAACCAAGATCTTGCTTTGATCAAGACTCTCCAAGATAAATGGTGGAGTAACAATAATCCTTCACACATGGATGATCAATATCTTTATATGTCGACGAGGCATAAGAAGTAGTTAAGGCTCAGCTACAGTCAATCTCCCGACATCAAGTCGACATCACAACCCATGTATTGCATTTGAGATGTAGACGATATGTTACATGGCTTGTGAGCCACGATTACACAGTTATAAGATTTTTCACATCGCTTGTGCCATGATTTCTCAATTGTAATATTGTTCACATGGCTCGATGATTCGGTAATCCAGCAAGAAGATCCGTGTTACAGGCCAAAGTGTTTTATTACAAACCATTTCATATTAAGTGATGGCTTGGATCAAAATCCATAAGCCTATAGTCAAAATATTATCGAATTAGTTTTACTCATAGAAATATATTTCAAATGCTTTAACATTAGTTCCATAACATACACTTGTGCAAGATTGAATTCTAAAGTTAAACATTTTGGGTATAAAACTAATACATAAGGTAATCCTTAAACGTATTGCAAATGCATATGAATTCTTGAAATCCATAATTAAAATTTATGCCATATACCATTATAAAGGTCAATTTGACCATGGTATCCATGTCATAGGCTGGCAATTTGTATTATAATATCAACTAGTATTAACCTTATAATAATAGATATTCATATGACATAGTAGAAGTATTGATGGGATAAATAGTTGGGCATAGGCCACAACATCGGTTATTGAGCCTTATGAATAATGCTATTAAGCTTATCCATAATTATAACAGACTCTCAATAGTTATTAAGCCAAACCATGGCTGTTATAGAAACATAAAGGCGTCACTTGAAGGCTGGCAGTTTATTATGCAAACTACGTCATCAATTACATTAACTCTAAAAACATCAAGATTCAATTTATACCTGATCAACGAGAGATGCTGAGTATTATTGCATCCTTGTCCATTGTATACTTGTGACATAAGAATTAAATGTTGTCATAAATACTTATACTTGATTTTTTTTTTTAATTGAGTAAATTTGGGGTTGTGACAAATTGGTATCAGAGCACAGTTACAAACACTAGGCCTAAAAGTAGGCTCAACACGTATGGTCACGACGAAAAAAAAATAAAAATTGACTTATGTTTTCTGTATGGGTATTTCAAGAACAAAGATATAATCTCTATTTTGCAGGAAAATGGAAGGAGTAGAAACATCTGTTGAAGAAGGATCACATCATAGTGAACAAGAAAATATTAATAACGGTAATTTATGGGTTGATTTGAATGAAACTAGGAATGATAATCAATCTGAATTCTTACAAACAGTCGAAGAATTAAAGGAAAAAATACAAAGTGTAAAAGAGGATAATGAGTGTATCCTAAAGGCACAGGAATAGTTAAACAATGTTCTACTTAATAAGATACATGATCAAGAAACAGTAAAGAACAAACTATCCAATGAAGGAATCATGAAAATTGCATCATATAAGCGAAAGGCACGAAAAATAAATTTTGTAGATAATGAAACTAATTCATCTAGTGGAGGTTCAATAAGGAAAAATACGAAGAAGTATAATGCCAATGAAAGTAGTGACAGCGAACAAATTAAGAAAGAGAGTAAACACTATGAAGAAATTACTGGGGAATTCAAGAAAATAAAACCGCCTATCTTTAATGGTGAAGTTGAAACCAGAGAAGAAGCTGAAGCATGGCTATCTGGAATGCATAAGTACTTTCAGATTTATAATTATTCCACTGAATTAAAGGAAAAAATGGCCATTTATAATCTGTCCAGAAAGGAAGATATATGGTGGAAAGACATTAAAAAGGTGGAAAATATAAAAGAATGCCATGTAAGATGGAACTCTTTTAAGAAACTGTTTAAAAGAAAATATTTATCAGAACAATATTATGAAGAGAAGGATAAAGAATTTTATGATGTGAAACTTGGAGCATTACCTATGAAGGATTTATGCAGGAAATTATTAAGTTTACTTCGATATGTACCCTACATCATTGAAGAGAAACCGAAAGTACCATGTTTTCTAATTTGTTTGCTAGTAATATATAAAGAAAGAATTGAATATGATAATCCTAGAACTCTAGAAGAAGCAATGAGAAAGGAAAACTTATGCTATGAAAAAAATAAAAACAGAAAAGATAACATACCATCTTGGAAATGAAAGAGTTTTGATCAAAAGAAAAGAGTAAATAATTTTTTTCAGAAATGCTGGAAATAACTATAAGGGTTATCAAGGGAATAATTACATAAATAGACCTCAAAATGTAATGAATAACCAAAGAAGAGATGTATATGCTACATATAAAAGAGTTAATAATAAAAAAGAATCTTTGAAATGCTGGGAGTGTGGGGAACCACACTATTTCAAATATTTTCCAAAGAGAAGAAAGTATGTTAATAATTTACATTCTATACAAGAAGATGCTATTGTAGGAGATGTGGCCAAAAGCATACCAAGGATTAGCGCAACATTGGAGAATCGACAATGGTCGAAATAAAAGGTATGATAAAAGACAAACCTATTTCTATGTTGATAGATCCAGGTGCAAGTATAATTTATATATCTCCTAGATTGGTAGAAGCATGTAAACTTCAGCAGGATAAGTTTGAAAAGTCATGGTTAGTTCAGCTCGCTACTGGAACAAAAAGCAAAGTAACTAACATTTTTAATAACTGTGAGTTTTTCATGAATGAATTTAAAACACATGCAGATTTGAATGTTTTACCTTTGGGATCATATGACATGATAATAGGAATGGATTGGTTAGAAAAATATAGAGTGATTCTAAACTACTATGAAAAAACTTTTACATGCAAAGATGAAGAAAATAATTCCGTTGTAGTGAAAGGTATTCCTAGGAAGGTTATGATTAGAGAAATCTCTGCTTTACAAATGAAAATATCTGTTAGGAAAGGTTGTAAAGTTTTTGATGTTCACATACTTGATGATAGAGATAAAAGTGATAAAATTGATATAAATAATATTCCAATACTGAAATAATTCAAAGATGTATTTCCGGAATAAATCTAGGACTACCTCCTAAAAGAGAGGTAGGTTTTATAATCAATCTTATACAAGGAGCAGTACCAGCTTCGAAATCTCCTTATAGAATGAACATATTGGAATTGAATGAATTAAAATCTCAAATTCAAGAGTTAATTGACAAGAAATATATCCAACCAAGTGTATCCCCTTGGGGAGCATCGGTAATATTTGTTAAAAAGAAAGATGGTACTTTAAGATTGTGCATCGATTATAGACAACTAAATAAGATAACAATTAAAAATAGATACCTGTTATCCTGAATTGATGATTTATTCAATCAGGTCAGAGGTGCAACTATATTTTCCAAAATAGATTTGCGATCGAGATATCACCAAGTAAGAGTAAAAGATGAAGACATATATAAAACTGCGTTTAGTACCAGGTATGGTCATTATGAGTTTTCCGTGATGCCCTTTGGGTTGACAAATGCACCAACAGTGTTTATGTTCTTAATGAATAGTGTATTGAGTAAATACCTAGAAAAATTTGTAGTCATGTTTATCGACGATATATTAATTTACTCTAAAAATGAACAAGAACATGAAGAACACTTGAGAATTGTACTACAAGTATTAAGGGAACAAGAACTTTATGCAAAATTCAGTAAGTGTGATTTATTTAAAGATATAATTAAGTACTTAGGACACGTGATAACCAATGAAGGAATATAAATTGACCCTCATAAAGTAAAATCCATAATGGAGTGGCTAATTCCTAAAGACTTATCTGATATGCAATCATTCATGGGAATCACAGGATATTACAGAAAATATATTGAAGGTTTTTAAAAAATTGCATACCCTATAACTTCTTTATAGAAGAAAGGAAAAAGGTTCGACTGGAATAATAAATGTGAAGATAGTTTTAAGAAACTGAAGCACTTGTTAACAACAACTCCTATTTTAAAGATTGTAGATCCTTACAAGGACTTTACTCTTTGCACGGATGCATGCAAGGAAGGTCTAGGTGGAGTGTTAATGCAAGATAACTATGTTGTGGCTTATGAGTCCAAGAAACTAAAAGAACATGAAAGAAATTATGCAAACCATGATTTAGAGTTGGTTGTTATAATACATGCACTAAAAATGTGGCGACATTATCTTATTGGTAGACGATTTTTACTAAAAAATGATAATGTTAGTCTAAAATATATTTATGACCAACAAAATCTAAATGCAAGACAAGCTAGATGGCTATCTTTTCTAAGTGAATATGACTTCGAAATCAAACACATAAAGGGGAAAGAAAATAAAGTAGCAGACGCTTTGAGTCGTCATGTTAATATGTTATATGTAACTACAAGCAACGGTTACGAAACAGATTTGGAATTAAAAATACAAACAACACCAAGAGTTGATGATGAATATCAGAAATTAAAAGATAAAACAATAGAAAATGAAGCAAACCAAATAAAAACATATTTTAAATTAAACAAAAAAAGTTATTGATGTATAAGGACAGATTATATGTACCTAATTCTGCAGAAGTTAAGTTGTTAATGATGAATTAAATGCATAAGACACCTTATTTAGGACACCCTGGATACCAAAAAATGATTACCATGTTGAGAAAAAAAAATTATTGGCCTAATATGAAAAATGAAGTTGCAGAATACATAGCCAAATGCATGGAGTGTCAGCAAGTTAAAGCTGAACATCAACATCCAACATGGTTATTTCATCCCTTACCCATTCTAGAATGGAAGTGGGAGGTCATTAGTATGGAGTTTATAACAGTTTTGAATAAAAATTTTAAACATAATGATTCTATAATGGTTGTGGTAGATGAGTTGAGTAAGGAAGCACATTTTATTCCTGTTAAATCTACATACCAATCTATTCATATTGCTGATATATTTATGAGAGAAATTTTCAGATTGCATGGTGTACCTAAAATAATAGTTTCTGACAGAGATACAAAGTTTATAGGAAATTTTTGGAAGGCTTTGTTCAAAGGGTTAGATAATAAAATAAATTTGAGTACATCCTTTGACCCTCAAATATATGGAAAAACCGAAAGAGTAAATCAAATCTTAGAAGACATGCTTAGAATGTATGCTATGGATAAACCAGGAAAATGGGAAGACTATTTACATTTGGTTGAATTTGCTTATAATAACCATTTTCAAGCATCTGCTAAGATGAGTCCATTTGAAATACTTCATGGATGAAAATGTGACACTCCAGTTTATTGGATTAGTCCAGTTGAGAGATTAATGTTAGGTTCTTAAGTGTTAAAGGATATGGAACTAACCGTGAAACAGGTACAACAAAACTTGAAGATAGCTCAAGATAGACAAAAGCGCTATGTAGAATTGAAAAGAACTCAAAGAGAGTTCTAGGTGGGGGCTCATGTTTATGTAAACGTAAAACCAAGGAAGAGTTATTTAAGATTGGGAAAGTGTACTAAATTGGAACCCAGGTATTGTGGCCCTTTTGAAATATTAGACCAGATTGGACCGGTAGCTTATCGGTTGGAATTACCACCTACGGTAAAAGTACATAATGTTTTTCACATTTCCTTGTTAAAGAAATACATACATGATGCTAATCATGTTGTGGATTGGAATGTTATTCAAGTGGAACTGGAAGGAGAACTCCAAGTGGAACCAGAATGCATCCTCGACAGGAGGGAGCTTATCCTTCAGAAGCACATTATTGGGAAGGTAAAGGTGCAATGGATGCACCTTAGCCCAGAATAAGATACTTGGGAATTAGAAAGTAACATGCGGAAGGCATATCCAATTATGTTTCAAGAAGAAACAATGGAAGATTGAATAACACTGAGGACGGTGTTATCTTTAGGGGGGCTGTATGTAATACTCCTAGAACTTTGATTAAAGTAAAATACTTTGTAATATTGTTTTAATTATTGTTGAACAATTAATTTACCAAGTGTGGTCAAAGACACTTGTGTGAGGATTTGTAATTATTATTATTATTTAATAAATATAAACATGAGAATCCAATCTGAAGTAGCTGTTGAAAGAGTGTTTGTCGGTCCACAAGGAGAAATAAAAAGTGTTGAACAGAAATCCCATAGTGGTAAAAACAAATATTTAATACCTCAACAGGTGTAGGAGGCATCATCACTATTTTTCAGGTCAGAACTCCAAATGGAGGTTCTAGAGAAGGAGGCTCATGATAGACCTAAGTCCTAGGAAAATATAAATAAGCAATCCCATCAGACAAGCAGGAGGATTGGATGGAAGAGGAAAAGTATCATTGTTGAGCAGAGAAGTGGAACTGAGTGTAAGTTCAGAATTATTTTCCAACAGTCTTTGTCCTTGTGGTCCAGCAAACAGGCTCGGGGGTTTCAGAGTAAGTAATCCTGGTCGTTCTAGAAGATCGGTTGGGAGGAATGACGAACTTCATATTGGATTCGGTCTGTTCTTATTGTCAGGTTATTATTATCTGTGTAATATCATTTATTATTTACTTCTTCATATTATTTATTTTATTTGTTGTACTATTATCTAATGAACAATGTTTTACTATTTTATCTCAAAAAGTGTTAATCTATATGATGTTAATATTACATTTTTACTAACCTGTGTATGATAACTATTTTATACTTCAAATTCTAAGTTTTGTTTATAATTCTATTTACACTGTAATTTCCATGTCTAGGTTAACTGCATTATTCTACCAATATAAGTTTTCTGGTTATAACTCTGTTTTTCATATAATAGTTCAAGTTTACAAATCTGACTTATAACCTAGGGTTTATATGGAATATAATATATTACTATGATAATTAGATAAAAGTATTGTTTATAAATGTTTAAATAGCATTGAGAGACCTGTTAAGAAATACATAGTATCATAGTAGAATCATAAACATAGTATGTCGAATAATTAAACTTAGGAATCTATACAGATCCAAATGGCTTTCACAATATTCACATATTAGAGATATAATTATTATCATTTGATTTATTTCATACAAACAAACCTAATGTCCAACCACAATTTTATACTAGAGTCTTTAGTTAAATGTTAAACCATTATCACGCAGAGCCAATAAGATATCAAATACAAAATGTGTATTATAGAGCCGAAAGGCTTAGAGAGTAACAAAATTTGTCTTCAGAAGTAAAACGAATCATATATATATAAAGTCGAAAGGCTTAACATTGTTTCCATACATACGAATCTTACTGTAATAATTAATACAGATATTAGAAACCAACAACGTTCTATTAATGAGTCGCAACATATATACTTATAAGAGTCGAATGACTCTGTAAAAATATTCATAAATCGTCTAGGCACAAAGCCATAACGTTTAAAAGAACAAAGAGAAAATAACATAGAAAGGCTCTCCATACATCAACGATATTCCAAGTTCAGAAGCCGAAAGGCTTGGTCAAACAAAATGTTAAACTCTGTAAACATAATCGTAAATATTTAAAAAAGGATTAATGGTTTCCTTACATTACAATGTTTATGCATAGCAGCCGAAGGGCAAATGGGGAAGCTGTAAGGCTAAACCCTACAAACTGAATAAACAAAATAACCAAATAGACAATGCGAGAGAATTAACCTTTTTTTCAAATCTCCAAATCAAGCACATCTGCATTTTTGAACCGTCCCTTAACTCTTAAAGGGCATGGTATTCGTACCTGTGATTCACAACCAACGCCGAAGTCATAATAGATACATGCAACCACAAACAGTACAATATAGGAGTTAGTAAATGAAAGAATCCGCCGAGAAATCTTAAAGAGTCGAAAGTAAAAAGAGGAAATGTGTTTTACCTTGGTCTTGGACTCTTGTACATCTGTCTACGTACATGATCTCAAACCTTTCGAAGGTTTTGATTCACCCTTTATGGAACAATTGTTAATCCAACTAGTGAAACAAACCCTTGTTTGAATAGATGGTGACACCCTTCACACCTACACATTACAAAAGGGACAGTTACTTGTAATACACAGAGATTCATAACAAATAAATATAAAATGTAAAGAGTAGGAATTTTACTTGTGAAATGCTTTAGGGATGAGTTCTTCCAAGCTAGCCAATGCCAAGAGGCATCTAGGCATAGCACATAACAACGAATATCATTAGCATATTCTCTCTATGGAAATTATAAATAGAAATTTAAAACAAATGCTGGAGATTTAATTACCTGTCGAGCCAAGGAAACCTTGGCCAAGTCATAGCCTAAGTAAACAACAAAGAGCCCTGGTTCGAAACCAACGAACCCTACAGAGAAATCGAAACTCTTGTTAAAGGTTTCCCAGATTTTGTAGAGCAAGTTCAACACTGTAACACCGTAGACATTTATCAAATGGTGTTTCTAGGAAACATGGTTAAACCCTGTGCATGCATAAAAAACCCTCTGCAACAAAAAGACAAGCAGAGTGCCTTCGATACCTCTGGCTTGCATCGTAACAATGAAACTCTAGGTACATCCCTTGGTGGTTTACCAAGAACGTAAATGCATTTATTAGAACAAATAACCAAGATATTGCTTTGATCGAGAATCTCCAAGATCAACGGTGAAGTGACAATAATCCTTCACACATGGATGATCAAGATATTTCTATGTCCACGAGGCATAAGAAGCAGTTAAGGCTCAACTACAATCAATCTCCCGACATCAAGTCGACGGGACAACCCAGGTATTTCATTTAAGATGTATGTGATCTGTCACATGGATTGTTCCATGTTGTGAGCCATGATTACGCAGTTATAATATTGTTCAAAGGACTTGTGCCATGTCGTGTGCCACGATTTATCAGTTGTAAGATTGTTCACATGGATCAATGATTTGGTAAGCCAGCAAGCAGATCGGCATTACAAGCCAAAGCTTGTCATTACAAACCATTACATATTAAATTATGGATTGGCTCAAAATACATAATCCTATAGTCAAAATATTATCGAATTACTTTTACTCATCAAAATATATTTCAAATGCTTTAACATTAGTTACGTGTTGATGTATATGTAACTTCGGAATGTATTTCATCAGTATATTATATATATATTTATTGTACCCTTATAAGAGATGTGTTATTCCTCTATAAGGAAGTGTCGTCATGTGGATTGACAAGTGTCGCAAGTGTGTGTACTTGCCGATGGGTTATTAGACCACCTTATGGGGTCGGCCCTAATTAATATATAATATAATGTGGATGTACTCAAGTAGACAAGTCGGCCCCAGTCGGTCACTAGGCAAAAAGGTGAGTATAAATAGAGATAGGAGATCTCTATTTTACTCACTCGGAAAAGTATCTATCTCTCTCTCTGAAAAGTGGCGCACTAGTGAGGAGGAGGAGGATCATCTGCTAGGAGACTATCTCTGTATTATTTGGTTGTATTTTGGTTGAGCCATTGCTCTCTCTATCTCTGAGGAAGTTGTGGGGTTTTTCACCTTAGGGTTTTCCCCACGGAAACTCTGTGTCTCTTGTCTCTATGCTTTTGATTCTTGTGATGCTTGTGATGCTTGTCATATTATGATTGTCATGCATTGATATACTGTAGATGTTGTTCTCTCAGCAAAGATCCTATAGTATTGTGATTTAATACTGAAAATTTAACATGGTATCGGAGCTTAACTGAGAAGAAGACATTTTGCAGTGACGGAAGCTTGTATTGCTTGTTTATTGGGTTTCTCTCCACAGATTTTTGAAATTCAGTATAGTAGATTGGATCTACTCATCAAGGCGCATCTTTCTGTCCAATCAGATTTCAGTTCCGAGCATTTTCAGTTTTGGCCCTAAAAATTAGGGTTTCCACAAAAATAGGAATTTCTGGAAACTGAAGGTACAGCTGGAAGCTCCTTGCAAAAATCGAAGGTTTGAGCTTTGGATCGAGATTTTTGGTTGGGTAGATATCCGGGAAACTCAAACCCTAATTCAGGGCTCTCCCCAGTGAACCTGGGAGGACAAAAAGGCAATTTTGAAGGGCAAGACTTTGCTGATCTCAAATTCTGAATGTACTAGGCTGATCAGCTCTCCAAGGCGCATCTTTCTATCCTTTCGGAATTTTGAAATTCACATTTTGAATTTTTAGGGTTTCTCTAACAAACCCCAATCCGGGACCAGATCCAGTTTTCAGCACTTCAAGTGGTAAGTTCTAAATCTTTTCTATTTCCATTTGAAGTACTCTTAAAGATGTCTCTTCACACCAAGCTTGAGGATAAGCTTAAAGGGGCTCATAACTTCCGATCCTGGAAGTATAGGATTGGGCTAATCCTGGAAGAGAATGAGTTGGACTCATATGTGAAAGAAGACATCCCTATCCTAGAGGATGAAGAGGCCAAGGTATTGCACAAGAAGAACTTGGTCAAGGCAAAGAGAATCATTGCTGATTCCATCAAAGACCATCTCATACCCCATGTGTCTTCTCTCAAGACACCCAAAGAGATGTTTGAATCTTTGACCAAGCTATTTGAAGGAAAGAACATAAATCGGAAGATGACCCTGCGGAACCAATTGAAAGCAGTGAAGTTTCAGAATGGAGAAACCATTCAATCCTACTTTTCAAGGGTCTCTCAGATCAAGGAACAATTAGAAGCAGTAGATGAAATGGTGGAGAATGGTGAAGTGGTGATGAACACTCTAAATGGCCTACCCAGGTCATGGGATTCCTTTATCCAAGGAATTTGTGCAAGGAAGAAGTTGATCTCCTTCAGTAGACTTCGGGAAGAATGTTCTCAAGAAGAAGCTAGACTTATAGCTCGTGAGGAAAAGATGGGAGGAGAAGATCAAGCTCTTGTAGCTCACACCAAAAGAAGCAAAACCAAGAAGGATCACCCTCGTCACAATAGATTCTATCAAAAGAATAAGAAAGACCTAAGATGCTTCACATGCAATGAGAAGGGTCACTTTGCTTCAGATTGTCCTAAGAACAAAATGGACAATAACAAAAATCCTAGTAAGAAGAAGAAGGGCAGCAAAAGAAGGTTTCATGCCCATGCTGCTGAAGATGATGAACCCCCAAAGAAGAAGGCTAAGGCAGAAAGTAGTAGTGATGATGATTCATCAAGTGAAGAAGAGTATGTTCTGATCTCTGCACTCACTGGTACCATCTCACATGGTTGTAATGATTGGTTGATTGATAGTGGGGCTTCCAAACACATGACTGGGTTCAAGGAATCTTTTGTGAACCTTTCTGAACATGAATCACCCCATAAGGTGAAACTTGGGGATGATTATCAATACCCAATCAAAGGAAGTGGTGAAGCTTCTTACAACCTAGATTCTGGAAAATCTCTGAAGATAAAGGAAGTCCTCTATGTACCTGGACTCAAGAAGAACTTACTCTCCATCTCTGCTTTAGATGCAAAAGGTATGAGGGTTGCATTTGTTGATGGCCAAGTACTAATGTGGCCAAAGGGAAAGACCATGGATGATGCGGTAGTAATTGGAGAGCAAGAGGGAGGCTTGTATAAATTAAAGGGTCAACCTGAACATGCCATGGTACATGAATCCATGGAGCCAAGTGAACTTTGGCATAGAAGACTTGCTCACATGCACTATAGAGCACTTCCAATTGCAAGCAAGGCTGTAGAGGGTCTTCCTGAAATCAAGACCAAACATGAAGGTGTTTGCAAAGGATGTGCAAAAGGTAAGAACATTAAGAAGGCTTTCCCAAGCAGTGAAAGCAAGGCAAAAGATATCCTAAAAATCATCCACTCAGATGTATGTGGCCCTATGTCATCCAGCTCTCTGAGTGGGTATGTTTACTATGTATCATTTATTGATGACTTCTCCAGGAAGACTTGGGTATACTTCTTGAAAGGAAAAGATGAGGTGTTTGATAAATTCAAGGAATTCAAAACCTTGATGGAGAATCAAACTGACAAGAAAATCAAAACATTCAGATCTGACAATGGTGGAGAATTCACCTCAAATGACTTCAAGAAGCTTTGCAGTGATTCAGGGATTAAGAGGGAGTTGACTGCTCCTTATAACCCTCAACAGAATGGAGTTGCAGAAAGGAAGAACAGAACTATCATGGAAGCAGCAAGGGCAATGTTGCATGACCAGGATCTTCCTATGCATCTATGGGCAGAAGCAGCTAGAACAGCTGTATATGTGCAGAACAGAACACTCCACAAGATATTGGACAACAAGACACCAGAAGAAGTCTTTTCTGGTAAGAAACCTGAAGTCAGCCATCTCAGAATATTTGGTTGTCTAGTATACACTCATTTTCCGAAGGAGAAGAGGACTAAACTAGATCCTTCAGGAAAGAAGGGCATCTTTGTCGGTTATAGTGAAAGCTCGAAGGCTTACAGAATATATTTTCCAGGGTTCAAGAAGATTGATGTCAGCAGGGATGTAACATTTGATGAAAATTCAGCATTCATCAAGTCAAGAAAGGCACCTATTGAAGTTTATGAAGAACCTAAGGAAACAAGATTTCAGGACACTACCATGACTAATGCAGTTCCAGAAACTGCTTGTGAGTTTGAAGATCCACAAGAACCTATAGATCCACCCCGTGAGGATAACTCTCACAAGAGGAAACCTGTATGGGCTAGAGAGCTCATTCATGATGCAGAAAGATTTGGCATTCCAGAAGAAGAGCACAGAGCAAAGAAGAGAACCAGATCACACACCAGTTATGTTGCTTTACTCTGTGACATTATGAACAAAGAACCTTCCAGTTATGAGGAGGCAACAGAAAAGAAAGAATGGAAGGATGCTATGGTTGAGGAATACCAACCAATTATGAAGAATGATGTTTGGGATGTTGTCCCAAGACCTAAAGGGAAGTCTGTTGTGACTTCCAAGTGGATCTACAAAATCAAGCATGCTGCAGATGGCAGTGTGGAAAAATATAAAGCAAGATTCGTAGCTCGTGGTTTCTCTCAGAAGGAAGGAATAGACTATGAAGAAACCTTTGCACCTGTAGCCAGATATACTTCCATCAGAACAGTAATTGCCCTGGCTGCAGCAATGAAATGGAAGATACACCAGATGGATGTCAAGACTGCTTTCCTGAACGGAGTAGTAGAAGAGGAAGTATATTTGGAACAGCCTCTCGGCTTTGAAATACATGACAAGGAATCTTATGTATGCAGATTGAAGAAAGCCTTGTATGGCTTGAAGCAAGCTCCCAGAACCTGGTATGGTAGGATGGACAGTTTCCTATCTAGTTTGGGCTTTACCAAGAGTAAAGCGGATTCCAACCTTTACTACAAGGTTGAGGAAGGGAATCCTGTGATTCTACTACTATATGTGGATGACCTATTTGTGACAGGAGATGACAGAATGATTGCAGATACCAAGAGGAAGCTTGCAGCTGAATTCGATATGAAAGATTTGGGAATGATGCACTATTTCCTAGGTATGGAGGTGTGGCAGACTGCAGGTGGGATCTTCCTTGGTCAAGGGAAGTACACAGTAGATATCCTGAAGAGATTTGGGATGATGGATTGCAAAGCCATGGCCACACCTATGGCATCGAATCTGAAGCTTCTTTGCGTTGCTTCATCTGAGCCAGTTGATGTTTCTAAGTATCGTCAGATTATTGGGTCCTTGATGTACCTGACGAACACGAGACCAGACATTTGATTTGCTGTGAACACATTGAGCCAGTTCCTGACGGATCCGAGGAGTGTTCACCTGGTTGCTGTAAAGCATGTTCTGAGATACCTGAAGGGTACAGTGGATTATGGGCTCAGGTATGAGGCGAATCAAAAGTTTAACCTGCAGGGTTATGTTGATTCAGATTGGGCTGGCAGTGCTGCAGATAGGAAGAGCACATCTGGGTGTTGCTTCAGTATGGGATCAGGTGTGATCTCTTGGTTTAGCAGGAAGCAGTCCTGCGTAGCACTGAGTACAGCTGAGGTAGAGTATGTTGCAGCCTGTTCAGCTAGTTGTGAGGCAGTATGGCTACGGAAGCTACTGTCTGAGTTATTTGATCTCCCGTTGGAAGCTACTGGTATCTTCTGTGATAACCAGAGTTGTGTGAAGCTGTCCGAGAACCCAGTGTTTCATGATAGGTCGAAACACATAGAGATCAAATATCACTATATCAGGGATATGGTGCAGAGAGGAGCGGTGAAGCTCCTGTATGTTGCGACAGACGAGCAGATTGCAGATGTGCTGACGAAGCCACTAGCCAGGGTGAAGTTCGAGTACTTCAGAGAGAGGCTTGGCGTTCTTCAGATCGAGGACACTTCGAGGAAGAAGTGATAGACACATTTGCTGAAGCCATTCCAAGCATGTTGGAAGGAGGATCCTTCGCATGGCTGTGGATGTAAGCGCTGGATGATGAACATCAGGATGATGTTCTGGCTTCTGCTTGGATATGATCAGTTGGATCATTTTTATGTATGTATGTACGCATCATGTTGGATGCTTGGATATGATCAGTTGGATCATTTTTATGTACGCATCATGTTGGATGCTTGGATATGATCAGTTGGATCATTTTTATGTACGCATCATGTTGGATGCTGGATATGATCGGTTGGATCATTTTGGATGTATGTACGCATCATGTTGATGCTGGATATGATCAGTTGGATCATGTATACGTATTTTGTATATGCATCATGTTGGATGCTTGGACCATGTATCTGTATATGTATCAGGTGGATACATTGTATGATCAGGTGGATCATGTATGGTGATATGTATCATGTATTTGTATTTGTATCAGGTGGATACATTGTATGATCAGGTGGATCATGTATGGTGATATGTATCATGTATCTGTATTTGTATCAGGTGGATACATTGATGATCAGGAGGATCATGTATGATGATATGTATCATGTATTTGTATCAGGTGGATACATTGTATGATCAGGAGGATCATGTATGATGATATGTATCAGGTAGATACTTGGTATGCATCAGGTAGATGCATTGATGATCAGGATGATCATAGATGACGAGCTTCAGGATGTTGCTCTAGATGACATGCAGCAGGATGTTGCAGTGATGATCAGGATGATCATAGATGACGAGCTTCAGGATGTTGCTCCAGATGACATGCAGCAGGATGTTGCAGTGATGATCAGGATGATCATAGATGACGAGCTTCAGGATGTTGCTCCAGATGACATGCAGCAGGACGTTGCAGTGATGATGATCAGGATGATCATAGATACATCAGGATGATGTATGGTGAGTATCAGGTTGATACTCTGTGGCCGTGGATCAGGTTGTGCAGATGAGCATGTAATTCGGTGCCCTGGGAGATTTGCAGATGGTCTTTCGAGGTTTTGCCTATGGCATGTAATTCGGTGCCCTGGGACATCTGGAAAATTCTCTTTCGAGGTTTTGCTCTGGGAGGACATGTAATCCGGTGCCCTGGGAGATCTGCAGATAGTCTTTTGAGGTTTTTCCTATGGCATGTAATTCGGTTCCCTGGGATATCTGGCAGATGCTCTTTCGAGGTTTTGTCCTATGGCATGTAATTCGGTGCCCTGGGAGATCTGCAGATAGTCTTTCGAGGTTTTGCCTATGGCATGTAATTCAGTTCCCTGGGATATCTAGCAGATGCTCTTGCGAGGTTTTGCCATGACCACATGTAATTCGGTGCCCTGGGAGATCTGCAGATAGTCTTTCGAGGTTTTGCCTATGGCATGTAATTCGGTTCCTTGGGATATCTGGCAGATGCTCTTGTGAGGTTTTGTGGTGAGGTCACATGTAATTCGGTGCCCTGGGAGATCCTATAGGTAGAGCTGTGTGCTCGTAACAGCCTGGGATGCTCTTTCGAGGTTTTGTGACACACGTAAAAGTCCTGAGGATTCCACAGTATGTCCAGTGATGATGAAGACCTGCAGGTGGTGGGCCTACATCCAGTATGAAAAAGGACTGGCTCTGTAGAACTTCCTATGACGAGTAGAGACAGAGATTGGACGAGATAGCAGCAGCAGTGACGATGACGATGACGATGCATCGATGACGATGATCCAGAGAAGAAGACTTGTCTAGCAAATCTGTGTAGAGAAATACCTTCCTAGTTAAGAGGGAGTGTTGATGTATATGTAACTTCGGAATGTATTTCATCAGTATATTATATATATATTTATTGTACCCTTATAAGAGATGTGTTATTCCTCTATAAGGAAGTGTCGTCATGTGGATTGACAAGTGTCGCAAGTGTGTGTACTTGCCGATGGGTTATTAGACCACCTTATGGGGTCGGCCCTAATTAATATATAATATAATGTGGATGTACTCAAGTAGACAAGTCGGCCCCAGTAGGTCACTGGGCAAAAAGGTGAGTATAAATAGAGATAGGAGATCTCTATTTTACTCACTCGGAAAAGTATCTATCTCTCTCTCTGAAAAGTGGCGCACTAGTGAGGAGGAGGAGGATAATCTACTAGGAGACTATCTCTGTATTATTTGGTTGTATTTTGGTTGAGCCATTGCTCTCTCTATCTCTGAGGAAGTTGTGGGGTTTTTTACCTTAGGGTTTTCCCCACGGAAACTCTGTGTCTCTTGTCTCTATGCTTTTGATTCTTGTGATGCTTGTGATGCTTGTCATATTATGATTGTCATGCATTGATATACTGTAGATGTTGTTCTCTCAGCAAAGATCCTATAGTATTGTGATTTAATACTGAAAATTTAACATTACGTACCATACGCTTGTGCAAGATCAAATTCTATAGTTAAACATTTTAGGTATAAAACTTAAACATAAGGTAAGCCTTAAACGTATTGCAAATGCATATGAATTCTTGAAAGCCATAGTTAACATTTATGCCATATACCATTATAAAGGTCAATTCGACAATGGTGTCCATGTCATAGGATGGGACTTTGTATTATAATATCAACTAGTATTAACCTGATAATAACACAAATTCATATGACATAGTAGAAGTATTGATGGGATAAATAGCTAGGCTTAGGCCGCAACATCGGCTATTGAGCCTTATGAATAATGATATTAAGCTTAGCCATAATTATAACAGACTCTTGATAGTTATTGATCCAAACCATGGTTGTAATAGAAACATAATGTCGTCACTTAAAGGCTGACAGTTTATTCCACAAACTACGTGATCAATTACATTAACTGTAAAAACATCAGGATTCAATTTATACATGATCGACGAGATATGTTGAGTATTATTGCGTCCTTGTCCACTGTATACCTGCGACATAAGAATTAAATGTTGTCATAAATAGTTATACATTTTTTTTTTTAATTGAGTGAATTTGGGGTTGTGACAGCATTAGAGGATCTAATGGGGTCAATAGAGTTTAAGTGAGATATTTTGGCGGATTTGTTTCTTTAAGAGATGTTTATTAATAAGGTTGAAGGTGAAGAAACACCTAGTTCCATTTTGTAAAAGAATACTATAAATCATATTGGTTAGCTTGTTGGTTCATTATATTTTGAGCTATAATCGAATTGTCATTTTAGTGTCCAAACAAGGGCTTCTCTCGTTTGAAGTATTCGATCCAATTCATGAACCTTATATGTGCCAAGTAAATATGGAGACGATAGTATGGAATTTTTTCCATAGACAAATTTATATGGTGCTATTCTGGTAATAACATGATAAGTGGTATTCTACCACCAATTTGTAAATGGACACCCATTGTACCCATTGGTGTTTCCTTTTTTACGAAAAGCATCTAAAATAGGTTTCCAAGCACACGTTAACCACTTTAATTTGACCATCAATTTGAGGATTATAAGTAGTGATTATTTTCAATTGTGTATTTTGAACTTTAAACAAATCTTCTCATAATATGTTGGTGAATGTGGGATCTCAATCTTACGTAATGGAAGTGAGAATGGTATATCACTTAAAATTTTGATCGAAGAAGGATTGAGAAACAATGGAGAGGTTTGAATGGGTGTGATAGAGAATAGAAGAAAACATATTTGGAAAGGAATTTGACTACCAACATGAACTGCGATTTTTTATTTTCTTTCAAGAGGCCCACTAAAAAATCAATGCAAATGTCATTCCAAATAGTGTCTAGTATATGTAGTAGTTGGGATTGTCTTTGGATCTCTGTCATATCACCTTTTTTCTTTTAACAAGTGTCACATACAACTACAAAATCTTAGATTTATATTTTCATATATTTGCAAAATAAAAGAGCGCCTAATTCATCCATGTGTTTTCTATTATCTAGAGTGACCCATAGTAGGAGATGAATGCAAATTTTCTAAGATTTTCTTTTTAAATAAGAGTTTTGCACCATAGAAATACACCCTTTATTCTTCAGTCCATCTTTCTACCATATATAGACTTAAGAAATATTAGGATCCTCTTTGATCCTTTGGATGAGTTCAATCATAGTGCCATTTTCTATCCATTTGTGAGCCAATTGGATATGGATAAGGATAAGGAAAAGAGATATTTTTCATCCTTGTATTTTCATGATAAAGAATCAACCATAACATCCTCTTTGACATTTATTAATATATGATCTTATCATGATAACACATCTTAGTGACCCACCTGTGTTTCCCTTAGGAAGATAACCTATGTACTTTTAGAAAATGCTTCAAACAATGATGATTGACCTTGATCTCAAAGTGACTCTTAATGAGATATGGTCAACAAGTATCAACTAGATGAAGGATGGCCACCATCTAATTCTCATAAATGGATTTTCCCAAAATTTTGTCACACAACGACTTATTAGTAAATTATAAGGGGCACCCTTCTTGCATCAACATAGCCTTGATACGTCCACTCAATGCATCAAATTCCAAGACAAAATTCTCACTAAAATTGGGCATTCATAAATGTGTGTAGTGCACATGGCTGCCTTTAAATATAAAAAACGCTTAATTAGTGGCCTTGTTCCATATAATTTTTTTTTCTTGAGGAAGGATATTAAGAGGTAGCAATTTTCCCATAATTATTCACAAAATTCTTGTAATAGCCCATAAGTCCTAAGAAACCACATAATATCTTCAAGGTATTTGGGTGTGGCCAATCATGCATACCCATAAATTTATTAGAATATGTTCGCAACCGTTCTCAACTAACAATGCGACCCAAGTATTTGACCTCTAAAGCTGTAAAGCACATTTGCAATGTTTAAGGAACAATTGGTGATATTGGAGGAGTTGTAAGGCTCTATATACATGATCCATATGGAACTCCCAATCTTTACTATAGTTTAATATATCATCAAAGAATATAGGAACAAATTTCAATACAAGGGTCAAAAATATTTGCTCATGGGGCTCCCAAAGGTTGATGGAGCATTGCAAAGTATAAAGGGAATCACTAGAGACTCATAATGACATTCATGTGTGTGGAAAACTATCTTAGGGATGTATGTAACCTTCATCTATATTTGGTGGTATATTGAGCAAATATCTAGTTTAGTGAAGAACTTGGCTTCATGAAGCTCATCCAAGAGATCATAAGTGATTCATTTTGAAAGTTGTCTTTGATGGTCAATTGATTGAGATCTTGGAAATTAGGACACATGCATCAAATTACCTCTTTATTTAATTCCATGACCATGGGTGATGAGTAAGGGATTGTATTGGGACATATGACTACACCCTCCAATAGCTCCCAAATGAGGTTTTCTATTTCATTCTTTTGTGCAAACGGGTGTCTATAAGAACACACATTGGGTGATTTAATACTTGTAACTAGATGGATACCATGGTCACGCTCATTATGTGAAGGAACTAAATCATGGGGTGTTTCAAATAGATGTTAATGTTTATTCATGCCCATCTACAAATCATGATGAATCTCTAGTGGGGATTTGTCCATGACTTGTATGGGAGTGAATTGGGGATAAAAAGCTAGAGTGACCTTCCTTCAATAGCTTCTCCATATGGAAAGAGTTGATGATTTAAGGGGATATGGAATTAGTCCCCATCAATGCATGTTTATTCCCTTTTTATTGAATCTAATGTATAATTCCTTGAAATATTCCAAGGTAATAGGACCCATAGTGAAAAAGAATTCTATATCGATAACTGCATCACATCTCCCCTTTTAAGTTTTACATCAGGCTCCACATTTTATCATACCTACATTGGGTATCATAATCTGAGAATTATGCATTGCATGAACATGATAAAAATGGGTTTCTTCAATCACTCCTAAATAAAAGTGGGTTCTTTTATTGCCAATAAAAACAATCACATTATGGTTCTTGATGTAAGCAATCAAATTTAGAGTTTGGGGTGTGGTCTAGTGTTAGATAAATCATGGAGGGAAATTCATGATTCCTAAAAAAGAGATTCTAAGGTTATTTATTCTTGAGGAGGAGGCGTGGTCTCTGATAATTGTAGTTTGAGAGCGTCTTCTAATAGATATTGGAGGGGATGCATCTTGTTACACCTCAAAGATTTTGCAGCATTCCTATTCAAGTTTACCAAAGTAAGGTGTTAAAAAAAATTGATATAGAGGCCAAGTTGAAGATCAGAGTGTTGATTTGGGGATAAATACCCCTAATCATGTCATGGATGGTCCATTTAATTTCCACCTCTAGGAGGGGCTCTCCCAGTAGGGATTGGTGCCCCTGGGGGGCTAATCACTTGGACACATGACTGCACTCCTTTATTTTCTGTGTAAAAGGTGATATCATTTGTTTATAACACCTTATTTGCTCACTTGGAACTATTTTACCCCACCTCTAGGTTGTGTACCCACAAATTGTACTTCCTTATTTAAGAATCCTACAATGATAATAAAGGAGGATGTTGAGAGAATACATATGTTGGGGTGTGTTGGGGCATGCTGTCCTCCTTTTGGAACACCTAGCACTTGGTGTAGCCTAATTTCACTTTTATACTATCATTTTATGTCTTTTTAGTGGCTTAACCCCTAAAGCTGTGGGCGAGCAAGGAAAAAAGTTATATTTTTTTACATTATCCCGTAGGCTAATAAATTAAAATTAGGTGAGGCTAGTCTTATATAAATAGTGCCTCACTCTCATTGTAAAACCACAAGAAGAATTTTGTTCATTATGAAATCTTTTTTTTTTCTTTTGGTCTATTGTGACTCTTAGCTCATGCGCACCTCTTGGAGATGATCTTTCTTGCTTGAACGTTGATTGAAGTGGAATCTAGGGTTTTTATTGCATATGCTATTGGTTGATGCTAGAATTGTTGTACTAATTCAAGCACAAAGGTGACCTAGGATGAAGTCATGCTCATATTTGTTAAAAAATTAGTAAGTTATACTTTGATCTAGTCTAATGATGCTTTATCGTACATTACTCTTGTGTGTTAGGGTTTCTTGTTGATATTTTGTTAGGATTTTTAGTAAGAGATGTTGGCTATGATCCCTCAATGGCCTAGGTTTTGAGATAAGAATCAAACAGCCTACCTTAAAAGACCTTTTTTCGAAATCAAATTCTTGCAATCCTTTATTTAATTTTTGTTATATTTATTTATGCAAAAAATACTTAAAATACACTACATATCTTGAAAAGGCCTAAAAATCTGAATTATTCCAAAACCAAAAAAAAAATTGTTGATTGGTAATTCTTTTCCACCCACTAAATTCACCAATGACTTATCCATGGATATCTTGAAAAGGCCTAAAAATCTGAATTATTCCAAAACCAAAAAAAAAATTGTTGATTGGTAATTCTTTTCCACCCACTAAATTCACCAATGACTTATCCATGGATTTCTGAGGGCATCACATTTTAGTCTGATGCATTGGGAAATGTGAATTTATTTAATATCATCATTTTAGAAAAAAAATACTAGTTATGATTGAGGCCATTTAGTGCGGCCCAGCAACCTGGCTGTCTTCCCTTCAAGAGCGAACCTTTTATACACCTTTCCTGTGATTTGAAACCATATCAAAGTGTTGGTATTTTGTTGATATTCATCATCATAATTGCATTAACTCTTGTCATCCAATTTTTGTGTCTTTATCGTTGATCGTTGACTCAAATTAAGGCATTGATATCAGCCACAAGGCCATGTAAAGGAGGTATTTGTAGGTTACTGTTGATTGCAGGTACTCATTCCATTGATCAAGGGACACTCCCTTGGGTTAGGATTTACCCAAAGAAGCCAAGGAGCTCGACCGAGGTGACATTCAGTCTTGCCTCCTCTTAAAAGTAGTAGTTATAAGTGTTGAAAATATAGTTTCAGCTAACTTACAATACTAGTTTCAGCTAACTTACAATACTTTAGTTGAGTGAGTGTACTATCAATAATAAGTATTAGTCTACCGTCTATTTGAAATAAGTATCTACAGTACCTTTAGTGAGTGTACTGTTAATAAGTAATGGTGGGCTCTCTGGCACCTCTGACTGGTTTTTCCTTTAGTTGTCATCCTACCATTGACCATTTATCAAACAGAGTAGTTTCCAAGTCAAACCAATTTTAAAATGGTGTCAAAAAATTAATTTTTTCTATTTGAAATCATACAACTTTTAAACTAAACACATTTAAATTAATGCAATATACTTTACTCTATAATATTTTTATTCATTATAAATAATACTTTATTCAAATAATTATTAAATTTTGTTCAAAGTTATTATAAATATTTATAATTAATTTACTAATTCTTCAAAGTGGAAAATAACGCTACTTTTAAAATGTGGTTATGTTAATATTAATAATTATAAATAATGTGCTTTTTTAATGATTTCACCATTTTCAAGTGAAAGGAGAGCTCTTTTAAGGTCCGACTTCTCTATCATGAAGAGTTATGGTTATATGCTATCGTGTTTATATTATTTTTAAAATGTGGTTATGTTAATATTAATAATTATAAATAATGTGCCTTTTTAATGATTTCACCATTTTCAAGTGAAAGGAGAGCTCTTTTAAGGTCTGACTTCTCTATCATGAAGAGTTATGGTTATATGCCATTGTGTTTATATTATTGTTAGTTTTAGTTTGTTTTTTTTTAATATGGTTATTTATAATAATAATTATAAATAATGTATTTGTGTTTTTTTAATGATTTCACCATTTTTCAAGTGGAAGGAGACTTTTTAAAGTCTGATTTCACATATGTTGATTTAGAATATATCGCATCTCTATCTTGAAGAGTTATTCTTATATGTTATTGTGTTCATATTAGTGTTAGTTTTGTTTTTTATTTATAATATTTTTATTTTAAGTAATTAATTTTTTTTTATAAAAGATATTAATAAAAAATATTTTAGAGAACAATGTGAAAAAGATGGATGAAGATACATATTAGCAAATTGTCATTCACACTTTATATTTAAAAACCATCCAATATTATAACATGGTATATGTAATAGTTTTGTTAAAGTATCATATTTTCATTCTAAATAATCAAAGTATTATTTTATTTTAATTTTAACTAACAATGGTGTCTTATGTATTAAATTACTTATTAAAATATAATTATATTAAATAAAAGGTTTATGATATACTAAAGTACCATAAAAGCACCAACTTAGTTATATGCTTTTCGAGGCACATGTTCTTTTATGTATTATATTTCTTTATCACGATTAGATTTAAAATTTAATAATTTAAAAAAATATATATAATAAGAAAACTATTTTATATTAGTTATATAGTTTGGTGTTAAAATGACGTAATGTTAGTCAATTTTATTAGAATGTAAACAAGAGAAAATTTGGTGAAGGCTCCAATAAATTGAGTTACATGGTCTTTAATATGATTAGCTTTGGAATTTAGTAATTCAATAAAATTTATTTTGTATCATTTATTTGTTATTTTAAATAGTGTTAATATTTTAATAATAAAAATGGTAGAATGATTCAATAAAGTGAATATTTCAATAAAATGAGGTAAGAGTGAAGTTAATCTTTTTGGGTTAGAGGAGTTTTTTACAATTCAAAATGGATTAGATGTGTAACATTTGTCATATGGTTGACACCAAAAAAATAATATATGAAAAAATTATAAAACCAAGTATATGTTGATTTTACATTTAAATTGGCTAGATTGTAAATATACATAGAATTACAATTTCAATTTCCATTCAAGCATCCTCACATTTTAAATATTTATCTTTTCATAAATAGTTACAAGAAAACTAAATTTTTATGTATTAGTTAGTCTTGCCTTGATTTGATCTACAAGATAGACATATATTCAATGAATGAATGCAATTTTTGTGATAATTGCAAATTAATAATAATTCAAGATAAATTGCAAATATTTTACTTCATAATTAATTAATTAATGCAATTTTTGCCTATTCACACAGGATTAAAGTTCATAATTAATTAATTAATGCAACTATGGCCTATTTGTAAGATACCCTCATTGGAATAGTTGGTGGGTGAATGATTATAACAGAAAATGTATTAAGTTCTTATGTTCAAGTTAATGATAGAACAATGAGCTAGAAGTTAGTTTTTTAATAAATACAGATTATTAAAGAATTGGGTAAATTGCTAGTTATAATTAGGTAAAGAAAAGATATATGCATTGCTTACACTCAAGGTATTTATGAACTATTAAGGATTGTGCAACAAGGTATTTTATCCCTCTAAGCGCTTGATAGATCCATAGTTAAGATGGTTTTATGGTCGTCTTTATCACATTGACGACAAGTATAACTATAATTTAACTATGAGAGTTTGTACATACCCAAAAAAATTATAAAAAATTATTTTGCAAAAAAATAATTCAATTATTATTATTTTTTATTTCAACTTCAAATAAATAAATGTTTATGCCACGTAATCGTTATTAAAAAAATATAAAATCAGTTAAATTTTAATTCATTATTATTGATAAAGTCGAGATAAAGTGTTCATTGAACTGAAATTTAATTATTTGATTGAATTTTTTTATACATCTTAGTAAATTGTTTGAATGATATGTTTAACCTTTTCAACTTGTACATATTTTTGGTCATTGACTTCTTTATATCAAAATATTTGTCTAGCACACCTTACCAGGATACACCACAACCAGTAACATTCAAATGATATTCCTTAGGATGCGAGTGAGGCATATATTGTACCAATGATGTCCAAAGGTCATACTTGGCCCCAACCATTCTTGTGTATATTAGCACCTACAAGCAACAGTGTGCCATTGACGAGGATGATATTAACACGGCACTTTCATTCCTTTGAAAAGATATTTTTGACTTGAACCTAGTTCATCATTATAATATGTTAGAACATGTGTACTTAGGGTGGTTGTGACCCTACAAAAGGGTCATCCTAATTGGTAGATTTAAATTTGGTGGGGTGATCCTTTAATGAACTTATGTGCATATTTACACAATGCCTAGATATTAGAAGGAACTCTGCTACCTCTTAGTTTATTTCATGATCCATTTGTCACATGAATGTGCATAATGTTATTTTGTTGGATTTTCCTAAGTGAAAACCCACAAATCATCTAAATCACCTTCTTTAGTATCATAATGGCACTTATATATAGGTGAAAAACATCATAATCACACCTTTTGGTTCCTAATGCAATCATCTTGTTGGAGCCTATGTTTTTTGTGGTTGAATCCATCCTCAATCGTGAAGAAGGACTATTATTGGATTTCATTTTAAATGTTTTGGTAGAAGGATTTCCATTTCTTGTCAGGGATCTCAATAGAGGTTTCACAATATACAACGCTCAATGGAGATGATAAAGTAAAGGGGTAGGAAACACAAAATGTAAACCAAATTTCCGATTGTTCTTCATTATTACTTATACTCTATAGTTACCATAATGATAGAACAATATTCGTTTAAATCCCACTACATATAACCACTACCGAGAGAGAATAGTTGAATGAAACAACAAAGGCACTAGACATACATAGTATTATCTTAGGAATTTTAAGCTTGGAATTTATGTGGTTGGTCCATCCATGAAAGAAATAATTAATCTTGAATACCAAGGGGCCAAACCCATCCAACTCAGTGTATAGTTAGAACTAGTATTCTATTAATTGATTAGAGAGACTCTTAAAGGAATATATGAAGAATGAGATCTAAGATTATGAAAATGGTGTTACATCATGTGTTTGCATCATAGAGGAATTCCATTGAAGGGTTGTGGGAGGGAAATGATAAGAGGTATATATGAAGTCCCTCTATAAAATATATATGCATGGATAATTCAAGAAGAGTTGATTGTGTGGGATCGCGAGGGGATGTTCACCTAGTGAATCTATGGCGCATAACATGCATTCATGGAGTATTAAAGAATACATCAAATTTCATTAAAAAATAAAAAATATTGCATAATATCATATAGTTGAATCCTCCTCTCAATACAAATTTCCAATTTACAAACCACCGCTATTTTCAGTTGATATCCTAGGTAACCATTTTTCCATGAAAATTTTAATACTCCTTTTCAGTTCTACCTCTGTTATGGTGACATGACATGACTGTTATAATAAACCTCGGATGAGGATTCTGCAAATTAATGAACTACATTTTTCTTCTTTTCATTTATTCATCGTTTTTTCTTAACCAACTTAATGGAAATTATAATAACATTAATTGCTTTGCATCATCCTTTGAGGTAAAAAGGGTCCAAGCTACCAAAATCATACATCATATTCTCTTTCCCAAAGGATAAACCAAGCAAAGAGACTATAGTAATACTTAACCTTTAAAATATAATCACAAACAATATATTCAAAGAAGTATAAATGAATAAAAGTAGATACTAGATACAATGAGATGAAATGTGTGGATGTAACCCTTGTATTAATGATTTTTTAAAGAAGGAGCAATTTTTGTAGACCTCTTCGAGGAGAGACCTTTTATGAGTAGAGCTCCAATTACAAAATCAACATTTGAAAAATAATTCCATAGCCTTCTACGTCTATAAATAGCTTCATAATAGAAAAACCCTAACAACTTGTGGTACCATCATTTATGAGTAAGAACCAAAAAGTGGGCCTTATTTGATAAACATGATTGTTATACATTAAGTAATTGTCCATTAATTATCTAACTAAACTTACTTCAAGAGGGTAGCCTCTTATATTAATTGAATATCCTAATCACCCCCAAACCAGGGAGGGTATGTTAGGACCTCGGAGGGTATGTTAGGACCTCAACACACTCTCCCCCTTCAAAATAAACATTTTCCTAAAGTTCAAAGGTATGAAAATTGTTGCAAATTATTGTTTGTTCCAAGTGGCATATACTAGTTACATATCTTTCCATTGGATTAGTACCAGTACCTCTTTATTAGTTTGTTGGAATAGTCAATGATATTTGGTGTCCAATACTCCTTTTAGTTGTATCCAAATGGACTATTATTTGAAACAAGTTCTAAGAGGTTAGTTTCCACCTTGCAATTAAATCGCACTACCTTCTTCCAATAGGCACATAAAATACTAGATGTCTATTGGGGTGGGTTGGAAGATCCAATTTGTAGGAAACTTGTTTGACGCAATGGAGGATCTAATGGGATCCATAAAACTTCGATGTGATATTTTGGTGTATTTTGTCTTTAACACTTGTCTATTTATTGGGTTGAAGGTGAAGAAACACCTAATCCCATTCTACAAAAGAATGCTCTAAAAAATGTTGGTCAACTTGCTGGTTCATTCTATTTTGAGCTATAACCAAATTTTCATTTAAGTGTGAACACAAGGGTTTCACTTGTGTGAAGTGTTCGATCTAATTTATGAACCTTATATGTGCCTAGTAAATACGAAGAAACCGGTATGGGAATTTGACCATAGACAAATTTATATGGTGAATTATTTTGATAATTCCATGATAAGTGGTATTCTACCACCACTTTGCAAAGGGGTACCCATTGTACCCATTGGCATTACATTTTTGAGGAAAAGCATCTAAAATAGGTTTCCAAGCAGATGTTAACTGCTTTAATTTGACCATAAATTTGTGGATGATAAGTAGTGATTACTTTTGAAATTTTGTATCCTGAAATTTAAACAAATATTCCCATAATATTTTGGTGAATGTGCGATCTCAATTCAACATAATGGAAGTGACCATGGCATATCACTTAAATTTTTGATCGATTAATGCTTGGAAAACAATGTAGAGGATTAAATGGGTGTGATAGAGAATAGAAGCAAACATATTTGGAAAGGAAATTGAATACTAACATGAAAAATGAAAATGTGATTTCAAATACTATCTGGTATCGGTAGTGGTTGGAATACTCTTTGAATCTTTTTCATCTCACCTTTTTTCTCTTAACAAGTGTCACATGCAACTACAAAATCCTATATGTATATTTTCATATCTTCCCCCAAGAAAGAGTGCTTAATTTATCCATAGGTTTTCTATAATCTAGAGTGAACCATAGTAGGAGATGAATGTAACTGCTCTACGAAAAAATGTTTTAAATAAGTGTTTTGCACCATATAAATGTACCCTTTATACTTTAGAGAATATTTCTACCATATATAGGCTCAAGAGAGATTGAGATCCTCCCTAAGCCTTTGGATGAGTTTAATCATAGTGCCAATTTCTAGGCATTTATGAGACAATAAGATATGAGTAAGGATAAGGAAAAGAAATATTATTCATCCTCATATCTTCATGATAAAGCATCAACCACAACATCCTCATTTTCATTTATTAATATGTGATATCATAATCATGCTGACGCATCTTAGTGACCCACCTATGTTTCTCTTAGGAAGGTAACCTCTATTTTAGAAAATTCTTCAAACAATGATGATTGATCTTGACCTTGAAGTGCCTCTTAATGATATATGGTCAACATGTATCAACTAGATGAAGGATGACCACCATCTAATTCTCATAGGTGTATTTTCCCAAATTTCTAGCACACAACGACTTACTAGTGAATTATAAGGGGCACATTTCTTGCATCAACATAGCCCTGAGACCTTCACTCAATGCATCAAATTCCAAGAAAAAATTCACACTAAAACTGGGCATTCATAAATGTCTGTAGTGCATATGGATTCCTTTAAATCTAAAAATGCATGCCTAGTGGCCTTGTTCCGTACAAATATTTTTCTTAATCAAGGATATTAAGAGGTAGCAATTTTCCCATAATTATTCACAAAATTCTTGTAGTAGCCCATAATTCCTAAGAAACCACATAATATCTTCAAGGTATTGGGGGTGTGGCCAATCATGCATAGGAAAAACTTTCTTGGAATATGTTGAGACCCCTTCCCAACTAATAATGTAACCCAAGTATTTGACCTATAAATCCCTAAAATCACATTTGTAATGTTTAAGGGACAATTGGTTATCTTGGAGGATTTGTAAGCCTCTATCAACATGATCCATGTGGAAGTCCCAAGTTTTACTATAGATTAATATATCATCAAGAATATAGGAAAAAAGTTTCATACAAGGGTCACAAATATTTGTCATGGGGATCTCGAAGGTGGACGGAGCATTGCAAACTCCAAAGGCCATCACTAGAGACTCATAATGACATTCATGTGTGTGAACAACTATATTAGGTATGTCTATATCCCACCTATATCCTTTGTCTGTATTTGGTGGTATCTTGATAAAAATCTAGTTTAGTGAAGAACTTGGATCCATGAAGCTCATCCAATAGATCATTGGCGATTCATATTTCAAATTTGTCTTTAATGGTCAATTGATTGAAATCTTGGAAATTAGTACACATGCACCAAATTCCTTCTTGATTTAATACCATGACCATGGGTGATGAGTAAGGGATTGTATTGGGACATATGATTGCAACCTCCAATAGTTCCAAAATGCTTTTTTATATTTCATTTTTTTTTGTAAAAGGGTGCCTATAAGGACACATATTATGTGATTTAATGCTTGGAACTAGATGATGTTAGAGTTTGCACTTAAATTCAATTTAACTAGGATATTTAATTGAAAGAAGGACAAGCACAACAAAACACAATAGACATAATAATTTTCCTTGGGGAAACCATAAACGAGAAAACCCCACAACTTCCTCAAATATAGATTCGCCACTAATACAATATCAAGCAAAATGGAAAACCCAAATATAAGATGTCTTCTGCAGCTCTCTCTCTTTTTCCTCCAACGAACTTGTCTTATCTATCTAATTATGAGAGATTGAGTGAGTGAGTGGTGTGTCCAAATGAGAGAGAAAGCTCTCTATTTATACTTTATGTGAGGGTGACCTTTTTACCTAATGGGGCCGACCTCACTAACATGACTAGGCCGACCTATCTTAGGCAGGTCCTCAATAATACATTTTACATTTATTCTTTGGGGTGTTATTGCCCTGACTTACAATGGAGGTTTTACCTCAATTGTCACGTCCCCTCCCGTCGACCCAACACAAGGAAGGGAACATGACTACACTTCTGGGGCCTTTTACCAACTCTCAACCCATTTCCATCAAATTCATATAAATAAAAAAAACACATGTGCAAGTGTATAATTCAAATAAACACAGATGAAGTAAGATCTACTACATGCATATCTAGTATGCATTGATTATCATAAACATAATAGTCAATAATTAAATAACATTGCAGAGTTAAATACATAGAGAATACTTATCTTGATTATGAAGATTTCCCAAGCAACTAGCTATGTCGTTGCAATGTTCCACCCAACCATAGGTCTCTTCCCATCATGTATTATTTCAGCACTCAGAGACCACCCCCGAGCTGGGCATAATTTCTATAAGGAAAAGGGGACTCTCAAGCTCAAACCACAGAAATGGATACCCATAACCCATACCCCAACATACTCTATCTACACACAGTAAAAACAATCATTGGGCATGGATACACATTTTTAACAATGGGATTAGAAACAAGATGGCCATGTGTTTTCTCCAAACCATGGGCACACCAAAAATGGATTGTGAGAGGGAAAAATCGACCACCGGGAAGAAAATGATTTCTCCCACAGAAATATAAGCATCCAGTTGGCCAAAACAACCTCTATAGACCCAAAATAAATTTCCCCTTCCTTCCCATGGTTTTGCAACATGAAAATTCCCTTCTCCGAGCTAGGAAACAATGAAAAACAAGAAAAACATGGAGGGAAAATGCCCAGGTAGCTCCAAACTCGTGAGAGAGAAAAACTGATGGGTCAAGAATGGATTGGGAACCATTTAATGGGTGTTTTATTTCCCAAGAAGACAAAATATGATTTCCTAAATTGATGGCTTTCCCATACACGAAATTGGCTGCCATACCTCTCCATTCCCAAGACATTAACTACCTCAACCAACTCTATGGAGAAATGAATGATTGGGCACAAAAGTCAACATGGGTAGTTGAGAGTTCATGGGTTCTCTCATTGACACTTGGCTTGAATTGATTGGATCAAGGGTTTGAATACCCCCCCCCATTCCTTGTAGAAATCATGCCCTCATATCTTGTTGCATTGCATAGCTAGTTGTGGGAATTTCTATTAAAATGCATCTTTACAATTTCCATGGCTCACTAGCACATGGGTAGCATAATATGAAATACTTGACTGTCCAAGTCCGAGCATTCACTAGAGGGGCCTTGGCCTTGAGCTCCACTCTAGGAATCATACATAACATGCATACAATATTTAAATTATAGATAAAATATCCTAAGGGTCGAAATGGGGGTATTACATCAATGACCTTGCATGACCAAACATAATAATGACATCCCTGAATGGAGGAAAAACATATCTGCCAGAGGTACAAGTAAAATAAAATAATAATATAAGTACAAAATACAAATGAATATCTTTGGAATTTACATTTACAACAACACTCCCTCTTAACTAGGAAGGTATTCTCCCGGCACAGTCATCATCACTCTAGACACAAAATTTGGACAACGTCATCATTGCTAGATCGTCATCAATGATGGAACATCATCATCAACACAAGATCATCATCATCATTTCTACATCAATCCTCATCTCATTGATAATTGATTAGTGACATATCTCGAATATATCTATCATAGGAAGTTCTATAGAGCCATCCCTTTTTCATGCTAGATGTAGGCCTAGATATAATCAAGGTATTCATCATATCTACGAGCAAGCCATCACGTAGGTACATCCCAGAACCACACATTATATTTCCACAACAATCACCTGCATCTCCTACTATCATTGAATTGTATCTAGATCATCTCATCACACACGGAGAGAAGCTCAGATGCACACATCATGTTCAATAGACCACCTACATCTCACACTTAATGGGTACATCCCATGATCACCCCAGCTGCATTACATATCTCAACGGTCATCCCGCATCTACAGCATGTGGGTACAACCCAGGAGAAACCCAGGTGCATTACGTCCCAAGGGCCACCTACGTCTCTCCACCATGCAAGAACCATCCTAGGTGCACACCAAGTGTCTTTGTGACCGGCGGAACTCTTAGTGTATCCATCATGTGGGGATAGCTTAGGAGCACCCCAGGTGCATTACGTCCCAAGGATCACCTACTTCCTCCATCATGCGATAGCTAGCTCTAGTGCATCTACGTATTCCGGTCTCATCAGTCCCTCTTTTAAGGAACCTCTATCTGGATAACACCAAGCCTCTCTTTGAAGTATTCAAACATCACTCTGTCTGATGGCTTGGTAAACACATCAAATATATGCTCATATGTCGCCACATACTGGAGCTTCATTGCTCCTCTCTACACCATATCCCAGATATAGTGGTAATTGATATCAATATGCTTCGACTTGTCATGGAACACTAGGTTCTTAGACAACTTCACACAACTCTGGTTGTCGCAGAAGATACAAGCCGCCTTAAGGTCAAGATCAAACAAATATGATAGTAGCTTATGAAGCCATACTACCTCACAACTAGCTAAACAAGGTGTAACATACTCTGATTCGAGTGTACTCAACGCCATGCATGAATGATTCCTACTAAACTAGGAGATCATATCGGATCCCATACTGAACCAGGATCCCGAAGTGCTCTTCCTGTATGTGGAACTACCTACCAAATCTGAATCAACATAACCATGTAGGTTAATCCTCTGATCCACCTCATACTTGAGCCCATAATCAATTGTACCCTTGAGGTACCTCAATATATGTTTTGCAGCCGTCAGGTGAACATGTCTAGGATCCATCAGGAAATGTCTCAAGGTGTTCACAGCAAAACATATGTCTTTCCTCGTGTTCCTCAAGTACATCAATGAACCAATCATCTTCCTGTACATCATGGCATCAACTGTCTCTGATGAAGAATCACACAATAGCTTCAAGTTCGATTCCATTGGTGTGGCCATTGCCTTGCAGTCCATCATTCCTAACCTCTTCAGAATCTCTACTGCATACTTTCTTTGACCAAGGAAGATCCCATCCGCACTCTATGACACCTCCATGCCTAAGAAGTCATGCATCGTCCCTAGGTACTTCATCTCGAACTTTGTGGAAAGCCTCCTCTTTGCATTTGCAATGAGCTCATCCTCACTTATCAAGAACAGGTCATCTACATATAGTAGAAGTATCATTGGTCTTCTGCCCTCAACCTTGAAGTAAAGTTTGGAATCCACTTTACTCTTGGTAAATCCTAAGCTCACCAGGAAGCTTTCCATCATGTCGTACCACATCCTAGGTGCCTACTTCAATCCGTACAAGGATTTATTCAAGTTGCACACATGAGATTGTCGATCATGTGTCTTGAATCCTAGTGGATGCTCCACGTACAATTTCTCTTCAACTACACCATTCAAGAATGATTTCTTTACATCCATCTGGTGTACCTTCCATTTCATTACTGCAACCAATGCAAGTATAGATCTGATAGAAGTGTATCTTTCTACAGGTGCAAACGTCTCCTCATAGTCTATGCCTTCTTTCTGGGAGAAGCCACATACCACAAATGTTGCCTTGTGTTTTTCAATGCTACCATCGGCAGCATGCTTGATCTTGTAGATCCACTTCCAAGTCACAACAGACTTCCCTTCTGGTCTTGGAACTATCTCCCAGACATCATTCTTCATAATCGACTGGTACTCCTCAATCATTGCATCCTTCCATTCCTTATTCTCTGTTGCTTCCTCATAGTTTGAAGGTTCTTTATCAATGATGTTGCATAGCAGGGCCACATGGTTGGAGTATGTTCTTAGTCTCTTGCTTTCTCTGTGCATCCTATCTAGAGCTCCATACTTCTCTGCATCTTCGATTGCTTCACATGCCCATGATGGTATTCTCTTGTGGGATTTATTCTTACGAGGTGGATCTATAGGTGATTGTGGTTCTGCCATGTCGCGTTCTTCATGATCTTCTTGATTCACTTCTTCCATCACCGAGTCTCTAATTCTGGGAACTTCAATTTCTCCATTTTCTTCAATAGGTAGTTTCCTTGATTTGGTGTATGCTGAATCTTCGTCGAAGGTTACGTCTCTGCTGATGTCGATCTTCTTGAATCTTGGGAAGTATATTCGGTAGGATTTTGAAGTGTCCTTGTATCCCACGAATATTCCCTTCTTTCCCGAAGGATATAGTTTGGTTCTCTTTTCCTTCAGGATTTGTATGTACACCAGGTAGCCAAATATTTTGAGATGGTTGACTTCTGGTTTCTCACCTGTGAAATATTCTTTGGGAGTCTTGTTGTTCAATACTCGGTGAGGTGTATAGTTTTGTACATACACAGCTGTCCTTGCTGCTTCTTCCCATAAGTGCATCAGAATATCCTGATCATGTATAATTTCCTTTGTTGATTCCATTATCATTCTATTATTTCATTCTGCAATGCCATTCTATTGAGGATTGTAAGGAGTGCTCAACTCCCTCTTAATCCCATATTATCTACAAAGGTCCTTGAATTATTCTGAAGTGAATTCTCCACCATTATCTGATCGTAGGGTCTTGATATTTTTCTTAGTGTGATTTTCGACCAGGGCTTTGAATTCCTTGAACTTGCTAAATACCTCATCTTTACTTTTCAATAAATAAATCCAAGTCTTACAGGAAAAGTCATCTATAAAAGAAACATAATATACATACCCGTTTAGTGAGTTAGATGACATGGGACCACATACATCTAAGTGGACTGTCTCCAATATTCCTTTTGCTTTGGTTTCACTGTCGAGAAACGCTTTCTTTGCATTCTTTCCTTGTGCACATCCCTTGAAAATGCCTTCATGTTTTGTCTGGATTTCTGGTAGTCCTGAAACTGGTTTGCTTGCAATAGGTAGTTCTCTATAGTGCACATGTGCAAGCCTTATGTGCCATAGTTCACTTTCTTCCATAAAGTCATGAATAAATGCTTGTTCAGGTTGTCCCTTCAACTTGTACAAGCCTCCCTCTTGCTCTCCAATTACCGTTGCATCATCTATTATATTTCCTTTTGGACACATTAGGACTTGTCCATCAACAAATGCAACCCTCATTCCCTTAGCATCTAGTGCTGAGATGGAGAGAATATTCTTCTTTAATCCTAGAACATATAGAACATCTTTCATCTTCAAGGATTTTCCAGAGTCTAGCTTGTAGGAAGCTTCTCCACTTCCTTTGATGGGGTATTTATAATCATCCCGAAGTTTCACCTTGTGAGGTGACTCATGCTTAAATAGATTCACGAAGGATTTTTTGTATCCCGTCAAGTACTTGGATGCTCCACTATCTACAAGCCGATCATTTCTATGATGTGTGATAGTGCCCGTGAGTGCTGAGATTAAGACATACTCTTCATCACTTGAAGAATCGTCTCTTTCTTCTCTAGTTCTTTTCCTTGTTGGTTCATCATCTTCAGTGGTGTGAGCATGATGTCTCTTCTTGTTAGTCTTCTTGGAGGATCCTTGGTTTCTGGGACAGTTTCTTGAGTAATGTCCCTTCTCATCACATCTGTAGCATCTAATACTGGATAGATCTCTTTTGGATCTTATGTGTCTTCTGTGATTGTGGTCCTCCCTCTTGTTGTGATTTCTTCTAGTGTGAGCTGTAAGTGTTTGATCATCATTTTCTACCATCTTCTCTTCTCTTGCCACTAGCTTAGATTCTTCTTGGGTTTATTCTTCCCATAGTCTGCTGAAGGGGATCAACTTCTTTTTGGCACATATTCCTTGAATGAATGAGTCCCATGATATTGGGAGACCATTCAAGGTGGTCATAATAATCTCTCCTTCTTCTACTTTGTCTTCAACTCATTCAAGTTGCTCCTTGATTTGAGAGACCCCTATGAAGTAGGATTGCATGGTCTCTAAAGGTTGGATATTCACATTCTTGAGTTGATTCCTTAAAGTCATCTTCCGATTGATTTTCTTCCCTTCCAATATATTTGTGAAGGCATAGAACATCTCCTTGGGTGTCTTCAGGGATGACACATGAGGGATGAGATGATATTTAATGGAGTCTACAATAATCCTCTTGGATTTTGTTGGAATATTAACACATCATTTTTGTATTTTGCATGCTTGCATGCAAATCTGCATGCTACATGCATTTGCATGCAACTGCATGCATCCAGTCATCATCATGGTGGTCTTCCTAGCACCTAGAGCTTGCTTCTAGCTCTTCTTTTCCTGCATGCAAAACTACATGTTGCATGCATTTTCATGCCACTGCATGTATCCAGTCATCATCATGGTTGTATCCCTAGCACCTAGAGCTTTATTCTAGCTCTCGAGAGCCTATCTTTAGCCCTCATTTGGCCTCCTACCTACCTAATGCACCCTCCTTGACTTATCTGCTTAGCTAGTGCACCTTTCTCACCTACCACTGTCAGTTAGAGTGCACTTACTCACCTACCACTGTCAGTTAGAGTGCACTTCCTCACCTACCACCAGTTATCACTCAGTTGGGGTGCCTTATCTCACCTATCGGGAGTTATCATTAAGTTAGTGCAGTGATTGAGTAGTTCTTCCACTGATTACTCATGCTTCCTATTTGTAGCTTCTAGTTATCTAGTTATGGAGTTCCACTTGACTATTTGACAACCTCATGCGCTCTCCTTGGAGTCTCCATTCCCTGATTTATGCCTAGACGGTTCTGTTAAACTTAGTTAGACACACTTGAATGACTATTACCATTTATGACTGATACTATTGATTAGATGATGTCTCCATTGTTATCCAATCTAGACTTTGAGTTAGACAGCCTCATACACTCCACTTAGAGCCTCCATTCCTTGATTTATGGGTAGTCAGTTCTATTAGACTCAGTTAGACACACATGACTAACTCTTACCACTCATGAATGATACTGTTGGCTAGGTTGTGTCTCCATAGTTATTCATACTAGACTCTTATATTAGTGATTCGAATACCCTACTTGGCTAATTCGAATCCTATATCATGTTGCTTTGCAGCCCATTGTAACACATTCTCTACATTCATTATTCATTGTATGATATTGATATTGTCCATTATTTCTGTGTTTATGAGTGATTATCGAATGCATGCTTATTCTTCTTTGCAAATAATCCCGAGAGTTAGATTGTGAGTTTGTTACAGTTGCTAGATCCTTGCAGATTATCACATGGTATCAAAGTAGTCAACATCTATTCGAATTGCAACCATTGCAGCAGTTGTAGTAGCAGCAGTTGTAACATTTATTTGAGCATCTATCTTTTCACTTGTGCACCAGAAGCCTCCAAGTTTCCACAACAAATCCTAGTGCTATTACTTGAATTCATTGGAGAAATCCAGTGAGGTCTAGCCAAGTGTGAAGGACTTATTCTATGTGCCAAGTGTCCTTAAGGTAGTGTTCAGTAGAAGGATAGCATTCTACATCAGTAAAAACTTCTCTTGTTTTGCAGGTTTATTCACCCATTTGGAATCTTCTTCAACTATTCGACTTTCTCTATTTCAAATGGATCTAAAGCTCACATCTTCCAACTATGTTGAGTGGAAAGCCAATATGGCTCTCTTCATGAGAACCGAGAGGTTTACCCGAATACTCAACGGAATGATGGTAGAACCTATCAGTGCAGTTGAAAAGTCCAAGTACTTGGATAGGCTTGATGAAGCAGTTGGTCTCCTCCTTCTCTCAATTTCTGAAGATCTTCACTTCCATGTCATTGCTCTTACATCTCCTAAAGAGGTTTGGGACAAGCTCGAATCCCTTTTTGGACAGAAAGATGATATGAAAGGACACAAATTGGAGAATGAGCTCATATGTTTTAGTCCTGACAACTTCGAATCTATCAATGCCTTCCTCACCAAGTTCAAAAGCTTGATATCACAGTTAAAAAGATATGAGATAGTGAAATAAGACAAGCAGCGTATACTTGCCATTCTCTCAAAGTTGGGGCCAAACTACTCAATTTTTGTCTCTACTTTCCAATCAGCTAAGATGTTCATTCCAAAATGGAAGTTTCCCTCACTTGATGACTTCATCCAATCTCTTACTCAAGAGGAAGAGAAGTTGATTTCCATGGGAATGATCAAACCCAAATTGGATTCAGCTCTTCTAGCTGCAGAGAGAGCAAATGGTAAAGGAAAGAAAAATATTTCTGACAAGAGACCGAATGATACAAGGCCTACAGAAAGTCCATACGATTCAGTTAGGGCTTCTAAATTAAGGAAGACCAAGCATTCTCAGAAGGAAAGATCCAAATGCACATATTGTCATAAAGGTTTCCATCCTAAGAGTACTTGCATGAAGAAGACTAGATTTGATGGCTCAGTTACTTGAGAAGAACAATCTTTCTGTACCTACATGTACAATGAAGAAAGATCCTGATATTCAACCTCCTATATCTGAAGACAAATAAAGATTTCATGCCCTCATGGAAAGAGCATCAACAGATTCTTCCTTCATCATAGATTCAGGAGCATCAAGACACATGTCTTCCTCCAAATATCTCTTCTCCAGTTTCAAAATCTCAGTTGACCCTTCCATTAGATTGGGCAATGATTTATAAGTCTCCTCTCAGGGGATTGGAATAATCTATCTTGACCATGGTTATTTTTCTGATGTGCTTTATGTTCCTTCTCTTGCAGCTAATGTTCTTTCAGTGTATCAAATGAATCGTATTGGAGAGCCCAAAAGAGTGATCTTTTCTCCAAATGAAGTTGAGGTACAACACATGGTTTCTGTTAGGATATTCCTATACTCCATCCTAGTCCCACCAATATTTTGATCATTTGCATTTTTAGTCATGCATGCACTTTTAGGGTTTGCATGCATTCTAGGGTTTGCATGCATCCCAGTCATTAGTCCAACACCTATCCCTCAATTAGCCATCCCCCAGCAGCTTCTCACTATTCAGTTTTATCCCTCTAGTTGATTAATGCGCCCTTATTCCTTGATTTTAGGAAGCAACTCGCCCTTCTTCACCTACCAGTCCAGTTGTCTTCAGTTTACAGTCAGTAACAGTCAGTTACAGTTAGTTACACTTAGTTACACTTAGTTACACTGAGTTACACTCAGTTACACCTACCAAACTTAGTTTGACTGATGGTTGACAGTTACTTAAGCATTGATGACTCCACTGATGATGATGAAGACTTCCAGTTGTGCTCCGATGATCATGAGGACACCTAGTTGTGCTCTGATGACACTCTATTGATCTTATGATCACTCTGAGAGGCTAATTCGAATTGCCACCTTAGGCATTCAAATCCTCTCTACCAATGTATTATTTATATGTCCATTTGTGATTAATAATTTAGTGTGTGTGAAGTATTATTGCTTCTATCCAAGTTCTACTGTACCATATTATTCTGTTGCTCATTATACTGTATTGACCACTCTTCTTCTATTTTCTTGCTTAATCATAATTATTCTCTTGTGAGGTATACATCATCTCTTAGATCTGCTGTGAGGATTTTCACAGTTTCAGGGGAAATCATTGCAAAACGAGTTGCAAATCATGACACAAGACTCTATGAGTTTTCACACTTCTTGCCCCTGTCAAAGAAGTCTGCTCTTCACTGTCATACTCATGAAGAGAGTAGACTATCTCATCTCAACCACAATATTGAGAAAAAGAGGACTCTTAATGAAGTGCAAATGCAAGATCCAGCACCCGTTTGTCCAACTCCTACTTCGAAGTGGGCCTCCACTAATACATCCTCTTTTGATCTTAATCCATCATCATCTAGTCCTTGTTCTTCTATTGATTATAGTCATATTGGTTTAGATGAGGACTGCATGCATATTCTGGAGCAGTTCCATGACATCAACTCTTTTGGATATGTTCCTCCTTCAAGTGACGGTGAGTCAGTTTTACTTACTCCTCTTGATATTTCAGAATTTGCATATGATGATGCAGTTTTACTTGCTCCCACTCATGAGATTTCAGATTTAGAGTTTGAATGTGATGATGCAACTTCACACTATATTGTGGATTCAAAAGATGGTGATGATGATGATAGAATGCTAGATCCAGATCCACAAGAACCTGAAGGTCTAACAACTGGTGATGAATATGAGCGAATGGGAGATCCAAATCCACAAGAACCTAAAGATCTCTCACCTGACATTCCTCCTCTTCCTCGATGGGAAACCACTACACTCTGTTCTACCGGTGATTTGGTTGGTGATTCACATGATCATAGAAGAGCCAAATTAGATTTTCATAATGGAAGGTTTCATCCTTCTCACATTGCTGATCCGTTTCAGATTGATCGATCCTTCTTCGGAAAAGAAGGACACTTACCTCCTTCAAGGGTGAGAGTTGATATGCTACTTTAGCATCGTTCAGTCTATTTTGAGGGAGGGATTTCTTCCCACTGGGTTTTCCCTCTTTCCTCACTTAGTTTATTTAGATTGATTATATGGGGTGACCTTTGGTCTTACTCACCAGGGCCCTATTTTTCAGATTTTAGTTATTACCTCATAGTATAGCTTATGGGGGGGTGTTGGTATATTCACACCATCATTTTTGTATTTTGCATGCTTGCATGCAAATCTGCATGCTGCATGCATCCAGTCATCATCATGGTGGTATTCCCAACACCTAAAGCTTGCTTCTAGATCTTCTTTTCCTACATGCAAAATTGCATGCTGCATGCATTTGCATGCCACTACATGCATCCAGTCATCATCATGGTTGTCTCCCCAGCACCTAGAGCTTGCTTCTAGCTCCCGAGAGCCCGTCTTTAGCCCTCATTTAGCCTCCTACCTACCTAATGCACCCTCCTTGACTTATCTGCTTAGCTAGTGCACCTTTCTCACCTACCACTGTCAGCTAGAGTGCACTTACTCACCTACCACCAGTTATCACTCAGTTGGGGCGCCTTATCTCACCTACCCAGAGTTATCATTCAGTTAGTGCAGTGATTGAGTAGTTCTTCCATTGATTACTCATGCTGACTGCACTTGTAGCTTCTATTTATCTAGTTCTGGAGTTCCACTTGACTATTTGACAACCTCATGCGCCCTCCTTGGAGTCTCCATTCCCTGATTTTTGCCTAGATGGTTCTGTTAGACTTACTTAGACACACTTGACTGACTATTACCATTTATGACTTATACTATTGAATGGATGATGTCTCCATTGCTATTCAATCTGGACTTTGAGTTAGATAGCCTCATACACTCCACTTAGAGCCTACATTCCTTGATTTATGGGTAGTCAGTTCTGTTAGACTCAGTTAGACACACATGACTGACTCTTACCACTCATGACTGATATTGCTGACTAGTTTATGTCTCCATAGTTATTCATACTAGACTCTTAGATCAGTGATTCGAATACCCTACTTGGCTAATTCGAATCCTATATCATCCTACTTTGCATCCCATTGTAACACATTCTCTACATTCATTACTCATTGTATGATATTGACATTGTCCATTATTTTTGTGTTTATGAGTGATTATTGAATGCATGCTTCTTCTTCTTTGCAAATAATCCTGAGAGTTATATTGTGAGTTTTTTACAGTTGCTAGATCCCTGCATATTATCACAAATTTGACCAAGTTCTTTTTGTGGATAGAATTTGCCTCATCTCCCTCTAGTGTTGGAATCTCCTCACTAACATAATTGTCCAAATTTTTTTCTTCTAGCACAAGAGAGATTCTATACTTCCATGCTCGTAAGTTGTCAGCTCCCTCAAGGTTATCCTCAAGCTTGGTGTGGTGAGTCATTTTGAAATGAGAACCTCAAATGGAAAGAGCAAAGATTTAAGTCTTACCAATTTGAGATGCCCAACCTGGTTCTGGAGATGGCTAGCCTAGGGTTTGTCAGAGAGACCCTAACTTTCCAAAGTTAGAATTTTAAATTTTTTATTGGATAGGAATATGTGCCTCCTCAAGGCGAGTTTTCCAATGTACTCCTTTGTCCGTATTGATGGAGGAAAACTCCCAAAACTTGATGCCCTATTTTTCTCCTGCCACAAGTGCCTAGGTCAAAAATGAAAATTCTTCAAACTTGATTTTGCTTCCTCCAAAAGATGTGCTCTCCTAGGGAGAGTTAACATAGCCCTCCTTTTTTGATGATCTATGGAGATAAGACCTTGAACTAGGAATCCCTAGTTTCCTATTGTTGCACAATGCCTTCTTTTCAGGTTAGCTCTGAAACCATGTTAGAGTTTGCACTTTAATTCAATTTAACTATGATCTTTACTGAAAGAAAAACAAGCAAAAATAAACACAATAGACACAACAAATTTCCTTGGGGAAACCATAAAGGAGAAAACCCCGCAACTTCCTCAAAGATAGATTAGTCACTAAGACAATAAAAAGCAAAATGGAAAACCCAAATATAAGATGTCTTTTGCAGCTCTCTCTCTTTTTCCTCCAACGAACTTGTCTTCTCTCTCTGCTTATGCGAACTTGAGTGAGTGAGTGGTGTGTCCAAATGAGAGAGCAAGATCTCTATTTATACTTTATGTGAGGGTGACCATTTTACCTAATGGGGCCGACCTCAGTAAACTGACTGGGCTGACCTGTCTTAGGGAGACTCAATAATACATTTTACATTTATTCTTTGGGGTGCTATTGCCCCAACTTACAATGGAGCTTTTACCTCAATGACGTTGCATGACCAAACATAATAATGATATCCCCGAACTGAGGAAAAACATCTCCGTCGGAGGTACAAGTAAAATACAATAATAATATAAATACAAAATACAAATGAATATATTCCCAAGTTACATTTACAACAACAGATGAATACCATGGTCATGTTCACTATGTGAAAGAAATAAATCATGGGTTGTTTCAAATAGTTCTTAATGTTTATTCATGACCATATACAAATCATGATGAATCTCTAATGGGGATTTGTCCATAACTTGTATGGCAATGAATTGGGGAAAAAATCTAGAGTGACCTTTCTTCAATAGCTTCTCCATACGGTGAGAGTTGATGATTTAAGGGGAGATGGACATAATCCCCTTCAATGCATGTTTATTCTCTTCCTTATTGAATTTCATGTATAATTCCTTGAAATATTCCAAGGAAATAGGACACAAAGTGTGAAACCATTATATATTAATAATTGCATCACATCTCCCTTTTTAAGTTTCACATTTTCACATTGGCCTCCACAATTCATGATACCTCTATTTTCTATCATAATTTGAAACTTATGCATTGCATGAACATGATAACCATGAGTTTCTTCAATCATTCTCCTAAAATAAAAGTGTGGGTATTTTCATTGCCAATCAAAACAATCACATTGTGGTTATTGATTTAAGCAATCAAATTTAGAGTTTGGGGTGTATCCTAGTGTTAGATAAATCATAGAGGGAAATTCATGAATCCTGAAAAGGAGATCCTAAGGTTATTTATTCTTTAGGAGGAGGTGTGGTCTCTGATATTTCTAGTTTGAGAGTGTCTTCTAATTAATATTGGTAGGATGCATCTAATTAGAATAATTTCTATTATTTACATTTATACCTTTTGAAGTACTACTCATCTCAATTTTCGCAACATTTGAGGTGTCACCATTTTGCGACTTTTTTCGAGGGATTATTTTGGATTATCAATGGCTAAGAAGGGGAGAGAGTTGTAGTAGGTGCTAGAGAAGTGTGATGGAATGGAATAAAGGAGGAACATTTTTCATTTAACACCATCTCAACTTTTCAAGCTCTCTAAGAGGCCTCCAACCAAGTAGCCAGGAACTGCATCATGACTTGTTCTTTAATCTCCTCTTTAAGACCAATATTAAAAAATTCTTAAAAAAATAGTTGGGCCTTCTATGCAGATTTCCAATTTCTTGAAGGATGTGAGAAAATATGCTATTGTGTATGTTTGGTGCAACTTGGTTAGTCATCCCAAATAGTGAGTGTCTCTTTCAAAATAAACATAGATTCCTTTCAAATAATGACTCCAAGCAATGTAACCCTATATATGATTTCTTATTTCATTACCCCTTTTCCATCATTCTAGATCCAATTACAAAACCCCACTCTAAGTTTTATTTCGTCATCAATAATACATTGGAGGGAGAAGTAGTGTTTCATTTGGAACTCTATTATCTAGGTCAAAACCATCAAATTTTTTTAGGTTCAATTTAGGAAGAATGTTCCATATTTGATGTTGATTACGATGAAACAATATCCCTGAGCGATGCCCACCACATTTGGATGATAGAACCCCTTACTACTCTTACAAGTGGATTTGGACATTGCCCATTTATATATTTGATGGAAATGCGAGACTATATCTTGCTACTAATTTCAGAAAGCTTATGCCTATATGGTCTTATTTTATGATGGTTTAATTTTTTATATATTGTTATATATAATTTAAAATTTATAAATCTTAATTTATTTTATAAAATTTCAAATTTTAATCAAAATTTCATTTATTTTTGTAAATTTTAATTTTTCCAAAAATACTTTTTTTTTTTTAATTTCCTAATTTAAAAAAATAGTTTAAAAAAAAAAATCAAATTTCATTTTTAATAAATTTTTAAATTTAAAAATAGTTTTATTTATTTATTTATTTTGTTTCATTTTGATTTTTTTTTACCATTTTTTTAATTTTTAAAAAAAAAAATTGTTTATAAAATTTTATGATGATGTGATTTAAAAAAAATATTTTTTATTTTTTTTAATATGTTGATTTTTGCTTTGAATTTTTTGAAGTGTTTCTATTTTTTTTCTTTTCTTCGGAGTTGTTTTAATGTGTTTTTTTTCATTTTTATTTTTCTAAAAAAAATCAGATTTTTCCATGCCAATGTACTTGCCAAAGGAAATGGGTGCTCCTGGTATCACTTCTTTTTGAGTCACAGGTTAATTTTGGCCTTTTCATCGCAACGATTGCTACAATGATGTTAACCATTAAGACAACAACATGAATCAAGTTGTAATTTTCAATCCTCGATTGGGTGTTGGTTGCTACCGGTTGAGTTTGAGGGTTGATTTAGGATTTTGATTACAAGGGCACCCGACTGGGTTTCAATAAAGTTGTAAATTTATCCTAGAAAAAAATAAAGCATGCTATCAATAGCACCACTTTTCAAAATGAAGATAAAAAGCGCTACTAAATGTGACCTCCAATATAATGAGAACTCGTGCACGCTCTCATTTTATAGTATAACAAGTTTGAATTTTTCCATGGATAGGAAGCTTATCTGTAGAACTAGGGTTGAGAGCATAGCTATAGGCAAGGGACTCAAGAGGGATCACCCATTTAATGTGTTAAATTTACATCATCATGAGTCCTTCTCCAAGTCAATCTTGTGTCTCAATATTGAGCCTGGTGTGTCGAGGTAGTTCCTTATAGAAGCTTTAGTTAGACTAAGGAAACTTGGAGAAGAATCTTGAGTTGAACTCAAGAATGGTTAAGCTTCATGTGTTGAGGCAAGTGTTTTTTTATCAAAGTGATGATATTGTACAGTCTTTCTAGTCAAGGTTAAGGTCTTGTGTGTCATGGCAGATCCTCATGTGTTGATGTGATGCTTTGCATGTTGAAGCATGTATGGTGTGTGATATGTACTGCTAACCATGGTTGAGCTATTAAGTCTCCTCTAGAGACTCGCCACCTCTAGAGTGAATTACTTTAGCATATTTAACTACTTGGAACGGTAGTAGGACAATATGATCACATCATTGGGAAAATCTCCTTAGTATATTTGATATGATAATTAAGATGGCACATGTAGACCATGCAGATAAGACAAGAGATAAAGATAAGATGTGATAAGATATGAGATAATTCAAATTGCATATAAAAGAATTAATTAAGAGATTTTGAATTGTTGCGCCAAGAGGCGTATTTATATGGCTTGGGATGGGGGGATGTGTCCATCTGTCCCAAATATTATAGCCGACATAAAATAAAGAAGTTACAAGAAAGAAGTGAAAAATAATATTATAGCCGATATGAAAAGTAGAAACATAATATTATCACCGACATAAATAAAGTACATAAAAAGTAAAAATATAAGAAGTAAAAAAAAATATTATAGCAGACATACGAAGTAGAAACAAAAGAAGTAAAAAAAATATTATAGTCGACATAAGAAGTAGAAAAGATAGAAATAAAAATTAAGAATGTTAATGTCGCCATATTAAAATGCAGCCTTAATTGTTATTTCAACAACAAAAATGCAATTGAAATTTGTTAAAATGCAGCCATAATAATAATTATATTTGATAACTAATAGTTATCAAATCTAACCGATATCAATTAAAGAACTTAAAAAAAATATTATAGATGATATGAAAAGTATAAACATAATATTATAGCCAACATAAGAAGTAGAAAAAATAGAAATAAGCATTAAGAATGTTATGGTTTCCATATTAAAATGCATGCTTAATTGTTATTTCAACAACAATAATGCAACTATAATTTGTTAAAATGTAGCCATAATAATAGTTAGATTTGATAACTAATAGCTAGATTTGAGAACTAATTATAACTCCAAGAAAAAAAGAATTTGAACCTTGGTCTCTAGGTTAATACAAACCTAATCACCTCACTACTTATCTATAGAACACACACACAAATGTTGTTAAAAAAAACAATATGCATATTGATTTGATTCGTTGCATTGATTTCAACAATGCATTATATTTTGCTTTTTACATCTATGCATTGAATTTGTGAATATTACAAGGAAAAGGCCCTATAGTGGAGATCCTAGCATATGTTTTTAGTGTTACAAGATTGGAAAAAATTCTCAAAAAAACCTTCGATATGACCTCCGCCAATGGTAGCGGATGTTTTTACAAAGCTCATAACAGATATAGTTTATCACTAAAAAATACTTAGCGGCCAAAGGTTTTAGCGGAGGTTAGTTTATAGATGCGCACAATTGAATTTACGTGCCCCGGTGCGTTTCTTAATTGGATGCACCAGTGTTGCATGATTAGAACAGATGCACTGGTGCACTCAACCATAAGTAGCACCAAAAAGAATCAAATTTCAACGCCGCACAAATGCTTTAGTATAAAATATACGCACCGGTGCATCTGTACAACATAAACGCACCGGTGCGATATTTTATATCATATGCACTGTACATTTGTCCATTATTTTTAAATCTAACTGTGCAATACATTTATCGGGTCACACCAATGCATTTCATACATGAATGCACCAGTGCATTGAATACTAGAATGCACCGGTGCTTACAAAATATCAACATGGCCCGGTGTAGTTGAACACATAAAACGCACCACGGGGCTTAAAAACTAAAAATCGGTGGGCATAAGCTTTGATTGTTCTCGGTGCGCATAAGCAATCTATATGCATCGATGCGATTCATAAAATAAAATGCACCTGTGCTCAATGTTATAAATGCATCGGTGCACATATGTAGTCTATACACGCCGGTGTGCAATGGTAGTATAGGAGCCCCGGTGCGACGTATATTAGTAAACTCGCCGAATCTGATTCTTTGAAGAATATCTACTAGTATTTCATTCAAATATATATATTGTATTTTTTATTTTTTTTAATTCCATTATTCATCTTAAATTGAAATATTTGTTTATAGTAAAATTCATTTCAATTTTAATTATTGAACTTTTTTGTTTGGATTAATTTCTTATATCATAGATGCAAGAATCTATTGTAATATTTAATAATCCATACATTTAATTACCAATGTACCATTTACGACTGTTGTATGGCACTGAATAATTTATTTTTGCTCCATATTGAATGCAAATACGCATTTTTTTCTTGGAAATTTTTTTATCAATGTACCATTTGACATGTAACATTTGACAATAATATTTACCATTTCACATGTAAAGTTTATTTTATTATATATCAATAAGAGTACCTTTTTCATATAAAATATGACAACATAGAGACAACAATAGTCAAAATGTCAACATGCACGTAATTATTGTTACACTTGTTGGTAACTCATCTTTGAATTCATACACTATGTCCAGTACATTATTATACAAAATGTCTGATTTTCACAGACAATTATTTCAAAATATACAACAAGATATAACAGCTTGCATTAACATCAAAATTAAATACAAAGCATAATTCTTTGTTGGAACTATTATCAGTGCTCAAGCCACTTGCATCAATTGGTTTATTTGGCCGAATGTTTTGCTGATTGGCTCAATTGTTTTCCTCTTCTTCAGCTTCCATATGCAAACATAAAAATAAAGTATGCTGAGTGTATCTACATTACCAGTGGGAATAATGAAAAATAAATATATAGTATACATTAATGTAAATTGAAAAGCGACATATCATAGAAATAATCGACTCATGAATGATACACATTCTCTCAAAACCAAATCTCTTTCCTTCTATCAACAAGTGTTCTGTTGGCTCCACTCCATACTTTGTTTCCTACAAGTGTTATGCCCTGTCAGAAATCATAGATTTAATATAAAAGTTTTTTGTTGTTTTATTAATTATAAATGAGAGAAGTCAAACAACATGAAGACTTACAAAATCCACAATTAATTTTTGATATGCCAACATATAATCACAACACTTGCCTAACCCAATGTCAATCAAATCTTCTAATGGCTCCTCTTTGTATGTTAACACCTGTTTGAAGGCATGCAAGGATTTTCAGTGAAAACAAATTTAAAAAAATAAAATATATCGATCACAACCACTATGAAATCTGTATTTCTTACAATGAAATAAAAAATACTCACAAACTTTTCTATCAACCCCTTTTTTGCTTGTCATCCTATCTTGTGTGCTAATTGGGTTCCATTTTCTTTTCTTTTCCGCAACAAAACAATTGAAAATTAATATTTAATGTTGAATTAATTAATGAAATGTATAACATAAACCTAAAAAGAAATGATTTCATACATTTAAAGCACATTGTTTTTGAGATGGCTCTTCTTGCGATGCAATTATGTCCATTTCCTTGACCATCTCCTTGTACACTTTCTTGGACATCCCTACTGGCACATTTCGCATATCAACTCGTTCATCATTTGGGATTCTCATAATCTTCTTGAAAATGTAAAATGGAATTAAACTATTTTTCTGTTGATATGAAAAATAAATATGACAAAATTAAAATTATTGAATGAATGACGCTTTGTAATAGTTTTAGATACATATTCTACATACACATGTTTAGCAATATTACCTTTTGAATTACTCTTTTCCGTTGGTGTATGTTTTTGCTATTGCAAGCCTGACAGGTCTCATTGATCATTTCTCTAGGAATGCCTCTTGTAGTTTACATATGACCTGATTCTTCGAATCATTTGATTGGTTTCTGTATTGTAAGTGAAAAGTACATATGTACGTTCTTTCCACTAAATCCCTCATAGTATTATAAAATTCTTTGCCCCTTCTATTAACTTCCGGCACCACTCTAGATGAGCTAAGGATCAATTGATCATCATTTGTATCTTCCATAATTTTTTTTTTTATGATGACATTGAATTCTGTTGCTATTAGTCCCTACATAACATTCATCATATGTGAATTACTTTATTTGAAACATATTAGTGAATATTCTTAATTAAGTAGATTATTACTCAAATTTCAATAAATAATTCATATTGACTTATTTTGCATTCACCTGATTCATCCCTCTGCAACTTTTCCATCAATGTTTTACGCTCTTCTGGGCTTAGTTTGGTAAGAATCTTATCAAGCTTTCTCATTTTTTGGCTTTTCATGTCACACATTAACCAATAGATATTAGTTAACTATACAAATAATTCAAACAAATGAATTTAAATACATAAATTAATTAAAATCACTTGTATTCTTCGTAATTCTCGATGTGCTCCCATCATGCAGTTGATTAAAGTTGTTATTCATTGAACTTATAGCATGCATTTTCTATCAATAAACAACCAATACCATTAAATATAGAAGCTATCAATATATTATACAAACAAAGTACAGACCTTCAAAATATGATAAAAAAATATTAAAAAGAATAAATATGAATTCGGTGCGCTTGTTTACATGACACACCCCTATGCGTCGGTAACAACACCGCACCAGTGCATTAAATTAAAAGGGCGCATCGGGAACAAAGAATCGAGATACAAAATTCAACTTTTTTCATTTTTGTAAAATAATAAAAAAAACGGCACGACGCATGTCATATCTAGTGCATTATAGTAAACGAAACGCACCGGGAACAGAGAACTAAGAGACTAAAAATGACTTTAAGGTTTTTATAAAATAATTAAAAATGATGAAACATGGGTCATACCCGGTACGTTATGTCGATGGCCGCATTGGTGTGTTCAATTAATACAAATGCACCAATTTTGATACGTGCTTTTTGAAATAAAAAAAACACAAAACTTTATAGGGCCAACATGGTTACGGATTCGACCAAGAAAGTGGCCCCACATCACCCTACGCTTTCTATATATAATCACAAGCTCAGTAAATCCAAAATCTCTAAAAGGTGAAATTGTAATTCTATATAACAATAGAGGGATTTAAAACCTACTAAAGAATTTTGCAGCCACATAAAATGAAAAGAAGCAGCGAGAAAATAATGGTTGCAACATTGAAGGTAAGTATGAAGTTTTTTTTTCTAAGTCTATTTAAATTCTAAATAAGGTTATAAGATCTATAGTAATATTTACATACTTGAAATTTCTATTATGCAGGGTTTTGTTTGATTCACCATACCTAACAAATTTCAACCCTCATAACTCCTTCCAGTTTCTCCAAACTCCTTCCACGTAAGTCTCTCTTCCAGAACTCTCCCTTGAAAATTTTGGCAAAATAGTGAGTTAATGTTTAGGTTTTTGGCTTTTAAACACTATTTAGATTTAGTTTTTGAACTTAAAATTGATTCCCTTTTTTTAATTCACGGAAAAAAGGGTTTGTACGATTGTTTTAAATTTTGATTTTCGGCATTTTCGGTGCGCTTGTTGTGGAGTTGCACCGATGTGTACTTATGTAAAACACACCATATTTTAAATAATTTAAAAACCCATACGACGATGTGTGTAATGTTAGGATGCACTAGTGCACTTCTATGTAGGTAATGAACCAGAATGAATTGTTTTGTAAAAATGCATGTAGAAATATCCGCTACCAAATGTAGTGGATATTTTCCATAGTGGAGGATTTTGCGTATATTATTTAATGGTGCGTTTATATTCGTTATGCACCGGTGAGTTTATGTATGAATATACACAATGGTTTATTTTGTAAATTCTTTGTTTTTATGTGTCCACTTAAAATTAGATATTCATACCAAATTTTCTTTTACTATTTAACCACACCAATTACAAATTTTCATAGTATATATATGTTGACTGTTGATTTTGCTCAAATGCGGGAAGAAAATTTTGTAGTATCAAATGGCCAATTCTTCAGATTCCAGCTCATACCATCTTGTTCAAAGTTCAACTAGTTCTCCCTTTCCATCCCCGTTAAGTTCAGTTTTTATTTATTTTTTAACTACTTATTTGAATTTATGTTACTTATCCATGTGAATCTGAATATCAATTTATTCTATATTTTAGGATCACAATTCGGGTTTGAGTTCGGATGCACAAGACATTCCACTAGTTTCAAAATGTCGTAAGCTCTTATCAGGAGAAACATAGCACAAGAATTTCATGGATGAAAATGGGCAGCCACTTTACCCTGCCAATTGTAACATGCCATCTTCAAGCCTCCATTCTGGTTCATCAACGGTAATTCGTCACGAGCTGGAACTCTTTTATGACATCCCAATAGTTTGTGGTTGTTCAAAATGCCAAGGGTTGAAGGAGAACCCTCAGTGTGTCACACTCACCCATTACACCAATGGTGGATTACCTAATGTCGATGGTCTAATACCCCCTACGACAATAAAAAATCCAATAGGTGATATATGAAAAACATGCAGGAATACTTTCTTATGCTCATTTTTGAAAACATTGGAAGCCAAAACAATAGTATCTCATCCTAAATTGACGAACCCTTCTACTTATGTGCAGTCATCTAAAATTTCTAGTGATCCAAAGTATGATATGAATGCCACCCAACCCATCTTTACTAGAAGATCCATGGCATGAGTTGAGAGCAAAACTGTCCAAGTACACACCGAGGTTCATCCAATTGTTGGAGGGTAGTGATTATTTCTCCCTTCTTGTGAATTTGCAAAGTAAATATCAAACTTCTTACAACCACACTTTATATGGTGCTTGGCCATCCTCTCTACATGTTCCTGATGTTGGAACTGAATTCTCCTTTTGTGGTAATCGTTTTATGATTACCAAGTCTAATATAGATGCTACAAATATTGGGTTGTTTTTCCTTTCACATGTACTTATTCCTCCCAAATAGTCAGTAGCACTTATGCCATTTTTTGGTCCTATCTATTGTCAGCCTGATTACTTGAATATTGTTAAATACAAGTAGCACAGTTCCATGTATAGTATGTGCATGAATGGTTATGTTTTTGGAAGCTTTAACAAGAAGAACCTATTGTATATAGATTGTCATCCACGCACTCATGGGAACATTGTAGGGTTCATAAATAGTTCTAGGTGCTCTTTATTTTCTTCTCCAAATTGTTCATTTGAGGAACACTTCAATGACAAGGAGTTCTTTATGAAAAGGAAAGCATCCATATTTGATGTTGTACATGCAATATGTAGTGTGATATTTTAGTATTATGATCACTCAACTGTAGCAGACCTCACTAAAACTCATTCAAGAAGTGTATAAAGAAGAAGAAGAAATGGAGATTCAATAATCACTCATACACAAGAAATGACAAAAACTATTGTATCATACATCAGTTGTGAGGTGGCACTCTGAATAGTGAATCATAACTGAATACACTCAAATTTATTCGAATGCATCATAAGGTCATTCGAATTCTCCTCAATGTGTGGCTTGGATGACATTGGAGACATCATCCAATCTGTAATAGTGGTCACAAGTGGTCAAACATCAGTCAAATGAGTCTAATTGAGTCTAAATGGTGCATGTGGCACAAATGTAGGGAAGGAGACTTCAATGTGGGCGCATGAGGAGCTATCAGTAGTCATTATAGCTGATCTAGTCTCTCTGGAGGTATATCTAAGTGGTTAAGTCAATTAAACTAGTAATCAATCCCCAAAACAACGAACATATCCACTAATCATGTAACTAACTGAAGAATATCCTAATTAGGTGGAAGAGGGCGCACTTGTACTCCAGTGATGAAAACAAGGGTGCATATGTGGCTAGGAGAGATAGAACTGAGCATAAACATGCTCCTAGGGATGAAAAGCTGAGGACTAGGTGCTGGGAGACTACCATACTGATGACTAGATTCATGCATTTGCATGCATGATGACTGGATGCATGTAGGAATGAAAGATACAAAAATGATGGTGAGAATATTCCAACACCCTTCGCAAGCCAAACTACGAGGAACAATTGGAATGGTAGGGCCCTGGTAACTGAGACCAAAGGTCACCCCATACAACAATATAAATAAATAAAGTGAGGAAAGAGGGAAAACCCAGTGAGAAGAAATCCCCCCTCAAAATAGACTATGGTAGGATGATCAATCATGTACATCACTCACCCCAAATGGTAAGTGCACTTCTCCATCGAAGAAAGATATATCGACAAGAAATGGATCTGTAATGTGAGAAGGATGAAACCTTCCATTCTGAAATTTAGATCTGGTTCTCCTTGGATCAAGTGGATCTCCAACAAGATCTCCGACAGATCTAAGAGTAGTGGCTTTCCATCTAGGAAGAGGAGGATCATTAAGTGCAAGATCATCAGGTTCTTGTGGATCTGGGTCTTCCATTCGCTCATATTCAGTAATAGGTGCTAGATCTTTAGGTTCTTGTGGATCTGGATCTAGCATTCACTCTTCATCATCTTCACTCTCATACTCTGAATCTAAACTGTCATGTGATGAAGATTCACTCTCTTGGATCTCATAAAGCAATGAAGGTGTGGTAGGAAAGCTCTCTTGCTCAACAGGATGAGCATCATGTAAAGGCCATTCCTCAAACAGTATAGTCCTATCAAGGAATGTGGTCATAGTAGAAGGATAAAGAAGCTTGTAGGAATTTGCATTCAATGCATAACCCACCATAATACACTCTCTACTTTGTGGATCTAGGGCTCTCCTTTTCTCAGTTAGAATCCTTTCCCATGTTCTGGATCCAAATGCTCTAAGATGAGACACATCAGGTTTGTATCCCATCCATGCTTCGAAATGAGTCATATCTTTGATTCCTTTGTGAGGAACTCTGTTTTGAAGATAGGTGGCACAATTGATGGCTTCTACCCAAATACTAGGGTGCAACCCTTTCGACTTTAGCATGCAGGTGGCCATCTCTTTCAATGTTCTATTCTTCCTTTCAGCAACACCATTTTGTTGTGGTGTATAGGGAACAATATGTTGCATTTCAATGCCTTCTTCAACACAAAAGGTTTGAAAATCACCCTTGATGTACTCTTCTCCTCTATCAGTGTGAATGGCCTTGATCTTTCTATTTGAAAATGTTTCTACAGAAGACTTGAAAAACTTAAAGAATCCAAATACTTTTGACTTTAATCTGAGAAAGTATACCCATGTAAATCTTGAATAATCATCAATAAAAGTAAGAATATACCTTTCCTTGTTCAAAGATAGATCTAGAAATGACCCTGCAACATCACTATGAATCATATCTAGAGGTGGAGATGCTCTCCTTTCCTTCCCCTTCTCAAATTTCTTTTCAAGATGCTTGCCAATCAAACAACCATGACAGTTTCCCTTGGCAAACTTGATCTTGGGAATCCCTTCAACCATCTCTTTAGTATGCATGTATTGCAAGTATTGATAGTTGAGATGCCCAAATCTTTCATGCCATAGCCTACTCTCTTCATTTACATGAGTTTGAAGAGCAAACTGTTTAGAGAGAGGTAGAAAATGGGAGAACTCATACAGTTTCGACTTATGATTTGCAACACCTTTTGCAATGGTAGAACCTGATACCATGTCTTGAATTTCAACCTCATTTGGAGAGAAAATCACCCTCTTGGGATCTCCAGTATGGGTCATCTAATATACTGGAAGTAGATTTGTAGTGAGTGTGGGGACATAGAGCACATATGAGAAGTACCGATGACCAAGTTTGATTCTTCCAATCCCGTCAGAGGAGACCTCAGAATCATTCCCCAACATTATGGATGGTCCAATAGTAGCTTTGAATCCATTGAAGAGATACTTAGAGGAAGACATGTGTCTTGATGCTCCAGAATCTATGATGAAGGAGGATGGAGTTGATGCACCTGCAATGAGGGCATGGAATCTCTCATGGTTCTCAGATCCAGATGGTTCACTCTCTTTCTTTCTAGCACATGCAGGTACTTGAAGATTATTTTTTTCAAGAAGTGAAGCCATGATATCTATGGTCTTCTTCATGCATGAGCTCTCAGGATGATATCCTCGGTTACAGTATGTGCACTTGGATTTTCCTTTTTGAGATGTCTTGTCCTTTTTAGGATTCGAAACTCCATCTGACTGTTTTGGAACCTCCTTCTGCTTTGGGTCATTTGAATTCTTATAGAAATTTTTTGTTTTCCTTTACCATCCATGCTTCTTGATTCAGTAGCTGCAAGAGCTGAATCCAATTTGGTTTTTATCACTCCCATGTGCACTAGCTTCTCCTCCTCAAGGGTGAGGGATTGGATGAAGTCTTCAAGCGAAGGGAATTTCCATCTTGGAATGGAAAACTTTGCTGACTGGAAGGTCGAAACAAACACTAAATAATCAGGGCCTAGCTTCGATGTGATGGAAAGGATGGGTTTTTTTTCTTCCTTCTCAATCCCATACCTCTTCAACTGTGAAATCAAGTTCTTGAGTTTGTTGAGAAACTCAGTGATAGTTTTGAAACTGCTTCGGCTAAAGGAGATGAGCTCATTTTATAATTTATGACCCTTCAAATCATCCTTCTAGCCAAGAAGAGATTCGATCTTGTCCCAAACCTCCTTTGAAGTCCTCAGATCGATAACATGAAAGTGTAGGTCTTCAGAAATGCTAAGTAGCAACAATCTTACTGCTTCATCAAGCTTGTCTAAGTACTTGGATTTCTTTACTGCACTAGTGGGCTCAAATGCAGAGCCATTCGCCACTCTGGATATTGTTGGGACTCAAAAATGTCATATTTTCATCCACTTTACCTTTCGCTATTCTTCACATTTCATCGTCCCATTAACCTTTCATCATACCATTTCCATACATATACTTGAGTTTCATCTTATTATTTTCCACTTTATTCATTTTAGTATTATAAGTGAATTTATGATTAAATATTGGAAAATAACATGTTTTTCACTAATATCTCAAGTATGGATGAGCTTTGTAATGTGTAGGAATATGGAAGGATCAATTCAAAGAAAGACTCCTCGAATATCTCCTCCACCATTTCATGGAGATAGTTATTCAAAGAATATTCCAAGGAGAAGATCATGGAGATTTGGTTGGCATATCTTATTTAGGATGTATGAGAAACATGTGGAGGATTTGAATGGATCATATTTTGTAATAATAGGAAAGTAGTTGAGAGTGGTTGAGAGAATAGTGGATATGTCATTATGAGATGGTTATCTTCTGCTTAAAAAAATTCATGTATAAAAGAGAGTGCTCTCTCTTCATTTTAGATAGTAGAAGGGGAGTAGATGAATAGTAGATTTGGAGGAGATTGGTCTCAGATTGTAGAAGTTAGTTTTGACTTTGTAATATGGAGAAGGGGATTCTTAGCTTTTGTTCATAATATTAATTTTGATGCTTTCATGATTCGCCATTGATTCATGTGATGTAAATTGAGATTTCTTTATTGTTAATGTGAGCTCACATGTGTTGTCTCGTTGCTCTTCATATGTTGTCTTTCTTTTATGCAATTTACTTTCAGCAGTATGTTTCAACTTCCAACATTAGATTAGCAGTTGTGTGTTTCAGCTTAAGGGGGGATTAGATTAGCAATTAGCAATTAGCAAGGGGGGTTAGATTAGATTAGATTCGCTTCAGTCTTGCATGTACTTTGCATGTGCTTCGTAAGCCTACGAACCTCGAATTGACAAATTAAATGGTTGGGAAAATACTACAACGCAAATAAACGACAATATTTCCGCCTAACATTTTGGTGCCATTGCCGAGAAAGCATGATGGATTGAAGTTTAGTTTGATTTTCTGCAAGTGTACACTAGGGTGTGAATTTCGATTTCTGCAATGAGTGTTTCAATTCTGCAAGTGTGAATTTCAATTTCAGCAAGAGTGTTTTTTGCATCTGTGAAGAGTAATGGTTTTCTGTACATAGTGTTTTTTTTATTTTATTTTTATTTTTTTTATTTAGGTTTGGGTGCTGTAAGAATCCCTTTTTCAAAATGATTTAACAATGAGTTTAAGCTTGGAACAACTCACTCAGGTCCTTGCAAAAGTAGGGATCTCCTCTTCTCATGAAGAGGATATCGTGACAGCAGCCGAGAGCTTAATTACTCCTCCATAAACAAATGAAAAATCAACATACGAAGTATCCTGCACATCTGATGATGAACAATTATGCGAGCAGGAGGTCGAGGAGGACAACAAGGAGTTGCAGCATGATTTGAGTGAGGGAAATTGCGCCTATGAAAGCCTTATCGAAAAATGGTTTCAAGTAAGAATTAGATTATATAAGTCTTTTTGTTTTTATTTTGTTAAATCAGAATTTCCACAACTAATTTCACACATTTATGTTTATCCTCATCTTCTCTTTGCAAAATTAACATTGAACATATTTTTATTACTATTACGTGAATGGCTACACTGGATATTTAACTACACGTAACTGTTTTCTAAATTTTAATTAGCATAGAGTAGGTAGGATTTTATTTTCAGTTTTTAGTTTTCAATAAGTATGCTCTCCTCCACGCTTCGTGCGATCCAAGGATCAGAAAGTAGGATGTTTTCTAACGTTTTCAAGAAACAATAAATTAATGTTTGCAAATATGCCTAATCAATTTATCCTTAATTTTCAAATCATTTATCTCCATTTGCTAAAACGTTTTCAAATTGTAAAATAAAACTGGCCTGCAAATTTATGTAGCAAAATTCATTCTAAGCTAAAACAGTCATTGAAATTATAACAGCTGCAACTCCAAACTGAAACATTGCAACTCCGAGCTGAAACAGTGTCACGCCTGTAAGCTTCTCATCCATTCGCGTGCACAGAATTTCATGTTTGTTAACTTTATTTGACTGTTTCAGCCACTCGAACTCTATTTCGGTTTGTTTTATTTTTTGTTGGAGTCGCCTTGACATGCCTTTATCCTTCAAACTTCAATTTAAATCTAACGGTGCATTTATCCTTCGATCTGTTATAGCTCTTCCTTTTTATCCTTTGACTGCACACAGGAACTGTTAGTGGCATACTCTGAATTGATTGCAAGTTAAAGATATAAAGGGCCGAGATAGTAATGTTGAATGCCCGGGAAAGCAGATTGGATAAATTTAATCTTGGGTATTTTTGCCATTTTTATTTGTGTGTTGTAAAAATAAAAATAAAAATATAAAAAAAATGAATAAAACAAAATTGAGCTTTTTTCGTGCTTAAACTGTCACATTTGAATTGAGCTGAAATAGTGGCTGCAACTGTGTCACAATTGAATCAAGTCTTTTCGGTCTGGTTTATTTCTGGTGCATAAATTTCCACGCTGAAACTTGCAAAAGCAATACCCCAAGATCCAATTCTTTTTTTTTATATTGCTTGGCTCTCTGGCTAATGGTTTTCTGCGATTGCTAGCTAAATTCCGATGCTTACCAAGCCAATAGACAATCAAAATATTTGCCAAAGTTTGGCATGCTGACAAATGCACGTTGAGAGGGAGAGATGAGATAACAAGACATTGTTTTACATCGTGATTTGCAGGAAGATGGAGATGAATAACGAAAATCGGGGACATGGGTTTTGTGTGCAACGTCCTCATTTACTTGACTACCTAGAAATCGCCCAAACAAAGCAATGGTTTGAGCTATACTATTGGTGCTCTGAACGTGTAATTCTCAGATTACTGTTGCGGCCGGTTTCATAAATTAGCAATTGGTTGAAACCGATTCCAAGCTAGGAATTCGGTTTCTCATCCTCATGAAGTATTTTCTCAGCTTCCCAGTCATTGAACTTCTCGGATGCTTCTAAGAAAAGGTAATGAAATCATGGTTGTGTGTTATTATTAGAATTGTTTTTAACAAACTCGTGCTATCTTTCCGAGATGTGGTTATCACACATCCTGGGTTCTGTTTGAGGGACACTATCATCCTATGCAAGATTCTCCTCTTCTATCACGCTGCCTCCGTCGCTCCTTATCGTCATCATTCCCAACATACAGCAACGCAAAGCACCCACCGAATGAGACGAGTATTAATGAACTATTTTTTATCATTCTGCATTCTGGTTTTGTTTGGTTTCGAACTTTATGATTGGGAATAGTATTGCATTTATTGGTTTGTTGTTATAGTGGTATGTGGGTGTAGGTTGAAAGAAGGCAGCATGCCTTATCTCGAAATCCTTGTTGACTGATCCAAACTCCCATGATCTTGGCGATTACTCACATGCACAAAACTGATAGACTTCACCATTTCTGAGTAATACGCATTCAAGATATCTCTCTGACCTGTAAAACCAAATGTGCTTAACTTTCAAAAAATGTTGGCTTTGGAGGTTACAATTGCATGCTTGTAATAGACGCTTCTACAGTTTCTACAGTTTTATACATCGGTCGTTGAAATTCCAAAAGTTGGTATTAAACATTGATGGCATAAAGCTGTCCAGGCCAATGCAGAGCTATGTTCCATGGATATTTGGTTTTAAAATCCATAAAAGTGCATAATGAAGCAATTTTATCACAACATAGAGAGTTTCTTATGATAGGAATGACTGCATGCAGGAAGATGAAAAGTAAAGAAGATAACTCAGAACCATGGGCAGGAGCAGATCGATACTTATGGGGCAGGTGTGCATGTATTTTATGTTAACTATGGTTTATGCAGGATCTAATGGGTAAGTTGTCACGTAGGTTTCATGAATGGAAGAGGCTTTGCGCCTCCTGTAGTTTCTGTCAATAGAAATCACCCCATGCAGAGAATTGTATGCTCTGATTATTCAATTATATTTGACAATGCACAAATCTGATCATGCAAGAAAAACAATTGGCACTAATGCAGCAAATTAATGAGGATCATACTCTTGCAATGTTTCAATTCTAGAACTTTAATGACAGGCATTAGCATTTCTTTTGGTGTGTAAAACAAAAAAACAAAAAAAATTATTAAACCATGAAAAGAAAAACAAAAATTATAAAAATAAAAATTTAAAACATTGTAAAGTTACAAAAATTGCAAATGGACTTTCTTACATTCCTGAAAACAATACAAACGCATGGTTTTTACGCTTCACGATAATTTGTTTTCTTCAAGTGACTTTGATAGCAATCAACGGGAAAAATAGCATACAAAATCCAGAGAGACTTTTTGTGTCATGTGTTGAAGTCCTGTGTAGAAGTCTGTTACAACCAGGTGTTGCAGCTCGCTGTTGCAGCTGGTTGTTACAACTACAGTAATCTACGACGAAACAAGTGCACAACGGAAATAGGTATAAAAACGCATTTTATTTCTTTGAGTTGCCACATTTGTCTTTCTACATATTATGTTTTTCGAACTTCTCACGATTTTCATGCAAGATTAGTACTAAGTTTTTTTCAGGTTCGAAGATGATCGCATTTTGCTGCTAAAGTGATTTTTCAAGAATCACAAAACTTTTGAGAAGCATGCTTTGATAGACAGCTTGAAGGAGCTATTACTCATCATAAACATCATGACGTTTGCTGTTACACAGAAACCATTCATAAACTCATTTGTGTCATGAATGTTTACCCACATTTCTTCTTCAAAGCACATTGGTCATCCATGTGAAGTCCATTTTCCATTGCCTTATCTGTCATGACTTCACACAGGCCTATCTTTCCGAGTTGCATACATAATTTTCTTTTTTTTTCAGTATCTTTCTGCCTTTTGAATAAGAACATCCAATTCCCTCTCCATAATTACATTTCCTTTCCATAAGCATTGTTGCTACTGAGATATTTCCTATAGTCCTACCACCTACCAATCTTTTTGTAAAAAATTGCGTTGACTAATGTGGGATTCGTTAAGGCCCACCTTTCAACAAGTATTGCCCCATCGACCTCAAGACCTTATCTAGGATATAGACTAGAGTTCCTTTTTGAGTACCTAGAGGCTTGCATGCCTTAATGGCAAGTTCTCTTGCTGACAATCATGGGAATACATCAATGTCCCTTGATCATCATATCTTGCAAGTGGCTCGACATCAGCACATCTATTCGCACTTTGCAAGATGTACTTAGGTACCTTGAGACTCATTGACATCAATGGTGAGTTTTCCTCACATTGGTTAACGGCATTCATCAATGGTCGGTAATCCAATGACTTTTTTTCATGCTCGACATCGACACATTTATTCGCATGACTAGAATTGTACCATCAGGTTTTGTAGCGGGTGAAGACTATACATTTTTTTCATGATTCCCTCAGTAGTTACAGCAGCATGACTTCAACTATACAAGAGTACCATTGTTCCACAGTTCTCCCTTCAACATTTCCCATGATCCATTTATAGCTGCAACAGCATTGACAGTTACATTTTCATGATCCTATAGCAGTGACATCTTCCACGATCCAGTCACAACGGTCACGTCCTCCATAATTCAGCAACGGCAATTTCAGTTGCATTTATATCCTGCATCAGTGACATCTTCTCTGATCCAACAGTTACAATAGTTGCACCAACAACATCACCAACCATGCTCCTATTGCATAGTTCATCAGCATTTTTGGGTAAGTGGAGGTATGTTGTTTTCTGAATTTTAATCATGCAATTCCTTACATGCTACAAATGAATAATTTGGAAAATTCCCTCACCATGCTCCATTTATTTTTTCACTTTCATAACCCATGCCAAGTTGCACGAGGACATGCAACAAGTTAAGTTGGGGAGGATGAGATAGAGGTTGTTGTTCAAACACTCTGTAGAATCTCAAAACGCAATCATCTTTTTAGAGGACATGAAATCTTTTGTGGCAACTTATTCATTTTCTCATGCATATTACTCCTTATATAAAATGCAGAATTTGAATTGACTATATCTCACAAACCATACATTGGATCCTCATGATTTTTTGACAGGGAATGGATAATATAATGATGAACAAAATTGGCAAGTTTCAGCTCAATCCAATGCACGAATGTCGAAAAAATAACCATCATTACCTATAGCCAATTTGCATTTTTCTCGAAATCCATGATGTGGGTTTTTCTGATTTTTGGTGTGGAGATGCATTGGACTAGTAAAAACTTGCTTGCAAAATTTTCATCCAAACCCAATTTATGATTTGAGAGAAATTCAACTGTTTCAGCCAGCTATAACACCTACCTGCAAAAATTGTCACCTACAGCCAATTTGCATTTTTCTCGAAATCCATGATGTGGGTTTTTCTGATTTTTGGTATGGAGATGCATTGGAATGATAGAAACTTGCTTGCCAAATTTCAACCAAAGCCAGATAGTGGTTTGTGAGATATTAGCTCAGGAATTTTGCTGCAACACCAACTGTTACTCCACCAGATTTTCCCACTTTCACAGTTGTTACTCCAGCAACTGTTACTCCGCCAAACCTTCCATTTCATAGCTGAACTATATTCACTATCATCATTTTGCTACCATCATTCCATTTTTCCACTACCATCACTCCATTTTTCATCTCATTTATCATTCACCAACATTTCTTTTCGAACAAATCCTCTTTTGCACTTTGCTTCATACACATGGATACACATATTGGCATGATTCATAAAGGTAAAGAAAATGTTTTCTCATAAACATTGATGCCTTCTTACGCAAATTTATATCTTATCATTTTCAATGAGTGTATGGTATTATTGCAGCAAGAAAACAGATAATGAAATAAATGTTGTTAACACAAGAACCAACATTCTTTGTATTCATGGTTGTTACACAAGAACCAACCATAAGAAAATGTCAGTTGCTACTCACACCCTGGAAACATTAATTGTTGGAAAGACATCATCAATCAAAGCCAAAGTTCAGATGCCAAAAGTTCTTAAGAAAATCCATGCATGGTTGCATGAGGACATGCAACAAGTTCAGTTGGGGAGTATGTTGGGACTCAAAAATGTCATATTTTCATCCACTTTACCTTTCGCTATTCTTCACATTTGATCATCACATTAACCTTTCATTATACCATTTCCATACATATAGTTGAGTTTCATCTTATTATTTTCCACTTTATTTGTTTTAGTATTATAAGTGAATTTATGATTAAATATTGGAAAATAACATGTTTTTTACTAATATATCAAGTATGGATGAGCTTTGTAATGTGTAGGAATATGGAAGGATCAATTCAAAGAAAGACTCCTTGAATATCTCCTCCACCATTTCATGGAGATAGTTATTCAAAGAATATTCTAAGGAGAAGATCATGGAGATTTGGTTGGCATATCTTATTTAGGATGTATGAGAAACATGTGAAGAATTTGTGAGAGACATGTGGAGTATTTGAATGGATCATATTTTGTAATAATAGGAAAGTAGTTCAGAGTGGTTGAGAGAATAGTGGATCTGTCATTATGAGATGGTTATCTTCTTCTCAAACAAATTCATGTATAAAAGAGAGTGCTCTCTCTTCATTTGAGATAGTAGATGGGGAGTAGATTAATAGTAGATTAGGAGGAGATTAGTCTCATATTGTAGAAGTTAGTTTTGACTTTGTAATATGGAGAAGGGGATTCTTAGCTTTTGTTCATAATATGAGTTTTGATGCTTTCATGATTTTCCATTGATTCGTGTGATGTAAATTGGGATTTCTTTATTTTTAATGTGAGCTCACATGTGTTGTCTCGTTTCTCTTCATATGTTGTCTTTCTTTTATGCAATTTACTTTCAGCAGTTTGTTCCAGCTTCCAGCATTAGATTAGCAGTTGTGTGTTTCAGCTTAAGGGGGGATTAGATTAGCAATTAGCAATTAGCAAGGGGGGTTAGATTAGATTAGATTTGCTTTAGTCCTGCATATACTTTGCATGTGCTTCATAATCCTACGAACCTCAGATTGACAAATTAAATGGTTGGGAAAATACTACAACAGAATTAAACGACAATATTTTCGCCTAACAGAAATGATCTTCGAATTCAAGAAGATGTGCATCTTTGCCTTCAGTTCGAAGTAGTTGAATGAGTTCAAATTGAGATCCATGATACTGAAGAATTCAAAGATGAATAGAGGATAATCCTGCAAAACAAATGAGAATTATGAAATGGAGATCTGCTACAATTCAAATTGACCTCAGTGGATTGCTCCAATGAATTCAAGGAAATAGCACCAGGATTTGTTGTGGAAATCCAGAGGCTTTTGGTGGTCAATGAAAGACAACTGCTCAAGGAATTGCTGCAACTGCTACTACTACAATTCGAATAGCTGTTGTGAGATATGATACCATCTAATATTTTAGGATTAGGATCACTTAGTTGTAGCATACCTCACTAAAACGCACTCAATAAGTGCATAAAGAAGAAGAAGAAATGGAGATTCAATAATCACTCATGCACAAGAAATGACAAAAACTGTTGTATCATACATCAGCCGTGAGATGGCACTCCGAATAGTGAATAATAACTGAATACAATCAAATGAATTTGAATGCCTCCTAAGGTCATTTGAATTCTCCTCAATGTGTGGCTTGGATGACATTGGATACATCATCCAATCAGTAATAATGGTCATAAGTGGTCAAACATTAGTCAAATGAGTCTAACTAGTGCCTGGGGCACAAATGTAAGGAAGGAGACTCCAATGTGGGTGCATGAGGAGTTGTTAGTAGTCAGTATAGGTGATCTAGTCTCTTTGGAGGTCTATCTAAGTGGTTCAGTTAGTTAAACTAGTAATCAATCCCAAAAACAAGGAAAATATCCACTAATCATGGAACTAACTGAAGAATCTCCTAAATAGGTGGAAGAGGGTGCACTTGTACTCTAGGGATGAAAACAAGGGTGCATATGTGGCTAGGAGGGATAAAACTGAGCATAAACAAGATCCTGAGGATGAAAAACTGAGGACTAGGTGTTGGGAGACTACCATACTGATGACTGGATGCATGCATTTGTATGCATGATGACTGGATGCATGCAGAATGCATGCAGGCATGCAAAATACAAAAATGATGGTGAGAATATTCCAACACGTAGTTTGTTTCCTGGTGACGAATTGTTAATAAACTACAACTTCCATAGACCACCAACTGCTCGTCAAAGATGCCTTGCATTGGGATTACCTTTGGACGTTCCCTTGGGGAATAAGACAAAAAAACATTGATTAATTGTAGTTTTTAATTTTCAATGGATTCATATTAATTTATTGTTTAATTTGAAATTATGTTTTATATCGTTAATTTAATTTATAAATTCAATTTGAAAATGTGTTGCTCAATTTTAAATTTTCATATTTAATGTGGAATTGATGTTAATTTATTGCTCAATCTGAACGTCTTCTTGATAAATTGTTTGCATCTTAACATTTTCAACTGGAAGTGATTCTCGTGCTTCTGCAATAATTCTTTTCTATAATGTGAGATCAAACCAATTTCATTGTTCTTACTAACATCATTGATGCAATGTTCAATATTTTTGAAATCAAGATTATGATGATGAGCGGCTTTCCTACCATCTTTTGTTTCACCCCAGTACAATGTCAAATCGAGAAAATGATGAAAAAATAGTGCAACTTGGAAAGGAAGCATACCAAGCATGGTTGAATCAACCACTTATCCAATTTCCACTATGTCCATCCTAACCAATAAGGAATGCCTATAGTAATAGTAGTTCTTCACATATTGGAAATGGAGGCAATGAAGCAGAGGCTGGTATGGATGAGTTATTACGACGGAGGAGTGCCATGGATGCATGTTGTTCCATACATTCTAGGATAATGAGCTAGGGGATGACGCTCATATTAGTGAATCCTTCTTCGAAATCCTTAAATCGACTTCCACCACACCTCTATTTGGATATGGTCAGTCAAAGTCAACATAGTTGGGGACAACAATATTACTATACAACTTGAAATCAAAGTATAGCATGTCAAATGCATGTTAATAGACAATTTTGAGGTAACTAACTATCAACTACATTATATTTTGAGTAATCTTATGACACAATCATCATTGAAAATGGTCGATTTTATGAACATTAAATGACATTGTACATTTGTATTGCCCACTAACTGTAGGCTATTCAAAGATAAGGTATTTCCAATGATAATGTCATTCCCAATAGCTACGCAGAGGAAAAACAAATATTAAAAATGTTGGGTGTAGAGTACATATCTTATCATGCACGCTCCAATGATTGTATTCTATATAGAGGCGAATATGCAGACAAAATGATATGTCCAAAACGTGGCCATGACATATACAATGAATTGAATAACAAGGCTAAAGCACATGGTCCTCCTAATAAGATATTGAGGCACATGCCTATAATCCCAAGGATTCAAAGGCTCTTTTGTTGTAAATAATTAGCTATGTTGCAAGGATGGCATGCATCGAACCGAAGTGAGGAAGGAGTTATGTGAATCCCAACAAATTCAATAGCCATGAAGCATATAGAGGATACATGGCCCGATAAATTCAAGGATGAAGTATGTAGCCTCTGATTGAGCATAGCCATTGATGGTGTCAACCCATATTCCCAACCAAATAGCATCTATATTGTTTGTCCTGTAATAGTGATCAATAACAATATCCCCCCATGGTTTTTCATGAAGAATGAACATCTTATGTTGGATCTTATAGTCCCTAGTAAAATACAAGTTAAGAATATGGATATTCACCTACAACCATTGATCGATGAATTCAAGGAATTATGGGAATGGATACATGTATATGATGTGTCGAGACCCATCCCATCATAGAGGAGTTTTACACTATATGGAATATGTATGTACACCACACATTATTATCCAGGGTTAGCAGTTTGTTCAGGTAAATATTTTGTTTTATTTGTTTTTATATTCACAACGATAATTTTTTACATATTCCATATATATTCACATACTCCTACCACTAACCACCACGCCTCTCTCTCTCTCTCTCTAGTGAGAGATATCTAGTGAGTGGGTGGTTAAGGGTAGGTGTGGAGTAGGGGGGAGAGGCACACGCACACACATTTATAGAGAGAGAATGGTTCACTAGTACAAAATGAGGAATTAATGACTAAAATTCGACTACAAATGAGTATTTTTTAGTTGGTGACTAATAGTAGCCGATTTCAACTATCTTATAGCTAGTCGTATTTCACTAGTCATTAAGTGGTTGACTTATTAGTCATTGATTTAGCCATTGATTTAGTCATTGATAGTCACTGATTTAGTCATTGATTTAGTCATTGATTTCCACAATTAATGACCAAATATACGACTAAATAAACTACTAGATGATAACATATTAATGACTAAGCTAAATACGACTAAATGTTAGTCGTGCTATAAGATACTGGAAATTAACTACTAATAGTCGTATATATGCGAATTTAGTTGTTTTCTTAGTCACTAATTTATGATAGGGTATGGAGGAATCGAACCACCAATCTCCTGCCTATAATTAGGAAGGTTCTCTACCATTGAGCTAGCACCCTTTAATAAGTTGTTATTGCTTGACAATGATGATATTCAAACAAATTTTGCATCATTCAAGCATACCAAATAATGACTACCAAGTTACTATAGATCCATAATGGCATACCTTGTACTAGTCCTTCAAGTCTTTCAACTGCATTTATTAAGTACAAATATATTTTTGCACTTAATAAAAGCAGTTGAAGAACTTGAAGGACTAGTACAAGGTAAGCCATTATGGATCTATAGTAACTTGGTAGTCATTATTTTGTATGCTTGAATGATGCAAAATGAAAAAATCATAGAAATTTATAGAAATGACAAGAATGCATCCATTGTTAAACTATCTACCAAGCCATCTAGAGTCATGCTAAGATATTTGAATTTGATTGAAAATTCATAAGTAACTTGAAGATAATGGTGGACGATGCCATGGAAAGGAGAATTTAAGTCTATATAGAAGCAAAGGATGAGCAAATGGTGTCCCAAACTCATATTCCCCCAATGTGGGACAAGCCACCATCCCCTATAAAATGAACACAGGTGCATGTTTCTCTCAGGTTCCATGAACATATTACACAGCCTTCAGATAGATTCAATCATATTTGGATGTCCATCTTAACTTCAAAGGACAAAAAATTGAACTAGGAAATTTGGAATATTTAAAATATATGTACAAAAAATCTCCACATCTAATAAACCAATTTTCCCTCTCATTCTAAAGGCTCAATCACTAGAATGCATCCATCAGTCAAACCAACGACAAACTGATTAGGTTTTTATGGATGTGCAACAATCACAAGTGGATAGACATTGCCATTGCACATATAAACCAACACAAATCCATTAGATAATTTTGCCCTTATATGGAAATGCCATTGAAGTTTTCGATTGTGTTGTGAGATATCTAAGCAGCTAACTTGTTGAAGCCTGGCTGTATATATATGGAATGCGGCAATGTGATCTCAAGCTTTCTGAATGAAATACTCCAATAGCACCATCCATGAAACTAGCATAGACTAGAAGGTTGTCACATGAGTATGTTGCATTTGAAATTGGTGCAGACGGTGAATCATGGGGTGTCCACTTGTTGTAGGAACAACAGATCCCATGTTTTATCTAAAATATGGGAGCCCGATTTCATATCAAAGAGTAAATTAATAAAATTTTGGGGTTGTTCATCCTGTTTTCCGTTCGTTTTGATTCCTTTGATTTGATTTGATTAAGTTAGTAAATTTTATCTCTTGAAAGATATTCATTTTTAGTGTGTTTTTACGAACTGCGGAAATAAGTTTTGGGTTGGAAAATTTCGATCACCCCGCAACCCGCAATTGAAGATTGTGGACTCTTTGGTTTGCATTTGAATTTTTTCCTCCCGCAACCCACAACCTAGATTCAAGGTATTAGGGGGAGAAACTACCAACTTACGGTGATAAAGATAGACTTACAAGCATTCTGCAAGTACAACAAATAAATGAAGAGATTAGGGTTTAGAGATGTAGGCACCTTATTCAGAAGGTTGATCCTAGCTTTGCCTCCCTCGTTCTTCAATGCTTATCCAGTGTCGCAATGCCCAGACCTGCAAAACAACTTGATACCTTTCTCAAATACATTTGACTACACATATAAGACTGATATTCATAATAGAGGAAGACATCAGATTATAAACAAACTGTAATCAAATCTGAGACACATTAATAGGTCATATTTGGAAAGGAAAGAACGTCTGATCTTTATTGATGAATGAAAGCAAGTACATAAATTTATACCTTCCTTCAAGCTTGGCACTTCATGAAACCTAGATTCAAGGTCTCTTGCTTCTGTTCTCCAAGGATTCCAGCCTCTAATCAACTGTGCTACGGTTTACCAGAAACTAAGCACAAGAGAGGGGGATGAAGGTCTCCATTCCTCCAGCATAACAATATTGTAGACTTGTTCCCCTCACATGGCCCTTCTACCCTCCTTATATAGTCAGTGAGGAAGAGGAAAAGAAGTTATAACCGCTCAAGAGGTTTCCCAACCAACTTAACTTCCCAAAATTTCAAGATTTTGACCAAAACATGGGTGTACGCTACTCTACAGGAGACAAAGTAATGTACACATGGAGTTGAGCGCTACTATTTCAACATTGGAGTAGGGTAGACACGCTACTATCATGCCTGTGTACCAGCGCTCATGTTAAAAAATGGCCAAAAACAGGCATTTCTGCTCGTTTTCAGGAGATGGTTTGGTCTGGAAAAATGTTCCCAAGGGCATATACATCAAATGGGTCAAGAATGAGGTAATTTCAACCATATTTAGTGTCCCAAATGACTCCTCCATCCACAAATGTCCTATTTTGTGACTGAACTTGATCTCAAGAAGTGTCGTCATGCAACCAAGGAAGCAAGTGTCGTCACGGACGGAGAGGTGTCATTTCAAGCTATAATAGATGCCCCCTAATGTATGAGGTCAGAGGGAGTGCAGGAAACGATGGCCGAAATACATTATAAATAACAAAGAGTTGAATCATGGAGGAATGAAGAAATCAAGAATCATAGGCTCAAATGAAGTACCTGAAAGCAAAGGCAATGTCAGACAAACTCATCCTTGGGGTAACTGGCCATGTTCAAATGGTGGAACATGAAATCCAAGAGGATACAATAATGATCCAAAATACTGATGCATCTATCATGGCCACTAAAATACAAGCGTGGATCCATGAGGAACATAAGTGTAAACATAGCCACATAAATACAAGGTGGATCTATGTCAAAACTGGAGAACATAGCCATAGAGAACAAGCTGGATCTATGTCTCATCAAGAGCCCAAAAAGAGTGTGGCTTAGTCTTGCACAACTTGGGCAATAACATAAATAAGGAGATGCTATCGAGGATCCCAAGGTCTTCATCCAAAAACAACCCAACGTACAAACCTATCCATGTGAATAAATGAGTTGATGTCGAACATGGGAGGTATCGTTTGATTACCGGTCATTGATGTATATCGTTAACAAACGCGAGGGTGTCCACCAATAATGAAAATGGAACCCAAGGTACCTAGTACATTCAAGCAAGTGCGAATAAGTGGTCTTGCCGTCGAACACTTGAAGAATCCATCGGATAGGAGACATTGATGTATTCCCATCTATCCAATAGCAAGGGAAACTGACACTAATGACTGCAATCCCCAAGGTACTAACCAAAACTCTAAACTTCATTCCCAGAGCACAATGAGTTGAAGTCGATGGGAAGAAGTCCGTTGGAAGGGAGGCCTTAATGCATCCTCCATCATCCAACACGAGGGACACTCAAAAGGTATGAGTTGATTTGGAGTAGGACTAAACACATGATGAAATATACTGACACCAAGGAATGACCAACACATGAGGTCAAGGAAACTACAGAATGGATGAAACGGGTTATATCCTTGAACAGTGAGCACGACACAAGAGTGACTTAGGCAGCTTTTAACACAAATATACCACGATGCAAATCTGCAATGTAGGAGACATTAACAGATTCTCCATATGATTGGAAGACTAACCAAACGGAGGAGTAAGAACTCTGAGATCAGTTTATCCTAAGGCCAACGCTAGAACCCAACTTGTTTGATAGACTCAAAATAGGTGCTTTGTTCAAGGAGATAGTTGACTTGCTGCCATCATATTGAAATATATTTTAACATTCTTCCCTTCCCTTTCCTTTTTCATTTTTTAATGAGCTTGACAAAGAACTAAAGCATGCTCGACAGTATTTTCATATTTAAGGAGTCTGAAAAACCTAGAAGAAAACTCCATACACCCATCCGTGGATTTTATATCGAGCCCAGATTGGTCTGTGCTTGGCGGTGTTTTCTTGCTTATAGAGTTGAAAAACTTAAACAGTCCTCTATACACCTATCCATGGATTTTATATTGAGCCCGGATTGGTATGTGCTCGGCGGTGTTTTCACATTTTGAGAGTCTGAAAACCCTAAAGACGACTCCAAATGTCCTTTTTCGTAAAGTTAGTCTCCTTCCCCGCAAAAGTGTAAAATGATGGAAGAAGAACTCTTCTAGCGCATACAAGAGTATACCTAGAGTATACCTTTTCCGTAAATTATCCACCAAGGCTTGGAAAAGGGGTAATTCTATACCTAAGTGGATGTCAGTTCAATTATTTTAACGAGCCCGAAAAGACAACTATGCTTGGCAAACTTTTCCTATTTAAGGAGTCTGAAAAGGGCTTAAAAGAACTCCATAGGGATCTTTTCCGTAAAGGTTTAACGAGTCCGGAAAAGTAAACTCATGACCTCCTTACTGTTTATAACGAGCTCAAAGGAGATACAAAAAATGCTCACAACTTCCTTACTGTTTTTAATGAGCTAGAAGTGAAGATGAAAGAAATGCTCATAGCCTCCTTACTATTTTTAACGAGCTCGAAGTAAAGGTAGAAGAATGCTCGAAATGGGAGGAGACGAGTGTCAGGGACATGAAAAACTAGCTCCGAGTGCATGGAACAAAGCTATCCCTAATGCAAGGAACATGAGAAAGATAAGTACACTCAGGGTGTGTCTCCTCCAGGTAAAAGGTGTCAAATTGTGAGGGGAAAATGATACAGGGCTTAACGGAAATGAGATCAGAGATGGAGGCTTATACAATGGGCTAAAAGCGTGGAAGCCGGCATCAGGCTCATTAGCGCAAGTGAGATCATAACAGATGCACATACAACTTGAACATAAAGATGGGAGCCTTATCAGGGATGGCCAGAAATAGATGAGGAAGAAAGATATGAGGCTTCTTCTCAAAGTCATGGTAAATCTAAAAAGGCTCCCAAGCCTATGAGAAAAACTCAGCATGGGCACAAGAATGGCATAAGGGTGTTGAATAGGGTGACCCATGTTAGGTAGGCTCTGCTGTCGAAATGGTGCACGATGCATAAAGAGATGGCTAACATACCAATATCTAACAGGTTCAACCCTATGGCAAATTCGGATGGCAAAAGGTTCAAACGCAACATAACAGAAGGGAAGCCTAAACCTATATGCAAGGTTCCGAATATACCTGACATGGTCGCACAAGGTGTTGAAAATGACCAGTAAGCAAGTATACATCCAGCTAAGAATCCTATCTCCAAGAAACATTAGTACCAGGATCATATCTAACACATATGTAAGGAAAGACCCGATACAAGTCACTATGGTAGAAATACTTTCAACTTCACTATCATCAACAATAGGCATAAAGAAGGAAGAGTTTTCAAATGAAGACTCTATGGTACCCAAGCCTGAGGACTTATAATCAACAAGATCAACTTCAGGATGAAGATCAAAGTTGAAGGACATGATGGAATCTGCAGAAACAAATTCATCATCACGGGAGTTGAAAATTCTAGAAACAGAATCAAACTCAGCAGGAACACCAATTTGCGGATGTATAGGAGAGTCCAAAGACTCAACAGTAGGAAGATCAAACTTTAAGATCAAACCGGGGCTGGACATGATTGTGATTGGATCAACATCCAAATGAATGATAGATTGTACTATAGACTCTAGGAAAAATTCATCAGAAGGAAGCATATCATCCTAGATAGAATACATATCTAAACATTCATATGGAGGTGTCACTTGGTCAAAAGCTGGGACCAAGTCCCGAGAAGGTAAGCATGAACTCAGAGACTTCTTCTCAGTAGTAGTTGAACTCAAGGAACAATATGCCACATAGGTCCCATGTGACATAGTAGTGCCTAATGACGAGGGATCTGACTGGTCTGTAGTTGGGTAACAAGGAGGATCAACAAATGCAAACTGGCGATAGTGACGATGCTTTCGTTATGAGGGAAATGCATCACACAAAAGAGCGTAGACACCATAGCATGCATAGCATAAACGTAATCACGCCCAAGGATCATATCAAAATCCACAGGGTCCTTTAAAACCATAAAATCAACTAAGACTGTTTTTCCACCCAAAGTAACAGGTGCCTGGCGGAGGAATCCGATCGGTTCACTAGGTCTTCTATCAAAGTTCAACGGCCAATTAGTAGCTGGAATAACATTAGGGAAACCCAAATCTCTCCAAGCATAAGCGGATAAGATACTAACAGAAGCTCCTTCATCAACAATGCATCGATGAACCGTATGGTTCCCGATATCAACCTTTATCTGGAAAGGTGTCGAAGAAAGAAGACAATGCTTGGCTAGACTATTCCAATCAAAGGAAACAATCCTAGGGCTTGGTAGGGGTTCACATGGCACAGATGAAGTGCCCCCTTTTTCAAGAATATCCAAACTAGTAATGCAGAAGACTTTAGCAATAGGTGCATCAATCTCCGAAGGACTGATGGGATCGGTCGAAGATTGCATCGATTCGATCACTTCACTCTCCGAAGGAAGAGTGGGGTTGACCAAATATTGCATTTGTTCAACCACTTTATCAACCAAAGGTTGATCTAACTGTAGGGAATCTATAGACAACTCAGGAACAGAGGTTCCTTCAAACATGGACCACACTCTTCGTGCCTTTGGAATGGCAGGGCATCGGTGAGTAAGGTGATCTCCCTTACAAAGTTTACAAGGGAACTTTGGTTTCTGTCCTATAGGTTTAGACTCCTTTACAACGTCAGTACTCTCAGCATGACTAGCATTGGCTGACAACTTGCCCCCAGCATGACTCACAGAGGCTGGTTGCTCAGAAGCATCAGAATTTTGAACTAAGGACCACACTTTTTGCACTTCTGGAAGTACAGGGCACAAGTAAGTAAGGTGATCTCCCTCGCAAAACTTACAAGGGAACTTAAGCTTCTATCTATTTGGTTTGTCGACAATGTCAACTCCGTCAACATGACTTGCAGTGGTTGATCTAGTGTCTCCAGTATGACTCACAGGAACTGGTGACTTGTCATTAATATGACTAGCAATGATCAACGACGTGTCCTCAACATGACTGACAGTGGTTGAAGACAAAATTTCAGTGTGATTTTTGGTGACTAAAATTTTTCTCCCAGCATGACCTCCAGAGGCTGGGTAGGTGCCCCCTGCATGATTTGTGGAGGCAGGGTGCTTGCCCCCAACATGACTTACAGAGGCTAGGTTGTTGCCTCCTTGTTTTGGCATCTTCTTCACATTCTTCCTCCGTCTATTCCTTTTAGACTGCTGGTTACTAGTATTGCTACTTTCACCACATGAGGTAGAAGGAGGGAGAAGATGTTACTGGCAAGGGAGGCATAGGGTTCTGATGCTCTTGATTTGAGGTGCTCACAAAAGAAGCGTCAGGAGCATGCAAGGCATTCAGAGTGGAAAACAACCAAACCGGCAGCCCAATAGTGAATCCAGGAAGATTCAGAGTAGCCATTAAGGGAGCGCCAATGTTTCCAATGAATGGAATAGCACAAGGATCCCCCGAAACAGGGGTACCTTGATTGGCACTCGCCAGAATGCTAGACATAGTTTCCTACTCAAATGAATAAGAAGTTCTCTAAGGCAAACTAAAACAAGTAGCACAAAGAGAACACCACTAAAAAAGGTCCTAGGTAAATCAAACCAGGAAAACAGATGCCTTCCAGAGAAGAGTCTAGGATGATGAGGGCCGAGAACAGATCAATAAAGGATGAAGAACAGTTACCCGAGGTCCACAATACAATGACTAAGGGTGCAAGCGATGGAATCACCCAACCGCCCTCCCAAAGACATGCAAGGGATTTCCTCCCATGTCTGTCCTAGGTACAGTAGATATACCCTCTGCTGTCACCTGTGTATGAACCTATGGTCAGATACTAAGGATACCACAACACCGAAAACTCGCGGGGGAACAGTCGCTGGTCGAATTAGAAGGCGTGGGTAGGGTAACTGAGCCTGAAACTCAAAAGAGTCCCCAAACACGATCCAATCCTGGTATATGCTCAAAACAGAAAGTAGGAGGAGTATTCCCAACAATCTGATCTCACAAGACCTACTACATAGATCCCAAGCAAGCTATGAATGAAGTGGGTTTACCTGTGATAGTCGAACTATGATTTTTGCGTAATGTGTGATCTTGGGTGGTTTAAGGTGTTTTAAACCCAAGATCCTAACCAAGACTAGTTGGTGTAGTGTAACCTAGAAAAGAAAATGTTGCTAGTACATTTTATTAGAGTTCATTTTAAAGGTTACTTGCTTACTCAAAAAGGTAGTGGGTGTGTGAGAGTGGTTATAATAGAGATAGAGTACTGAAAATGAAATATTTACCACCAAACAAATCTTTTTCTTTTCAACACAAGTCTTAAAATTCTGATCTAGAATGCATGTGCAAATGCAATTTTTAATCTTTCGAATGCAAAAAAGGTAAAAATAAAGTCTAAATGTACAAAATTAAACTCAAAACCTAAGAATGCAGCTACTCAAACAAATAGGTATGCAAAATAAAACTTGTTCTTTTTGATGCAAAGCACTCTAAAATATTTTAAGCCACTTGCAAGGTACTATATTCAGAAAATGAATCAAAATTCTTTATGCTTTCAAAGGTAAGAAACAAAACTGAAACTAACCTACTATCAAAGCAAAGCAAAGAAACTTTCAGGTTCTCTTTATGAAACGGTAAAAGCTACCAAATATGACTTTCAAATTCTTATTGATGTAAGCATGCCAACCATTGGGAAAAGAGTACAAAAAATACTTTTAGACTCAAATGAAGCAAATTACCTACGAAGAAGTATGGTTTGGTAAAGTCATGTCTGCACATAAACAATGCAAACAAGGTCTTGAACAATAGCCAAAACACTTGAGCTTTCACTACAAAAGAAAAACTAAAAGCATAAGGGAGGATAAGAAACCAACCTAAAAGGGAAATTTCACTCAAATAGATACAAACAGGGTCAAGAAGACTCAAGAGGTTTCAAATCCAGTGGAAATGGGGCAAGCAAGTTCAGTCAGACTCAAATTAGGGTACAAAACACCAAATAGGTCCACAACCCCCCAACTTGGGTCAACAAACCCCAAAACTTTCCAAACAAGCCCAAATTGATCAAAAGAGGTTCAAATCATGAATGTAGGATCAGTACAAGGATGGGAGACCACTTACAATGGTTTAACTCATACCTAGGGTCACCGGGGACCCCAAAAAATGCATCCACAGCCCCCAGATTTGGGTCCACAACCCAAAAACTCAAAAATTTCAAACCCAAATTTTGAGCACTACTGTGTATGAGGCATACTAGCGCCCATATCAGGATGGGTGGTACTGTGTAGAGGAAAAGTAGCGTATGGGTGCTACTGTGTTGTACAAACAGTAGCGTACAGGTGGAAAAAGTTGGAAAAATAGGGTTAAAACCCCCACACCTGGGTCCACAAGGGTTTGCAAGGGCTGGGAAGGGTCTGTAAGAGCCAAGGAGGGTCAAACAGAGCCTACTAATAGATCCTAATCAAGACAATGAACAAATACCATCAAACAAGACTGAAGAAATGACCTTGGATACCCCTAAGCAGTTAGGCTTTCCCCAGCAGAGTCGTCATTCTATTGTGGGGAAAATGCACCTATAGTTAAGGGGAGAAACTACCAACTTACGGTGATAAAGATAGACTTACAAGCATTCTACAAGTACAACAAATAAATGAAGAGATTATGGTTTAGAGATGTAGGCACCTTATTCAGAAGGTTGATCCTAGCTTTGCCTCCCTCGCCCTTCAATGCTTATCCAGTGTCGAAATGCCCAGACCTGCAAAACAACTTGATACCTTTCTCAAATACATTTGACTACACATATAAGACTGATATTCATAATAGAGGAAGACATCAGATTATAAACAAACTGTAATCAAATCTGAGACACATTAATAGGTCATATTTGGAAAGGAAAGAATGTCTGATCTTTATTGATGAATGAAAGCAAGTACATAAAGTTATACCTTCCTTCAAGCTTGGCACTTCACGAAACCTAGATTCAAGGTCTCATGCTTTTGTTCTCCAAGGATTCCAGCCTCTAATCAACTGTGCTAGGGTTTAACAGAAACTAAGCACAAGAGAGGGGGATGAAGGTCTCCATTCCTCCAGCATATCAATATTGTAGACTTGTTCCCCTCACATGGCCCTTCTACCCTCCTTATATAGTCAGTGAGGAAGAGGAAAAGAAGTTATAACCGCTCAAGAGGTTTCCCAACCAACTTAAATTCCCAAAATTTCAAGATTTTGACCAAAACAGGGGTGTATGCTACTCTACAGTAGAAAAAGTAGCATACATATGGAGTTGAGCGCTACTATTTGAACAGTGGAGTAGGGTACACACGCTACTATCATGCCTGTGTACTAGCACTCATGTTAAAAAATGGCCAAAAACAAGCATTTCTGCTCATTTTCAGGAGATGGTTTGGTCTGGAAAAATGTTCCCATGGGTCATATACATCAAATGGGTCAAGAATGAGGTAATTTCAACCATTTTTAGTGTCCCAAATGAGTCCTCCATCCACAAATGTCCTGTTGTGTGACTGAACTTGATCTCAAGAAGTGTCGTCATGCGACCAAGGGAAGCAAGTGTCGTCACGGACGGAGAGGTGTCATTTCAAGCTATAACAACGGGAAGTACTTTGAACATGCATTGTGTTTTGTGTCCTGCAACCCGCATTTGCGGGATGTGGATTGCGAAAAGGTATGTATATTTTCAAATAATGAGCGCCCGCATTCAGCATCCTGCATTTTACATCCCGACCGTTGATTTATGATGATCCAACGGCCCTGATTGAATCTAGCATAAATTATTTAATTTTTTATGTTTGGTTCTCGGTTCGTCGTTTTTTAATGTTGATGAAGTTTTTCGTCTACGTTATGCTTGATCACACGTGAAATATTTGAATCTAATGATTGCTTGATGATCAAAAATCTGAGATTTGACTTTTAATTGCATGTGTTATTATGTAAACCTATTTGATCTTATGCCAAATTTCAATTGATATGTGACTGACTGATGTTTCGATCGCAAAAATAGTAATTGGAACCTGCACATTGTAGCCGTGCAATAATGCCAGTTAATTATACTCAATTGGTATCAAATCCTGTGGCTTTATTTTCTATAAGGATTGCTATTAATAATCTGTTGGTTTATGATGATATATGCAAAATTTGATTGGTATTTCAATATCTCTGCTAATGATTGCATGTTGTAAGTAAAATGCAGAGAGTTTGCAGTATTCTTGTCAAGCATTTTGTTGAGAAATAACCTTAACTAGTGGAATACTTTGAAGTCGTTCCTACACCGTTTGATGCTGATGTTTCCGATGATAGCATAGATAGTGAAGAAGAAGATGGTGAGGTTTAATTCAGATATGAATGACTCTTTTTCAACCAGCAAAAGAAGGGTGATAAAAGATGCTTTGAACAAGATAATACGATTGTTCAGGATTTAATCATCAGTGTGCCACCTGTGCTCCCCACAGTTCCTTGCAAGGATGATCCGTTAGCTGATTTTCTGGTCTTTGAAGATATATTTGGTCCTCCTAAATCCAAGGAATATTTCATTTTTCCCTCACCAGTTACCATCAACAACTCATGATCTATCTTCATTCTCCTCGGCTTTTGGCAGGATATTCTCGAAAATATGTGGTGCAATCTTTTGAAGGCTGTATGATTCCCAACTTGGGATTCGAATTGGTTTATTATTCCTATGTATAAGGATTGTTAGATGTTTTAGGCCAAGGGGTATCCTTTTCTTGGCCATTTTAGGATAATTTATTTTGGATTATCCCTGCTCTGTGGGAGATTGGATCTTGAATCATTACTTTGTAATTATTATTTAAGGGGTTTTAGATCTCATAGCAAGGGATGGATGGTTAGGGGACATAATCTCCAAAAGACACTGGAGATGCTCTGTTGTTGTGGACTATGTAATAGTTTGTAGGCCTTAATACACAGTTAGTTTTTCTTCAACTATCTCTTCTGTTATAATTTGTCAAATATCTTTGATGGATTGTGATTTTGCTTTGACACATTCACTAATGCTATTTATTATTTGCAATCAATGACTTTCATGGATCTATAGTTCATATTTCTCTCAATTCAAGATCTTTGTAATTGATGTTTTAAATGAATATATTTATCTAAAACATTTCATCTATTTCTGCAAATGATTCACAAAAAACATTAAGTTAAATGTTAATTTATCAATTGACATTTCAGATACAAGATAAACTTGAATGCACTGAATTATTAAAGCTATTGTTCGTTGAATATATTTAACTGGTTATATCTTGAGCTACTGATTCAAGATCCATTTTTGCATATTTGTTGGATTGGTGAAAAGATTTAGTAATATTCAAATCAAGTTGTCTTGTGCGCAAACAGATCATTCCTTTTAGAATAGGTGTGACTTAGATTAGATTTCTTTTTCAAAGTTGGACTAACATTTAAGATTAGGAAAACTCTTGTCTTTCTTCACAGGAAGAAAGATCCTTTCTAGGGTCAAACACACACAAGTGCCAGCGGAGGCCTTTGTATCTGTGGGTGTTAACCATAGCAAACAGCTTGATGATAGGGTAATACTTGCGTAGGAGTATCTGAAGCCTTTGGCTAGGTTTTCATCCCCTGTTGTTTTCCTTGGACACTATTCCAGCACATACACAACCGAGGCATCAAAAAATGGTGCTAGAAGGAGGGCCTGATACCAATCATGCCTAAACAGAATTTAAACATACCTCGTCCAGTAAGAGAACCGGTTGTTACACGTAGCCATACCCAAGCTTCAATGTCCATAAAACAACTAGTGCAAAATTCTCAATATATTCCTGATAGTCCTGTAATTGAGCAGGAAACCAGAAGGGGAGACATTATTATTGTATCACCCACTAGGGGACCCATTACACTTGAAAAGATACTCAAAATTTCTTCTGATAGTGTTGCTAGGTTGCAACAAAGAATCCCTTAAGAGCATAATCTAGGACTAGCAGCAATTCAAGATCACCAGAACACTGATCCGCAAGCGAACAATTCTGATAATCAGAACTCAGGTGACTAAAATCTTGAACAACATAATTCACCTCGCCACACTCTCCTCCCAAATTTTAACTTCGATACATTATTCGGGGAGACCCAAGAAGATCAACCACAAGTGACAACAGGTGGACCACCACCGTCACCAACTCTGTCTTCATCTTCTTCACCTGGAGAATCCTCAGATAGTGATTCATCCTCGAGCTCATATTCAGAGGACATACCTATGGTTGAAGGTCAAAATAGACCCTAGTTGGACCAGGAAGTCGTTTTTATCCTAGGGGATCAACACAGACTCCCTAAAAATCCTAAAAAAATGGGTGCCTAAGTTTGATCTTGATGAAAAGTCACTTGCGCTTGATCACATCAAGACATTCATGCAAGCCATCGGGCTTAGAAATGTTATCCATGAGGATGTAGTTTGTAGGTTATTCCCATATACCTTCCGAGGGAAAGCATCCATTTGGTACTTTGCCTTAGAAGCTAGGTCTATTACTTCATGGGATGACTTTGAGAAAATATTCATGCAAAATTTTGGAGATGATAAGACACCCAAAGACTTGGTGATCGATTTGTCTTCTATGAAAATCCAACGTAAAGAAAGAGTAAAAGATTATAATAAGAGATTTTCCTACTTAAAGAATATAATTCCTATTACTCTTCTTCTTGCGGAAGAACTCCTGGTTGCATACTATGTGAAAGGTTTACATGTTCGCATTACTATGTTGGTTAAACGGGCACACAAAGAGACCTTGCGAGAAGCCTTTGTTAAAGCCATTGAGGTCGAGAAATATATTCTCGGTTTAAAGGATAGCCTGGATACTTTAGCAAATCAACTTTCCACTTCACGTAAGAAAACTAATTTGTTCCCACAAAACCTATTGCACAAGATAAGGACCCTTTTGAAATGGGTGACATGAAGAAAATCCTCCAGAAGATTTCTAACAAAATGGTTGACCTCAAGAGAACAAATACTGACAACCAGAACATAAACGGGGGGTTCAACAGACAACCATTTAGAAGACCCTATCAACCTTAACAAAAACAAGTCCCACCCAATCCAGAGGAAGGGTTGAACTCTGAGGAAATTTTGTCTATCTTTGAAGCCTTAGTTTTAGAATCCCATCATTCTCTTCATACCCCTGAACAAGAGCTACAAGAGAATCAAGATCCTGAAACTCTGGATGAGGAAGAAGACCAACAAATAAAGAACATTAGTTTCTTTGCAGAACTTCTCATGGCTGAGGAAGACGAAGAGCCTGAAATCGTATTTAATGTCCAACACTATAACACAAGGATAAAGGACAACAAATTCAAGAAGCTTCTACTTCCACGCACACAACAAATAGAGTCAAAACAACCATACAAAAGGATACACTGATTCCTGAGATAGAATGCAACTTGATTGATGACTTGAAGAAGATGAAAGCTAATATCTCTTTATTTCAACTTTTGAATATCGTTGCTATGAGGGACAATTTTCCCAAACGCATAATTGTCAACAAACCCAAGGAAACTCAAAACAATAATCTGGAGACATACACCAAAACCAACAGCCCAAAACTTGTTGTGAAAAAGACACCTCCTTTCTTATTAACCATTGAGATCTTTAACAGGAATGTTCATAATTGTATGGTAGATTCAAGGGCCTCATCCAATGTGATGCCCCTACCTATTTGCAAGAAATTAAATGCTGCTTGGGAGCCATGTCCTACTTAGATTGTTTATCTTGACCGTTCCAAAGTGAGAGTAGTGGGGGAACTAAGGAATGTCATGTTGACTTTATCTGTTGACCCCAAGATCCACCAAACTATGGATATTGTTGTGGCTCACATCCCAGAGATGTATGGGATGTGGCTGAGTAGAGATTGGTCGAAAACACTTAAGGGCTACTTTTCAACCGACTGGTCTCACTTGTGGCTTCCTTATAATGGGAGGCCAAACGGGATAAAGATCAGCAGGGAGCCTTATATGAAGTAAATTGTTACAAATTTGAATGACCCTAGTGAGCCTGCTGCATATTTTAGCTCACATCTGGAACATTTCACTTTTGATACATTTTTTGGAGACTTACCTACAGATTTGTCACCTATTGAGAGTGCACAGAATCAGTCCCAGATTGTCAATTTTACATTTGTTCCATTCTCAGCTGATGTTGTACATAATGTATATAGTGTGAATACTAATTTTAAGTTGGATTTGAATGCTTGGAGTCTATTTTTCGATGGTTCCAAATATAAAGATGGAGCTGGTGTAGGTTGTGTCCTCATCGATTCTAATCGAACCAAAACCATGATTTCCTATAGGCCTGAGTTCGAGTGTACCAACAACATTTCTGAGTACGAGGCCTTGGTACAAGGGCTCAGGAAAGCAATTGACATGGATGCCCAGGTAATTGAGTGTTATGGAGATTCAGCAATAATAGTTAAGCAAGTAAGGAACAAGATTCATTGCATATCTCCTCATTTACTTAATTATCGAAATTTGGTAAGGAACCTAAGTAATTATTTCTCTGCTTTTAATATCAAGTCAATCCCAAGATCTCAAAATTTTGATGCTGACCTTCTAGCTAATAATGCATCCTGGCTGATACCTACGGAGGGTTTCTCATCATATACTTTTTCTATCGAATTAATGTACAAACCTTCGATCCCGGACAATATAACTAGTTGGAGAGTGTTTAATGATGACTAGCAGATTCTAGATTTTATTACAGCTTAGGACACGTTTCAAGATGTGGCCATTGATGAAATTGAGCATGAAAAATCTCTAGCTAATCCTACTTACACTACCAATTTGATTCCTAAATCTATTATCAATCTAGAAAATTTCTATGACCTCCAAGATAAGTTCAAGTAGAAGATTAATTGTAAGACTCAGAGCTCTTCTCTCAATTATGAACAAGTTAATTTGGGAAGTGAACAGAACCCTCACATTATTAACCTAGGGGTTGACTTCTCACCTGACAAAAAAAGAGCTTTCATCAAGTTATGAAGAGAATTTAAGGACGTCTTTGCTTGGATGTATGATGAACTGAAAATATTTGACACAAATATCATGCACCATAATATACCAATGACTCCAAACACTAAACCCTATCAGTAGAAGCTTAGGAAGATGCATCCTAGCTTGGAACCTTATGTCAAGAAGGAGCTAGAAAAGTTCCTCGCAGCAATAATTATCTTTCCAGTCAGGCATATAGAGTGGATCTCCAATTTAGTACCAGTTTGCAAGAAAAATGGTGACATTAGGCTCTATGTTGACTTTAGAAATCTTGATAAAGCTTCCGAGAAAGATAATTACCATGTTCCCCCTATGGAACAGATCTTACAGAGAGTTGCAGGTTCAGAAATGTTTTCTCTCCTTGATAGTTTTTCAGGGTATAACCAAGTCTTGGTTGCTCCTGTTGATCAGTTAAAAACAACATTCAGGACGCCTTGGGGAACCTTTGCCTACAGGTGAACTCCATTCGATCTGATAAATGTAGGTGCTACATTCCAGTGAGAAATGGACATAGATTTCAGAGGACTTATGCACGATTCTGTTGTTGTATACTTAGATGATATTACTATCTTTTCAAAAAAATGACATGAACATTTGTTTGCCCTGATACAGGTATTTGAACGTTGCAGAAGATACGAAATTTCGTTGAATCCTAAGAAATCAATCTTCGTAGTAACTGAAGATAAGTTGTTGGGATTTATTGTCTCAAAAGAAGGTATGATTATCGACCTAGAAAGAAATCAGGCCATCGCAAGGATTGGGTTTCCAGGTACGCGCAACGCCATGCAACTTTCCTTGCGAAGATAAATTTTGTTCGCAGATTTGTCCCAAATTCACGCAAATTGTTAAACCTTTACAATTGATGATTAAGAAGGATGCACAGTATAAATGGTGTGACGAGCAACGAAATGCTTTTACTGAAATTAGGAAGGCTATTATGGAAGCTCTTGCCCTTATGTCCCCTGACTTCAGTAAGGATTTTTTTTTTATATACCTTTGCTACTGACTTTTCCTATGCTGTTGTTCTTAGACAGAAGCACCCAAACGATTTCTAAATTCTCATTTCTTTTATGAGTTCAACCTTCAAAGGCACAGAGTTGATTTACTACCAAATAGATAAACAAGATTATGCAGTTTATAAATCACTTAAACATGTTAGACCGTACTTATTGAAGTCTAGAGATAAAGTGATTGTGCCCTATGTAGCTATTAGAAATGTTCTGATTCAAAAAGAGTTGGGAGAGAAAAGAGCTCATTGGATGACATCTTTGCAAGAATACAATTTAGATATTAGACCAGCAAGAATAGTGAAAGGCCAAGGCTTGTGTCTGCTTACCACTCAGTCGAATGATCCAGTGAAGAAACAAATCAAGTGGGAGCAAGAAGAAAGCACCTCAGTAGGTTCTATCAATGTTATCACTGCTTAAGCATCTGACTGGTATGATGACATTAAATTTTTCTTGATTCATGGGTATGCGCCTGAAACCCTTGACTTTAAAAAACACAGAGCCTTAGGATTAAAAGAAACACCATATCAATTCATAGATGGTGTTTTGTTCAGAAACAATTATGATGGTGTTTTCCTTAGATGTCTTGAGAGAGCTCAAACTAACAATATTCTCTTGGAATTTCATGCAGGACCTGCAGGAGGACACTTCTCAGGAGAAACCACTGCCCAGAAAATATTAAGAACGGGTTACTATTGGCCTACTTTGTTCAAAGATGCCTATGGTTATGCCAGAATATGTGAACCATGTCAAAAGTGTGCTCGAAAAATAAAGAAGCCTGCATTTCCATTGTATCTAGTCACAGTTCAATTCTTGTTCCAACAGTGGGGTTTGGACTTCATCGGGCCTATTAATCCTTCTTCTTCCCTGCAAAACAAATATATGTTGGCAGCTATAGACTACTTTACCAGATGGGTGGAGGAAGTCCCTCTGAGACAATCAAACACGAGCCAAGTAATTTCATTTCTTGAAAGTCAGATAGTCACAAGGTTTGGTGCTTCGGAATTCCTAGTATTTGACAATGCTTCATACGTTTCCTCTTTTTAATTAACTCAATATGCCCTTGAAAAAGGGATAAAATTAAAATTTTCTGCCAATTATTATCCACAAGGAAATGCATTAGCATAGTCTTCTAATAAGAATTTAATTAACATCTTAAAGAAGACAGTGTCTACTCATCACAAAAATTGGCATATCCAGTTATTTAATGCTCCTTGGGCAGACCGTGTCACTCTTAAAGCCACCATCGGAAACTCCCCTTACTGCTTAGTTTAAGGTAAGGAGGTTGAGTTACCAACCAACCTCATGATCCCTTCCATACAGCTAGCACAGTCTGTGCAGGAAGATGATTCTTCCCCACTTCAACACAGAATTGATACATTACTCAAACTAGAGGAGGACAGGAAAAAATCTAAAAATAAGTTGTATCAACATCAACAACTTGTGAAGAGGTGGTTCGATGACAAGTCTTCATATGATAGGGAGTTCTCTGTGGGGAACTTAGTTTTAAAATGGGACAAGCAACATAACGACAAGAATGATTACACTAAGTTCCAACGCTTATGGCTAGGACCTTTCATTGTGACAAAAAAGATTGGTCCTGGTACTATCCAATTACAAACACTGGAAGGTTCTGAAGAAACCTACCCAGTGAATGTCCAGTTGTTCAAGAAGTACTTTGTTTGAGGAGAGCATGTTGGTCCACTTGTACATAAAGTGTGGTTTATTTTCTCCCTTTGGTTTTGATTGATTTTTTCCTTTTTATGATTCTTTCTCTTTTGGATAACTCTGCACATTTGGAAAAGGTTTTTGATCAGTGTGTTTGTAATATTAACAGAATATGAAGTTTTTAGGTGGCATGCCAGCTGTTTCCTCATTCATCCTATATCAAAAAATGCTCTCCATGGCATCAAACAGTCAATTTTTGCAGGGCCTTGATCAATATTTTATCACTATCATCAACATCTTTTAGATATTTGTCTGATTAATTGAAGTTGAAGAGCATATTAGAGTTATTTACCTTGTATTTTATGAGTAAATGGCATAATATTTTACAGCCTCGGTAGACTTATTTATTCTGGATGTAATTCTGATTACTTTGGATAATAATTTCAATAAGATTGGATTACAAGATGGGGGGTCTCATTACGAGCCATCCCATTATGTTTAGAGGACTTATGCACGATTCTGTTGTTGTATACTTAGATTATATTACTATCTTTTAAAAAAAATGACATGAGCATTTCTCTGCCCCGAAACAGGTATTTGAACATTGCAGAAGATACAAAATTTTGCTAAATCCTAAGAAATCAATATTCACAGTAACTGAAGGTAAGTTGTTGGGATTTCTTGTCTCTAAAGAAGGTATGATTATCGATCTGGAAAGAACAGAGGCCATCACACGGATTGTGTTTCCAGGTACGCGCAAAGCCATGCAATCTTTCCTCGAGAAGATAAATTTTGTTCACAGATTTGTCCCAAATTTTTCACAAATTTTTAAACCTTTACAATTGATGATTAAGAAGGATGCACAGTATAAATGCTGTGATGAGCAACTAAATGCTTTTAATGAAATTAGGAAGGCTATTGCGGAAGCTCTTTCCCTTATGTCCCCTGACTTCAGTAAGGATTTTATTTTATATACCTTTGCTATTGACATTTCCTATGTTGTTGTTCTTACACAGAAGCACCCAGACGATCTCGAAATTCCCATTTCTTTTATGAGTTCAACCTTCAAAGGCGCGGAGTTGAATTACTCCCAATTAGATAAACAAGCTTATGCAGTTTATAAATCACTTAAACATTTTAGACCGTACTTATTGAATTCTAGAACTAAAGTGATCGTGCCCTATGCAGCTATTAGAAATGTTTTGATTCAAAAAGAATTGGGAGAGAAAAGAGCTCATTGGATGACATTTTTGCAAAAATATGATTTAGAGATCAGACCAGCAAAAATTTTGAAAGGCCAAGGTTTGTCTCTGCTTACCGCTCAATAGAATGATCTAGTGAAGAAATGAATCAAGTGGGAGCAAGAAGAAAGCACCTCAGCAGGTTCTGTCAATGTTATCACTGCTCAAGCATCTGACTAGTATGATGACATTAAATTTTTCTTGATTCATGGGTATGCTCCTAAAAACCTTGACTTTAAAAAAAACAGAGCCTTAATATTAAAAGCAATACCATACCAATTCATAGATGGTGTTTTCCTTAGATGTCTTGAGAGAGCTCAAACTAACAATATTCTTTTGGAATTTCATGCAGGACCTGCAGGAGGACACTTCTCAGGAGAAACCACTGCCCACAAAATCTTAAGAGTCGGTTACTACTGGCCTACTTTGTTCAAATATGCTTATGCTTACGCCAAAATATGTGAATCATGTCAAAAGTGTGCTGGAAAAATAAAGAAGCTTGCATTTCCATTGTAGCCAGTCACAATTCAATTCCCATTCCAGCAGTAGGGTCTAGACATCGTCGGGCCTATTAATCCTCCTTCTTCCCTGCAACACAAATATATTTTGACAGCTACGGACTACTTTACCAAATGGGTGGAGGCAATCCCTCTTAGACAAGCAAACACAATCCAAGTAATTTCATTTCTTGAAAGTCAAATCGTCACAAGGTTTGGTGCTCCGGAATTCCTAGTGTTTGATAATGTTTCATACTTTTCCTCTTTTGAATTAACTCAATATGCCCTTCAAAAAGGGATAAAATTAAAATTTTGTGCCAATTATTATCCACAAGGAAATGGATTAGCAGAGTCTTCTACTAAGAATTTAATTAACATCTTAAAGAATACAGTGGCTACTCATCACAAAAATTGGCATATCCAGTTATATAATGCTCTTTGGGAAAACCGTGTCACTCCTAAAGTGGCCATTGGAAACTTCCATTACTGCTTAGTTTATGGTAAGGAGGATGTCTTACCAACCAACCTCATGATCCCTTCCCTACAGCTAGCACAGTTTGTGCAGGAAGATGATTCTTCCCCTATTCAGCAAAAAATTGATACATTACTACAACTAGAGGAGGACAGGGAAAAATCTAAAAACAAGTTGTATCAACATCAACATCTTGTGAAGAGGTGGTTCGATGAAAAGTCTTCATTTGACAGGGAGTTCTCAGTGGGGGACTTAGTTTTAAAATGGGACAAGCAACATAACGACAAGAATGATTACACTAAGTTCCAATGCTTATGGCTAGGACCTTTCATTGTTACATAAAAGATTGGTCTTGGTATTGTCCGGTTACAAACACTAGAAGGTTCTGAAGAAACCTACCCAGTGAATGTCCAGCTGCTCAAGAAGTACTTTGTTTGAGGAGAGCAGGTTGGTCCAATTGTACATAAAGTGTGGTTTATTTTCTCCCTTTGCTTTTGATTTATTTTTTCCTTTTTATGATTCTTTCTCTTTTGGATAAGTCTGCACATTTGGAAAAGGTTGTTGATCAGTGTGTTTCTAAGAGCAACACAATCTGAAGCTTTCAGGTAGCATGCCAGTTGTTTCTTCATTCAGCCTATATCAGAAAATGCTCTCCATGGCATCAAACAGTCAATTTTTACAGGGCCTTGATCGATATTTTCTCACTATCATCAACATCTTTTAGATATTTGTCTGATTAATTGAAGTTGAAGAGCATATTAGAGTTTTGTACCTTCTGTCTCATGAGTAAATGGCATAATATTTTATAGCCTGGATAGACTTATCTATTTTGGATGTAATTCTGATCACTTTGGATAATAATTTCAATAAGAGTAGATTACAAGATGGGGGGTCTCATTACGAGCAATCCCATTATGTTCATAGATGTCTAAGTGGAATGAAATCTCCACATAAAGCCAGAAAACTTGGGAGATGGCGTTTAGCTCTGGCTGGAAGATGAAGATCCTATCACAGGTTGGTCCATTCATGATCTGCAAAGCATCAGTGAGTAGCACTGTTGTCATGTGGTCACCAAGCCATGGTAGTGTCTTGTAACCTATGCACTAATAAATTTATGTTTTCTTATGTAAGATAGTTTATTGTATATAAGGATAAGGGGGGTTTTATTACAAGACATCCCTACCATGATCATGAATTTGATTTTGGACTAGAATTGCCATTTATGGTCACCAAGCCATGGTAATTGCTTTCAGCCTAGAAAACTGAAAGGAAAGGAGTCTCTTGACCGAGATAGCTTGTTTAGATTCCAAATCAAGTTTGTGAATGGAATTTCCAGTATCTGATCACCAAGTCAGGTTAGTGGCCTTATATGTAATGTCCCCATTCAAATAATTTCATAGTAAGACAATCCCATCAATCCTACTAGTTTCCTAGGTTGGATGGGCACATGTGGAATGGTAATAAGGAAACTAATAAATGATGTTTAGACATTAGAAGGGTTCAATTATTTAATAAATAGAGTGAATAAATAAATTCAAGAGAAATCCTAGATGGCAAATGGTTTTGGAGACATATGGAGGATGTGGGACCCACACTAGCTTGATTGTTCATAATACATGGTATCTCTCTCTTGCAAATTCGAATTAATGGGAAGGTGAACACTCTTGGATGAGTTGGTAAGTGATAACACACGTCATTGAGCATCCTAGGTCGAATTGGGAAGGATTGGTAACCTCCATGGAAGATAAAGAGTCAAATTGGAAGTTTGTGGACACTTGGGATAGATTCCCTAGCCCCTATGACAACTATGACAAATTGGAGACCTGACCTCTAACATCTAACCACTATGACATGTCAGCCCCAAAAATAGGCTCAAGGAAGGCGCTCATGGGAGTTGGAGAATCCAAAGAGACTCAAAATCGAATTTGGGAGAAGATGGAAGGTTGGAACTAGGAGACAAGTGGCAAATGTGGAATATTTCCTAAATGGAAATATAGTGAATCTATTGAGAGGATTTAGACCCTTAGAAGTATAATGTTGGTTATAAAATGTAGAAATGAAGTATGAGAATAGCTTGTGATGATTTGAGAAAAATTGCATTTGCGAAGAGAGAACTAGTGGATGACTAGTTTCTTGCCTTAGCCAATTTCAAGGGTGAAAGATTCCCATCCAAGTTGGTGTTTGGAGAGGCCACTCAGGTCTTTAATGGTATTTTAATGGAGTTTTATTTGCAGGTATCAGCTACAGGAAGTTTCATGGTTTGGTTTAGTGCAGCACTTTCTCTCCACCATTTCCAATTTTGAAGGCATATTCGGGCTCCTTGAGGGATTGCGCTTTGGGTGAGATCTTGCACTCATTGGGAGAGCTTCATATGATATTTTTCTGATTGTAATAGCTTCATATCCTTTGTTCTTCATATTCAAATACTCTCAGGTTGAAATACCCATTGATTGTATACAAAATCATTGATTAATGAGCAAACAATGTCCATTTCCCCAATGCTTTGATGTATGACACTATAAGGTTGATTATTTCGAATGGATGGATGATTATATGATATATTTGTGATTCATATACTTCCATGGATATATTATACAAGTTTCATGTATTGTACTTGAGCATTTGAATCATTTTTACTCAGTTTGTTTGTATTGAGAGGTGAAATAGTGCCATTTCTCCAAGGGTCAAATTGGGGGTTTTTGCTGTTGAATGTGAGAGAGTTAGAACATTAGTAAAAATCAATTAATGGTGCATATGAGACCTTAATCACATACTTAACACATTACACATATCTTTTCATAAATTCGTGGGAGTTTGGAGACATTTGGAAGGCCATTTGCAGTGTTACCCCAGGGGGATTTGATGCACAAATTACTAGTCAAAATTACATATATTGATCAGAATACAAATAAAGTTTGCAGAAGTATTTGGAGGGCCATAAAAAATCCCTGAACCTAATATTCAAGTATAAATACCATTCATACACTCCTACTGAATATTTGGGAGCATTTGGGTTGATTTGGAGGTCAAAACAGTAAAACTAGTCAAAGGTCGAAATTGGGGAAAAAGTGGAAAAATTGGCATTTTAATAAAATTTTGAAAAAGGGTCATTACAAGTGGTATCAGAGCATGTTCTTGGCACCTGATGGTCTTAACAAGAATTCAAAAGAATAATCCACCACCCCTTGAACCAGAGTTGAAAAGATTTTTGTTGAAGAAGAGGTAGTAGAAGAAGAGAAGTCTTTTGCTGAAATCATGGGTAGAGAGGAGGAGGACAAAGCAAGATATAAGGAGGAACTTATTGCAACCTTAGATCCATGTTTCTCTAAACTTTCAACAAACATGGATAGGATAGGTGATATATTGTTGCAAGGATTCGAATTGTTGATTAGCCAACTTCAAAGCAAAGGGATGATAGGGGATAATAGTGGTTCACACTCAGGGGAAAAGATGAAAGGGAATGAGCATATTTTATCAAGTACAAGACCTCATAATAGACCCGATGAATTTCAAAGCACACAGAGGCATACTGCACCTAAATTTCTCACACCCAAAGAAGAGCCCAATATTGAATTGGATTACAAGAAACTAGTAAATGATTGGAATGATTTGAATGAAGAGTGTAAAAGAGGTGTACCACTCAGTGACTACATTGATGCTATGCAAAAGATTAAAAGGAAAGGAGAAAATAGGAGTCCATTCCAAAAAAAAGAATTAAATAGTGCTATTGGAAAAATGTCACTTCCTACTTTTGATGGTTCTTCTCAATATTCTGCTAACACTTGGGTGCAAAAATTGGATGTATATTTTCAATTGAATCCTATGTTGGAAGAGGATGCATTAAAAATGGCCATTTTGCATTTGGAATGGGATGCCAATGAATGGTGGTTCTATGGCTTGAAAACCTTGGTTCATGATCAGGTTAAAACATATGGAGAATTTGTTGACAGGGTACTAGAGAGATTTGAACAAAAAGATCCATAATTTTCTTTCAAGGAATTAGCTCAATTGAAGCAAACGGGGACCCCTCCTGAATATATGTTGGAGTTTCAAAAATTATCAGTCAAGGTGGCTGATGTATCTATGGGAAGGTTGGTATTTATGTTCACTGAAGGTTTGGTTGAACCCTTAAAAGGTTTGGTCAAATCCCACAAGCAAACTACATTAAAAGATGCAATGAGCTTGACTAGGGATCTCCAAAATGTGCTTCCTAGAACGAGATTTCCTCCCAAGCCTGACTTCAGAATTGAAAAGAAACCTTGGCAAAGAGATGCACCTAATAAGAAGCCATGTCAATAAGAGGAATATGGAAAGGATAAGAAAGAGGAACTAAGTAGGGAAGAGCTCAGAAGGAAGAAATTGTGTTACTCATGCTTCCAACCATGGGCCCATGGACATAAATGTGCTAAAGGAAAGGCCCAATTCATTGAAGTATTTTGTGATGAGGGATATGAAGGGGGAATGGAGGAAGAAGGACATAATTCATCCCAAGAAGAAGGATATACTACAGCAGAAGAAGAGAAACCAGAGGTGAAGCATCCCTCACCCACCAAAGTAACAATGGCAGTACTTTCAGCAGTACCTCGCTACCATACTATTTGATGCAAGGGTGTGGTACAAGGACAAAGAAATTCAGTTTTGGTAGATGGAGGAGCCACCCATAACTTCATTGATGTAGAGATGGTGGAGAAAAGAAAGATACCTATTGAACCATTTGATGGATTTACAGTTGTCATTCCCGGTCACAACACAATGGAGCGCAAAACATGGATTCCATAGCTGCAAGTCACCGTAGGTAACTATACTTTTGTCGATAGTTTTTGTGTGGTTGATATTGCTGATACTAATGTTGTTTTGGGAGTGAAATAGTTGTATTCAATAGGAGAGCATACAGTAAACTATAAAATTCTTGAAATGAAATTTCAATATTCAAAAGGAGTACTAAGGATTGTGAGAGGGAAACACACCTATCCGAATCAGGTAGTTTCTTCCCATAGCATGAAGCACCAGAATAGAAATATTTTGGTAGAAATTACTCATGGAAGGCCACCTGATAGAGGAGGGACAAGTTTGTAGCATGGTAAATTGAGATTTCTTGAGGTAAAGCAATCTTGGGTGGGGAGGACTGTAATGTCCCCATTCAAATAATTTCATAGTAAGACAATCCCATCAATCCTACTAGTTTCCTAGGTTGGATGGGAACATGTGGAATGGTAATAAGGAAGCTAATAAATAATGTTTATACATTAGAAGGGTTCAATTATTTAATAAATAGAGTGAATAAAGAAATTCAAGAGAAATCCTAGATGGCAAATGGTTTTGGAGACATATGGAGGGTGTGGGACCCACACTAGCTTGATTTTTCATACATGGTATCTCTCTCTTGAAAATTCGAATTAATGGGAAGGTGAACACTCTTGGGTGAGTTAGTAAGTCATAACACATGTCATCCAACATCTTAGGTCGAATTGGGAAGGATTGGTAACCTCCATGGAAGATAAAGAGTCAAATTGGAAGTTTGTGGACACTTGGGCTAGATTCCCTAGCCCTTATGACACCAATGATGGAGCATCTATGACAACTATGACAAATTGCAGACCTTACCTCTGACATCTGACCACTATGACATGTCAGCCCCAAAAATATGCTCAAGGAAGGCGCTCATGGGAGTTGGAGAAGCCAAAGAGACTCAAAATCGAATTTGGGAGAAGATGGAAGGTTGGAACTAGGAGACAAGTGGCAAATGTGGAATATTTCCTAAATGGAAATCTATTGAATCTATTGAGAGGATTTCGACCCTTAGAAGGCTAATTTTGGTTATAAAATGTATAAATGAAGTATGAGAATAGCTTTCGATGATTTGAGAAAAAATGCATTTGTGAAGAGAGAACTAGTGGATGACTAGTTTCTTGCCTTAGCCAATTTCGAGGGTGAAAGATTCCCATCCAAGTTGGTGTTTGGAGAGGCCACTCAGGTCTTTCATGGTGATTTAATGGATTATTATTTGTATATAGCAGCTACAGGAAGTTTCATGGTTTGGTTTAGTGCAGCACTTTCTCTCCACCATTTCCAATTTTGAAGGCATCTTCGGGCTCCTTGAGGGATTGCACTTTGGGTGAGATCTTGCACTCATTGGGAGAGATTCATATGCTATTTTTATGATTTTAATAGCTTCATATCCTCTGTTATTCATATTCAGATACTCTCATGTCAAAATAACCATTTATTGTATGCAAAATTATTGATTAATGAGCAAACAATGTCCATTTCCCCAATGCTTTGATGTATGACACTATAAGGTTGTTTCTTTTGAATGGATGGATGATTCTATGATATATTTGTGATTCATATACTGCCATGGATATATTATACAAGTTTCATTTACTGTACTTGAGCATTTGAAGCATTTTTACTCGGTTTGTTTGTATTGAGAGGTGAAATAGTGCCATTTCCCCAAGGGTCGAATTGGGGGTTTTTGCTGTTGAATGTGAGAGAGTTAGAACAGTAGTAAAAATAAATTAATGGTGCATATGAGACCTTAATCACATACTGAACACATTACATACCTCTGTTCATAAATTCGTGGGATTTTGGAGTCATTTGGAAGGCCATTTGCAGTGTTACCCCGGGGGGATTTGATGCACAAATTACTAGTCAAAATTACATATATTGATCAGAATACAAATCAAGTTTGCAGCAGTATTTGGAGGGCCATAAAACATCCCTGAACCTAATATTCAATTCTAAATACCATTCATACACTCCTACAAAATATTTGGGAGCATTTGGGTTGATTTGTAGGTCAAAATAGTAAAACTAGTCAAAGGTCAAAATTGGGGGAAAAGTGGAAAAATTGGCATTTTAATAAAATTTTGAAAAAGGGTCATTACATTATATCAGCATAAGTCTTATTTATATCTAAAAAAAAAAGAAATATACTTGTACATAAATGAATAATTAATCAATCCAAGGTGATTCATGTATTCTAATAGATAATAGCTTTGAGTGTATTTCAAAGGTTAATCATAAATCTTCCCTTCCATTATTACATAAAGTTATAGGATTTATGTTTTGCTCCTAGAATGCCTTATTAGATTAATTATTATCATTAATTGGTTTTGGATGGGAATGTATCGATCATATGACTAACTCTGTTGTTTTGATTATATTTTCATGAGATCATTTTGCAAATTGCAGGTTGAAACATGAGTTGGTTGGCATGACCGCTTTATAACTAAGGGTTTCATCTTCAGAGATAACTGGTTCTTCCCAGCCTGTCGCCATTTGTTGTAGCCACAACAGATCTCATGTTTTATCTAAAATATGGGAGCCCCAATTTCATAACAAAGAGTAACTTAATCAATTTTTGGGGTTGTTCAACATATTTGCCACTCGTTTTGCTGCCTTTGATTTGATTTAATTAAGTTAGTAAATTTTCTCTCTTGAAAGTTTTGCATTTTTAGTGTGTTTTTACGAACTGTGGAAATAATTTTTGGGTTGGAAAATTTAGATCGCCATGCAACCTAGAATTGCGGATTGCGGACTCTTTGGTTTGCATTTGAAGTTTTTACTCCCGCAACCCACAACCCGCAAATTATGGATTGTGGGATGCGGAAAGGGGTCTCAGAAATTTCATCGTAAAGTTTTCTTCCCGCAACCCACAAATTGCGGATTGCGGGATGCGGAAAGACCTTTTAATAAAGAATAGTTTATACTTCTCGCAACCCGCAATTGCGGGATGCGGGAAGTACTTTGACCACGTGTTGTGTTTTGTGTCCTACAACCCGCATTTGCGGGATGTGGATTGCAGAAAGGTATGTATATTTTCAAATAACGAGTGCCCGAACTCGACATCCGACATTTTACATCCCGACCGTTGATTTATGATGATTTTATGGCCTTGATTGCATCTGGTAGAAATGATTTAAATTATTTGATTTTTGGTTCTTGGTTCATCGTTTTCGATTGTTGAATAATTTTTTCATCTGCGTTATGCTTGATTAGACGTGAAATATTTGAATCTAATGATTGCTTGATGATCAAAAATATGAGATTTGATTGTTAATCACATGTGTTATTATGTAAACCTATCTAATCTTATGCCAAATTTCAATTGATACGTGACTGACTAATGTTTCGCTCGCAAAAACAGTAATTGCAACCTGCACATTGTAGACGCAGAATCATGCCAGTTAATTATACTCAGTTGGTATCAAATCCCGCGGATTTATTTTCTATAAGGATTGCTATTAATAATCTGTTGGTTTACGATGATATATGCAAATTTTGATTGGTATTTCAATATCTCTGCTAACAATTGCATGTTGTAAGTAAAATGTAGAGAGTTTGCAGTATTCCTGTCAATAATTTTGTTGAGAAAGAACCCCAGCCAGTGGAATACTTTGAAGCCGTTCCTGCACCGTTTGATGTTGATGTTTCCCATGATAGCATAGATAGTGAAGAAGAAGATGGTGAGGTTCAATTCATATATGAACGACTATTTTTCAACAAGCAGAAGAAGGGTGAGAAAATATGCTTTGACCAAGATAATACGATTGTTCAGGATTTAATCATCAGCATGCCACCTTTGCTCCCCGTAGTTCCTCGCAAGGATGATCCATTAGCTGATTTTTCGATCTTTGAAGATATGTCTAGTCCTCGTGAATCCAGGGAAGATTTCATTTATCCCGCGCCAGTTACCATCAACAGCTCATGATCTATCTTCATTCTCCTCAGCTTTTGGGAGGATATTCTCAAAAATATGTGGTGCAATCTTTTGAAAATTGTATGATGCCTAGCTTGGGATTCAAATTGGTTTATTATTCCTATGTATAAGGATTATTAGATGTTTTAGGCCGAGGGGTAGCCTTTTCTTGGCCATTTGAGGATAATTTAGTTTGGATTATCCTTGCTCTGTGGGAGATTGGATCCCGAATCATTACTTTGTAATTATTATTTAAGGGGTTTTATATCTCATAGCAAGGGATGGATGGTTAGGGGACATCATCGCCAAAAGAGACTGGGGACGCTCTGTTTTTGCGGACTATGTAATATTTTGCAGGCCTTAATACACAATTAGATTTTCTTCAGCTATCTCTTCTGTTATAATTGGTCAAATATATTTGATGGATTATGATTTTGCTTTGACACATTCACTAATGTTGTTTATTATTTCCAATCAATGACTTACATGGATCTATAGTTCATATTTCTCTCAATTCATGATCTCTGTAATTGATGTTTTAAATGAATATATTTATCTAAAACATTTCATCTATTTCTACAAATGATTCACAAAAAACATTAAGTCAAATGTTAATTTATCAATTGACATTTCAGATACAGGATAAACTTGAATGCACTGAATTCTTAAATCTATTGTTGGTTGAATATATTTAACTGGTTTTATCTTGAGCTACTGAGTCAAGATCCATTTTTTCATATCTGTTGGATTGGTGAAAAGATTTAGTGATCTTCAGATCAAGTTGTCTTGTGCACAAACAGATCATTCCTTTTAGAATAGGTTTGACTTAGATTAGATTTCTTTTTCAAAGTTGGACTAACTCTTAAGATTAGGAAAACTCTTGTCTTTCTTCATAGGAAGATAGATCCTTTCTGGGATCAAACAAGCACAAGTGCCAGCGAAGGCCTTTGTATCCGTGGGTGTTAACCACACCAAACAGCTAGAGGATAGGGCAATACTTGCATAGGATTATTTGAAGCCTTTCGCTAGTTTTTCATCCCCTATTGTTTTCCTAGGACACTATTCTAGCACATACAAAACCGAGGCATCAACAAATGGCGCTAGAAGGACTTCTTGATACGAATCATGCTTAAACATAATTTAAACAGACTTCCTTCAGTAAGAGAACCAGTTGTTACATGTAGCCATACCCAAGCTTCAACGTCCACAGAACAACCAGTGCAAAATTCTCAAAATATTCCTGCCACTCCTGTAATTGAGTAGGAAACCAGAAGGGGAGATGTTATTATCGTATCACCCACTAGGGGACCCCTTACACTTGAACCGATACTCAAAATTTATTCTGATATTGTTGCTAGGTTGCAACAAAGAATCACTCAAGAGCGTAATATAGGACTAATAGCAATTCAAGATCACCAGAATACTGATCCGCAAGCCAACAATTCTGATAATCATAACTCAGGTGACCAAAATACTGAACAACGTAATTCACCTCACCACACTCTCCTCCCAGATTTTAACCTAGATACATTATTCGGGGAGACGCAGGAAGATCAACCACGAGTGACAACAGGTGGACCACGACCGCCACCACCTCCGCCTTCATCTTCTTCATCTGAAGAATCCTCAGATACTGATTCTTCCTCGAGCTCATATTCAGAGGACATGCCTATGGATGAAGGTCAAAATAGACCCTGGTTGGACCAGGACACCATTTTTATCCTAGGGGATCAACACATACTCCCTAAAAATCCTGAAAAAAGGCTGCCTAAGTTCGATCCTGATGAAAAGTCACGTGTGCTTGATCACATCAAGACATTCATGAAAGCCATCTGGCTTAGAAATGTTATCCATGAGGATGTAGTTTGTAGGTTATTCCCATACACCTCCCGAGGGAAAGCATCCATTTGGTACTTTGCCTTAGAATCTAGGTCTATTACTTCATGGGATGACTTTGAGAAAATATCCATGCAAAGGTTTGGAGTTGATAAGACACCCAAATACTTGTTGATCGATTTGTCTTCTATGAAAATCCAAGGTAAAGAACGAGTAAAAGATTATAATCAGAGATTTTCCTATTTAAAGAAAAGAATTCCTTTTACTCTTCTTTATGCGGAAGAACTCCTAGTTGCATACTATGTGAAAGGTTTACCTATTCCCAATTCTATGTGGGTTAAACATGCACACAAAGAGACCTTGCCATAATCCTTTGTTAAGGCCATTGAGGTTGAGAAAGATATTTTTGGTTTGAAGTATAACCCTGATACTTTAGCAGATCAAACTTCCACTTCATGTAAGAAAACTGATGTTCCCACAAAACCTGCTGCACAAGATAAGGACCCTTTCAAAATGGGTTACATGAATAAAATCCTCCAGAAGATCTCTAACGAAATGGTTGACCTCAAGAGAACTAATACTGACAACTAGAAGATAAACAAGGTGTTCAACAGACAACCATTTAGAAGACCCTATCAACCTCAACAAAACCAAGTCCCACCCATCCAGAGGAAGGGTTGAATTCTGAGGAAATTTTGTCTATCTTTAAAGCCTTAGTTTTAGAATCCCATTATTCTCCTCATCCCCCTGAAAAAGAGCTATAGGAGAATCAAGATCCTGAACCTCTGGAGGAGGAAGAAGACCAACAGATAAACAACATTAGTTTCTTTGCAGAACTTCCCATGGATGAGGAAGAGGAAGAGCCTGAAATAGTATTTAATGTCCAACACCCCTATAACACAAGGAGTAAAGGACAACAAATTCAAGAAGCTTCTACTTCCACGCCCACAACAAATAGAGTACAAACAACCATACAAAAGGATACACTGATTCCTAAGATAGAATACAACTTGATTGATGACTTGAAGAAGATGAAAGCTAATATATCTGTATTTTAACTTTTGAAGATCCTTGCTATGAGGGACAGTTTTCCAAAAAACATAATTGTCAACAAACCCATGGAAAATCGAAACAATAATCTGGAGACATACACCAAAACCAATAGCCCAAAACTTGCTGGGAAAAATACACCTCCTTTCTTATTAACCTTTGAGATCTTTAACAGGAATGTTCATAATTGTATGGTAGATTCAGGGGCTTCATCCATTGTGATGCCCCTATCTATTCGCAAGAAATTAAATGTTGCTTGGCAGCCATGTCCTACTCATATTGTTCAGCTTGACCGGTCCAAAGTGGGAGTAGTGGGGGAACTAAGGAGTGTCACGTTGACTTTATCTGTTGACCCCAGGATCCACCAGAATGTGGATATTGTTGTGGCTGACATCACAGAGATGTATGGGATGTGGCTGAGTAGATATTGGTCAGAAAAAATTAAGGGCTACTTTGCAATTGACTTGTCTCACTTGTGGATTCCTTATAATGGGAGTCCAAACACGATAAAAAACAGCAGAGAGCCTTATATGAAGCAAATTGTTATAGATTTGAATGACCCCAGTGAGCCTACTACATATTTTAGCTCACATGTGGAACATTTCACTTTTGATATTTTTTTGGAGACTTACCTGCAGATTTGTCACCTGCTAAGAGTGCACAGAATCAGTCTCAGATTGTCAATTTTACATCTGTTCCATTCTCGGGTGATGTTGTACATAATGTATATAGTGTGACTACTAATTTTAAGCTTTATTTGAATGCTTGGACTCTGTTTTTCAATGGTTCCAGATCTAAATATGGAGCTGGTGCAGGTTTTTTCCTCATCGATCATAAAGGAACCAAAACCATGATTGCCTGCAGGCTTGAGTTCAAGTGTACCAACAACATTGTTGAGTATGAGGCCTTGGTACAGGGGCTCAATAAATCAATTGACATGGATGCCTAGGTCATTGAGTGTTATGGAGATTCAGAAATAATAGTTAAGCAAGTAAGGAACAAGATTCATGTTGGTTGTGGAGCCAGATCTTCCATTCTCATAGATGATATTGTCTCAGTCGTGCACCTCAGAGGACTATATCTCCCTTATAAAAGAAAGACATTGTAATATGGCTAGGGTGGATGTATTAGGTTTTATGCATTGTAAGGATCTGTGAGATCAAGAAGAGAGACAGTGAGACAGTGAAGAGGAAGTGCAACGACTGTGCTGCAGGTTGTATCCATTCACTTTAGTGGACAAAATAATAATAAGGACTGGAAACTTCAGTGTGGACGTAGCCCAAGTTGGGTGAACCACGATATATCTGTGTCTCTCTTGTAATGTGTATGTGTGATTATATTTGCATTTATGTTTATTGTTATTGCTCTGCGATCCTGTTTTTCTAACAATTCATTGCATATCTCCTAATTTACTTAATTATCAAAATTTGGTAAGGGACCTAACTAATTCTTTCTCTGCTTTTGATATCAAGACAGTCCCAAGATATCAAAATTTCAATGCTAACCTGCTAGCTAATATTGCATCTAGGCTGATACCTATGGAGGATTTGTCACCAGATACTTTTTCTATGGAATTAATGTACAGACCTTCGATCCCGGAAAATATACTTAGTTGGGGAGTGTTTAATGATGACCAATAGATTCTATATTTTCTTACAGCTCAGGACACGTTTCAAGATGTGGACATCGATGAAATTGAGCATGAAAAATCTCTAGCTGATCCTACTTACATTGCCACTTTGATTCCTAAATCTATTATCAATCTGGAAAATTTCTATGACCTCCAAGATAAGTTCAAGCATAAGATTAATTGTAAAACTCAGATCTCTTCTCTCAATTATGAACAAGTGAATTTGGGAAGTGAATAGAACCCTCACATGATTAACCTAGGGGTTGGATGCTCACCTGACGAAAAGAGATCTTTCATCAAGTTATGCAGAGAATTTAAGGATGTCTTTGCTTGGACATATGACGAACTTAAAACTTTCGGCACTGATATGATGCACCATAATATACCAATGAAGCCAGACACTAAACCCTATCAGCAAAAGCTCAGGAAGATGCATCCTAGATTGGAACCTTCTGTCAAGGAGCTGGAAAAGCTCCTCGCAGCAAGAATTATCTTTCCAGTCAGGCATACACAGTGGATCACCGAATTAATACCAGTTGGCAAGAAAAATGGTGACATTAGGCTCTGTGTTGACTTTAGAAATCTTAATAAAGCTTCCGAGAAAGATAATTATCCCTTTCCCCCTATGGAACAAATCTTGCAGAGAGTTGTAGGTTCAGAAATGTTTTCTCTCCTCAATGGTTTTTCAGGGTATAACCAAGTCTTGGTTGCTCCTGATGATCAGTTAAAAACAACGTTCAGGACCCTTTGGGGAACCTTTGCCTACAAGCAAATGCCATTCGGGCTGATAAATGCAGGTGCTACGTTCCAGCCAGTAATGGACATAGATTTCAGAGGACTTATGCACAATTTTGTTGTTGTATACTTAGATGATATTACTATCTTTTAAAAAAAATGACATGAACATTTGTCTACCCTGAAATAGGTATTTGAACGTTGCAGAAGATACGGAATTTCGATGAATCCTAAGAAATCAATCTTCGTAGTAACTGAAGGTAAGTTGTTGGGATTTATTGTCTTGAAATAACGTATGATTATCGATTCAAAAAGAACAGAGGCCATCGCAAGGATTGGGTTTCCAGGTACACACAAATCCATGCAACCTTTCCTTGCGAAGATAAATTTTGTTCGCAAATTTGTCCCAAATTTTGCACAAATTATTAAACCTTTACAATTGATGATTGAGAAGGATGCACAGTATAAATAGTGTGATGAGCAACGAAATTCTTTTACTGAAATTAGGAAGGCTACGTGGAAGCTCCTGCCCTTATGTCCCCTGACTTCAAGAAGGATTTTATTTTATATGCCTTTGCTACTGACTTTTCTTATGCTGTTGTTCTTACATAGAAGCACCCAGATGGTCTCGAAATTCCCATTTCTTTTATGAGTTCAACCTTCAAAGGCGCACAGTTGAATTACTCCCAAATAGATAAACAAGCTTATGCACTTTATAAATCAGTTAAACATGTTAGAGCGTACTTATTGAAGTCTAGAACTAAAGTGATTGTGCCCTATGCAACTATTAGAAATGTTCTGATTCAAAAAGAATTGGGAGAGAAAAGATCTCACTGGATGACATCTTTGCAAGAATATGATTTAGAGATCAGACCAACAAAAATAGTGAAAGGCCAAGGCTTGTGTTTGCTTACCGCTCAGTCGAATGATCCAGTGAAGAATCGAATCGAGTGGGAGCAAGAAGAAAGCACCTCAGCAGGTTCTGTCAATGTTATCACTGCTCAAGCATCTGACCGGTATGATGACATTAAAGTTTTCTTGATTCATGTGTATGCTCCTGAAACCCTTGACTTTAAAAAACACAGAGCCTTAAGATTAAAAGCAACACCATGTCAATTCATAGATGGTGTTTTGTTCAGAAAAAATTATGATGGTGTTTTCCTTAGAATTCTTGAGAGAACTTATACTGACAATATTCTTTTGGAGATTCATGTAGGACCTGCAGGAGGACACTTCTTAGGAGAAACCACTACCCATAAAATATTAAGACTATGTTACTACTGGCCTACTTTGTTCAAAGATGCCTATACGTACGCCAGAAGATGTGAACCATGTCAAAAGTGTGCTGGAAAAATAAAGAAGCCTGCATTTCCATTGCATCCAGTAACAGTTCAATTCCCGTTCCAGCAGTGGGGTCTGGACTTCGTCGGGCCTATTAATCCTCCTTATTCCCTGCAACAAAATATATTTTGACAGCTATGGACTACTTTACCAGATGGGTGGAGGCAGTCCCTCTTAGACAAGCAAACACAAGCCAAGTAATTTCATTTCTTGAAAGTCAGATAGTCACAAGGTTTGGTGCTCCTGAATTCCTAGTGTTTGGCAATGCTTCATACTTTTCCTCTTTTGAATTAACTCAATATTCCCTTCAAAAAGGGATAAAATTAAAAATTTCTGCCAACTATTATTCACAAGAAAATGGATTATCAGAGTCTTCTAATAATAATTTAATTAACATATTAAAGAAGACAGTGGCTACTCATCACAAAAATTGGCATATCCAGGTATATAATGCTCTTTGGGAAGACCGTGTCACTCCTAAAGCAGCCATTGGAAACTCCCCTTACTTCTTAGTTTATTGTAAGGAGGTTGTCTTACCATCCAAACTCATGATCCCTGCCCTAGCTAGCACAGTTTGTGCAGGAGGATGATTCTTCCCCACTTCAACACATAATTCATACATTACACAAACTAGAGGAGGACAGGGAAAAATCTAAAAACAAGTTGTATCAACATCAACAGCTTCTGAAGAAGTGTTTCAATGAGAAGTCTTCATCTGATAGGGAGTTCTCTGTGGGGGACTTAGTTTTAAAATAGGACAAGCAACATAAGGACAAGAATGATTACAGTAAGTTCCAATGCTTATGGCTAGGACCTTTCATTGTTACAGAAAAGATTGGTCCTGGTACTATCTGGTTACAAACACTAGAAAGTTCTGAAGAAACCTACCCAGTGAATGTCCAGCTGCTCAAGAAGTACTTTGTTTGAGGAGAGCATGTTGGTTCTCTTGTACATAAAGTGTGGTTTATTTTCTCGCTTTGGTTTTGATTGATTTTTTCCTTTTTATGATTCTTTCTCTTTTGGATAAGTCTGCACATTTGGAAAAGGTTGTTGATGAGTTTGTTTCTAAGATTAACACAAACTAAAGTTTTTAGGTAGCATGCTAGCTGTTTCTTCATTCAGCCTATATCATAAAATGCTCTCCATGGCATCAAACAATCAATTTTTGTAGGGCCTTGATCGATATTTTCTCACTATCATCAACATCTTTTAGATATTTGTCTGATTAATTGAAGTTGAAGATTATATTAGAGTTCTTTACCTTGTCTTTCATGAGTAAATGACATAATATTTTATAGCCTAGCTAGACTTATATATTCTGGATGTAATTCTTATAACTTTGGATAATAATTTCAATAAGAGTAGATTACAAGATGGGGGGTCTCATTACGAGCCATCCCATTATGTTCATAGTTGTCTAAGTGGAATGACTGTTGATGTATTTGTAACTTCGGAAGATATTCTTCTATGTATTACACTTGTACTTTGTTATATGTATGATGGAGATGTATTATTCATCCAATAAGAAGTGTCGTCATTTGTATTTTTAAGTGTTGCAAGTGTTGCAAGTGTCGCAACTTATATTTCATGGGTTATTAGACCACTAGTGTGGGGTCGGCCCTGATTATATTATGTGAGTGGGTTATTAGACTTCCTTAGGAAGTCGGCCCAGTTAGTTTATTGGAAGGTCAAGTAAGTGTATAAATAGAGAGGTTTTGTCTCTCATTCTATTCATTCACTCACTTTTCCAACTCGTATAGTTGAGAGAGAGAGTTGCGCGCAAGTGGAGAAGGAGGATTATCTGCTAGAGACATCTCTTTGGGTTTGATCATTGTGATCTTGTATTGTGGCTTATTCTATCTCTGAGGAAGTTGTGGGGTTTTTTACCTTCTTGGTTTTCCCCGAGGAAACTCTGTGTCTATTGTCTCTTTTGTTTATGATTGATATGTTGTACATGTTATTCTCTTAGTGTTCCTGGATAATATTGAATGAACTTATCGAAAAATTAACATAGTATTAGAGATGACCTAAGAAGAAGGCACTATGCAGCTGCAGAAGCTAGGGCTTCTTAATTTGTGGGTTTCTCTCCACAGATCATCAAAGGAAGGAGGCTAGATTGACTCTCCTAGCAAGGGTGCATCTTTCTGTCGAGACAAAATTCAATTCTGAGCAATTTCAGTTTTTGGCTCGTCACTACTGCGAGAAATTAGGGTTTCGAAAAAAGTTGGAATTTTTGGAATTTGAATCCACGGCTGGATACTCCTCAAGAAAATCGAAGTTTAGAGCACTAGATCAAAGTTTTGGTTGGGAAGAAGATCGGGCTTGATCAAACCCTAATTCAGAATCCTGTTGAGTAGATCCAGAAGTTTCAAAGGCAATTTTGAGGGGTCAAATTTTGCAGATCTAAAAATCAAAGTATACGAGCTTGACCAGCTCAGCAAGGCACATCTTTCTATCCTTTCAGAAGTTTGAAATTCAAAGTTTGAATTTTTAGAGTTTCTCTGACAAACCCTAATCTAGCTCCAGATCCAGTTTTCAGCAAATCAAGTGGTACGACCTGAAACTTTCTATTTCCATTTGAAGTACTCTTTAAGATGTCTCACCACACCAAGCTTGAATGAGCTAACAATTTCTGAGCCTGGAAGTATAGGATTGGGTTAATCCTAGAAGAGAATGAGTTGGACACTTACATAAGTAAAGAGGTTCCAGTTCTAGAGGGAGAAGAGGCTAAGGCCTTACACAAGAAAAACTTGGTCAAATCCAAGAGAATCATTGCTGATTCTATTAAAGACCATCTCATACCCCATGTGTCTTCCGTAAATACACCTAAGGACATGTTTGACTCTTTGAATAAGTTGTTTGAAGGAAAGAACATAAATCGGAAAATGACTCCGCAGAACCAATTGAAAGGGGTAAATATCTAGAATGGAGAGACCATCCAACCCTACTTTTCTAAGGTCTCTCAAATCAAGGAACAACTTGAAGTTGTGGATGAAGTGGTGGAGAATGGAGAAATTGTAATGACCACTTTGAATGGCCTACCTAGGTCATGGGACTCCTTCATCCAAGGAATCTGTGCAAGAAAGAAATTGATCTCTTTCAGTAGACTGTGGGAGGAATGTTCTCAAGAAGAAGCTAGGCTTGTGGATCGAGAATAAAAGATGGGAAATGAAGATCAATCTCTCACAGCACACACCAAGAAAATCAAGTTCAAGAAGAAGCAACCTTAGAGAAGAATATCTTCACACCACCATCACTAAAGAGATAAGAAAGATCTGAGATGCTTCATTTGTAATGAGAAGGGACACTTTTCCTCAGTTTGTCCCAAGAACAAAAAGGGGTACAACAATAACAGCAAGAAGAAGGGAAACAAGAAGAGATATCATGTTCATGCTACTGAAAATGATGAACCTCCCAAGAAGGAGACTAGAGCAGAAAGTGAAGATTCTTCGAGTGAAGAAGAATATGTTCTCATCTCTGCTCTCACAGGTACTATCTCTCATGGGTGTGATGATTGGCTTATTGATAGTGGGGCTTCAAAACACATGACTGGTTTTAAAGAATCCTTTATGGATCTATCTGAACATGATTCACCTCACAAGGTGAAACTTGGGGATGACTATCAATATCCTATAAAAGGTGGTGAAGCCTCCTACAAACTAGACTCTAGGAAGCCTTCGAAAATGAAAGATGTTCTATATGTACCTGGGCTCAAGAAGAGTCTTCTCTCCATATCATCTTTGGATATAAAGGGAATGAGAGTTGCATTTATGGATGGCCAAGTACTTATGTGGCATAAAGGTAAGACCATAGATGATGCAGTAGTGATTGGAGAGCAAGAGGGAGGATTATACAAATTGAAGGGACAACCTGAACATGCCATGGTACATGAATCCATGGAGCTATGTGAACTTTGGCATAGAAGGCTTGCACATGTGCACTATAGAGCACTACCAATTGCAAGAAAATCAGTAGAAGTTCTTCCTAAAATCCAATCAAAGCATGAAGGTATTTGCAAAGGATGTGCAAAAGGAAAGAACACAAAGAAGGAATTTCCAAGCAGTGAAAGCAAAGAAAAAGGAATCTTGGAGATTATCCACTCCGATGTATGCAGTCCAATGTCATCCAATTCTCTGAGTGGGAATGTATATTATGTTTCTTTCATTGATGATTTCTCTAGGAAGACTTGGGTTTATTTCTTGAAGAATAAAGATGAAGTGTTTGATAAGTTCAGGGAATTCAAAGCCTTGGTAGAAAATCAAATTGATAAGAGGATCAAGACCTTTAGATCCGACAATGGCGGAGAATTCACTTCAGGGGACTTCAAGGAATTGTGCAGTGACTCAGGGATTAAGAGGGAGTTGACCACTCCTTACAATCCACAACAGAATGGGGTTGTAGAAAGGAAGAATAGAACCATCATGGAAGCAACTTGGGAAATGCTTCATGACCAGGATGTTCCTATACACCTATGGGAAGAAGCAGCAAGGACAGTTGTATATGTGTAGAACAGAACACCTCACCAGATACTTGACAACAAAACACCCGAGGAAGTTTTCTATGGTAAGAAACCAGAAGTTAGTCATCTCAGAATATTTGGATGTCCAGTATACACACACATTCCAAAGGAAAAGAGGACAAAGCTAGATCCTTCATGAAAGAAGGGCATGTTTTTGGGTTACAGTGAAAGATCGAAGGCTTACAGAATCTACTTTCCAGGGTTCAAGAAGATTGACATCAATAGGGATGTAACATTTGATGAACACTCAGCATACATCAAATCAAGGAAGACACCTGTTGAAGACAGTGAAGAACCAAGGGTAACCAGAACTCAGGACACCACTATGAATGAAGCAATTCTAGAAGAAGATCGTGAAATTGAAGATCCACAAGAACCTATAAATCCACCCCGTGAGAAGCACTCTCACAAGAGGAAACCTGCATGGGCTAGAGAGCTCATCCAAGATGCAAAAAGGTATGGTATTCCAGAAGAGAAACACAGAGAAAGGAAAAGGAAAAGGTCACACACCAGCTATGTTTCCTTGCTCTATGACATTACAAACAAAGAACCTTCCAGTTATGAAGAAGGAGCGGAAAAGAAAGAATGGAAGGATTCCATGGTTGAGGAATACCAGTCGATCATGAAGAATGATGTTTGGGATGTGGTCCCAAGACTAGAAGGGAAGTATGTGATGACTTCCAATTGGATCTATAAGATCAAGCATGCTGCAGATGGTAGCATAGAAAAGTACAAGGCTAGGTTTGTAGCTCGTGGCTTCTCTCAGAAAGATGGAATAGACTATGAAGAGACTTTTGCTCTTGTAGCCAGATACACTTCCATCAGAACAATACTTTCCCTGGCTGTAGTGATGAAGTGGAAGATACACCAGATGGATGTCAAGACAGCTTTCTTGAATGGTGTAGTCGAAGAGGAAGTGTATGTGGAGCAGCCACTTGGTTTCGAGACACATGACAGGGAGTCATATGTGTGCATATTGAAAAAAGCCTTGTATGGCTTGAAGCAAGCACCTAGGACATGGTACGGGAGGATAGACAGCGTTCTATCCAGTTTGGGATTTACCAAGAGTAAAGCATATTCCAACCTTTACTACAAGGTTGAGGAAGGAAATCTAGTGATACTCCTATTGTATGTGGATGACCTGTTTGTGACAAGTGATGATAGATTGATTGCTGACATAAAGAGGAAGCTTGATGCTGAGTTTGAGATGAAGGACTTGGGTATGATGCATTATTTTCTAGGTATGGAGTTGTGGCAGAGTTCAGATTGAATCTTCCTTGGACAAGGAAAGTATGCAGTCAAGATCCTGAAGCGGTTCGGGATGATGGACTGCAAGGCCATGGCCACACCTATGGCATCAAACTTGAAGTTATTGTGTGATACTTCATCTGAGTCAATTGATGTCATGGTGTATCGTCAGATGATTGGGTCCTTGAAGTACCTTATGAACACGAGACCAAATATTTGCTTTGCGGTGAACACCTTGAGCCAGTTTTTGACATATCCTGAGACATGTTCACTTGATTATTATAAAGCATATTCTGAGGTACCTGAAAGGTACGGTTGATTATGGGCTCAAGTATGATGCGAATCAAAAGATTGACCTAGAGGGTTATGTTGATTCAGATTGGGTAGGCATGCTATAGATAGGACGAGTACTTCAGGGTGCTGCTTCAATATGGGATCAGGTGTGATCTATTGGTTTAGCAAGAAGTAGTCCTGTGTAGCACTGAGTATAGCCGAATAAGAGTATGTCGTAGCTTGTTCGGCCAGTTGTGAGGTAGTATGGCTGAGGAACCTACTGTCTGAGTTATTTGATCTCTCGTTGGATGCTACCTGTATCTATTGTGACAACCATAGTTGTGTGAAGTTGTCAGAGAACCCAGTGTTCCATGACAGGTCGAAGCACATCGAGATCAAATACCACTATAACATAGATATGGTGCAGAGAGGAGTAGTGAAGCTCTTGTATGTTGCAACGAATGAGTAGATTGCAGATGTGTTGACCAAACCACTAGCCAGAGTGAAGTTTGAGTACTTCAGAGAGAGGCTTGGTGTTCTTCAGATAGAAGATACTTCGAGGAAGAAGTGATAAGACACATTTGCAGGAGCCATTCCAAGCATGGTGATAGGAGGATCCTTCCCATGGCTGTGGATGTAAGCATTGTGTGATGAGAATCATGACGATTCTCCAGTTACTGCTATGTATGATGATCAGGATGACCATTTGTGATGAGCATCAGGACGATGTTATGACGATGATCAGGATGATCATACGATGATGATGTGCATCAGGATCATGTACTATATGATGATGATCAGTATGATCATGAGCATCAGGATGATGCTTTGTGCGAGGATGATGAGGTTGATCTTGAGTATCAGGATGGTGCTCTGTGGCCATGGATATGTTGTACAAGGGTAGCATGTAATACATACTGGAGATCTGGACAAGTTGTGCTAGCCACGTAAAAGGCCTCAGATGCTCTTTAGAGATCTTGTTGGGTAAGACACTATTTTAAGGTTTTGCTAGACCACATGTAATACGTCCTGGAGATCCGGATAGGTTGTGCTAGTCATGTAAAAGGACTCAGATGCTCTTTAGAGATCTTGCAGGGAAAGACACTCTTTTAAGGTTTTGTGGAGACCACATGTAATACGTCCTACAGATCCATACAGGTTGTGCTAGACACGTAAAATGCCTCGGATGCTCTTTAGAGATCTTGCTAGGCAAGACACTCTTTTAAGGTTTTGTGGTGGGGGGCACATGTAATACATCCTAGAGATACAGATAGGTTGTGCTAGTCACGTAAAAGGCCTCAGATGCTCTTCAGAGATCTTGCTAGGCAAAACACTCTTTTAAGGTTTTGTGACAGTCACATGTAATAGATCCCTGGGACATATTGCCAGTCGTGCTTAGGCACATAAAGGATGTTGGGATACACTTTCGAGGTTTTGTTGATGCATGTAATAAGTCCTAAGGATTCCACAGGATGGCCAGCTCGCAGAGATGATGAAGACCTATAGGAGGCTAGGCCTACATCTAGCATGAAAAAGGTCTGGCTCTGTAGAACTTCCTATGACGAGAAGAATTCAAAAATATCCCAGTGATCGAGATGACAAGTACAGCAGTAGTGATGATGATGATGCTCCATGATCCAGTGACGATGATCCAGCTCCAGAATTCAAGACTTGTGGCGCTATGTATTGATGACCTGTGTTGAAAGATTACCTTCATAGTTAAGAGGGAGTGTTGATGTATTCATTAGAGGAAATTTAGGTAAAAAATGGGCCTCCAAAGGAAAATAATAAAATAATAGTAGAGAGAGAGTAAAAAAACTACTTTTTTGGATCGCATTTTCAACTTATCTCCTTGTAGGTTTACTCAAATTTCAAGTGGGAGGACTCGTTGGATGCATAATTAAATTATGCATCCACCGAGTACCCATGTTGTATACTTTTAACAACATCCACACCATGAAAAATTGAAAATACATTAAAAAACGTGTTTATAGTGAGAGAAAACACATTTTTTAATGTATTTTTTATTTTCATGGTGTGGATGTTGTTAAAATTATGCAACATGGGTACTCGTTGGATGCATAATTTAATTATGCATCCAACGAGTCCTCCCGCTTGAAATTTGAGTAAACCTACGAGGAGATAAGTTGAAAATACGATCCAAAAAAGTAGTTTTTATTTTTTCTCTCCAATTTTTTTAGGTGCTCCATTTTTTAATTTTAAAGCATTTTGATTGGCTAATACATGATGACATGGAATTTGTATTATTTTTGGAAGGCCCATTTTAAATTGAAATTTCCTCTAATGTGTAACTTTGGAAGATATTCTTCTATGTATTACACTTGTACTTTGTTATATGTATGATGGAGATGTATTAGTCCTCTAATCAGAAGTGTCATCATTTGTATTTGTAAGTGTCACAAGTGTCACAACATATATTTCATAGGTTATTAGAACACTAGTGTGGGGTTGGCCCTGATTATATTATGTGAGTGGGTTATTAGACTTCCTTAGGAAGTCGGCCTAGTTAGTTTATTGGCAGGTCAAGTCAGTGTATAAATAGAGAGGTTGTGTCCCTCATTATATTCATTCACTCACTTCTCCAACTCGCATAGTTGAGAGACAAAGTTGCGCACACGTGGAGGAGGAGGAGTAACTGCTAGAGACATCTCTTTGGGTTTGATCATTGTGATCTTGTATTATGGCTTATTCTATCTCTGAGGAAGTTGGGGGGTTTTTACCTTCTTAGGTTTCCCCGAGGAAACTCTGTGTCTATTGTCTCTTGTGTTTATGATTGATATGCTATACATGTTATTCTCTTAGTGATCCTAGATAATATTGAATGAAATTATCGAAAAATTAACAATGACATCTCCACATCAAGCCACCAAACTTGGGAGATGGATTTCAGCTCTGGCTGGAAGATGGAAGATCCTATCACAAGTCGGTCCATTCATGATCTGCAAAGCATCAGTGAGTAGCACTGCTGTCATGTGGTCACCAAGCCATGGTAGTGTCTTGTAACCTATGTACTAATAAATTTTTGTTTTCTTATGTAAGATAGTTTGTTGTATATAACGATAAGGGGGTTTTATTACAAGACAGCCCTACCATGATCATGAATTTGATTTTGGACTGGAATTGCCATTTATGGTCACCAAGCCATGGTAATTGCTTTCATCCTAGAAAACTGAAAGACCAGGAGTCTCTTAACCAATCTATCTTGTTCAGTTTCCAAATCGAGTTTCTGAATGGCATTGCCAATATATGATCACCAAGTCAGGGCAATGGCCTTATATTAGCAGAAGTCTGATTTATATCTATAAAAAAAAGGACATATACTTGTACATAAATGAATAATTAATAAAGCCAAGGTGATTCATGTATTCTAATCCAAAATAGCTCTAAGTGTATTTCAAAGATTAATCATAAATATGCCTTTCCATGATTACATAAAGTTATAGGATTTATGTTTTGCTCCTAGACTGCCTTATCATTAATTGGTTTTGGATGGGAATGTATCGATCATATGACTAACTCTGTTGTTTTGATTATATTTTCATGAGATCATTTTGAAAATTGCAGGTTGAAACATAAGTTGGTTGCATGACTGCTTTATAACTAAGGGTTTCGTATTCAGAGATAACTGGTTCTTCCCAGCCTGTCGCCATTTGTTGTAGGCACAACATATTCCATGTTTTATCTAAAATATGGGAGCCCCAATTTCATATCAAAGAATAACGTAATCAATTTTTGGGGTTGTTCAGCTTGTTTGCCATTCATTTTGCTGCCTCTGATTTGATTTAATTAAGTTAGTAAATTTTCTCTCTTGAAAGTTATGCTTTTTTAGTGTGTTTTTACGAACTGCGGAAATAAGTTTTGGGTTGGAAAATTTTGATCACCCCACAACCTACAATTGTGGATTGCGGACTCTTTGGTTTGCATTTGAAGTTTTTCCTCCCGCAAATTGCAGATTACGGGATGCAGAAAGGGGTTTTCAAAAATTTAAACGTAATTTTTTCTTCCTGCAAATTGTGGATTGCACGATATGGAAAGACCTTTTAATAAAGAATGGTTTATACTTCCCGCAACCCGCAATTGCAGGATACGGGAAGTACTTTGACCATGTGTTGTGTTTTTTGTCCTGCAACCCATATTTGCAAAATGTGGATTGTGGAAAGGTATGTATATTTTCAAATAACAAGCACCCACACTCGGCATCCCGCATTTTACATCGCGACCATTGATTTATGATGATCCGACGGCCTTGATTGCATCTGGCAGAAATGATTTAAATTTTTTTTATTTTTGGTTCTCGGTTCGTCGTTTTCGAATGTTGATGAAGTTTTTTGTTTACATTATGCTTGATCATACGTGAAATATTTGAATCTAATGATTGCTTGATGATCAGAACTCTGATATTTGACTGTTAATTGCATGTGTTATTATGTAAACCTATCTGATCTTATGCCAAATTTCAATTGATACATGATTGACTGATTTTTTGCTCACAGAAACGGTAATTGCAACCTGCACATTGTAGACATGCAATCATGCCAATTAATTATACTCAGTTGGTATCAAATCACGTGGATTTATTTTCTATAAGGATTGCTATTAATAATATGTTGGTTTACGATGATATATGCAAATTTTGATTGGTATTTCAATATCTTTGTTGTTAACAATCAAATTGACACCCTTAACTAAGTGAAGAAGCAACATATGTTTACCATGCACCCGTGACAGGAAATTCATGACACGAGTTCAGTCAGAGACGAATCTTCTTTGAGAAATGCATTAAAATGCATAAATTGTGTTTAAAACATCCTAAATGGTGCAAAAAGACTGAAAACTATTGAAAAGTGGGTTTTCAAGTAAAAATGATCTAAAATTAGGAAAGGGGATTATCCCACACTCAAAAGAGAAACATAAGGCTCATTTCCCAAGGCTATATAAGAAAGGCATGGGAGGCATGACAAATGGAGACAAGAAGAGCAAAGGCATGCTGAGGAGATTCTGAAGGAAGAAAAGAGCTCAAATTCTTCGAAAGCAAGGGCAAAGGAAGGGAAGCTCATTTGCAATGGAGGAAGGATTCTCACCTAGGTCCATGGTAAGAATGTATTTCTCCATTATTCTAATATGAAGTAGTTCAAGTTTCTACCATTTCAGTGTTGAGTATTTTCTTATCTTGCAAGATTCTAATTCTGAAATGTTGTGAGATCTCAATGAATGTTTACTGAATGAACTTAGATCTTAAGAAATTTGTAGTAACTGCTTCATTCCTGACATAGAATTTCACCAATTCTTAGTAATATAGCTGAACCGGTGTAGACACGTCCCTGCAATTTTAGCTTTTATCAGATTGGCGACTCCGCTTGTTGAAATTTCTTGAAATATTCTTGAATTTTCTTCATAGTTTGGTGTTCTTTCTTGAAATCTTTGAGATCTGCTTCTGTGGTTGTTTATCCAAACTTTTTGTGTCCAACTTGCATTCCATTAAAACTAGTTTTCAGATCTCTGAGATTCATCTATTTTGGTTGGATTTTGTATATTCATTCTATTAAGGATTGAATCAGATCGAGTCTGTGTCTTAATCATAGCACTCATCCCTTAATCCATCGTGAACAGCGTTTCAAACAATCCTATGAATCTATATCCAAAGAGAACAATGTTTAAAACAATCCTGTGAATCTTATTTTATTTTTTATTTTGAGATCTCTGCATTGGTCAAAGTAAATTATCTTTGCATAGATCGAGAATTCTGGATCTTGGTTTATATTTTATTTTAAACCTTGATATGAAAGATCTGGACATTGGTCATTATCGGTCTCAGTTGCAGAAACCTGAAGTACCTAGCATATCTAATCGCGTATCTACGAGAATGTTGTTTTTTTTATAACCTTGGTGTGATCTCGGGCAAACGTTTAATTATCCAAGATTGAATTCAATCGATCTCTTACTTGACGATACCGCTCTCTGTATTTATCATCGCCAATGGAACTTGAATTTCTGTTTGATGTTGTTTACCATAATGACAGAGTTTGAACTCTTCCCTTGATCGACTCTATTCATTTCATTGGCGAAAGCTTGCAGACGTAGCAATATAAACCCGTATATCTCATTTATGGTTTGCACAAGAAGGGAAGAGGAGGACAGCTTGTATCCTGTGTAATAGTGTTTCACAGGAGGCTGAATTGAACGGTACACAGAAAGCAACGATCATTTCTTCAGATTTATGGCGGGCCTTCAGTTTTCTATAGGACTGTACAAACTCCATCGCCTATTTGAGATCCTCCTCGGTTGAGAAGATCAGGAACTCTGAGAGTGTGAAGACATCTAATTTATAGTGAGAGATCGGGCTCCATTTGAGCTTTGGTTTTGGCCAGTTGAAAGTCAAAATTATAATATCAAGGTGTATCTCAGCGTTAAATCTTTGGCAAACGTGAATGAAGCCCTGAAAACACCACTGCTCAATATCACAGTTAGATTTCATGCAATCGAACCAATCACATTGGTCGAAGGTAATAACAACTGAATGTAGGACCCCTGTGCTTGAATCTGAGACGTACGTGAATATCAACGTTGAAAGTTATTAAATCTCAGTGTTTGTCTCAACATAGATCTCAGCGAGTATCTCGGCTAAAGCTCAGCGTGATTCAATCTTAAACTCTGCGTAGATCTCAGCGTGTATCTCGGCTAAAGCGCAGCATTTGTACTATTCTTTGGTTGCATTTGTTTCGTGTGAAGTGGGCCGGATCCATAAAGTTAGAGTTTGTAAACAACTTCTCAACACTTTAATTACACTCTCACTTAACCATCACGTGGACGGCTCTGACAAACATGAACAGCCCAAACTCTTAGATTGCACCAATTTTAACATTTGCTTGCTTGCTTTTCATAATAGTTTAAACTCTGCCACGACCTCACACCATCATCTGCGATCTCTCACTTTTGAATGCATTGGATAGAGCATGATTTTAAACTCTCCGACCTCAAAATTTGCCACGATCTTGAGATTCTGCATGTTTGTTCACTTATGAATACATTTGACAAGAATCTGATCTTTGCATTAGTCTGCCTGCAAAGAGCGTTCAAATATTTTTGTTAATTTTTATTCTTTAGTTTACTTTTTGTTGCGTGTGATGTGGGCCGGATCTATGAACTTTGGGTTGGTAAACAACATATCATCCCATCACGTAGACAGCATTAGAAACAACATACAGATGGATGACTGAACTAATAGTTAAGTGAATTCGATAAACACCATTTAAAACAAGTCCATACATGTCTTATAGATCGGCATTTTGATATTAGGGGTGATTTTCCTTATCAAAGCAATGTACTCCTTTTGAAAACAGTATTACTCCTTTTAACAAATTTGGAAAAGTTTTGCTTATAGTAGATTAAAACCTTTTTCATTTGAATGACCTTCCAAACATATTAAGAATGGTTCAAAAACACTTTAAGGACAGTTAACATTTGAGATCCTATGAACAATTCACATATTTTGCGTTGAATAACACACTTTAAAAATCACATTTTAAATTAATTTGAGAGTATTTTGTTTCTAAAAACAAAAACAAACTTCGATTAGTTACATTTTGTTTGTAATTTAGAATATTTTTATAATTTTCGTGCAAAATTAAGAGAAATTGCTTTATATGTAGAGTTTAGGATTGCGGTTATGTAAATCCTATCCACACTCATTTGAGAAATCTTTTTCACATGTCTGCATTGATGAACAATTTTTGAACAATCAACTTGTGAGTTTATTTGAGAATAATTTCTTTCCAAGGACAAAATAAACTTTTATTAGTTACATTTTGTTTTAGATTTAGAGTGTTTCTCACTAGTAATACTTTAACATTTGATTTAAAAAAAAAAAGGATCTTATCTGATTTTCATTAATCATTGAAATCACTTATTTTGGAAGAATTGCATATTTGAAAGACAAGTAAACCTCTAACTTTTCATTAGACTAGAACATTCATCGAATTGAAAAGTCGAGTAGTAAGCATTTTGCATTTGTTTGGTTCATTTTTCTTAAAGTCGAAACACCATCAGTTTCACGTCCATTCCTGAAACTAAGCAAACTTCCACTAAAATTGGCGCTTAATCTAAAATTGACAAACTTTTGATTTTCAATATCACCAACAAGATTAGGTTAGTGCCCTAGATTAGGTTTGGAGATTTAACACTCATGGGCTACAAAACTTTGAAACTAGTAATGATTAAAGAGAGTAAATCCATTATCGCAAAAAACGCTTGTCATGAAAGTGCTTTTGAAACATGCGTCAAGCACGAGGTCAATATGGGTAAGTAAGAGTGGTTCCCCCCTCTTACTTATTTAGTGGAACATGAGCTCATCAAGGGATTCTATGTTAAGTGACAAGTCCTCGGGGTGACATCACTGTTTCTAGAATTCCTGGTTATGAGAGGTGTCCTTCACTTAAACTGTCCCGCCCGACCGTTGATTGTGAAGTGGTAACTTTAGTGGCTATTCCTAGGATATCACATAATCTATTGTGAGTGGGGGACACGTGCAATACCTAAGACAGACTTTGAAAATTTTACTCCTTGGGAGGGTGATTGGTCAGGAACCAACACTTGCACCCCTGGCGATTAAAGTTTATTGTAAATGTTTCTCATACCTTCTCTGCTAGCGATTGTTTGAGGCTTGAGATCCCTCAACAGCTACTAGTTTCGGAAGGCCCTCTAGTCTAGCTTTTCATTGAGCCTCAGTTCTTTTGAAAATTCAATTTGCTTGCTTGAATCCATAGGAAATTTGTTACTATGTGGACATTTTTCATATTTTGTTGAGTCTAGATAGCTTTAGGATTGTTTGATTCTATTTTTTTATCAAAATCTTTTTAAACACATCCTTTTATCAAGTTCTTCAAAGTGGCTACTCTCTCGAACCACCAATCACAGCAGCACCGAGGTGAGTCACCCGAACCTAAAGGCCCCACTACATCGCGAAGACAAATACAAAGCCCACAACCTTGTGACTTGGAAACTGAACAACTTCTAGATTCAATTAACAACAATAGAGAAGAACAACATCAGACAAATATTGAAACATTACCTACCAAGGAAAATACAGATATTGTTGATAATCTTGCTCCGTTTGAAATTGAAACGCTAGAGGACAACATAGCAACTCACGTAAACCCACCTTTGACAAATCTTTCAGGCCCGATATTACTTCACATCAGTGAGCCACTTGACTACATCAACCCTATTATTGGATATTGGGCTAATATGCAAAATCCCACAATTGACCTTATGGCTTCATCAGGAGCGCAAGGGACTACGTCAACACAACCACAAATAGTTGCAGGAGGTAACAATACTTCCAATGTGACCACTACATCAATCCCACCAATTAGTATACATGTCATTAGCACAAGTTCAACTAGCACTTTAGTGCCAGTTGGTACAGTTTCGGGTTCCAATCCCGGAAGTACATCCACTTCGTCTGCAGGAATCCCTACTAGAGGGTGTGCCTTATCAAACATGGGTTTCCCATATGGTTTGGATAATCAAGGTCAAAATAATCAAGGAGTGAACCAACATCCTCTTGGTATACCAAACATTTTTCCTAGTTCCACTTCCGGGGGAATCATTTACCTTGGAATCTCAACATCCCTGGCAGAATTAATCAACCATGGAATAATAATGCCAATTGGGGTCCTACTCCACAGGTGAGTGGAAGTGCTTTGGGAAGTTATCATCCAAACTTTCCTAACATGAATCCTAGGGGCAATACCATACCCCCATAGGTAGCACACCAGAGGTTAACCCACCTAACAACCCCATTCCACCATGGAGTGGGTAGGTTCTAAGAAATACCCAATCTTCTTGGGCACCACCTCCACAAGGGGTTAACCCTCCTTGGAACGCTTATCCAAACCAAGGAAACAATTAATTGGGTGGTTAGATTTTGACTAGTAACCAATCTAATTGGGGCCCACCCCCGCAAGGGGGAAATCCACCCATGAATCCCAACCAGCCATGGAATGGTAATGTTCCACCAAATAACCAACCTTATTGGAACATACCTCCACAAGGGGGCAATCCATACATGCAACCTAGTTCACAATGGATCGGGAAATATCCTAGCAATAACCAATCCTTTTGGATGCAACCTCCGCAAGGAGGTAACCCCTCTTGGAACGATTTTCAAACCCAAGGACCACAACAATGGAACTATCAAGCTTCACCCGCGTATCAATCATTTGCTATGGCACCATCCAAGTCACCATTTCTAGCCATATTGAATCTACCGGATTTATCCCAGCTGATTAATGACCTTGTTCTTCATTTGAATGGGTGGCCTACCATACCAACTAAATTACCCTCAGACATACCCAAGTTTGACGGAAAACCAGGGGAAGATCCATCAAATCATGTGATGACATTCCATTTGTGGTGTTCATCCAATTCCCTAGTTGATGATAGTATTAGGTTGAGATTGTTTCAGCAGACCCTAATGGGAAAAGCTGGGAAATGGTACATTGAGTTGCCTCGCAATACATTTGCAAAATTTTCATCTTTAGCTATGGCATTTTTGACACATTTTCAATTACCTATCCGCTATGAGACGAGAACCAAACTTTTAACTTCACTTACGCAATCTACCGCTACTCACATCTTTGATGATATCCACGAGTGGAGGAGACGTCGAAGACTTATAAAAGCTGAAATCCCTGATCAATTCTTAGCAGATTGGTTTATCAAATCACTATTGCCTACTCTTGCTAAATATGTGGCCATGTCGGGAGCCATGACTAAAGAGCAACTCATTCAGAGTGCTCACCATATGGATTTAGTATATTCCCAATTGGGCACACTTTATGACTTAATACCCCATGCTGTAAGACCTGCATCTGATCCAGCTAGGCCGCCAAAAGGACCTCATACCGATGGTTTGATTGGATCCATAAACCAAGTTGAACAGATTACCCAATAATTGGGACATATGTCATTTCAAAATTAGCAACGCACAACTGGCCAGGCAATTCAGCATTCTGCCAGTCTTGCCCAAACTTCCAAAGTCCTTATGGTTCAAACTATGGACCCAAAAGAAAAAAAGAAGAAGCAAAAGAAGAAACCCAATGCTAACCCTAGGATAGGAGATGCACCTAAGGTGAATAATCCTACTGGAGGAAATCATGAAAATAGGAAAAACAAGTACACTTTCAAAATTTGCCAAGAAGATCATCCTACCCATCTTTGTCCTCATATGGATGACATTCATCGCATGTTGGATCAACGAGGAGGGAAATAACCACAACCTACTATCCTAACTCAACCCTTCCCCCAGCAACAATAGATGGTTGCTGCGGTGCCAGTACCTCCACCAGGAGGAAACCAGACAAACCCCCCACAAGGGGGCAATCCACCCAATGCTAATATCTTCACAATTGGTGAACATAACATCCATATCCAAACAAGGGCTCATTCTTATGACATACCTTCAAAAGATGCTGAAACAAGTGGATCTCAGCCTAGTGGTTTTCTAAACATTGAGAAACCAACCATAGACATGGTGCCTCGACCTCCAAAAGAGGTCCTCCGTAAAACAACACACAACCCTAATGCATGAGCTGCTCAAAGCTACAATGTGGTTGAAGATTTAGCTTAGGCTCCTTGTGCAATGTCTTCCTTGGAGGTGTTGCAAATTTGTCTCGCTCAACGGAAAGCGCTGTTGTCTGCCATCAGTGCTATTGATCCATCAGACACTAGCTTGATCACATTTGACTTAGAACAACCCACATGTAGGCTTTCCTCACAAATTGATTTCCAAATTAAAGTAACTTCACATGGTAAGAATATTTTTCGGACCATTGTGGATGAAGGAGCCTCCATGTGTGTCATGTCACTAGCTTTTTGGAAAGCTTTGGGATTACCCACCTTAGCACCATCCCACACAATTCTCAAGGCATTTGACGGTCATTCGTTCCCACCTCATGGACTTATCATGGCTTGCCCAGTTGAACTGGGGGGAAAACGGTTCAAGTAGATGTTGAGGTAGTAGATGCACCCATAGATTACAATTTCGTATTGGGTAACAGTTGGATTCATAAGATGATGGCTGTAGTATCTTCTGTATTCTGAGTCATTTGGTTCCCCCACCAAGGGAAGATTGTAACAATCGATCAACTAGATTATTGCACACCTGAAATTGGTCTCCACTTGAATGTACCTTTTGTAGGGGATTCAATGACGGTGATTCAGGATGTTGGGGTAGGAATGCTTAAAGAATCATCCCTTTTGGGAACTTTTCCAATTCCACCACCAATATTAACCCCTAATACTGCTCTGATTTCACCATTACATCGGAAGTGTACTTCCCATTAAGAATTTTTTCTAATTCCATTTCAGAGGTTGGTTCCACCTCATCGATAGGAACCTCCGAAGAAAACACCTTAGATAAACAGAATGATGGAAAGACATATACTTCTGCACACCATGAGGAAATGAAGAGTAGTGTTCCCTTGTCTACCATAGAGCTCGCTTATCAAGCTATTCAAATGGCCACGGTAGAACCGGATGAAAATCCTCCCAAGATGGAGGAATATGATCCATATACTTCACCTATTTGGGCCTTGAACTCTCAAAGTAACCATGATATCCTAGATCAAACTTTTTCTTCGGATGAAGCCATCTTAGAGGTTATGAACATCTCAGAGCGACCTAGGGAGGATATGCATCACAAATCAGCGTTTCTTCCTAAGATAGACTCATTAGAATTTAAACCTGAAAATTTTTACTTCAATGAAGACAACAGTAAGTACCAATGCCCTGTCCGAATCTATGATGTGAATTCATAAGGAAATTTGGCAAACATTTCGAAAACCATCCAAATTGATATATCTATCAAACCTAGCATCACTGAGTACATCAACATAGGTGCAGACTGTTCTCCTAAGGAAATAATATTTTACACTGCTTTATTTAAAAAGTTTCGTGATGTATTTGCATGGTCTTACGAAGAAATGCCAGGCAGCGATCCCAGTATCGTAGAACATGATATCAAAACCTATCCTAATGCCAAACATGTGCGGAAAAAACTACGGCCAATGAACCCTAAGAAGTCTGCTTCCATTAAAGCCAAGGTCGAAAAGCTTTTAAAAGCTAAATTCATCTATCCTGTTCCTTTGACTGATTGGGTATCCAATCCAGTTCCCATTACCAAAAAACAAGGAACTATTCGGGTTTGTACCGATTTTAGAGATCTGAACTTAGCTTGTCCCAAAGATAACTATCCCACACCCTTCATTGATCAGATCATTGATGAATGTGCCGGGAAGGAAATCTTCTTATTTATGGACGACTTCTCCGGTTACAACCAAATCCAGATAAAAAAGGAAGACCAACATAAAACAACTTTTATATGCCCTTGGGGGACCTTCACTTATAGAAAAATGCCATTCTGCCTTAAAAACGCTGAAGCTACTTTTCAAAGAGCCATGTCATATGCATTTCACAACATTAAGGACATCGTAGAGGTTTACCTTGATGATTTGGCAGCTAAATCTAAAAAGAGAGCTGAACATGGTGCACATTTACAGGCCATCTTTGAGCATTGCCGCAAGTACAACATTAGATTAAATCCACATAAATGCATGTTTTGTGTAGACTCTAGGAGGTTACTTGGGTTCGTAGTGTCCCAAAAAGGGATCATGGTTGATCCCATCAAGGTCGAGGCAATACTTCAGTTGCCTTCCCCAAAAACAATCACTCAACTTCAAATCCTTCAAGGGAAAGCTAACTACTTGAGGAGATTTATCAATAATTTTGCTGAAAAAGATAAAGGTTTCATGCGTCTCTTAAAAAAAGATGCAATATTCATATGGGATGACCAAGCTCAACGTTAATCATTCAATGAAATAAAGAAAGCTTTGGCCTATACCCCGGTGCTTAGTCCACCAAACTATAATGGAGACTATCTGCTATATTTGGCTGCATGTCCTTCCACAATTGGAATGGTCTTAGCACAAGAAGACGAATCATCTCAAGAACATGTTATTTACTATCTTAGTAAGGGCCTTGCAGGTCCCGAATTGAGGTATTCCCAGGTAGAGAAATTGGCCTTGGCCGCAGTTCATGCTGTCCAACGACTTAGACATTACATACTTCTAAGGAAAACAACCATAGTGGCTAAAATGAACCCCATGAGACACATTTTGTCCCGCCATGTCATCGGTGGCAAACACTCAAAATGGATAGTAATTTTACAAGAATTTGACCTCGAATTCAAAAACGCTAAAGCCAAGAAGTTGTTGGCATTTGCTGAATTAATGTCTGAGTTACCCATAGAGAAGGAGAGTACTATATCTATTGAAACTTGGGCAGACGAACATGTATTCCTCATTGCAACTTCTGATCCTTGGTATGGAGCATTCATTATATATCTTCAAACCCAAAGGATCGATCCTCAGCTTTCTAGTATTGAACGACATCGTATTCGACACCGATCTCGAAGATACCTCATCATCGGGGATACTTTGTACCGTTGAGGAATTGATATGATATTAAGATGTTGTTTAGTGCATGAAGAAGCTGAACAAGTGTTGAATGATTGCCATGCTGGGGCATGTGGCGGTCATCTTTATGGGTTGGAAATCGCCCAAAAAATATTGCATGCGGGATACTTTTGGCCCACAATTTTCAAAGATTGCATTAATGCCGTCAAAAAGTGTCATCCTTGCCAAATTCACACAAGAAAAATGCCCGCACACCCTGCTCCTTTACACCCTGTAGTAACTGTGGGTCCATTTTCAAAATGGGCCATTGATTATATGACGGTCAACCCACCATCAGCCGATGTCCACCACTACATCATTGTAGCAGTGGACTACTTCACCAAGTGGGCTGAGGCAATGCCTACATTCAATTGCATTGGTAAAACTACAACATATTTTCTATTCATTCATGTAATAGCAAGGTTTGGTGTACCCAAAGAGATCACTACCGACAACGAAAGTCATTTTAGGAATTCCTGTCTGGATGAACTTACAGACCGGTTAGGATTATGGTAGGACTTGTCTTCGCCACATTATCCTCAAGCTAACGGACAAGTAGAAGCCATCAACCAAGTTTTGAAAACTATGTTACAGAGGACAATTAATAAAAAACAAGAATAACTGGCACTTGATGTTGTTTACTGCTCTTTGAGCTTACCGAACAACCACTAAAATTGCAACCAGATTCACTCCTTTCCAACTCGTTTATGGAGAAGAAGTTGTGTTGTTGATTGAATGTGAAATCCCATCATTAAAGATCGCTGTCGAAATCCTACCTAACACTTCTGCAGAAGAGGAAAGGCTCCTCCATCTCCATTCTCTTGATGAAACTAGAAGGGAGGCCTCTCTAAATATAGAAGCACACAAGAAAAGGGTCAAAACACAATATGACAAGTCCATTCATCCCCGAGTCTTTTCTGAAGGCGATCTGGTTTTAATTTATGACTAAGACCAAGATAAAATAGGAGAAGGAAAATTTGTACCTAAATGGTTTGGCCCACTTGTTGTCAAAACTGTCTTAAAAAAGGGAGCTTATGAATTGGTCAATTTTGATGGGGAACCCATGTCGGAGATCAGAAATGGTCTCTATATGAAGAAATACTTTGCGTAGGCAAAAATTCCTCGCACCACTTGGTGTATTATGTTGTATTCTTTGTATAAATTTTTGTACATTAGTTATTTCGGGCACACACTTATCTTGCTTGGCATTGTCACTTTGGCAGATGGAACAAGAATATTTCACGTATTTGGGATATGCCGATGGCGCCAGTAGTAGTTCTCGGAACATTGCTTCCGTTGCATGGGTCGTTTTCACACCTAATAACAAATTTCTTAGTTCAGGAGGCATTTTTCTCGGATCTGCAACCAACAATGTTGCGGAATATAGCGTAGTCATTGAGCTTCTTGTCGAGGCTATCACCCTTGGCATCCAACAAATAATCATCAAACTGGACTCAGAATTAGTTGTATCCTAGCTAAATGGTCAGTATCAAGTTCAACATCCTACATTGTTCAGAAAGTTTCTACGAGTACGTCTTTTAGAGTGTCAGTTCGAGTTTATTAAATATATACACGTTCCTAGAAGTCTGAATAGTTTGGCTGATTCTTTAGCCAACTATGTACTTGATTGGCATCTAAGTCATTAACATCATACCAAAAAGCAAGCATGTACATTATTTCATGGCCAATTTAATTGAATACATCATTTAAGGACATAACTAAAACCGAAATAACCTAGCTTACATCATAACCCAAAAAGTGTGTAAATTTTGCACATCCCAAAAAGAATAGTGTAAATACTTTTCTCTTTTTGTTTCTTTTTCTTACAGATAACACCCAAAAAATGTTCATACAAACAAAAAATGAAAAAAAAATTTGGAAAAATTCGAAAACATGGAAATTGTTTCAAAAGTTTCTAGTTGGACATCGAAACTAACCCACTACTGGCAAATCAAAGACTAAAGGTTCACAGCTTCTAGAAATTCAAGCTGAAAGAAGATGCTTCCTCTAATACATCGGCTGCACTACGAACGCATATGGTAAATCATGAGTATTTCTTATTTATATTTTATTCATACATGAACAAACCATATCCATTTGAATGATAGAAAGATGCATAACTCCTCAATTTAAGCTATCTTTTTAGATATTAAATGCACTTCTGAACCAGTGTCTAACTCAAATGTTGGCTAGTGAAATATTTTTTATTTTAGGACTTGAAGACTTTGACAGTTCAAACTATTTGATTCAGATAGTTGAGACAGACCATGATTCAGGATGATCTATGATTTTGGCATTTTTCACAAGAGTCAAGCTGAAGTAAACCTCATTGAACCATTCCTACTTAACCATTTCACCAAATTGGATAACCTCAGTCACATGGTATTACTTCACCGTCCGTCGACACATAATCCTGCTTTAGATAACCTACCCGGGAAAGGAACAGTTGTAAGAGTGTGCACAACTAGATTAGCCCTTGTTTGCAATATGGATCTTTGCCTTGGCCTAACCCGTACCCTTGAAAAATAGGCGTACGCCCATGAAACACTCATTCCTTCCTATGTATCATAGCATTCTTTATTCTTTCTTACAAAAAATGAAAAAGCATAAAAATTAAAAAACACAAAAATCCAAAAAGGTAGAGACTTGAACCACTTCATAGTATAATCCTTGGAGAAAACGGCAACAGTCAGTCCTTGTTTCCCTTGAACACGGCACATAATTTGGTCTCCGTTGTCAAGTACACCATCTACATTTGCTTTAGGAAACTGTACCAGTATTTTGATCAGATCTCCACCGATGGGTTATCCTTCCCAACACCAATGGAGCTTTTCGTTAATGCATCTGGCATTAACGGATTTCATTAAGGTCAGTTACTCAAATTCCTATGTTTCCAAGTGTCCATTCTGCGTCATGTTATGTGTTCAAGGGATGTCCAAACCGAGTCGGCCATTCCTCAAATATTCCTGACCAATCATGTCGACCTTCCTTGTGTCAGTATACAATGTTGGATCTTGCAGTTCTACCAAATTATATCATACTATTGATCTCTGTTTCATATCGTATGATGTGGGATACACCAATGCCCTCCTTCCGATGGATCTATTCCTATCGACATCAAATCATTATCTGTGATATGGATCTAGAAACCTAAGAGTACCTTGGCTCTTGCATTCATTAGTGGCAGGTTTCCTCGCAAGTGACAGTGGGTATACATCAATGACCCCTGATTTTTTGATTCTACAAGTGTTCGACTTCAGAACACCTATTCACACTTGTTAGTTTGTACTCAGTACCTTAGAGTCCATCATCATTATCAGTGGTTCTCTTTGCATCTGTTAACAGTATACATCAATGACCGATAATCAGATGGTTTTTTATTATGCTCGACATCAGATCATTTATTCGCATGATATAAATTCGTACTATCGTCAGTTTGTATTGAAGACCTTGGGAAAAATAGTTGTATCACTCATCGATGCACTGCCCGAGCTGCACAAGATTAAACTGCCATGTCAAAAGGTCAATAAAGACTTTGTTCTCGCACTCATCAAACTGCATGTTTACATTTCAGAAAAATTTGCTTTTGACATGGATCCACTGTGTATTGTTCGTGGCCATGCTTGTTTACTGCTGAGTATGGGTATGCCCGCCTCAGGAAGATATTGTATATTTGAGAATTTGCTATGTTTTGTAGGTGTGATCCTCAATCCTGTGCCTATGAGTTTTCTTTCCCTTATCCTTGCTTTGAACAATAAAGAGTATCAGTACAAATAGTATCAGTATACCGAGTATAAATTTCAGTAATGTATTTTGGCCCTTAGCTCCACTTCGAACCTCACCCCTTAGGGGGCATCTGTTAAGAATCAAAGTGACATCCTTAACTAAGTGAAGAAGCAACATATGTTTACCATGCACTCGTGACAAGAAAGTCATGACACGAGTTCAGTTAGAGATGAATCTTCTTTGAGAAATGCATTAAAATGCATAAATTCTGTTTAAAACATCCTAAATGGTGCAAAAAAGCCTGAAAATTATTGAAAAGTGGGTTTTCAAGTAAAAATGATCTAAAATCAGGAAAAGGGATTATCCCACGCAAAAGAGAAACATAAGGCTCATTTCCCAAGGCTATATAAGAAAGGCATCGGAGGCATGGTAAATGGAGGCAAGAAGAGCAAATGCATGCTGAGGAGATTCTGAAGGAAGAAAATAGCTCAAATTCTTCGAAAGCAAGGGTGAAGGAAGGGAAACTCATTTGCAATGGAGGAAGGATTCTCACCTAGGTCCATGGTAAGAATGTATTTCTCCATTATTCTAATATGAAGTAGTTCAAGTTTCTACCATTTTAATGTTGAGTATTTGCTTATCTTGCATGATTCTAATTCTTAAATGTTGTGAGATCTCAATGAATGTTTACTGAATGAACTTAGATCTTAAGAAATTTGTAGTAACTGCTTCATTCCTGACATAGAATTTCACCAATTCTTAGTAATATAGCTGAACCGGTGTAGACACGTTCCTGCAACTTTTAGCTATTATCATCTGCTAACAATTGTATGTTGTAAGTAAAATGCAGAGAGTTTGCAGTATTCATGTCAAGCATTTTGTTGAGAAAGAACCCCAGCCAGTGGAGTACTTTGAACTCATTCCTGCACCGTTTGATGCTGATGCTTCCGATGATAGCAGAGATAGTGAAGAAGAAGATGGTGAGGTTCAATTCATATATGACTGACTCTTTTTCAACAAGCAGAAGAAGGGTGAGAAAATATGCTTTGACCAAGATAATACAATTGTTCGGGATTTAATCATTAACATGCCACCTGTTCTCCCCACAATTCCTCGCAAGGATGATCTGTTAGCTGATTTTTCGGTGTTTGAAGATATTTCTGGTCCTCATGAATCTAGGGAAGATTTCATTTTTCCCTCGCGAGTTACCATCAACAGCTCATGATCTATCTTCATTCTCCTCAGCTTTTGGTAGGATATTCTCGAAAATATGTAGTGCAATCTTTTGAAAACTGTATGATGCCCAGCTTGGGATTCGAATTGGTTATGTATAAGGATTGTTAGATGTTTTAGGCCAAGGGGTATCCTTTTCTTGGCCATTTTATGATAATTTAGTTTCGATTATCCCTGCTCTGTGGGAGATTGGATCCTGAATAATTACTTTGTAATTATTATTTAAGGGGTTTTAGATCTCATAGCAAGGAATGGATGGTTAGGGGAAAAAATCGCCAAAAGAGACTGGAGATGCTCTGTTGTTGTGGACTATGTAATATTTTGTAGGCCATAATACACAGTTAGTTTTTCTTCAACTATCTCTTCAGTTATAATTTGTCAAATATCTTTGATGGATTGTGATTTTTCTTTGACACATTCACTAATGTTGTTTATTATTTGCAATCAATGACTTGCATGGATCTATAGTTTAGATTTCTCTCAATTCATGATCTTTATAATTGGTGTTTTAAATGAATATATTTATCTAAAACATTTCATCTATTTCTGCAAATGATTCATAGAAAACATTAAGTTAAATGTTAATTTATCAATTGACATTTTAGATATAGGATAAACTTGAATGCACTAAATTCTTAAAGTTGATGTTGGTTGAATATCTTTAACTGGTTATATCTTGAGCTACTAAGTCAAGATCCAGTTTTGCATATCTGTTGGATTGGTGAAAATATTTAGTAATCTTCAGATCAAGTTGTCTTGTGCACAAACATATCATTCCTTTTAGAATAGGTTTGACATAGATTAGATTGCTTTTTCGATGTTTGACTAACTCTTAAGATTAGGAAAACTCTTGTCTTTCTTCACAGGAAGACAGATCCTTTATAGGATCAAGCACACACAAGTGCCAGTGGAGTCCTTTGTATCCGTGGGTGTTAACCACACCAAACAACTCGAGGATAGGGTAATACTTGCGTAGGATTATCTGAAGCCTTTGCCTGGGTTTTCATCCCATGTTGTTTTCCTAGGACACTATTCCAGCGCATACACAACCGAGGCATCAACACCACTGCAATGTAGACAACAATCATGCATCATTTTATCATCTCTTTAGTGTGTCCCTAACAATATTTCTGTTATAACATGATACAAAAATCAATCTTGCTATCCAGTGATAAAAAGTAAGAAACAATGAACACTTATCTAAGTTTTACTGTATATGATTGCTCATGTTATAACATGTTATATCAAAAACTCTGGCTTACAAGGCACAAGCGATCCAATTTAGAAGCATTATAAATAGCAATCTGGCTCTCATGCACAACCAACAAGTAAACTTGATCATTATGGAACAATACTCTAGTATCTCCATCGATTGAAGATGGTCTTGCTTCCTGCAACTGAATAGACTTTGACTTTCGCTTATCCCATCCATCTATACCCCATACACAAAGCCGCATACAGAGATTGATATGTGAATTTACTGGAAGGTTATACTTCAATATGTTACCCAAATGAAAACAAGAAGACATAACATGGATATTTCTATCAAGTATAGGATGTACACCTGAGCATCAGCCCTAGAAGATACCAAAACATTGAGAGAATGAGAAAATGATAGACAAGTGATTCTCTTTTGGTGGCCCTTCAGCTTTGTTTTCACCTATAGTCATGCAATTGAAGGGATCATTACGTTTTGCATAATCAACTTATCCAGATTGTCAACATAGTAATGAGGACTAGATAGAATTTATAATTTAATTTATTGTAGCACCTCATCAACTCAGACATTGTATATCTAAATTGTTGAATCCTCCATTCCAATAGCAATGATATTATTATCTTGAGGATGGAAAACAAGAAAGGTTGCTATGGGTGGGGGTGGCATAAATGTTGTCATGACCTACAAAGAACTAGGTGTCAATGGTCTAAAAATATCTCATGAAGCTTGTTAAAATAAAATTAAATACAAACAAAAACTACTTAAGTTCATATTAAAGGACATGTTCAAAGCCTCAAGAAAGAACTAGAGTTTAACATCCATGATTTACTAACACTGTGTAAACCTATATGGATGAATATCTTCTTCAATATGTGATAAATGGGCAATCATACACAGTAAAATTATAGTTTAAAATTAGCATGATGAAGCATATTAAACAAAGTTACAAGAGACCTATTCATGTTGTACAAAATAATTTCACCTTAAATGTCATCATGTTGAATAGGGACATCTTCCCACTAGAAGCAGACATAACATAAGAATAATTATTTGACAAGGCTAAGCATGAGACTGCTTCTTCTCTATTTGTATCACTCATATCATTTGTCATAAGGATTCCACTTATTGGCTGCCACAGTTGCGGTGCAGTATTTGTTGTGGCCTGAAAAATGAATTTCCAACTTTCAAACGCTTGCAAATGCTTATTAAAACAAGAATTCTAAAACTGAAATCAAACACTAGGTTAGGACACTTTTAGAACTGTACCTTGTCAGATGGATTATGATCATTACGCAACCATTTCCAAATCTTGTGAACAACATTGGAGGAAAGAGCTAGGACAACAACCCCTGAATTTGTGTATATTAATCTGACTACCTGTAAAACACATTTGTAATTTTATATCCTGATTCAAGCACAAAAACCGTATAAGATATAGAAAATAAGTTCCAACAGCTATGTTATGTCCTTGCTTTTCTAGGTATAAAAGAGATCATGCGCACAAATTTCCTTTCGAGTAGGCAGCGTATCTGGAAACCTAAGAGACCTACACTGGGTGATATCAGTGATCTCTTCCAACTTCGAGTTCTTGCTCTTATCTACATCCTCATCAAGGAGCCTAGGTTTCACATCTGCTATCTGGATTCTGTCAAGAGTATTCTGTATACACGATCCAACAATTGGTTGATGGTTTTTAAGTTATTTTATTAAAGAATGCTAAAATAAACCCCATATCGAAAAGTAGAGTGGTTCCAGAGATTGAAAAGGAGAATCCGTTGTAACAATTAAGGCCCAATTTTCCTATAGATTAGTTTGGTCCATCTGCCAAATATTCAATCCTTCTAGTGGAATGATTCTTACGATGGTTGAAATTGACATTGATGCAGTAGGAGGAACCCTTTATGACCATTCTATCGGACCAGGATGTGAGGCAGTTGTGTTTACCATAGCATCCATGGCATTTGTTGTTGGAGCCTACAAAAAGGGAAGTAATACTGAGATCCAGAATTTTGGGTAGACAAATGTTCAATTTAAAGGGAGGGTAGTGTACTACCTTTGTTGCCACCACCTCTGGTGGTATCCTTGTCCCCTAAAAAACCCTATTCTCAAGCATATGAAGCAGACGAAATACATCAACATTTGCTAAAATCCTGATCCCATTATCATTTGTAGTCACATCAAGTAAGGACCCTTCCTTGTTGAAACAGAGGTGAGGGATTGCCTGCAAAATTCAAAAAGACACAATCCAGATCACATATATCTAATCTAAAATAGATACAAATAAGATTTTCATATCTAATATTTGATCATAACCATAATAGAAAATATCTTCTTGACAGAAAACAACCATCGACATCAGCCATCGTCAAAATGTTGATATTATCCATGTCCCAAAACTTAATTTGAAATTCATCACCAGCTGCCAGAAACCCGTTTCTCGTTGTATCAAACTGCACAACTCCTAAGGACTGTTTTCGGAATCCAGAATATGTTTGCTTCATTGCCCCTTCACTCTCATTCCACTCAACCAAGGACAAATCACCTTCTTTGCTTGTTCCACATGAGAAGAGACTAATCCCACAATGAATTAAAGAAGAATCCTTAGTACTCTACCAATGAAATAGAAATTAACATTATATGAGATATTCATCATGAAAAACATGAGTTTAGAAAATATCTGCAATAAAAATAATTAGTGATCAGAATACCATCTAAACAACATAGTATTCTTGACATTTGCAAGAAGCATATGACACAATTAGATTATATGGTTACTTGAGCAGAGGGACCAAATGTCTTGGATCCCCGCCATACAACCTCCAAGGTCTTCTGATCTTTTCGTTTTGCTTTGTCCTGGTAATCAATCAGTGCAAAAAAGAGAGAGGCGAGCCCAAGCTACAAATAAAAGAGAGAAAAGCAATTATTAAACACACAGGACATAAATATGAAATATATTCAAGAAATATTATGAAATGAAACACTTAGAAGTGCAAATAATAGCATCCATAACCTTGGAACTGACCTAAGGATTTTATTCAGATGTTCACGCTTATCTGCCGGAAACCAATGGAGACTGAGACATTGAACTTTACACTTCTAGAGAATTATTAGAAAGAACCAAAGTTCAATCAGCTCTGTGACATGAAAATTATGAGCATGGGTGAACACTCGTCCCAAAATACAATCTTAATTATTGAAGTTTTAACTAGCAAGGAAACCATGTCACCCTACACAAACAGAGAAGCGAATCACCTATCACAGAAATATGATTGTCCTGCATCAAGGATATGCAAAAAATGCCAAGGCTAAAGACGACACTCTGACGTGTGGTATCTATTTTCCATACTCACACTAAAGTGAAAGAAAATAAAACGAAACTAGTTATAGCTCTAATGTCCTGAAGTAGGAGAAACCCGAGGAGTCACCTCTTCATCAAAGGTAAAGAAAAGGAAACTTAGAAAACCATGCAAAAATCATAATTGATATTGACAAAGATGTATTGTAATTCTAAAAAATATATTAGAAGATGAAATGGAAAATGACAAAGAGAGCATCTACTTACACCCAATAACATATTTACATGCTATTTAATAATTTATTGCAATATAAAAAGCAGAAGGCATTTCTAGAATCATAAGACAAACCTCTGCACCTAGCAAATAAGCTTGAACTGCAGAATGTCCAAAAGGATCAATATGCCATCCAACTCGTGGGGTTTTATCAAATTGTTGCTTGATAAAACGATGTCCAAGTGTTTTCTGATCAATCATATCTACATAATGTGTTGTTGCTTCATCATGCATACACCAGCCACCATTTCTGTAGTTTGAAATACAAAATTGAATCAGCATAGCCACTAAGTGATATTAATCCTTTTAAAAGAAGGCGTTTGTTTGCAAAGAAAAGAAGATTACATGAATTCCAGCTGGCCTAAATCAACTAGTTTCTTGACTTGTCCCTGATTTTCCTTACTTTGCTCCCTCCACCACCTTTGAAAAAATTCCTGCAACCACTACACTAAAGGATTTGACACCCATGTATCAAATGCTAATGCTGCTACTTTGTGAAGATATTCAGCAATAGGAGGGTATCACATATAGTAAAACCGATTCTCCTACTAATATGAGATTTGCCTATTTTAAGAGGTGCCATTTGACAACCAGAAGTCATGACTTCAATCCAGATGGAATAATAATGTAGTAATCCACAAGGATAATAATGGAACTACCCATGTGTGGAAAAGAAGAGCTGCAATAATCAGCTAGGGAATATTTATTGGGAAGATTTTGTTTTTCCCCTTTGTGTGACACAACTGTAGTGGAGCAATGTGTTTGAATTTTCTTCACGGGCATGTCATCTAAAAGAGTCATGCCACAACTCTAGCGGTGGATGTCCTTGATGATGCTTGGTGCAGCCACAAATCTGTCTGGAGTGTCTGGCAGATCAAGACAGTCACTTTTCACTTCTTGTGGTGAAATAGATGTAACAAAACACTTGAAAATTCACCCAAATAAAAGGAACCTAAAATTGATAAATTTTCCATTTTGGACATAGCTATTCATTGTTCAACTCAACTAATCACCTTAAGAAAAGATTGTGAAAATCTAGATGTAAGACCTAGATCTACCGCACTTTCCCTACTTGCATGGATAGGTAGGGAGAAGGCTATTTTGACATAATGATGGTTTAGCATGTATACTTTGAAGTTTGAAGCAATAACATCTGCATCCCTTTCAGTATTATAATTATCAGGTTTAAAAAAAATCATATAAAGAATGGAAGGTGTAATGCACGTTGTTTAGCTTAATAAATAACCATGTCAAGGTCTACCAAAACTTGATAGAGGAGACCTTAAATTATGTCATCCAATATTCTCAGTTAAAGGAAAATCAGTCTAATGCGTACTGGGTAGAATTTATAAGTGTTCGATATAGACATGCTTACCAAAAAATATAGGCCCTAAATGAAACTGCAACCATTGCCATATGATAATCATATAGGCAAGGTTTTCGTGGCTAAATCAGAAGACTTGACTTTAAGGGACTATGTTTTGAACTGAATTTTTTTATTATTTAGCAAATCTCACTCTTGAGCGTAATTTTATTTTTTTTCAAGAAAAACCTTTTGGGATCCCCCTCTTCCCTAGAATATCCAGATGGAGGATGGCTCAACTTCTAGCCACAATAGAAGCTGTTAACCCAGTGGGATTCGACAGGATTTGAACCTCATCCAGACCAGAACCAAAGGCCTCATGACTCAGCCAGACTAGAGTCAGAGGCCTCACATCCCCTAAACAGTGCGTTCAAACCAATTGAGATAACATGCTCTTGGCAGTAAATATTTACCTTCATTATTCAATGGAAAATATGGAGAATATTTCTGATAACTTCCAATCTCTGGACAAACATGGGGAAGTTGGCCAAGTTATCCCAGCCCCCAACAAAATACAAGCATGGACTAGTACCCAAAGAAAGAAACCTCCAACATTACAGGGAGGCTACTCAAAAAATATATTGATAGGCTCCTTATCATGTTACTTAGATCGTAAAGGACTTGGATATTATCCTTATGATGAGGGCACACTGAAAATACAGTTGCTTCATTACCTTCAAATGTGTACTGCTTGGTGCCAGTTACAGTATTCCACAGCTGCTCAGTTCACTGAACACTAGTGAGATCAATCTACCACATTTGAAAACATCTGTATGGTGAAATTTCAATAAGAAATTGTTTTTGACATTACTAGTTTGCCAGTATAGCATTAAGGATTCGAACTTATACCTTGATAGCTTTATCATCTCCACAAGTGATAACACAAAGCTGCTTGTTATTCTGATGAGAAAAAAGAAATATCATTCACATCGCCAACATGGGCATCAATCTGTATCAAAAATTTAAAAAGGAAAAGGAAGAATTCATATGTTGGACACTACAATTAAAGGCCACAACAAAAGGAAAGTGGGTTGTGAAGCCAGAGTGTGGGCCTCTAGAGGTTGTCTCAACTCTCCACCACCAGCATATGAATATAAGTGGACAATATGCTTGGAAAATGCAGCTCCTACAAGTAATAAAAGGCCAATACTAAAACGACTGGTCAAACTCAATGACCCTTTTAAGGCTAGTAGTATCAAACTTTCCTAGGTATGCATTAAAAATGTACATGTAACTTATGCAACTTCAAGGATGAATAATATGACACTCACATACAATATGGAATCACATACCAAGGAGTGTCCCATCTGGGCTCCAAATACATCGATTTACAGAGAGGCCTGGATATTTGAGCCTGCATATCCAAATAAATCACGCCACTGACAGCCACTACCCCCCAATTTATAATTGTCTGTCCATGCGGAAAGAAACCACCAAGAAGAGCTAGCTTTCAATTGAATACTGTAATACCGCCTAAAGTCTACATTTGGATCCTCGACATGAGCTCCATCCTCTAGCATGTCTATTTTTTAAATGAGTCTACATTTTGCAGGTGGCATTTAGTTGAAGAGTAGGGTGGATTTTGGCATCTTTTGATGGTTTAGTGAATTTTTTTTAGTTTGATGCAATTCAATTAACTCGAATTCTGAACATTGTTGATTCTACTGAATTTTGGATGGGATGTGAAATTCAATTTTTTTGAGTATTTGTTGAGGTCATTGGAAAAGCCTACTGAACATTAACACAATCGAAGTGATGCAAGTCTCTGCTAGTAAAAGCAAAGATATAAGAAGCAAATCAATGATAAAATCATTGTTTTTTAAAATTGCGCCTGAATTTCATAATCTATGATATGAAATTGTAAACAAATCTTCTGCTCTTCCTCAGGATTCTGTCAAGCTCTCTCTGTTCAATTTCCGATTGCTTCAAAAGTCAGATTCTATGAGCTTCCCATCTTGTTCACTAAGTCCATCATCAATAGACAGAAAATTCAATGGTGGATCTATACAATGTCCTTCTGCTACCGAGGTACCGTGGATTGCTGTATAATACCGTGGATTCTGGTATTCTAAATTCTTCTGGATCCTTGGAGGGTTAGTACATGGTGTCTTTACAGCTGGATTTGTTTATTGAGCAACGTAGTGGTATTTCAGATCTGTTTTTTAATCTATAGCCAATTCTGTAGTAGCCATCTGTGCATTATGTATGGTGTCCTTCAAACAACTCTTGAAGAAGACCATACTTAAGGAAGAATGCATTACAATTTGACAGTTATAACTAGAGACAATGCTACATGAGATGCAAATCGAGTAGAACATAGTCAAACCGCATCATAACAAGACTGAGAACATTCCTTTCTCTAAGAACATCGCTTTTCAAATACAGAGGTTGTCCATCAAAAAGATAACTTCCATGGACAATACTCAAATATCAATACCAACCAAATAAAGGATTCAATCAATGAGTCATTTTAATAATAAACATGAAGAGACTTGAGATCATGGAAATAGTTTCTATCAAACATCCAAAGGTACAACATTACACTAAACTTCCCAAGTATATGAGAATTGCATTTAACTTACATAGGCTTCATACCAGCTCATAATAGTCTTGATGTACTATAAAACATGCCCTGACATCAAGAATCAAGCACCACTGAACCAATATGTGATTATATAGACTACCCTCCCTATCAGGCAAGAGAGCGAACATATCCACCTTCACACCAATCGCAAATGAGCCTACATAATTTTTTAAAAATGCCAATTCTATCTGAAAACTATGATGCCAACTAGATCATTGATATCGTATGCTATGTTTTTGTCTAAAAATTATATGCACATTGAAACCTAAGGTGTCGGTGTAAAGGGCCAGCCTTGGACCTTTCCGATTAGTTGCCATCCTCAATTCTACACAATCTCTATTTATCATGGAGTATGGGGGAATTTTCTCAATTTTCCTATGTGTCAGAGATAGCTCACAGGACTTAATAATAATATGCATAAGATGTCAAAGGCCAAGCTTACTACATTTGACTTAAATCATCACATTTTACCAAAAGAAGTTAAGCTATTACATTTTGATTATGAACCTTACAAAGAGTTTTCCTAAATTTATCCCAATTTATATTGAAATTACTTATGGTGGTTTCCATTTTACTGTGGTTTGAATACAAACCACAAAATTCATGCAATTGTAAGAAATCATTATGCTTCATCATCAAATAACACCCTGTGCATATACTACAAGTGAAGAAAACTCCAACCTGTCAATGCAAGCTAAGTTATTCATAAACATTGAATAAATCTTCGCACTGACTGTAACAAACATTTGGTGTATATTCCTTCCATCCTCTACTATTTGTTGTATGTGGCTTCTCTCATTCCTTCTTTCTATTTCTTTAGACTAACAAAGTTCTCTAATATGCTTTGACTATATGCAGGGAGGATTTTGAAGCTTTATGTAGACTATGTTTTGCTCCATTTGATGTCGGTATGTTGATTTTTGCATGTTATAGTTCAATGAAAAGCCTGCCAGTTTCAACACTGAAATGCATTTTGAACTAAAGAAAGGTGCACAATGCAGGTTAAAATGTTGTTTGATGCCTATTCCAATTTGCACTCAGGCCAAAATATGTTTTGTTCCCTATTTAGCAATGCAGCAATCACACAAGGCATTTCAAACAAAATCCAGGTGACATATTTTGGGACAACTTAGGATTATTAACACGTTAAAATGTTATGTGGAATCTTTACATGCAACCCTCAAGCATACTGAATTAATTGATTTGACCCCTTTTTTCCATTTACAGTAGTAGGTAGTTTATATCTCTATTCATACATCAAGATTCATGTATGCTTTAAATGTCCCGTTTCGATAAGAAAGCACATGTATTCTTGTGAAGCTTTGTGATGGCACAGTATTAAAGGGTTTCTGCAAAAATTGATATCAACACTTTTTAAGTTATATCAACATCTCAGTTGAATAGAGACATGCCTTTCTTACTTGTGATAATTAGGCAGAAGGTTCATCGGCAGAATCTGTAGCAGCACTTGCAAGAGTGGATACAATCAAACAGCGTATGGAAGCTGCATATGAGACCTTGCAGTTTGGTGTTTCATTTGCTTAAATTCAGTGGAAGAAACCCCTCTTCGATTGAGGTCCAAGAATAAGTTTATGGAGCAATATTCTTACTGGGATTTATTTCTAAAACAGGATGCTACAGGCTTGACAAAGTTGAGTGCAAGTGTTGAAGATGTATTGGAGACCTTTCTCAGGCTGCAAAAACCTTAGCTAATATGAGACATTGCTTTTCTGTTGTTGGTGAAGTATGTAGTCACATGATCTCTACTAAGGAAAATGATAGACAATGGTGAAGAGAGGGGTGCATTGCCTTGTTAGTTTATGATTGTAATTAAGTCAATTTTGAGGGCTATTGTTGAACTTATTCATTATAAATGAATGACTTTCAGGTTTCAGAGTTTGCAAATGTAAAAAGGCAGTTGGAAGTTTTAGAAGACCGGTTGGAGGGAATGGTGCAACCTCGTTTATTGGATGCCCTTTCTAACCGTAAGGTTATACTCTGTATCCTATTTAAAAGCTTCTTTAGGTAAACCAAATTAAAATTTTGAATTGAACCTTGCTCTGTTATTTAGGTGTAAATTGGAACATTCTTGATATAGTGTAGAGAACAGATTCCCAGTTATGAAACATTTTCATTTTTCAGCATGTTTTTGACTACATTCTGAACCAACTTTGTATATGATTGATCTTTTGTTCTGCAGGTTGATGCTGCACAAGGTTTATGGTATATTCTTATCCGTATTGGTCGGTATAAATATCTGGAACAACAATATACCAAGACACGTATGAAGCCTTTACGTTTCTTGTGGGAAGAATTTGATTCTGGAAAAGGAAATGTGGCCAATAGTAAAGCAAGTGGTGGAAAACAACTCGGGGAAAGGAAACCCACAACTATTTCCGCCACGACTGATGGAAACTATACTTCATTTTTGAGCTGGTTACCTCATTTTTATGATGAGGTTATTCTTGAGCTTGAGCAAGAGTGGAAATGGTGCATTCTCACTCCTTTAAACTTAAAGCCAATGGTTTTCTTCACTCTAAAATAAAGTCTACTATCATATGTTCGCTAAGGTAGGATGCAAATGATTATCCTTGGTGTTTTCCAAGCAGTTGTTCTATTTTTCGTTAAGTCCTATTTTATAATGCTCCTTTATAGTGGTGCACAACCATGTTTTCATTTTTTAAATATTTACTCTTGTGGCTAATATAGTGGAATGGTGACACAAATTTGTCAAAGTCATAGAGCTACATGTCTGCCTAGTTATTTCTCAGCTTTGGAGGGAGTCTTTGCTTAAGGTTGGATCTAGTTTGTCCAAGATTGGTTAATATGAAAGCCTTGCTTATCGGGCAGTCTTCGTCCAACACCCCCTGTTCACATTACAGACAGGAAATATATATATATATATTGTACAAGAATTTATCATATAGACAACACGCGTAAAAAAAAAACAATATAAACCAAATTTAGACATGGCTTCAAAATTCTATGATTTCTATGAAGAAAGAGATGGGAAAAACTATTACAATCTGTGAATATGAATAACGTATTCGTACCATATTCATGAGCAGCACAAAGCCTCTCTCACTTCCTCATCTTCTAAAAGAAAAATCATTTGGTGCACAAATGCAAGAACTAGGGTAATAGTAAGCATAAACATGAACAATATCAAACAATCCCTAAATCTTTGACTTCTCTTAGAGAACCCCTTCCCGCCTAGTTCCTGATCAGATGGCATACCGTATTTACTAGCATTCTCTACAAATCTAATTGAACATGAAAAATTAATCATAAGACACACTAAAGCCCACTTTAACCTAGTTCAAAAAAACACTAGGCATTAAAGATGACTTAACAGGCAGCAAGAAAACAATCACATTCTAGAAAGACTACAAACTAAAAGGACTAGTGTGGGATGGACACATAAGTAGATACATGTCATTTCATATTAGAAACTGACAACGAGTAGATTTACACCCTATAGCATAGAAAGTTATGAATGATGCTTAAAAATGTGGGTCAAGCCCTAAAAAGTGCACCTCATCAACCTCTGGCACAAAATAAGAAAATCAAGATAAGATATCCAAAAAACAGGTTGAATTTGAACACAACATGCTAACCATAGTAACAAAAAACATCCATTTTGCTTGCTAACACCATTATTTTTCCTTCTTTTCCTTGAATGCTCTGTTGAACAGACCAAAATTCAAACTAAGGTTAAAAAATCAATGGTGTCAATGGATTTTTCTGGTTTATGCTTGTGTGGACAAAATGTACTCTTCAGTCATCATCGGGGCAAATAGATCTAAAAATATAGAGAGCAAGAGATGGTTTTTGGATGTTGAGTTTGGGAATGCTAGGCATTCAAATTTTTTTGTAAACATGTGTTTCTTTTGAGGAATATTCATAATATTGCTGAAATTATCATAATTTTTTATTGTTTTTAGATTGTGTAAATTATAGTCCATTTTTCCATATTTTAGGTCCACCATATTGAATGTATCTACTGAAAGTTATGAATATGATAATAGGATATGAGAAATAACACCTATCTTGACACCGAGAACCTAAAGAACTAGCTGAGGTAGTTGGACACACATATTATTGGTTGAGATTGGTGCCCCTAGATTAATGACCCAGGTTCAAACCCTAGAGGCAGAGAAATGTTCAAAGTTTGTCAAGTTTCAAGACTTTCAAATGCAGCATTCATACAAAACCAAACACTGAAAAAAATACACCCATCTCAAAAACACATCAATATCAATATTTGTAAATAAGCCACCCAATTGTAACAAATATTAATATAGCAAAATAAATAAAAAGAACTAAAATTGCACTTCGATGATTTTCCTCAGAGAAGATGCTATACAAATAACTTTGAAATTTTTACTACCCTGAATGAAAAGGAATAAAGGACCCATTTGTAAAAATTGTCAATGAAACCTCCATCTGTGAAAGTTTGTAAGGCTAAATATTATGCTTACAACTTCATTCAGATTTTAAATACCCTGAAACACTTGACTATGAAAAATGAGAAGATCACAGCTAAAAATATAAAAATAAAAACATGCCTATGAAGAACTGGGGGAACTTGACAGGTAGGATGAAAGCTTCCTGCAAGGCCTGCTTGGCACTCTCCAGGCCTGCCACGTTAGTCCACTTGACGTTGTGTTTCTCCCGAATTATGGCCGAGTTGAGCCTTGGTCGGAACTTGGCTTGCTCTAGATCCTCTCCATCCCCATCTCCATCCCCTTTTGCTCCCAACTTCGATTTGGGTTTGGGAGTAAAGATTTTAAATTAAAATAACTACCTGAAAATAGACTGGAAAGTGTAGATTAGTTTTAGGAAATCTGAATTTACAATCGACAATCAAGGGACCTTCCTGTAAGCTCCAAACCCCAAATCTGGTATGCACTAGCAAGCTACCAAACTCAACTCAATAATTCACAAAATTTATCCACCATCTCCTGAGTTGAAGTATCAATTCTATAACAATGGAATCCTTCTTTACTACTGAAATGGGCACATAACGAATTGTGACTAACTGATTCTGACTCGAATACATTTTCATGTTAAAAGAGGAGGGTGGGGAAGGGTGTCTGGACTTTGAACTAGCCTAATCACTAACATCCCAAGTATTGTAGTTTTTAATACTGACTGAACTGAACAGTGCTGCCATTAACTACAACATTTCCTTAATTTGAGCAAAATGCCTAATCACTTAACTGAACTAAACACTGCACTCGGATGCCAGTACTTTTTGCAAACTGTACTTAATCTCAGCAAACTGGATTTTTATAGACAATAGATAAATGAGTACATTCCATAAACCTCATGAGTTATTGAATATGTTCCATTTTGCTGAAGTGCCAAATAATTAGCTTTATTTTTTTTCATTTCATGGACTTTTGTAACCTTGATATCTAACATGCCTTTTTCTTACAGACCCCATATAGAAAGTATCGAGTGAAAGGCCTTCACATATTAGAATATGAAAACTGTGGAATCAAACTCATGTGACAAGCAAGGATAATTTTAGGGGCGAAATTTATCCCATGGGCTATTTTTCCATGTTTTTTTTCCAAAAAAAGACTCGCCCATTTGCATTTTTTGAAGCCCCATTTCACCCAATTTTGATGGGGTAAACTTTTTTCACTCTAAAAATCGCCAAATTATTATATAAACTATATAAAATCCTTATAAATTGAAATAAATTTAGAAAAATATCGCCAAATATTTTATAGTTGACATTTTAAGAATTGGTAAGTTTCGCCAAGGTTTATACACTTTTAAATAAGCATGGGTCCTTAAAATTATCTTTGGACTAACAAGCATATTCTGTAAGCTTCACATGAAACTAGTTGCACCAAGAGGTGCATTCCACGGCCTATATAGGAGAGATGTGTAATGTTTACAATGTCATCCTTTTCTACATGGAACTGGAAGGAAAACAAAAAATAATAATAATTACACTTTAATATTTAAAAATCACATATATAGAGAGAGGAGAGTGTTTTAAACCAGCCTAGATCCATCTTAACCCCAAATCTATCCAGTACCGAGAGGGACCAAATACCTCGAGGTGAAAACCTTTCCTCAAGTATCTGTGCTCTAAGAATGGTTTGCGTCTCAAGGGATTTGATGATTGGTCCATCTCAACACTTGATAGATCAAAGGTTAAGATGTCGTTACGCTGGTTAAGAACTCAAGAGTATTAACCCATAAGAAACTTTGAGCTTGTTTTTTCTGTAATGCACTAATCACATCACCAATAGATGAGAGGGACATATTTATCGCCTTCCCTTCCTCCATAGTCTGACTCGTGGCCTATGTCTTTAGTAAACTCTCACTTCCACCAAGATCCACCATCCAAAGCTTGCTGGTATCTCTGTGTCTGTCTGGAGCACCTGAGCAACTGATGGTAATCCAGATTAAACTGCATATAGCAGAAGAATTTCTAGATGAATGAATGCAAGTAAATCCCATCTCTATTACAGGTGCAGATTATAAGAGCGATTAGCTCCACCCTTTACATTGTGGGGTTACTTATCTTCTTTGGTCCACCCTTTTGCTACTATGCTTTAGGGTTACTAATTTAGATTTAGATTTAGGATTAACTTCCCTTTTATTGTTATTTTTGTTGGCAGATGCACTATGCACCCCCTTTATAACTGTTAGTGCATGTGGTAGTCTACAATCAATGAACCATTTTGTTAAATCACGGACATTAATAAAACTTCAAATTCAATTTCTATTTATAATCAATGTACCGATCCAGTATTGTCAGTGAAAAGAGGTACCTACCAGTGTGATCTACTTGAAGACTCATTGACATTGGTCCAAGCTATAGATTGAGCTCTGCTACCTTTGATATACAATTTTCTTGCTTGGATGACATTGGTCATGATCACTTCCCTTAGGTTCTCGACTTCAACGGAACCCTTTGCATTCATTTGGATAGAAAGACTGAATAGCAAAAAGAAAAACAATCTAATTGCAATTACAACTCTTTACAAATTTAAGTTTTGAAGAGAAGTACTACGCTACGATTATAAAATACCATTTTGGCAAGATGGTCTACTAACTCCGTTGATTGAGAGGTGAGCAAATCTCTTAAGTGTCCCATGTATACTTCTAGCATGCTAAATGAGAATGTGAAACTAACAGTTCTGTCCAGAGAGGCCTGCTGAAAAAGGTCCTGAATCATATGGGGAACAATGCTAGGACAATCTGGTGTCCCTTCCTACAGAATTTGGCAAGAATAAAATAGCTAATTATATCCACCAAATATTTAAGAAACAATACCATCATTATATGTGGCTAAATGAAAAGTCCAAAATAGAAAATACCAGCCATAGTAAAAGTTTTTCCAGTCCATGTCTACCCATAGGAAAAAATGCATACATTGTGTCCATCCAAAGCTGATCTGATAATTGGTTCCACTTCTGTAAAGATTTCATCTGTAGAGTCGCAAGACACATTATTTATATATTGTACTGTTTATATATATTGATTAGAAAAAAACTGAAGTTGTTGTTAAAAATAACCTACAGAACTTCAACTAACTGCAAAATATAGAGTTTTTCATGCACCTTGTGAAGCCCCGGGAAGGAAAACCTTGTCAAAGTTGTATTCTTAACAATTCCCTCCAGCTAATTTTATGACCACTTTGTCTAAATCAGGAACTACAAGAGGCCCAAGAATTTCCTGCTTTTCACTAAAGAGGAAATGCTTCACTCAACAAAAAACACGAATGTTTCCTGCATAATTTAGAAAGTATTATTTTCAAAACGAAAATCATGGGTCAATTTTGAAAGCATATATTCCATCAATAGCATCTTAATTACCATAAGAAAGTTTCAAGCAATGACCATCAAAGAAAAGAGCAAGGTCAAATCGTTCCTTGCATAACTGAAAACATATCATTCTTATTATTGGAAAATCAAGACTGCAATGGTAATTAGAGACCACTAAACTGATAGCCAAAAGGTTATGGATATACTCTCCAATGAGACAAGAAGGTAAAAAAGTTGCCTGTATAATTTACAAGTTACAACCTGTCACTAAATAAAAACCAAGGATTGAAGCTTGAAAAATGCAATGCCCATGAAAAGACTATATTGTTCAGTGAGAACTACTAAATATGTGTTATTTGATTGATTGAACATGTTCAGATAGATAGCTTTTACAGAAAAGACACATCTGTATCCAACCATTCTACTAATTTCTCCAAATTCTGAGCCTTCCAGTGTTTGAAGAATGACATGTTAATTTTCCTGAGACGATGCAAGTTTACTGAGGGTTATATCTTCATAAACATTTCCATTTTCCTCTAGCCTCTCGGTCAAAGAATTTTCCAATCCAAGAGTATGTCAGCAAGGATAAAGTTTAAAGGTATATTTATTTTGAAAGGTCGTTTCCCATCTTAGAAGGGTGTTGAATGTTTTTTCCACCAAAACAGATAATAAAATTGCTAGGCCAAAAAAAAAGCATTGCCTGTCAAACATTTATGGAGTTCTCTTTGTTTAATTCTCACAATATTGTAATAAATTGCTCTCAAACGTTCATATTGCTAGCTAGTTAACAACAGAGAACCCTTGAACCCTAAAATTACTAAGCATCAAAGTTTCATCAACAAGCTCCAGTTACCTTTCAGATCTAGCAGCTTGTTTAGAGTCTCTCTCCGCTCTACATTCAATTGTCTGAGACAGACCTGGAGTGCAGCTAGCTCATCTGAAACAGAGACAAGAACCGTTTTCAACAATAATCTTCTTAGAAATATTCAACCATAATTCCCAAGAAAAGAAACTAGGTGGGTCATGTATGATGCAAAACAGTTAAAAGCTACCTTCCAGCTTTGAAATGGAAACCTTCAAATCACTCTTTTCTTTCTTAGACAGCTCAGCATCTTTGAAACAACGCCAATTTCATTAAATATGGACAAATTAGGCAAATTTTGGACTAAGAAAGTGTGAATTTAGACTTTGAAAGTGTAAATATCAACCTTTCTAAAGTGCAAAAACGGGTTCTGAAAGTGGCAATATTGGATTTGAAAAGTGTGTTTTCTATTCGAATAGTGTGTTTTTTGACTGCTTATGAATCTTAAAATTGCAGTTTTTTGTTATAAAACTATGAATCTCAATTCAAAAAGTGTGAATTTCAAATCAGGAAATGCAAATTTTGATTTGAAAAGTGTGAATTTTAAATAAAAAAAATGCAAATTTTGATTTGAAATGTGTGAATTTTAAATTAAAAAATGCAAATTTTGATTTGAAAAGTGTGAATTTAAAATTAAAAAATGCAATTTTTTATTTGAAAAGTGTGAATTTCAAATAAAAAAATGCAATTTTTGATTTGAAAAGTGTGAATTTCAAATAAAAAAATGCAATTTATGATTTGCAAAGTGTGAATTTCAAATAAAAAAATGCAATTTTTTATTTGAAAATTGCAGTTTTCATTTGTAAATGTTCAAAATTTTAAGGCGAAAAGTTCAATGTCTAAAATATTTAGTGATTGTTTGAATAACAAGTCAATTGGATAAGGTATAACATAAAAAAATGGTTTGTCCTAACTTCTGTTTTCCGGCAAGAAGGATTGTCCGCCCCTTCTTTTCATAGTTAATTGTGAAAACATATATCCAACAATTCAACTATATCCATAATGCAGAACAAAAGAATGATCAACCGACCCTTCTTGCAGTGTCGAAATATTATGAAAAGAATATTTGGAATAAGAAGAGTCAACCGATCCTTCTTGCAGGGTCGAACTATTATGAAAATCATATTGGAAATAAGAAGGGTCGGTCGACCCTTCAATTAGGAGGGAATTGTAAAAATAGAACACCTTGGAAGGTATATCATATAAAAATGGTTTTTCTCAACTTCCATTTTAAGACAAGAAGGATCAGTCGCCCCTTCTTTTCGTAGTTAATTGTCAAAACCTTTATCGAGCAATTAATCCATAGCCATAATAGAGAACACAAGAAGGATCGACCGACCCTTCTTGCAGTGTCAAACTATTATGAAAAGAATATTGGAAATAAGAAGGGTCAGTTGACCCTTCATTTAGGAGGGAATTGTAACAATAGAACACCTTGGAGAAAGAGCAGAGAAAGAGCGGCCACTCTTTCTCTGAAAATATTTCCACTTGCCAGCAAAGTCTTTAAACCAAAACGTCTATAAATTTTGTTTTTAAATGTTCTTATCTAGTATCCTAGGGTGACACGTGGAACAATCATATGGTGACACGTGGCATATTTGATTTGGCACATTGAGTATAGGGAGGTTACTATTTTTTATTTAATTTGACTTATTGAGTATACTGAGGTTACTAATGCGGGTTTAACCACAACACAATCATGAAATGAAAATTCACTCATAGTAGTTTTAAGGATTAGGCACATGCAAGATTACCGTGTAGCTGGAATGCTAATTGAAAAATTAACATGAATTTATTAATTTATGTTTATCATTTGCAAAAATAGATAAATGGTTTAATTAAATAAATTCCCTTAAAAGATAAAAGATACACAGATCATGAGTAAAGACAAATCCGAACTGTAGATGAATGTATGGATTATTGATTGCAAAAATTAAACAGTGTTCATAAATAATCTGAAGTGAAAATCAACATTCATCAAAGAAATTTGATCAATTAACAAAAGAGGAATGAAGAGAACGACTAACTGTATTACTTCAAAGTTGCAAAAAATTACAATCTCTGCATCAATCAGAGTGTCTCCAGTTTTCTATGAATACAATACTGGGAAGAAGAAGGCTCGGTCTCCCTTTTATTTATGAGGTAATTGTAAAAATATTCAACCTGTGAAAAATAAAATCTGATTAAGTAGATTTTAAGGAGAATTTGACGAAAGTTAAACGTCTATACATTTTGTTGTTAAAATGTCGATATCTAGTTTTCCAGGGGGACACGTGGAACGCTCAGATTGTGAAATGTGGAATGCTCAGATTGTGAAACATGGAACGTGAGCGACATCTGTATCATGGGATATATTTTGTTCATGACAAGACATAATGTCGACTGAAGCATGATGAGATTATGTTCTTCACACGAGTAATATCTACGATAACTCCAGCAAAATCTATTGTCGCTGCAGATGATATCTATGACCACCATATGCCATACAGTGATAATTACATTACCCATCCATCCCATTCCAGTCAATCCATCAACTCATTGGCCATTCACTATATATAAGCTAACCATGTCCCATATCATAGCAAATTGAAATCTTCGGGAATCAAAGCCATGGCATTTTTCTTTACTGCCTCTGTTCTCTGTCCTTTTTTTATGAGAAATGCTTGAGTCTTATGATCTCTCCTGAGTTCTCCTCATGATATATGAGCATTTCAAAATCGTCTCCCTTGAAAATCCTCACTAGACCATGATATGTGGGCATTTTGAGCACTGTCGAAGTCCCAATACATGGATTTCTCATTATGTTTTTTAGCACCAATCACATTTTTGTCAATCTTCTTTCCGTCACTCTTCTTTCAATAACCGATTGGTATGCAAGCCACTGTCTTCGAAGATTTATTCTCTAAGACAACATGTACTGCTACGGTCGTCAATGTTAGGCTTGTAGTAGTCGTCAAATGGTTTTTTAGTACCAGACCATGCTGTCAGCTTCTTCTTTGTGAATGGAGATGTTTCCAGACATGACAACCCATTTCCAGCCAAGGGAGTATCGGGTATCAGCTCGTATTTCATCATGTCTATGCCTACAGACACGTTTCTAGACATGAAAACCCATTTCCATCCAAGGGAGTATCGAGTACCAGCTCATAGTCATCAACGCATTGTTCATCCAACTCCAGTTATTTTCTGATTTCTTCGAGATGAACAAAGGCATTGTTCATGAGGGAGATGTTGGAGGAGGTTAGGTCGGCTGCCCCTTGTTTTCGTAGTTAATTGTCAAAACCTTTATCCATCAATTTAGCTATAGCCATAATAGATAATACAAGAAGGATCGATCGACCCTTCTTGCAGTGTCGAACTATTATGAAACAAATATTAGGAATAAGAAGGGTCGGTCGACCCTTCATTTAGGAGGGGATTGTAACAATAACACACCTTAGAGAAAAAGCGACCGCTCTTTCTCTAAGAATTTTTCTCCTTGCCAACAAAGTATTTAAAGCAAAACATATATAAATTTTGTTGTTAAAATGTTGATATCTAGTATCCTAGGGTGACACATGGAACGATCATATTGTGACACGTAGCTTATTTGATTTGGCACATTGAGTATAGCGAGGTTACTAATTTTTATTTGATTTGGCACAATGAGTATAGCGAGGTTACTAATGCAGGTTTAACCACAACACAATCAGGAAATGAAAATTCACTGATAGTAGTTTTAGGGATTAGGCACATGCAAGATTACCCTGTAGTTGGAATGTTAATTGAAAAATTAACATGAATTTATTAATTTATGTTAATCATTTGCATAAATAGATAAATGTTTTAATTAAATAAATTCATTTAAAACATAAAAGACACACAGATCATGAGTAAAGACAAATCCAAACTGTAGATCAATGTATGGATTATTGATTTCAAAAATTAAACAATGTTCATAAATAATTTGAAGTGAAAATCAACATTCATCAAAGAAATTTGATCAATTAACAAAAGAGGAATCAAGAGAAGGACTAATTGTATTACTTCAAAGTTGCAAAAAATTACAATCTTTGCATCAGAGTGTCTCTAGTCTTTTTTTGCTGATTTTCTCCCCCCTACCCCATGAGACCTCTACCCTTTAAATAATAATTACAAAAATAGTTACAAAAGATAGACTTCCCATAAAACAGGGATTACAAATCGAAACTAAAAGGCATCCTCAGGAGCGACTAATACCGACAATATTTTCACAAAATTCCCAAAATATTTTTATCACATGGTTTCCGGGAAGTATCCCATAAAAAACTGTGGAAGATACCGACAATCCACTAGCTATCTATGACAAAAGTTGAAATATGCTTCTTAGAAGATTCATGATGATCGATAATGTCCTAAAAAACCGAAAAATCGTCCACTTGTCCTTCCTTCAGCGGAATTGGTGGATTCATTGGCACTTGATTAATTATAAAATCTTGGATGACTGTATCATCTCGATCAACACGTTTCTTAGTGATCTTCCTTATCTTCCTAAAAGGGAGTCGTATATACATGGATTGAATCTCAGAGTCTTTTTTTTCACTACTAGTGCTATCATCCAAAATATCGGCTTTAAAAGGTGGCGACAGAGGTTCATGATATTGAAGAGGCTGAAGTTATTTCTCGCCACAAAATATGACTGAAGATTTGTGACTTTTCTACATCTTGTTCACAGTATGTAATTGTTAGGAGGAAATCTATGGAAATTGAATAACAAGACTTTTTCTATGGAATATGACGACTAACAAATTGCCCATATTGGTCTTTGTGTTTAAGAAGAGCAATAAAGATCCCATAATGATTAACTGTAATGAATTTCCATGATCAAAACCTTTCGGTCTAAGAAATGCAATTATCATATCTGTAACGAAATAACATATAGCATGCACCAACAAAATTTAGATTAAGATGAAGTACAATTTTAATTATATCACATATTATTTGATGTCAAATCTAAACAACTTATCATTATGGATTAGTTGGGTCAATGACTATGACTTCAAATTTGGCCAAAGGTGAAAATTGCAGTTACGAGCCTAATTACAATTTTTAAAAATGGTAGAGGGGAAAATGGACAAGCTAAACTTCATTTAAATCACCCAATGTAATCTCATCCGCAGGATCAAGACAAATCGACGGTTAAAATTAAACATGCGGGAAGGAAAAGAATGGTTATGGGGTTTTATTTCATAAATATATACATTCTTTCCGCAATATGAAATCCACAATTATGGGTTCCGGAAATGCAAAGTGCAAAACTGTGTTAAGAATCCTCCCGCAATCCGCAATTGCGGGTTGCGGATGTAAAAGAACAAAATTATTGAAGAATATTTCTGCATCCACAATCCGCATTGAGGATTGCAGGTTGCGGAAAGAAAATCTTTAAAAACCGAAAGGAAAGCTTCCACAATCCACATTGTGGATTGCAGATTGCAGGTTGCAGAAAGAACCTGACTTTTGGAAAAATTCAGTGCTTTCCGCAACTCACAAAAACACTCAAAAAATGCAAGAAAATTTCAAAGGAAAGTATCAACATCAACCTGACTTTGAAAGTGTCAATATCAACATTTCTAAAGTGCATAATCAAGTTCTGAAAGTGGCAATATTGGCTTTGAAAAGTGTGTTTTTCTATTCGAATAGTGTGTTTCTTGACTACTTATGAACCTTAAAAGTGTGAATTTCAAATCAAAAAATGCAATTTCTCATTTGAAAAGTGTGAATGTCAAATAAAAAAATGTAATTTTTTATTTGAAATGTGCAATTTTCATTTTTAAATGTTCAAAATTTTAAGGTGAAAAGTCCAATGTCTAAAATATTCACTCATTGTTTGAATAGCCAGTCAATCGGCTAAGTTATAGCATATAAAAATGGTTTGTCACGACTTCTGTTTTCCAACAAGAAGGATCTGCCGCCGCTTATTTTCATAGTTAATTATGAAAACATTTATGCAGCAATTCAAATATATCCACAACCAAGAACAGAAGAAGGGTCCATTGACCCTTCTCGTAGTGTCGAACTATTATGAAAATAATATTGGGAATAGAAAGGGCCGACCAACCTTTCAATTACGAGGCAATTTTAAAAATAGAACACCTTGGAAGTTTTAACATATAACAATTGTTTCTCCCAACTTCCATTTTCTGACAAGAAGGATCATCCGCCCCTTCTTTTCATAGTTAATTGTGAAAACCTTTATCCAACAATTCAACTATATCCATAATAGAGAACACAAGAAAGATCGACCGACCCTTCTTGTAGTGTCAAAATATTATGAAAATAATATTGGGAATAAAAAGGGTCGACTGACCCTTCATTTATGAGGGAGTTGTAACAATAGAACACCTTGGAGAAAGAGCGACCACTCTTTCTCTGAGAATATTTCTACTTGCCAGCAAAGTCTTTGAAGCAACACTTCTATAAATTGTGTGACACGTGGAACGCTTATATTGTGATACGTGGCATATTTGATTTTTAAAATTGGTTTAAAGATTGTTTAATCAAATATTGAGGATATTAGTGGTACCATTAAATGAATATTCATGAGTATAGCGAGGTTACTATAACTAAAACTAAAAACTAGCAAGAGTATTACCGAACAACTTGTACAAACTTATACAAAAAACCTGCCTCCAACGGCATGGACAACACCAAAAAACAATCTAACCGAGATCTTAGGGTGACACGTGGCATATTTGATTTGGCACGTTGAGTATAGCGAGGTTACTATTTTTTATTTGATTTGGCACATTGAGTATAGCGAGGTTACTATTATTTACCTGATTTGGAGTGTATCAGTTTTAAACTTCATTAAGGAACTTCTACTTAGCAACTCAACCATAAATTCCTTACACCATCTTCATCTCCAACTACTTCTCATTTCTCCACAAACTGCAAGCTATACTTCTCATTTCTATCGAGCCGGGAGGAGAGCTAGCAAGAGAAAAAACTAGAACTAGCAAGAGTATTACTGAACAAATTGTGGGTTATACAAAAAACCTGCCTCCAACGGCGTGGCCAAGACAAAAAAACAGTCTAACCGAGATCATACAAAAAACACCTGCATCCGAGGTTAATATATGGTATACTTGATTCACATAAACAATTTTGTTTCTTAAAAACAATCATGTTAGTAATTGTACAATTTAATATATGGTATACTTGATTCACATAGGCTGAAACTTATGGAGAACATTATTTAGCTTGCTGTAGGCGATTTAATGCGTTGGCGGCGGGCATGTTGGCCATTGGATTTTCAAGGAATCAATTAGAGTGATAAGTGTATGATTACTCCAGCAAAATCTGTAGTTGCTACAGATGATATATATGACTGATATCTGTGACCGCCATGCTATAATAATTACCACTCCCCATCCAATACTTTGTTGGTGACATGAAATAAACATAATGTGGACTGAAGCATGATGAGATTATTCACACGAGTGATACAATCCATCATTTACGATGAATATTATTCAACCTGCTATTGGCCATTTAATGCATTGGAAGCAGGCATGTTGGTCGTGGGATTTTCAAGGAATCGATTGGAGTGATATGTGTACGGTTACTCCAACAATATCTGTAGTCGGATTGGAGTGGAGTGATACATGTATGATTACTCGAGCAAAATATGTAGTGGCTACAGATGATATCTATGGCCACCATGATTCCAGTATACTATGATAATTACCATTCCCCATCCGTCCCAGACTCCCATCCCATTCAATCCATCAACACAGTGGCCACTCACTATATATAGGCTAACCACGCCCCATATCATAGCAAACTGATATGGGGACATATTAGGGAGATTAGCACTGTCTAAGTCCCAATACATGGATTTATCATTCTGTTCCTGGGTATGCAATGAGGAGGGGACATAGGGAGATTAGAAGTCTTGGAAGCTTTATTCTCTAGGACAACATGCTCTGTTGCGGTCATCAACACTTGCAGTAGTCGTGGAATGTTGTTTTAGTACCAGACCATGCTGTCAGCTTCTTCTTAGTCTTGTTTCAATTCATGAATAGTTTCTCTGTTTTTATTGTGCATGATGATATGTGTGCTCACGCACTACTCTGGATGCAATAAAACGATTATTTTTGCATTTGTTGGAAATGGTTTCTTTTTATGGCAGCGTAATAAACAGTTATTTGTTTTCTATACAAGTATTCAAGAGAGATGCAATACCGCCGTGTCCAGGCTATCTTCGAATCCATGCGCCTCCAGATCATGCTGTCAACTTCTTCTTACTCTTGTTTCAATTCATGAAAATGGTGTAAGAGTCAATGGGGTGTTGTTTTATGAGCTTTGACAATGACTCTTTAGCTCTCTTTATTTCCCATTGCCCGCTTCTACAAAAACTTGAGGTAATTGGTTGCTAAAATAGAGGATTTAGCTGTGAACTTCTAGAATCTTATAGCTATGAAGAAAGTTACGTTCAACGGGGTACTGTTTCATGAGTTTTGTCATGCAATTGCGTACCTCAAAATGGAATGTGGAAGTAATTTAATTGGACTGGCAGTTTGTTTGAATTGGAATTCGACCATAATGCACCATTTTCCTGCAGAGAGATTTGTGGAGATAATAGGTAGCCTGAAATCATTGAACAATCTTGATATCCATATTCCGAAGCCTCTTCCTCTTCTCAACTTATTGGAGCAAGTTCCTAACCTTGAAGGACTACATAGCCACAAAAGGTTTTTATCGGTAAGAAAGGATTTTTGTAGTCATTATTATACACACGTCTAATTTAATTATTTGCTTATCATTTGCAAAGTATATTTCATTGGTTGAATTCCTTTGCTTCCACTAACTATGGTGTTAGGAGATAACCCGTCTAAGTAGGCTGCCCAGACCAACTGTCTGGCCATCCCCTATTATGGTGCACTTGGCAATTTAGGAATAGTTTCTCTGTTTTTATTATGCATGATGATATGTGTTCTCACGTGCTACCCTGGCTGCAATAAAATGATTATTTTTGCATTTGTTGGAAATGGTTTCTTTTATGGAAGCATGATAACCAGTTATTTGTTTGTTATGCAGGTATTCGAGAGAGATGCAATATCGTCGTGTCTAGGTTATCTACTTGCTAATATTCGGGTTTTAAAAGTAGACATGAAGGGATATGATGGGAGGGAAATCCCATCAACAGTCTTCGAATGTTGTTTTAGTACCAGACCATGCTGTCAGCTTCTTCTAACTGCGCCAAGTAGAAGGCTTTGAGCACTCTCGAAGTCCCAATACACCATGATATATGGGCATTTCGAGCACTCTCAAAGTCCCAATACAAGGATTTCTGATTATGTTCCTTGGCACCAATCACGTTTTTGTCCATCTTCTTTTTGTCTCTCTTCTTTCAATAACTGATTGTTATGCAACGAGAAGGGGACATAGGGAGAAGAAGCAGCAGAAGTAGAAGGTAGGACTGTGCTTTCTCTAAGACAACATGTGTTGTTGTGGTCGTCAACATTAGGCTTGTAGCAGTCGTTGAATGTTGTTTTAGTACCAGAAGGGTTTGGTCCTCTGGAAGGTGAGAAACTATGCGAGTGGGTAAATCAACATCTTAAATTACAGAGCATTCTATATCAAAGTTTGTTGACGACTCTCGGATGATGTAGTATCAGACTTAACAGACAGTAAACTTGTTATCACCATCGCACATTTTTTGCACTATTCATCAACAAATAACTACATCTGGCTCGGAGAGCTTACCAATATTTGCAAGAATATTTTGACTAGGTCCTCCATTCGACTACTTCACAGATCATGTCGAACCGTCGTGTCGGTCACTGTTAAATTTTAATTAGCATTATGGTGTTTCTGTGAAGGCATGAATGTGTTGCTTGTTTTTGAAATTATACATGGAATGTGTTGAATATAATTGCACAACTAATGACAAAACTATTCATTAATGACAGTATGTAAATTTCCTTCCTTTCTATGTTAATTGTTATTTCTAGTACTGACAGTTTGTAAATTTCCTTCTTTTCTATGTTAATTGTTATTTCCAGTACTGACAGTTTGTAAATTTCCTTCGTTTCTCTGTTAATTCTTATTTACAGTAAATTATGTCATTCTGTTAATTGTTATTTGCAGTAAATTATGTCAGTCTGTAAATTTTCTTCCTTTCTTTGTGAAAAAATCAATGTCTAAAATTTCAGTCATTGTTTGAATAATAAGTCAATCGGCTAAGTTATAACATAAAAAAATTGTTTGTCCTGATTTCCTTTTTCCGACATGAAGGATCAACCACCCCTTAATGGCCAAGACAAGAAGGATCAACCAACCCTTCTTGTAGTGTTAAACTATTATGAAAATAATATTGGGAATAAGAAGGATTGGCCGACCCTTCAATTTTGAGGGAATTATAAGATAGAACACCTTGGAAGTTATAACATATAAAAATAGTTTGTCCCGACTTCCGTTTTCCGATAAGAAGGATCGGCCTCCTATTCTTTTTGTAGTTAACTGTGAAAACCTTTATCCAACAATTCAGCTATATGCATAATGGAGAACACAAGAAGGAGCGACCAACCCTTCTTGCAGTGTCGAAATATTATGAAAAGAATATTGGTAATAATATTAATAAAGGTTTAAAGCAAAACGTCTATAAATTTTGTTGTTAACATATAAAAATGGTTTCTCCCGGCTTCCTTTTTCCGACAAGAAGGATCGGCCGCCCCTTCTTTTCGTAGTTAATTGTGAAAACCTTTATCCAATAATTTGGCTATATCCATAATAGAGAACACAAGAAGGATCGACCGACCCTTGTTGCACTGTCAAACTATTATGAAAAGAATATTGAGAATAAGAAGGGTTGACGGACCCTTCATTTACCAGGGAATTGTAACAATATAACACCTTGGAGAAAGAGCGGTTGCGCTTTCTCTGAGAATATTTCCACTTGCCAACAAAGTCTTTGAAGCAAAACGTCTATAAATTTTGTTGTTTAAATGTTGATATCTAGTATCCCAGGGTGACATGTGGAACAATCATATTGTGACACATGGCATATTTGATTTGGCACATTGAGTATTAGAAATATAGTTTAATTATAATATGGAATCGTATAGAATATTTTCTCCTCTGAGCACCACTGAATCCATGCTATGTTTTATTCTCTATTAAACACTATGTTTTAAATATGCTTGGGAAAACTGCAAGAGGAAGTGAATAATTATAGTAGCATTTGTGCTCTCGCACTATCACTGCCTCTCCAGTGCCTCCCGGTACACCCTATTATCTTTGTCATTCATGTTGATCTAGATACGTGCAATCGTTTTGATGTTCTGTGCCTATGTTTCATGTTCTAATCGGCCATCAAATCCAAATGGTTTCATGTGCTGAGCTTATGATATATTGAAAAATATAAATACCTGGCAATTGAAAAACAAGATTTATGGTTTGAGTAATAAAAATACGTGGCAATTGAAATGTTCAGTTACAAATTTATGGTTTGAATAATATAAATACCTGGCAATTGAAATGTTCTGTTAAAGATTTAGGTAAAAATATAAATACTTGGCAATTGAAATGTTTTGTTACATATTTATTATTAAGACATAAAAATCAGTAAATTCCTGGAAATTGAATTTACTTCGATCTTTCAACTTTTACAGAGCTTGGGCTCTTAATACATTTCACGACTACGAGCTTGATCTCACAAACACAGACTCTTCTACTACAAGACTTATTTTGGATTTATGAGTTTTTACATCCAAATTTGATGTAAAAACTCATCCAAGTTTGAGGAATAATGACTCATTATTTTTGCGGTTGCAGGGGATGAGTCCATTGCTTCTATGTCTACAAGTGGAAGCTCTAATAAAATTTTAGTCTTTTATTACTCTGGCAAAGGAGATGATCTGATTCAAGGATATTCAGGAGAATCTAAAACATTCAGACTTTGTTGGTGACAAGACATAAACATAATGTGGACTGAAGCATGATGAGATTATTCACACAAGCGATACAATCCATCATTTACGGAGAATATTATTCAGGAGCCTGCTACAGATCTGTAGTCGGATTGGAGTGTGACGTGTACGATTACTCGAGAAAAATATGTACTGGCTACAGATGATATCTATGACCATCATGATTCCGCCATACTGTGATAATTACTATTCCCCATCCATCCCAGACTCCCATCCCATTCAATCCATCAACACAGTGGCCACTCACTATATATAGGCTAACCATGCCCCACGTCACAACAAACTAATATGGGGACAAAGGGAGATTAGCAATATCTAAGTGCCAATACATGGATTTGTCATTTTGTTCCTGGGTATGAAACGAGGAGGGGACATAGGAAGATTAGCAGTGTTGGAAGATTTCTTCTCTAAGACAACATGCGTTGTTGCAGTCGTCAACACTTGCACCAGTTGTGGAATGTTGTCTTAGTACCAGACCATGCTATCAACTTCTTCTTACTCTTGATTCAATTCATGAATAGTTTCTTTGGTTTTGTTGTGCATGATGATATGTGTGCTCACATGCTACCCTGGCTGCAATAAAAATATTAGTTTTGCATTTGTTGGAAATGGTTTCATTTTATGGCAGTGTGATAAATAGTTATTTGTTTGCTATGCAGGTATTCAAGAGAGATGCAATACCATTGTGGCTAGGCTATATTCGAATGTATGTGCCTCCAGATCATGTTGTCAGCTTCTTCTAACTACGCCAAGTAGAAGGTAAGAAACTGTCCTAGTGGAGGGGACACAACTCGCCAAAGTTCAACTCATCAACTGAATTCCATGCATCAATGCTCACCTTTGTTCATTGGAAAATGAAACATATCACTTCACTTCAATGAAATGGTCCTTAGGAAGGCGAGAAACTGTGTGAGTGGTTGAATCAACATCTAAAATTACAGATCATTCTATCGCAAATTTTGTTGAGCGACTCTCGAATGATGTGGTATCAGAATTAATAGACGGTAAACTTGTTATCAGGTCCATCACACATTTTTTGCACTATTCATCAACAAATAACTACATCTGGCCCAGAGAGCTTACCGGTCTTTGCAAGAATATTCCCTTTGTAGCTGAAGGTGGGAAAATCATTAGGGTAGGAGCCTTTCTAAAGTTTCTCTAGCCTGCATCCACAAGTAACAAGGCCAAGCTAATGGGGATGGAAATTGGAATCCTTGGATTACTATGGGATTTTCAACACTTTTTAAAGGTTACGTTATACTACCACCTTGTGCAGGAGGTATGATGTATTCAATGAATGATTTGGTATCAATATTTCAAAGACACTTGTAGCAGTTGTCAAATGTTTTTTTAGTATAAACCTTCATGTCTGGAAAGCATAGTCCTTCTGCCTTCGACTTGCCACAGTAAGAAGAAGCAACAACAAGTAGAAGGCAGGACTGTACTTTATAGACATGACAACCCATTAGCAACCAAGGCAGTTTCTGGTACCACCTTTCGGGATGAAGAAAGTTATTGTTCATGGGGGAGATGTTGGAGGATATTACTTCGGTTGCCTGACTAGGTCCCCCGTTCAACCACTTCAGAGAACATGCCGAAAGGCATGCATGTGTTGCTTTTTTTTGAAATTATACATGGATTGTGTTGAATATAATTGTACTGATGACAAAACTATTCATTAATGAGAGTGTACATTTCCTTCCTTTCTCTGTTAATTTTTATTTCCAGTAATGACAGTCTGTATATTTCCTTCCTTTCTCCATTAATTGTTATTTGCAGTAAATTATGTCAGACAGTAAATTTCCTTCCTTTCTCTGTTAATTGTTATTTCCAGTAAATCTTTTCCATTGTGTTATTCTTCATGCTTGGATGAAAGTAATATTAAATCAGAATTCATATGTTTATGCTTTGGTTTACTGCATCTAAGTATTCACCAATTTTTTGCTAAAAATGATATTGGATTAACTTATGACCAATGCCCAACATTAATAGACTGTTTTCTTTTATTCATTATCAAACTGCAAATTAAGACCTTGACTGTAAGAAGATAACTACCTAGAATATAAAAATAGTTTGTCCCAACTTTCATTTTCTGACAAGAAGGATCGGCCACCCATTCTTTTCATAGTTAACTGTGAAAAACTTTATCCAACAATTCAGCTATATCCATAATGGAGAACACAAGAAGGATCGACTAGCCCTTCTTGCAGTGTCGAAATATTATAAAAAAGAATATTGGTAATAAGAAGGGTCGACCTACCCTTCTTGGAGTGTCAAACTGTTATAAAAATAATATGGGGGATAAGAAGGGTCGACCGACCCTTCAATTATGAGAGAATTGTAAAAATAGAACACCTTGGAAGTTATATCATATAAAAACGGTTTGTCCCTACTTCTGTTTTACGACAAGAAGGATCGGCCTTCCCTTCTTTTCCTAGTTAATTGTCAAAACTTTTATCCATGAATTCAGATATAGCCATAATGGATAATACAAGAAGGACCAAACGACCCTTCTTGCAATGTCTAACTATTATGAAAAGAATATTAGGAATAAGAAGGGTCTGCTAACCCTTCATTTAGGATTGAATTGTAACAATAGAACACCTTGGAGAAAGGGCAGCTTCTCTTTCTCTGAGAATATTTCTACTTGCCAGCAATTTCTTTAAAGCAAAACATCTTTAAATTTTGTTGTTAAAATGTTGATATCTAGTATCCTACGGTGACATGTGGAAGGATCATATTGTGACACGTGGAATATTTGATTTGGCACATTGAGTATAGGGAGGATACTATTTTTTATTTGATTTAGCACATTGAGTATAGCGATGTTACTAATGCAAGTTTAACCACAACACAATCAAGAAATGAAAAGTCACTCATAGTAGTTGTAAGGATTAGGCACATGCAAGATTACCTTGTAGCTAGAATGCTAATTGAAAAATTAACTTGAATTTATTAATTTATGTTACTCATTTGCAGAAATAGATAAATGTTTTAATTAAATAAATTCACTTAAAACATAAAATACACATAGATCAGGAGTAAAGACAAATCCAAACTGCCAATCAATGTATGGATTATTGATTGCAAAATATTAAACAACGTTCATAAATAATCTGAAGTGAAAATCAACATTCATCAAAGAAATTTGATCAATTAACAAAAGAGGAATCAAGAGAAGGACTAACTGTATTACTTCAAAGTTGCAAAAAATTACAATCTCTGCATCAATTAGAGTGTCTTCAGTCTTCTTTTGCTAATTTTCTCCCCCCTACCCCATGAGACCTCTACCCTTTAAATAATAATTAGAAAAATAGTTACACAAGATAGACTTCCCTTAAAACAAGGATTACAAATCGAAACAGGGAAGTATCCAGGAACAAACTATGGAAGATACTGACTGTTAGCAACCGAATTGTACCTTAAGGTTGCAGAAAGGCTCCAAAAACCACCTTTGGAAAGGTAAGTTGGCTTCTTCCTCTCCAGAGAGGGATCTCTCATAGAATTTCAAATAAGGCTAGATACATATGAATGAATATTGTAATTGAAATGTTGTTTGGTTGAAAGCAAAGTGGACAAACTCATTGGGAAGTGGAGTCAAAACATACAAATATGATTAAACATGACATTGCTGTAGGTAGGGTTTTACCCCTAGCTTGTGCAAATGAGCACCTACTAAGGAGAAGGGACTCCTTAGTAGCAGTTCAGTAAATGTAAATTAAAATGCTAAAACAGAAATACAAATTACTCTAAACATGTGCATGAAACAAAAAAATAAGATGTAAAGAATGACTTTTGTATTAATTTTACCTCCATTGTGAAGGTTGGTGAAGCTCTTGCAATGGCCCAAGAGGGTTGCTCCAAGCTCCAACTTGCTCCTTCTCTTTCTCCAATGGTGGGAATGGGCCAAAAGGGGCTCTCAAGGTGAATGTAGCTCAAGGGTGAGCTAGGGTTTCAAGAGAGATTTTGGCAGAGTAAGGGTGCTTATGATTGTGGATATGAAATGAGGGGTCTCCATCACCTATTTATAGTTTTTTGGTGGTGGAGTGCTGACCCATGGTTTTGGGAACCAAATGGTCTAGGTCAGCTGTATAGGGTTTTTTCCTCATTTTCCTCATTATTTTATATTTTATATTCCCTTTTTAGAGGGTTTTTACTATTTTTAGAGGAATTTTGGATATTTTTGGAGGAAAAAAGGGGTTTTTTAGCCTTTTTGAGGCTTTTTTGATGGTTTTGTGGCCTTTTGGAGGCTTTTTAGTGGGATTTTTAGGGTTTTTAAGGGAAATATGGTAGGAAAATGGACAAATGAGCCATGTAATGAGGTAGATGAGGTAGTGAACACTTTTTGGGTGTTAATAGATTGCCCCCTGATGTGTGAGGGCAGGAGCTCATCGTATGGCCGATGGACATCATAAGTCATGTACGATTTTCCTGGGGTGTGGAGAAGAGAAGAAACAAACTGAAGCCTAGAACAACGATCCTGAACAAACTGCAAGAACTAAAAGTACATAACCTCAATAATGGATGAGGAATCATCTGATCATATGGACGAGGCGGGCATTCCCATGCTCGTATCAGGAGATAACATAATAATAACAATGGGGTCCAACATATGGGGACCTGAAATATACATGACCTCAAATACGGAATGAGGAAGAATCTCAATATATGGATGAGGCGGGCATACCCATGCTCGTATTAAGATACATAAAAAATAACTGGGAGGTCCGAAAAGTGAGACCTGTAGGATACATAGAAAACCATTGTGTACATCATAAGGGTCCAGAAGGGACACAAATCTGGGACATACTGTTGGGATGACCATGTCTGAGCTGAAGAAATGATACACTGGAATGATGACAGTGCTACTTAATGTGGTACCAAAGGAACTGATGAGCTGCTGGATCAGAGTGACAAGGGTCATACTCTCAATGGTACACTGAACTGGAACTGATTTGGGACGAAACTGGGTACTTAAGGAAGCAAAGAACTGGATGGCTTCCGAATACAATCGCCAACGCAACCCAGACATCCATAGGAACATATCACTGGGCATTCCGAAGTGACTCACCAATGTGCTAGAGTCGGGGGAAATCCGGGGTCTTCGACAAATAATGGAAGGGATGTGAATCCTGCGCGATTCTCAACGATGCGATCAAGGTGCTGAAGTCGAGCACGTGAGAAACAACCATTCAGAGAGGCAGTGATGACTCCTCCCAAAATGGTCCGTAGGCACTCACCAAAGATGGTGATGGGTCCAAGGCGCAGGGGCCTCTGGGTCTATCCTCTGGAATAGAGGGGCTGTCGTCGACAGAGGGAGACCTGCAACTATCAAGGCAATGATGTTTCCTTGACAGGAGCGCAAGGTGGAGAACCGAAATGTGATAGTACTGATGGCAGGACTGACAAACTAGGTGGAATAACTGGGCAAGTAGAGTGGGTGGACTCAAACTTGCTTTGTTCAAAGTATGATGGTAGGGATGATCGGGAAGCATATGAAACTAACTGAGGGGAAAGGGATCATAGCTGGATTGGGAAGTGACTAGGATGAGGGGGACTCAAGCTGGTGTAAAATGGCAGGAGACTGCAGAATACTCTGAACAAAGGCAACCTGATTGGGGGTGTTGCCGAGATGATCGATCAGAGTGCCAGGAGGCATGGGGGGGGGACTTCTTCATGGGTTAAGGAACTAGAAGAAGTGTGTGTAAAATGGTACTGTCGTGTGGATTTATACGAGCCCAGGACAGTTCATGCTCATGAGTGCTTTCAATTTTAAGGAGTTTGAAAGTGATAAGAAGACTCTGAAGTAATGGAGTGGTACTGTCGTGTGGATTTTACGATCCCAGGACAGTTCATGCTCGTGGTTGATTTCAATTTTAGAGAGTCTGAAAGCAAATAAGAAGACTCCAGGGGGTTGTTTTTTCGTGTGTTAGTCTCCAAGGCCCAAAGAAGCATAAAAGGATGCAATGAAGAACTCTTCTAGCCGGTGTGACTAGAGTATTCCTTTTTCGTAATTAGTCTACCAAGTCCAGAAAAGGGTTAAACTTATACCAGATAGACGCCCTTTCAGGTACTTTAACGAGCATGAAAGGAAGCAAGATTGCTCGGCGATATTTTCATTGTTTTAGGAGTCAGAAAAGAGCTTAACAGAAACTCCCTAAGTTCCTTTTTCGTAAAGGACTTGTTCGGCCCGAAAAAGGGATAAAATTATACCAAACAAAAGGAATGGCCAAGCAAGGAGGAAGTGTTCAATCAAGGAACAGTAATGATGACCAAGAACGAGGGTAGGGGGGGGGGAACACTGGTGGGCCTCCTTGCGGGGTGAATGAAATGGTGGCAAAAGAACGAAACATTTGTAGTATGACAGGAGTGGATGGCTCATGTAAAAGTGTGGAACAATCCAATGGTGGTCGATGTGGTGCGTAAACCGAGGCAGCAAGGTGTCGGGACACAATACGGAAATTGTACCAGGTGAGAGCGAGAAATGATCTCAAGCATCATCACGAGCTCAGAAAATTGAATCCGACAATATAAAAAGTGTCAACAACGGAGAACTGCCGATGTGGCATGCAAACCGAGGCGACGAGGGGCGTTTTAGAAAAATACCGAAAAAATCTGGGGGTGAGAGCGAGAAATGATCTCAAGCATCCTCACGAGCTCGGAAAAATGAATCCGATGATATAAAATATGCGAAAAATGGAGAACGTCCGATGTGGCATGCAAACCGAGGCGACGAGGGGTGTGGGGAAAAATCCTCAAAAAATAAAGTGGAAAAATTAAGGGAACAAGTGGACCATTATGACGGTCTCGTCGTGCTAATTCCAGTGGTGGAAACGGTTCGAAAAATGGACTCTGTATGAGCTCGGAATGGCCTAAACAAGAAAAAGTCAACTGACTATAAATAGTGAGTGGGCCCAACATGGCAAGTGTCATTTGTACTATTTGACTTTGACTAGTGATCAGAGTGGACCAGAGGTGAGGTCTCATTTTTGGATGATCCGACCGGCCGATTTCAGATCCGGGAGATACAGGTATTCCGTCAAAATCATACCTGCACATTTTTTAGGGTCGGGGGTTGGGTAGTGGGTCCCAAGGGTATTTGTACGGTCCACGTGGGGTGGACCGCTGGTTAGAGGGGTGGAACCGTAGTTGGGGACCGCGAGTTTCGGGGTGAACCACACGGTTTTGTACCGCGTGTTTCTTGGCTTGACACGCAGTCTGGTACCGCGCGTTCCAAGGAGGAACACGCGGTGCAAAACCGCAAGTTTAGCGCTGACAGGCGCGGTTAAGGACCGCGACTGTAGGCCTGACAACCGCGGTCGGAAACCGTGGCAGGGAGTCCTAAAGCCACGGTTTTGGACTGAGATATTAGGGTTTTTCGGGGGGAGGGGAAGTACTATTTGTTTGTCATGAGTCTGATGAGTCTACTTTGCGTGATTGACAGGATGCCGCAGGTTCTATGGAGAGAGCGGGAGATTCCAGATGAGATCGTAACCGTCATCCGAGGGGATCGCCATGTGCGATCGGTGCTGGGACTATGCGGACTACTAAAGTTCGCCCAGGTACCCATGATGCGGTCAGCAGCGTTGCTGCTGAACCGACTGATTAGTTTCTGGGAGCCGGACATACAGGCCTTCAGAGTGCAGGGTGAGAGGGTGGACCTCACCCTGACAGATGTATACTTCCTGACGGGGTTGCCCTGTCTGGGTAGGGTGGCAGACATGCAGCCGCGGGTATCCGCAGACATAGATATGGAGGACATGCTAGAGCAGTACTGTGGTCCAGAGGCTAGGGTGCATAGGAATGCACTTCTGGTGAGAGACCTACAGGAGCCATCAGTACAGGCCATGGCGGCATGCGTGGTTTGCGTCTTGGGGTCCTAGTCACTGGAGAAGGTGTCTGGGGGCCAGATGCAGCTGGTGGAGCACGTACTAGGTGGTGTTTATTATGCGTGGGGCTAGATGTTCCTCACCTGCATTCAGCGGCAGTTGACAACAGCGAAGGAATCTGGTAAGGGGTTTTTCTATGGTTCTTTCTTATGTGCGTTTTTTATGGAGAGGGTACCCACACTGCGACCGCGGGCGCTGATCAGAGCAGGAGGCTTGAGGGAGCCGCGGATGGTGTGGTGGGGTGAGATGATGCGTTACCATGGTGGCGGCGATGTTGGTAGGTATTTTACGCAGGAGTTGTGCCTGCAGTGGCTCCAGATACCATTGACACTCGATGACTATCCATATAGAGATATGGATTACACCGGAGATCCAGAGGCACCACGGGCGCCGGGACAGGCATGGGGACCAGATGGTACATATGTTTTGCTTGCATGTTATGGATGTCAAGTTTTATATATGATAGTTGATTGATATATTGTTACTGACAAATGGGTGATCTGCAGATGTGGGCTCGAGGCCGCCGCCAGGGCATGTGGCACGGAGGGGGATTGTGGCCATTCCAGCTCTGCCTCGACGGGGGGAGGTGCATCGCTGGGATGTGGAGGGGATGCTAGAGTCCGTACGGGCACTACTAGACCGTTTGCTGGTGGGGGTGACCGACGAGGGGTGACGGGACATCGATCGGGACGTGGTTTAGGATTGCATGAGGGCACCCTGAGAGTTCAGATCCATCGCGATCCGGGTGGCTATCTTGGCGGATAGGGCACGGGCACATGAGCCCATAGGGGATGAGTATTTTCTGGAGGAGGAGCGAGGGGAGGACTCAGACGCAGCAGATGCAGGAAGTGATGCAGGGTATGACTCTCATTAGGGAGTGCAGGGGACTCCCCCTGAGCTACGACATATATTTTATGAGGCTTTAGGGATGTATAGACATTTTTTGTATAGCTGAGTACAGGAGTACTCAGGACATGTATAGCCCCGTGACACGTATTTTTTGATATATATATATATATGCACGTGGATGCACCTTTTTGTGATGTTGTTTTAGTTGTACACATGTGGATGCGCTTTATGATGTGTGATATGTTTGTATTGCACGTGGATGCGAGTAGTATAAGATGTTGGGCACATGGATGCCCCTTGTGTATGTTATGTGTTTTTATTTTTTATTGCACATGGATGCAAATGTTTATGGGATGATAGGCACGTGGATGCCCCTTGCAATCTTTTTGGGTTTTTTTTATATATATTTTATGAGATGTTATGCATGATGGAGGTTTTACATGGTGTGATTGATGTGCCAATCTAGGATGTTGTTGGCCATTTGGTCCGCGACACTATTTTGAGCTCTTGGGACATGGGTGAATGTTATGGATTCAAACTGTTGGCTGAGTTGTTTTGTGCGCAGGAATTTTCTAAAGAGGCAGGGATCACGCACCTGGTAGCAGTTGTTGAGCTGGGAGACAAGCAGCTGGGAGTCAAGGAACACATGAAGGTGACGTATGCTTATCTGGAGGGCAGCAGTCAGGAGACCGGTCACAGCATCATACTCCGCCTGGTTATTGGTAGCAACGCCTATGCAGATTCCGTCAAGGTGAATCATTTCATGGGAAGGGGAATATAAGACCCACGCTGCAGAAGCTAGGTTGGGAGACCAGCGGCTTGCTCCATCAGCGAAGCCAGTGTAATAAGGTGGAAGATGGTCCATCTGTGGTCATGCAAAAATGAGGAATGTAAGATCGCGGTAAAAAAGGTGAAAAACAAAAAAGAGAGCAAACTGTACAATGCGGACCAATGGGGCCGCAAGTTATTTAGGGATAAAAGCGTTTAAGATACAACCCATTACAAGGGTTGCGCAAAGGGTGACCTTCGGAGTCAGCTAAAATGTATGCCCCCTTGCCGAGACAAGTCTACATGATGTAAGGGCCTTGCCACATGGATTCAAACTTCCCTTTGCCGGTTTTGTCATGGGCTTGGTCATAGGAGAGGACAAGGTCCCCTTCGTGGAAAGTTCGAGGGTGTACGTGTTTGTCGTAACTAGCTTTGGAGCGGTTCTTGGCAGCTTCAATGGTCTGGAGAGCGGCACGACGGTCTTCATTGGCTTGTTCGAGGGATAGCAGATGTTGCTCAAGTGGGGAGGTATCGGGGAGAAGCTCAACGACGATATGTAAAACAGGTATCTGACACTCAATGGGGAGGACAGATTCGACACTGTGAACTAAATGAAACGGGGTAAAACCAGTGGCGGTTTTAGTGGATGTACGGTAAGCCCATAAGGCGGGGAAGAGCATATGGTGTCAATTGGACTTATGTCGGTCAACAGTGCGTTGGAGGATGGTCTTTAAGATTTTGTTAATGGCCTCTACTTAGCCGTTCCCTTGGGGGTAGTAAGCAGAGGAAAATTGATGTTCAAACTTGAGGAGGGTGGATAACTCGCGCCAAACGGAATCTTCGAAGTGGGAACCATGGTCAGAGACCAATTGTTTAGGAACCCCGAATTGAGTGATAACATGGTTGAAAAAGAAACGGGCAGCAGTGTCAGAGGTACAATTGAAGGTGGGCATGGCTTCCATCCATTTGGTGAAGTAATTGACGGCGACAATGATGTACTTATGGCCGTTCGCAGATGGGGGTCTACACTCCATGAAGTCGATGGCCCACTTACAGAAGGGACCAACGGTGACGACTGGGTGTAACGGAGCAGGTGGTGTCCGGGCCTTGGGGGCAAAAAGTTGGCAGTTATGGAAATGCTTGACCACAGTGATGCCGTCGGTGAAAAGTGTGGGCCAGAAGTATCCGGCGCGGACGACCTTTTGGGCAGTGTCCATCCCTAAGAAATGGCCGCTGCAGGCACCGCTATGACAGTCATTAAGGACGTGTTCAGCTTCCTCGTGTGTAAGGCAACGACGAAGAATTGTGTCAACCCCTCACCGGTAAAGGACATCGCCTAAGAGGAGATATCGAGAGGCTTGGTGATGGATGCGATGGCGTCCATTACGGGTGACTTTGGGTCTGAACTTCTGCGTGCGCAGGTATAACAAAATATCACCGTACCATGGGTCATCAGACGAGATAGTGAACAAGTGATTGTCGGGTAACTCATTGGAGATTTGTGGGGCCGGGAGAAGGGAAGGGAGATCAGTGATGAGCTGGGAAAGCGCAAGGGATTTAGTGCTCTTAGGTGTTCGGAAATTGAGGTCATATATCCTCCATTTAGCAACATGAACTTGCAGGAGCCGCCGGTTTAGGAGATATACCATGGGGTTAGAGTCGGCGACGACTGTGGTATGACTAAGTAAAATGTAGTGTCGCAATTTTTGGACAGAAAAGACCACTACTAGGGATAGTCTCTCCTCATATGGGTAACGTAGGGGTGGGCCAGACAAGGACTGGCTGACGTAGTAAATGACATGCTCTTGGTGAGAGGCGTCTTCTTGAACCAAGGCTCTGGACACGGCATGCTCGGATGCCGAGACATAGAGGATGAAGTCTTGAGAGAAATCTGGAGGGGAGATCAAGGGGGCTTGTGTGAGAGCTGTCTTGAGGGCTCCAAATGCAGCTTCTACTTGCTCATCCTAGACAAAGGGTACGTGGGTACAGAGTAGGCGCAAGAAACCATGAATAGTGGTAGCGTAATCAGGAACGAAACGACAGAGAAAATTGGATTGCCCTTGCAGACTTTGGAGTTGCCGAAGCGTGCGAGGAGAGGGAAGGTCTAAGATGGATTGGACCTTCAGGGGGTCAACAACAATTCCTTTCTGGGAAACAATGAAACCCAACAATCGGTCTGCCGGGACACAAAAGACACACTTGTGTGGGTTCAAGCAGATTTGGTATTTGCGACAACGCAGAAAAACTTGCCGAAGGTCGTTAAGGTGGTCTGATCATTTTCGGGAATGAGCTGTAAGGTCATCAAGGTAGACTAGCAAGATATGGACCAAGTTGTGAAAGCAATAGGTCATGGCCCACTGGAAGGTGGCACCAGCATTTTTGAGGCCAAAAGGCATGACGCGATAGTCAAAGGTGCCCCATGGGGTGGTAAAGGCAGTTTTGTACTGATCCTCCTTTCGGATCTGGATTTGATTGTATCCGGAAAAACCGTCCATGAACGAAAGGACTTCATGCCCCGCACATGCATCGATGAGTTGGTCAATAAATGGCGTGGGGAAGTTGTCCTTGGGACAAGCTCGGTTTAAATCGTGGAAGTCAGTGCATACTCTAATGGTGCCTTGTTTTTTGTTAACTGGAACAGGGTTTGAAACCCAAGTAGTATAAGCAATAGGATAAATGAATCCTGCTTTGAGAAGTTTCTCGATCTCGGCTTTAACAACGGGTAGCTTGGAAGGATGAATGGAATGCTGTTTCTGACGAATGGGGGGTACATCAGGCCATGTGTCAATGTGGTGCTCTATAATGGCACGGTCAAGACCAGGCATTTCGGTATAGGACCAAGAAAAGACATCACGGAATTCTTGGAAGAGTTTTTTGTACTCCTCAATCTCATGCTCACTGCAGGATGCTCCTAAAGTTATGAGTTCAGGAGTACCTCCTGGGGTAGCGATATCAATTTGGATGATGGGTGAAATATTGGCCATGTTACCTTCCTCAAAGGCATCCGGAGCAGGAATAGGATCCTTAAACCAGTCGACCTTGGTAGGAAGGAAATATTTGGATTCAACTGCAAATTGGGTAGCGGTGCTAGAGGAAGATGCTTCTGGGAGGAAATACGAACGATGGCGCATGTCATCCCAGGGATACTCCGAGGCAGTGAGTGCCTCAAGAATCTCCTCATCAGTACGGAAAGTGTGGGCTATCAAATCGGTTGACGATGGAATGGTAGTTGAAGAGAGCATGTAAATGGTGTTGATCTCCCCGGATGGGGGTGGGATCGGGGGGTGAATCTCTTCAATGGTGGGTGGTTCCGTTTCAATATCCAGATTGTTCATCTCATAGAGAGATTCTCTGTAATCGGGGAGATCGGGACAGTGATGTGAGTAATGCCCGTAAACACCGCATATGGCACAGGGGTGGTTAGTGCACAGGTATTTGTCGTGAGGCTTAGGGGTTGGATCTAGTTTGGCAACCAGGATATTGGGGTCATCATCAAGCATCTGCATGTGTTCCTGTAATGCAGGTAACTGTGGACATTGATGAGTTGCATGGCCTAACTCATCGCACAATGAGAATTTGGGAGGAGCACGAAACATGGGGGGGTTTTTTACTGTCTTGGGAAGTGGTACAGCAGTGTAAGGTTGAGGGCCTCTTCCCCCAGTGGATTTGGGAGGAGGAGGGGGATTCATGGAGGATGAAGGGGTAGAGACACCGGGGGGTGGCTGTGTTGTAGTAGCCATGGGTTGCACCGGTTGTAGGATGACGCTTGGTGTCGGTGGGGGAATAGGAGACGAAAGATACCAGACGGGTAATCCCAAGGTTAACCCAAGGAGGCTAAGGGTAGCCATGACCGGGGTGCTTACTACTCCCAAGGGAGGGACTAGGAAGGGGACTGTATGGATAGGTGTAACACCAATGTGGCTAGGTACCAATTGTGGTTTAGGCAACATGGGTGGTTGATTGTTAGGTGTTTGGTTATCGTTGGACACAGTACATAAGTCAGACACTTCGGGCGTAGATGACCGGGGAGGAATGGATTGGAAGGTGGATGTCATCGGTGGGTCTGAGTAAACTCCAGGTCCCAAGGAGGAAACAAACGAGGCAACGGTACCACTAACAGGTTGTTCAACCATGGGGAGAACATTTTCGGGTGTAGCGGGGGCATTAGGATCGTAGTAGGTGAGTTGGTCAATCTTGACCATGTGTCCATCATAGGGGAACATCATGGCACAAAAGACAGAGGAAGCTACCGCCCGCATAGCATACATGTAGCTGTGACCAAGTAAGAGGTTGTAATCAAGCAGGGCATTGATGACCTCTATGTCAATGAGGACGGTTTTACCACCTAACTGTACGGGGACATTGGTTAGGCGACCTTGGGGCTGAGCCGAACGACCGTCGTAGGCGCGTAATGCAGTGGTGGACTGTTGAAGGGTAGGGGATCCCAACTTCTTCCAAACGAATGTAGACATAACACATGTGGAGGCACCTTCATCGATGATGCATCGATGGATGACAAGATTCCGAACGGAAACAGAAACTTGGAATGCTAAAGTGGAAGGCAGGCGGGGTTCGGACTGGTCCAAATCAAATGCCATCAAATTTGAATCATTTGGGTCAATAGCCCCAATGGATGAGAGTAAAGTCTTGCACTGGGAAGGGCATTTTTTCAAGACTTCTAACGTAGACATGGCTGCGGGGGATTGGGCTAAGTCGTCTACAATGTTGTAGTTTGACGCAGCGCGCGCATTGGGGTTATTGTTGATACGACGAAGTGGGAAACGAGGTGCTTTGGAAGTGCCATCTATTGGGGGTGGAGGGATACGTAACGCCTGATCAATGGGATGAGCGTTAGTGGTTTTATCGACGGGAGGGGCTTTAGAGGTGGAGCCATATTGGTTCCGACAGGTCTGGAGGTTGACATCAGTGGATGACATCATCAACAAGTGGTGGGTACCTGAGTCAAACGGGTTGATTAGGAGTGGTGTAAGTGATCTGTTGTTGGGGTGGCGCATTGGCTTGAGGGGGAGCCAACGGCTGAGTGTTCACTACGCCTTGGTTTGGTAAGGGGTTTTGCAGCACTAAAGGTGGCTGCTGAGGTTGTGGGGGGTTAGGCGGCGCTTGAGGAGCCGCATGCCCTTGGAGATGGGCATCATCAACCCAAAGTTGTCGAGCTCGCTCCAAGTGTGGGCAAGCATGTGTGTAGTGGCCATAGACCCCGCAAATAGAACAAGGATGGTTCGTTCGCAAATTAGGGTTTTTAGCCTGCTTGGGCGGGCGATCAAGGTTTTGGTTAGCAGGGGCCGCATTATTGTTGTCTAGGGGATGAGGAGGTTGACCAGCTTGGTCTGTAGGTTGGTTGTTCCCATGATTATGGCCCTTGCCGTGGTTTTGTTGGCCCTGGTTGCGTTGGTTGTTCTGGTTTTGCTGCGGGGTTTGTTGGGCGTAAACTTTCGCTTGGGCAGCAGGTGGATTCTGAGGATGCGCAGGTGCTGGAGCAGGCTGCGGTGGATGATATGTAGGTGGAGGCTGCACAGGTGCAGCAACTTGAGGGGGTTGCTGATATGGCTGTGGAGCGAGTTGTGGGTTTGTCGCAGGGGCTTCCTGTGGCGGGTAATAAGCGGGTTGGGCTTGGGAAGGCGTAGGAGCTGGTGTAGCCTGCTAGTGGTAATAGGGCTGAGGTGCGACCGGGGGGGGGGGGGGCGGGGTAAGCAGTGGGCACATGACCGAAGCACTGAGGTGGATAGGTGGGTCCCTGGGGATGGTGGTGATGTGTCATAGGAGCATACGAGTTGGTTGCCCCAAACTGTGAGGTAGCCCGCGAAAGGTCGGGGCCAGGGGTAGGATGTGCTATGGAAAAGGGTTGGGGATGTGAAGAAACACGACCGATGATGCCGTCTGCGGCATGGGATGCCCTCGGCGCATCATGTTGGGAGGACTCACCGCGAGGGGCGTCAGGTATAATGGTATAGAGATAACCCGATTGGGCGTAAATGAGGTCGAATTGTTGGGCCTTAAGGATGGCCTCTTCTTCAGACTGGGGTCTTTCTGATGCCACATCCTTAGCAATGACAGGGAGAAGGGATTTGAGGAACCAATCTAAGAAGATACGGTCGTCTAATTTGATCTTGCATAAGCTACGGCGTCGATGCCACTCATGAATGTGGTCCATGATGTGGGTTGCCGTGTTTTGTCGGCAAGATAGGAGAATCTCAACGCCCGCGTCGTAGCGGACCGATAATTGGAAGAACTGCAGGAAGGTCGAGGCAAGGGAAGTGAAGGTGGCATGGGTCCCATGGGGTTGCTCGATATACCACTTGGATGCAGAGCCAGTGAAGGTGCGCTGTAACAGATGGAGGCGAATAGAGTCGTCCACTATGGAGTTGGAGGAACACCATAGATGGAAGGACATGATATGGTTTTGTGGGTCCTCACCTGCCTTGCCCTTGAACTTAGGGATGTCAGAGGGGAGCTTGGTGGGCATGTGAGGCCACGCAGGGTCATGTCGGATAGGGTCGTTGGTCAATCTGGCCAGGTCAGGCAGGTTGAGGCTAGCCATGAATGGAAAATTGGAAGAAGGATGTGACATAGTAGTGGGTTGGACCAAGTTGGGGCCAACAAATAGGGCACTCAGGCCAACAACCAACTCAAAACACCCACTGCAACAGCTGTGCTGCAATAGGTGGAGTGTCAACAGAAATGGTCAGAATACCAACAAGCAACAGGTTTCCTAAAAATAAAAAATGGTGGACTCACTAGATGAAAAGGAGGTAAAGGAGCATGCAAACACCTAACTAAAAAGTATTCTGACTCAACTAGACATATCCTATGCAAGGTGATGAAATCCAAGTCAGACAATATGAATAGGAAAGCCAAGTGGCTAAGATGTCCCCCTACCGGGAGGGACACCGGGTAGTCAATCCTAGAAGAATGGCAACTAAGATACCCCGTTCATGACACGTCCAGAAAGGTGAATCTGTCGTTTGGTCCTTTTACCGCAATACCCCTATACAGAGATATCCCGAGAACTGTGAAAGGTAGCCCTTCGGTTACTGAATGGAATGCAGTATTCCACTCAGACCTCCGGAACCAATCTCGCGACTTCAACCCTCCTAGGGGAGAGGCCCTCTGGTAAACTGGTTGTGACCGTGCCAAAAAGTACTAGGGGATTTTGGTTCCCTAATTGGACAACAGCTATGTCTCAAGTGTAAGCAACCGAGGGGTGTTATTGGAAGCCTATCCCCCCGATCCTACCTAGCTACAAAGATTCTTTTGTGTTCCCCAAGTGGGGTTAGAATATTGGTTGAGTTAAGTAGTTTTTAAGGCTCACTTGAATTATGTGACAGAGTCTGTGCTCGTGAGGTGATGAACCCAAAATAGAAGTGCCACAAGGGGGGCAACTTTCTAACTAACAATAATACTGAATTCGAAACTTTAACATGCAAAATTTTCTGAATTAAATTGTTGAAATTTTAAAAAGATTCTGTAAAGGGAATAGAAATTATGTTGCAGAAAAGGCTGTAGTGAAGTAGGGCTGCAGGTGGAATAGATGGCTGTGCAGATGCAGAAAATATTGTAGCAAAGGGGCTGGGTTCAAAAACAGGGAAAAAATGCAGAAATCAGACCGTGGGTCTATGGCGAATCTGAGTAGTCGGACCGTGGGTTTGAGGGAAACAGGCGCGGACAGGTCGCGGCTTTTTGGCCGACAGAGGCAGTCGGACCGCAGGAAATAGGGAAAAATACGCAGTTGGGTCACGGGAAAACGGCTAACAGACGCAGTCGGGACGCAGGAAAAGGACCGACAGGCGCAGTCAGATTGCAACAAACAGGCTGATTAGCCGTGGTCAGATCGTAGGTAACAGACTTGAATCCGCCGACAGGGCGCCGGAAATAGTCTGAGAGCCGCGGTCGGGTCGCAGGTAAAGGCCTGAAAGACTCGGTCGGGACGCGACTGCAGAGGGAAAAGATGCGGTTTACGGCAGCCGAAAGGAAAAAATGGGAAATTATTGCAGAAAACTAAATTTTTTTTTAAAATTGAAACCAGAAATTCAAACCTAGGGGAGTCGCCAAAACTGTAGCTAGGGTTTTACCCCTAGCTTGTGCAAATGAGCACCTACTAAGGAGAAGGGACTCCTTAGTAGCAGTTCAGTAAATGTAAATTAAAATGCTAAAACAGAAATATAAATTACTCTAAACATGTGCATGAAACAGAAAAAATAAGATGTAAATAATGCTTTTGTATTAATTTTACCTCCAATGTGAAGGTTGGTGAAGCTCTTGCAATGGCCCAAGATGGTTTTTCCAAGCTCTAACTTGCTTTTTCTCTTTCTCCAATGGTGGGAATGGGCCAAAAGGGGCTTTCAAGGTGAAAGTAGCTCAAGGGTGAGCTAGGGTTTCAAGAGAGATTTTGGCAGAGTAAGGGTGCTTATGATTGTGGATATGAAATGAGGGGTTTCCATCACCTATTTATAGTTTTTTGGTGGTGGAGTGCTGGCCCATGGTTTTGGGAACCAAATGGTCTAGGTCAGCTGTATAGGGTTTTTTCCTCCTTTTCCTCATTATTTTATATTTTTTATTCCCTTTTTAGAGGGTTTTTACTATTTTTAGAGGAATTTTGGATATTTTTGGAGGAAAAAGGGGTTTTTTAGCCTTTTTGAGGCTTTTTTGATGGTTTTGTGGCCTTTTGGAGGCATTTTAGGCCTTTTGGAGGCTTTTTAGTGGGATTTTCAGGGTTTTTAAGGGAAATATGGTAGGAAAATGGACAAATGAGCCATGTAATGAGGTAGATGAGGTAGTGAACACTTTTTGGGTGTTAACAAGTGCTTTGCAAAGAAAACTAATCAGAGGCAAGAAAGCCACCCACTCACAGTCAAAGAGCTTTTGTTTGGTGATTAAAGAAGAATATATGAACAAGCCATCGATATAGAGCATATGATAATGAATTCTATACCATCTTTAGCAGAAAATGGTAGTGGATGCTTGAAATGAAAGCAATAGAGCATCATATGTATGAAGCCTATCCCAATACAACACTTATCCAAGCATGAAAAAGAATAATAGTATGAATTAAACAGTGAGAGAAACATTCACATAAGAGAATAAGTAAACAGAATGTAAGACAAATAACACGGGAATCTCTGGTAGAAACCTTGCTCAGCCTAGCCAGATTTTATTTAAATATATTTCAGAGTACTTAACACAGGGAATTCACGAGTCCAACAAAAGTTTCCATCCCTTTCTCCTTCTATTACATTGCTTATATAGATGCTCAAAGCCTTCAAGCTCGAGCTGCCTCAACAAGAAGTTGCTACAATGTTGGTGACACCTATTCATACGGGTTCACCACCCTCAGGAATTACTTACAACAAAATGACAATGCTAGAAAAAATTGGATCAATTGCCTTTTACAAAATTACTGAGCAATTTTACAGAAAGACAACAGACTCTAACAAAATGAAAAAAATGCTTCAGTAGTTCAATATCAGCTTTATCTTCCCATATTTCTCAACGCGCTTCCATAGCTTGGCAGCTGGCAGCTCTGAGGTGGCCAAATCCTTCATTAAGACTCAGATCTTAGTGTGGTCCCTATAAGAGTAGCTTCGCAGATGTGCACTAACCTCCTTGAACATCATGCTTAACTCAAAATCCTTTGCCATTTTATCCACCACTGTCTTCCCTAATAGCAACTGATCCATACCTACAAAATCTGTGAAATCCACTTTACATCCTGCCAATTTCTTCTGATACTCTTCTTCTGTGAGCATTGTTCCATCCTCCTCCCAAAAGGGAGGTAACCCTTTCTTGAACAAAGGGTCAAACATGTCTGTGAAATACTTGATCTCTTGTGCCATGACATCTATTTTATCTTGAATAGCCTTTACCTACTGGTGCTTGTGCATCACTTTTCTGGCTCCAATGATGATGGAAACCCTAACTGTTACACCAGTTGTCTTAACCTGCTCCTCAGATAAGCCGTTCAGGAATTCGATGGAATTCTAAGTATACTCTACAGGTTTTTTGTTCAATTTCTCATTTGTTGCTGTGACACTATTCTTGGCTAATTTTATCACTGCTTCCTTGTCCAAGAAAAAATCGAGGAAGCTTCAATTTTCCTGCTTTTTCAATCATTCCATACCAGATGACTTGCCTGGCCTCTAGAAAGGAAGTCTTCCCTATAGCTTGTCTTTCCAACTCATCATATTTAACTTGCAACTCCTGGTGCTTGGCTTCCCAAGCCTCCTTTTCTCTTTCTGCATTATCCTTCAAGGTTTTCAGATTCACATTCTTCTTTTTTAATCTTGTTATTTCCATGTCTTCTAGACTAGCTTCAGCTATAGCCCCTACCAGGGAGAAATCACCAGCCTCTATGGATGGTGTGGCCATGCTTTCTACTTCTTGCTCTTTCTCTTGTAGTTTCTTCTCAAACTCTACCACTCTGGCTTTTGAGATTTTCTCACTTTCCACAACATTGGCTATATCTATCTACCTTTTTTTTCCTTCTCTTCAAGTTTCAATAGCTTGGCCCTACAGTCTTTACAGTCATTCTGCAAATTCTCCTTCTTTTCCTCCAATTCTGTTAGCTCAGAGACTGCTACTAACTGGGTAGAGGGTATTTTCGTCCCCTTTTTTAGAGATTGGATGATGTTTTCATCGAGTAGGTTTTGAATGCTGGCTCTTTTATCAAGATGGCCCCTAGTGGCCACTATGCCACCCTGCAATTTCTTGATCTTTTCCTTATGAGCTTTGTTTTCCATCTTTTCCTGCTTGAGCTGGCTGGAAAACTTACTCTTACTGACCTATACCTTTGATAGCTCCAAAGCTATCCTCAATAGTTTAGTATAAATAACATCGTCAGTTTCTTTGTGCAAGTTTATTACATCTGGGACAGGGATGTCCTCTAAATTCATCCTTAGCTCAGTGGCCTTGCTCTTGGTGTTCAAGTCAAACTCAGGGTCTTCTGAGCGAGGCTCCTGCTAGTCACTAGAGACACTTCTTTGCTTGAAATTTTCCTTACTTCAGTATATAACTTGGACACCTATGAGGCTTCCCGTGAGTCCACCTTGTATTCATCTATCAACTCATCTCTAGTCTTGCTTAAGGTAGTAGGCTCAGTGGCTGTTGGGTTAAACACATACTCTTTGATCTCAGATGCGGGTAGCTTATCCACTTGTTTCTTATTTCCTTTGCTAGTCCCCAGAGGTACTAGATGGGCTAGCACTTGTTTCTTTTTTCCTTTACTAGTCCTCACAGGTACTAGATGTTGCTCTGATTCCTGATTTTTCTGCCTCTTTGGGGCTCTCTCAACTTCCCCTTCTGTGTCCATAGGGATACTGTCATCTTCCTTGCTGGACTTTATTAAGTTGGTGGCCATAAGCATGGCTGCTAGCAATGATAGGACTAGGCTAGAAGAGCTAGGCACTGAGGGTGTGTTCCCTTGTGTCAACAGGGAGGACCTCTCAGGTGAGTCTATTTCCATCTGGCTCCTGCCAGGACATTCCAATAAATTTGCAGCTTCTGCCATGCCTAGAATTTTGAAATACACGAAAGCCTTCCTGTTGCTTTCCTCCCTCCTGTTGGAAATGATGTGGTGGGGATCATAGTTTAAGGGTGCTTATGTTTTCAAACCCATCTCCTTTATCTTGCATTCAATGGCTGTAAGAGATCCTTTGTTTTTTATTAAGAATGGACCTACAGTCCATGGAAACACAATATCAGAGCCCTTTCTATGATCTAGAAAGTGCTCAACTTCTACCTTCAAATTTTGTCTGATGAATTCTAATGCAAATATTCTGGGAGTCAGGAAAACTAGTAGCACGTAGGTTGCATAAGAAAACCCATAAACCCTGATGATTGTGCCATGCTCTGAAAGGAACCAATCTCAGAACCTCTTCTCAGGAGAAAGCTGTAGTAACTCTTGCATTTCTGGTAAGACTAGGCAACCTCTTTTGAAAAATGACCTGCTAAACCTCATACATGAGCTCATCTTGGAACTTGGTGTAATCAGTGTATATCTCCTAAGTAAGTAGTACCTTAGGCATTTGCAAGTTTTCCTCATTGAATGCTAGGAACATTTTTAGTAAGTAGGACTGAAATCTAAAAATCATTGTTTCCTGGAAATCCTTTAGCTAGGAGTGTATACTTTCAGCCAAAACTTCATCAAACCTGAGGCATGTACAATGGGTAGATTGGCTTGGGTCATCTGACTCTAGGAGGAAGGTGACTAGGACAAAAAGAAAACCTATTAGAGGTTCAGTGACATACATATCAGAGTATAGACCTAGGAATTGGCTCATCATGGCAATAACACCTCTAGATTGTTCCGTGAATAGTCTGGCTTCAGTTGGGAAAGCCTGCTCCTGTATTTGGACAGTAGGATTCACAGAGGACTTGTAGAAATTATGTTTTACTTCAATAGGGGATTGTCTAAAAAATAGGATTAGGGATTCCTCGGTATACCCTATAGCTTTCTGGAAAAAACTCTTTTGGGATGGACAAGGTTTTTCTAAGGGTTTGGGGATCGATTTTGCAAAGGACTTTGGAATTGGAAGTGTCCATGATTTCCCTCTCGGTAGAAGAGTAGTTAGAGGCACACCATTCAACAAATTATGGAAAACCAGGGGTTTGGCCGACTATAAACAGATGGAAATAGGATTGTTGTACCTGGTGCACGTCTGTACCTCGCTCCCTAACCCGTTTCAGCTTGTTTTTTACAGTTTCCATGGGGACATTGGTCATCATAATGTCATAGACCTCTGCGTCTCTGTCTATCAACAATGTTTCTATGTTTTGAAGCTCAAAAATAGGGTGTTCTCTATCACTCAATTCATCCATTAAATAGTTTAGTGTAGATCAGAGAACCTACCTAGTTCATTGAAGGTTGGCTAGGGGCCCTGGTTGACCTGTCTGTTTCTATACAGCTTGCTCCTATCCCTTTCCGACGCAAAATAGGACAAGGACCCCCGGATGTGGGTGACAATAGAGGACACAAAAACATGCAAAGGGATCACATGCATCATACTCATGCACCCCTCCCCCGTGGCATCATACACCATGTTCCCATGCCATCCACCACCACAGATCTAGTCGACGACATGCACAACCCTATGGAGGCCCCTCATAACTATGAGTCGACGTCAAGTCACCACCTTCATTAAATTGATGTCCCCTCATGCACACTGTCCACCATTATCCCTTGGATCTTCTACCTGTGAGGCCCTGCCAGCCTGCTAGCTGGCCTCCCCTTCTCCTCATCAATACTCGGTCTCGGCCCACACTATTCTACAAATTTGCTCACTGTGCTCTGCTCCTACGCATCCCCTCTGCCCTGCTCCTGCGTGCTCAACCCTCTTCTCCTGCTTCTCCTAGTGCTTCCTGCACCATGGGTAGACCCAAAGGAGCCAGCTCTGGAAAAAAGAAGGCCACCCAAAAAAATAAGAAGGGCAAGACGGGTTACAAAGTGGAAATCTCCACCCCTGTTCTCTTTCTGATTGATAATTGGGGGTCCCATCTCATATCAGACACCCTCAACAACAATGACCGAACTCAGCATTGGGATCCATACTGAATAACAAAGAATATGCTGGGCGATTTAATGGAAGACATGCTCACCAACTGGGCTTCCACCAGGGTTGCAACTCAGTCTCTCAATGCCTCTCTACCAAATATGGCAGCCATTCTGCAAAGCTTGGAGAAAGCCTTTAGTTGGGACTCCTATGCACCCGCTCGCCACCTTCGCTGTGATCCAGGATCTAGAAGTAATATCCCAAGCCCCTCTCCCTTGCCTTCTGCAGTCAGACATGATTTCTTTAGCCCCGCGGCTCCCATCATCAGTACCCAGGATCCCCCTAGCTCCATGCATGGCTTCGGTTCTCTGGCCACCTCCCTTGTTCTTAGCTCTCTCTCCAATGCGCGGAGCTGCAAGGTCTCTCCACCTAGAAACATCACCTCGTCCTCCGGAAGAGCCACCCCTCATGGACTGCTAGTCCCCAGTGCTAGCAAGGCTCACATCCCCTCGACCGGATTCAACACTGTTCATCTCTGCAGCAGCTCTCTGAAAGGCAAGGACCCTCCTCAATGGTCCTTCCCCATCCCCTCCACTCTTGGGCCAATTCTTGCCAAATGCACCAGAAACGAGCCAGATGGTGGCTTCCCTACTCTCAGAAAGACATCACCCCTGCCCATCAAATTTCCTGTGCGCGACACTCGGACTGCGGCAAGGAGCTCCCCTATTTACAACAACTTGCCTACAGCTCGGGATGAGGATGACGACAACTGCTACAATTGCCCCATCATTGAATAAATCCCCTCAGATGCTGAAGCACCCAAAACTGCTGGTCATCTTGGCTCTTAGCAGTTCTTTTTCTGCTATTTTTTGGTCTTTTGTTAAATCATCTTTCACTCTGACTGTAGTTAGCCTTCATGGCTTCGATGTCGCACCCTGATATCAGTGTTTTTTTGAACTCTTCCAGTCTTTATGACCAGTATGTTTATGGTTCTCATAGGTGGTCTCTGTTAAATTCACCTCTGCTTGTACTCTCTACTGTAATTTTACCTCTTTCAGCTTAATAGAATTTGCAGACATTACAAAAAAAACATAAGGGACAAGGACAAAAGCCCTGGCCTAAACTAACAGAAAACTAAACCTAAAATAAAAAGTGATCGGTTTGGGTGGGCCACGTCGTTCCCTCAAGGGACGATATATATTGGTTTGACCCCTCCTGATGATCTTGCCAATCTTGCCTCTAAGGGAGTCTCTGAGGGAGCCTCTGACAGAGTCTCTGAGGGAGTCGAGGGAGTTCCTGTTAAATTTTCAGAATTTACTTCAATATGATCTAGGATCTTAACTAAGAGAACAACATGTACAGCAAATCTACAGCATATCAATCATGGACACAATAATGCAAGCACACAAGAGACATAGAGTTTACTTGGGGAAAACCATAAAGGTGAAAAACCCTAATAACTTCCTCAGAGATAGATAGAGCAATGATACAACCAGAATACAAGATATAGTCTTCTCCTAGCAGCAGAGCCTCCTCCTCCACAAGTGCGCCACTCTCCCAAGTGTGAGTGAGAGAATATAATGTATAAAATGAGAGATACACACTCTCTATTTATGCACTAACTTGACTTGACCTTTACTCAACTAGGTCGGCCTCAACTTAACCACTTAACATAATGCTGACTGGGCTGACCCCCACTAGGGTGGTCTAATAACCCTTTGACCCACATGGACGACCCCCAATAGGGTGGTCTAATAACCCTTTGACCCACATGACTTATACAGGGCCAACCCCAACAAGGTGGTCTAATAACCCATCAAGTATAAGTTACGACACTTACAATATAAATGATGACACTTACGTATAGAGGAATAATAACATCTCTATAGGAATACAACCACTTCCGTATAGAGGAATAATAACATCTCTATAGGAATACAATATACATATATGTGAAATACATTCCGAAGTTACATATACATCAACACTCCCTCTTAACTAGGAAGGTATTTCTCGACACAGGTCTTCTAGCACAAGTATTCTTCTCTGGATCATCGTCACTGGATAATCGTCATCGAGTCATCATCATCGCCACTGCTGCTGCTATCTCAATCAATCTCTGAATCTACTCGTCATAGGAAGATCTACAAAGCCAGTGCTTTTTCATACTGGATGTAGGCCCACCACCTGTAGGTCTTTTTCATCACTGGCCATACTGTGGAATCCTCAATACTTATTACGTGCATCACAAAACCTCAAAAGAGAATCCCAGGCTGTTACGAGCACATGGCTCTACTTATAGGATCTCCCAGGGCCATATTATATGTGACCTCACTACAAAACCTCGCAAGAGCATCCTAGGCTGTTACGAGCACACAGCTCTACCTATAAGATCTCCCAGGGACAGATTATATGTGGTCACCACAAAACCTCGCAAGAGCATCCCAGGATGTTACGAGCACACAGCTCTACATATAGGATCTCCCAGGGATAGATTATATGTGGTCATGGCAAAACCTCGCAAGAGCATCCCAAGACTTATTACGAGCACACATCCCAACCTATCAAATCTCCCAGGGACATATTATATGCCATAGGACAAAACCTCGAAAGAGAATCTGCCAGTTATCCCAGGGCCAGATTATATGCCATAGGAAAAACCTTGAAAGACTATCTGCAGATCTCCCAGGGCCAAATTATATGTCCTCCCAGAACAAAACCTTGAAAGAGCATTTGCCAGATATCCCAGGGCCAGATTACATGCCATAGGCAAAACCTCGAAAGACTATCTACAAATCTCCTAGAGCCAAATTATATGCTCATCTGCACAACCTGATCCACGGCCATAGAGTATCAAGCTGATACTCACTATAAATCATCCTGATGTACACATGATCATCCTGATCATCATCACTGCATCGTCCTGATGCATGTCATCTGGAGAAGCTCGTCATCCACGATCATCTTGATTATACAATGCATCCACTTGATGCATACCAGGTATCTACCTGATACATATCATCATACATGATATACCTGATCACACAATGTATCCACCTAATACATACACAGATACATGATCCACACAATGTATCCACATAAATGATTCAACTGATCATATCCAACATCCAACATGATGCATATATATATAAATGATCTAACTGATCATAAAAAGCATCATCCTCTTCAGATCATCTCATCGTCCATGAAGCATAGCCCAGATGCACATCATCCAACACTTACATCACCGACATGGGAGAACACATCTACCACCATTCGGGGAAGGATCCAACCCTTACTTTTTCACCATGGGAGAACACATCTACCACCATGTGAAAAATGGATCAACAATTAGATCACGACCAAGGGAGAACACATCAACCATGTCAGAAAAGCTCATGTGCATCTACATCTTCCAGACTCATCACTTCACTTTGGAAGGAACCTCAATCTGAAGTGCACCAAGCCTCTCTTTGAAGTACTCAAACTGCACTCTGGCCAACGGCTTGGTCAATACATCTGCAACCTGCTCATCCGTCGCAACATACTTTTCTTCGGCTGTACTCAGTGCTACGCAGGACTGCTTCCTGCTAAACGAAGAGATTGTTAGATTTCCAACATAAGATCCAAAGAGATAATGTAACCTCACAGTGAAAGAATTAAGGAATTAAGGAAGAAGAGAGAAGCAATAGAACATAGATCCAATAGAGGCAGAATAATTACACACACTACATTAATCAAAATAGTAACCGGGTAAATATACAATGCTGAGTATGAGGATTCGAATTCACTAGGTGTAATTCAAATTATCCTTCATGCACAGATCCATAATCAGTGGAGAGTCATCAGTGCCAAACTAGGAGTCTATCTCATCATCAGTGAAGTCATCAATGCACAAGTAGTGATCAACCGGGAGTCAAACTGAGTCTAATTGAGTGTGGTTGGTGTAACTGGCACATGGAAGCACTGATATAGTGAAAGAGACTCAATGGAGGGCGCTCATGGAGCTAATTGGAGTCAAAACAGTCTATCTAGTCACACTGGAGGTCCAAAAGAGTGATAAGGTCAGTTAGGAGTCAGTTAATCCTTAAATCAAGGAAGAACTGAAGATAACTGAACTAAACTGGACTGGTAGATGAAGAAAGGCGCCCTTCTCATGCAATAACTGAAAAGAGGGCGCACTAAGCTCTAGGAGAGCTAAGACTGATCCGAGAGAAGCTCTTGGGGCTAGTTTGCTGAGGGCTAGGTGCTGGTGCTGATGACTAGGATGCATGTAAAATGCATGCAAACCCTAATTTTGCATGCAGGACTGAAAATGTAAATGACAGGAATGTTAGAAGGACTAGGATGGAGTATAGGAATATCCTAACACCCCCCCTTAATCCAGCCTGGGCCCTGGTAACTAGGACCAAAGGTCACCCATACAATCAATGAAATGATAAAAAAAATACTGCCTCAATTTTTCTTTTCATTTTTTTCATTTTTTTTTCATTTTATATTTTTAAATAACTCAAGGAGCCATCACTCTAAGCAGAAAAGAAGCAAGCTTTCATCAGTGAAAACTTTGCAAAGAGACTTGGTAAGCTAATCCTCTGTAAAGTGCGAATGCAGGTTCTAGAGAATGTGCTGAATGTAGCAAGTCTTTCAGGAACCTTTTCTGTCACTGGAGCGAATGTATCATGATGAGTTTTCCCAAAGAATGGAAGAGTAAACCCCATCATCATGCTGCATCTCTCATGGAGAGGTGGATGGCATAATGCAAGGTTGGCATGGTGTGGAAGTCTGGTAGTGTGATGATCCTTAACAGTGTTCTCAGTAGTAGCAAGAGCTGTGTGAGCCCATGTTGACCTTGTATCTGGACTGGGAATAGGTGTTGATTCTGGATTGCAATCTTTTTGAACTATGACTTCTACATCAGAATCTTGCTATTCTTCTTCATCGGAAGAGAAGTCACTCTGATCTTGATCGAAATCTGAAGAAACACTTGGAGAGAAAGGCATAAAGTGAGAAAATTCATATGCCTTTGAGGCATGATTAGCAATCCCATTCGCTATAACCTTTCCAGTGGATATTTCTGTGATCTCGACAGTGTTTGGACCAAAAGTAACTTGCTTTGGAGATCCTGTATGGGTCATTTGATAAACTGATAATAAATTTGCAGTTAGAGAAGGAACAAACAAGACATTTTTGAACTTACCATGTTCCATATGCACTGTACCCACTCCTTTTGCAGAAACCTGAGTGTTGTCTCCCATGTGAATGGTAGGCCCATCATGGAGATCTAGAGAAGAGAAAGATTCTTTTTGTGCCATCATGTGGTTGGAAGCTCTAGAATCTATGAGGAGAGCTTTTGTGTTTGAAAAACCAGCCATCAATGCATGACAATCATCAGATCCACTTCCAGAATCAGACATCTTTGCTTCTTTTGGAACAACAATTTGGTTTTGTTCAAGAATCTTGGTTAGAAGATCAATCTTCTTATGCATGCAGGAATGCTCAGGATGGTTTCCTCTCTTGCAGTAGGTACAATTAGGTCTCTTTTGTTTGTCATTCTTGGATCTTGAAGGTTTCTTTCCTTTGCCTTTTTGTCCCCCCCTTGCATTCGCTCCACTTGATTCACCAGCTAAAAGAGCTAGATCTCTGGAGATTGTGATGGAACCCATTTGAATCAATTTGTCTTCTTCTTGAATGAGAGCGGTAGTAAATTTTTCCAAGGTAGGAAACTTCCATCCAGGGATTGACATTCGCCCAGAATGGAAAGTAGAGACAAAAACAGAAAATTGAGATCCAAGTTTGCTCAAAATGGAGAGTACTAATTGCTCATCACTTTTGGTGATGCCACAATGCTTGCATTGAGTAACCAAATTCTGAAATTTTGAGATGAATGTTTAAATGCTCTCAAAATTGCTAGGTTGTAGAGAGGCCAATTCGTTTTCAAGAGTGTAGCCTCTCATCCCATCGTGTTTGCCAAAAAGGATCTCCAATTTGGTCCATAACTCTTTTGGAGACTTCAAACCTTCAGCATGGAACAATAGATCTCTGGACATGTAAAGGCATATGTATCCAAAGGCTTCATCCAATTTGGTTAGATGCTTGACTTTATCTCTAGCTATATGTGGTGTGGCATCTCTTTCATAAACCAATCTTTCAAACCCTTTTGTCATCAAGAAAATCTTCATCTCATCCCTCCATTTGAAGTGATTGAAAGGAGTGAGAAGTATAGGAGAAGAAGGAGCATTCGAATTGCTCATCTTGACTGCTTGAATAAGTGCAAATAGAGAGCTGCTGAATCTGCTGCTGCAACTGCTAGAACTTCGAAATACCTGCAAAAAAAAAAACTCTCAAGAATGGAGGTAGAATATACTCTCAAATGGCTCTGATACCATGTTAGATTGCCAACATAAGATCCAAAGAGATAATGTAACCTCACAGTGAAAGAATTAAGGAATTAAGGAAGAAGAGAGAAGCAATAGAACATAGATCCAATAGAGGCAGAATAATTACACACACTACATTAATCAGAATAGTAACCGGGTAAATATACAATGCTGAGTATGAGGATTCGAATTCACTAGGTGTAATTCGAATTATCCTTCATGCACAGATCCATAATCAGTGGAGAGTCATCAGTGCCAAACTAGGAGTCTATCTCATCATCAGTGAAGTCATCAATGCACAAGTAGTGATCAACCGGGAGTCAAACTGAGTCTAACTGAGTGTGGTTGGTGTAACTGGCACATGGAAGCACTGATATAGTGAAAGAGACTCAGTGGAGGGCGCTCATGGAGCTAACTGGAGTCAAAACAGTCTATCTAGTCAGACTGGAGGTCCAAAAGAGTGATAAGGTCAGTTAGGAGTCAGTGAATCCTTAAATCAAGGAAGAACTGAAGATAACTGAACTAAACTGGACTGGCAGATGAAGAAAGGCGCCCTTCTCATGCAATAACTGAAAAGAGGGTGCACTAAGCTCTAGGAGAGCTAAGACTGATCCGAGAGAAGCTCCTGGGGCTAGTTTGCTGAGGGCTAGGTGCTGGTGCTGATGACTAGGATGCATGTAAAATGCATGCAAACCCTAATTGCATGCAAACCCTAATTTTGCATGCAGGATTGAAAATGTAAATGACAGGAATGTTAGAAGGACTAGGATGGAGTATAGGAATATCCTAACAGAGATCACACCTGATCCCTATCTGCAGCACTGCCTGCCCAATCTGAATCAACATAACCCTGCAGGTTAAACTTTTGATTTGCATCATACTTGAGCCCATAATCAACTGTACCCTTTAGGTACCTCAGAATAAGCTTTACAACAACTAGGTGAACACTCCTCGTATCTGTCAGGAACTAGCTCAATGTGTTCACCGCAAAGCAAATATCTGGTCTCATGTTCTTCAGGTACATCAAGGACCCAATCATCTGATGATACATAGTGATATCAACCGGCTTAGATGAAGCATAACACAGAAGCTTCAGGTTCGATGCCATATGTGTGGTCATGTCCTTGCAGTCCATCATCCTGAACCTCTTCAGGATCTCTACTGCATACTTCCCTTGTCCAAGGAAGATTCCATCTACACTTTGCCACACCTCCATGCCAAAAACAAATAGTGCATCATACCCAAGTTCTGCACCTATATGAATCCCTGTCATGTGTCTCAAAACCAAGTGGCTGCTCCACATACACTTCTTCTTCAACTACACCAGTCAAGAAAGCTACCTTGAAATACATCTGGTGTATCTTCCACTTCATCACTGCAGCCAGAAGAAGTGTATCTGGCTACAGGAGCAAAAGTCTCTATGCTACCACTTGCAGCATGCTTGATCTTGTAGATCCTCTTGGAAGCCACTATAGACTCCCCTTTAGGTCTTGGGACTGCATCCCTAACATCTTCATGATCGACTGGTACTCCTTGATCATGGCATTCTTCCCAGATCCTGGGAACTTCAATATCTTCAATAGATAAGTTTGTTGCTGAACAAATGTTGCAGTCCTTCTTTTGTAGGTGATGGTATATGATCTTTCCTACATAACAAGTTAAATTGCATGATTAGAAAACATCTCATAGTTTTCAAAAAAAATTCTTACACATAAAGAAATATGTCATATAGTCATGCAATTATCTTAGCCAATGCTTCAATACAACATTTATCCATATTCCATAACTTTCTAGATGCCTTCCAATCCCTACCAGAACATTGTTAAGAGTGTGCACAACTCCTAACATGTCAGCAAAGAGGTTTCATTCTAGATAAGTAGCAATGGAATGTTGTACAGTTCCATAGGCCACTTACCCATGTATATTAGTAGTATACTGTTCATCAATGCAACTATTATAATTTTCATAATACAAAACCTAATTCTAGGAACATAAGCATATACATCATTGAATAACATTATGTAAGAAATGACAATTCAAATACTTATCTTTGTTTGGTTGCTGGTTGGACTCCCTTTGAATCTTTGCAACTCCATTCTGATATGGATTGTGAGAAGTGGTCAACTCCCTTTGAATATCTGCATCCTTACAGAAACTACTGAAGTGTGCTCCTTTGCTTTCTTGCAGGAACAACTGGAGTGTGCTCCCTCTTGATCTTTGCTTCCTGGATTACCTGTCCTTGAACATATATCCATCCTTAATCACTATGCATGCTTATTAGTATCATCATTGTGTTATCCTTGAGGTCTCATACATAATCACACATTTATTAGTATAATCTTAATACTATCAAAACACAATAATCTTAAACATGTATAGTCATGATCATTCATAGATAATAAACATTAGTATTCAAGGTTTCAGGGAAGTCTTCTTTTACTCATGCATATTCTTATTTGATCATAGGACTCTTCTGATTAGTTAAATCATCAATGCATAAACCCATGATTACTCAAACCTATACCTTCATGATTCTTCTGGTTAGTCATATCATCAATTATGGTAAGAAACATAATATGCATACAACCATGACTATTCAAACCTATGACTTCATGAATAATCATTATCAACAACACAACAGTATAAGATCCTAACACAAGATAGGATTCTAGCTTGATATAGGAAAAACATAATTGGATTAGCATGCTAGCTTGTTATGTCTAACATACCCGCATAATGTCTTCTAGTTCTCTTCAGTGACTTGTGCTAGTAACCTACATGTCTCATAAATTAACCATTGTAGAACCAAGTTATACATACCTCGTAAGTAGATCTTCTATGTGATCCATGACAATGAATGAATCTTTGTCTTCATGTCACCATGATCATATGTTCTTGAAGTAGAATATGATTTGTCTTTCTTAGTGTACTTTTTATGTTAACGAAGAACATAAACCTCATACAACATCACGATGCATTAGTACAACCATAAGTGTCAAAACCTTAATCAATGAATATCTTCTATTAAGTCAATACCACAAGTCTAGTAATTAATCAAGATTGTACTGTAATGATAGGAAGGCAAACATATCATAAAATTAACCATGAAACATACCTGTAAGCCATACCTGTCAAGATTGCTTGTAATCTTCTTATGGAAGACCTTAGCCTCATCTCCCTCTGAGACGGGAACTTCTTCACTTATGCAGGTGACCAATCCATCTTCTTCTAAGATTAACCCAATCCACTTGATTTGCAAGAACTGGACCTGGAGTTGCATTAGGGTTTGACAGAGAAACCCCAAAAATTCAAACTTTCGAAAGGATAGAAGTATGCGCCTTGATGAGCTGATCAAGATGGTATATTCAGAATTTGAAAACTACAAAGTTTCACCCCTCGAAATTGCCTTTTAGATTTCCGGATTCACTAGGGAGGACCCTGAATTAGGGTTTGAGTTTCCCAGAGCTTCACCCAACTGAAAGATTTGATTCAAAGCTCTAAGCTTCGATTTTTTCTGAGGAGCTTCCAGTCGTGGTCACAGATTTCCAAAATTCCAATTTTTGTAGAAGCCCTAATTTTCCATCTTTCCGATCAAAGTCCCGAACTGGGGTTTGATCAAGCTTGGACTTCTGCCAAACAAAAAAATATGATCTTGGTCTCTAAATTTCAATTTTGATGAGTATCATCTAGCCGTGGTCTTCGATTACAAAAATTCCAACTTTCTCCGAAGCCCTAAATTCCGGAAGCCATGAATGAAGGTGCTTAAAAATAATTCTGTTTTGACATAAATATGTACCTGATTGTTTATGGTGTAAATACAAACTTTTCGATCCATAGGGTCTAAACAATTTTCTTGAGATATCCCAACCTGTTATCTTTCCATCCCGATAGGTCTGACCTCAATTGGATTCTCTGAGAGAGAGTTATGCCAAGTGTCGCAACGTGACCTGTTTATGGGATAAAACAAGAGAGCAAACTTGTACGGCATGCCATGTGTCACTGGTTCAACTTCGGCCTCTGAACAATTTTTCTAAGATATTATGAACTATTATCTTTCCATCCCGATAGGTCTGAACTCAATTGGATTCTCTGAGAGAGAGTTATGCCAAGTGTCGCAATGTGACCTGTTTGTGGGATAATACAGGAGAGCAAACATGTACAGCGTGCCACGTGTCACTGGTTCAACATCAGCCTCTGAAAAACTTTCCTGAGATAGTACAGTCTGTGTACTACCTGTCATATTTTACAAAATTACATTTGAATCTTCCTAGCCCAAGTTATGACATTTTTCCCAAGGTCACCTGATTTTGACTCAGATCTGGAAGAGGCAAAAACCCTATATTGTACAGATCATAAATCACAAAGTACAACGAATTTGAGGTTTTCCTTTGGACACAAGGTACATGGGGATCTGATCTTCGACTTGTAAAAGTTTCAGATCCGAAACATTTTCCAAAATGGATTTATAGCGAAAGTTCTAAGATGACTAGTTTTTTCTATATCAAGCCCTAGCATCGTAAGTGCAACAAGTGTCATACATGCCATATCATGCCTTCTTTCAGGCTAGCTCTGATACCATGTTAAATTTTCAAAATTTACTTCAATATGATCTAGGATCTTAACTGAGAGAACAACATGTACAAATAATCTACAGCATATCAATCATGAACACAATAATGCAAGCACACAAGAGACACAGAGTTTACTTGGGGAAAACCATAAAGGTGAAAAACCCCAATAACTTCCTCAGAGATAGATAGAGCAATGATACAACCAGAATACAAGAGATAGTCTTATCCTAGCAGCAGAGCCTCCTCCTCCACAAGTGCGCCACTCTCCCAAGTGTGAGTGAGAGAATAAAATGTATAAAATGAGAGAGACACACTCTCTATTTATACACTAACTTGACTTGACCTTTACTCAACTAGGTCGGCCTCAACTTAGCCACTTAACATAATGCTGACTGGGCCGACCCCCACTAGGGTTGTCTAATAACCCTTTGACCCACATGGCCGACCCCCAATAGGGTGGTCTAATAACCCTTTGAACCACATGACTTATATAGGGACAACCCCAACAAGGTGGTCTAATAACCCATCAAGTATAAGTTACGACACTTACAATATAAATGATGACACTTCCATATAGAGGAATAATAACATCTCCATAGGAATACAACCACTTCCGTATAGAGGAATAATAACATCTCTATAGGAATAAAATATACATATATGTGAAATACATTCCGAAGTTACATATACATCAACAATTCCATCAATTGGAAGGGATGGACGGGACTGTCCAGAACCTACCGAAGTAGCTGGGCTCCCCTCGGGTTGATTTTGAATGGATTCATCGTGTTCACGGACGAGGGCTCGTAGTAGCCTCATCATTTCAGTTGTGTCATCTTGGTCTTGCAGATTCCTCTCCATCCTTTCGGCTTTGTCATTTTCCATGGTTTGCTCCAAGGAATCTAACTTCTGTCGAACCTCTACCATTTCCTTGTCCAACTTCTCGACTTGTCTGCGTGTGTGTGCATCGATGATGCTGGTCCTTCTGCGACTACTACCTTCTTCCATTAAACAAGGAGATAGGCCTAAAGAAATTCTGCAAGAAAGCTTCTCGCAAGGGATCTCGCGGCCGTTGAGAAGAGCAGTGGTCGGAATCCTCATACTTTCCTGTTCTCCGACTCTAACAACCCGATGTTGATGAGGGCTAGTGGATGGAGAAAGAGTCCAACATAGAGCTAATTTAGAAAATATTTTTGGCAAACTCGAGTGAACAGGACCAGATCCTATTTAATTCCACAACATGGATCCGAAATGATAAAAAAGAACCAGAACACGGATCACAGTAAATATATAGAACCATTGGAATTCAAGATCAAAGCAATTGAAAGACTGTTATAGCGCATTAAAGGACATTAAGGGTCAAAGACGTTACCCTTTGATTTAACTGATGGGACATATTGACGGCAAGGGTTCATAATTGGGCAAAAGAAAATTTTGAAGTCCACCATCGATCTTAGATGGGGCATGATTTTCCTTAATAAAGTTCTTTCAAAATATATATAACCATACAAGTCAAATGTATGAAGAGGACCATAGGTGTCTATGCCAGTTTTGGTAATTGCATATCAGAAGCAAGATCTGAAAAAATGAAGTTAAAAATATTATAAATTAGAGGGTTGTTGGGTGATTCTTGGGGTAGGTTCAAGCCTTCTAAGGGAATTCTTGCCTCCTTCTAGTCGTGGGTAGAGATTTGTTGGGCCCTGGAAATGCCCCCTTTTTACCATACCTATTACATCATTTTCCCCTATTACACCCTACTTTCATGAACCATATACATGCCTTTTTACAGATCAATCAGCAATCCTGACAAGGTATAATTCATTATTGTTTCATTTAATTAAATGCCTAAGATTGTTATGGTTATGAATTCTAGGCTTCAATTTATGCTGACTTGTGTTGATTTCATTAAGTTAAGATCAAAGCACAGGTGTATCAGTCGCAATTCCTTGGGAAAGAATCATACGTGGTGCCAACTGTTACTCTTCTGATTTGATTCCTCATATTACAAAGGGACAATGCATCTCTCCACATGAAGCTGTAACAGGTCGCTGAAACAGAACATAGCTGCGACAAACAAGACACCTCCCAATTGGTTAAACCATTGATCCATTGATGCCAGTGTAACAACATCCTTCATGATTAATGGCCTCATTCATTATGGCTGTAACAATTTAGCTATAAATCTGCAGCATGAAGATCAGAGATCTTCATTGCTGCACGAAATTAGTGGATCACGAACTGTATTTTGCATGTATAAATATGGGAAGGCTTTCAAAGTACGGGGTTTCATAATTGTCATTTTGTATGGGCGGTAATAGAGAACTGAGACTGTGAATTACCATCTTTAATGAAGAGCAGAGTTACTTCCATTTCTGTGTCTTAATTCACGGTAGTTCACGATGTCTCTATTAGAAGGCTAGGGCCCTCCTTCTCACAGAGATTGCCGAGTTAAGTAGGTAGTTAAATTAATTCATTTCCTGTTGTGTGTTTTGGAATTGCATTAGGCGTATTTCTGATAGTTGCAAAAGAGATTTATGATTGCATTCTTTATTGGTAGTTTATTCTTTGCATTACGAATAGCTACAACTGTGTGGTGTGATAGTCGACTGTGTAGGTTAGTTTCATTAATGCATGTGTGTTCAATAGATATTACAACCAAGCTCAGCTCCAATTCCTTTCAGTATTTATGCTTCCTAGGATTTCCAATGATTATCAATTTAGATTTCAAGTTTATTTTCTAATTTTGGTTGTTGTTGTATCTTTTGAATTCATAGATTAGGCAGATTATAGTTGAGCTACAGTAGTTTCTAGATTAATCATTTTGGTAAAGATTGAATACTGTAGTTTGATAATTATAGGATTTAACTTCTTGCAAAAGTAATCTAGTTCATTTATATTCTTAGATTAGTAACTGCTAGGTTGATTTATGTAGGAAGGTAGCTGCACTTTGAATTCCTAGATGTATGAGTTATATTAGTTTTCTTTATAGAATGAGTTTGGTTGAGTAGATAGTTAGGATTATTATCTCCATTTAGTTAATCAACTACTTGAAATGTTTATGAATAGATTGTGCTTATTGCCATTGAAATAAAAGACTTCCCTGTGTTTGACAATTTATATTGAGCAACCTGTGTGTTAGTTGTAATTAATTAGCATATAGGGTGACCAAAATTTTGGCGCCGTTGTCGGGAATGGTAATTGATAGACATAGTTAGTAGTTGGATTTTTATTTCATTTTAGTTTAATCATTTACAGCATGCATGAATATAAGAAAAACAAATCGGGAACCCCCTTTGAATACTAACACTGCAGGTGGAAGAGGTTGAGGTCGTAATGCAGGTCTAGGAATATAAACATCTATTGAGGATATAATTGCTAAAGCTGATTCTTCTACCAAACCACCGCTGACGTCTACAGGAAGACGAAATTATGTTCCTCCCAATCTTGAGAATTCAGCATCAACTATGGAGAATACAACGGGACCATCCACTCCCATTGCAAAAAAGAAACTTCCTGAAGACAAGGGAAGCACCGTGGGTGTACTAGATAGAGAGGAGATTTATCATATCAACAGAATCAGATTTACTAAAGAAGTGTGGTTGGAGACTCATCGAGAAGTAGAGGCAGAGAGAAAGAAAGAAGAAGAGAGGAGGAGAGAATAAGAATCAAGGGTAGAGGAGGAATGCATAAAGGAAGCCATTAAATTTTGGACTAACGACATGGCTAATAGAGAACAGGAAGGCGAGAATGAACATAGGGAGAACCAAGAAGAAGAAGTGGAATATAATCAACCTAGTAATACTATGGCTACATTAGAATTCCCTATCCTCCAGACACCTGGAGTAGCTCCCATGAAAAACACCTCACCATCAGTTCTCCCGAATTTCCATGGTAAGTCTTCTGAAGATCCCGATGAATTTCTTTTTGAGTTTGATATCCTCTGTCACAGCTATGATTATACCTCTAGTGCTCAGATGCTGAAACTATTCCCATCCACCTTGAAAGTAAATGCTCTGTGCTAGTTCATGAGTCTAGGTCGTGAGACCATCACTACTTGGGACCAAATGAAGCACACCTTTCTTTCTAAATATCAAGAATATTGTAGAACCAAGAATAGAAAGGAAGAGTTGTTTAAAATGGTTCAGAAGGAAGAGGAGAGCTTGGAAGACTTTGTGGAAAGATTGCTGTACAATTTACAAAGGTCTGGACACACTGAGATTGGAAAAGATGTACTTAAGATTATTTTGCTATGAGGAATTAGGGAAGATTTCCTTGATATGTTGAATTTGTTGGGGAAAGGGGACATCTCAAAAGAACCCTTCGAGAATATCATTGAATTATGTTGAAGGTACTCAAGGGGATCCTCTAGAAATAAGAACCAAGACAAGGATCGAGATCAGGATGTCTTCACTAGGACACAGAAGTCAGCTAGTGGAGGAGCCACTCGAGCAGAGATAGGAAACTTGCTGGAGAATTTTAAAATTGATATGATGAGCTCCATTTCCTCAGAGTTAGATGTCTTGAGAGAAAAATAGAGGCAAGTAGTAGAAGATCTTACACTCGGTGTATTCTGTCCCAAAGGTAGGAAAAAGCACTCACTGAAGGAATGCCCGCTGGACAAAGCAGAAATATGTAGAATATGTGAGTTGGAGCATGACACCAAGGAATGTCCCTCACTACCTAAGTTCAAAGCAATTCTGCAGGAATCCACTTCAGATGTGGAACAAGCTTACTTCATTGCACATAAGAAACCATGGCAGCCTCGCAATTAAGGTATGAATCAGGACCCATCATTTTTCCTGAATAATATGAATGGGATGAATAATATGAATACACAATTCCCTTCATATTATTCTAATAATCAATGGCATCCATCTTAGAACCCAATGCAAAATCTTAATTCTTGGACACCATGGTTAGAGAAGTCAAACAATCAAGCTCCTTGGAATTCCAACTGAAAAAATTCTTACCAAGGAAATAACTTTCCCCATCACCAGACTCAGTATCAATAGTACCCTCCTCCATAGTATCCCCATCAACAATATCAACAGCCACAGCTGTAATTCCAAAACAATGTCGCACCTATGAATGCACCACTTCGACCACAGCTACCTGCACAACCTAACCCAAACCCGAACAATAAAGCAGTCCATCAGTTTGAGAATGACAACATGCCTGCGTATTCCATTTCCCAAGATCCCTACAACGATGTACAATTACGATCAGGGAGGGTAGTGGAACCCATCGTCACTGAGGATGTTCCATCCCCAGTGGCCGAAACTGGAGTGAATCAGCACTATGAGAATATGGTTCATTCAACAATCCCCATTATTGAGGATGTTGACATTCCTACCGAAACAGTGGATGAAACTCAAGAAGTAACACACGATGAACCATAGCCTACACAATTGATGAGAGAACTGCCATACCCTGAACGATTGGCCCCACAAAAAACAGTGGAACAACCTCGATTCAATCTCTTAGGGGAATTAAAAATTTTGTATGTCAAAATTCCACTATTACAAGCCTTCCATGACGTGCCCATTTATGCTAAGACTATTAGAGATTTGTCGGCCAAGAAACCAGGAAGAAAGCATAGGGATCCTCCCACTGTCCACGTATTGGGAACACTTTCTGAATTGATAATGGGGAAGACTCCTGTAGCAAAATACAATGACCCTGGAAATCCTATTGTGACTGTTCACATAGTAAACACACAAATCCCCAACATCTTGGTAGAATTAGGTGCGACTATTAACGTTATGACCATAGAAACTGTGAAGAAAATTGGACTCACTAACCTTTGACTGACCCCTACCATTTTGGAACTTATTGATAGATCAACAATCAAGCCTGAGGATCCTAGATGACCTTGTAATCTCTGTTGACTTGTGGGAATACCCTGCGGACTTCTTGGTGTTGCAGTCAAAGTCTCAGTTGGGGGGACACCCACTGATCCTGGGAAGACCATGGTTGGCCACAGCAGATGCCTATATCAGTTGTCGGTAAGGATCTATGAACATCTCAGATGGGACTGAGATCAAAATCCTAACCTTATACCCTCAACCTCGACCAAGCACAAAAGATGAAACTCCACTTTGGGTAGATTTGGAGGAGGAGGAAGGTGTTCAGCCTTTATTAATGATTGGGAGAGCCTTAACCTTTAAAGATGAAACTGAGGATGATACCATTAACAGTTTCATTAGTGATCCCACGTCCGTCTATAAGCATGTGTACCAGATTCTCGACAGTACATTTGATGAGAAAGAACAAGAAAATCTTACGGAAGAAACTCTAGTCACTGATGCCAGTATAATTCCAGTTCTCAAGAATTCGAAAAGTGTCCCAGTGGAAATTGAGCCAGGGAAAACATTGAAAATCAATCCAAACTTTGCGCCCAGTGAGCTGGAACTCACTCTGCTGAAACAACGTAGAGGAGCTTTCGCTTGGGAGTATACAGACATGAAAGGGATTCCTTCTTATCTGTGTACCCATCACATTTATATTAAGAGCGACTCCAGGCCTATGTGTCAACCACAATGAAAGATGAACCTGAACCTAAGAGACATAATGAAAGAGGAGATCCAAAAAATTTTGGAAGCAGGATTTATATACTCGATTTCAGAAAGTGAGTGGGTTTCTCCACTCGTGATTGTGCCAAAGAATAATGGGAAATGGAGGGTCTGCATGGATTACAGAGAATTGAACAAGGCAACGCAGAAGGACCACTTTCCCTTACCTTTTATCGATCAAGTCCTTGATACCTTGTCTGGGAAGAAGTATTTTTCCTTTCTGGATGGCTTTAGTGGCTATAACCAAATCCAGATTGCTCTAGAAGACCAAGACAAAACCACTTTCACTTGTCTCTGGGGGACTTTTACATACCGGGTACTTCCTTTTGGATTGTGCAATGCACCAGCCACATTTCAAAGAGCAGTGATTGGAATCTTTTCAGAGATGGCAAATGATTGAGTGGAGATTTTTATGGATGACTTTATTCCATATGGTGATAGTTATGAAGAAGCACTGAAAAATTTAGAAAAGGTATTGAAACGTTGTGAACAAAGCCAACTCTCTTTAAGCACTGAAAAGTGCCATATGATGATGAGCGAGGGCATAGTTCTGGGGCACTTCATCTCTTCTGATGGTATCCAGGTAGATCCATCCAAAATCAAGGTAATTGAAAATATACCAACTCTTGGAACACAAAAAGATGTATGTAGCTTCTTGGGGCATGCTAGCTATTAAGGAAGGTTCATAGAAATTTTTTCCAAACTAGCTTCTCCTTTGTTCATTTTGTTGATGACGGATGCACTGTATGTTTGGAATGATGCATGGCAAACAACGTTTACTGAGCTAAAGAAAAGGCTGTCTACAGCACCCATCTTACGGGGGCCCAACTGGGCTCTGCCTTTTCATATTTCTTCAGATGCTTCAGACACTACCATTGGAGCAGTTTTAGGACAGCAGGAAGGTAATGCTCCTTATGCAATTTATTACATTAGTAAGAACTTATCCCCCACTGAACTAAACTATATTGTCACAGAAAAGGAATTCCTTTCTATAGTTTATGCCATCAACAAATTTAGACACTACATTACTGGATACTCCACTTTTGTGCACACAGATCATTCTGCCATCAAATATTTAATGAATAAACCAATCACGAATGCTAGAGTTACTAGATGGTTGTTACTGTTACGGGAATTTGATATCACAATTATTGATAGACCAGGAAAGGAAAACGTTGTTGTAGATTTCTTATCTTGACTTACTAATAGTAATGACAATTTACCAGTTGAAGATTCCTTCCCTGATGAACATTTGTTTGCAATATCAGCTCATTCCCCATGGTATGCAGATATTGCTAACTTTTTGGCTGTAGGTAAGCTTCCAGCACATCTGTTGAAGAGAGAAAAAAGAAAGATCATACAACAGAGTGCTAGGTATTGCTGGATTGATGGCCATCTTTTCTACACAGGGCTTGATTTAGAAATAATAAGATGTGTTAGAGAAGATGAAATTTTTAGTATCCTTAAAGCTTGCCATGATGAGCCCTGTGGGGGACATTTTGCTGACAAAAGGACGGGTCACAAGGTCTTGAGAATGAGTTACTTCTGGCCCACATTGTTCAGGGACGCAAAGAAGTATGTTCAGGCATGTGATAGCTGCCAAAGGATGGGCCAACCCAACACATTAGATGAAATTCCTTTGCAGCCATAGCTTGTGGTTGAACCATTTGATAGATGGTCTCTGGATTTCATAGGGCCTATTAACCCTCCCTCAAAATAGAAATTTCACATCTTGGTTTGCACAGATTACATGACCAAATGGGTGGAAGCTATAGCCTTGGTTAAGACTAATGATCAGGCTGTGATTGATTTCCTGTATGAAGAAATTTTTACTCGGTTTGGAGTACCCAAGGAAATCATCACAGATGGTGGAACGCAGTTTGTGTCTCACAAAATGGAAGTGTTGTTACAAAAATTTCATATTCAACACATAATAACCTCGCCATATCATCCACAGGCCAATGGCCAAGTGGAGAGTTCAAACAAGGTCACCAAGGCTATTTTGACAAAGACAGTGAAAAGCCATTGTAAAGATTGGGCTAAGAGACTTCTAGAGGCACTATGGGCCTATCTCACTACATGGCGTAACACCACTGGTTTTTCCCCATATGAGTTAGTGTATGGTAAGAATGTTGTTTTCCCAATTGAATTCGAAATAAGAACTTTGAAGACAACAGTAGAAGCAAACCTTGATTTATCAAAAGGAGAGAGGAACCGACTGAATCAACTTAACAAATTGGATGAAAATCGCACAGCAGCAGTAAATCAAACAACTTTAATCCAACAACAACGCTCTAAATGGCATGATAGATTCATAAAAAAGAAAGTCTTCCAGGAAGGAGACTGGGCTTTGTTATATGATTCACGGTTTAAGAGGGATTTCAAAGGAAAGCTACACACTCGTTGGTTGGAACCTTATCAAATAGATCGAGTATTTGACAATGGAACAGTCTGGTTAATCACCATTGATGAAAACAATACACCATTATTCACAAATGGTCATCGACTACGATTGTATCACAAACTGATCTCGAGGGATGCTTTTGTTTCACATGTTGCAGATGATCCAGACTATCAGTTAACTCTAGGGCAGGGATTTTTCTCAACCCCTGTGAATTTTTAAGAACTACAATATCCACATAATTTGTACATAAATAATTTTTTTTTTCATTCTGTATTTTATCTATTTTTCATTTTTCACTTGATCGGGTTTGTTTTGAAGAATTGTGTGCAGGAATTAATTGGAGGAACAATAGTCGTGACTGTGCCAGATGATTACAGGCACCTTACATTGTTAACGCCAGGGCAGAGATTTTTCTCAACCCCTGTGAATTTTTAAGAACTACAATATCCACATAATTTGTACATAAATAAATTTTTTTTTTCATTCTGTATTTTATCTATTTTTCATTTTGCACTTGATCGGGATTGTTTTGAAGAATTGTGTGCAGGAATTAATTGGAGGAACAACAGTCCTGACTGGGCCAAATGACGACAGGCACCTTACATTGTTTCCTGATATAATAAATCTATTTTGAAGAAGATGGATGATTTATTAGTTTTCAGCAGCCAGCTGAAAATCCACCTCTTACTCATTTTGCACAGCTGCGACTCCCTACCTTGCTCATTCTTCCAACTTTCGCAGCTGTAACCTTGCTATTTTCCATTCACTTCACTTTTTCAGCAGCTGCGACTTCACTACTTTTGCTTATTTTTCCAATTTTCACGGCTGCAACTCCACTATTTTCATTCCTTTCGTTTTTCCAGCAGCTGTGACTCTGCCATTTTTTCCCATTCCACCAAGTCTAGAAGCTGCGACTCCACTATTTCCATTTCATTTTCGAATTTTTTGAGCAGCTGTGACTCTACTACTCTTACCTATTCCGCCGAGTCTAGCAACTCCTATTCCGTTCTTTTTTCCTTTTCTCTAAATTTTTGCAACCGAAACTCTGCCATATTTCGCCGAACTCTGCTCAAATCCTCTTATTCATCATCTGCAACTCCGCTAGATTGTCTGCCTTTTGGAACAGTCTCGCCGCTAATGATCTGACCTAGCTCAAATTTAAATGATGACTCCACAGCTCGAATGGCAGTCTACTAAGAACGATTAGTCCATCCTGTGTACCTGTCAAAATGAATGCACGTATTATCCAGATTGGTGGTGTCCAACTCATCTCAGCACATACGTATTTTACTAGCGATGCGACTATGAATGTAACGCCATGACATAATCGTGGTTTGAGCAATAAATCTTGAAGGTACGGGTTCTAACTATAATCATGATTAAGCATCAAATTAATTGTGGAAATTATGAGCATGTCTTGTCTTTTGTCGCCATCATCATTTCGTACACACTTAATCACCAAAGAATGTGTCGGGAGTAACAACTTAACAGTCATTTTATCCGATTCGTACCAAAATTTCCCAATTTTGCCATTTTCCTTAACTGTATCATTTACCGTGAGTTGAAAACTGCGCCATCTTTCCTGAAATACCCAATTTCAAATCTCGACTATTCCATGAATGTTCGAAGGCTGCAACTTCCACGTCTGAACTGATAAGCACTATATCTGTTGTCTGGATTTCGAAAGAAGGTTGATATGGGTAACCTGATTAGGCATGAACCTGAAAATACAGAAGCTCTGCATGTCAATGCAGAAGTTTTCGCCATTTTTGCAGCAGCTAGGTGGACCGAGTATTTCCAATGTCTACACGGTTTCCACATCGAATCAACATTACAGTTTGTTTTTTACTTGACTGATACTCATTTTGAAGTCAAGGGGGTACACATTGAGGTTAGAGAAGCCATTATATCTAAGGCACTAGCTTACCCCAGGTTGGGAAGAAATTATTTGGATGAAAGGTTCCTAATTCGACTGCAATAAGATAATTCTTGCAGTTGGGGAGAATGTTCGTCCAAAAGGTCATGGAATTGCACTGGACTCATTACCTCATCCCTCGGATCAAGTGGCAATTTTTCTGAAGAAGTATATCTCCTGTGAAGGTAGGTACCAGACTATCTATTATTATGAATTCCCTTCGTTATCTCATCTATGCCATGGCAACCTAGTTAATATGTCGTTTTATCTCTTTAAGACCCTACAAAATATGGTTGGTTATGCAAGAGAAGCCCAACACCCAGTTTCCTCCCACACCAATCATGGCCTAATTAAATTACTTATCTTGAGGGCCATTACATGTCAGAATTTAACCGGGGCTCAATTTCTTGTTGGAGCCGGGGTAATTAGAGAACCTGCATTGGAATTGGGGAGTATGGCAGAGGAAGAAGAGGACCGTAGCTCCTCGAATCCAGTTGGGGGGGAATATGGAAACCTAAATGAAATGGAAGGAGAAGTAAATATAGGGGAAGCTACAACAGCAACGGACCTTGGTATAGATGTGGTATCTGAAAACCAAAATATACGAGAAGTTGCCACATCAGCAAACCCTGTCATTGAGGAGATAGTGATGGAATTCAGGGTAGATGAGGCAGCATCATCAGAAGCTGCAACAACATCCAACCCTATAGAGGAAGAAATAGACCCTATTAAAATTGCATTAAGGGTGGTGGCTGAAGCAGCGGAAATGGTAGCATTAGCAGCTGCAGCCGAAGAAGCTAAGGCTGGAGCATCTATTGAAACTGCGACAGTTGAAGCTACAACTATGGAAGTGGAAATGCGGGAAGGAGAGTACCAAGAAGTTGCAACAGAGGAAAGCAAAGAGGTGTTGGATATTGCATCCTCCCCGGAAATCAAGGGAACTATTGTGGAAGAGGAGCAATTCGATTTTCCCTTTGGAAATTTGGAAACTCCTGTGTCACAAAAGAAAAGAAAAAGAACCGGGAATAACGGCCAGACAACTACTTCAACAAGGAAGAGGAGACCTAGAGCTGCTACAGCTGCGGCAGCAAGCAGTGTTAATCATCCATCGGAAGGGGTGAATAGAAGAAGGACTCGATCTATGGCAGCAGCTGAGACAGCAGGAGAAATTGGGGTAAATATTGAATTACCCTGAACTGAGACAACAGGTGAAATTGGAGTAAATATTGAATTACCCTAAGCTGAGACAACAGGTGAAATTGGGGAAAATATTGACGTACCTTTAGTAGAAGCAGCATGTGTCGTAGGGGAAGGCATAGAAATCCCCATCTTAGATCCCAAAACACTTGTTGACACACAGGAACCTGCTGTGAATGAACCCCATATTGAAAATCTCCTGTATGAAAATAAACTGTTAAGGGAAGAAGTACAAACACTTTGAATTGAAATGGAGAAATGGAAGGAAATAAGCAGGAAACAAGCAAAGAGGAGTCTGGATATATTAGTGGAGGCTACATAACAAGTGGAAAATTCATTCCCTGACTTGAGCCATGAAGAGCTCGGAAAAGTGATATGCCCAGAATGTGGAGACATATATAAATTGGCATGGCATAAAGTCATATTGTTGGACTTTGTTGCACAAGCACCTGAATAGACAAAGCAAGAAGGAGAAGTGCCTGCAGCGGAGCTGATGGGGGAAAATGAGCCAAGAATGGGATTAATCTCGTATCTGGAACCAGAAGAAGGAGAAGATATGCAAACTCAGCCATCAGGAGATACAAAATTACCCATGGAACAGTCTCATTGCTCAGCAGACATTGAGGTAGTCCAGGAACCTTCTTAGCAACTTGGAGAAATGAAGGAAAAGGACGTTGTCACACAAGAACCAACGCCATAGGAAATATTGATTGAAGTCGTTGAAGGTAAAATCCAAGAAGAAAATGCTATTACACAAGAACCAGCATCTTCAAAAATGTTTGTTGAGGTTGCAACTCAAATTGAGGAGGAAGAGGTTGAAATGGAGAGAAAGGATGCTGTCACACAAGAACCAGCAGTCCCAGAATCAATTGCTAATATTTCAATATAAATAGAGGTCACTACAGCATCAATGGAAGATGAGGCTGCTACACCATCAATCCACAAAGTGAAAGCTAGAACATCTGGTGATGATGTAAGAATGCTACCTTCTCAAGGAATCATTAATTTAGATTCTGATGATGAAAAGGATGTGGAGAATGGGATAATTCAATGGCTAAAGAAGATTCTATGGCTGAATCTTGAGTAAGATAAATGGCAGAAATACACTGCTCAATGCAGGACAGGGATGATTTATCTCCATGAACATAGAAATACCATCGAGGAGTTGAGAGAAAAGTGGGTTGAGGAGTTATTCTTCTAGAAAATCTGGTGGGACAAATTTCAAAAAAGGTTGGAAGAATTGAAGAAACTTAAGTCCCTGCAACAAGAAAAAGACCAAATGTATACTCTTTCCCTAGAATTACTGAGTTGTAGGGTTCCATCTCCCTCTTACCCTGTCTTTCTTCACAAACAGACAACTTTTTCAAATTGAGGGCTCTGAAGGAAGGGAGATCATTTGATCTAGCAAAAGCTACCAAATTTCTAGAAACTTTTCTGGGAAGTGATTTTGAGGATCAACATTTGTTGTGTGAATTATATTTACATGATAGGGCTTGTTACATTGACTCTCCCTCCAACCCTAAGCCTTGTTTGGGGGATGTTCAGCTGAGGGCATTTGCCTCTTTTGTCATCAACTATGTAAAATGGCAAAATGATTTCCAAACCATCACAAAGAATGAATAAAATTCTACTCTCTGGATAGGGATGAACCTCGGGATCCAAGAGGACTCATAGAAAATCATGCTAGATCTCTCAGGGTTCCTACAATTTCCCAATACTTTGAAATTTTCAAGAGAAAATCCTCACTAACTGTGTCCCGATGATTTTTAATATGCAGCAGTGTGCTTTGGAAGGTAGTGAATATAGATGGCTATATTCTTCTTCATCTTTGAGGGAAGGGGATCCATACTACCTTGAGAATTTTAAGCAATCCTTGACAAGGGTTCCTGGGTATGTGCAGTGCATGAAAACATGTGGACCTTGGTTGATTGGATTGAGATTCATATTTCCCCTCATATGGATGCTTGTGAGTCCTTACAGGAACAACTATGTTTTGACTAAGGAAGAAGAGAAGTTGTGTTGGGAGAGATGGACAGCCTGCTATGGATTTGTGCCTTATGGGGAACCACCAAAACATGCCTACATTCTCACTAGTCTTCACAGATACAGCTTGGACTCAGATTCACACTAGTGGAGGTTATTGCATGGGGACATGCAAATGGATAGTTGGGGGGAGATGTTGGGACCTAGAAATGCCCCTTTTTGACCATACCTATTACATTAGTTTTCCCTGTTACACCCTACTTTCATGAACCATATACATGCCTTTTTCTAGATCAATCAGCAATCCTGACAAGGTATAATTCATTATTGTTTCATTTAATTAAATGCCTAAGATTGTTATGGTTATGAATTCTAGCCTTCAATTTATGCTAACTTGTGTTGATTTCATTAAGTTAAGATCAAAGCACAGGTTTATGATTCGCAATGCCTTGGGAAAGAGTCATACGTGGTGCTAGTTGTTACTCTTCTGATTCGATTCCTCATATTTCAAAGGGAAATCACATCTCTCGACATGAAGCTATAACAGGTCACTGGAACAGAACATAGCTGCAACAAACAGGACACCTCCCAATTGGTTAAACCATTGATCAATTGGCTGCCAGTGGAACAACATCCTTCATGATTAATGGCCTCATTCATTATGGCTGTAACAGTTTAGATGTAACTCTGCAGGATGAAGATCAGAGATCTTCATTGCTGCACGAAATTAGTGGATCACGAACTGTATTTTGCATGTATAAATATGGGAAGGCTTTCAAAGTCTAGGGTTGGATAATTGTCATTTTGTACGGGCTGTAATAGAGAACTGAGACTGTGAATTACCATCTTTCGTGAAGAGAAGAGTTACTTCCATTTATGTGTCTTAATTCGCGGTAGTTCACGGCATCTTTGTTAGAAGGCTAGGGCCCGCCTTCTCACAGAGATTGCCGAGTTAAGTAGGTAGTTAGATTAATTCATTTTTTGTTGTGTGTTGTGGAATTGCATTAGGCGTATTTCTGATAGCTGCAATAGAGATTTATGATTGTGTTAGGAACCTATGTCAACCCTTCTCTTTACTATGTTAATATATTGTTGTTGGATGCATATGCTTTGTAAGTTGTCCCGTAGTATTTGTTGATCCGTAGTTTATATTAGCCCATAGTATTGACCCATAGTATTGGACGCATATGCTTTGTAAGTCGTCCCGTAGTATTATATGTCCCATGGTTTTGACTCATAGTATTGGGCATAGACTTAGTATATAAGTGTGTGTTGAGGTCATTGAAGCCACCGTGAAGTTAATTGTATTGAGCTTGCTCAAAGGAGGTTGCCCCCTCGAAGTGGCTCGTGATTAATATAAAAGTGATTATGTTCTGTTATTTCTGATATCTCGTGTATTTGCACTAATTAATTATTGCAGGTTCATCACATCTGGTATCAGAGCACTTTCTTGGGCTCGTTGGGTGGAATTTCTGCCAAATTTTTTTTTTCGCATCTGTTGCAGTTTCGGATTTGGGAATAATCCCTATCCACTTAACTATGGGAAGTACTTGGGCATAAGCCCTAAAACTCATTGTGAGGAGTACCACAGGAACCCCAAAGTAGCTGGCCCATTGAGAGGACCTGCCAGCGAAAAGGGCAACGACCTCTACCTGATTGACTAGTTCCCACCCGTGAGGTAAACCAAGAGCTATCATTTGTGGCAAAGTGGTTATCAGTTTTACCTGAGCCATGGAGTGAGGGGTACTTCCCCAATATGCAAGCCGTCAGACAACATTGGTGGCCGAGTGAAAAACTTGAACTGTTAGGAAGCCGTACATACCTGGGGTCCATATCTATTTTTAGTTGAATTGTTGCCGATCACTTCCGCTCTAGATCCAGCCGTTTCAGATCTATTTTGAAAGTCGTTCCAGATACAGTCGCCGTTTCAGATCCAGCCATTTTCGATCCCTTTCTGCTCCAGATCCAGCCATTTCAGATCTATTCTGAAAGTCATTCCAAATCCAGTCATTTTCGATCCCTTTTGCGCCGTTGCAGATCCATCTTTTGCGGATCCCTTCCATGCCACTGCCGATCCATTTCTGAAAAAAATAAAAATAAATAAATAAAATAAATAAATAAAAATAAAAATAAAAATTTCTCCATATCTCCCTTGTTTTCACTCTGTTTCCCTTGAAATTTTTGGGGAACCCCTGTCATCCCATTCTGCATCTTTCATTCCTGAGGACCCTATCCCCAATTCCCCTTCCCAAACCCCGAAATCTCACATTTGTCTATTTTTAGGGTTTGTCATAACTTCCTCAGATTTCACCCAATCACCTTCAAATTTTACCACAGAGTTCCTTTCTGAATTCTGCTTCTTTGTCCCTCTCTGCCAAATTTTCTCGTTCTATCACCCCGCTTCTGAAATCCCCCTTTTTGCTTTCTTGTCCTTTCGACAGTGTCCAAAATCTAGTCAAACCCCAATTACCCATCAGATTGTTCCCCAATCCAAATTTCCCTTTACTAAATCAGCTTCTGTTTGTGCTTTTCTACCCATTCCACCAAAAAAAAAGAAAAAAAAGAAAAAAAACTGGTTATGGTTGTCACCCGTGCAGAAGCACACACCATGGAGGAAGCACTTGCAGCCATCCAAACCAAACTCCAAGATCTGGATGAAAAATTTCTCACCCTCCATCTTCAGCATTCAGCCATGAACAATACCAGACAGCCAGAATCTTTTGCATCCACCGAGTTCTCTTCTTCCAGCAATTTTTCGTGGGCCAAAGCTTGATTTTCCTCACTTCAATGGTACTGATTCGACTGGATGGATATATCGAGCAGAAAAATATTTCAGTCTGCATAATACTTCTGATGCCCAGAAAGTTCCACTTACATCCTTTCATTTGGAACAGGAAGCCCTTCAATGGTACCATTGGTACATCAAAGCTCATCCCGAGCCAAACTGGACAGATTTTTGCCAACTCATTTTGCCACGATTTGGTCTTAGTGCTTTTGATGATTTCACAGGAGAACTCACTAAACTTCACCAAATTGGCACAGTGAGAGAGTATCAGACAGAATTTGAGAAATTAGCCAATCACACAGACGGATTGTCTGATGAATTCTATAGGAGTTGTTTTATCAGTGGTCTTAAGGATGAAATCCGCTTAGAGGTCAAAATGTTTTCTCCCAACACCAACACAATGATGGAAGTCCTAGGGTTGGCTAAGCTAGTCGAGGACAAGATCGCAGCTCAACAACGCTCCAAACCCACCTTTGTTCCCTTCAGAAATATGGGTTCCCAACGACCTCCCATCACACCTTCTCCTCAACCAACTCCTATCAAGCATTTGTCTGAAATAGAAATGCAGGCACGCCGAGAAAAAGGGCTTTGCTATAATTGTGATGAGAAATTCACTCGTGGACATAGATGTGTTCAACAAAAGCTCTATCTCTTGGATGTGGATTCTCCGCCTGCCTTAGAACTTGGTGAAGAAGCTACAGATATAGTAGATGATCAGGTCGACATTCAACACCGACCTGTTGACACCCCATCTCAAGACGACCCACCCGAGATCTCTCTCCATGCTGTAATCGGCGTCACCACCCCACAAACAATGCGGGTCAGGGGATACTTCAAGAATCTCCCTCTTACCATACTCATTGATTCTGGTAGCACTCATAACTTCATTGACCCTCGGATTGCCAAATAGGATGATTGTTTTGTCCATCCTTGCTCCAACTTTGAAGTCATGGTTGCCAATGGGGGCACCTTACCTTGCAAGGGGAAGTGTCATAATGTGCATATCTCTATGAAAGATTATAACCTACACTCTGACATGTTTTCCTTGTCCTTAGGCGGATGTGATGTGGTTTTGGGCGTTCAATGGTTACGCACACTTGGCCCCATCTTATGGGATTTTGCTAAACTTTGGATGCAGTTTAAAGTCAATGGGGCACAACACAAATTTATGGGCTTACAACCAGGGTCTCTCGGCATCATCAGTTCACATCGCTTGGAAAAAATCCTTAAGAAGAATTCACATGGTGTCATCGCTCAACTCAATTCCATTCAGATGCACCCATCAACAGTCTCCACTACTTCCTTGGATAGATATGCAGGTATCTTTGCTGAACCAATGCGCTTGCTGCCTTCAAGAGACCTTTCCGGTAAGAATTTAGCCACATCTACCTCTCAGCAGGAAATGATGGCTATTTTGCATGCAGTAAAGAAGTGGCAGCCATACCTATTAGGGAATTATTTCTGCATCAAGACTGATCTCCAGAGTCTAGAAAATTTTCTGGAACAATGGGTCTCCTCCCCAACACACCTGAAATGGGTTATCCACCTCATGGGGTATCCCTATGTGATCACTTACAAGAAGGGTAAGGACAATATGGTGGAATATGCTCCTTCTCGCGCAATTGATGACCCAGTTTTTCTTACAGCTCTTTCTCTGCTTGTTCCAAATTGGTTGCAATATGTTCAATAGGGCTCTCTCTTCTATGAACTCCATGCTTCTTCATCAACATGGCAATCTGGGTTCTGCAAAATGTATGACCAGGAACAATATAACTTCTTTTGGTAGGGACTAAAAATGACAATTCAACAGATGGTGGCCGACGATGATACTTTCCAAGTCAACAAGGGTGAAACGACACTCCTTTCGGGATTGCTTAAACCCTTACCCATCCCTACATAGATTTGGCCAACTATTTCTATGGATTTCCTAGCAGCGCTCTGGTGGTACAATACCACATCTCAAAGGACACCATATGAAGCAGTCTATGGAAAAACACCGCCAGTTCTTCTTCCATACACCCTTAGCAGCTCCCCAGTTCAGGAAATTGACTCGGTTCTTCGAAACTGCGATTAGATTCTTCTCATTCTGCAGGACAATGTTCACATGGCCAGAATTCGCCTGAAACAACAAGCCGATCAGAACCGTTCTGAGCGCATTTTCCATGCAGCTGATAGGGTTCTTCTTCATCTACAGCCTTCCAAGCAATCCTCCTTGACACTCCACAGGTGTCAGTGGCCCGAAATGCAACCCGAGGATGCTACCGAGGAACCACTCCTTCAGATTCTGCAGCAACCAAAGCTTTGAGGACAAAGCTTTTTCTAAGGGAGAGGGGATTTTAGGAACCTATGTCAAACCTTCTCTTTACTATGTTAGTATATTGTTGTTGGACGCATATGCTTTGTAAGTCGTCCCATAGTATTTGTTGATCCGTATTTTATATTAGCCCATAGTATTGGACGCATATGCTTTGTAAGTCGTCCCGTAGTATTATATGTCCCATGGTTTTGACTCATAGTATTGGGCATAGACTTAGTATTTAAGTGTGTGTTGAGGTCATTGAAGCCATCGTGAAGTTAATTGTATTGAGCTTGCTCAAAGGAGGTTGCCCCCTCGAAGTGGCCCGTGATCAATATAAAAGTGATTCTGTTCTGTTATTTCTGATATCTCGTGTATTTGCACTAATTAATTATTGCAGGTTCATCACAGATTGCAATCTTTATTGGTAGTTTATTCTTTGCATTACGAATAGCTGCAACTGTGTGGTGTGACAATAGTCTGTGTAGGTTAGTTTTATTAATGCATGTGTGTTCAATAGTTGTTACAGCCAAGCTCAACTCCAATTCCTTTCAGTATTTATGCTTCCTAGGATTTCCAATGATTATCAATTTAGAGTTCAAGTTTATTTTATAATTCCAGTTGCTATTGTATCTTTTGAATTCATAGATTAGGCAGATTATAGTTGAGTTATAGTAGTTGCTGGATGAATCATTTTGGTGAAGATTAAATACTGTAGTTTGGTAATTATAGGATTTAACTTATTGCAACAGTAATCTATTTCATTTCTATTCTTAGATCAGTAACTGCTAGGTTGATTTCTGTAGGAAGGTAGCTGCACTTTGAATTCCTAGATGTATGAGTTAGATTAGTTTTCTTCATGGAATGAGTTTGGCTAAGCAGATAGGTAGGATTATTATATCCATTCAGTTAATCAACTACTTGAAATTTGTATGCATAGATTGTGCTTATTTCCATTGAAATAAAAGACTTCCCTGGGTTTGAAAATTTATATTGAGCATCCTGTGTGTTAGATGTAATTAATTAGCATATAGGGTGACCAACAAGATTTAGGGTGGTGGGCCATCCTTTTCTATTTAGCAGGTAGAAAACTAGGGGTGTAGGAACATCCTTTCTGTAGTGGCAGAAGAATCCATGGGATTAAGTTCTCCATCAAGTCCGTGCTTGTAGAACAATTTTGTATACGATTTCCTCATTAATAGGAAAGCTTTGTTGGTTTTACCTTTGAGGTTTCCCTGATAAATCTATGTGTTCAAATTTTTAATTGTCCTATTCACATTGGGAATGATTATTTAACTTGTGCTTAATACTAATTTTATATAAATGGGTTGAAAGAGGAAATACTGATCCCCCCCCCCCACCTCTTAGTATTGTTGGATGAACCAACACCTGCTGCATAGTGCCCTCATTGTCGCCTAACATCTTGTGTAGTTGATGCTCTAGCGCCTCTGCTTAATATTTTAAGCACTTGGGCCTATTGGTATAAGTTTGTAGGCCCCCTAAGGTAAGCTTACTTCCCTTATAATTTTTAATACTTCTTTGGACTCCAAAGCTCATGAACTATTTACCCAATCTTTTTAGGTACTTGGGACAAAAATAATGCTAAGAATGGGGTCCCTTTGTGCAAAGATTTTGTAGCTTGTCCCACCTGATGAATACCTTCCAAATTTATCTTTCACATGATCATGTATTCCATGCAACACGATATCCATTTCCATTGCATTATTATTTGTTAGCTCCTTCATGGATGTAGTTTTTTGTAGTCTTTTTAGAGCGACGTAAGCATTTAGAACAGATTTCCACATATCAAAACCTTGTGCATTTAAATGGAGTCTCATTCTTATAATCCAATCAAATCATAATTTTATCCATAGAACAATCGAACCCCATTTGCGGAGTAGATACTTACATGTTTGCCCATGTACTCTAGAGATGTTCGGTCCAACTATCAGACTCTCTCGAAGGAATTGACTCCCTGGTTTAACTGCACCAACTGGAAGGAGGCTCGAAACCTAAGGAAGATCCAACTCCTCGGTATACTAGATCCATATAGAACGAGGCTACAACCCCTTGGTTGTCATAATTTTCAACCTATAGATAGGACTCCAGACCTCAGTAAAGTCCAACTCAATAGTTTTACTAGAACCAAATCGATGGAATCCCCAACTCCCTGAGATAACAAGCACCAACCCAAAGGAGACTTCAAACTCCTATCCTTACTCGATCCTGCCGCCCTAATATGAATAAGAAGAACAATATTCCATTGCCACTGTATCACGGTTTCCATCAACCTATACGTGTATCTATGTCCTTGTACCTGTATCATTGTCCATGTATCATTGTATTGATGTCACTATGACAATCCATGTTCATCTATGTCACAAGGACATAATCATTGTCTATCTCACAAGGCCACAAAAAATACCAATGTCACAATGTAAACTTGCACATGCCCCAAATCTGTCATCCAAGAATGGAAGCAACTTCTTCCATGATATACTTCAGATGTATAGCAAGACCATAAAGATGCCTCCAAAGAGTGTAGTCAAATCCCATAAATAATCACCAATAGACTTCATCTATTTTCACCTTCAAACCCTTACATCATAGACCTCATATTCCATTCCAAAATCTTAGAGGGATCTCATGCCAATATGATTACCATGGAATATTCCAATACAATAACCAATAATATCTATGCCATTGGAGAGTGGTTTTTGATAATTTCTCATTTTGCGTATTGGAGAGCATAGCTTGTCCATGCTTATGGAGTGTACCAATTTCGAGGAACGTGAAAGATTCCCACCCTAATTGGAAATTGGAGAGGCCATTGTGCATTGGTCCATGAGGAAACATATTAAGAGGATGTGGCACACATTTGTGGCAAGATTCTCTCACCAATTTGAGTTCAATATGAAGGGTAACATACTTGGGGTAGTTTAAGAGATATTATTCATGGCATGAGTCATGTAAGGTCGAATTGGAGTGGAATAATAAGTCCCATGGAAGAGGAAGAGACATCTTAGAATAATTGTGACAGTTGGGCTAGATTCCGTAGCCTCTAGTGTGACAACAATGATGAAGATGCTATGACACCTATGACACAAATCAGACCTGAATGTTGACATCTAAAATATATGACATGTTAGGGATAAAAATATCCTCCAAGAACATGCACAAGGGAGTTAGTGCAGCCAAAGTGACACCTATTCGAAATGAGGGAATAAGGAGACCATGAATTGTTGGACAAGTGGCACACATTGGAATCTCTTCCCAAATTGAGTTGGAAGGAATTCGACCCATGGAGGACTTGAGAAGTTTATAAAAGTCACAAGAACAAAGAAGGAGAGTAGATTTTGATCATTTTTATTTGCATCTTTGCAATTTGGAGAGCTTGTACCTTATCATGTAGGTGGAGTGTTTACTCTAATTGGAAATTGGAGAGGCCATTGTGCATTGGACAAAAATTGGAGAGGCCATTGTGAATTGGACAGAAAACCAGAATTTGATAGAAATTGCAAATTTGAAATTCGCAGGTCACTTTTGAGGAGTAAATTTCTAGAGTTTTCAAAATCTGAGCACACCAGCTTGCTCACCTCAGTCAATTGCATCTCCCTGTCCAGTTAGAAGTTTGAAATTCCAAGTTTGGATTTTTAGGGTTTCTCTGTCAAACCCTAGCTAGCTCCAAATCAAGTGGTAAGATCTAAATCTTTTATTTCCATTAATTGATTTTCTCATTAAGATGTCTCGCCACACCAAGCCTGAGGATATTAAGCTTGAAGGGGCTGATAACTTCCGAACATGGAAGTATAGGACTGGGTTAATCCTAGAAGAGAATGAATTGGATACCTACATAAGTTCTAGTCCTAGAGGGAGATGAGGTTAAGGCCTTACATAAGAAGAACTTGGTCAAGGCCAAGAGGATCATTGCAGATTCTATCAAGGACCATCTCATACCACATGTGTCATCCCTAAAGACACCCAAATAAATGTTTGACTCCTTGACCAAGCTGTTTGAAGGAAAGAACATAAATCAAAAGATGAATTTGAGGAATCAATTAAAGAATGTCAAGATACAAAATGCAGAGACCATGCAGTCACACTTTACAAGGGTCTCTCAGATAAAAGAACAACTTGAAGCCGTTGAAGAAGATAATATAGAGAATGGAGAAATAGTGATGACAACCTTGAATGGTCCTCCTAGGTCATGGGATTCCTTCATCCAAGGAATTTGTGCTAGGAAGAAACTCATCACATTCAGTAGGTTGTGGGAGGAATGCTCATAAGAAGAATCTCGAATTGTAGCTCGAAAAGAAAACATGGGTAGTGAATACCAAGCTCTCACAACAAACACCAAGAGGAATTACAACAAGAGGTTGCATCCTCATCACAACAAGGATATTGTCCCAGGAACACAAGCAGCTCCCACAAGAGGAAGAAAACTTTGTTAGAGACTCCAGTAGTTTCTGCAAGGAAGCAAAGATTGAGAGGGAGTCCACCCAACAACCAAATAAAGATAAGTATTTGAATTATATGAGACCAGATATTTGCTTTGTATAAACACATTGAGTCAGTATATGGTGCAACCCAAGAAAGTTCACCTAATTGCGGCAAAACATGTGATGAGATATCTGAAGGGTACATTGGATTATGGACTCAGATATGCCTCATATAGTGAGTTCATACTGTATGGGTACACAGACTCAGATTGGGATGGAAGTGTTGAATACAGAAAGAGTACCTCAGGCAGTGCTGAATACAGAAAGAGTACCTCAGGATCATGTTACTTTATTTTCGGATTAGGCGTGATCTCATGGCTCAGTAGAAAGCAACCCTATGTTGCACTTAGTACAACAGAAGTTGAACATGTAGTAGCTTGTTCAGCGTGTTAATTTTTGAGCATTAATTCAATATACTCTAGGATCTTTACTAAGAGAATAACATGTACAACATATCAATCATATCAAGCATGTATCAAGCATATCAAACAATCACATAAGACAATGGACACACAGAGTTTCACTGGCAAAAACCATAAAGGTGAAAAACCCCACAACTTCCTCAGAGAAAGAGAGAGAAATGATACAACCAATGTACAACTAAAGTACAAGAGACAGTCTTCTCCTAGATGCTGATCCTCCTCCTCACATGTGCACCACTTTCTGAGTGATAGAAGAGTGAGTAATGAGATGATTAAAATAGAGATCTCCCGATATCTATTTATACTTGTCCTATGCTGCCTAATAAACCTATGGGGCCAGCTTGTCTAACTTAGCCTAATAACCCCAGGTTACATTATATCGAGGAGACCCCTCTACTAAGTGGTCTAATAACCCATTAGCAAGTTACACCACTTGCAACACTTGACATCAATACAAATGACGACACTTCCATATAGAGGAATAATACATCTCTATAGGAGTACAATAATATATAGATGAAATACATTCCGAAGTTACATATACATCAACACTCCCTCTTAACTAGGAAGGTATTTCTCGACACAGATCTGCAGGCACAAGTCTTCTTCTCTGCATCATCATTAGTGAATCATCATCCTTGAATCATTGTTATTGCCACTGCTGCTATCTCAATAAATCTCTGAATCTACTCGTCATAGGAAGTTCTACAGAGCCAGTCCTTTTTCATACTGGATGTAGGCCCACTACTTATAGGTCTTCATCATCTGTGCAAACGGTCTGATAGAGGTGGTCTCTCAGGATTGATTTTATGTGTTGATGCAATACCTGACAAGAGCATCCCAGGAAAATTTATGTGCCTAAGCACGACCGACAAGATCTCCCAGGACTAATTACATGCATCCCCTTCACAATACCTTTAAAGAGCATCCCAGGAACATTTATGTGTCACAGCACAAGGCAAGATCTCTAAAGAGAATTCCAGGACTTATTATGAGCACACAGCTCAACCTCTTGGATCTCCAGGACTGATTACATGTGAATAGACAATACATTTAAAGAGCATCCTAGGAACATTTATGTGCTGCAGCATGAACGAAAATATCTCTAAAGAGAATCCCAGGACTTATTATGAGCACACAGCTCAACCTCTCGGATCTCCCGGACTGATTACATGTCTCTGTAGTAATACCTCATCCCAGGAATGATTACGAGCACACAGATCAACCTATCAGATCTTGAGGACTGATTACATACTACATAGCAATACCTCATCCCAGGACTGATTATGAGCACACAGCTCAACCTATCGGATCTTTGAGGACTGATTACATGCTACTTGCACAACCTCCCACATATAATCTCTGACCTCCAAGTATCAACCTGATACTCATGATCCAACTGATCATCATCGCACGAAACATCATCCTAATGCTCATGATCATACGAATCATCATCACTGCACTGTCATGATGCATATCATCTAGAGCAAAATCCTGAAGCTCATCATCCATGATCATCCTAATAATACATAGTATCTACCTGGTACATATCTAATACACGATCCACCTGATCATAGAATGTATCCACTTGATACATATCATGCATCCATTTGATGCATATCACATACATGATCCACCTGATAATACAGTGTATCCACCTGATACATTTCATGCATCCACCTGATGCATATATAGAGCAGTAACTGGAGCATCGTCTTGATGCTCATCATCTAGTGCTTACATCCACAGCCATGGGAAGGATCCTCCTCTCACCATGCTTGGAATGGCTTCCAACAAATGTGTCCATCACTTCTTCCTCCGAAGTGTCATCAATTTGAAGAACACCAAGCCTCTCCCTGAAGTACTCAAACTTCACTCTAGCTAGTGGTTTCGTCAGCACATCTGCAACCTGCTCATGCATCGCAACATACAAGAGATTCACTGCTCCTCTCTGCACCATATCCCTGATATAGCGATATTTGATCTCAATGTGTTTCGACCTGTCGTGGAACAACCGCGTTCTCAGATAGCTTCACACAAATCTGGTTGTCACAAAATATACCAGTAGCCTCTAACAGGAGATCAAATAGCTCATACAGTAGCTTCCGGAGCCATATTGCCTCACAACTAGCCGAAAAAGCTGCAACATACTCTGCTTTGGCTGTACTCAGTGCTACATAGGTTTGCTTCCTGCTAAACCAAGAGATCACACCTGATCCCATACTGAAGCAGCCCCCATAAGTGCTCTTCCTATCTGTAGCACTGCTTGCCCAGTCTGAATCAACATAACCCTGCAGGTTAAACTTTTGATTCACATCATACTTGAGCCCATAATCAATTATACCCTTTAGGTACCTCAGAATATGCTTTACAACAACTAGGTGAACACCTCTCGAATCTATCAGGAACTGGCTCAATGTGTTCACTACAAAGCAAATATCTGGTCTAGTGTTCATCAGGCACATCAAGGACCCAATCATCTGACGATACACCGTGACATCAACCGGATCAGATGAAGCATCACACAGAAGCTTTAGGTTTGATGCCATAGGTGTGGCCATGGCCCTTGCAGTCCATCATCCCAAACTGCTTCAGGATCTCTACTGCATACTTCCCTTGTCCAAGGAAGATCCCAATTTGTACTCTGCCACACTTCCATGCCTAGAAAATAGTGCATCATCCCCAAGTCCTTCATCTCGAACTCGGAAACAATCTTCCTCTTCGTGTCGGCCATCAATCTATCCTCACCAAGTCCTAGGAGCTTGCTTCAAGCCATACAAGGCTTTCTTCAGTTTGCACACATGAGTCCCTCTTTCTGGGAGAAGCCACGAGCTACAAACCTCACTTTGTATTTCTCCATGCTACCATATGCAGCATGCTTGATCTTATAGATCCACTTGGAAGTCACAACAGACTTCCCTTCAGGTCTTGGGGATCACATCCCAAACATCATTCTTCATGATCAACTGGTATTCCTCAATCATGGCATTCTTCCCCAATCCTGGGAACTTCATATTCTTCAATATCTTCAATACATAGCTTTGTTGCTGGAACAAATGTTGTAGTCCTTCTTTTGTAGGTGATGGTATACAATCTTTCCTACAAGACAAGTTAAATTGCATGATTAGAAAACATCTCATAGTTTTCAAAACAAATTCTTACACATAAAGAAATATGTCATACAATCATGCATTTAATTTAGCCAATGCTTTAATACAACATTTATCCATATCCCATAACTTTCTAGATGCCTTCCAATCCCTACCAGAACATTGTTAAGAGTGTGCACAACTCCCAACATGTCAGCAAAGAGGTTTCATTCTAGATAGGTAGCAATGGAATGTTGTACAGTGCCATAATCCACTTACCCATTACATGCATATTAGTAGTATACTATTCATTAATGCAATTATTCTAATATTCATAATACACTATTAGATTTTCAGAAATTTCAATCTGATCTAGGATCTTAACTGAGAGAATAACATGTACAACATATCTACAACATATCAATCATGGACACAATAATGCAAGCACAGAAGAGACACAAAGTTTACTTGGGGAAAACCATAAAGGTGAAAAACCCCAATAACTTCCTTAGAGATAGATAGAGCAATGATACAACCCAAGCATAAGAGATAGGCATCTCCTAGCAGCAACTTCTCCTCCTCCACAAGTGCGCCACTCTCCAAAGAGTGTGTGTGAGAATAGAATGATAAAATAGAGTGCCTCCCGCAGTCTATTTATACTTGACTTACTTGCCTAATAACCTTTAATAGGTCGGCCTCGACTTAACCACATAAAACAAAGCTGACTGGGCCAACACCCAATAGGGTGGTCTAATAACCCTTTGACCCACATGTCTGACCCCCCAATAGGGTGGTCTAATAACCCTTCGGACCACATGAATTATACAGGGCCGACCCCAACAAGGTGGTCTAATAACCCATCAAGTATAAGTTACGACACTTACAATATAAATGACGACACTTCCGTATAGAGGAATAATAACATCTCTATAGGAATGCAATATACAGATATGAAATACATTCCGAAGTTACATATACATCAACACTCCCTCTTAAATAGGAAGGTATTTATCGACTTGTTCTTCTAGCACAAGTTTTCTTCTCTGAATCATCGTCATCGAATCATTATCATCGTCATTGCTGCCGCTATCTCAATCAATCTCTGAATCTACTCATCATTGGAAGTTCTACAAAGCCAGTCCTTTTTCATACTAGATGTAGGCTGATGACCTGCAGGTCTTCATCATCACTGGCCATACTGTGGAATCCTCATGGCTTATTATGTGAGTCAAAAAAACCTTGAAAGAGCATCCCAGGACTGATTATGAGCACACAACTCAACCTATCGGATCTCCCAGGACCTTTTACATGCTACTCCACAACCTATCCACGGCCACAGAGTATCACGAAGCACAGCCCAGATGCACATCACACAACACTTATATCTACGCCATGGGAGAACACATATACAACCATGTGAGAATGGAACAACACTTATATTGCAGCCATGGGAGAACACATCTACAACCATGCTCAAATGGCCCATCACTTATATCGCAGCCATGAGAGAACACATCTACAACCATGCTCGAATGTCCCCAGCAATTATATCGCAACCATGGAGACCACATCTACAAACATGCTCGAATGGCCCCAACACTTATATCGCAGCCATGTTGATGTATATGTAACTTTGGAATGCATTTCACATATATGTATATTGTATTCCTATAGAGATGTTAGTATTCCTCTATACGGAAGTGGTTGTATTCCTATAGAGATGTTATTATTCCTCTATACGGAAGTGTCGTCATTTATATTGTAAGTGTCATAACTTATACTTGATGGGTTATTAGACCACCTTGTTAGGGTCGGCCCTGTACAAGTCATGTGGGTCAAATGGTTATTAGACCACCCTATTGGGGGTCGTCCATGTAGGTCAAAGGGTTATTAGACCAACCTAGTGGGGGTCGGCCAAATCAGCATTATGTTAAGTGGTTAAGTTGAGGCCAACCTAGTTGAGTAAATGTCAAGTCAAGTTAGTGTATAAATAGAGAGTGTGTCTCTCTCATTTTACACATTCTATTCTCTCACTCACACTTGGGAGAGTGGCACACTTGTGGAGAAGGAGGCTCTGCTGCTAGGAGAAGACTATCGCTTGTATTCTGGTTGTATCATTGCTCTATCTATCTCTGAGGAAGTTATTGGGGTTTTTCACCTTTATGGTTTTCCCCAAGTAAACTCTGTGTCTCTTGTGTACTTGCATTATTGTGTCCATGATTGATATGCTGTAGATTTGCTGTACATGTTGCTCTCTCAGTAAATATCCTAGATCATATTGAAGTAAATTCTGAAAATTTAACATGGTATCAGAGCAAGCCTAAAAGAAGGCATGATATGGCATGTATGACACTTGTTGCACTTACGATGCTAGGGTTTGATATAGCAAAAAGCAGTCATCATAGAACTTTCGCTATAAATCCGTTTCGACAAAGTTTTCAGATCTGAAACTTTTACAGGTCGAAGATCAGATCTCCATGTACCTTGTGTCCAAAGGAAAACCTCTAATTCATTGTACTTTATGATTTACGATTTGTAAAATATAGGGTTTCTGACTCTTCCAGATCTGAGTCAAAATCAGGTGACCTTGGGAAAAAGGTCATAACTTGGGATAGGAAGCTCCAAATGAAATTTTGTAAAAATTGACAGGTAGTACACAGACTTTACTATCTCACGAAATGTTTTCAGAGGTCGAAGTTGAACCAGTGACACGTGGAACACCGTACAAGGTCGCTCTCCTGTATTATCCCATAAACAGGTCACGTTGCGACACTTGGTATAACTCTCTCTCAGAGAATCCAATTGAGTTCAGACCTGTCGGGATGGAAAGTTAACAGGTCGGGATATCTCAGGAAAATGTTTCAGACCCTGTGGATCAAAAAGTTTGGAGTTACACCAGAAACAATCAGGTACATATTTCTGTCAAAACAGAATTATTTTTGAGTACCTTCATTCATGGCTTCCAGAATTTAGGGCTTCTGAGAAAGTTGGAATTTTTGTAATCGGAGACCACAGCTGGATGCTACTCATCAAAATCGAAATTTAGAGACCAATATCAGATTTTTTGGTTGGGAAGAAGGCCGGGCTTGATCAAACCCTAGTTTGGGACTTTGATCGGAAAGATGGAAAATTAGGGCTTCTGCAAAAATTAGAATTTTGGAAATCTGTGACCACGGCTGGAAGCTCCTCAGAAAAATCAAAGCTTAGAGTTTTGAATCAAATATTTGGTTGGTTGAAGCTCCGGGAAACTCAAACCCTAATTCAAGGTCCTCCCTAGTGAATCCGGAAATTTAAAAGGCAATTTCGAGGGGTGAAACTTTGCAGTTTTCAAATTCTGAATATACCAACTTGATCAGATCATCAAGGCGCATATTTCTATCCTTTCGGAGGTTTGAAATTCAAAGTTTGAATTTTTAGGGTTTCTTTGACAAACCCTAATTCAGCTCCAGGTCCAGTTCTTGCAAATCAAGTGGATTGGGTTAATCCTAGAAGAAGATGGATTGGTCACCTGCATAAGTGAAGAAGTTCTTGTCTCAGAGGGAGATGGGGCTAAGGCCTTCCATAAGAAGATTACAAGCAATCTTGACAGGTATGGATTACAAGTTTATGTTGTTCGCTAACATAAAAGGTACACCAAGAAAGACAAATCATGTTCTAATTCAAGAACATATGATCATGGTGACATGAAGACAAAGATTCATCCATTGTCATGGATCGCATAGAAGATCTACTTTCGAGGTATGTATAACTTGGTCCTACAATGGTTAACCTATGAGACATGCAAGTTACTAGCACAAGTCACTGAAGAGAACCAGAAGACATTATGTGGGTATGTTAGACATAACTAGATAGCATGCTAATCCAGGATGGATGTAAGTTCAAGGACAGGTAATCCAGAAAGCAAAGATCAAGAGGGAGCACACTCCAGTTGTTCCTGCAAGAAATCAAAGGAGCACACTTCAGTAGTTTCTGCAAGGATGCAGATATTCAGAGGGAGTTGACCACTTCTCACAATCCACATCAGAATGGAGTTGTAAAGATTCAGAGGGAGTCCACCCAACAACCATACAAAGATAAGTATTTGGATTGTCATTTCTTACATAATGTTATTCAATGATCTATATGTTTATGTTCCTCGAATTAGGTTGTGTATTATGCATATTAGAATAGTTGCATTGATGAACAATATACTACTAATATACATGTGTAAGTGGCCTATGGCACTATACAACATTCCATTTCTACTTATCTAGAATGAAACCTCTTTGCTGACATGTTAGGCGTTGTGCACACTCTTAACAATGTTCTGGTAGAGATTGGAAGACATCTAGAAAGTTATGGAATATGGATAAATGTTGTATTGAAGCATTGGCTAAGATAATTGCATGACCGTATGACATATTTATTTATGTGTAGGAATTTGTTCTGAAAACTATGAGATGTTTTCTAATCATGCAATTTAACTTGTTGTGTAGGAAAGATCGTATACCATCACCTACAAAAGAAGGACTACAACATTTGTTCAGCAACAAAATTATCGATTGAAAATATTGAAGATATTGAAGCTCCTAGGATCTGGGAAGAATGCCATGATCTAGGAGTACTAGTCGATCATAAAGATGTTTGGGATGCAGTCCCAAGAACTGAAGGGGAGTCTGTAGTGACTTCCAAGAGGATCTACAAGATCAAGCTTGCTGCCGAGTTCGATATGAAATATTTGGGAATGATGCATTATTTCCTAGGAATGGAGGTGTGGCAGAGTGCAGGTGGGATCTTCCCTGGTCAAGGGAAGTACACAGTAGATATCCTGAAGAGATTTAGGATGATGGATTGCAAGGCCATGGACACACCTATGGCATCGAATCTGAAGCTTCTATGTGATGCTTCATTTGAGCCGGTTGATGTCTCTATGTATCGTCAGATGATTGGGTCCTTGATGTACCTAATGAACACGAGACCAGATATTTGCTTTGCGGTGAACACATTAAGTCAGTTCCTGACAGATCCGAGGAGTGTTCATCTGGTTGCTGTAAAGCATGCTCTGAGGTACCTGAAGGGTATAGTGGATTATGGGCTCAAGTATGAGGCGAATCAAAAGTTTAACCTACAGGTTTATGTTGATTCAGATTGGGCTGGCAGTGCTGCAGATAGGAAGAGCACATATGGGTGCTGCTTCAGTATTGGATCAGGTGTGATCTCTTGGTTTAGCAGGAAGTAGTCCTGTGTAGCACTGAGTACAGCTGAGGCAGAGTATGTTGCAGCCTATTCAGCTAGTTGTGAGGTAGTGTGGCTACATAAGCTACTGTCTGAATTATTTGATCTCCCATTAGATGCTACTGGTATCTTCTATGATAACCAAAGTTCTGTGAAGCTGTCTGAGAACCCAGTGTTTCATGATAGGTCGAAACACATAGAGATCAAATATCACTATATCAGGGATATGGTGCATAGAGGAGCTGTGAAGCTCCTGTATGTTGCGACGGATGAGCAGATTGCAGATGTGCTGATGAAGCCACTAGCCAGGGTGAAGTTCGAGTACTTCAGAGAGAGGCTTGGTGCACTTCAGATCGAGGTTCCTTCCAAAGGGAAGTGATGAGTCCGGAAGATGCAGATGCACATGAGATTTCCTGACATGGTTGATATGTTCTCCCTTGGTCGTGATGTAATTGCTAAGCCATTTTTCACATGGTGGTAGATGTGTTCTCCCATGGTGAAAAAGTAAGGGCTGGAGCCTTCCCCGAATGGTGGTAGATGTGTTCTCCCATGTCGGTGGTGTAAGTGCTGGATGATGTGCATCTGGGCTGTGCTTTGTGGACGATGAGATGATCTGAAGAGGACAATGCTATGATGATCAGGAGGATCATGGATGATGAGCATCAGGACGATGCTCCAGTTACTGCTCTGTGTATGCATCATGTTGGATGTTGGATATGATCAGTTGGATCATTTATATGTATATGTATGTACGCATCATTTTGGATGCTGGATATGATCAGTTGGATCATTTATATGTATGTACGCATCATGTTGGATGCTGGATATGATCAGTTGGATCATTTATATGTATGTACGCATCATGTTGGATGCTAGATATGATCAATTGGATCACTTGTATGTATTTTTCTATATGCATCATGGTGGATGCTTGGACCATGTATCTGTATATGTATTAGGTGGATAATGTATGGTGATATGTATCATGTATTTGTATTTGTATCAGGTGGATACACTGTATGATCAGGTGGATCATGTATGATGATATGTATCAGGTAGATACTTGGTATGCATTAGGTAGATGCATTGTATGATCAGGATGATCATGGATGACGAGCTTTGGGATGTTGCTCCAGATGACATGTAGCAGGATGTTGCAGTGATGATGATCAGGATGATCATGTGTACATCAGGAAGATGTATGGTGAGTATTAGGTTGATACTCTATGGCTGTGGAACAGGTTGTGCAGATAAGCATGTAATTTGTGCCCTGGGAGATTTGCAGATAGTCTTTCGAGGTTTTGCCTATGGCATGTAATTTGTACCCTGGGATATCTGGAAAATGCTCTTTCGAGGTTTTGCTTGGGAGGACATATAATTTTTTCCCTGGGAGATCTACATATAGTCTTTCAAGGTTTTTCCAATGGCATGTAATTTGTGCCCTGGGATATCTAGCAGATGCTCTTTCGAGGTTTTGTCCTATGGCATGTAATTTGTGCCCTGGGAGATCCGATAGGCTGAGCTGTGTGCTCATAATCAGTCCTGGGATGCTCTTTCGAGGTTTTTCCATGACCACATGTAATTTGTGCCCTAGGATATCCGATAGGTTGAGCCTTGTGCTTGTAATCAGTCCTGGGATGCTCTTTCGAGGTTTTGTGGTGACCACATGTAATTTGTGCCCTGGGAGATCTGATAGGTTGAGCCTTGTGCTCGTAATCAGTCCTGGGATTCTCTTTCGAGGTTTTGTGGTGGGGTCACATGTAATAAGTCTTGGAGATCTGGACAGGATGAAAAAGGCCTCATATGCTCTTTAGGGTTCTTGCTAGTCAAGAGACTCTTTTAAGGTTTTGTGACGCACGTAATAAGTCCTGAGATTTCCACAGTATGGTCAGTGATGAAAAAGACCTACATGTGGTGGGCCTACATCCAGTATGAAAAAGGACTGGCTTTGTAGAACTTCCTATGATGAGTAGATTCGAAGATTGATTTAGATAGCAGCAGCAGTGACGATGATGATGACTCGATGACGATTATACAGTGACGATGATCCAGAGAAGAAGGCTTGTGCTAGAAGACCTGTGTCGATAAATACCTTCCTAGTTAAGAGGGAGTGTTGATGTATATGTAACTTCGGAATGTATTTCACATATATGTATATTGTATTCCTATAGAGATGTTATTATTCCTCTATACGGAAGTGGTTGTATTCCTATAGAGATGTTATTATTCCTTTATACGGAAGTGTCATCATTTATATTGTAAGTGTCATAACTTATACTTGATGGGTTATTAGACCAACTTGTTGGGGTCGACCCTGTATAAGTCATGTGGGTCAAATGGTTATTAGACCACCCTATTGGGGGTCGGCCATGTGGGTCAAAGGGTTATTAGACCACCCTAGTGGGGGTCGGCCCAGTCAGCATCATGTTAAGTGGTTAAGTTGAGGCTGACCTAGTTGAGTAAAGGTCAAGTCAAGTTAGTGTATAAATAGAGAGTGTGTCTCTCTCATTTTACACATTCTATTCTCTCACTCACACTTGGGAGAGTGGCGCACTTGTGGAGGAGGAGGCTCTGCTGCTAGGAGAAGACTATCTCTTGTATTCTGGTTGTATCATTGCTCTATCTATCTCTGAGGAAGTTATTGGGGTTTTTCACCTTTATGGTTTTCCCCAAGTAAACTCTGTGTCTCTTGTGTGCTTGCATTATTGTGTCCATGATTGATATGCTGTAGATTTGCCGTACATGTTGTTCTCTCAGTTAAGATCCTAGATCAGATTGAAGTAAATTCTAAAAATTTAACAAGCCATCGGAGAACACATCTACAACCATGTTCGAAAAGCTCATGTGCATCTGTGTCTTCGGAACTGATCACACATAATTCAACTGATTATGTAATGTATCCACCTGATACATGTCATCACATATGATCATCCTGATCATCATCACTTCATCGTCCTGATGCATGTCATCTGGAGCAACATCCTGAAGCTCATCATCCATGATCATCACGATCATACAATGCATCCACCTGATGCATACACAGTATCTGCCTGATACATATCATCATACATGATCTACCTGATCATACAATGTATCCACCTGATACATATACAAATACATGATCCACCTGATCATACAATGTATCCACCTGATACATCTACAGATACATACTCATGATCCAACTGATCATATCCATTATCCAACATGATGCATATACATATAAATGATCCAACTTATCATATCCGACATCCAACATGATGCATATACATATAAATGTTAAGATCCTAGTGGGCGGTCTTCACTAACATCTCGAGGTTTTGGTGTAACGGTTCGTATCATTTGGTATCAGAGCCTCCACCTAGGTTCAAGTCACAGAGCGGGTGGCAACGTCGGCATTGCAGTGTTCGTCCGGGGCTCGTATGGCGCAAAGGGGACACCACCGTATGGGCGCACATCCAGCCCAGAGTCTGGACTGCGAAGCATGGTGGGATGTTAAGATCCTAGTGGGTGGCCTTCACTAACATCTTGAGGTTTTGGTGTAATGGTTCATATCAATAAACGATCCAACTGATCATATTCAACATCCAACATGATGCATATACAGAGCAGTAATTGGATCATCGTCCTGATGCTCATCATCCAGCGCTTACATCCATAGCCATGGAAGGATCCTCCTCTCACCATGCTTGGAATGGCTTCAGCAAATGTGTCCATCACTTCCTCCTCGAAGTGTCATCAATATGAAGAACACCAAGCCTCTCTCTGAAGTACTTGAACTTCACTCTGGCTAGTGGTTTCGTCAGTACATCTACAATCTGCTCATCTGTCGCAACATACAGGAGCTTCACTGCTCCTCTCTGCACCATATCCATGATATAGTGATATTTGATCTCAATGTGTTTCAACCTGTTGTGGAACACTGGGTTCTCAGACAGCTTCACACAACTCTGGTTATCACAGAAGATACCAGTATCCTCCAATGGTAGATCAAATAACTCAGACAGTAGCTTCCTCAGCCATACTGCCTCACAACTAGCGGAACAAGCTGCAACATACTCTGCTTTGACTGTACTTAGTGCTATGCAGAACTACTTCCTTCTAAACCAAGAGATCACACCTGATCCCATACTGAAGTAGCACCCAGAAGTGCTCTTCCTATCTGTAGCACTGCCTGCCCAATCTGAATCAAGATAACCCTGCAGGTTAAACTTTTGATTTGCATCATACTTGAGCCCATAATCAATTGTAACCTTTAGGTACATCATAATATGCTTTACAACAACTAGGTGAACACCTCTAGGATTCGTCAGGAACTGGCTCAATGTGTTCACCGCAAAGAAAATATCTAGTCTTGTGTTCGTCAAATACATCAAGGACCCAATCATCTGATGATACACAGTGACATCAACTGAATCAGATGAAGCATCACACAGAAGTTTTAGGTTTGATGCCATAGGTGTGGCCATGTCCTTGCAGTCCGTCATCCCGAACCTCTTCAGGATCTCTACTACAAACTTCCCTTGTCCAAGGAAGATTCCATCTACACTCTACCACACCTCCATACCTAGAAAGTAGTACATCATCCACAAGTTCTTCATCTTCAACTCGGCAAAAAGCTTCTGTTGCATGTCGTCAATCAATCTATCCTCACCTGTAACAAACAAGTTATCTGCATACAAAAGTAGTATCACTGGATTGCCTTCCTCAACCTTGTAGTAAAGGTTGGAATCCAATTTACTCTTGGTAAAGCCCAAAATGGATAGAAAGTTGTCTATCCTACCATACCAAGTTTTGCACATATATGACTTCCCGTCATGTGTCTCAAAAGCAAGTGGCTGCTCCACATACACTTCCTCTTAGACTACACCATCCAAGAAGGTTGTCTTGACATCTGTCTGGTGTATCTTCCATTTCATCACTACAGCCAGAGCAAGTACTGATCTGATGGAAGTGTACCTAGTTACAGGAGCAAAAGTTTCTTCATAGTCTATTGCTTCTTTCCACGAGCTACAAATCTTTCTTTGTATTTCTTTATGCTGCCATCTGCAGCATGCTTGATCTTGTAGATCCACTTGGAAGTTACTACAGACTTCTCTTCAGGTCTTGGGACTGCATCCCAAACATCTTCATGATCGACTGGTACTCCTCGATCATGGCATTCTTCCATTACTTCATCCCAGATCCTGGGAACTTCAATATATTCAATATCTTCAATATCTTCAATAGATATCTTTGTTGCTAGAACAAATGTTGTAGTCCTTCTTTTGTAGATGATGGTATCTTATCTTTCCTACAAAACAATTTAAATTGCATGATTAGAAACATCTCATAGTTTTCAGAACAAGTTCTTACTCTTAAAGAAATATGTCATACAATCATGCAATTAATTTAGCCAATGCTTCAATACAACATTTATCCATATCCCATGCCTTTCCAGATGCCTTCCAATCTCTACCAGAACATTGTTAAGAGTGTGCACAACTCCCAACATGTCAGCAAAGAGGTTTCATTCTAGATAAGTAGCAATGGAATGTTATACAGTTCCATACGCCACTTACCCATTACATGCATATTAGTAGTATGTTGTTCATTAATGCAATTATTCTAATATGTCAAAATACACATCCTAATTCTAGGAGCATCAGTATATACATCATTGAACAGTATTATTTAAACAATCAAATATGCAAGAAATGACAATTAAATACTTATCTTTGTTTGGCTGTTGGGTGGACTCCCTCTGAATCTTTGCAACTCCATTTTGATGTGGATTGTGAGAAGTGGTCAACTACCTCTGAATATTTGCATCCTTGCAGAGACTACTAGAGTGTGCTCCCTCTTGATCTTTGCTTCCTGGATTACCTGTCCTTGAACTTATATCCATCCTCGATCACTATGCATGCTTACAAGTATCATTATTCTGATATCCTCGAGATATCATACATAATCATACATTTATTAGTATATTCTCAATACTATCAAAACACAATAATCTTAAGCATGTATAGTCATGATCATTTCAAACAGAAATAATAAGCATTAGTATTCAAGGACTCTTATGGCTAGTCATATCATAAGTTAAAGTAAGAAACATAATATGTCTAAACCTGTGATTACTCAAACCTATACTTTCATGACTCTTCTGGTTGATCATATCATCAATTAAGGTAAGAAACATAATATGCATACACACATGTTTATTCAAACCTATGAATAATCATTATTAATCATGCCATGTATACTTATATAAGAGATCCTATCACAAGGTAGGATTCTAACTTGATATAGGAAAAACATACCTAGATTAGTATGTTAGCTAGTTATGTCTAACATACCCACATGATGCCTTCTTGTTCTCTTCAATGACTTGTGCTAGTAACCTGCATATCTCATAGGTTAACCATTATAGAACCAAGTTATGCATACCTCATAAATAGATCTTCTAAGTGATCCATGACAATGAATGAATCTTTGTCTTCATGTCACCATGATCATATGTTCTTGGACTAGAACATGATTTGTCTTTCTTGGTGTACCTTTAGCGGACAACATAAACCTCATACAACACCATAATGCATTAGTACAATCATAAGTGTTAACACCCTAATCAATGAATATCTTCTATCATGCATTCATAATTTTATTGAGGTGATACGACAAGTATAAATTTGATCAAGATTGTACTAACCGTAATAATATGAATACAAACATACCATAAACTTAATCATGAACAAATATCGAAACATAACTGGATAAATCATACCTGTCGATATTGCTTGTAAGGTATTAGCCTCATCTCCCTCTAAAACAGGAACTTCTTCACTTATGCAGGTGACCAATCCATTCTCTTCTAGGATTAACCCAATCCACTTGATTTGCAGGAACTGGATCTGGATTAGGGTTTGTCAGAGAAACCCTAAAAATTCAAACTTTGAATTTCAAACTTCTGAAAGGATAGAAAGATGCGCCTTGATGAGATGATCAAGCCAGTATACTTAGAATTTGAAAACTGCAAAGTTTCACCCCTCAAAATTTCCTTTGAAACTTTTGGATCTTTTGGACAGGATCCCAAACTAGGGTTTGATAAAGCCCACCCTTCTTCCCAACGAAAAGGTTCGATCCAAAGCTCTAAGCTTCTATTTTTCTGAGGAGCTTCCAGCCATGGTCATAGATTTAAAAAATTCCCATTTTTGTAGAATCCCTAATTCTCCACTTTTCCGATCAAAGTCCCGAACTAGGGTCTGATCAAGCCCGGCCTTTTGTCCAACCAAAAATATGATCTTGGTCTCTAAATTTTGATTTTTATGAGTAGCATTTAGCTGTGGTCTCCGATTACAAAAATTCCAACTTTCTCCAAAACCTTAATTCCCGGAGCCATGAATGAAGATGATCAAAATCCAATTTTGTTTTGACAGAAGTATGCACCTGATTGTTTCTGGTGTGACTTCGAAATTATGAATCCACAGGGTCTAAAACTTCTATTTGTGGTATCCTGACTTTTCATATTTCCAACCCCATAGTTCTGACCTCAATTGGATTCTATGAGAGAGAGTTATTCCAAGTGTCGCAACGTGACCTGTTTATGGAATAAAATAGGAAAGCGAACTTGTACGGAGTGCCACGTGTCACTGGTTCAGTTTAGGCCTTTGAAAAAGTTCCTGAGAAAGTACGGTCCGTTCAATACCTGTCAAGTTTTACGAAATTTCATTTGGAGCTTCCTAAACCAAGTTATGACCTTTTTTCCCAGGTCACCTATTTATGACTCAGATATGTGTTGATGTATATGTAACTTCGGAATGTATTTCATCTATGTATTTCATATATATTTATTGTACCCTTATAAGAGATGTGTTATTCCTCTATAAAGAAGTGTCGTCATGTGTATTGACAAGTGTCGCAAGTGTGTGAACTTGTCGATGGGTTATTAGACCACCATGTGTGGGTTCGGCCCTATTTTATGTAATATATAATTGATGTACCTAACTAGACAAGTCGGCCCCATAAGGATATTGGGCAAACAGGTTAAGTATAAATAGAGATCGGGAGATCTCTATTTGGATCACTCGGAAACTCATACTTCTCTCACTCAGAAAGTGGTGCACTAGTGAGGAGGAGGATCATCTGCTACTAGGAGACTATCTCAGTGTATTTTGGTTGTACTTTGGTTGAGCCATTGCTCTCTCTATCTCTAAGAAAGTTGTGGGGTTTTTCACCTTAGAGTTTTCCACACGGAAACTCTGTGTCTCTTGTCTCTCATGCTTTTGATTCTTGTGATGATTGACATGCTTGATATGATTGTTATGCATTGATATATTGTATATGTTATTCTCTTAGTAAAGATCCTAGAGTATTGTGAATTAATGCTCAAAATTTAACATGGTATCAGAGCTAACCTAAGAAGAAGACATTTTGCAGTGACGAAAACTTGAGTTTCTTGTTTATTGGGTTTCTCTCAACAGATTTTGGAAAAGAAGTATAGTAGATTGACTCTACTCATCAAGTAGAATCTATCTATCGAATTAGAATTCAATTCTGAGCATTTTCAGATTTGGCCCTAAAAATTAGGGTTTCCACAAAAATAGGAATTTCTGAAATATGAAGCCATAGCTGGAAGCTCCTTGCAAAAATAAAAGTTTAAAGCTTTGGATCAAGATTTTTGGCTGGGTAGATCTCCGGGAAACTCAAACCCTAATTCAGGGCTCTCCCTAGTGAACCCGGGAGGAGAAAAAGGCAAATTTGAAGGGTAAAGCTTTGCTGATCTCAAATTCTGAATACACCAAGCTGATCAGCTCATCAAGGTGCATCTTTCTCTCCTTTCAGAAAGTTGAAATTCACATTTTGAATTTTTAGGGTTTTTTCGACAAACCCCAATCCGGGACCAGATCTAGTTTTCAGCATTTCAAGTGGTAAGACCTAAATCTTTTCTATTTCCATTTGAAGTACTCTTTAATATGTCTCACCACACCAAGCTTGAAGATAAGCTTGAAGGGGCTGATAACTTCCGATCTTGGAAGCATAGGATTGGGTTAATGCTGGAAGAGAATGAGTTGGACTCATACATAAAAGAAGACATCCCTATCCCAGAGGATGAAGAGGCTAAGATATTACATAAGAAGAACTTGGTCAAGGAAAAGAGAATCATTGCTAATTCTATCAAAGACCATCTCATCCCCCATGTGTCATTTCTGAAGACACCCAAAGAGATGCTTGACTCCCTGACCAAGTTATTTGAAGGGAAGAACATAAATCGGAAGATGACTTTGCGGAATCAATTGAAAGGGGTCAATATGTTGAATGGAGAAACCATTCAATATTACTTCTCCAAGGTCTCTCAGATCAAGGAACAACTTGAAGCTATGGATAAAGTAGTGGACAATGATGAAGTTGTTATGACCACTCTGAACGGCCTACCTAGGTCATGGGACTCCTTTATTCAAGGAATATGTGCAAGAAAGAAATTGATCTCTTTTAGTAAACTATGGGAGGAATGCTCTCAAGAAGAAGCTAGAATTGTAGCTCGTGAAGAAAAGATGGGAGGTGAAGATCAAGCTCTCGCAACTCACAGCAAAAGAAGCAAGCCCAAGAAGGAGCACTCTCACTACAAGAAGTCCACTCACTATCACCAAAAGAATAAGAAGGATCTAAGGTGCTTCACATGCAATGAGAAGGGTCACTTTGCTTCAGATTGTCCCAAGAACAAAAGGGATAACAACAACATCACCAGCAAGAAGAAGAAGGGCAGCAAAAGAAAGTTCCATGCTCATGCTGCCGAAGATGATGAACCTCCAAAGAAGAAGGCTAGGGCAGAAAGTGATGATGACTCATCAAGTGAAGAAGAGTATGTTCTAATATCTGCTCTCATAGGTACTATCTCCCACGGTTGTAATGATTGGTTAATTGACAGTGGGGCTTCCAAACACATGACTGGGTTTTAGGAATCTTTTGTAAACCTATATGAACATGAATCACCCCACAAGGTGAATGTCAAAACCCGAAATTTCCGAAAATAAATTTTTTTATTTTATTTTATTTGAGATAGCAATAAATGTTATTAATTGCATTCCTTGATCTGTTTGTTTTAGTTACATGATCATAATTTTGTTTAATTTATATGTTATTGTACTTATATCTTGTGAGTTTTTAAATGTAGTTATTGATTTTCTTTTGTTCTCTAACTTCAAAGGGAGAAATTGCCATAGCTGACTGGCTTACTTAGCTTTCGAGCTAAAGCATAATCCATCCTTTTTCTACAGGTATACAGGTAAGGTATGGATCGTCGGCAATGACTCTTAAAAGCATTAAACCATTTTTTTAACTATACCATAATGCTCAGTAAGGGTCTAATATTCTTTAACAGGTTGTCAAGTGTAAGAAGGTAGATTTCCCTTCCTGTAATATTCATGAAATCTTGTTTGATAGAGAGTTGACAGTTTACAATAAAATGTGATAACTTTTGTTTTGGATGTGATAAGCATTACTATGAAGTATTGTCTCTTTGATATTATCATTGTGCTGTAACCATGTCTCTTATTTAGTGCTGTATAAAGTCACTGGGTCATGTTATTCATTTCATTTTTAAATGTTTTAATAATACTGTATCTTTTACCTCCCCTCTTATAAAGGAACGGAAACAATTCCTCGTAAACAATACTTAATGCTAGCATTGTGTTATGCTCTGTCAATTATCTATCCCGACGATGGGTGTGACCCCTGTCGTTCTCATGAGACTGGAGGTGTGATAACAATAGTAATATGGTGTTCTTATCCATTTATAGTTCATACAACATCATCAACTTATAACTTGTTATAATGCGTTAGGCTTGTTCCATGCATAGAATACTTTTCTTCCTTGGTTTTGAACAGCATTCATTTGTATGGAATCACACGTTAGGTTTATCAAATATTACAGGAATTATAAGTATTATCCTAATGTTTGTGTGTTTAGGTGATGATATAAAATCATAAGGCTAAAATATATATAGTTAATTATTTCACTCATGATATCATTATAATGATACACCAATTGATGAATCTTCATTGAGCTTTTTAACAATATTGACTATACCAAATTGTAATTTGTTTGTAGGGCAAGGTTTATGTCCTCTAAGTAATATTGAAGACAACTTCTAATCATGCATTAAGATGACTCCAGATAGTGTTTTGATCATAAGGAATATCCCTACCATGATCACACCTTATCTATTCTATGATTAGCAATGGAGAAACAATAATTTGAAGACACCACGAGAACTATGGATTTTCAACCCATGGCAAGTTAAATTATTTAGAGGCTACGTGGACAATTCCCATCCTTGTATTAATGATATAAAAGAATTGTCCGAAACCCTTCTAAGTTAGTTCTCTCTGCCTTCGGGCTCGGCTACCTGTGGAAACCCTCCTGGTCTGAATTTCTTCATGGTGGTACTGTGAGTTGCAGCTTCCATGCTGCTATGGCTCGTAGAGTGTGTCTCTTATGTGGGTTGTGAGTCAGTAAGCTCTGTTATTGGCGCTCTAATGTACATTGAGCATCTTGGTTATCTCTTCTTCTGTATCCGAGGGATATCAGTTTCCAGGTCTTCTCTCAGCCCTCATACTCATTCCCTGGAGTTGTTTCAGAGCCATGGTGCTCCTACTGTCGGCATCTAAGAAGTGGTCATAACCCTGGTTTACCTTCTTGCTTTCAAATCTAATCTGTTCCTGGTAGTGTTCTGAATATTTCTTGGGTACGGCGTTCATTGTGGAGAGGGAATCTTAGAGTTCCTAACTCATTCTTCTGGTGATTAAGGCAATGTCTTCCACATAACTTAATTCGTTGCTACAGGGGCATTCACTATGTTTTTGCTTCCTCCATAGTCGCAGGTAAGCTATATCATTTGATTTTGTGGTTGCCATTTAAAATAAAGTGTTTATTTTTTTATAAATATAAAAGTTGTAATTAATCGTCGGCTTATAATGTGCAGGCACTGGTAAACCCTGAGAGTGTACGAGGTCCAACCTCCGGTGCTTTGCTCCAACTGGGTAAGCCTGGTTATACCATGGCTTTTTTCTCCCTTTGATAGTTTGGATGGTTAGGGTTGGGTCTAGGAAGACCTCCTTTGTGACTGTTTAATTGATGCGTGTATACACATGACTGACCCATAAGATGGGTGTGGTAATATATGAAATTCGATCATATGTAATGTGTTTGTTCTTCTTACAGTGGTTAGGGTTTGTGTAAGAACTTAATATCATAAAACGAACAAGCTGTGGCTTATACTATCGTGACGGCCATTGGTTTCTTTGTTTGGTTATTGTATTTTTATTTTAAAAAGATTGGGTACTTCCCAGTTTTCATGAAAGTTTAAATATACTGAAATTTTTCCTGTAAGATGGCCTGTGAAATGTCTGCTTTTCCTTTCAATGAAATATAATGCACAGTAGTAGAGATGTTTAAGTTTTTAAGATACATTCAGTGAAGATAAATAGCTCGGCTGTAGGTGATGGCAGTCCTATTTCTCAACTTTTTTATTTTGTTTTTGCGTGTTTGAAAGATAATGATAGGGGTTCATTAAATCCTACAGTGGTAAGCTGATAATGTGTTAATAAACCTGTCGAATTGGGGTTCTCACCCAAAATTGGAATACTGTAATAACTACTAAGCTGTTCGTGCTCTGTTGGTCGTTGTAAAGCTTTCCTGGATAAATTCTATGACTTTTCATTCTATTAAATAATGTAAAAGAGCTACGACTGTGAAAGAATTTATTGTAAGAATTTAATTGATAGGATGCTACGTCTAAAGCTTCCTGTAGCTTTCGAGCTGATATGTGTGGCATTTTGACTTTATGTTTTAAAATTGTCAATATTTGAAGTCTGGCTGCGGCTGTGGTAGATTCGTTGTCCAATTTTTCCATGTGGAATATTTGTAATAAAATTTCATATTGTTTTAAATAATTAGAGTATTAGGGTTTGATTCTGAGATGGCAACCATGGTTTGGTTCACAAGCTATCTCTGTAGGGATGATTCCTAAATTTGATAATTTATTTTATTGTTAAGTTAGGTCTCTGTTGAGACTGTACAATCACAAAAAGATTTTGGAGCTCGACAGTGAACTAAAATTATAGTGCTGGTAAAAGATTAAGACTGGACATAAAAATATTACTTAGTTTAAGCTCGGCCTCGAATTAGTTTTATTCTGTCTTTGTCTGATTCTTTTTATAGTTTAAATAACTAGGTCAAAATCTACCGAAGGTTTCTTGTTGTAAAAGAAAAAGAAAGAATAGGAAGGATAGATTCTAAACAAACTCTACGGTCTCAAATCTTGTGTTTTAATTTAACTAATCAGTTTGTTTTGGTCAGAACTCTGTCAAAAGTATTTTAAACAGAAGAACGACATTGCTGTACTGTTATTTCTATTCCAAGGTTAAGTTAAGTAAAAATTCAGCCGGTCCTTCCTTATATTCTGTCGAAAATAAATATTCTAAGTTTAACAGTTACCACCATTGCTATTACTTCAGTTCTACTACTGTTTACCATGCACTGTAAATAATTTATCCATAAGATCATAATAATATAAGGAAATATTAACACAGTAACTATTATTAAATATACTACTGATATCCAGGGATTGCGAATATCTTAAATAACACCAGTAATAATGAAGATAAATATATCATGCATTCATTTATGATTTAATAAATAACAGGAGTGAGTGGCAGAACCTGTTTTCAAGCAGTGGACAACAACAGCAATGGGAGGCTGTTCCTCCCTACCAACTCCTGGAGAGTGCCCAGACAACACTTCTCAGGACCCCCGAGCTCGCTCTGGTCTAACTGGCTGGATCTAGGTACAACAAACCATTCACTCAGCCAAAACAGCTAAACTGGAACCAAGTTACTGCAGCATCCCTCTCAAACCACTTCCTTACTGATTATCCCACTTCCTCAATGGGACTCCTGAATAGCATTCACCTGAATGTATTCTCCCTCCAGAACTATGTTGAACCCCCAGCTCAGTTCATTGAGTACTATTTAAAAGATTGCCTAGGTCTTAGTTGGGTTAACTGTCATAAATGAGCCACCTGCTCATATTCCACTTTCTTGGGGAATCATGACCCCAAAATATAGGGAGGTTGCCACCTGCAACTTAGGAAGTGTTTGAGGATGCTGCCACTTGTCTTTTGCCTTTCCACCTAGTTCCACCCACCAGTTAGACCAGTAACCTCTTTTAACAGCTCTCCCATGCTGTTGTCTCCATAATTTATTTATTAATAATAAAATATTTAGAATTTACATTCCATTTCTGGTGACTCTGCTGAGTCATCAATTCCTACTTAGCATTAAATTTAACATAATGTCTCAGGAATATTAATAAAATAATTACATTATTTTTGCAAAATTGAGGTATGTGACATACACACCCCCTTAAAATGTAACATTGTCCTCGATGTTACTTATTCTTCATCTTCAGCCACCTGCTGGAATAGATGTGGGTATGCTTCCCGCATCTTACTTTCCAGTTCCCAGGTAGCTTCTTCAGGACTAAGGTGCTTCCATTGCACCTTCAGCTGTCCAATTATGCGGTTCCGCAGAGTAATTTCCCTCCTCCCGAGGATACAATTCGGTTCCACCAGAACTTCCCCTTCTGGTTCTACCTGTACAATGTTCCAGTCAATAACATGAGTAGCATCATGAACATACTTTTTCAGAACAGAGATATGAAAAACATTGTGTACTTTTAAATTTGGTGGTAATGCTAGCTGATAAGCAACTTGACCGATTCTAGATAAAATTTCAAACGGACCAGAGTAATGTGGTGCTAATTTTGCAGAACTTCCCAGTCTTAGAGAGCTCTTCTTTGGCCTTACCTTGATGAACACATGTTCACCTACCTGGAACTCTTTAGGAGTTCTTTTCAAATCTGCTTGACTCTTTTGCCGATCCTGGGCAATCTTCAAATTTACCTGCACTTGTTTCACAATCTGTTCCATCTCTTTTAATAAATCAGGTCCTAATACTAACCTGTCTACGGGATTACTCCAAGAGATAGGAGTGTTACATTTACGTCCATACAAAATTTCAAAAGGACTAAACTTAGCTGATGATTGATAACTGTTATTGTATGCAAATTCTGCTAAATGTAAATAATCCTCCCATTTACCTGGTTGATCTTTAACATACATCCTTAGCAGATCTTCTAATACCTGATTAACCCTTTCAGTTTGTCCATCCATCTGAGGATGGAAGGAGGTGCTGAAATTTAATGTGGTGTTTAATCCTTTAAACAAGGATTTCCAGAAATTCCCTGTGAATTTAGGACCCCTGTCTGATATAATAACTTTTGGAATACCGTGTAACCAAAAAATCTATTTCAGAAATATATCAGCTATGTTTGCAGCCTTGTAAGTGGTTTTAACAGGAATAAGGTGTGCTGATTTACTTAATTTATCTACCACTACCATAATTGAATCATTTTGATGCCGATTTTTAGGTAATCCCGTAATGAAATCTAAACTAATTATCTCCCACTTCCAATTGGGAATAGGTAAAGGTTGCAGCAACCCAGCTGGATGTTGGTGTTATGTTTTCACTTGTTGGCAGTCCATACATTTAGCTATATACTCAGCTGTTTCAGATTTCATATTAGGCCAAAAATATTCTTTTCTCAACATGGTGACAGTCTTCTGGTAGCCTGGATGCCCTGAGTAAGGGGTTTTATGAATTTCATCCAGAATTAACAGTTTAACTTTAGGTGCATTCGGAACATATAGCCTGTCTTTAAACAATAAAAATCCATCTTCATTCAGACTATATCATTTTATCACACTTTCTGTAGGTTGTTCTTTGGCTGCAGCTTGTAAATGCTGATAATTTTCATCTGATTTTATCCCTTCAGCCAACTGTTCATTTAAATCAGAGGTATAAGTGCTGCTAGCTGATACAAAATTCAGCTTTGCATTTCTGCTCAAGGCATCAGCCACCTTATTTTCCTTTCCTTTTATGTGTTGAATTTCAAAATCGTATTCACTTAAGAATGCCAACCACCTGGCTTGTCGTGCATTTAAATTAGGCTGATCTAAAAGGTATTTCAGACCCTTATTATCAGTCAGTAGAGTGAATTTTCTGCCTATTAAGTGGTGTCGCCACATCTTTAAAGCATGGATAACAACAGTTAATTCTAGGTCATAAGTGGCATAATTCTTTTCATGAATTTTCAGCTTCCTAGATTCGTAAGCAATGACATGTCCCTCTTGAGTCAACACTCCGCCTAGACCATCATTACAAGCGTCGGTGCAAACCACAAAATCTTTATTTGGATCCGCTATTCTGAGAATAGGCGCAGTTGTCAATAAAATCTTAAGTTTCTTAAAGCTTTCTTCACACTTCGCGTTCCAATCAAACTTCTTGCCTTTCTTTTGCAAGGAAGTGATTGGGTTGGCTATTTTTGAAAAGCCTTCAATAAATCTCCGGTAGTAACCGGTAATTCCCATGAAGGATCTAACATCTGTTACATCTTTTGGTACCGGCCATTCTTCAATTGCCCGAATCTTTTCAGGATCAACTGAAATCCCTTCCTTGGTTACTACATGTCCTAAGTACTGGATTTCGCCTTTAAAGAAGTCACACTTGCTGAACTTCGCAAAGAGCTGCTGCTCTCTTAGTTCTTGTAAGACTATACGTAAGTGTTCTTTATGCTCCTCTTCATTCTTAGAATAAACTAATATGTCATCGATGAATACGACAACAAATTTATCTAAGTACTTATGCATTATGTTATTCATTAAGCACATAAAGACAGCTGGGGCATTAGTAAGCCCAAATGGCATTACGACAAATTCGTAATGTCCGTACCTTGTTCTAAAAGTTGTTTTGAAAATGTCTTCTTCTTTAATCCTCACCTGATGATAACCCGATCTCAAGTCTATCTTAGAGAACACCGTAGCTCCACGTAGCTGATCAAACAGATCATCTATACGAGGTAACGGATACCTGTTTTTAATCGTCATCTTGTTCAGCTGACGGTAATCTATGCAAAGTCGCATAGTTCCGTCCTTTTTAACAAAAATTACTGGTGCTCCCCAAGGGGATACACTGAGTCGAATGTAATTCTTGTCTATTAACTCCTTTAACTGAGTTTTCAATTCGTTAAGCTCCAAAATATTCATACGATACGGGGCTTTTGAACTGGGGACAGCACCTGGTACCAGCTCAATTGTAAAGTCCAGCTCCCTTTTGGGAGGTAGTTCTGGGATTTCCTCTGGAAAAACATCAATAAATTCATTGACTATAGGGATGTTCTCTACTGTTATCTTGCTGCTTTCAGACTTATCTGTCTCATCTGTAATAGTTACAGCATAGGTCTTGCACCCTTTTCTGACTGCCCTTTTAAGTTGTAAGGCAGAAATCTTCCTAACTATTGTTTTCCTAGGAATACCCCTGACAGTTACAGGCTGTCCATTACTGTTTACACATCTAAAAGTTTTGTCAAAACAGTTTAAAACTACCCTATGCTGTTCCAACCAGTCCATTCCGATAACTATGTCATAAGAGCCAAGTGGCAAGACATTTAATTTAACTGTAGTTCTAAAATCATTCATATTTAAGATACATTCCTTAACATAACAGTTTACTTTCCTTTTTGCCCCAGTAGCTAGTTGTACAGACCAAGAATTATCAAATCTTTCAACAGTCAACTTACATTTTTCTACTAGCTGGGGTGAAATATAACTAAGACTAGCACCCGGATCTATTAAAATAGTTACAGGGGTTTTGTTAATCATACCTCCTACTTCCACCATGGAAGTTTGATAGTCAACTTGGCGGTTCTCCAACGCTGCATTGATTCTGGGCATAGTCCCTGCAAAGTCCCCAACAGTCATTTCATCTTGAATAGTATGAATATTGCTGATTTGTTTCTTTCGATTTGGTCAAACTGAAGCATAGTGTGGGCCATTGCATTCCCAGCACTTAACAGGTTCCTTTCGTTCAAAATTCTTAGTGTAGTTTCCATGATTGTTAGGAGTCTCCTTGCTGCCTTTGAAATTGTTGGAATGATTAGCGGCTCCATTTTTGTTTCCCTCGGAGCTCTTACCATTAAAATGGTTTCCATTCTTGTTATTCTTGAAATTTTTTCTGAGGTACAAACTCCTTTTTCCTGTACTCAAGCTGATGGCTATTCTTTTTAGCCTTCCAGTTAGCTATCCCTTCTTTCTTTTTATTCTGTTCAAAACAGAAATTTGCCTTGCGCATAGCCTCTTCCAGCGTTTTGGGGTTATCATATTCGATTCTGTCCTTGATATGATAGGGCAGACAGCTAAGAAACCGCTGTATTTTTGGTTTCTCCTCGACAAAATACGGCACATACCTTAACAGGCTCAAGAATTTATTGTTTAAGTCCTTCATCGTCATAGATCCTAGTTTCAGCTCATAAAATTCCTTGGCCCTCTCCTCATAGTACTGTTCGGACAGAAATTTCTTTTTGAAGTACCTTTTAAAAGTACTCCAATTGACTTCTTTTTCTCTGATTCCCTTGACCCTTTTCAGGTCTTGCCACCATATGTCCGCCTTTCCAGAAAGGTTGTAGATGGCCATTCGTGCCTTCAGCTGATTTGAATAGTTATAAATCTGGAAATATTTTCTCATTCCAGATAACCAGGATTCTGCCTCTTATCCTGTTTCAGATTCTCCGTTGAAAGTTGGGGGTTTTATTTTCTTAAACTCCCCGGAAATTTCTTCATAAGGCTTGTACTTTTTCCTTCTGTTGTGCGGCTCAGCTTCACTGTTGTCACTAGTAGTGCGATAACTGTGTTGTTCCCTTCTTTCTTCAGATGATGAACTGCTGTCAGATTTAGATGGTTTCCTCCTTTTTGACCCTCTTTGTTGACTAGCTTCTTCTGAGTCAGCTCTTTTGCTCCTTCCTTCTGTCTGAAATTTTTCTAATAATAATTGATTTAGCTGCTCTTGTGTTTTCAGAATCCTTTCATTATCTTTCTTGACTGTTTCTATTTCTGTCTTTAAACCTTTTATGGTCTGCATCAGTTATGAGGAGTGAGCGATTACTTCCTCTATCATCGGTTCTCTCGACATCTGTCTTGTCGCAGTGTTTGGAGATTCCTCCTCAGCGTATTCTCCCAGTTTTTCCATACCTGCTTGTTAGATTCAGAAAAGAAATTTTCTGCTCTGTCTTTATGAAACAGAAAGTATAAGTTAGTACATAACATATATATATAATTTTATTGTCATTTGCACTGTTCTGCGGAAACTAGTAGAGCCATACAAAGGCCTAGTGTCTGAACCATGCTCTGATACCACATGTCAAAACCCGAAATTTCCGAAAATTAAAAAAAAAAAATTATTTTATTTGAGATAACAATAAATGTTATTAATTGCATTCCTTGATCTGTTTGTTTTAGTTACATGATCATAATTTTGTTTAATTTATCTGTTATTGTACTTATATCTTGTGAGTTTTTAAATGTAGTTATTGATTTTCTTTTGTTCTCTAACTTCAAAGGGAGGAATTGCCATAGCTGACTGGCTTACTTAGCTTTCGAGCTAAAGCATAATCCATCCTTTTTCTACAGGTATACAGGTAAGGTATGGATCGTCGGCAATGACTCTTAGAAGCATTAAACCATTTTTTTAACTGTACCATAATGCTCAGTAAGGGTCTAATATTCTTTAACAGGTTGTCAAGTGTAAGAAGGTAGATTTCCCTTCCTGTAATATTCATGAAATCTTGTTTGATAGAGAGTTGACAGTTTACAATAAAATGTGATAACTTTTGTTTTGGATGAGATAAGCATTACTATGAAGTATTGTCTCTTTGATATTATCATTGTGCTGTAACCATGTCTCTTATTTAGTGCTGTATAAAGTCACTGGGTCATGTTATTCATTTCATTTTTAAATGTCTTAATAATACTGTATCTTTTACATCCCCTCTTATAAAGGAACGGAAACAATTCCTCGTAAACAATACTTAATGCTAGCATTGTGTTATGCTCTGTCAATTATCTGTCTCGACGATGGGTGTGACCCTTGTCGTTCTCATGAGACTGGAGGTGTGATAACAATAGTAATATGGTGTTCTTATCCATTTATTGTTCATACAACATCATCAACTTATAACTTGTTATAATGCATTAGGCTTGTTCCATGCATAGAATACTTTTCTTCCTTGGTTTTGAACAGCATTCATTTGTATGGAATCACACGTTAGGTTTATCAAATATTACAGGAATTATAAGTATTATCCTAATGTTTGTGTGTTTAGGCGATGATATAAAATCATAAGGCTAAAATATATATAGTTAATTATTTCACTCATGATATCATTATAATGATACACCAATTGATGAATCTTCGTTGATATTTTTAACAATATTGACTATACCAAATTCTAATTTGTTTGTAGGGCAAGGTTTATGTCCTCTAAGTAATATCGAAGACAACTTCTAATCATGCATTAAGATGACTACATGATAGTGTTTTGATCATAAGGAATATCCCTACCATGATCACACCTTATCTATTCGATGATTAGCAATGGAGAAACAATAATTTGAAGACACCACGAGAACTATGGATTTTCGACCCATGGCAAGTTAAATTATTTAGAGGCTACGTGGACAATTCCCATCCTAGTATTAATGATATAAAAGAATTGTCCGAAACCTTTCTAAGTTAGTTCTCTCTGCCTTCGGGCTCGGCTACCTGTGGAAACCCTCCTGGTCTGAATTTCTTCGTGGTGGTACTGTGAGTTGCAACTTCCATGCTGCTATGGCTCGTAGAGTGTGTCTCTTATGTGGGTTGTGAGTTAGTAAGCTCTGTTATTGGCGTTCTAATGTACATTGAGCATCTTGGTTATCTCTTCTTCTGTATCCGAGGGCTATAAGTTTCCAGGTCTTCTCTCAGCCCTCATACTCATTCCCTGGAGTTGTTTCAGAGCCATGGTGCTCCTACTGTCGGCATCTAAGAAGTGGTCATAACCCTGGTTTACCTTCATGCTTTCAAATCTAATCTGTTCCTGGTAGTGTTCTGAATATTTCTTGGGTACGACGTTCATTGTGGAGAGGGAATCTTGGAGTTCCTAACTCATTCTTCTGGTGATTAAGGCAATGTCTTCCACATAACTTAATTCGTGGCTACAGGGGCATTCACTATGTTTTTTCTTCCTCCATAGTCGCAGGTAAGCTATATCATTTGATTTTGTGGTTGCCATTTAAAATAAAGTGTTTATTTTTTTATAAATATAAAAGTTGTAATTAATCGTCGGCTTATAATGTGCAGGCACTAGTAAACCCTGAGAGTGTACGAGGTCCAACCTCCGGCGCTTTGCTCCAACCGGGTAAGCCTAGTTATACCATGGATTTTTTTTCCCTTTGATAGTTTGGATGGTTAGGGTTGGGTCTGGGAAGACCTCCTTTGTGACTATTTAATTGATGCGTGTATACACATGACTGACCCATAAGATGGGTGTGGTAATATATGAAATTCGATCATATGTAATGTGTTTGTTCTTCTTACAGTGGTTAGGGTTTGTGTAAGAACTTAATATCATAAAACGAACAAGCTGTGGCTTATACTGTCGTGACGGCCATTGGTTTCTTTGTTTGGTTATTGTATTTTTATTTTAAAAAGATTGGGTACTTCCTAGTTTTCATGAAAGTTTAAATATACTGAAATTTTGCCTGTAAGATGGCCTGTGAAATGTCTGCTTTTCCTTTCAATGAAATATAATGCACAGTAGTAGAGATGTTTAAGTTTTTAAGATACATTCAGTGAAGATAAATAGCTCGGCTGTAGGTGATGGCAGTCCTATTTCTCAACTTTTTTATTTTGTTTTTGCGTGTTTGAAAGATAACGATAGGGGTTCGTTAAATCCTACAGTGGTAAGCTGATAATGTGTTAATAACCCTGTCGAATTGGGGTTCTCACCCAAAATTGGAATACTGTAATAACTACTAAGTTGTTCGTGCTTTGTTGGTTGTTGTAAAGCTTTCCTGGATAAATTCTATGACTTTTCATTCTATTAAATAATGTAAAAGAGCTACGACTGTGAAAGAATTTATTGTAAGAATTTAATTGATAGGATGCTACGTCTAAAGCTTCCTGTAGCTTTCGAGCTGACATGTGTGGCATTTCGACTTTATGTTTTAAAATTGTCAATATTTGAAGTCTGGCTGCGGCTGTGGTAGATTCGTTGTCCAATTTTTCCATGTGGAATATTTGTAATAAAATTTCATATTGTTTTAAATAATTAGAGTATTAGGGTTTGATTCCGAGATGGCAACCATGGTTTCGTTCACAAGCCATCTCTGTAGGGATGATTCCTAAATTTGATAATTTATTTTATTGTTAAGTTAGGTCTCTGTTGAGACTGTACAATCACAAAAAGATTTTGGAGCTCGACAGTGAACTAAAATTATAGTGTTGGTAAAAGATTAAGACTGGACATAAAAATATTACTTAGTTTAAGTTCGGCCTCAAATTAGTTGTATTCTGTCTTTGTTTGATTCTTTTTATAGTTTAAATAACTAGGTCAAAATCTACCGAAGGTTTCTTGTTGTAAAAGAAAAAGAAAGAATAGGAAGGATAGATTCTAAACAAACTCTACGGTCTCAAATCTTGTGTTTTAATTTAACTAATCAGTTTGTTTTGGTCAGAACTCTGTCAAAAGTATTTTAAACAGAAGAACAACATTGCTGTACTGTTATTTCTATTCCAAGGTTGAGTTAAGTAAAAATTCAGCCGGTCCTTCCTTATATTCTGTCGGAAATAAACATTCTAAGTTTAACAGTTACCACCATTGCTATTACTTCAGTTCTACTACTGTTTACCATGCACTGTAAATAATTTATCCATAAGATCATAATAATATAAGGAAATATTAACACAGTAACTATTATTAAATATACTACTGATATCCAGGGATTGCGAATATCTTAAATAACACGCAGTCATAATGAAGATAAACATATCATGCATTCATTTACGATTTAATAAATAACAGGAGTGAGTGGCAGAACCTGTTTTCAAGCAGTGGACAACAACAGCAATGGGAGGCTGTTCCTCCCTACCAACTCCTGGAGAGTGCCCAGACAACACTTCTCAGGACCCCCGAGCTCGCTCTGGTCTAACTGGCTGGATCTAGGTACAGCAAACCATTCACTCAGCCAAAATAGCTAAACTGGAACCAAGTTACTGCAGCATCCCTCTCAAACCACTTCCTTACTGATTATCCCACTTCCTCAATGGGACTCCTGAATAGCATTCACCTGAATGTATTCTCCCTCCAGAACTATGTTGAACCCCCAGCTCAGTTCATTGAGTACTATTTAAAAGATTGCCTAGGTCTTAGTTGGGTTAACTGTCATAAATGAGCCACCTGCTCAGATTCCACTTTCTTGGGGAATCATGACCCCAAAATATAGGGAGGTTGCCACCTGCAACTTAGGAAGTGTTTGAGGATGCTGCCACTTGTCTTTTGCCTTTCCACCTAGTTCCACCCACCAGTTAGACCAGTAACCTCTTTTAACAGCTCTCCCATGCTGTTGTCTCCATAATTTATTTATTAATAATAAAATATTCAGAATTTACATTCCATTTCTGGTGACTCTGCTGAGTCATCAATTCCTACTTAGCATTAAATTTAACATAATGTCTCAGGAATATTAATAAAATAATTACATTATTTTTGCAAAATTGGGGTATGTGACAGTGAAACTTGGGGATGATTATCAATACCCAATTAAAGGAAGTGGTGAAGCCTCCTACAACCTAGATTCTGGAAAATATTTGAAGATGAAAGAAGTCCTTTATGTACCTTGGCTCAAGAAGAATCTTCTCTCCGTCTCTGCATTGGATGCAAAAGGCATGAGGGTTGCATTTGTAGATGGCCAAGTCCTAATGTGGCCAAAGGGTAAAACAATCGATGATGCAGTGGTGATTGGAGAGCAAGAGGGAGGATTGTACAAATTGAAAGGACAACCTGAACTTGCTATGGTGACATGAAGAAAAAGATTCATCCATAGTCACAGATCACATGGAGGTATGTATGATTTGGTTTTGAAAAGGTTAACTTATGAGTTATGCAGGTCATTGAAGAGAACAAGAAAACATTGCTAGACATAACTCGCAAATATGGTGAACAGGTATGTTTTCCTTATATCATAGGATCTCTTATATAAGTATGCATGGCATGATTGATGATGATTGTTCATAAAGTCACAGGTTTGAATAATCATGGTTATATGCATATTATGTGTCTTACCTTAATTAATGATATGACTAACCAAAAGAGTCATAGGTTTGAGTAATCACAGGTTTAGACATGTTATGTTTCTTATGATATGACTAACCATAAGAGTCCTATATAAACCTTGAATGCTAATGCTTATTATTTCTATTTGAAATGATCATGACTATACATGCTTGAGATTATTGTGTTTTAATAGTATACTAATGAATGTATGATTTCGTATGAGATCACAAGGATAACACAATCATGATACTAATAAGCATGCATAGGGACCAAGGATGAATATAAGTTCAAGGACAGGTAATCTAGGAAGCAAAGATCAAGAAGAAGCACACTCCAGTAGTTTCTGCAAGGATGTAGATATTCAGAGGGAGTTGACCATCTTTCTACATTCCACAAACATAAAAGTGAAGAAGAAGCTAATTCAGCAGCTCCTGCAAGGAAGCAAAGACTCAAAGGGAGTCCACCCAACAAACAAACAAAGATAAGTATTTTAATTACCATTTCTTACATGTTTGTTTGTTTAAATAATACTATTCAATGATGTATATACTTATGTTCCTAGACTTAGTTTGTGTATTTTGCATATTTGCATTAATGAACAATATACTACTAGTATGCATATGATGGGTAAGTGGCCTATGGCACTGTACAACATTCCATTGCTACTTATCTAGAATGAAACCTCTTTGTTGACATGTTGGGAGTTGTGCACACTCTTAACAATGTTCTGGTGGAGACTGGAAGGCATCTAGAAAGTTATGGAACATGGATAAATGTTGTATTGAAGCATTGGCTAAGATAATTGCATGATTGTATGACATATTTCCTTATGTGTAAGAATTTGTTCTGAAAATTATGAGATGTTTCTAATCATGCAATTTAACTTGTTTTGTAGGAAAGACCGTATACCTTCACCTACAAAAGAAGGACTACAACATTTGTTCCAGCAACAAAGATATCTACTGAAGATATTGAAGTTCCCAAGATCTGGGATGAAGAAATGGAAGAATGCCATGATCTGTAGATCATGAAGAATGATGTTTGGGATGCAGTACCAAGACCTGAAGGGGAGTCTGTAGTGACTTCCAAGACAATCTACAAGATCAAGCATGTTGTAGATTGCAGCATAGAGAAGTATAAAAGTGATGAAATGAAAAATACACCAGATGGATGTCAAGACTGCTTTCTTGAATGGTGTAGTTGAAGAGGAAGTATATGTGGAGCAACCACTCGGTTTCGAAATACATGATAGGGAGTCATATGTATGCAGATTGAAGAAAGCCTTGTATGGCTTGAAGCAAGCTGCCAGAACTTGGTATGGTAGGATGGACAGTTTCCTATATAGTTTGGGCTTTACCAAGAGTAAAGCGGATTCCAACCTTTACTACAAGGTTGAGGAAGGGAATCCTGTGATTCTACTCCTATATGTAGATGACTTATTTGTAACAGGAGATGACAGATTGATTGCAGATACTAAGAGGAAGCTTGCTGCCGAGTTTGATATGAAAGATTTGGGAATGATGCAATATTTCCTAGGTATGGAGGTGTGGCAGAGTGCAGGTGGGATCTTCCTTGGTCAAGGGAAGTACACAGTAGATATCCTGAAAAGATTTGGGATGATGGATTGCAAGGCCATGGCCACACCTATGGCATCGAATTTGAAGCTTCTATGTGATGCTTCATCTGAGCCAGTTGATGTCTCTATGTATTGTCAGATGATTGGGTCCTTGATGTACCTGACGAACACGAGACTAGATATTTGCTTTACGGTGAACACATTGAGCCAGTTCCTGACGGATCCGAGGAGTGTTCACCTGGTTGTTGTAAAGCATGTTCTGAGGTACTTGAAGGGTACAGTGTATTATGGGATCAAGTATGAAGCGAATCAAAAGTTTAACTTATAGGGTTATGTTGATTCAGATTGGGATGGAAGTGCTGCAGATAGGAAGAACACATCTGGATGTTGCTTCAGTACGGGATCAGGTGTGATCTCTTGGTTCAGCAGGAAGCAGTCCTGCGTAGCACTGAGTACAGCTGAGGCAGAGTATGTTGCATCCTGTTCAGCTAGTTGTGAGGCAGTATGGATTTGGAAGCTACTGTCTGAGTTATTTGATCTCCCGTTGGATGCTACTGGTATCTTTTGTGATAACCAGAGTTGTGTGAAGCTTTCTGAGAACCTAGTGTTTCATGACAGGTCGAAACACATAGAGATCAAATATCACTATATCAGGGATATGGTGCAGAGAGGAGCTGTGAAGCTCCTGCACATTGCGATGGATGAGCAGATTGCAAATGTGCTGACGAAGCCACTAGCCAGGCTGAAGTTCGAGTACTTCAGGGAGAGGCTTGGTGTTCTTCGGATTGATGACACTTCAAGGAAGAAGTGATGGATACATTTTCAGAATCCATTCCAAGCATGTTGGAAGGAGGATCCTTCACATGGCTGTGGATGTGCGTGTTGGATGATGAGCATCAGGACAATGCTCCAGTTACTGCTTTGTATATGCATTAGGAGGATGCTGGATATGATCAGTTGGATCATTTATATGTATATATGCATCATGTTGGATGTTGGATATGATCAGTTGGATCATTTATATGTATATGTATGTATGCATCATGTTGGATGTTGGATATGATCAGTAGGATCATGTGTATATGTTTTGTATATACATCATGTTCGATGCTTGGACCATGTATATGTATATCTATTAGGTGGATACTATGTATGATCAGGTAGATCATGTATGTTGATATGTATCAGGTGGATCATGTTTTTGTATTTGTATCAGGTGGATCATGTATAATGATATGTATCAGGTAGATACTTGGTATGCATCAGGTAGATGCATTATATGATCAGGATGATCATGGATGACGAGCTTCAGGATGTTGCTCTAGATGACATGCAGCAGAATGTTGCAGTGATGATGATCAGGATGATGATGTATACATCAGGATGATGTATGTTGAGTATCAGGATGATACTCTGTGGCCGTGGATCAGGCTGTGCAGATGAGCATATAATTTGGCCCTGGGAGATTTGCAGATAGTCTTTCGAGATTTTGCCTATGGCATGTAATATGGCCGTGGGATATCTGACAAATGCTCTTTCGAGGTTTTTCTCTGGGAGGAAATATAATTTGGCCCTTGGAGATATGCTGATAGTCTTGCAAGGTTTTTCTTATGGCATATAATTTTGCCCTGGGATATCTGGCAGATGCTCTTTCAAGGTTTTGTCCTATGGCATATAATAGCGCCCTGAGAGATCCAATAGGTTGAGCTATGTGCTCGTAATAAGTCTTGGGATGCTCTTGCAAGGTTTTTACATGACCACATGTAATATCACCCTGGGAGATCCGATAGGTTGGGATGTGTACCCGTAATAAGTCCTGGGATGCGCTTGCAAGGTTTTGTGGTGACCACATATAATAGCGCCCTGGGAGATCCGATAGGTTTAGCTGTGTGCTCGTAATCAGTCCTGGGATTCTCTTTCGAGGTTTTGTGGTAGGGTCACATGTAATAGCTCCCTGGGAGATCTGATAGGTTGGGCTATGTGCTCGTAATAAGTCCTGGGATGCTCTTGCAAGGTTTTGTGACGCACATAATAAGTCCTGAGGATTCCACAGTATGGCCAGTGATGATGAAGACCTGCAGGTGGTGGGACTACATGCAATATGAAAAAGGACTGTCTCTGTAGAACTTCCTATGACGAGTAGAGTCAGAGATTGGTTGAGATGGCAGCAGTAGTGATGATGATGATGACGATGCATTGATGACGATGATCCCAAGAAGAAGACTTGTCTAGCAGAACTATGTCGAGAAATACCTTCCTAGTTAAGAGGGAGTGTTGATGTATATGTAACTTTGGAATGTATTTAATCTATGTATTTCATATGTATTTATTGTACCCTTATAAAAGATGTGTTATTCCTCTATAAAGAAGTGTCGTCATGTGTATTGACAAGTGTCGCAAGTGTGTGAACTTGCTAATGGGTTATTAGACCAGCATGTGTGGGGTCGGCCCTATTTTATGTAATATGTAATTGATGTACCTAACTAGACAAGTCGGCCCCATAAGGATATTGGGCAAACAGGTTAAGTATAAATAGAGATCGAGAGACGTCTATTTAGATCACTCGGAAACTCATACTTCTCTCACTCAGAAAGTGGCACACTAGTGAGGAGGAGGATCATCTACTACTAGGAGACTATCTCAGTGTATTTTGGTTGTACTTTGGTTGAGCCATTGCTCTCTATATCTCTGAGGAAGTTGTGGGGTTTTTCACCTTAGGGTTTTCCCCACGGAAACTCTATGTCTCTTGTCTCTCATGCTTTTGATTCTTGTGATGCTTGACATGCTTGATATGATTTTTATGCATTGGTATACTGTATATGTTATTCTCTCAGTAACGATCCTAGATTATTGTGAATTAATGCTCAAAATTTAACAATCTGGAAGGGGCAGAAACCCTAGATTGTACAGATCATAAAACACAAAGTACAACGAATTAGAAGTTTTCCTTTGGACACAAGGTACATGGGGATCTGATATTTTACCTTCAAATGTTTCAGATCCGAAAACTTCACCAAAATGGATTTATAGAGAAAGTGCTACTATGACTAGTTTTTGCTATATCAAGCCCTAGCATCACAAGTGCAACAAGTGTCATACATGCCATACCATGCCTTCTTTCAGGCTAGCTCTGATACCATGTTAGATTTTAAGAAATTTCAATCTGATCTAGGATCTTAACTGAGAGAATAACATGTATAGCATATCTACAACATATCAATCATGGACACAATAATGCAAGCACACAAGAGACACAAAGTTTACTTGGGGAAAACCATAAAGGTGAAAAACCCCAATAACTTCCTCAGAGATAGATAGATCAATGATACAACCCAAGCATAAGAGATAGGCATCTCCTAGCAGCAACGTCTCCTCCTCCACAAGTGTGCCACTCTCCAAAGAGTGTGTGTGAGAATAGAATGATAAAATAGAGTGCCTCTCGCACTTTATTTATACTTGAATTGACTTGCCTAATAACCTTTACTAGGTCGGCCTCAACTTAAACACATAACACAAAGTTGACTGGGCCGACACCCAATAAGGTGGTCTAATAACCCTTTGACCCACATGCCCGACCCCCAATAGGGTGGTCTAATAACCCATCAAGTATAAGTTACGACACTTACAATATAAATGACGACACTTCCGTATAGAGGAATAATAACATCTTTATAGGAATGCAATATACATATATGAAATACATTCTGAAGTTACATATACATCAACATACACAACCTAAGTTTAGGAACATAAGTATATACATATTTGAACAGTATTATTTAAACATCAAATATACAAGAAATGACAATTCAAATCCTTATCTTTGTTTGTTTGATGGGTGGACTCCCTCTCAACCTTTGTTTCCTTGTAGGAACTACTGGAGTGTGCTCCCTCTTGATCTTTGTTTCCTGGATTACCTGTCTTTGAACTTATATCCATCCTCGATCACTATGCATGCTTACTAGTAGCATTATTGTGTTACCCTCGAGATCTAATACATAATCATACATTCATTAGTATAATCTCATTACTATCAAAACACAATAATCTTAAACATGTATAGTCATGATCATTTCAAACACAGATATTAAGCATTAGCATTCAATGTTTTAGGGAAGACTTCTCTTACTCATGCATATTCATATTTGACCATAGAACTCTTCTGGTTAGTCATATCATCAATCAAGGTAAGAGACATAATATGCATAAACCCTAGATTACTTAAATTTCTAACTTCATAAATAATCATTATCAATCATGCCATGTATACTTATATAAGAGATCCTAACACAAGGTAGGATTCTAACTTGATATGGGAAAAACATACATAGATTAGCATGCTAGCTAGTTATGTCTAACATACCCGCATAATGTCTTCTTGTTCTCTTCAATGACTTGTGCTAGTAACCTGCATATCTCATAGGTTAACCATTATAGAACCAAGTTATACATACCTCGTAAGTAGATCTTCTATGTGATCCATGACAATGGATGAATCTTTGTCTTCATGTCACCATGGTCATATGTTCTTGAACTAGAACATGATTTGTCTTTCTTGATGTACCTTTCATCTTAGCGGACAACATCAACCTCATACAACACCACAATGCATTAGCACAATCATAAGTGTTAAAAACCCTAATCAATGGATATCTTCTATCATGCATTCATATTTTTATTAAGGTGATACAAAAAGTCAAAAACTAATCAAGATTGTACTAGTCTTAATGAAGACAAACATATCATAAACTTAATCATGAACAGATTTCGAAACATACCTGGGTAAGTCATACCTGTCAAGATTGCTTGTATCTTCTTATGTAAGGCCTTAGCCTCATCTCCCTCTGAAACAAGAACTTCTTCACTTATGCAGATGACCAATCTATTCTCTTCTAGGATTGACCTAATCCACTTGAATTGTAGAAACTGGATCTGGCGCTGGATTAGGGTTTGTCAGAGAAACCCTAAAAATTCAAATTTTGAATTTCAAACTTTTGAAAGGATAGAAAGATGCGCCTTTCTGAGCTGATCAACTTGGTATACTCAGAATTTGAAAACTGCAAAGTTTTACCCCACAAATTTGCTTTTCAATCTTTTGGATTCACTTGGGAGGACCCTGAATTAGTGTTTGAGTTTCTCGGAGCTTCACCCAACCAAATATTTTGATCCAAAGCTCTAAACTTTGATTTTTCCAAGTCGCTTCCTACTATGGTCACAGATTTCAAAAATTCCCATTTTTGTAGAAGCCCTAATTTTCCACTTTTCTTATCAAAGTCCCGAACTAGGGTTTGATCAAGCCCAGCCTTCTGCCCAACCAAAAAATTCAATATTGGTCTCTAAATTTCTATTTTGATGAGGGGCATCCAACCATGGTTTTCGATACAAAAATTCCAACATTCTCTGAAACCCTAAATTCCCGGAGCCATGAATGAAGGTGCTCAAAATCCAATTCGGTTTTGATAGAGATATTCACCTTATTGTTTCTAGTGTAACTCCACAATTTCAGATCTATAGGGTCTGAAAATTGTTCTTGTGGTATCCTGACCTGTTATCTTTCCAACCCCATAGGTCTGAACTCAAACAGATTCTCTGAGAGAGATTTATGCCAAGTGTCGCAACGTGAGCTGTTTATGGGATAAAACAGGAGAGAGAACTTGTATGGAGTGCCACATTTCACTGGTTCAATTTCGTCCTCTAAAAAAACTTACCTGAGAAAGTACAGTCCATTCCCTACCTATCAATGTTTACTAAATTTCATTTGGAGCTTCCTAGCCCAAGTTATGACCTTTTTTCCTAGGTCACCTGTTTAGGACTGAGATCTGGAAGAGGCAGAAACCCTAGATTGTATAGACCATAAATCACAAAGTACAACGAATTAGAAGTTTTCCTTTGGAAACAAGGTACATGGCAATCTTATCTTCGACCTGTAAGATTTTTAGATCCTGAAACCTCGCCTAAATGTATTTATAGCGAAAGTGATATGATGACTCGTTTTTTCTATATCAAGCCCTAGATTCGCAAGTGCAGCAAGTGTCATAAATGCCAGACCATGCCTTCTTTCAGGATAGCTTTGATACAATGTTAATTTTTCAACATTATTTCAATATACTCTAGGATCTTTACTGAGAGAATAACATGTACAGCATATCAATCATATCTAGCATGTATCAAGCATATCAAACAATCACATAAGACAATGGACACATAGAGTTTCATTGGGGAAAACCATAAAGGTTAAAAACCACACAACTTCCTCAGAGATAGAGAGAAATGATATAACCAAAGTACAAGAGATAGTCTTCTCCTAGATGCTGATCCTCTTCGTCACATGTGCACCACTTTCCAAGTGATAGAAGAGTGAGTAATGAGATGATTGAAATAGAGATCTCTCGATCTCTATTTATACTTGTCCTGTGCTTCCTAATAAAGCTATGGGGCCGACTTGTCTAACTCAGCCTAATAACCCCAGGTTACATTATATCAGGTCGACCCCTCTACTAGGTGGTCTAATAACGCATCAGCAAGTTACACCACTTGCGACACTTGTCAATACAAATGACGACACTTCCATATAGAGGAATAATACATCTCTGTAGGAGTACAATAATATATAGATGAAAGACATTCTGAAGTTACATATACATAAACACAGCATGTGGTGAAGTAGTGTGGATTCAAAAGATGTTGACATGATTGTTCAATGCAGAGATTTATGCTACGGAGATACTCTGTGACAAGCACAATTGCATCAAGTTGACAGAAAATCCCGTGTTTCATGATATATCGAAGCACATCGAGATTATGTTCCACTATATCTGGGATATGGTGCAGAAGGGAGCTATGAAGCTCGATTATGTTGCTGATGTGCTGATTAAGCCTCTGGCTCGTGTGAAGTTTGAAGCTTCGTGTGGTCCAGAGGGATCTCTATAGAAAGAAAGACCGATAGAGATCCTATTCGGAAAGATAGATTGCCTATCCAGGAGGGACAGAAGACCAGTATTGGCTGACTGATAGTTCCAACTCTCACCAGCTAATTCCTGTCCGTAGGGGTGGATTCCTCTCCAATGGTTAGGGTAGACCAGTACTAGCTGACTAATAGTATCAGTATTTAGTTACTGATGTTTGTTGCAAGTGTTCCAACGGATGGTGTTGTTGATGAGGATGTCCAGCAGATGGTGTTCCAGTTGATGAGTTTACTGACAACATAAGATGTTCCAGCTGATGGTGTTGTTGATGAGGATGTCCAATAGATGGTGTTCCAGCTGATGAGGTCGCTAACAGCAAAATATGTTCTAGCTGATGGTGTTGTTGATGAGGATGTTCCAACAAATAGTGTTCCAGCTGATGAGGTTGCTCACAGCAGAAGATGTTCCAACAGATCGTGCTCCATTGATGATGAGATGATCCAAAGATGATGGGGTGACAGTAGGGTACATAGGTTTTTTTCAGTTTTTTTCAGAGACAATGTAATCAATCCTAAGATGTTCCCTATATCTTGTTGTCGGAGCTTGAAGAGTGTTGACCAAGTTGCGACCTCACAGTCGACAGGGGTCCACTGGCTATCGACCCATACCGTAGTCTCTCTGGGCACCGGCTTGGGCAGGTTTGAGCCCACCTAGAAACACCTGCAGAGCGGATGAGGTCTCATCCAAGGCATCCAGGAAGAGCAGATGGAACCATGTTTCTGCCGAGGGAGGAGGCACATTGCAACAATAAGGTATTAACAACAATTCCAAACATTCATCATGAAGTTCTAGTACATCGCAACATTTAATATTACCAGAAATAGAGATCGCATATTAGTTTAATCGCAACATTTTCACATAGATAGGTAACACATTATTGTGGTATTCGCATCATAGCAATAGAAAACAGATAATTGCATTACCATAAACACACAGATTACACCAAATCATCATCCTTATATTACTGTGGCAAACCAAAGGCAGTACATGAATCTTTGCGCAACTCCAGCATTATCTTTGCATACAACTCTATCTCTTTCTCTTATCTATCAACTCCTCTTCTTCCTCTAACACTTACAATCCTTCTATATTTATAGGCTTCCGCCTCCTACAACACTTGTCCACTTTCCTAACCAACACTTATGGACAATCGATTAACTGAATTGGTCTAATGACCCAAAAACCCGCATACCACAGTATAATGACTCGATCTTACAAAATACATGACCCAAAAACCCGTCAACTGCGGTATACTTGACTCAATATTACAAAAGTCCAAGTGACCTAAAACCTGCCAAGTGCGGTATCCTTTGGCACCAAATGCTCCTTTCGCGCCTTCATCCAACATGTCACGGTGTCAGCAATACCATGATCTTTCCTCTTCAAACCGCTTACCAACAGGCCCCCAACTCAATCTTGTGGCTCGCCCTCGAGCCACGTCAATTGCATATGTTCTTGATGTCTGGATCACGAGTTGTTGTCTCCTTCTTTCCGCTGTACAGATCCTCAACTACCAATTCTGTAAGCCCTCCACGAGAGTATGCAAACCCTGACTGGTTGTCAGGTACATTGCGAACTCATCCTCCAGTCGCACGGAATAGTGCCGACTGAAAGGAAAAGAGGACGAACAGTACCAAGGGGTGATAACGGCGGATGACTCTGGCACATCTTTTTCGCGCCAGCACCCGTCTTCGACTGAGGTCAGGGAGCCACCACCCCAACCAATGTTCTGATAAAAAATAGCACAACCTTTTGAACAACCACTGCATACTAAATTATGCGGGATCGGCCAGGGGTCCATCTCATTGTCGACGCATACCGCAGGTGCCCTGGCACCGACCCGGGCATAGACAATGTAAGTGCACTCATGGTATCACGACGCTCAGGGACACTCGTCGTTCGGTCTCGCAGTGCCCTTGGGATACTACCATGGGAAATGAAGTGGAGCATTTCCATAGCCTCCTTGGAATTCCCCATAGCTCAACTCACACAGGGATCAAGCAGCATAACCACTCTTGGTCGGAACAACTTCTGGATGGCGAACTATCAACTTCTTGGGGTACTTATAACTGGACCCTCCTCTGTCACAATGGGGGAAACGATGCCTCGGTACCTCTCACCTATGTGTATGAGCCGTCCAACTGCCACAGTAGAGGGGTGACCATGCGGCCAACCCAGCTCCCGCATGCCACCACATGAACAACCCTGTTGATCATTTCGGTCCGGTGTGCCACGTGCAAAACATGCCGTCGTTCTGTGTGAATCTAGCCATAGTGGTCAGGGGCAATCATATGCACAGAGGGTGGCCTGTAATCCCGCCACTTCACCGTGCCCTCCCAAAGTCGGCGTACAAAATTCATCAGCAAGCCTAAGTGAAACACCATCATGATTCTCGCACCAGCAACACAAGCCTCTCCCGCTTGCGCATACCATCTTTTGTTGATTCGCCATCTACCACCAAGCAACCTGCAACAATCATTAGCAATTTTTTTTTTTTTTTTAATGCGATTCAGATATCACACTACTCCGAGCCTGCGCGGTAGGGCTTCAATCTGTGACCATTCACCAACTTGGGGAACATACCCCCATCCAATCGCTGCAACTGAACCGCTCCTCCTGAAGTAATGCTATTGACGCGGTAGGGACCTATCCAATGCATATGCAACTTGCCTGGATGTTTCATAAAATTACTGTCATATAGTAACACTAAGTTACCTTGCTGAAACTGCTTGGTTTTGATGTGGCAATCATGCCATGTTTTCTGGCAATCCTTCTCCACTCCTTGATGAAAGTCAACGATAAATCGATCTTCTTCGAGTGCCACCAATTGTGCTAGATGCTCGTCGATTGCTGCAACATCATCCATGCTTGTAACAGCTGCAATTCATAAACTAGGAACAATGTACTCCATAGGCATAATGGCTTCCTTCCCATATACCATCTTGAAAGGTGTCTGACCAGTCAACCTTTTACATGTGGTGCGATAGGCCCACAACGCCGCGAGAACTTTCAAATCCCAATCGTCGCAGTTCACATTACACACCTTTGTTAATGCATGCTCCAAGACCTTGTTAAACACCTCTACTATCCCGTTCGCTTATGGGTGATAAGGTGTACTCTTCTTGTGCTAAATATGCAATTCCTCTGTCAATGCGCTGATAGTGAGATTAAGAAAATGGATGCCTTGGTCACTCAGCAATATCTTGGGGAAACCAAAACGAGTGATAATGTAGTCGAACAAAAATCTAGCAGCTGTTGCGGCAGAGCAGTCAACTACAGGTGCTGCCTCAGCCCATCGGGTCAAGTATTCTGTCGCTGTGATAATATACCGTGCACCTCTGCATTTCCCTGGTGGATTGATTGGCCCTACGAAATCCACAGCCCATTTTTTGAACGGTTGTAATGTCACTTACGGTAGTAGTGGCATCTCATCACGTCTAGATGGCTTTCCAGTTCGTTGGCAAACATCAAAAGACTGTGCATAGTCTGTCGCATCATTGTGTAAAGTGGGCCACCAAATCCCTACACGCAATACCTTCCGGGCAGTTGCCCGATCGCCATAATGTCCTCCAGCGACTCCACCATGTGCTTCAGCCAATATCTGCGCTTGCTCATGTGGCAAAACACATCTGCGTAATATCTCATCAGCACCTAATTTATACAACTCTCCCATGATCAGTTGAAAGTCAACATCCTTGATGACCAATTGCTTCTTTTGAGTCGTGGTAAAGTCATCGGGCATGGTGCCGGTTGCCAAGAAGTGAAGGATATCATCAAAATAGTGGTCAGCAGGGGAAACATGAAACAGTTGGGAATCCAGAAATCCATCTTCGATATTAGTTGGTTCCTCCCCTGTGTCAATCCATGACAAATGATCTGGTCCAGCATTCAACCGCCCTGGCTTCACAACGACTTCGAAATAAAACTCCTGAAACAAAAGTAGCCATCGGCAGATCTTCCCCCCCAACACAGGGTTATTGAACAAGTATTTCAATGCTTAAAGTGGCCACCCAACAAATAAGGCCTGAACTTCTGCAGCGCATAAACCATGGCCAGACCTTCGCGTTCTGTGGTAGTGTAATTGCGTTCTGCCGAAGACAGCTTCCGACTGGAAAAATCAATGGGGTGATTAATGTCGCCTTCACCTAGTTGAGCCAATACAACTCCTAATGCAACCGATGAAGCATCAACATGGACGTGGAATTCCTTACTCCAGTCCAGAAAAACAAAAATCAGTGCCGACGCCATCTTCGCTTTGAGAGTTTCGAAGCTTTCTTGACATTTCGGGTTCCATTGTAACGCCACATCCTTTTTCAACAACTTCTCCATAGGGGCAGTAATCACAATATATCCCCTAATGAAGTTGCGATAGTAGCCCATGTGACCCAAGGTCGCGCGCAACTTCTTAACCGTGGTTGGCAGTTACAATCCCAAAATAAGCGCAATCTTGGCTGGATCAACCAACAATCCCTGCTTACACATGATATGACCCAGCAATATCCCAAATGGAGCACAGAAAATACATTTCTTCAAGTTCGGCGATATCTGGTGCTGTCGGCATCGCTCAAGCATCAATCATAGATTAGCCAGATGATCCCTAATTAACCCATAAACAGTCCAATCGTCCATATATACTTGCAGAAAATTTTGAATAAAATCTTTGAAGGCGACAACAACTACCTGGGAAAAGATCGCAGGTGCATTCTTCAATCCGAACGACATGACCATGTACTGAAAGCAACCCCATTCGGTAACAAAAGTTGTCTTATGGAAATCTTCCTTGGCAATATGGATCTAATGGTAGCCAAAGAATCCATGAGTGAAAGAGTACATCTCCTGGCCACCCACTCCTTCAAGAACTTCATCGGTAAACGGAGTCGGTAAGGGATCATGCAAGCAAGCATCATTCAACTTCCGCAAGTCGACACAGATGTGCACTTTGCCTGTTTTCTTGTCCTGCACCACCATAGGATTGATCCATTCTGACTCTTACATAGGTTCGATAATACCAGCATCCAACATCTGATCAAGTTCCGCCTTGAATTTCTCTTTATGTTGTGGGTTTAGTTGATAAGGTCGCTGTTGGACTAGCTTAGGGTCTGGTTTCAATGGAATCCTCATTTCTCCTGAGTCACCCAGGATTCCCTTCATTTCAAAAAAATTCATGGGAAACACATCTTGTAATTCATGCAGTAACTCGGTAACCTTACTCATCATCTCATCATCCCAATAATCCCCTACATTAGCAAAATTGGGAGTAGCTTTAGTGCCGATATTCATTTTGTGAAGCTGCAACGGCTGATTGAATGGATTACTTGGCGCAACAGGTGGAACCACATCGCGACTTCCTTCGGATTCGGGAATGTTAATATTCTGGGGGGTCATCATCGTCCTCTGGCTCTCCATTGACATTGAAGTACTCCATGAGAGACTGCATCTGACTGTGGGTGTGCGGAACAACAGATCGTGCCACCGGAACAACCTGAAATATCACATCGCGGATGAGTTGTAGGGAATTATGGACATCTAGATTGGCATCTACAAATGTGAAGGTATGAGTGAAACAGGTCGTCAACTCTCCCCATGTTGTAATGTCACGCCACAATTCAGCTGCAGTATACCACGAGCGTGGTATCTCCTCCAAAGTATGGACAAAAGCATGAACCCACTCATCTCTGGGTCACATGATCCACAATCATTAACACTCCATCACGTGATCACCAGGATCAGTTCAGCCATCATACTTTCCAGTGTGATACACCTCAGTATTTCCAAATCGAACCATCATCAACCTTCGACACTATGATCAATCTTTAATGAATTTATTATGTGTTTCCCACCAACGTGCTGGAGCAGCCTTCAGTGCTTCCTCCAAGGCCAGCAAGCGCTATGGTTCTGGAACACAGTCTTCAAATTCTGCTACAAAGGTGTCTAAGCCAGGCAACCCCTCATAGATAGGCAATGTGAGTGTTTCTGTTGCATCACAACATAAAGATTACGTAACTAAACCACACTTCCGAACTGATACTTCATGCATGCGATTATGCCAATGTTCCAATGTATCATCGAAGTCGAAAGACGAGGAGCTCTCACTGCGCCACTCCAACTCACCGTGAACAGTGGGATGAATGTAATCCTTAGAAATATTAAATGCGTGATCCCAGCCAGTGTGATCATCATCTTTAACAGGATCAACATATCGGCGTCCTTCAGCCAGATCCAATAGAGCGATAACTCAAAAATCGCAGTTCTCAAAAGTCATCATGCACTTCTTGAAGTTAATTACAGCTCCGCTATCATTATCCCATCCTATCCCCAACAGCGCAGGATAGGAGCTTCCGCCGTCAACTACCTCAATGACATCGAAGTCGACATAAGTCTTCATTCCCTCAATATCAATTGTGAGCCGCGAAACTCGCCCAATAGGTGTAACCTTCGCATGGTTAGCCAACCGGAACTGTACAGGGGACCAGATCAATGGGTGACTCCCCTGCCATGCATGCTTGGTTAAGATGTTAACATCCGAACCAAGATCAAGAATTGCAGAATCAACATCATAATCACCAATATGAATATTCATTCGCATTTCCTTGCCATTCTTCCATCGTTGTAAAGAATTGACTGCTGATTCTTGCCATCCTTTCGGAAGTCGCTGCAACCATCCCTCAATCTCAACCAAGGCAACTGGGTCTCATGCCAATGACAAACAGCTTTCAAGGAACTTCTGCAATATCCCTTGTGGTGGTCGATCGGTGTCTGAGGTAGCATTAAAGATAGGTGGCATATCACAAACAACAGCGTTACCGTGGTATTTCTCCAATGTGCGACCTACCTCGAGGAACGTCTCTCATTCCGCATCAATGTCGAAATTTATCATCTTCTAACTAGCTAACCGAATCAATGGTCGTGAACCATCTTCCCCAGTCGTCTTACCTCCACGAGTGACAATAGCCACCGAAGCATCTTATGGCCGCGGTTCCGCAGAAATAGTCGCAATATTAGCACCCTGCGTCTGATTCTGTTGCAAATTCCTTGGTTGATTTACATTTGGATTAGTGTTTGGTGGTGGTTGCGGGGGTTGGTTCTGTACTGGTTGCTGCACCGGGTTCTGTACTGGTTGGTGTACTGGGTTTTGTAGCTACGGAGTGTTCCTAGCCTACCATCACTTACAATCAATTGTGGACAATTCTCGACCGTATGATCATTACCAGAACAAAACGTACACTGATTCTATAGCAGTGGGCAGTCGTGTTGATAATGCCCCCATACCGCACAATGGTAACATTGAATAGGTCCTCGACCACCTCAGCCTCCTCCTCCATGACTAAACCCACCACCACGTCTTCCCCTATAGCCTCCTCGGTAGCTGCCCTGCTGCTGATACTAAGGTTGGTTAAACTGTTGTTGCATGGGTGTTGGCGGCATCCCTTGCCCTTGTGGTGCATACTACAGTTGTTGCACATACTAAGGCTGCGGGGGGTTCACTGGTGTATATTGCGACACAAAATGTTGCGGTTGCTGCTGCTCCGGTACAAACAACATCTTTTCTTGAGGCATCGACTGAGCTACCTGTAGCTACAGCGGGGCAGCACGCTAATCATCTTTGACATAGAATGCATCACACATTATCTCCTGCAGCAACCCATATGCGCGACAGTCCTTGTCGTCATGTCCTACCGACTTACAGAAGGTGCAATACAGATTTCACGGGGTTGTGACCCTTTTTTGCATATACGGACAATTATAATGACCATGTCCAAACACTTGGCAGACACGACACCACGGCATACTGCCGCCATTCAGCGGATTGGGTGCACCTGAGACCAAATAGTTACGAAAATCTAGGCAATAATCTTTCGCATGTCCCTCTCATCGACATCGCGTACACCATACTTCATCACGCTGTTCTTTGTTCTTCTTTCAATCTTGCAATTGTATAGTTAGGTTAGCGAGATGTGTCTGTATCTGCGACATCCCAATTGCATTATCTCCAATTGGTGATGCCTCCAATTGCATTGCAATCTCTAGAGCTTCGCTAGGTGTCGATATGTTTTGCTGCATCGACAGTAGCCGAATATGGGGTAGCAGTGCCACGATGAACCATTCTTTATGTTGGACAACACTCATATCAAAACTAACCTTTTCCATCAGCGTCTTGAATTGCTAGTCGAAGTCCCATACCGTCTCATTGGGATACTGCTTAATTTCCTTCAATTCAGTAATATACTAAGCCTCTAACTTAGGCCGTCTAAATTCAACAATCAGCCCATCTCAAATCTCATTCAATGACTTATCTGGAGTCCCCGTAGGGACTAAGACAAATTTCATGAACCAATCTAATGCACGACCTCGCAGCGTTGTGGCCAACTGTCCCTTCTTAACATCGCCATCAGTGATTTGTTTCACGGTCCAGACTGCTTCACACAAAAACCAATACTGCATTGGATTATCTATCGCACTACCATGGAACAACGGTAGCTTAGCATCATCGCTTTCCATCTTGGGCTTCCTTCCTCCTGTCACTGTATTACTACTACCAATTAACTTTTGCGACATCGATGCACTCGGTGGTGTTGAAGTAGGTTTCCTTGCTAGTTGAGAGCTAGTGAGAGGAGGCGTGGGCACGTTGGTGCTGGGGTTCGATCCTACCTCTATCCTGGGCATAGCCTGGTCGTTCCTATCAGGACTGTGAGGTCGCTTCATCCCGTGCGGCCTTCCTTCATGGTCTTGCAGTCCGATCGCAGTAGGACCTTCTCCTATCCTCTGCCTCTTTTCCTATCGGAACCTTGCTCCTCCCCTTGTAAGGACACTTTCTTCCTCGGCTTCACTCACAGTCTCCTCATGGTATGCACCCATCTACCCCTTTACCATTCCATGTGTCGTTCCCCAAAAGTCGCGGTACCTACGGCCTCCGCCCACCAGACTGTCTACTGATTAAGGTGCATATTTAATATACCTTTCTCACATATTAGCATCTTAATCTATAGTTGGAGCGACAACATAAACCTTCCCCTCAGTCCGTCAAAGAAATATATTTCCACTTCACTATAGGATTTCTTCGTATCAACCGCAAATTCTGTAATATATCCTTCTAAGATGCTATCAAACCAAACTTCGACAGCCCGCAATGCCTTATTATCAACTTCCTGCAATTCCTGAATCAATTCCGGGGTCCAAGTCATCGGTTCACCACCCTGGAAGTTCCTTTTCTAGAAGGTCAGCTTCGACAACCATTCATATAGAATGACCGAAAATTCATAGAAAAACCCTTCATGCGGTCCGTCGTGAATATATCTTTCCACCCAATGATCTATCGTCAATTGCGTGTTTCAGCTTTCTTCTTCAACGAACTCCTGCAACTTATGATCGAACCATTTTTGTATCTCCAGCTTCATCGGGTGCCACAACATGACCCCCTTCTACTCTGCACACGATCCCGGCAACGGAACCATTTGTTGACCAAGTCGCAACCTCACAATCGACAGGGGTCCACCGGCTGTCAACCCATACCGCAGTCTCCTTGGGCACCGGCCCGACCAGGTTTGAGCCCACCCAGCAACACTCGCAAAGCGAATGAGGTCTCACCCGAGGAATCCAGGAAGAGTAGACGGAACCATGTTTCCACCGAGGGAGGAGGCACGTTGCAGCAATATGGTATTAATAGCAATTCCAAACATTCATCATGAAGTTCTAGTACATCGCAGCATTTAATATTACCAGAAACAGAGATCGCCTATTACTTTAATCGTAGCATTTTCACATAGACAGGTAACACATTATTGTAGTATTCACATCATAGCAATAGAAAACAGATAATTGCATTACCATAAACACATAGATTGCACCAAATCATCATCCTTATATTACTATGGAAAACCAAAGGCAGTACATGAATCTCTGCGCAACTCCAGCATTATCTTTGCATACAGCTCTATCTCTTTCTCTTATCTATCGAATACTCCTCTTCCTCTAACACTTACAATCCTTCTATATTTATAGGCTTCCGCCTCCTACAATACTTGTCCACTTTCCTAACTGACACTTATGGACAATCGACTAGCTGACTTGGTCTAATGACCCAAAAACCCGCATATCGCGGTATAATGACTTGATCTTACAAAATACATGACCCAAAAACCCGCCAACTACGGTATACTTAACTCAATATTACAAAATACATGGTCCAAGTGACCCAAAACCCGCCAGGTGAGGTATCCTTTGGCACCAAATGCTCCTTTCGTGCCTTCATCCAACATATCGTGGTGTCAACAGTACCGCGATCTTTCCTCGTCAAACCGCCTACCAACAAAGAGACATTATTTCTAATTGTATAATTCAATCTTTGTGATTTTGTTGATTTATGGAGTGTCAATAATTTTAATAATGAAGAAGTTTCATTAACATTGCACAAGTCCTTGGAACCTAAATCTCGAATTTCATAAACAATGGTGAAGTTTACTAACATTTAATTAAGTATGTGAAGACATGTATACAAACATCTGATTCATGGTAGTTTCAGAAGCCTATAGAAACTAATTGATGATGAATTGGGGAGATCATTGAAGTCCTTTATCGGTACCATGTCTCTTTTTTGAAATTTGGAAATGTCTTACAACATTTGGGAAGCCATCTTTGTCCCCTGCCCTTTAGGGTTTTGAACCTCGATTTGACTAGTAAAATTCCGCTACTTCTCCTGAAGTTAAATGGATGTTGCAGAAGTATTCTAATATTAGTATACAATAACTGATGAGATTCCTCTTTATGTATTAATACCCTTCACATACCTTTAGACCCAATTCGAAATCCTTTAAAGAGTCTTTTGGAGCCATCTACCCTTGGGGGCTTCAACATAGATTTTCCTAGTAATTCTGCCTTTCATTCTCTAATTGTAAATGCAAGTGGATGAAGTCTTTTGGAAGTTTCAAAGCCCATAATAGCTGCATAAATGTGTCATATAACACCTCAACGGCTATGAATATTTGTCAAATGTTTTTTTCAAACTGATAGGTATTTTTTATGTTTCTAAAATTTCCTCTCTATGGGTTCTTGGTTTATCTCGGTTAGACATTGCTTATTAAAAGTTGTAGAGAGGAACGATGCAAATTTTGTTGCCTTTTATGTCCCAATACCTTTCAAACACCTTCAGACCCAAATCAGAAGCATTTGAAGCCATCTGGAAGCATTCGAGTCATTAATAGTCTAAGGGTCGAATTGGCCAAAAATTGCAATTTTCCAATTTTAACAAATTTATTAAAAAGGGACACTACATGAACAATAGAATTATGCAACTAATATGAAATGCGTTGTGTAAAAAAACAACACCAACCTTAGATGTTATTGCTACGACATGTGATCTCTCCTTCTTTTCCTAATTTAACGTTTCGTCTCAATGCCATCTTGGAAGATTGATCTTGTTGTTTAGACTTCTCTTATCTCTTATGGTCATCTCTCCATCTTCTTCATCAACTTCTTCCCATGTTAAACTAGATCTTTTACAAACCCATCTACAAAAAATGTCTAGAATTGGTATAAGTCATCAAACAAGTGATTTCTTCATATTGTTAGCATTTTTGTCTTTATATTTTTTAAATTTATTTTATATGGATTCTTGGGTTAGTGAACATTAATATAACATTGCTTATTAATTTTTATAGAGAGGAACAATGCAAATATTGTCACTATTCTAAGGTCTTTACATAAGGTCTCTCACTCCAAGGGAGGAGGTGGAAAAGGAGCTAAAAAATTGGACGACTCACACCAAAAGTTGCAAACGTGTAGCAATGTGGTGGAATAATGATGGAGACCCACCCAAAAGCAAATCAACGGTGGAAATGGGTTCCCGCGCTTGAAAGTGCATGGTGGTTAAACTTGGAAAAGGTGGAGCAAAAATTAAACTATTTACCACATGGAAAGCGTTGGTGGAGTCCGCTATGAAAAATGGTTAAATTTAAACCGCTCATCGCAAGTTTCGAAACCACCTAAGCATATGTTCTATAAAAGGTTTGTTCAAAGTTTTAAAAAATGTTTTTGTTGCTTGTTGCTTGGAGGAAAAGAACCTGCAGGTAACACATCGTTGTCTTCGTCAACTGGAACAGCACCCAAGAAGCTCACTGCACAAGTAGCTCGAAACCCTCAGTGTTTAGATTTTGTGTCCCAAATGGAGAAAACCCAAGACCTGCTTCCCTTCAATGAAAGTTCAGATGAAAATGAGAATCTTGTATTTGACAGGGAAAGGGATATTTTCGACCCTGTTTTGTCTGTGTGTAGTATTTCGCACTCTAAGGAGAAATTAATGGAGTTTAAGTTGTAGGGAAAGGATGTATGTAATGTTTTTGGTTCTTTTATGTACTATTTTTGTGTCGAACAAACCCCACATTTCCCCAAATTTGTTTGTTGGTGTGCGGCAAATTATTCGCAAGGCGAAAGGGTAATCATTAATGTAAAAACGACCAAAATTCTATGCCCAGTAAATGTGCAAACTGTCCATGAGGTTCTACGTTTACCTGAAACATTTCCCAAAAGCCCTGAGTCATTTAATGAAGAAAATTTGGCAAAGTTTTATAGAAATTGCAGTCCTGCAGAAAAAGCCAAGTTTGTATTACAAGTCTTGAAATATGGTTTGTCACATGAAAACCTATCATTCCCTTTGAGTATTGATGTCTTTCAGTGAGATACCCAGTTAGTTTTGTCCTTGTTGAGTCAAATTTTAGGTCTACATAGTTATAAGTCAATCATGCAAGTTATGTTAGGTTTCCTTCTCCAAGTAATTTCACCAGAGTCACAGTCCAGTTCGGTGTGTTGTTTTAATTTTGATGAATTCCTAGCTGAGGCGATTCATGGCCAGTTCGTGAATTTCAACCAGTTGAACCATTTCAGATATCAGCCATATCTCCTGAAGCTATTCGTGTGTTCAAACGTTTCAGAATCCAAGTTTCTTGGTACCATATTTTATCATGACCTTCCTAAACAGGTCAATATGTTTGAGTTAACCCACAAAATCATGGTAGAAGTTTACAGAATTATTTTTAATGCTGAAATGCCCTGAGTGTTAGAAGAAATGAAAGAAACTTTGCATCCTACACCAGAATGCCAAATTGGTTATTGTATAGAGAACATACTATAATTAGGGTGTATGGTTTTACTGGAGCACCATATCTGTTGCCAGCCTTTTTAACAACAAGGGTTTTTTCCTTGGAATTTATTAGACAAAGGTTGCATTCAGAAGAACATTTCTATGCTTTCAAAAAAGCATCGGATGTGAAATTTCCTCTTAACGTTGGTCAATTCATCATTAAGAATAAGGCAGCCCTCTCTGTAGTAGAAAAATTACTGAATATTATGGATTTCTAAGAGGCTGAAAGGATTAATTATGATCCTCATCAAATTATATCGCAAAGGAGACATCAAAATGGAAACAAGGATTTTGATCATCAAATAGTAGAAGGAATGAAAGAAATGGCAAATTTATTCAAATTTGAACAAGATAATAAAGAGGCGAATATGGAACAAACAGGAAATTTGGCAATGCTGGTTCAGACACCAGCTAAATTTGATATCACCAGTAAGAGAAGTATTTCAGAAGTTGATAGTATGGAATTCAATCAAGAAGTTTCAAGGAAGAAATCAAAAGTTGAACGATAGAAGGAAATTATTAGTATGGAGGAACGAGATTCAATTGTTCCAGAAAAAACTAGTTTGATTTCCCAGGCACCTGCAAATATTATGCAACAATATTATTTTTTAGAAATAAAGGAATATGGAAGTAACTCTCGATATAAGTTCAGATTTGATGTCCTTTCACAATATACATCAAAGAGGGAGCAGTCTTCCGAAGAAACTAAAAACTTGTACCCTCAAGTAAGAATGCTGGAAGAACCAAATGTTTCCCTTCTTACCGCTACGGATCCAGGAAGAAACACTATAAGGTTTGCAGTGGTGAATGATGAGAAAGTTTTTGAAATGGAAGTTAAGCTTGATGCGATTAATATACCCAATAAGATTTAATTGCATAAACAAACAGGAGATGTCATGTATTTTGATTTATTGTAGTTCACTTTAAAATTTTCTAAATTGCAGTCTATGATAGCAAAGCTGGAGAGTCAATTGAGGCAAGATAAGGAAGAAAACAAAGAAAATTCGATCCATATTAAAAGACTACAAGTGGACCTTGTGACCGTGGGAGCCGAGCCAAGGAACCACCAGTATATCAAAAGGCTCATTGATGAAAAAGAAAATACCATTCAAATTCTCAAGAAAAAATTGAAGGTGCCAAATAATCAACATGTGCAATCTCCAGAGTTGACAGCATTACAACAAGAAAAGGAATCCATATATCAAGAAATTATGGATCACAAAGGTAAAATGTTAAAGTTACAAGATGAAAAGCATGCTTGGGAAAAACAAAGGATTCAATTGTTGTCACAAATTTCATTGTTGAATACCAATCAGATTGAAACTATGCAAGTGCCATAGAAGCGAGGGTATCAATATCTATGTACGGATGAAGGACAAATGGAAAAGTCCTCTACTGAGGAACTGACCAATGCTATGTCACAAATTAGTCTAAAAGTTGTAGAGATAGAAGAGTTGAAAGCGGAAAACCAGAAGTTGAAAGGGGAAGTAATTCGAAATTTTGGAGCAAAGATAAAGGCTTTGAGTGATAGAAATCAACTACAAAAGAAAGTTGATGAATTAAAAGATAAATTGACAGGTCGGCCTCAATTACATGGAGCTAAACACCTTATATGGGATGCGATATCAGTGGAAGTCACCAAATTCTGGTATTATTTGAATTTTATAGTAGATAAATATGCTATAGCAAACATATTTCTCTAGAGGTGTAAAGTGGCAAACGAGACATTACACAAAAGGCCTTCAGAAATAGCTCAAAATACAGTCAGTTTGTTAAAAATTCTAACCCAATTAGATATGCAGAGTTTTGGAATCAAAGAAAGACCATCAATCATCATTTCGGCAAGAAGAGTTATTGGCAAGCTTGATCGTGTTAAAGAAGTAGAAGACATGGCACAATAGATGGTCCTTGAAGTTCAAAATTTTAAGGAATTATTTGTGGGTACTTTTGAATGTGGTATACCTTCTTTTTGGACTGTCGATGGAAAATTAATGACTCAAGAAAACTATCACAATTTGATAGTACAAGCTCGTATGGATCACTCGAAATTTGAAGGTTTGGTCAAAGGATTAACTGAAAAGACAATAATTGATAAATTGACCGATGATTTTGTAATACTTGAAAATTTTGTAATGATTAAGAAGGGTCTTCCAGATGTATTGTACGTAGAATGCATAGAATTGGAGGTGATGGCAAAAGAAATGATGGATTATGGAATCCCAACTCAAGAGTAATGGAAAATTGTTGAAAGATTTGGGAAACCAAAACACAGGTTATGTCAGGAATAAATATTTAGGTGTCTTAATTTTAAATAACATTGCGGTTCCTTTGTTAACTGCCCGAGTGTTACATCAGCTAGATTTCTTTGAAATTTCTTCTTTTAGCGAAGAATTCAAAGAATGTTTTGTATAAATTTTGATTTTACAAAGTAATAGGGGTTGGATCTGAAACAGAGATTCACATGTTGTTACTTTCTTTGGTCTTTTAATTTCTCTTTTGTGAATGTATTTCGTGTTACAACATCTTATTGCTTTGCCTCATAGTTGATTGTAATATCTGAGTTAGAATTCATTTTGTATGCTCTCATCCACACATTTAAATATTGTCAATGTTCTTTGTTCCAAATTAATGCAGAATTCATCCTGGAATGGAGATTGGATCAGTTATAACATATAAACAATATATATCCCGACTTCCGACCTTCGACAAGAAGGATTGGCCGCCCCTTCGTTTATTATAAAATTGTTAACAACTATATCCAACCATTCACCTGTATCCAGAATGGTGAACACAAGAAGGATCGACCGACCCTTCTTGCAATCTAGAACTATTTTGAACAGAATACTGGGCAGAAGAAAGGTCGATCGACCCTTCATTTATGATTGAATTGTAAACATATTCAACCCGCCTAGGCTGGGACAACAATTCCAGACTTCCAACTTCCGTAATGAATAGTTGGGATCGGTATATTGGCTAAGTTATAACATATCAACAATATTTATCTCGACTTGTGAGAATAGCAATCCGTCGCCCCTTCATTTAGTCGACAACTGTAGACACCTATATGTTACAATTCACCTGTATCCAGAGTGGTGAACACAAGAAGGATCGACCGACCCTTCTTGTAGCCGAGAATTATTTTGAACAGAATACCTGGCACAAGAAAGGTCGGCCAACCCTTCATTTACGAGTGAATTGTAAAAATATTCAACCCACCTAGGCTGGGACAACAATTCCAGACTTCCAAATTCCGCAATGAATAGTTGGGATCGGTATATTGGATAAGTTATAACATATCAACAATATTTATCCCGATTTGCGACAAGAAGAATAGGTCACCCCTTCGTTTAGTAGACAACTGTAGACACCTATATGTTACAATTCACCTGTATCTAGAGTGGTGAACACAAGAAGGATCGACCGACCCTTCTTGCAGCGTAGAACTATTTTGAACAGAATAATCGGCACAAGAAAGGTCGGTTGACCCTTCTTGCACCCCCCATGAGGATTTCATCACCTTTTCCGAAGATGCAAATATATTGTGGATTGTGGATACCTAGATTTCTTAAAACGTTCCATCAATTTCGCTATCCCGCAACCCGCAATGCAAATTGAGGGATGGGACAACAATTCCTAACTCCTGAATTCCGCAGTAAATAGTGGGGAGTGGAGATTCTCTAAGTTATAACATATAAACAATATTAATCCTGAATTCGGACCTCTAACAAGAAGGATCGGCCGCCCCTTTGTTTAGTATAAAATTGTGAACACCTATATCCAGGAGTTCACCTCTATCCAGAATGTTGAACACAAGAAAGATTGGCCGACCCTTCTTGCTGTCTAGAACTATTATGAAAAGAATACTTGGTAGAAGAAGGGTCAGCCTCCCCTTCAGTGCATGGGAATTTTTAACAAAGGCAAGGTAGCCATTTAGTTACAGTCAAAATGCTTTGGTCTGGTGGAAAAGAAGAGATAAGAAACAATCCAATCAATACTCTTTAATCAGTTTTATTTGTTATCTCTGTATGATTTGCAGAGCTTTCTTGTCCAATAATTTTCCAAGATTAATTAAGGATTCCATCTATTCAATGCATGTAAATTCCATTTTTAATACCAAAAATATTTTCAAATTATCGGGTGCCTGCATATACTTTTGTCCAAATATTCAACCTCTAAATGCGAGGGTGTCAATTCATGTATATGAATAATGGTGAACACTAAAAGAAGACTAAGCAAAATAAGGGTCGGCCGACCCTTCATTCACGACATAAATGTATACACAACAAAACCCCTTTCACTAGCCCCTTCGGCATCACCTTGTAAACAGATTGAAGTCTAAACCGAAGTGAATATGGGGGTTGGATAATCAAGATTCTCTTAACCATGGCGATGCACAAATTTCGTTATGATTTTTGCATAACATTCTATTTAACATCAACTAAATAATGGGATAGAACACTAGATGACTTCGCACTTGGCAACTATCGCAGTATACAGAACTACGCTGAATCTCTAATGTATTCGCTAGTTATCTAAGAATTCGTCAAACTATGTGTTTCTTCTTCACAATCACGCACTTATATTCCAATTAATCAATGTGCAATTACCATTCACATACATATAAATTAAGTACAAAAACTCACATAAATTAAGATTGGTCGCCCCTTCTATGATGATCACTCGTTCTATGATCGATCCTTATCTCAAATGACTCTATCAAATGTGCATTCAATATCTCATGGATAATGCTAGCATATTTGTTCTTAATCAATCAATTGATTTTGAAAATGAGGGGTCATTCCTTAACCGTCGATCATTACCATGAACATTTGCAACTATACATCTAATATTAAAATACTAATTTGTAATTATAGACATTGTATGAATTTTTATATTGACTGTTTTGCAGATAAAGCATGGTTGCATTTTTTAGCCTCATTAACTACCAGGAAATCCCTCTCTTTGAATTGACAAAAGACCATGACCATCACCTATTCACAAATGGATGGTATGTTGAGATGTAAGAACCAGATAATTTGTACCCGGATTTATATCTATTCTACTTGGATTACAAGGGAGCTCAGACTAAAGCTGGAATATTGACATATGCGGCTCCCATTGAATCTGATGAAAAATTGTGAGTTCATGTTGAAGCGGTCGATGGTGAAAAGTGTTGCCTTCTACAGCTTGATCTTATGGTTTCTAATTATAGACTAGATCTAATGAAAAGTGTTCCCGATCCATATCTGATTTCCTATGCGAAGCAAGGGTGGGTTTTTCCCTTGTATGATGTTTCTAATCATTCTGGAATTGATACCGAGTCATCCTTGAGGAAAGGAATATTGTCGGTATGGAGGAAAATAATTTTGGCTGGGAAAACTTCCTCTGTATTGCATTACGTGAATATTAATAAGAAGCCGGTAAAGGTATTCCACGAAAATATTCTTACACACAACAAAAGAGTATTTCTCCAAAATATTGTAAAAGATGTGGACAAATCTTCCTTCAAACAACTCAAAGGAAGTCCTTCTAAATCGATGCTGCAAAAAGCGACTAAGAGATTCGAAAGTTCAAAAGAAGTTCAACAACAGCAGATCAAATACTTTTTGTTCAATGAGAACGTTTTTCCCATTGACGTAACAAGATGTGTTGTTGCACCTCCGCACTTACAATATCGAAAGGTTGATGAGGAGGTCGTGCAAAATATGGTTGTATCTCTTGTCCATACATTTACAACAACATTGAGAGATGATATTTTGTTGCCTTTCCATAAGGAGACCACATTGGCCTTTCTTCTTGGAAATGTAGAAGAAATTAATTTGCCATCAGTAAATTTTTATATATTGGATGGGCAGCATCGAACATCTCGTCTTCTACATAGAGACGTTCCTCAGAACACCATCAACAAATTATGAAAACAACAAAATTTGTCAAACAAGGAATTTGCAAACACTTCATTCATTTCTCAAGTTGAAAAAGCAAGGGAGAAATGGATATCCTGTGGTACTCCATCCTGCCTGGGAAAGGGAAACGTTTCCAGTGATGCTTGGTAGGTTTAGAATTTTTCTTCTTGTCAATCAAAGTCTTTAGATTGTTGGCTGTGTTATGAAATTAGCAAATTAACTGGAATATTCAATTTTATATTTTTGTAGTCTTTACAAGATAAATGTATGGATATATTTCTTGTTCAAAATAAGGAGATCCTTAAAGACAAGCTAACTCTTGTTTTGACATCGGATCGACTGTGGATCATCACTCAGGATGATTTTGTTCAAAATAAAATAAAGAGTTATGGCTCTAATTTTTTTAGACCATTGCATGATCTTGATGAAGATGAATTGACTGCTATGGCGGACAATATAATCAACAGATCGGTTTGGATGAGCACATCAGTTGATAAAAACGTTTGCGCACAAATTTTAAATCAATATTGCAAACGAATCAAGGACGAGAGGTCAACCAGACATTCGATCGTTGAATATTTCAAAGTTAATGACGTTCAAATTGATCGATCACAGACTGTCACTGACGATAACGTCATTGAAATATATGAAATTTCACCAAACCATCTCTAGCAACTGTGCAGTATTTTATGCTCCGGAAAGCAATCAAAATCTCCAAGTAAAAAGAGAAAGAATGAATCTGAAGTGGATAATGTTACCAAAATACCAATTGATGCTCAGAAAATATTGAATCTATATATCAATAAAGAGAGGATGGTATGTCCATTGACGACGTCAAAAATAGTTCACAATTTGCTTGTCAATGTTGTTATCCCGAATCTTTGGTCAGCACACTAAGATTAATTCCATTCTTTGGTGCGGCAGTCAGCTGTGAATTTGTTGTTGTGGATATGTGTAACTGTGATAGTCCATGGACAGAACAAGACATGATTGATTTTTTGTACTACTTAGAAACAAATGAAGAGGCATGTACTTGTATTTTTTTAGATGATATGGAAAACTCTTGTATGATTTCTAAAGCTTTCACAATTTTCAGTAAGAAATAAAAAAAACATGCTACACAGAATTATGCTACAAAGGGAGTTTATAGAGAATTCTGGAGGGACATGTTTATAGGATTCTCTATTATACAATGTTGGATCATTGGAAGGGATAAAGATATTTTATCTACTTATGAAATTGATATGGATTGGAAGGATGAGGGCCTACCGATGATTGATTTACCTCAGCCCAAGGTTGACAACGATAGTGCGAGAAGGCATGTGTTGCAAAAGAAAGGACAGAGGAATTTTGGGATCACATAGTTTCCAGACAGGTCACTTCTCAAGGAACAATTCTTTCATTGTACACAGGAGGTAGGCTTCTTCATTCGTTGATGAGGGCTCCAGAAAGAATAGTTATTTATATTGTGGAGACAGTACAGTAAGAGCTTTTTATGAACAGTTTCTATCATGAATTGGGTGTAAAACAAGGTATTTGTATGAACTTTTTCAGATGTCTTTGATTTTATTTTACTTTTCTAAAACAAGGTATTTCTATTAACATTTTCAGATTTCTTTGATTTTATTTTACTTTTCTCTGTCGGTTATCTTCAATAACTTCTTCAAATTCCTAATCTACTACAGCTTCAAATAAAGAGCACACCCAGGTATCGTCCAATCAAATTGTACTATCTGATGACAAAAGTGAATGTGATAGAGAATCCACTAAGAACTACCAAACAGGAGCACAAACAGGACAAGAAGGTAAAAAATTAGTTTTCAAAGATCATGGTTAAATTACCTAAATTATGAAAGGGGATAGTGACCTTGAATACTTGCAAAAAATTATATAAAATGTATATCTACAAATTTCCAGGTCAACATGTGGATCATCCACAACCAGAGCTGGCATCGACGATGCCCCTGGATATTGTACATCAAATCATATTGGAGAATAATAGACTAGGAGAGAGCTTGGACAATAATGAACAAGGCGAGATCTTGGTGTCAAAATGTGGTGTCTCCAGCGATGTTACTCACCAGTCAAATGTTGGCCTGCCATTGACAGGTAAAAGACAAAGAATATTTTCTACTTAAATTTATAAAACAAATTTATTCCGAAGTATATAATGACAAGCAATATTTCTGTACAGCTCCCCATACAAAAATGTTATTGATATTAGAAATGGAAGGTTTTCTATTTCGCAAGAAAGCCACAGAAAATGACTCCAAAAGAGAAAAAAAATGAAATAAAAAAAAATGTTGTTGGAGGGGAAAGAGTAAAATATGGGGAAGAGATCACTAATGGTGAACTTGAATTTAAACATAGATGAAATTCAAAAGTCACGATCAAATGCCATTGTATTTTTGGATTTACTTCTTTCCAAATTCAATGTTGGGATTTGGTCATCTAAATGTAGTGTCAATGAGGTGAAGCCACTGCTTGCAAAAAAATTTATGGCATGCGGTAAAGATAAATCATGAGAATTTTTATTTATTTATTTGGTTTCGAGAGAGATGTACCTACTATCAAGAAGGAAATACACAAAAAAATATGGAGAGTGTGTGGACAGAGTTCCCAATGAAAACTTCGGAAATTAATACATCAATGATTGTTTTGGAGGGTGATGGTGAGAAAGCACTTCCATTTCAAAATTGTATTTTGAGTAAGCCCTTTATTGAATCATCCCTTAAGACAGATACTAAATTGGTACATGGAATTTGGCAACATTTTAGTAAAATGCATGAATCAACCGATGTCAGAACCTTCAATGCCTTCTCCTAGTTGAATCCTGGTTGAGTGACAACCATCAAATGTAACGTATCAATTCCTATTTCTAGATGTAATCTATCATATCCTATTTTAAATCATTCAATGTGTTTTTTGTTTTTTCCTGAGACGTTGCTATTTTCGTCTGAATGTAACATATTATTAGTTTTGTGTGATGCTTTTATTAAATCAATTAAATCTATGAAATTTTGGGTGATTTTTGTATTAATCTTTGGAAATCAACATCTTCATGTACAATTACATGGTTGTGATCATTAACTTCATGAACAAAGTGTTGTTGTTGTTGTTATATATATAGTTACTATTCTTGTATGCAGTCAGGATATCACCGCAAAAGAAACTATTGGTCCTGGGAGTAGAGGGATTTCTCTTTGGAGTTTGGATGTTATCCAACATTGGAGATTCTTCTAAACAACCTCATTTTTTCCATAATTGCCATTGTTATTATACACGCATGTTCAGCCCCGAAATTATCAGTGTTTCCAGAGAGCATTTCAACGTTGCTCTGTGGTTTTCCTCGCTCGACAACATGGAAATTAAAAATTTCCTTGCTATATTTGAATGATGAGAAATGAATATTTTGTATTTATTTGGGGTCCATAGCAATGTAAACTTAGTACTATTTATAATCACTCAATGTCTGCATACTATAATGTTGGTGAATTACAGAACATATACAAAAAGTCGTTCAAGGATGTACTTATCCAATATCGAGATATATATAAAAAACAGACATGTTGTTTATAGATGAAGGGAAATATCAATCAGCAGACAATTGCAACGAAAACTGCTTGAAAATGCTAACTAGTTGGAAATTTGACAGTTCACAAGAGAGAGATATAACTATAAAAAGAATGTTGTGTTGTCTTTTGAACTATCTTGGGCCTCGTTCAAAAATGGGGCATTGGTTAAACACATTGAAATTGAAATGACCATCATATTATACAAAAAAAATCCATTTAGTGATTTGTATATTTTTTACAACCCTTGCATTTAATTGATGTAAGTTTTATTGCACAGTTCTCATATTATTTATGGACATCGTACCATGTATCTGGTAATGTGTTTCAAAAATTGTTGAACATGAAATCAATATACTTAGAAACATTGAACCATAATATTTTATTGACTGGGTTGTGTGTGTATTTTTTGTTTGCAGATAGTACTAGAAGATTTGTTTCTAGTAAACCATTGATAATTTTTTATTTCAATGGTGTTTTGTTACACGCATTACATAGAAAACAAAAACCCCGATTGCGACGACCACCAGACATTGAAACATCAACAAAGTATTATTGTATACGGCCAGGATTAAGGGAATTTTTTGAAAAATTCTTTACTATTTTTGAGATTGGCGTATGGACATCTACTTAATGAAAAACGTTGACGCGTTTTTGCCAAGATTATTAGAAAGAACAGGATTGAAAAGGGAACTATTTAGATTAACTTTAACATAGGAAGATTGTTCTTCCGTAGCGAGAGAGGGTTTTCAAGGTGATGGAAATCCTAATGTATTTCGCAAGCCTTCGAGTATAGTTTGGGACACTTTGATCCATGGTTGTTGGGATTGGACAAATACTGTGATTTTCGATGACTCCCAAGAAAAACATGTTTCTAACGAGGAAGGAAACCATATTATAACAAAAGCTTATGATTCTGACGATGTCAATGACACATTTTTGATAGATCGATTATGGCCTTGCTTACTGCAGCTGAATAGCGTGAGCAATGTGAGGCCAATTGTTAATAAAATTAAAATGAAAGTATTTTGTTAAATAATAAACTTGAATGTTTGTTTGTACTAGTATGTTCAATTTCACTGTGATTATAATTCTTGTAAAGTGTCGAGTTTGGTTTCCGAAAATGCAAAATAAGAGTTTGAAATTGCTAAAATCTGTTTTAAAATTTCAAGATCAAGTATTGGATTTGTAGAAAGCAGCCTTCTAAAAGGGCAAGTGGCAATCTGCCCTTGGAAAATCAGATGAATGGGGGAACCATCGAAGGAGAGAAATAGAGAAACTATGTACTTGGAGAATTGTAATGTTTTACAATCTTAAAAGAATTTCAGTTAGTTTCTCTTTTCCTTTCTTTTGTTGTGTATAAAGTTTCCTTGATTCATTTTGTTTTTTCATACATACATCTAATACCTTTGTTTAAATTGTATTGTTAAATCATAAAACATATAACTCTATGTGCTCTATTTATCATTCATATGATTTATATGCAGGTTATGCATCAGTAAATTTCTTTACTTGATTCATATTGTTTCACATTCTGCAATTACATAACAGTCATTATCATCATATTAAGTTAATTTGCTCAGTTAAGTTATTAAGAATCTAATTAACAACTCCTTGACTAGGCTTATGCCTATCATTCTAAGAACGTACAGGAGGCACCCATCCATACATGAGGTTGTGACATGGTGTTCTTGGTTATTAGTCTATGAAATGGTGTTATGTTGAATTGATGCTAGTCCTCTACTTTGTAGGTTAATAATTCTTTGTTGTACTCTAGCAACACTATCATTAGAACTTTCCAATATTTTTTCAAGTGAAAGGGGTCCTCTAGTAGGTTATATGATAAGGATATCCCTTCTATTTTCCTACTGAGTTGCAGGTGTACGAGGAATTATAGTTGGTTGTGCGACTATTTGATGTTCATAGGTAGATTCCTGTGACTAGCTACGAGTGACAACCGATGATGTTCTTGCTGGAGGAGGTTTATGAGTATTCTGTTTAGGCATATTTTACTTCAGGCCCTCCTTCTAGTGCCATTTGTTGAGTCCTTGAGTGTGTATGTGCTAGAATGGGTTCCAAAGATCTCAACAGAGGGAGAAAACCTAGCGAGAGGCTTCAGATAATCCTGCGCAAGTATTACCCTATCCTTGAGCTGTTTGGGATAGTGATCTCCCACGGATACAAAGGCCTCCACTGGCACTTGTGGTTTTGATCCTAAAAGGATCTATCTTCCAATGAAGTAAAACAAAGTGTGTTTAGTCTAAAACAAATCTACCCAGGAAGGAAAATCTAAGCTAAGTTATACCTACTCTAAAAAGGTGTCTTTTTTGAATGCAGATTAACTTGATGTGAAAATAAATAAGTACATCCATCCACTTAATAGAAATGTGAAGAAGATCAATTCCTTATTGCTTAAGTTACAATCAATCAATTAAAATTAACTGAATGCAATATTAAGTGTTTAAGCTCATTCAAGATTAACCTGTAACCAATATGTGAATTGAAAAATTAACATAGATTATAATTTACTGTAAATCATTTGCAAAAATCGATAAATATTTTAGTTGAAGAAATTCAATTAAAACATAATGTATACACAGATCTAACATAAGGAAAAATCCAGATTAATAATCTCTGCATGAAATAATATTTGCAAAGGATTAAACAGCATAGATAATAACCTGAAGTAGAAATCAATATTTACCAAAGAAATTTGATCAATGAACAAAAGATGATGCAAGAGAATAGCTTTACTGTATTAATGAAAGTCTATAAGAAATTACAAGCTCAGCATAAAACAAAGCATCTCCAGTCTTCTTTTGTCGATTTGTACCCCAAAAATGATCATCCCTTGCCTAAGAGAGATCTACCCCTTAAATAATAAATTACAAAAATAACACAAAGGATAAATTCCCGTTAAACAGGGATTACAAAATCAAAATATTCTATTAGTGAGGAAATCTTCCCACTTGTCCCAAACTTCTATCAATTCATCTATATCTCGATAACGAGGAGATTTGAGCCCCAGCTAGGCATCACACATGAATCCTTTAATCTCATTTTTGGCTATTTTATGCCACTTGCAGATAAACATATAGATCTTGGCCTCCAAGGAAATAGGTTGCTTAATCAACCAATCCACATCTTCAATTTGGATATGCTCAATCTGCAGGATTTTCTCCTTGACTTGATCACAACGGGCTTCGACCTGTTCTATCCTCAATTTTGGTGGATCTAACCCCTCGATGAGCCCCATTGCAAGGAATGCCAGTATCTCCATGAGATTGTCTGAGGCATACCATCTTCTTTTGCAAAGGGCTTGAGCCTGGTTTATAGTATCCTGTACCATGTCAATAACATTCTCCTAAGCTCACACAGCAACTCGGATCCTTCTGAATTTGAGGCTGTCCAAGTCAGGGATATCAGCTGGCTTATCTTCAATATAGTAATTCTGCCAATCCATGATATCTTTTATAGCTTTAGAAGCTTGTTTTGTTTCCTCTACTTGCTGGCCCAAGGTGCCAGCCATTTTGTCAAAGACAATGTAAGTCTCATGGATTTCACCCAAGGTAGTAAATAGCTTAGCTAGAAGCTGATGATGCTCCAGGTTGACTTGATTGGCTAGGTCCTTGAAGTCTTGCTGTGAAAACCTAGAAAATGCAGAGGAGGATGCACTTGCAGTTGCATCCTTTAGTTGTTGCTCAAGAACAACTATCTTTTCAGCATTGGCAGTGTCCAAAGCTTCAGCATCTTGCAATAGGAATTGAAGAGAAGCATTATGTTCTTGAAGGTCTTCAATCTTATTTTCAAATTCTTTTCTTAGTTCACGAATGTTAGCTTCATGTTCTTCATTTAAGCTTTCACAGGTTGTAGTTATTTTCAAGGGAGATTGGAAACCTGTGTAGAAGTTTTGATCTCGACACGTTTCGGACTCTATAGCTGAGATACCTTTTCTCCTGAAGATGGACTCAGCTATAGAGTCTGAAACCTGTCAAGATCAAAACCTCTACACAGGTTTCCAATCTCCCTTGAAAGTTCATGTTCTTCATTGGCGTTAACCAGCTGCTCTTGAAGTTTCTTGAGCTCCTCCTTCTTGACATCAATTTCTTTATTCAGTGTGATTACTGAATTAAAATTGGCACCTGCAAAAGCACCCATGGCAACAACAGTATCTAGTGCTTCTTGTTTTATGTCATTTGATTGCTTGGCCCAAATTATTTGATTAGGAAAGGGGCCCTGCAACACATTCTGATCTCTACCTCTTTTGTTACCCTTCTTCACCATTGCTTTAGCCTTTTTTCTATAGAAATAATCTCCAAGGGAGGTTACAATATCTTCCTCATAAGTAGCTACCAATTTAGTGGAAGATGTAGCCACATATCTTGTTGCAATTATTGGGGTTGTTTGAGTAACAGTGGTATTAGGTATTGTCATAGTAATCTGAGAGGTGGTTAGTGGAGAAGGGTTAACTTCAGGGACTGAGGGTAAAGAGGTTGGATTAGGGATTGAAGTAAAAAATTCAGGAAGTGAAAAAGATGCACCGACAACTAATGGTGAAGATGGAACAACCGGTATTTGGACATCATTGGATGGTGGTGATGAAATAGATGATGGTGGTTGTAGAGAGACAGTTGAAGACTGGATCTCTACAACTATTGATGGTGGAATAGAAAGTGGAACTGACAAGGTTGGATATGGAACAGTAATGGAAGTTATTGCATGAAATAAATAGGATATGGTGGATGGTGGTGTTACCCCAGAAGATAAAGTGAAAAGAGCTTGAATGGATGAAAGTAAGAGTGCTGAAGTTGTGGTATCAACAATAGTAGTGGTTTCAAGAGATTGTTGATCTGGGACAAGATCATCCATGACTATGGCATCCAACACATCTGTGATTTCCTAAGAACTTTCAGCTTCTTCCTCCACCACAATCACAAAAGGAAGTGTTTCATCTTCCACATCATTGTCCTCAATAGTAAGTGTTATCACTCCAGGTGTCTTTCCCTGACTATGAAGGGAATGAGCCTGGTAACTTAAATATTCAATAATGTAGGAGAAAAGATTAAATCAGATGACTTGATATACTCACATTCACTCAGTAACATATGAATCCACTTGAAGATGAAAGGCTTTCTACTATATTGCTCAACGGGATTAAATCAAAGGTGTGAAAGTAAGAAGAATACTTATCATACTAGTAGATCTACATACAAACGATATGTGAATGGATGGCTATGATAGATAAAATATATTACGAATCAAGTTCATCAACACAGTGATAAGATGACAACTACCAGGCGTTAGATGAAACATGAAAATAATACATGTAGGCTTAGTATATCGATAAAGATATGAGATGACAGTCATCTGTTATCAAACACACATAAACAGAAAAAGAAAGAAAATGAAACTGAACAAACACAGTGAAAGAAGCTTCCTGTGTCAAAATGTATTCATCAAAATCTGAATGAAGTATGGTTACAAGTCTCTCCAAAATCGAACCCTTGTTCTACATGAGTCACATGATTTATAGCCTTTACAAAAATGTTCAACATCCTGAAGAACTGTGTCGAATCTGCTAAATATAGAAAATCAAAACCATTTTTAATAAACTAGGAAAAATCCTCTTTAATTTGGCAAAACTGCTGAAAAATGGGGCTTAGAGATGGATTCGATTCTCCCAATATATGACACCTGTAGGAAAATTGAGAGACTTTATTTTTCTATGATGTGTTAGGCACAAACACCTTCGAGCGTTTTGCAAAATAATTCTCTATTCGCTCAGAATCATCATTTTAAAATGATGACTCTGCACAGTAAAAACCCCATTTTTGCTGAAACTGCTGAAAAAGAGGCTCAGAGATGGGTTCAGTTCTCCAGATATGTGATACCTATGTATAAACTGAAATAGTTTATTGTACATTTATTTGTTTTGATCAAACATCTCTCTCATATATTTGAAATTCGTTTTCATTTTCCCGAGATCTGCATTTCAAAAACATGTGTCAAACAGGCAGATTCTGGGATCCAAAAATTGGGGCTCAATGACGGATTTGATTCTCCCAATCTGTGACACCTGTAGGAAAACTGAGAGAGGTTATTTTTCTCTGACATGTTAGGAACAAAAATATCTGAGCGTTTTGAAAAATGATTCTCCAATCGCTCAGAAACATCATTTGAAAATGATGACCTTTCACAGTAAAAACACCATTAATTTCAGTAAATATCCTTCATATTCTCCACCTTGCTGGCATTTTTAAATCTGGAATAGAACCTTGATCATGATGCCTTTAATTATTATATAACATTATAAACCTCCCTTGAGGTGTTTAGATCATCTGATATGAACCTCAACATCATTCGAACTCTAAGGTGAGTTCCTTCTTGTATCCATGTCATCTGTGCATAGAAGCCATATTCAATCTTGTAGCAAAGGTTGAGATCCACATCACCCATGATGATCATTAAGATCATCAATTGATTATCGATCCTGGGTACCCATACAGAACCTGATTCACACTTCTTTTTTAATTACACCATTAAGAGAATGGTCTTATCTATCCACTTGGAGCAAACATCTTGTTATGATTCTCTTCCTCTTTCTAAGAGAATATTCTAGCCATGAGCCTTCTATATTTTGTTTGATTTGTAAATCTTCTTGTTGAACATCCATCACTTGTTCAGTGTTCATTATTCTTCATGATATTTCCTACAAAACAAAATTAAGTACATGATTAGTAATACTTCATAATCATGAAATCATGTTGACATGATAACCTATTATGCATACAGATATCATTTACATAATTATGCAACTATCTTGACCAATACTTTGGCACAACACTTTCCCATATCCTGTATGCATACAGTGGCTATCTAGATGCCTTCCATCTCTACCAGAACATACTATCGAGAGTGTGCACAGCTCTCAGCATGTCAGCAAAGAGGTTTCATTCTAGACAAGCAACAATGGAATGTTTGTCCAACTTACCAATCATATGCATATTAGTAGTATACTGTTCAATGCTCTATGAATGTTTGCACTCAGCATGATATGTTCTAGGAATACAAATATGCATACAAGAAATATCATTTACTATTTCAAATAACAGCTCAAATACTTATCTTTTATGTTTATGTGGTTGCCTCCCGCTTGATCTTCTATATGTATTTTGAACTTCTATTCATTCTGTACCACTGTGCATGCTCAAGTGTGCACTAGTGTCATCCTCATGATCTCATACACAAACATTCATTCATTAGTATATTCTCAAAACATTCTAATTCTAAATAATCTTGACTATGTATAGTCATGATTATTAGTATTCAGGGTTTCAAGTAATTCTTCTTTTACTCATGCATATTCTTGTTTGATCATAGTACTCTTTTGGTTAATTAAATCATGCACAAACCCTTGATTACTAACTTTATGAATAAGCATAACCAATCATATCAAGTATACTTATATAAGGGATCCTAACACAAGGTAAGATTCTAACTTGACATAAGAAAACATACCTGGATTAGTATACCTGCTTAGTTATGTACAACATACCTCGTAAGTAGAAAAAAGATTATGGATGAGTCTTTGTCTTCATGATGTCATGGTCATGGAGCTTGATTTGTCTTTTGTGATGTACCTGTATCTTGTTAGCAGACAACATCAACCTCACACAACACCATAATGCATTAGTACAATCATATAGCCCTAATCAATGAATGTCTTTGATCATTCACATGCACTCATATTGTTACTAGGGTGATAAGACAATTCTAACGTTAATCAAGATTGTACTAATAGATAACATGAAGACAAACACATTATGAACTTAATCAAGAATCAGATTTCAAGACATACCTGAACCTCCTTAAGTCATACCTGTTGAGACTTCTTGTAGTCTTCTTACGTAAGGCCTTAGCCTCAACTCCCCCTGAAATTATTATATAACATTATAAACCTCCCTTTAATTATTCTGAATCTGTAAGCTACCGAAAGCTCTGTTTTCGGTAGCTAATGAACCATAGCCTTTCCCACCTAAGCCACCGAAATTGTTCCACGATACCTGACACGTGCCTTTTCTTTCGGTAGCTGAAGAGTTTTGTCTTCCATTCTGTAAGCTGCCGAAAGCTGGGTTTTCGGTAGCTAATGAACCATCGCCTGGTCCGCCTAAGCTACCGAAACCTGAAATTTATTTTTCGGAGAAACGTAACCTTAAATGTTATTTCGAGCTTTATTACATACTTCAAACTCTTGAAAAAGAACCTCAAATGTATATAAAAATGAAAACTTGAAAGACTTCCTATCACCTAGAAAAACAACTAGTCTATGTTCATTTGAGGAGATAACATCTGGCTCCTACTCAGGGATGAAAGTCTCCATGTGAGGTTTCAAGAACCACAAATACAATGCCTTTCCTATAAAACAATATTCAAACCTATCCTCTAGTGTTCCATTGGGCTATGGAGTCATTTAAACTGCAAAACTGATAGAAAAGAAATGTTAGTTACAATGGAAGGTTTTGAACTTGCAGTTCCATTGGGCATGGAATTAGTACTACAACCACCCTCTGAACAAATTTCAAGAGCTATATTTATTCACACGAGCTAACTTCTATTTCTACTGCAAACTGGAAGAAAATAAATGCTCGGGCAATGATCTTATTTCCTACACTAGTCTACTCTAACCGGATCTGCAATTAATCAAGTGAAAGAAAACTTCCACAGCAACCACTCAAGAAACTTCAAGACTGAGATAATCTTGTCCATACCACTGATTGATAGATAATATTTGAAATATAACAGCAGTGATAAAAATTTCGTCAAGAAACTAAACTCACCCAAAAGTGTTGGTGAGTACTTTGAAATTTGCAAGTGATGTGGAACATAAGAATCCATCAAGGATGCAAATGGATCTTTGAAACTGAAATCAGAAGCATGATGATCCACGAAAGCTTCATTCATGAATATCTCTTTGCTTGAAAATTGCTGACCTTCTACTTTCCTTATGATCAAATCTTGATCATCGGTAGCAACAATCATTTCTTCGAAGCGATGCTCATTAGATCATGAAAAAATAGTTTTTACATCATATGAATGATGATCAACTAAGAACATATAGTTGTCAATACAATCATTGGTTACCATAGCCTCAACCCGATTTACAAACTGATCAAAAACATCACATGCATACCTGTCTCTAGAATACTCAGCAAATATTGAAGAATCCCGACCTAAATCTAAAATAAATTCACCTACTTGCTCAGTCGTGCCTATTCCCCTATTGGAAAACTGATCACCTTCTAGTTCTCTTATAATCAGATCTTGATGATCAATCATTACATCTTCCTCTTCAGAAAATTGCTCAGAAAATGATGATAGAGCCATGTTTAAAAGACAAGGACTATGATCAACTAGGAACATGTAGTTGCTTATGTAATCACTACTTATCATAGGGTCATCCTGATTTACAAACTGATTAGAAAATTCATACTCATACTTGTCTCGGGAGTACTCTGTACCTACTGAAGAATTCAGATCTGAATCAGAAATATAGTCACCTTCATGCTGCTATTCCATATTTGTTTCGAACTCATTACCTTCATGCTTGGGATCTGAAATATACTCACCTTCATGCTAATGTTCCGTATCTGTTTCAAACTCATTACCTTCATGCTCTGAATTTGAAATATGTTGACATTTTGCTTGCTCATGTACATGCAGATTTTCAGAGTAATCCTACTCTCTAATCATCCTGGAAGCATGAATGTTCTTCTCTACCTCTTGAGCATCTTCAAGCAAGCTCCTTAAGGATGAAGACTGCCTTTCTAGAAAACGAAGGGCATGTTCTGAATGAAGACCCATAACATAGTATATCATGGCAGCTATCTCTGTAAGCCAGACCTCCAAAGGCATGTCATGATAAACACGGTAGAACCTTATGTTGAAAATAGGCAAGGCTTCATCTTGCTCCCGCTTCAAAGCATAGAAATCAGTAAGGTATGAATCTAAAGATTTGTACTCAGTACAATACTTCAAGAAAGCATTAGAGAACTCGATCCAAGAGCCAATAGAGTCAGCTCTTAGACCCTTAAACCATACAGCAACATCTCTGATCAGAGTTTTGGAAAACAATCTCATGATCACATCTTCATGGACAATTTAGAACCAATCAATAAAATCCTTAAAGGATTCCAAGTGTCTTTCAGCTGAAGCTTGATTTTCTCCCGAAAACCAAGGGAGATATTCATAACAGTCAACAGGGTAAGTGTTAAAATTCAATATGCTAAGACAGAAAATAGCAGCATTACATTCCATTTCACAATAATAGCATATACAGGATCACTGAAGAAACAACAAGCATAGCATAAACACAAGAGACACAGATTTATCCTGGGAAACCCTCACGGGGTAGAAAACCCAGTAAAGCTTCCTCAATATAGATGACCAGCAATATACAAAGATGCAAACCAAAGATATGATCTCCTCTTCCACAATAGCAGACCTCTCCTCCACAAGTGCGCCTCTCTCTCAAGTGAGTGTGTGTGTCAAATGAGGAACACACCTCCTCTATTTATACACTACTCTGACATATCTTTTACACAAGTACACGTAGGCTCGTATTTAACCAATGGGTTAAATACCCCACTACAACTAACTAGGCCGACCCCTCTAGGGTGGTCTAATAACCCTTTGACCCACATAACACATACAGGGCCGACCCCCACTAGGGAAGTCTAATAACCCGAGTTACCACATTCCGACGGAGGAATAAACATCTCCGGATATACAATAAGATCTTCACGGAGGAATGAAACATCTCTGGAATAATAAAGTACAAATATAATATTCTTTGAAGTTACAATATCTCAACACCCCCCCTTAACGAAAAGGATATTATAACAGCATCTGCATGAGCAAGGAGTCATCAACATCATACATGATACATCTATCAATCATTGGAAGCTTTCTCAACATCATCAGTAACTCAATTAGTTACTGGAACATCTTCAATACTGGAACATCAACATCTTCAGTACTGAGTCTTTATCTTCTGCAGCACTCGAACAGCTACAATAACATCAACATCTATATCCTCACGATTGTTAGCATCATCATCATACGATAATTAGCATCGGGATCATCTCGATCTACAGCATCTGGATCATCATGATCTACAGCACCTGGATCAGCTCGATCTACAACATCATCATCATCTCAATCTACATGATCAGCATCATCGTCATCTAGATCAACTCAATCAGCATCATCGACATCTAGATCAACACGATCAGCAGCATCATCATCTAGATCAATACGATCAGCAACATCGTCATCTAGATCAATACGATCAGCAGCATCATTATCACACGATCAACAGCATCGTCATCACATGATCAATCCAGTTCTCTTTAGGACCTATGTCCAAGGATGATGCAATCCATTCATGTACCTTTTGAACCAAAGTCCAGGGACGATCCAGTCCTATCATGTACCTTTTGAACCGAAGTCCAGGGATGATCCAGTCCTAACATGTACCTTTTGAACCGAAGTCCAGGGACGATCCAGTCCTAACATGTACCTTTTGAACTGAAGTCCAGGGACAATCCAGTCCTATCAATTCTCGGAGACCTCATGTCTACGGCTCAGTTCACAGGACCAAAGTCCAAGGATGATCCAATCCTTACCGTACATTTAGGACCACGTCCAAGGATGACTTAATCTTCAACCATACATTTAGGACCATGTCCAAGGATGACTTAATCCTCCACCATACATTTAGGACCACGTCCAAGGATGACTTAATCCTCCACCGTACATTTAGGACCACGTCCAAGGATGACTTAATCCTCCACCGTACATTTAGGACCACGTCCAAGGATGACTTAATCCTCCACCGTACATTTAGGACTTACGTCCAAGGATGACTTAATCCTCCACTGTACATTTAGGACCACGTCCAAGGATGACTTAATCCTCCACCGTACATTTAGGACCACGTCCAAGGATGACTTAATCCTCCACCGTACATTTAGGACCACCTCCAAGGATGACTTAATCCTCCACCATACATTTAGGACCACATCCAAGGATGAATTAATCCTCCACCGTACATTTAGGACCTACGTCCAAGGATGACTTAATCCTCCACCGTACATTTAGGACCACGTCCAAGGATGACTTAATCCTCCACCGTACATTTAGGACTTACGTCCAAGGATGACTTAATCCTCCACCGTACATTTAGGACCACGTCCAAGGATGACTTAATCCTCCACCGTACATTTAGGACCACGTCCAAGGATGACTTAATCCTCCACCGTACATTTAGGACCACGTCCAAGGATGACTTAATCCTCCACCGTACATTTAGGACCACGTCCAAGGATGACTTAATCCTCAACCGTACATTTAGGACCTACATCCACGGATGACTTAATCCTCCACCGTACATTTAGGATCACGTCCAAGGATGACTTAATCCTCCACCGTACATTTAGGACCACGTCCAAGGATGAATTAATCCTCAACCGTACATTAAGGACCTACGTCCAAGGATGACTTAATCCTCCACCGTACATTTAGGACCACGTCCAAGGATGACTTAATCCTCAACCGTACATTTAGGACCTACGTCCAAGGATGACTTAATCCTCCACCGTACATTTAGGACCACGTCCAAGGATGACTTAATCCTCCACCGTACATTTAGGACCACGTCCAAGGATGACTTAATCCTCCACCGTACATTTAGGACCTACGTCCAAGGATGACTTAATCCTCAGCCGTACATTTAGGACCACGTCCAAGGATGACTTAATCCTCCACCATACATTTAGGACCACGTCCAAGGATGACTTAATCCTCAACCGTACATTTAGGACCTACGTCCAAGGATGACTTAATCCTCAACCGTCCACCAAGGACTTCATTCTCGAAGACATACGTCTACGGCTCTTCTTTAGGACTGAAGTCCATGGATGATCCAATCCCCTCACATGTTCACCAAAAACTTCATTCTCGAAGACATACGTCTACGGCTCTTCTTTAGGACTGAAGTCCAGGGATGATCCAATCCCCTCACATGTCCACCAAGGACTTCATTGTCGAAGACATATGTCTACGGCTCTTCTTTAGGACTGAAGTCCAGGGATGATCCAATCCCCTCACATGTTCACCAAGAACTTCATTCTCAAAGACATATGTCTACAGCTCTTCTTTAAGACTGAAGTCCAGGGATGATCCAATCCCCTCACATGTTCACCAAGAACTTCATTCTCGAAGACATACGTCTACGGCTCTTCTTTAGGACTGAAGTCCAGGGATGATCCCATCCCCTCACATGTTCACCAAGAACTTCATTCTCAAAGACATACGTCTACGACTCTTCTTTAGGACTGAAGTCCATGGATGATCCAATCCCCTCACATGTTCACCAAAAACTTCATTCTCGAAGACATATGTCTACGGCTCTTCTTTAGGACTGAAGTCCAGGTATGATCCAATCCCCTCACATGTTCACCAAGAACTTCATTCTCGAAGACATACGTCTACGGCTCTTCTTTAGGACTGAATTCCAGGGATGATCCAATCCCCTCACATGTTCACCAAAAACTTCATTCTCGAAGACATACGTCTACGGCTCTTCTTTAGGACTGAAGTCCAAGGATGATCCAATCCCCTTACATGTTCACCAAGAACTTCATTCTCGAAGACATACGTCTACGGCTCTCTTTAGAACATATGTTCAAGGATGATGCAATCGCCTTGTCACCTTTGACCCTGTCTAAGGACCATCCACCAACCTCTCTTTCAGTATCACTAATATAGGTATCCTCATCATCGACCTCACTATCAATGCAGGCAATCTCATCAAGAGTTATCACATCACTCCCCCTTTCGAGGAGGGTCCTTCTGAACTATATTAAGTTTGTCTCGGAAAAATTTATTTGAGGTAGAGGTTTGGTTAGTACATCGAATGGGTAGAAGTTTGGTTAGTACATTGGTAACTTGTTACAAATTCAAACTTTTGGTTCCTTTCTGCACCATATCATGGAACACTAGATTCTCTGCCATCTTGATACAACTCTGTTTGTCACATAGCATCATAGTTGGGTCTATCTCTAAGTCAAACATTCCTGAAGTGATACTGTTTCATAACTTAGCAGAGCAAGAAGCCATATATTCTGCTTGTGCTAAGAGCCACACTATATTGCTTCCTTCTAAACCATGAGATCATGGTTGATCCCAAAAAGTAACATCCTCTCGATGTGCTCTTCCTGTCTGATACAATTTCTGCCCAATCAACATCTGTGTATCCATCTGAAGTCATGATCTCTAAGATAACATAGATCAAAATCTATCGTATCCTTTAGGTATTTCAACACATGCTTTGCAACTAACAGGTGAACACATCTGGTTTTCCACTAGATACTGACACAAGGTGTTCACAGCAAAGCATATATCTGACCTAGTATTTTTTAGACACATCAATGACTCAATATTTTGTCTGTACAAAGTTCTATCCACTAACTCTTATGAGTCATCTGATAACAACTTCAAGAGTGGCCATTCCAACACATCAAGTCCTTTTAATATTTTTCAGCATGCTTTCCCTGGTTGAGAAAGATTCCTTCTGAGCCTTGCCATACTTCCAGACCTAGGAAGTAATACATTAATCTGAGATCTTTCATTTTCTTTTATGCAGCCATCTATCTGTGCCATCTCCTATTAGATGGGTCTACTGATATGAACCTCAACATCATTTGAACTCTGAGGTGAGTTCCTTCTTGTATCCATGTCATCTGTGCATAGAATCCATATTCAATCTTGTATCAAAGGTTGATATCCACATCACCCATGATGATCATTAAGCTCATCAATTGATTATCGATCCTGGGCACCCATACAGAACCTGATTCACACTTCTTCTTTAATTACACCATTAAGAGAATGCTCTTATCTATCCACTTGGAGCAAACATCTTGTTATGATTCTCTTCCTCTTTCTAAGAGAATCTTCTAGCCATGAGCCTTCTATATTTTGTTTGATTTGTAAATCTTCTTGTTGAACATCCATCACTTTTTCGGTGTTCATTATTCTTCATGATCTTTCCTACAAAACAAAATTAAGTACATGATTAGTAATACTTCATAATCATGAAATCATGTTGACATGATAACCTATTATGCATACAGATATCATTTACATAGTTATGCAACTATCTTGACCAATACTTTGGCGCACAACACTTTCCCATATCCTGTATGCATACAGTGGCTATCTAGATTCCTTCCATCTCTACCAGAACATACTATCGAGAGTGTGCACAGCTCTCAACATGTCAGCAAAGAGGTTTCATTCTAGACAAGCAACAATGGAATGTTTGTCCAACTTACCAATCATATGCATATTATTAGTATACTGTTCAATGGTCTATGAATGTTTGCACTCAGCATGATATGTTCTAGGAATACAAATATGCATACAAGAAATATAATTTACTATTTCAAATAACAACTCAAATACTTATCTTTTATGTTTGTGTGGTTTCCTCCTGCTTGATCTTCTATATGTCTTTTGAACTTCTATTCATTCTGTACCACTGTGCATGCTCAAGTGTGCACTAGTGTCATCCTCATGATCTCATACACAAACATTCATTCATTAGTATATTCTCAAAACATTCTAATTCTAAATAATCTTGAATATGTATAGTCATGATTATTAGTATTCAGGGTTTCAAGTAAGTCTTCTTTTACTCATGCATATTCTTGTTTGATCATAGTACTCTTCTGGTTAATTAAATCATGCATAAACCCTTGATTACTAACTTTATGAATAAGCATAACCAATCATATCAAGTATACTTACATAAGGGATCCTAACACAAAGTAAGATTCTAACTTGACATAAGAAAACATACCTGGATTAGTATACCTGCTTAGTTATGTACAACATACCTCGTAAGTAGAACAAAGATTATGGATGAGTCTTTGTCTTCATGATGTCATGGTCATGGAGCTTGATTTGTCTTTTGTGATGTACCTGTATCTTGTTAGCAGACAACATCAACCTCACACAACACCATAATGCATTAGTACAATCATATATCCCTAATCAATGAATGTCTTCGATCATTCACATGCACTCATACTGTTACTAGGGTGATAAGACAATTCTAACGTTAATCAAGATTGTACTAATAGATAACATGAAGACAAACACATTATGAACTTAATCAAGAATCAGATTTCAAAACATACCTGAACCTCCTTATGTCATACCTGTTGAGACTTCTTGTAGTCTTCTTATGTAAGGCCTTAGCCTCAACTCCCCCTGAAACTTTGATCTGGAGCTTGATTAGGGTTTGCTAGAGAAACCATAAAAATTCAATCTTTGACTTTCACACTTCCGAATGAATGGAAGGATGTGTCTTGCTGAGCTGATCAAACTAGCATACTTCAATTTTGAAATCTCCAAAATTTGACCCCTCAAAATTACGTTTGAAACTTCTGGATCTTCTGGACAGGATCCTGAACTAGGGTTTGATGAATCCCACCCTTCTGCTCAATCAAAAGGTTTGATCCAAGGCTCTAAACTCTTATTTTTCTGAGGAGCTTCCAGCCGTGGTTATAGACTTCAAAAATTCCAACTTTTGTTGAAGTCCTAATTTTCCATCTTTCTGATCAAAATCCCGAGCTAGGGTTTAATCAAGCCCGATATTCTACCCAACCAAAAAATTTGATCTTGTTCTCTAAATTTCGATTTTCCTGAGTAGCATTCAGCCGTGGATTCCGATTCCAAAAATTCTAACTTTCTCCGAAACCCTAAATTCTGGAATCCATGAATAAAGGTGCTCCAAAAATAATTCTGTTTTGACAGAAATATGTACTTGATTGTTTCTGCTATAACTCCGAAATTTTTGCTCCACAGGGTCTGAAAATTTTTTCTACAGTAGCCTATCATCTTTCCATCCTAATAGGTCTGACCTCAATTGGATTTTCTGAGAGAGAGTTATGCCAAATGTCGCAACGTGACCTGTTTTGGGATAATACAGGAGAGCGAACTTGTACGGTGTGCCACGTGTCATTGTTTGAACTTCAGCCTCTGAAAACTTTTCCTGAGATAGCTCACCCTGTTATCTTTCCATCCTAATAGGTCTGACCTCAATTGGACTCTCTGAGAGAGAGTTATGCCAAGTTTCGCAACGCGACCTGTTTATGGGATAAAACAGGAGAGCGAACTTGTACGGCATTCCACGTGTGACTGGTTCAGCTTTGACCTTTGAAAAAGTTTCCTGAGATAGTGCAGTCTATGTACTACCTATCATGTTTTACTAAATTTCATTTGGATCTTCCTAGCCCAAGTTATGATCTTTTTTCCTAGGTCATCTGATTTTGACTGAGATCTGGAAGAGGCAGAAACCCTAACTTGTACTGATCATAACTTACAAAGTGCAACGAATCTGAGGGTTCCCTTTGGACACAAGATACCTGGATATGTTATCTACGACTAGTAAAGGTTTCAGATCCTGAACCTTCACCAAAATGGATTTATAGAGAAAGTTCCACGATGACTGGTTTTTGCGATGTAAAACCCTAACCTTCAAATTGTAGTAAGTGAAGCAAGTGTTGTAAGTGCCATACCTTGCCTTCCTTCAGGTTAGCTCTGATACCATGTTAAAATTCAATATGCTAAGACAGAAAATAGAAGCATTACATTCCATTTCACAATAATAGCATATATAGGATCATTGAAGAAACAACAAGCATAGCATAAACACAAGAGACACAGATTTATCCTAGGAAACCCTCATGGGGTAGAAAACCCAATAAAGCTTCCTCAATATAGATGACCAGCAATATACAAAGATGCAAACCAAAGATATGATTTCCTCCTCCACAATAGCAGACCTCTCATCCACAAGTGCGCCTCTCTCTCAAGTGAGTGTGTGTGTCAAATGAGGAACACACCTCCTCTATTTATACACTACTCTGACATATCTTTTACACAAGTACACGTAGGCTCGTATTTAACCAATGGGTTAAATACCCCACTACAACTGACTGGGCCGACCCCTCTAGGGTGGTCTAATAACCCTTTGACCCACATAACACATACAGGGCCGACCCCCACTAGGGAAGTCTAATAACCCGAGTTACCACATTCCGACGGAGGAATAAACATCTCCGGATATACAATAAGATCTTCACGGAGGAATGAAACATCTCCGGAATAATAAAGTACAAATATAATATTCTTTGAAGTTACAATATCTCAACAGTAAGGATGAAGGAGATAGGGCAGCCTCAAAGGCTTGAACATCTTCATTCTAATTTTAATTTGAAAGGCAGTGGGATGATCATGAAAGTTAATAGGTTTATTATTAGGTTCAGCAGTCACGCCCAAAGGTGTTGAAGTCTGGACAGGGTTTGAATCAATTATAATCTCGGTAAGGTCACATGGCTGGTCGGATTCAAGGGAGATTTGAATGCAATGATCATTTTTATGAACAAGATGAGGTAAAGATCTTGAATCTATCTACAATACAAGTAGTAGACAGATCTCCTTCTTTTAAAGACTGATATATACAAGAAGGATGATATTTTTCTGAATGTACAAAGCAGAAAATGATTCTCTTTACATGCAAAAGGAACAACATGAAAGAGCTGATGAAAAACACCAACGGTTCATGAAGTAGACTGATGAACTGATACCTGGATTGGAAATTCAGCCTCTTCATCTTCTGTCAACCGTATCCTCCCCAGTGGAGTCTTTAGTGGTGGAGTCGCTATGCAGATGATATAGTCAATTCTGTGTCCTACTTTTTTCTGCCATCAAAAGTCAGATCTATGTCATTCTTCCTAGGGAAACTAACTTCACTTTCGTTCCCCGAAAACGGTGCCATTTTGTTATCACTCCAGGTGTCTTTCCCTAAATGTGAAGGGAATGAGCCTGATAACTTAAATATTCAATAATGTAGGAGAAAAGATTAAATCAAATGACTTGATATACTCACATTCACTCAGTAACATATGGATCCACTTGAAGACAAAAGGATTTCTACTATATTTCTCAGCGGGATTAAATCAAAGGTGTGAAAGTAAGAAGAATACTTATGATACTAGCAGATCTACATACAAAAGATATGTGAATGGCTGGCTATGATAGAGAAAATATATTGCAGATCAATTTCATCAACACAGTGATAAGATGACAACTACCAGGCGTTAGATGAAACATGAAAAGAATACATGCAGGCTTAGTATACCGATAAAGACATGAGATGACAGTCATCCATTATCAAGCACACATAAATAGAAAAAGAAAGAAAATGAAACTGAACAAACACAGTGAAAGAAGCTTCCTGCGTCAAAATTTATTCATCAAAATCTGAATAAAGTATGTTTAGAAGTCTCTCCAAAATCGAACCCTTGTTCTACATGAGTCACAGGCTTTATAGCCTTTACAAAAATGTTCAAGATCCTGAAGAACTGGGTCGAATCTGCTAAAGATAGAAAATCAAAACCATTTTTAATAAACTAGGAAAAATCCTCTTTAATTTGGCAAAACTGCTGAAACATGGGGCTCAAATATGGATTCGATTCTCCCAATATATGACACCTGTAGGAAAAATGAGAGAATTTATTGTTCTATGACGTGTTAGGCACAAATAAATCTGAGTGTTTTGCAAAATAATTCTCCAGTCGCTCAGAATCATCATTTTAAAATGATGACTCTGCACAGTAAAAACGCCATTTTTGTTGAAACTGTTGAAAAAGAGGCTCAGAGATGGGTTCAGTTCTCCAGATATGTGATAATTGTGTATAAAATGAAAGAGATTATTGTACATTTATTTGTTGTGAGAAAAACCCTCTCTCATATCTTTGAAATTCATTTTCATTTTCCCGAGATCTGCATTTCAAAAACATGTGTCAAACAGGCAGATTCTGGGATCCGAAAATTGGGGCTCAGTGACGGATTCGATTCTCCCAATCTGTGACACTTGTGGGAAAAATGAGAGAGGTTATTTTTTCTCTGACATGTTAGGAACAAAAACATCTGAGCATTTTGAAAAATGATTCTCCAGTCGCTCAGAAACGTCATTTTAAAATGATGACCTTTCACAGTAAAAATGCCATTAATTTCAAGAAATATCCTTCATCTTCTCCACCTTGCTAGCATTTTTAAATCTGGAACAGAACCTTGATCATGATTCCTTTAATTATTATATAACATTATAAACCACCCTTGAGGTGTTTGGACCAGTAAAAATCAGATATGTGCAAGAATGGTAACATTATGTCTAGTTTTTTAGCTTTCGGTAGCTAGGAAAGCCCAAGTCTGAATCTGTAAGCTACCGAAAGCTCTGTTTTCAGTAGCTAATGAACCATCGCCTTGCCCTCCTAAGCCACCAAAACTGTTCCACGATACCTGACACGTGCCTTTTCTTTCAGTAGCTGAAGATTTTTTTCTTCCATTCTGTAAGCTGCCGAAAGCTAGGTTTTCGGTAGCTAATGAACCATCGCCTAGTTCGCCTAAGCTACTGAAACCTGAAATTTCTTTTTCAGAGAAAAGTAACCTCAAATTTTATTTCGATCTTTATTACATACTTCAAACTCTTGAAAAAGAACCTCAAATGTATATAAAAATGAAAACTTGAAAGACATTCTATCACCTAGAAAAACAACTAGTCTATGTTCATTTGAGGAGATAACAGTAAGAGTAGGAATCTCGGAGGAAGAAGTTTAAATTTTCTATCTTTTAGCTGGTTTAATCATAGAAATCACTTGAACATCATTAATTAGGCTAGCTGTAGCATCCACTTGAATATTAGTAGTGGGTTTGGGTACTGCAACCACTTGGGTATACAACACCGATACTTCATATGTGCTAATTTCCGATTGAATTGCTGAGATGTATGCATTAAGATCGTTAATTCTGCAGTAGTTTTCAACTTTGAAGTATCCTCCATAAGGCCTTTTCCTTTGTCTCCATCTGAGTAGGTCAGCATCAATGGAGCACTGAATTTGTGAGCTCCCTTTTCTTCCCTATCTTTTCTTGTTTGCTCATCAAGCCTTAGTTCCATGCTTCTATAGCTCAAAACCTTGGTTTTAAGATCTCGCTGATACTGAAAGATATGGTTCTGTTCTTCTTTGCTCTTTTCCCTCAACAGGACTTCAGAGAAAATATTAACTCCCTGATAAATAGAGTCATCAGGGATGTGTTGATGTGTATAACCAATCCTCATATGCACCTGTTTGAAATGAGCCTCCAGAAATCCTTTGGGGTCATGAGTTCTTTTGGGAGCAAATCCCAATTTCAAAGAAACAATCCTGTCTCCCACTGTTGCAGCCCAAGTTGAAGTTGGGATAACCAAAGGCCCAAGGTTTAAAGGGAACTTAGGCCATCCCTTCCTTTTGGGACTAGTGTGCTTAAGGTAGAATCCATCTGTAACAGTCTGATAAGATATCTCCTCAAGTAACAGTCTATCAGGGACAACTCTTGGTAGAAAATGTATAGTACTGCTTCCCCAGACTCTAATGTAAGCAAATAATTCTCCCACATACAAGTCACCCAATGTAGGGATGATAGTTATGTCATCAGGAGAAAAGGAAGGGGCATCTTCCCTGAAAATATGCTGGTAAATTGCACCAAAGAAATGGTCGCAGATGTCATAGAGAAAGGGAACAAAATTGCTTTCCCATAAGGAAGAACAATAAATACGAATAGGGGCTGAGGACTTAGTCCAACTCCACCCCATGGTGGGATACTAAACCTCTGTACAGAAAACATCAATTACAAATGTAGAGAAAAAGAAGTATGGCTTCCTTGTAGCTGTTGTTTTTTGATATTTCTCAATGGTTGTATTTAACTCTGCTGATAAAATTGAAGCCCAAGGGAATGACTGCCCCGTTGTTAGGACATGATGGGTGATAGGATCCCATTCAGATTTGAATACTAAACAATTAGGGAGACCATAAAGTCTACAGAGCATGGATGCCATAAGAGAATAAGGCTCTTTGAACCAGGAAATTGGGTATAAATTATCACCCATGCGCATGAAATTTGTCAGTCTGTGCATCCAAGACTTCATCATTTCATTGAAATTGTATGTAGTCTTTGATGACTCAAGGAATGCAACATTGAGGAGTTGAACAACTAGTTTTAGGGAATAAGCTCTGGTAAAAACCTCAGCGTGAAAAGCATCCACTTGAGACCCCGCGCTATCATTGAAAGAGAGGTCTTTAGGGTTAGCATGGTCTATAATCCACTTAACTACATCAGTGTAGGGAAGGATAGCAAGTCTGGTAGCTATAGCATGGAGTTGTGAATCCCTAATATTTTCGTAGGTAGGGTTGTCACTATGAATATCAGTTAGGTCATCGTTGTCAAAGATGGAGTAAATTTTGGACCAATCCATTTGGTATGTCTCAGAAACCTTATCGTTGGTGTTGGCAAGGATGCCGAAGTTTGGGTCTTTGTTCAAAAGATATTTCTGAGGAGTTTTGCAGTGATTGTTGCGAGAAATGTTTGAAAAATTGGAGAAATCTAATGAATAAATAAACAACAATAAGAAAAAAAACTCAAAATAACAAAAAACCTTGAACAATTGAATAAGAAAGTGACACGAAGCCAACCTGTGCAAGCTGGAAAAAATGGTGAAAATGACCTCTGGTAAAAAGTCACGAAAACAACCCCTGGTAAAAACTCGCAAAAACGATCCCTAGTAAAAAATCGCGAAAATGACCCCTGGTAAAAACTCACAGTAAAATCTGCACAAATGGCGAAAATGACCCTTGGTAAAAACTGGCAGTAAAATCCACACAGCAGGCAATTTTTGAAAATGAAAAATGATAAAAGAAAACAAAAACAAAATCAACATATTTATTAATTCCGTTGGGTTACATCTGGGCCGTAAGATTAAGACAAATCGACGACTGAGATCTAATCTGGGACTCACACGTGTGATATTTTGGCCTTACAAAATAGAGATCAATTCATGTATGAATGGTCAAGACCAGAAAAATATAAATCACGAGAAAGGTTGGTCGATACTTGATTTAGTAGATAATTGCGAGCAACAATATCTAGCAATTCACCTATATCCAGACTGGTGAACACAAGAAGGATCACACGACCCTTCTGACACTCTAGAACTAGTATAAAAATAATAATGGCCAGAACAAGGGTTTCCCGCCCCTTCATTCATGATGGAATTCTACAAATATTCAATCTTCAAAGTATAGGCTGTCAATTCATGTATATCATGAATGGTGAAGACTGCAAAAATACTAATCACAATAAGGGTCAGCTGACCCTTCATTTAAGTTGGAAAAATGGAGAAAATGACCCCTGATAAAAACTCGCAGTAAAATCTACACAGCAGGTAAATTAAGGTTTCCATCTAATCAATGCATGTAAATTCTATTTTTAATACCATATTTTTTTTCAAATTATTGGGTGGCCTGCACATACTTTTGTCCAATTTTAATTCTTAGCTCATTTGATCTCATGGAGGAAGAATATACCTTTGGAAGTGGGAATTTTTCTTGCATGCATTGGAGCAAGCCTAAACCCCTAGATTTTCTTATGTATCAAAGATTCAAAATTATTATAACTTTGTTGGACTTCATCCCAGATAGAATGTGCAGTCAACAAGGTGCTAGAGTCTATTTTATTCTATCTAAATTAACTTGCCCCCTTGACCTCGACCAAGGGGGCAAGGCGGATATCGAATCATACATTACTCAGATCCCCGTGCATTCCATTTTTTATATTATCTATCCTTTCCTATCATTCTTGCACCTATAGCGATAAAGGAATTTCTCTGATCCGTCCATCTTGCATGATCGATCTGGCCCCTGTCTGCCCTTCTTTGACCTTAGATCTACGTAGTTATTATCAACTATCGATCTGGCCCTTGTCTGCATCATTACCGTCCAAAGGTGCAGCCTTTACCGAGGTTCGCTAATTTGGAACGTGTCAATACTCCGTGCATGTTCAATCTGCGAACTAAACCTCCGCCGTTGATGCCTATCCCCACCAGATCTGCACCGTTGAAACATGTGGTCCCTACCAAAACTTCGCAAATCTGAAAAGACCATTTCCCCGTGCATCTAAAATCACCAAAGTACCTTTCGTCTGTAGATCTGTCCTTCCACTCATTGATCTAATTTCCAACTTGTTCGTGGGCTAGGAACATTTTTCCCACGCTTAAACCATCCTATCTTACTTTTGTGAATAGCGCTTATGACCGTCGATCTCTGTCTAGATTCTATAATCGTCAAACTTCTGTAACCATCAATCTCCGTCAAGCTTATGGCAGTCTAGAACTAGTATGAAAATAATAGTGGGCAGAAGAAGGGTCGGTCGCCCCTTCATTGACGAGGGAATTGTGCAAATATTCAACCTACGAAGTATAGGCTATCAATTCATGTATATCCTGAATGGAGAAGACTACAAAAATACTAATCACAAGAAGGGTTGGCTGACCCTTCATTTAAGCTAGAAAAAATGGTGAAAAACGACCCCTGGTAAAAACTCGAAGTAAAATGCACACAGCAGGTAATTTTCGAAGATGAAAAATAATGAAAGGAAACAGAAACAAAATCAACATGTTTATTAATTCCGTCAGGTAAAATCTGGGCCTAAGATTAAGACAAATCGATGGTTGAGATCTAATGTGTGGAATGCAGAAGACGAGTTGCGGGGGTTTAATTTTTTGGAAATATATACAAAGTCCCCACAATCCGCAATTGCGGGTTGCAGGACTTGAACTCGAAATAAAAACAAACCTAAGTTTCCGCAATCCGCATTGCGGGTTGCGGCTTGCGGAAACGCATGTCGCAAATCCATTATTCAAACACTTCCTGTAATCCGCAATCATGTATAACCAGATAGCCACTTCAAGAAGCTATAGCATGATATGATGGTGTGTGCATTTTTCTCAAACCATGAATTATGGTGGGCATTCTCATACATGCCATGTCATCACTTCCTATCATGTGAGATGTTGGCCTGCCAAAATAGAGATCAATTAATGTATAACCAAAATGGTCAAGAATGGAAAAATATAAAGCACAAGAAGGGTCGGCTGACCCTTCATTTAGTAGATGATTATGAACACCAATATCCAGCAATTCACCTGTATCCAGACTGGTGAACATAAGAAGGTTCGGACGCCCCTTCATTTATGAGGGAATTGTGCAAATATTCAACCTATGAAGTATAGGCTATCAATTCATGTACATAATGAATGGTGAAGACTGCAAAACTACTAAGCACAAGAATGGTCGGTCAACCCTTCATTTAAAAGAGGAATTCCCCAGAATATGGTAGGGATCGGGACATTGCCTTTGTTATAACATGTAAACAGTATTTATCCCAACTTCAGACTGCCAACAAGATGGATCGGCTGCCCCTTCTCTTAGTAGATAATTGTGAACACCAATAAACGACACTTCACCTGTATCCACAATGGTGAACACAAGAAGGATCGAACCACCCTTCTTGCAGTCTAGAACTATTATGAAAATAATAGTGGGCAGAAGAAGGGTCGACCGACCCTTCATTTGTTTATCTCGAGCCTCATTAAAAAATGGGGTGTCGGTTAATGACATTCTACTTCAAATGAAAACAAACCATAGTTTTCACAATCTGCATTGTTGGTTGCGGAAACGCATGCCGCAAATTCATTATTCAAATAGTTCTCGCAATTCGCATTGCAGGTTGCAGAAACGAAGAACGCAAACATTTACAATGCTCTTCCCACAATCCACAATTGCGGGTTGCGGGTTCCGGGCATACAAATCCCCAATTATTGGAAAACATTTACAACCGAAAACCAGAATGATCAATCATGGAAAATACTAAGGCTAGGCAATCCGCATTGTGGGTTGTGGAAAGGAAGAACGCAAACATTTACAATACTCTTCGCGCAATCCGCAATTGTGAGTTGCAGGTTCCGGGCATAAAAATCCCCGATTATTGGAAAACATTTACAACCAAAAACCAGAATGATCAATCATGGAAAAATACTAAGGCTAGGTCGTCATTTCATGTATAACCAGAATGGTCAATAATGGAAAAATACTAAGCACAAGAAGGTTCGACCGACCCTTCATTTAGTAGATAATTGAGAACACCGATATCCAGTAATTCACATGTATCCAAAATGCTAAGCACAAGAAGGATCGGATGACCCTTTCTCCAGTCTAGAACTAGTATGGAAATAATAATGGGAAAATCACATGAATGGGGGGGACCATCAAAGGAGAGAACTGGAGACACTCTCTACTTCGAGACTTGTAATGTTTTACGATCGTTAAAGAATTTCAGTTAGTTTCTATTTTACATTCTTTTGTTATATGAATCAAATTTCCTTGTTTTATTTTGGTTTTTCATACATACATCTACTAAATCTGTTTTTTATTATTAAATCATAAAACATATAAATCTGTGTGCTTGATTTATCATTCATATGATTTATATGCAGGTTATGCACTAGTCTATTTCTTTCCTTGATTCATATTGTTTCACATTCTGCAATCATAGCGTAGTCATTATCATCATAATTTAATTTGTTAATTAGCTCATCATTGACAAGACAGCCACATTCTTTTGAATCCTTTGAATAAAATAACACGGGAATCTTTACTCTTGAAAATATGCATAAACTATGTTCGGGAATATTATTTCAGAATTGAAGGGCTAAATACAAAACTAGTATAATATCTTCATGATTTCCAACCCTTACTACATTGCCAAAAAAAACATCTAATCATTTGAATAAAATAACACCGGAATCTTTAGTCTTGAAAATATGCATCAACTCTACTCGGCCATCTTTATTCAAAATTGAAGGACTCAATACAAAACGAATATCTCTTCACGGGCTCCAACACTTACTACATTACCAAAAATTGTCTTTTATACATTGTAAAACCTCTCGAGGTAAAACCCTAACTGCTTCATAACTAAAAATAGAAAATTGTAAACTAACTATTACATTCCATTTCAGTCAAAATTTATACAATTTCCAAAATTTCTCAAAATATAACATTTGATGTCTTTCTATTGGTTGTAGTTGCTGAAAGGGCTTCTTTGTTGCCTTGATCTATTCCTTGCTTCGCTTGTGCTGTATTTGCCAATTTGTCCTTTAGATCTTCAATTTCAGTCTTAAGACTCGATCTATCTTTCTCCCAACTTTCCTCTTTTTCCTCAAACTTGAGCAATTTAGCAAGACAGTCATCCAATTCTCGAGATAAAGTTTCATTTTGTTGTTCTAACACAGTTAATTCAGAGGCTTGAATTATTCGAGTTGCTGGAATTCTGACCTTTTGCTGAAGTAATTGGATTTTTTTTCTTTCTCAGCTAAAAGCTTTTTAATTTCCTCCCCTCTATTTGGTTCATCATTGCTCTTCATCAGGTCATCTTGTAATCTTTTTATTTGCAGCTGATGAGCTTTGTTCTTTGTTTTCTCTGGCCTCAACTGGATTTGCAGCATGTTCATTGTTTTCTGTAGTTTTTCCACTGTTAAAGTAGCTTTCATCATATCAGCATAAATCACCTCTCCAGTCTATCTATGTAGGTGAATTTTATCAGGGACTATTATCTTCTGCAAATTCAATTTCATTTCTGTGACCTTATAATCAGACAATACGACCAAATTCAAAGTATTTTTGTCTGGATATCTGCTAGTCATCAGAGTAATTTATGAATCAACAACATTTCTGACTTTTGGAAACAACTTATGCATTGCTTCTGCTGTTGTTTTTCTGTCTTTGCCATATTTTACACATATTTCATCTCTTGGATGAAATTTGTTAGAATCACCTGCAGCTCTTGCCTCGTCAAATTCGTATTCCTGTACTTGAATTCCTGGCCCTTGGTATTTTTCTTTGTCATATACAACTACTTCATCTTGCTGGATTGATTTTAATCTTTTGGCTTCTCTTTCTTCCTCCACCTGCATATCAATGCTTTCATAAAAACTTATTTTACTTGTTGCTTCAACCTTTCCTGGGGTAGGTACCATCTCAGGTACCAACTCAGCTGAAAATTTATCCAAGGTAGAAGGATTAGCATGTGAACTTCCCGAAACTTCTGTGTATGATTCATATTGTAGTAAATTTGCCATATTCATCAATCCTTCAACCTCTTTGTGATCAAAGACTTTATTTTTGTTCTCTTTCCTTCTGTCAGAAATAAAATGACAAGGATCAAAATTAATAGTTGTCACTTTCCTAAAACTCAGTGCTTCTAAATGCTTTTGTACAAAAGGGAGAGCATTCTTGTTCTTGATTATAAAAGGACCAATTTTTAAAGGGAACGTTATATCTGTAGCTTTCTTGAAATGTAGAAGATGGTCATTTTCTACTATCAATTTTTGTCTGATAAACTCCAAAGCAAAAACTCTCACAGTTAAAAAGGATGGTAGAATATAGGGCTCCCTAACAAATCCATAAAGTCTGATTACTGTATCTTGCTTCCCTCAAAACCAATCTCCAATTAATTTTTTGGGGCTTAATTGCATCAGGGTCTTCATCTCTGATAATACTCTAGGAAAATGTTCTCCAAACATCAATCTGTATACTTCTGATAAAATAAAATTCATAAAATTAAACATACTGTCTTCCATTGTTTCTGAAAACACAGATTGTGGGAAATGTAAATCTTTTCGACTCCTAAACAAGAGCATTTTCATCAGGTGTGTCTTGAATCTGAAATGTATCGAAGTGTGGAAATTCACTAACTGAGAGTGGATGTTCCAAGCCAAGAATTCATCAAATTTAAGGTAGGGTACTTGACTGTAATCCATTTTTGGTTTAGCAACACTTAATCTAAGAAGCAAACTTAACTCGACCTCTGTGACCATGGAATCATCATCAAACCCTAAAAACTGTGAAATGAGTGACAAAACTAACTGTGAATTTTCATCAAAGAAATTAATGTCAAGTGGCTAGGGGGTGTTATCAATGGCAAGGCCAGGTTTCAGACAACTGGTCATAAAGGTTTGTTGGTCTCAGGGGATGACTCTCTGTACTGGCTAACTAGGGCTTCTTCAGCAAAATCTTCCTATTGGTGGGAGGAAAACAGGGGTACTGTTAGAGCTTTCCTAATGATAGACACATTTACACAACAAAGAATTTTATTTCGTGATGAATTCATAATGACTCTTTGACTCTGAGAATAATTTACTGCACAACACGAAATGAATTCCGGAAACCCTGAAGGTTGTTCGAGACAAAAATGGATAAAACGAGACTTATAAACATTGTGCACATCCAAATTTTGTTTATATAAACACTCCAACTTGATTTTGATTTCTGAAACCGAGAATTTAGCCATTATGGGGTCATGAATGTCACTATCTGTCCACTAGGGCTTCTCCTATCCTCATAGTTTCAACGTTCTGACAGACGGTTTCACTACTTCCTTCCAGTATGTAAACAATTCTAGTTACTTTCACGAGTTAAGAGGAACTACCTGGCATGGACAGGATGAATAGACTATGCTCTGTCACTTTCGAGTAGCACAGACATGTTCCAATCCTCCGTCGTTCACAACACAAAATTCAATTTTTGACATGCCCTTCTCCTTTATACACCACTGAAGGTGGTTTTGCAACGCGGGATGGTGGTTTTCCTTACGCTTTCTCTGATTGCAGAATGAGGTGCAGACGACACGTGTATAGCGGTATGGTATTTCGCAACCGTTCAGACCTCCATTACATCGGGCATATTGGTGGTGAGGAAATATTATGGATTGTCGATCTAGCCTCCCTTTATCGAATAGCCATTAATCTAGCCTCCCTTCTATCATTCTCCCATGAGGTACAGTGGGCATTTTCCCAAGGCCACCTGAACCAGTTTTCCAACACTTGGTCATTTCCAAGATTTTCTCCAAGGTTGATGTCAGATTGAGACACTGACTTAATGATAGCACCAAAACACCATCATGTGTCTTTCCAACCTCATCACACATTCCATGTCATCATAAATGCCATGTCATCACTTCCTATGGTGTTAGTTCTCTCGTTGAGGCTCACACGTGTGAGATTTTGGCCTACCAAAATAGAGATCAATTCATGTATAACCAAAATGGTCAAGACTGGAAAACTAAAAATCACAGGAAGGGTCGGCCGACCCTTCCTTTAGTAGATAATTATGGAGACGAATATCCAGCAATTCACTTGTATCCAGATTGGTGAACACAAGAAGGATCGGACGAACCTTCTTGTAGTCCATAACTAGTATGAAAATAATATTGGTCAGAAGAAGGGCCGACTGCCCCTTCATTTATGAGGGAATTGTGCAAATATTCAACCTATGACTTCTATGCCCCCGACAGGCATCTGGTAGGTGTCCTTGAAGGCCTTTTGGATTCCGGAAGGAACAAGCCATAGAATGAAGACCCTCGCTCCGATCGACGAATCGTCGAATCCATTGGATTTAGGACATCGGGACAGTGCTAGGGGTTCCCCTCTTCGCCGGTCACATGGCCCATGTGTCATCTTCTAGGTGCATTCTACAAACTAGGGTTTTGCTCAGTGAGGGACTGTGCAATTTTTTCCCATGGGGGTCAACTTTGCAAAATCACCCCTCGGGAACTTCTGGCTAGCGTTCCTAGCTGGAACCATCCTAGACACACCTGTAGGACTCCCCAGAACTTGGTTTTGTCGTACGGTTGGGATTCTATGGCCCGGGCAGGTATCTAACAGGTGTCCGTGAAGGCCTTCTGGATGCCGGATGGAACGAGCCATAGAATGAAGAACGTGATTCAGATCGACGAACTGTCAACTCCGTTGGGTTCATAACATCAGGACAGTGCTAGGGGTGCCCCTCTCTACCGGTCCCTTGGCCCACATTTCATCTTGTAGGTGCACTCTACAAACTAGGGTTTTGCTTAGTGAGGGACTGTGCAATTTTTTCCCACGGGGATCAAATTTGCAAAATCATCCACCGGGAACTTGTGGCTAGAATTCCCAGCTGGAACCATCCTAGACACACTTGCAGGACTCCCCGGAACCCAGTTTTGTTGCACGGTTGGGATTCTATGGCCCCAGCAGGTGTCCCTGATGGCCTTTTGGATGCCAAATGGAACGAGCCATAGAATGAAGACAGTGGCTCAGATTGACGAACCATCGTATCCGTTGGATTCAGGACGTTAGGATAGTGCTAGGGTTGCCCCTCTCTATCGATCCCATGGCCCATGTGTCATCTTGTATGTGCATTCTGCAAACTAGGGTTTTGATCAGTGAGTGACTGTGCAATTTTTTCCCACGGGGATCAACTCTGCAAAATCATCCATCGGGCAATTGTGGCTAGCATTTCCCTTCTTATGGTGAAAAATGGGATGGTGATGGTGACAGTAGGGGTAGGAAGAGCATGGTGAGGATGATGATGATGATGATGATGAGGGTGAGGATGATGATGATGAGGGTGAGGATGATGAGGATGAGGATGAGGATGAGGGTGATGATGATGATTACGAAACTTGTGCAATTTATCAAAACAAACATAGGACCATGAATATGTTGATGTTGATGTTGATGATGATGATGATGATTAATATGATGATGATGGTGGTGGTGGTGATGAAGATTATGATGATGGCAATGGTGATGATGATGATGAGGGTGAGGAGGATGAGGATGGGGATGAGGATGAGGGTGATGAGGATGATGATAATTATGATGATGAGGATGTTGATGAGGGTGAGGATAATGAGGATGATGATCATGATGGTGGTGGTGATGATGATGAAGATGTTGGTGATGAGGGTGATGAGCATGATGAATATGTTGACGACGATGATGATGATGAATATAATGGTTTACCGTGATGATGATGAGGATGAGGATGATGATGATGATGATGGTGGTGGTGGTGGTGGTGGTGATGAAGATGATGATGCTGATGATGATGATGATGACGATGATGGTGGTGGTGGTGGTGGTGAATATGATGATCATAATGAAGCTGATGATGATTAGGGTGAGGATGATGATGATGAGAGTGAGGATGATGAGGATGAGGATGAGGATGAGGGTGATGATGATGATTACGAAAATTGTGAAATTTATCAAAACAATCATAGGACCATGAAGATGTTGATGTTGATGATGATGGTGGTGGTGGTGGTGATGAAGATGGTGATGATGGCAATGGTGGTGATGATGATGACGAGGGTGAGGAGGATGAGGATGGGGATGAGGATGAGGGTGATGAGGATGGTGAGGATGTGGATGATGGTGAGGATGGTGAGGATGATGGTGGTGGTGGTGAAGATGATGATCATTATGAAGATGATGATGATGGCGATGATGAAGATGATGATGAGGGTGAGGATGATGAGGATGAGGATGAGGATGAGGGTGATTATGATGATTATAAAACTTGTGCAATTTATGAAAACAAACATAGGACCAGGAACATCTTATTTTTGTTCATTAATACAACATTATCAAGGAATATCATTAAACTGGTTAGGTATTTCATTTTCCATGGATTCTGGATGATTACTTTTACATTATGACAGGTGGAAAATGGACATATGATAGAGGTAAAGCACAAACTAGGGTCTTACATACTAGGGTTTAGTAAGGATAGGGTTTATATCTTCAACGATATTATGAGAGTGAATTCATGACTAGCTATTGGTTAGCATATTTTAACAATCTAGGGTATATTTGTTACATATATTTGACCATATGTACATGAAGGCCCAATGAATTTTATTACACTTTAGTTATGCATTCCTTGCCATTCAATCGAACTGCATAGATGCTCATGTACGTATAGTTTAATGAAATACAGTAGCATTGATGAAATGTGTGGCATCTATTGGACTTCCTCTTACTGTATGAAAATGTCATAGGATTACATTGATGGTATGCGTAGCATGTTACTATTATGACAGAGGTTTTTTCCTTGCAACATATTTTCCTTGCAACCATAATCATGATCAATGGGTATGAACCCTTGGAGTTGACAAAAACCACAATTTTAAATTAGATATCAAATTAGCATGCATGTGCTAAGTTCATTGAACTGTTGAAAGATATTATTAGTTTTTCCCATTAATATAATGTTTTCATAACACAATGGTGAGATGTTACTTGATCAATGCAATAAATGTAAGAGAATAAATATTGTTTGAAATGTAATGTTATAAATTTCAATAGCATAATTTATCAATTTGTGGAAGAGATGAATCATCACAAGCACAAATCAAAACTCAAGAGAAAATATGGAATATATTGATAGTCGAATGTTTGTAATACAAAATATGGAAAAGTAGCCGGCCCTCAAATGGATTGTCAATGTACATGTATCCCTAAGTACAACAATGTGTACATGTATGTCAAAATACATCTATCCAAGACTATGCAACATCAAAAATCAATCTTTCTCTTGTTTTTCCCCGGCTTTCCTCTATCGACCGTCTTCCTGGGATCGCTCGGCATCTCAGAAGTTTGCAAAAAAAATCATTATTTTTATCAAATAACTGCACTAATACCCTACCATCAACAAACTTTAAAAATTAACTTATGGCCAAATTATTTATGACAAACACTCACCAAGTCTTCATGGGGTATAGATGTGAGTGGTGTGCTCATGGAAGGCATCTCCATAGTCGTGCTCTGCAAATAAAAGATCATATCTCAATTAATTCAAAAATTCAACACTGATCAACGTGTTTGGGTAAATTGAATAAAAAACTTGGTCATTAATGAACATCTCATTGCAAGAGGAGACCCGATTAGAACCATGGATTGAGCAGAGGGGTCGGGCACTTCTACCGCTAATGGCTGCAATAACCAAATGGAGAAATAGTTAGACATGCATGAATAAAAAATATAGTAACATGGTTAAATACTATGCATTGTGATTGTCCAAATAGTTACCTTTATATGACTCATGGCTATTGTAGATGTGGCACTGACTGCAGCATCAATGACCTTTGTTAGGTCAGGGGTAGATGGATCTCTCATGTGTCTGCTATAGAGGACATCCACATTCTTTCCAGGAGTGGAGCCTCTCTTGTACACTTGTCCCTTTTGCACGTTGGAACTACGACGAGATCAAACTGCCGATAGTCTCAAATGTATATGTACTGGTGGCTACAATCACCAATACTGATGTAGTTAGAAATGCATTGGTCAATGGAATAGCATGTATTAGCAAACTGAAAATGATGAAATACATACCGATGTACTGTATACGTCAATCAATTCTAAGAAACGGTCTGTCGTCCATTCTATCTCCATGGGAACGCTATCGATTGTATTCCCACCGGGGGGGAGCTCACTAGATGAAATCATTTCCATCTGATGGGGATCTACAACCTACAATTTAGAAAATTGTAAATATTGGATCGTGTAGCATTGATTAAGTAACATGTGATAAAAAAATAACATGTGTTGAAATAATGTCATGTTGAAATAGTTACCTCAGCATGAGATGTTGTCGCTGAAGGTATGACAACATCTTGTAACTCAGAAGGTTCTACTGCATGAGCCTCTTGGCCCTCATCCCTTCTTGTGGCAACTACAAGTTTTAAAATAATTAAAAATATTAGCAATCTATATATGTGTATAGTAAGGAAAAATAATTTACGAATGACACTAAATTGTTAACTAGATCTACTCATGTATTAAAATAATGTCATGTTGAAATAGTTACCTCATTGTGAGTTGTTGTCACTGAAATTATGGTAACATCATCATCATCATCATGCGGTGCTGGTGCATGAGCCTATGGACTATGCTCTGCATCATCAGTGCAAAGGTCTTCAATCTCGTGCCCTTCTTGTAGTAACTACAAGTTTTAAAACCATTAAAAATATTAGCAATCTATATATATGTGTATAGTAAGGAAATATAATTTTAAAATGACACTAAATTGTTAACCACTTACTTACCTGTGTGAAATACCCAGTAAAGGTATCATCTGTTCGGACAGGACCAAAGCAAGGATGGCCGCATACTGTGCATGGGTGGGGTTGATGGCTGTGCTCATGCTGTGTAGGTACAGTGCCACTACTAGATGCTCCTTGGCCACTGGAAGGTGGTGGCTCTACCCCACCGGGAGGTGGTGGATCTACCCCACCGATAGGTGCTGGATCTACTCCACCCATAGATGGTGGATTTGATGGGCCTACCTGGTGCATACCATGAAGATGCGTGGTATGGAGAACAACTTCCTGTTCCAACAATAGGAAGGAATCTTGTGTCTCTGGCACCAACTAATGTGTAGGCGACACATCTGGCCTGGGTACGCACCTCTGGCCTGACAAATATGTTCCTACGGGGTGATTGGGATCTATGTGCCTCGCATTGGGATGTTGCTGAGGCATCCCTATCCCAACACCCTAGTACTCCAAGATATCAAAATAGTTAACATACTTCCCCAGCACAAACTTTGCGTACATCTTTCTCAGAAAATACAAAGGCATTTCCCTGTTGCTGTGTGGTGGTGCATCAAACACCATGTACCATCATTCCATCTAGTTATCTATGAATGGTTGATATGTACACCACTTGATAGAAATGTGCCTTTTGTTTGCATTAGGGACTTCACCATCACGTGGATTTCTAAACAGGGAAAAGATTTGTTCTTTTCATATTTTCAACTTCTTGACTTCTCTGTAGCATCCGCATATTGTTGCCTCTTTCTTTCTCTAAATGTGGCAATATCTTGCAAAGAACCATTAGACCTACTAAAGGTCTCTATCATTGCATCCAAATTGGATGCAAGCATAACATGCCTGTCGTCAACAATAGTAATTGAGGCTCAAATTTCTCTAAGCCTCTGAATTTCTCTTTGGATGTCAGAGTGGGCATCCATGGTCGTCACTGCAAACAAAAAATAAAAATAAAAATCATTAGAAACGTATACATGTGCTATAATGACATCTCTCAAAAATGAAAAATGTACAAACTTTGTGCAAGAATGAATACATTACAAACATAAATATCATCTCAGGCATACATTACAAACATAAATATCATTTCATATGACCATTGCAGGCATACATTATGGGTCATTGAGGGAATAAGGGTGGAGACCATGCAGGCATAAAGACCATGATGATGTGGCAAAGATATGTATTTTTATTGGTTAAACTGAGGCAGCCTATTGATGGATAGAATGAAGACATGCTGGTAGAATGATGAAGAGATGACTAATGATATGGGCATAATGTTGTGATGTGCATATGGATAGTGTAAAGTGTATGAATGGAGATATGGCAATAGATTGATATGAAATAAATAATGATGACATAATGAAGATGTGATCTAATTGGTGATATTTGCTGATGTACAGAATGAAGTTATATTAAATAATGAGTGCTTGATGAGAATTATGAAGTGCTTTGGAAACAAACAAGGGCTTCTGGTTGATGATGTATGTAATCTGCAGACTTAAGAAGAGTCTGAAATATCATTTGTAAATCTATGGTTGTTGGGGTGTTGGTGCATCCCAGTGAGTTGCAGCTGACAAAACTATCTTGTGAATAGGATTTTCATTGATGACAACATTAATGACAAAGGTGTAAATGTAATGACGACAAGCAAACAAGGTGACTTGACAAGGACTTGGAAAAGACAAGACAAAAGACAAGATGGGAATTGGCACACCTAATGAGCCAAATGACCCATACTGTGGTCATTTGGAGTTGGTCCTAATACCCTAGACAAGGTTGACTTGGAGATAACAAGTTACATGAACAAAGAAGCATGAAGTGAACAAAGAAGCTTGAAGTTAACACTTGGCAAGGAGATTGCGGGCATCCCTTATGGCATTTGTGGGAATCCAAAAATGAAGCTGATGGACATGCAGGCATGTGGACAAGGTGACATGCGGACATCTTGAAGATGCATATGCGGGCATGTTTGTGGAAGTTGTGGGCATCCTGGAGGCATGGAAAAGACCCCCATGTGGGAAATTGAAGAAGGTCTAGCTGCAGGCATGTTCAAAGGCATAAATATGGCCCTGGTGGTCATGAGTTACAAGCTAGTGCGGGCATGCTGGAAGCAAAAGAAAATGGTGATGATGTGCGTATGAAGACCACGTTTAGGTGGGAAAAAGAAAGTCTAAATAAAAATATACATGTATATATTTATAATTTATGAGGTGTTTATGGAGCAACAGTAGAAATTAGAGTTTAACTTTTATCTTTGGATTAATTGGGGCTACAGTATGCTGATGTGCCACTGGTGTACAAACTAAGATGTTGATGATATGTATGGACAGAATGAATTCATGATTATTGGGGCTACATACGATGAACAAAATGTTGATCTAGGGCAGCATGAAACAGGGACATAATTTTTGCTAGGGTTATGACAATTAATGATAATCAGAATGATGTTATAGACAGATATGTTGGGTGACAATGATGATTGATGTGATCAGTGAGCCATTGTGTCTAATAGGGTGGATGTAAAATTCATTAAAATTTTAAGTTTTGGCATTTCATTTACAAATATTTTTAGGTGACAATGATGATTGATATGATCAGTGAGCCATTGTGTCTAACAGGGAAGATGTAAAATTCATTAAAATTTTAAAATTCTAAGTTTTGGCATTTCATTTACAAATATTTTTAGACTAGGGAAACATAACAATTTATAAACTTAATGACTAGATGAGGAAACGATTTATATGCTTACCTTTCCATTCGTCCTTGCAAGATGAATTTGGGATTGTTGAGCCTCCAAATCTCCTCGGTTGAGCTTCTCCAATGCATTTTGGGAAGGCGAAATCGCTCAAGCATTCGTGTTTGGGTAAAAAAGTGTCGCGGTCCGCGGCACTATTTTTTTTTTTTGTTATATTAACCATAACGCTCGATCATTATGGTGATCACGATAATGCTTGAGCGTTATGGTGATCACGATAACGCTCGAGCGTTATGGTGATCACCATAACGCTCGAGCATTTTGTAATCCTATCCTACATGTTAAATGACATGGCAAGTTCAGAGCCCGCCATTCCTAATTTTACATAACGCGCGAGCGTTGTGGATTTACAAAATTCTCGTTCGTTTTGCATTTACCCAATTGCATCTAAAGGGTCCCTCAACTTCATGCGAGGGCCCTACATTTTGTAGATACACTTTTGGAGAAGTGCATTGCTGATATTCATGGCAATTTGTAAGACCTATAGTCTTCTTCTGGATATCTTAAGCTTTTAATCTTTTTAACATATCGATTTCAGTAACTAAAAGATAAAAACATGAGTGACTGCTAGAAATATTACATAGAAAATATATACAAAAATTCCCTCGGTAGAGGGAACACAGTTGTGTGATAGAACCGGAAAAAAACCTTACAACCATCTGAAACCAAAAGATGCATCCAATGAAAAAGAAGGAACTTCCAACAGTTCATATCATTCTATGAATGGTCTATGAAAGATAGTAGCATTATAGGAATCCTATTCTATTTTTATAAATAGAACCATTCTTTCTTTTTCTTTTTTTTAAATAGAAACATTCTTTCTTTTTTTCTTTTTTTTTAAATAGAAACATTCTTTCCTTTTGCTTTTTTAAATAGAATCATTCTTTCTTTTTGCTTTTTTTTAAATCGAATGAAATCTCATAAAAAGAATGAAAAGTGTTTTTAGTTATTATCTTTTTTTAATTAATTCCCTTCATGCTAGAAGGGTGGTATGAATATATAACCTTCAACTTGAAATTAAGTTCAGCCCTTCAAATTTGATCCCTGTGTGACACTAGTTTTCTTGTTTATTGAAAGGAATTTTTTTTAAAGCAAAAAAAGAGAAACTTTGTATTATATACTGGTAAAAACAATTACATCCGTATTCTTTTCACATTGCACTTCTAAGAAAAAAAATTCCATATAGAGAAATTCCCATGTCTACTATCAACCTTGGAGATTGAACATAAAGCCTTACTGTTTGACATCAAAACGGTCGGCACATAAAAAACCTAGCCAGGTTGATAGAGAGACTAGAAGGATTGCAAAAAAATATAAATTGTTAGGGCTAAGGTCACATCAAACGATATCCGTAGGAACATCCATCCCACTCTGAACATTATGCCCCATATGTTCTCATTTTTCCTTAACTACTGCAAGGCCCTTCTCGTTTATTCTAATTTTTTCTCCTATCTATCCTTGCCTTGGTGACCATGCCCATATGATGCTATTTACATCGATCATCATATTTTATTATGCACCAACAACCCATTGTTGCTTTCTATCTAAGTGGTTTTTGTACAAGACCTTCAGATCCTTCGATGCTCCTGTTGGCTTCCACCATTGCACCTCTACTTTGTAACACCCAACAGTACTAGCATCTGAATCCTGATAAATATTACCAATCACCCTACCCAACCATATTTCACAATATGGCTCTAGTGATTGCAAAATGAACATTTGGACCTTTACATCATCCACTCTTGGAATGAATTCATCTCTAGGCTTGTTGCATACTAGTCCAACATAGAAATCCTGCAAAGTAGGAATATTTTCCTTCAAATAGACATCCATAATTTCTTGTTCAGATCTTGTAGGTTCACTACTATGAATATCATGTCTTGTCGATGGACAAAATTTAGTTGATGAATGATCAACACACTCGAAGGGACTGTCCAAAGCTTTATATACAGCCTCCCAATAATTTAACTTGAGATGCCAAAATTGTTCACCTCCCTTCTCAATCCTTCGATTCCAGAATGAAATATATGTTTCTATTCCTTTTTTAATTTCGTCAATGTCCGAAGGTATTTTTGATTGTAGATTTAATAACCTAGGTTGTCCCACCGGCAAGTCTGCGCTACCATCTGGCAATGACTGCCAAAGATGAATAGGAGACGACCAAGCTTCATCCCGAAGTGATGCCCTCCATTGCATGACAGGAATGTTATCTATGATATGAAATTTTAAAAAATGGCATTTTTTGATACCGATGATCTTGGCATTTCCATCCAAAAGGTGGGGTTTCATAAAACTCTTAAAATCCTAAATTTCATCAATTAGATAAGGGGCGTAGAAATTTTGATCTTCACATGTCCTATACGTATCCATAATTTTCGAGAGTGAAAATATATCCTTGTGCATTAGCTTTACTGATAACCTGTGATAATTTCCATCTATGTCTTCATGGGTGTGTCTGACTAGGAGTAATCCAACTTCAACTATCTCAAACACTCTCCTTGTTGTTAAAATAGATAAAATGAAAATACAAAGCGGTTTTTGTTATCGCCTGAACAATTATCCATTTGAAATAACAATACGGGTGGTAGTTTTCTATTTGGAATGCATTGATTAGTACCATCAACACACAATACATCATCTTGCATTGCATCTTGTCTGTATATAAAACACTTTTCATATGAATTTGATTGCAATAAAGCATCATGCAATTGGTGCTTAGATGTTCCGCCTTTGTAGAGCAAATCACCATATTTATCAACCACTGGTTCTTGAAGACACTTAAAGCATTTAGCCAGAGATGTCACGGTGAAATTGGATCCCATCTCTAAAAAGGAGAGGCTGAAATGGGAAAAAACCCCAGTCTTGTGCCCATGAGTCAACATTCCAGTCAATGATATGGGAAGATTCACAACATTACTAAAATATTTTTCCTTCTTACCCATCCTTGGAATGGAAGTCTTTGACTTATCCATTTTGTCATGAACAATACTCAGAAAAGTTTTTGGATTTTTTTGTGAAGCTAATCTGTGAGAATAATATACTTGGCGACAACTTGTGATATATTCATTATGAGATGCTTGATTTCCTGGCAACCTTTCCACCTCAGTTGGATCAGTGGTCCCCTTAAGCCTATCCTATATTGCAATGCACTCATTACACCTTGCAAAGGAGTTTGATTTAGAAATTTTAACATCTCGGAAATCTTCTCTCATCACCTTGATAAAGGAGGATTGTGATACTAGAGGAAAACCGATACTTTGGATATCTTCATTAGCCATTTTTCGCAGCAAACCATGGGACATATTAGATGGAAATAATTTCAACATTGTCCTTGTTCCATCTTCACTGATTAATTGTGTAAGATGTGGAGATTTGTCTGAATTCTGTTCTACAATTTTATTAATAGTAGCTACCAGTGCAGCAGTGTTCGCCCTAGATTTTTCCAAGCCACTATTACCATGCACAACTCTCACATCACCATTCAAGAACATGCTTTTATAATTGTAGAAAGTGCTCCTTTTTATCCCATGGAATTTATACCATGCATTTTGACAGATGTCTATTGTGTCTAATCTCATCGTAAACATGCTTCTTTTTCTGTCATCTCCTTCTTTGGCCACAACAGCATTTGATCTGTAATGTCCCCACTCAAATAAATTCTAAAAGGAGAAAATTCCACCAATCTACTAGTTTCCTAGGTTGGGTGGAGACATTAAATTTGGAATAAGGGGACTAATAAACCCAAATGGACTTTAGAATTGACATAAATATATTTATGTGGGGATAAATAAATATTTATGATGACAAAATAAGATGGCACTTGGTCATGGAGACACATTGGTGGTGTGGGACCCCCAAAAATCTAGATTCCCCATGCCACATGGCATTCCACTCTCACCCATTCGAATCGAAGGTGGAGTCCACTATTATTGGGGTATTTAGAAGGTCATATTACTTGGCATGACTCAATGAGGTCGAATTATAGAGGAAGAGTAACTTCCATGGGAGAGGAAGAGGCATTTTGGAGCTAATGGGACACTCGGGCTAGATTCCCTAGCTTCTATGACACTAATGATGAATATGCCTATGAAAGTTATGACAAAATCAGACCTCATTGATGACATATGACATATATGACCTATCAGGGTTAAAAATAGCCTCCACGAGGGTGGTCAAGGGAGTTAGGGTAGCCAAAGAGACACCTATTCAAATTTGGTGGAAGAGGAGGCTAGAATTGGAGGGACAAGTGGCACACATTGGAATCTCTTCCCAACTTGAGTTGGCATGAATCTATTGGAAGGAATTCGACCCATGGAGGAACTTATAAGTTTATAAAAGATAATAACAAAGAACGATGGTGGATTTTGATCATTTTACATTTTGCATTTGGAGAAAAGAGCTAGTAGAGAGCTAGTCTACTTTCCTTAGCACCAATTTCGAGGGTGAAAGATTCCCATCCTAATTTGCAATTGGAGAGGCCACTCAGAACTTTCATTTGGAGCTGCAATGGAGTATTTAGTTACAATATGAATCTGAAATGGAGTCTTTAGTTACAATTTGAAGCTATAGGAGAGCTCGTGGTTCATTCAACTACAACTCATTCTTGCATCTCTTTCACATTTTATTGCATATTTGGGCTCCTTGATAAATTGCTCCTTGGGTGAGATGTTGATCTCTTTGTGAGAGTCCAAAGATATCCATTTATTTGTGTTCTGATATATATATACTCTATATTTACTGCTCATAAGACTCTCAGGTATAAATACCAAGTGAAGTTATGTAAAAATACCAAACAATGCATAAATGATGCCATTTCCCCTAGATCTTGTTATTGGAGTTTGAAGAGACATTATTTCGAGTTGTATCAGTTATTATCTATGATTTTTTTTATGTATGGAGTTTTATTAAAGTTCTGAAGAATTTTCATTATCAGTGCACAAGTCCTTGGCACATAAAATTCGAATTTCACACATGGTGAAAATTACTAGCTTTTCCCCCTATGTGAAATCTTGCATATAAACATATGATTTAATTGAGTTTCAGAAGGACATAAGAACTAATTAAGGATAAGTTCAGGATCTAATTAAAGACAATTATCAGTACCATACCTCTGTTCATAAATTTGGAAGGGTTTAACAACATTTGGGAATTCATCTTTGTCCACTACCCTTGAAGATTTTGAAGCTTGAAATTGCTAGTAATTTTCCCTACGTTGTCTAGATTGTAAATGAATGTTGCAGAATTGTTTTAAGGGTTGTAAAGAATCCATCAGCCTCAATTAAATGTCTTAATACCTTTCAAATAATTTCAGAACCAATTTGGAAGCATTTGGAAGCAGTAATGTCAATACTAGTCTAAGGGTCAAATTGGTTAAAAATTGCATTTTTTCCTAGTTTGTGCAATTTTTCTAAAAGGGACACTACAAGTGGTATTAGATCATGGTCCTTGCACCTGATTTGGTTGGCCATTAATGAGGACGAGAAATCACGGACCACCCTTAGGATTTGAAACTAAAAACACCTTTGTTGAAGAGGAAGAAGTAGGAGAAGAAGAGCATTTTATTGAAACTATGGATAAGGATGAGAAGGGAAGATCAAAGGATAAAGAGGAATTTACTAAATTCATGAAACCTTTCTTTGAATCCATTACAAAACAGATCATGAAAGGGTTTGAATTGTTGGCTATTCAGCTTGGAAGCAAAGGAGTAATAGGAGGCAGCAGTAGTTCTTCTTTCGAGGAAAAGAAGAAAATGGGTGAAAACAATTTCTCAAGAGCAGGACCTCATAATAGACCTAATGAATTTCAGAGTTAATTAATACATACTACACCTAAATTTCTTGAATACAAATAAGAACCTAACCTCCAATTTGATATGTAGGAAGTTGTAAAAGAATGGGAAAAATTGAGTGAAGATTGTAGAGGGACTCTACCCTTTGAGCAATACTTTAATGTTGCAAGCAAAATCAAAATGAGGGATGGTAATAGGCCTCCATATCAGAACAAATAATTGAATTATTCCATTGGAAAAATTCCCCTTCCCACTTTTGATGGCTCATCTCAAAGTTTTGCAAGCACTTGGGTACAAAAATAGATGTGTATTTTCAGTTAAATCCAATGGTGGAAAAGGATGCTTTAAAAATGGATATTTTTCATCTTGAAGGAGAAGCCAATGATTGGTGGTTCCATGGTATGAAAAGCTTGGGAAATGATCAGGTTACAACATATGGAGAATTTGTTGACAATGTATTAGAGAGATTTGAACAAAAAGACCCAGAATTTCCTTTCAAAAAGAACTAGCACAATTGAAGCAAGTTGGAACCCCTGCTGAGTATATGATGGAATTCCAAAAATTATCAGTTAAGGTGGCTGATATATCTATGGTAAGACTAGTGTTTCTCTTTACTGAAGGATTTTATGAACCCTTAAAATATTTGGTTAAGGCCCACAAACCTAATTCATTGAAGGATGCCATGGACTTGACAAGAGATCTAGAAAATGTGCTACCTAGGACAAGGTTTCCTCCCAAGCCTAACTTCCCTTCCAAATTCATATTTGAAAAGAATCCTTGGAAGAGAGATGCATTTGAAAAGGATAAGAAAGAAGGACCAAATAGGTAATAACTCTGAAGAAATAAATTGTGTCACCCAACCATGGGTACCAGGGATCAAATGTGCTAAGGGGGAAAGCACAATACATTGAAGCGTTTTCTGAATATGATCAGTATGAAGGGGGTATGGAGGAAGAAGAACATATATCAGAACAAGATGAGGGATATTATACAACATAAGAAGGGAAACAAGAAGAAAATCATCCTTCACCTGACAAAGGAAGGTTGGCAGTACTTTCAACATTGCCTCATTACCACACTATTCGGTGCAAAGGAGTGTTACAAGGACAAAGGGTTTCAGTTTTGGTAGATGGAGGATCCACATAACTTCATTGGTGCAGACATGGTGGAGAGGAGGAAGCTACCTACTGAACCATTTGATGGCTTCACAGTCATCATTCCCGGTCACCACACTATGGAGTGCAAAAGATGGATTCCAAAGCTAGAAATCACCATAGGTAATTACACTTTTTTTTATAGATTTTATGTCATTGATGTTGATGATAATAATGTGATATTAGGAGTGGAATGGATGTAATATATAGCGGAGCACACAGTGATTATCAAATTCCAGAAATGAAATTCAAATATTCGGAAGGAAAACGAAGGGTCGTGAGAGGGAAACACACCTATCCAAATCAAGTAGTGACTTCACACAGTATGAGGTATATATTGAAGCATGGAGATATTGAATGGGCTACTGAATGTTGCATCACTTCACCCAAACTAAAAATAAATATTTTAGAACATCCAAAGGAGATCAGGAAGCTCCTACACAAATATGCAAAGGTTTTTGGAGTCCTTCCCCCTAGAAGGCCACCAGATAGAGGGGTTGAGCCCAACATTGTTTTGGAGGAGGGAACTTATCCTATACAAATTACACCATATAGGCATCCCAAAAATTTCATAGATGAGATTGAAAAGGATATCCAATAGCTCTTGGAGTTGGGACTCATTAGACCAAGCTCTAGCCCTTATGCTTCTTCGGTTGTTTTGGTGAAGAAGAAAGATGGGACCATGAGAATGTGCATTGATTTTAGAGCCCTCAACAAGAAGACAATAAAAAATAGATACCCCATCCCAAGAATAGATGAGATCATGGATGAGCTACATGGATCAAAATTCTTATCAAAAATTGATCTTAGATCTGGTTACCACCAAATTCGAATGAAGGAGGAGGATGTACCAAAAACAAATTTTTGATGTCACTATGGCCACTTTGAGTTTATTGTCATGCCTTTTGGATTGACCAATGATCCATCCACATTTCAATCATGTATGAATCAAATATTCAGCAAACAACTTCGTAATTTTGTGTTGGTTTTCTTTGATGACATTCTTATTTATAGCAAAACATGGGAGGAACACTTGCATCATCTAGAAGTTGTCTTGAATATTTTGCATGATCAATATTTGTTTGCCAAGTTGTCTAAATGTGAATTTGGGATGAAAGAAGTTTTATATCTTGGAAACATCATTGGGAAAGATGGAGTGAAGGTACACTTGGAAAAAATCAGAGCTGTTCTTGAATGGCCAACACCCAAAAACATCACATCTTTGAGAGGCTTCATTGGAATATGCACTTACTACATAAAATTTGTGAAAGGGTTCTCTAAATTGATTGCTCCACTCACTGATTTGACAAAGAAGGATGCATTCAAGTGGGATGAAGAGGCTGAAAAGGATTTTCAAAAAATGAAAGAGGTAATGAGTAGTTGTCCAGTACTTGCATTACTTGATTTTACTAAACCATTTGTCTTGGAATGCGATGCATCACGAGAAGGGATAGGGGTTGTCCTAAAGACAAATAAACACCCTATAGAATTTGAGAGCAGAAATTTGTAGCCACATGAGAATATCTATTCCATTTATGACACAGAAATGCTAGCCATCATGCATGCCTTGGCTAAGTTTAGACAATACTTGGTGGGAAACAAGTTTGTGGTAAAAACTGACCGTAATAGTTTGAAACATTTTCTCACACAAAAGGACCTCAATGAAAGGCAACAAAAGTGGGTAAGAAAAGTCCAAGCTTTTGATTTTGACATTGAATATGTTAAGGGAAAGAATAATGTTGTAGAATATGCATTATCTAGAAGGCCATCATTTTCTCTTATGAATATTTTCAAAAAAATGGAAAAATATGCTAATAGTTGAATATGCCAAAGATAGTTTTGCTTGTGGTGTGTTTGATGGGGTCAAAGGTGACGATAGGTACAAATTTTTTGATGGTATCATCTACTACAAGGATAGAATATATTTGGTTCATGGTTCAACTCTCAAGTACAGTATTTTGAAGGAAGCCCATGACTCTCCCTTAGCAGGCCACCCTAGTTTTTTCAAAACATATAAGCAACTAAGGGAAAGATTCTTTTGGAAAGGGCTGAAAGAGGATGTTATAAAATATGTGAATGAATGCAACTCATGTCAACAAAAAAAATCTGAACATACACATCCCGCTGGTCTACTACAACCATTGCCCATTCCACAACAAAAATGGGAAAGTGTCTCCATGGATTTTATTACAGGTTTGCCCAAGGCTTTGAGCAAGGATTTCATTTATGTTGTGGTGGATAGACTCACTAAATTTGCTCATTTATTTGTTGTTACATCATATTTTATTGCTGTACAAGTGTCTGATCTATTCTTTAGAAAAAATTTCAGATTGCATGGACTCCCCAAGAACATTGTGAGTGATAGAGATAGAAGATTTATAAGTGCCTTTTGGCAAGAAATTTTCAGATTGGTTGGCACTCAATTGAATCCAAGAACAAGCTATCATCCTCAAACTGATGGACAAATAGAGAGAGTGGATCAATGGTTGGAAGGGTACTTGAGGAATTATGTTGGTGAGCATCAAAAAACATGGGTGAAATGGCTACATCTAGGTGAGTTTTGCTACAACACTACTTTCCATATGTCCATTGGTATTTATCCTTTTATAGCACTATATGGTTATGAAGCACTTACATTTGTTGAGAAAATATTTGGTGATATTAGAGCCCCAAAGGCTAAATATTGGGTGGAAGAAAGTGTTAGAACAGTAACCACACTTAGTACCATAATCCATAAATTTTTTAATTGCCCATGTGCTTAATTAAACCATGTTTTGGATTAAGTGACTATAGTTGGTCAAAAACCCACTTTGAGAGTGTTCACACCCACTTCCAAGCAAACCAGTTCACCCATCCTCCAGTTTTGTCCACAAGTGTGCCCTCATTTATTGCTGGTGCGCCCTCTCTCCTTGTTTTGGGGAATTTTAGTTGACCAAGGGCGCTAGGGTGGATTTTTGCCCATTTTTTGCTAGATTTGGAGCATTTAATGCTCCCTTGGGCCCCCAAACCTCCTCTACTTGCTCACCCACGCCTGCCTTGAGCTAATTAATGACCCAGCATGCTTCAGCCACCTCCACACCAGAATTTGTGGCTGTTTGGGCTGATTGGGATTGAGTTGGACCCACCTAGGGGGGATTGAGGCCAATTTGGCATTGATGACTTGTACACTCAGCTTGAGCCACCTAATGCTCTCGATTTTCTCATGGATGTAATAAAAACCTGTTACTAACATTTTCACATGTTAGACAGTCAGTTAATCAAAGGTTTCAGCATACATTGTGTGTAAAATTATCATCTTTTTCAAGTTTTTCCACTGTATTTGCAAATTAATTCGATTTTGTGAGGTTCTCCATAGCTCCTAGATCTTCTGTGATCAAAATAATCACATGGTATCAGAGCCATCGTGGAGTTAGTGAGTTGCAGGTCAATATTGAGCATTGAACTGCATTCTAGAGAGGATTTCCAGACAAAAATTGAGTGTTTTTTGCAGGTGTTTCAGTAGTTTTCTCACCATTAACGCAGCAGTCATGGAATCAAACCAAATGTTGCTCACACCCTTCAATTTTTTTGATTGGAAGGATGAGATGGTTATCAAGCTGAGATCTAAGGGTCTCTATAGAGTAACCATGGGCACAGAAGTGGAGCCAAATTCTGCTGTGGAGAAAGCAAAGTACTACAATCGACTTGATGAAGCTTATGGATTGCTATGCCTGAGCATTTCAAGGGAACTCTTGTTTCATACAGACAGTTTGACAACCCCCAATGAAGTATGGGTGAAGCTAGAATCACTCTTTGGGAAAACTGATGAACTGAGAGGCCACCAGCTGGAAAACGAGCTCATTAGCTTGAGCCCAGCGCATTTTGAAACCATCCAGGAGTTCTTCACGAAATTCAAGTCAATGGTGCTTCAACTGCAACAATGTGGAATTGTTAAGAAGGAGGAACAACTGATTCTGTCCATCCTTTCGAAGCTAGGCCCAGAGTTTTCAGTATTTGTTAGCACATTTCACTCAGCCAAAATGACCCTTCGAAATTGGAAAATGCCATCACTAGCTACCTTCATGGAGTGTCTCACTCAGGAGCAGGATAAACTAGTTCAGATGGGCACCATAAAATCAAAGGACCAAGCATTGGCAATGGGTGTTTCAAATGCAAGCAAAGGGAAGCAGAAAGCCAAGAATTCGAAGCAGCAAGAGAAGAGAAAGTTTGACAAGACCAAGTCTGCAGATGGGGGTTCGAATCTGTCAAAGGAGAAGGACAAGAAGGGAAAGGAAAAGACCAAATGCACCTATTGTCATAGGGGATGGCATCCAGAGAGCTCATGTATGAAGAAAACCATTGACTCAATGGCGCAGCTGCTGGAGAAGAACAACATCCCAGTCCCTGAGGGCACAAGGAAGAAGGAGAGCACCTCAAACCCTGACAATAAGGAGAAGTGTCATGCTTTGGTAGCAGGTACTTCGAATCCATCTTCCTTCATCATTGATTCAGGAGCTTCCAGACATATGGTTTCATCCAGAGAGCTCTTCTCCTCTATGCATTCGAATGGTGGCCCAACAGTTCGAATGGGAGATGATTCAGAAATCCAGACCAAGGGGATTGGTAGGATTGACATGGAGCATGGCTATTTCAGTGATGTGCTCTATGTACCTTCATTGGCTGCAAATTTGCTATCAGTCTATCAAATGACCCATACAGGAGAATCCAAGAGAGTGACATTCACTCCAGATTTAGTAGAAATCTCAGAAATTTCCTCAAATCAAGTTGTGGCAGTAGGGTATGCAGATCATGATGAGAGAATGTACAAATTCTCAAATTTCATTCCAAATTCTAGTGACCAGGCTCTTGTCTCTCATGCCAACGAGACCTCCAAGTTGTGGCATGAAAGATTTGGCCACATGAACTACAAATATCTCCAGCAATTGCACAAGGACGAGATGGTGGAAGGGCTTCCAGAAATCAGATCATCAAATGGTGCATGCATTGGGTGTGTAGTTGGAAAGCATCCTGAGCGCAGCTATGAGAAGGGAATGGCAAGGAGAGCCACTCAACCACTTGGATTGGTACATTCATACCTCATTGGTCCTCTTCCCACTCCATCATATGGTGGATCAAGGTATGTACTTACATTCATAGATGACTACTCTCGATTCTGCTGGGTTTACTTCCTTAAATTGAAGTCAGAAGTGTTTGAGAAACTGAAGATTTGGAAAGCCCCAGTGGAGAACCATAGTGGTCATAAGATAAAGATCCTTAGGACTGATAATGGAAAGGAATATGTGAATAATAACATACAACACCTTTGTGAGGAATGTGGCATCCAAATGCAACATTCAATCCCCTACACACCTCAGCAAAATGGTGTGGCAGAGAGGAAAAATAGATCTCTCAAGGAGATGGCTACTTGCATGATTGAAGCTAGGGATCTAAGCCCTAAGCTATGGGATGAAGCCATCAATTGTGCTGCTCATATTCAGAACAGAGCCTTTCACAAATCAGTCAAAGGAAAAACCCCCTATGAGGCATGGTTTGGCCAAAAACCAAATGTGTCAAATTTCAGGATTTTTGGGTCTAGAGCATGGGCTCGAATTCCATCAGAAAAGAGGAAGGCTTTGGAGCCACAGAGTAGGGAATGTATCATGGTTGGATATGGTGAGTACACAAAGGGCTACAAGCTCTTTGACACATCCACACTTAAAACTTTCATTGAGAGAAGTGTGCAATTCGAAGAAGAACCAATTCCAGATTTTGAGCTTGCACCGGGGGAAAGCTCCTCTCCTCCACATCTTAATGAGATTAGTGATGATTCCACCTCTGATTTTTCTGATATTGCTGAAGATGACATGGCTGAATATGACATTGCTGTACATGAGTCACCATCAAGGCCCAAGTGGGCTGGAAAAATCATAGAAGCTGCAGGTGAATTGGCAGGCAATCCCCAAGAGCCTAGGAAGACTAGATCTCAAACAATCAATGCTTCCTTTGCAAATGAAAGTGAACTTGCTGATCACTGTTATATGATGATTGGATCTGATCCAACATCATATCAGGAAGCTCATCATGATCCAAGGTGGAGAGCAGCAATGCAAGAAGAATTCCAGTCTCTCAAAGAGAACAAAACATGGGATTTGGTGCCTCTTCCTCCCAAGAGGAAACTTGTGCAATGTAAGTGGATTTTTCGAACCAAAAATAGTGCTGATGGTTCTGATCTGAAGTATAAGGCTAGGTTAGTGGCTAAGGGATACTCACAAATCCATGGTGTGGATTATACAGAGACCTTTGCACCGGTTGCAAAGATGGATTCAATTAGACTAGCTCTAGCCATGGCAGCTAGTAAAGGTTGGGAAGTTCACCACATGGATGTCAAAAGTGCATTCTTGCATGGTGAGATACAGGAAGAGATATATATGCAGCAGCATGAAGGATTCCAAGAGGATCCCACACTTGTATGCAGGTTGAAGAAGTCACTCTATGGACTCAAGCAAGCCCCCAGGGCTTGGTATGCCAAAATGGATGCTTTTTTGCTCTCAATTGGTTTCTGTCGATGCAAGTCTGATCCAAATGTTTACTTGCAGCATTGTGATGGTAATTTGCAGGTCATTGTACTGTATGTTGATGATCTCTTAATTACAGGGAGCTGCACCAAACAAATTGGCTCAATTAAAGCTTCTTTGCACAGTGAATTTGCCATGAGCGACCTAGGATTGCTAAGGCAATTTTTGGGTTTGGAAATTGAGCAATCTGAGAGAGGTATATTGCTGAGTCAACCTAAGTATGCTTCAGACCTGTTATTCAAGTTTAAAATGGCTGAATGTAAGGCAGCCAAGTGCCCATTCCTTTCAGGCATAAAACTAGGTGAATTTGAAGACTCTCCATTGGTGGATTGTACTCTCTACAGGCAGCTAGTCGGAAGTTTGTTGTATATTACACATACAAGACCTGATTTGTCTTATGCTGTAAGTGCTGTAGCAAGGTATATGCAGCAGCCACATGAGATCCATTGGAAGGCAGCCAAAAGGATCCTTCATTATGTCCAAGGAACAAAGAACTTTGGGGTACACTATGCAGCTGGTTCTTCACTTCAACTAGCTGGATTTTCTGATTCCGATTGGGCGGGAGATCCCATCGATAGAAAGTCCACTTCAGGTTTTGTGTTTATGTTTGCTGAAGGTCCTATTTGCTGGTCAAGCAAGAAACATCACACAATTTCTCTTTCATCAGCAGAGGCTGAGTACAGGGCAGCAGTGAACGCAGCCACACAGTGTGTTTGGTTGCAAGGCATTCTTCGGGAGTTTGGTGTTGCTATTGATTCTCCAACCAATATTTGGGTGGACAATCAAAGTGCCATCAAGATATCTACTGATCCAGTACAGAGGCAAAGAACAAAGCACATTGAGATCCACATGCATTACATTCGGGGCTTGGTGCATGACAGGGTGATTTCACTGCAGTATTGCCCATCCACCGAGCCAACTGCTGATATTTTCACCAAGTGCTTTACTGAGAAGACCTTCACTCACTTGAGAACTTTGCTTGGAGTGAGTGATGGATGGTGATTGCTGCAATTTAAATTGCAGGTTCAACCCCATGTCCATTTTTGAGGGAAGTTTTTATCCCATGAGGTTTTACTTCTTTTCCTCGGTTCATATGGACAAATAAAATTTCTGTTTGTATTGAGGTGACTTGAGCCTTTGTTGCCAAGGCCTCCCACTTATCTTTCATGAGATGTACAAAGTTATGGTTAAGGGGGGGTGTTAGAACAGTAACCACACTTAGTACCATAATCCATAAATTTTTTAATTGCCCATGTGCTTAATTAAACCATGTTTTGGATTAAGTGACTATAGTTTGTCAAAAACCCACTTTGAGAGTGTTCACACCCACTTCCAAGCAAACCAGTTCACCCAGCCTCCAGTTTTTTCCACAAGTGCACCCTCATTTATTGCTGGTGCGCCCTCTCTCCTTGTTTTGGGGAATTTTAGTTGACCAAGGGTGCTAGGGTGGATTTTTGCCCATTTTTTGCTAGATTTGGAGCATTTAATGCTCCCTTGGGCCCCCAAACCTCCTCTACTTGCTCACCCACACCTGCCTTGAGCTAATTAATGACCCAGCATGCTTCAGCCACCTCCACACCAGAATTCGTGGCTGTTTGGGCTGATTGGGATTGAGTTGGACCCACCTACGGGGGATTGAGGCCAATTTGGCATTGATGACTTGTACACTCAGCTTGAGCCACCTAATGCTCTCGATTTTCTCATGGATGTAATAAAAACCTGTTACTAACATTTTCACATGTTAGACAGTCAGTTAATCAAAGGTTTCAGCATACATTGTGTGTAAAATTATCATCTTTTTCAAGTTTTTCCACTGTATTTGCAAATTAATTCGATTTTGTGAGGTTCTCCATAGCTCCTAGATCTTCTGTGATCAAAATACTCACAGAAAGCCAATATATTTTGAAACTCCTAAAAGACAATTTACAGGTTGCCCAAAATCAACAGAAACAGTATGTAGATCAACATAGAGTTGAAAGAACTTTTCAAGTAAATGATTTGGTCTATTTGAGGCTACATCCATATAAACAAACATCCTTGAATATGAAAGGGTCATAAAATCTCAAACCAAGATACTATGGTCCTTACAAGATAATTCGAAAAGTTGGGGAGGTTGCTTATGAGTTGGAGCTTCCGGAAGGGAGAAAAAGTCACAATGTATTCCATGTTTCATTCCTTAATAAAGCCATTGGTCAGCAAATATATGTTTCAGAAACAATCCCTCCATTGGATGATGAAGGAAAACTTACACTTATTCCATAAAAAAATTTGAAGACAAGAGAAAGAAAATTGAGGAGCAGAACCATAAGGGAGTACTTGGTGCAATCGAAAGATTTTCCAAGTGAGGATGCCACATGGGAGGAAGAAATTTTTTTGCAGAATCCTAATTTAGAATTTCTTGAGGGCAAGCAATCTTGGGTGGGGAGGACTGTAATGTCCCCACTCAAATAAATTCCAAAAGGAGAAAATTCCACCAATCTACTAGTTTCCTAGGTTGGGTGGAGACATTAAATTTGGAACAAGGAGACTAATAAACCCAAATGGAATTTAGCATTGACATAAATATATATATGTGGGGAAAAATAAATATTTATGATGATAAAATAAGATGGCACTTGGTCATGGAGATACATTGGTGGTGTGGGACCCCCAAAAAGTTAGATTCCCCATGCCACATGGAATTCCACTCTCACCCATTCGAATCCAAGGTCGAGTCCACTATTATTGGGGTGTTAACAATAAAATTAACACCCTTAGTCAAGTGACACAAGAAGCACATTTTTACCATGCACCTGCAGTAGGAAGACATGACACAAGTTCATGCAGAGATGAATCTCGTCTAAAAAATCCATTAAAGTGCATTAATTGTGCTTAAAATCATTCTGAATGGTGCAAAAAGCCTAAAAACTATGAAAAGTGGGTTTTCAAGTTAAAATAATCTAAAATGGATTATCCCACACTCAAAAGAAACCTAAGGCACACTTCCCAATGCTATATAAGAAAGGCTTTGGGGCATGGTAAAGACACACAAAGGAAGAGCAAAGGAATGCTGGAAAGATTCTGAAGGAGGAGAAAGAGCTAAAATTTTTAAAAAGCAAGGGTGAAGGAATGAAATCCCATGTTAATGGAGGAAGGATGTACACCTAATGCCATAGTAAGGATGTACTTATCCATTGTTCTACTATGAATAGATTCAAGTTTCTTCCTTTATGATGTTTGAATGTTGCTTGTATTGTGTGATTTAAACTTTTAAATGGCTGTAGATCTTAAATTTGCTTGTCTTAAATGGATGAATGAATCTAGATTTAAAATAAATTGTGATAATATTTTCATAATGCTGACATAGAGACTCGCCAGCTCTTAGAATAATAGTTAAATTAGTGTAGACATGTCCCTGCACTAAAGACAATTATCAGATTAGCGACCAATAAAATTAACATGGGGTAGTTGGAAGGTCATATTACTTGGAATGAGACAATGAGGTTGAATTGTAGAGGAAGAGTAACTCCCATGGGAGAGGAAGAGGCATTTTGGAGCTAGTGGGACACTTGGGCTAGATTCCCTAGCTTCTATGACACCAATGATGAAGATGCCTATGACACTTATGACATAATCAGGCCTGATGGCTAACATATGATATATATGACATGTCAGGGCTAAAAATAGCCTCCAAGAGGGTGCTCAAAGGAGTTAGGGAATCCAAAGAGACACAAATTCGAATTTGGTGGAGGAGGAGGCTAGAATTGGAGGGACAAGTGGAACACATTGGAATCTCTTCCCAACTTGAGTTGGAATGAAGCACTTGGAAGGAATTCGACCCTTGGAGGACCCTAGAAGTTTTTAAAATACAATAAAAGAGAATGATAGTGGCTTTTGATCATTTTACGTTTTGATTTGGAGAGAAGAGCTAGTAGAGAGCTAGTCTACTTGCCTTATTTTCGAGGGTGAAAGATTCCCATCCTAATTGAAAATTGGAGAGGCCACTCAGACCTTTCATTTGGAGATGCAATGGAGTTTTTAGTTACTGGTTGAATCTATAGGAGAGCTTTTGGTTCATTCATCTACAACTCATTCTTGCATTTCTTTCACATTTTATTGCATATTTGGGCTTCTAAAGGAATTGCGCCCTTGGTGAGATGATGATCTCTTTGTGAGAATAAAAGAATATCCATTTATTTGTATTATGATATATATAATCTGTATTTACTGCTCATAATACTCTCAGGTTGAAATATCAAGTGAAGTTATGTAAAAATACCAAACAATGCATAAATGATGCCATTTCCCTTAGATCTTGTTATTGGAGTTTGAAGAGACATTATTTCGAGTTGTATAAGTTATTATATGTGATTTTTTTTTATGTATGGAGTGTTATTAAAGTTCTAAAGAAGTTTCATTATCAGTGCACAAGTCCTTGGCACCTAAAATTCGAATTTCATACCACATGGTGAAAATTACTAGCTTTTCCCCCTATGTGAAATATTGCATATAAACATATGATTTAATTGATTTTCAAAAGGCCATAAGAAATAATTAAGGATACATTGGAGAGCTCATTAAATCCACTTATCAGTACCATACCTATTATCAGAAATTTGGAAGGTTTTAACATCATTTGGGAATTCATCTTTGTCCACTACCCTTGGGGGTTTTGAAGCTCGAAATTGCTAGTAACTTTCCCTACTTTGTCCAGATTGTAAATGAATGTTGAAGAAGTGTTTTAAGGGTTGTTAAGAATCTGTCAGCCTCATTTATATGTCTTAATACATTTCAAATAATTTCATAACCCGTTTGAAAGCATTTGGAGTCATTTGGAAGCAGTAGTGTCAATACTTGTCTAAGGGTTGAATTGGTTAAAAAATGCAATTTTTCCTAGTTTGTGCAATTTTTCTAAAAGGGACATTACATGATACCATAGAATTTATAACATACTTTCTTCTTGAATTTCCATTCATACTATGAAATTTATTCACACATTCAACTATCGATTGAAGTGAAATTTTTTACATACAAATATTTGAGCAACACTGTTCAGTGACAATGTTTGAAAGGAATGCACCCCAATCAATTCCAATCCTTTAAGGTACCGATCTTGACTTTCTTTCGGAGATTTTAGTTCCTTATTTATGCTTTAGGGAATTGTATGTCCTTGTTCCATTACCTTTAAGATCTATATATTCACAATGGGGAGTACCTGGAAGGACCATCTGTAAAGGACATTCCTCAAAAATATTTCAAATGTTGACCATGTCTTCGTCCATTTTCTTTTTTAGTATAACATCCAAAGGAACATCATCAATGTAACCTCCCCATTATTGACCCCATTACATTCAAATGTAGTTCATGTAATATTGTTATGAAATCATGGTGAGGAGCTCAAGGCCAAGGCCCCGCCATCGATTTATTGATGCATATGCTTTGCGTGCTAGCCAGGCACATTGGAATTTCAACATCATGTAATATGCATTTTAATAAAAATACCCACAACTAGCTATGCAATGCAACAAAGAGATGGGGGCATGATTTCACAAGGAATCGGGAGGGAAAACATTCAAACCCTTGAGCCACTAGAGTCAAGCCAAGTGTCAATGAGAAAACCCATCAAACCCTCAACTACCCATGTTGACTTTCGTACCCAACCATTGATTCCTCCCAAGAGTTGGTTGGGGTAGTTAATGCCTTGGGAATGGGGAAGTATGGCTGTCCAAATTCGGGTATGGGAAAGCCACCCTTTATGGAAAAACGTGTTTGTCTCCTTGGGCAAGAAAAGAGCCATGAATTTCTCCCCCAAGCCATGATCCATGATCATTCTTCCTCCCTCACGAGTTTAGAGTTACCTGGGCGTCTTCTAGGCATGTTGCAGTGTTTTCTTCATTTCCCCAGTAGAGAAGGGCGTTTTCTGTGTTGTATACCAGTCGGGAAGAAGGGAAATCAAATGGGGGTTCAATAGAGACCGTTTTGGGCTGTTGAAGGCTGAGATATTGGGGAAGAAATCGTTTTTCCTCCCTGTGGTTGTTTTCCCCATCCCACAATCCATTTTTGGTTGGGAACGTTTTTGAGAAAACCCATGGCCATCTTATTTGTAAATCCTACTGTCTAAAATGTGTCTCCCTGCCCCTGTTTGTGCATGCTGTGTGAGAGAAGAGTATGTTGGGTATGGGTTATGGGTATCCATAGCTTTGGCTTGAGCATGAGTGTAAGCCTCCAGGGTTCAAGTGTAGCCTGATAAACCCAGTTGGACTGGCTTGGCTGAGATGAAATGGTTAATGGGCTGCGTGGGAGCTGGAATGTTCCCTTTCCTTGTGATAATCATGCCCATCTCGGGGGTGGCCTTCGGACGGACTCAGTATAAGCTGTTGAAGAGCCTATGGCTGGGTGGAACGTTGCAGTGACATAGCTAGTTGCTGGGGCAGTTGCATAATGAAGATAAGTGTTTTTATGCCTCTATATTTACTTCTGCACTATATTAATTCAATGACTGATGATATGCTGTATGCATGAGTAATGTGTGTGGATGTTATTTTAATTCCGCTGTGCATAGTTGATTTGTTTTACATCTGCACATTAACATTTTTATTCATATGAATCTAACTAATGGACGGAGATCATGTGAAAGCCCTAAATTTGGCATCATGTACCCTTCCTTTCCATGGTCGAATGGGTGGGTACATGACAATCAAGGTCAAGAAAATTGCTTGCAGTCCATCTTATAAGAGAGCCTTCAAATACACCACGATCCTCACAATTGCAGAAGACTTTATGAACTAAAATACCAAATTGGCCAGCATCTAGTGTTTTGAATTGTACAATGTCTCCCTAAAAAATGGTTGACACTATTACCCGAGCAACATAATGTGGCTTTAAAGAATATTGATGTATCAAATTAACTTTCTATCCCACAAACCTAACATTGTGATTTTCTCTTAATACTTTCAAAGTAGTTTCAGATTGATTATTGTTGAAATTGCTTTCAACAAAAAGCAATGTTTCTGTATTAAAATCTATGATTATTTTAATCAACCATACAACAAAACCTCTACTGCTCAACCCTGGACAACATGCCATACAAGAAAACACCACTTCATCCACCAGAATACCAAAGGAGAAGTCACCCAAAAATGTTCCCCCAACTAAATCAGTCCCACTCACATTTGTTACAAAACCTATGGAAATGCAATCCTTGCATTCTGAACACTTATGTAACAACTTAACTTTTCTCATAATCAAAGAATATTTATTCTTAGTTGTTATGATATGTTCTACACTTGGCGAAGTAGAAGCTGGTATATCATTCACGTCATTCTCGTGAAGAGAAGACCCAATGTGGTTAACGATCTCAGATACATGCCATTGAATATAACCACCAACAGCCTCTGACAATGTATCTGCACCTTCTAATGGATAGGGCAATGGAAGAATTGAATTTAAACTGTTGGTAACAATTACAATGATACCTCCATCATGAATGATGATATTATACAATATTTTTCTTTCTGGAAAAGAGATTCATTCAGCAACTTTCAATCCATTCAAAAGCAGTTCCACACATTGTTGAGAACCAAAATCCATTTCATAAACGATTTCTAAAATATAAAATAACATGACACATTATACAGAACCAAAATCTAGTTCAGAAGCGATTTATGAAATATAAAATAATAGGAGCACATTAAAAATCATATTTATTTTAAACAAATAATAATTTTTCCACTAGTATATATTACCAAATAAGTCAATTAGAAGGGTTGTGTCACGTCCCCTCTCGTCGTTCCGATGCAAGGAAGGGAAGATGACAGAGTGGTATCAGAGCCCATGTTGCAGCACTGGGGCTGCTTGGGCCAAACTATGAGCTTACAGGAAGATAATTAGAATATTTAAAAGAGGTATTGATGAAGTTGGGCAGCATTTTGATTGAGAGAATAGAAAAATTAGAGTTCTCAGGAGTGGCAGAGGATCACACAGTTGCATAGTGCTCATCGAGATCATTCCAAGGGTATCGAGTTTTCCCAAAATGTACTTTGGATGAGAAATTTACAGGCCTGAGAAGTTATGCAGTTGAGCTTCTGACTTTCTGAACCCACGTTGCGGATTGCGGAAGTGATATTTTGCGGAGTTGGGAAAATTGGAATTCTGCATTTTTGAGTTCCGCATTGCGGAAATGATATTTTACGGAGTTGGAAAAATTGGCGTTCCGCATTTCTGAGTTCCACATTGCAGGTTTCGGATTTTAGAAGTCATATTTTCCAGAGTTGGGAAAATTGGTGTTCCACATTCCTGAGTTCTGCATTGCGGATTGCGGATTGCGGAAGTGATATTTTCCGGAGTTGGGAAAATTGGCATTCCACATTTCCGAGTTCCGCATTGCGGAAGTGATATTTTCCGGAGTTGGGAAAATTTGCGTTCCGCATTTCCAAGTTCTGCATTGAGGATTGCGGATTGGGGAAGTGATACTTTCCATAGTTTGGAATTTTGGACTTTCACATTGTGGATTGCAAATTGCGTATTACAGAGGTGTAAATTTTCTGAAAGTTGCACATTGGGGTTCCGAATTTCCAACTTCCGCATTGAGGATTGCAGATTGCGGATTGCGGATTGCGAACACAAGAAGGATCAATCTACCCTTCTTGTAGGTTAGAACTATTATGAAAAGAATACTGGGCGAAAGAAGGGTCGGAGTCCCCTTGATTTATGAGGGAATTGTAAAACTATTCAACCTACGAAGGTTGGGCCATCAATTCATGTATATCCAAAATGGTGAACAATGGAAGAATACTGAGTACAAGGAGGATCGACCGACCATTCTTGTAGTCTAAAACTATTATGAAAAGAATACTAGGAAGTTGAAGGGTCGGCTTCCCCTTCATTTATGAGGGAATTGAGAACATATTCAACTTACGAGGACTAGGGCGTCAATTCATGTATATCCAAAATGGTGAACACTGTAAGAATACTAAGCACAAGAAGGTTCGGACGATCCTTCATTTATGAGAGAAATGTAAAACTATTTAATCTACGATGGCCAGACCAAAAATTCCCGCCTTCCAACTTCCACTGTAAATAAAAGGAATCCAGATATAACCTAAGTTATAATATATATAAAAATGTTTGTCCAGACTTCAAATTTTCCAAATGGAAGGATCGATTGCCCCTTCGTTTAGTGGATAATTGTGAGCAACTATATCTAGCATTTATATATATCCAGAATGGCGAACACAAGAAGGATCAACCGACCCTTATTGCAGTCTAGAAATATTACGAAAAGAATAAAGAGCAGAAGAAGAGTCTCCTGCCCGTTCATTTATAAGGGAATTTGAAAAATATTCAACCTACGAATGTTAGGACGTCAATTCATGTATATCCAAAATGGTGAACATGGGAAGAATACTGAGCAAAACAAGGGTCGATCGACCCTTCATTTACGAGATAAATGTAAAAATATTTAATCTATGAAGGCTATGTCGACAATTCCTGAGCTCCGACTTCAACTGTAAATAGTAGGGACCCGGACATCATCTAAGTTCTAACATATAAAAATGTTTGTCCCAACATCCATTTTCTGACGAGAAGGATCAGCCACCCCTTCATTTAGTAGATAATTGTGAACAATTATATCCAACAATTCACCTATATCCAGAATGGCGAAAGAAAGAAGGATTGACTGACCCTTCTTGCATTCTAGAACTATTATGAATAAAATACCGAGAAGAAGAAGGGTCGGCCGCCCCTTCATTTATGAGGGAATTATAAAAATATTCAACCTAAGAAGGATAAGATGTCAATTCATCTATATCTAAAATGGTGAACACCAGAAGAATACTGAGCAAGAGTAAATAGTAGGGACCAAACATCAGTTAAGTTATAACATATACAAATTGTTTGTCCCAAGTTCCGTTTTCCAACAAGAAGGATTGGATGCCCCTTTGTTTAGTAGATAATTAATATGAAAAACTTTATCTAGAAATTCAACGGTATCCAGAATGGAGAACAAAAGAAGGATCGACCGAACCTTCTTGCTGTGTCAAACTATAAGGAAAATAATATTGGGAAGAAGAAGGGTTGGCCGCCCCTTCATTTTTGAGGGAATTTTTAAAATAGAACTTGGAGAAAGAGCAACCGCTCTTTCTCTGTGGATATTTCCACTTTCCAGCAAAATATGTGAAGCAATGTTCCTATGAAATTTGTGTTTAGAGTGCCGATATCTACTTTCTCCACTCCTAACAAATCATCCCTGGAGGAAGGAGTGGACGTTCTTTCTCCTCGGCATCTACTTTCAACACCCTGAAATAGAACAACCTGACGAAAGAGCAACCTATATTTCTCTAACTAAATTTCAACTTGCCAGCAAACTCTTTGTAGCAAAAATTCTAAAAATTTTGTTGTGAAAATGTCAATATCTAGTTTCCCAGGGTGACATGTGGAACGATCAGATTGTGCCACATGGCATATTTGATTTTTAAAATTAGTCTAAATATTGTATAAACGAAAATTAAGGATATTAATGGTACCATTTCAATATAAACATATGGATTTAACTTGTATAAATTTTTGGAATAGGTATTAGGGATCAAATTTGAAAGGGTGAGCTTAATTTCAGGTTGAAGGTTATATATTCATACCACCTTGAAGGTTATATAATTGAAGGTTGAAGGTTGAAGGTTATATATTGAAGGTTATATTGAAGGGTGAGCTTAATTTCAGGTTGAAGGACTTTAATTAATAAAATTACACTTCAATTGACAATAATAAATTAACTCAACGTTTCATTAAAAAAATTGCTAATTGGCTGGAAACTGGATAAAAAATCCAAAGAAAAGAACAAGAGGTGTTTCTCTTGTTTGGGATGGTTTCCTAAAACTCTACAATTGGCTCGAAAATGATCTCTATTGGCGAGTAGGAAATGGTAAGGAGATATTGGTCAGTATAGATCTGATCCTGGGTTTGGAAGAGAATTACAAACTTTCAGAAGATATTATGAGTTTATTGAAGGAATGTGGTATTATTACTCTTGATAAAATTAAAAAGACCAAGGATATGGTCTTTTAAATACTTGAACATCCATGGACTATTTGATTCAACTTGAATATCAATAGTATGTTTTTTTTTTTTTTGCTGAAAAAAAAGTTGCAGGGGAAATAATAATTAACCCCATCTAAGAGATTCATTTATATAAGAGTTCAATACCCTAGAACCTGCGTGGACTTTGGAGTAGACCGAGCGTGCAAATGGAGTGTGGCAGCATGTGACTAGAGTCTGAACCAAGCATGGAACCTACGTAGGGCTTGAGCTGCGTCGAAAGTAAATGGGACCGAGTGTAAAATAGAGCCCACTGCATGGAATTGTTACCTGAGCTTTGAATTCCGCACCAGAGCTTTCTTATTGTTGCAGGGGAACAAGAACCCAAACCCTAAAAAATTCTATCTCGTAACTACTTTTCGGAACTACTGCGAATATTTTGGTGGTCAGGTAAATACGATGGAGGCTAGACAATGCACGTGAAAAATTGGTGCATCAGATGAAGTAATTTAAGAAAGAATTCACCTTTCTTACACGCTGCCACGAGGAAAAAATAGGATCAAAATGGTTAATTTATAAGAAATCAATGGTTTAGATTCGAGGAGGGGTGATATCTAATGTGGAAAGGGAATCCTCTAGGAAAATGTGCATGTTCTATAATGTTGGAAACTTTGGCGAAATGACCTTTGGTACGTGTTAAATTCAGGAATAAAATCTATGGTGGGTGAGTGGTGGAATAAACTATCTATGGTTGATGTTTATTTCGCAGTTTCAACTAGCATGGAGAATGAAAAGGGTAAGAGGTAGCAGAATTTTTACCACTTACTATGTGTCGAGTCGAGGATCGTTCTCGTGATCCTGAAACCACTTATTGTGATCCGATATATATATTAGTTTGCTCATTATACCATATTAATACTTTAGTGTGCACTCAGTATTAGTTATTAAAAAAAAATCAATTTATTAAAAAAAATTGACAAGATTTCCATAAAAATAAAAACTAGGGCATCTTACTTTTAAAAAGAAATGGACATAAATGATAAACATAAAATAGAGCACCACTCTTGATAATTATTAGTGTGTTTTGAAAGTGCTAGATGGTATCTATAATGATGGAGACATTATAATGAAGGATTGAGTGCACATCCCTAGACATATAAATAAATAGATAAACATAACCACTAATGGTTTCAGGGTTTAAAGATCAGGAATCTTGTTAGTGAACATGTGGCTTGGCTATCCTGGGATATGTATACCTGTAAATTCATCATTACCCTCGCAAATCTTCAAGGTGAGTCGTGATACGACTATAAGATTGCAATGGAGAAAAACTAAGAGGGGTTAATGGGATTGGGTACCAAGAACATAGAAAAAATAAATGATGCATTATAAATAAAGGATTAATGGGATATGAAATAGTAAAACAATAAATATTATTGGCTAACATAGATATGAAAGGGTGTGATGTAGGTTCTTAAAACAAATATATAATTAGTTGGTGAAAAGACACAATGAAGTCTTATGATGCTTGAATGAAAGGAAAAGATAGTTATTTGTGATTATGATGAATATATAAACAAATTTCAAATCTGATGTAAGGCATCTCTGTGGTTTCAATAAGTAGATAGTTAACAGAGGTTAAAAACAGAGAATAGAAACAACAGTTCTTGAAGAAGTCCTGAAGATGATTAAAATACAAAAGAAGGGTGGTTGGGAGGTGCAAGGACAGGCTGCAAGCCTATAGGGGGTCATAGCCTCCTTCTAGTTGGTGCTGCAGAATAGGGTGTTGGTGCATCCTTCAGTGGTTGCTAAACAATTTGGGCGTTGGTGCTTTGCAAATTATTTGTAAATATAATTTTGCAGTAATAAAGTATTGGTGGTTTTCCCAATTGGGATTCCATGATAATATTATGTGTTCTGTCTTCATTGTTGATTTTGTTTTTAGATTTTGTTTTTAAAGTGATAAAAATTTAAATAGATAGCCTAATACTGATTCAGCCCCCCTATCAGTATTACTTGATATTCTAACAAGAGTCATTCGGTAAATGTTACCTGATCAATTAGATTAGTGCGTCTTGGAATGCTTTACTTGCTTGTCAATAAATATACTGAGAACCTTATCTCGCTCTCGTAGCATGTCAAAACATTCTAGTTATCTCGAACATGCCTCTAAGAATTAAAAAAGGCATTACGTTCATTAAGCCTCTCTAAGTGCTCAACGCACATATTAGAATTAGAGCGAAAGAAAAAGCATAGAAAAATAAATATTTCTCCTTGCATAACAGTTAGGTATGATTTTGAAGGAATATAATATTTGTTAGTGTTAAATTTATTTATATATTTAAAAACACAATTTATATAACAAAATTTCAATTTATGAAAAACAAATTGACAAGATTTCCATAAAAACAAAAACTAGGGCATCTTACTTTTAAAAAGAAATGGACATCAAGGATAAACATAAAACAAAGCGCCACTCTTGATAATTATCAGTGTGTTTTGAAAGTGCTAGACGATATCTATAATGATGGAGACGTTATAATGAAGGATTGAGTGCACGTCCCTAGACATATAAATAAATAGATAAACATAGCCACTCATGGTTTCGGGGTTTAAAGATTAGGAATCTGGTTAGTGAATATGTGGCTTCACTATCCTGGGATATGTATACCTGTAAATTCATAATTAGCCTCATACGTATTCAAGGGGAGGCGTGATACAACTATAAGATTGCAATGGAGAAAAACTAAGAGGGATTAATGGGATTGGGTACCAAGAATCAAGAAAAAATAAATGATGCATTATAAATAAAGGATTAATAGGATTCGAGACCAGGACCAAAGCAAAATGATTTAAAAAAAAAGAATATTAAGAGGGATTAATGGGATTAGGGGGAAAGAACACAACAAAAATATTTGAAAACATTATAGATTGAGGCCATACATTTACTGCATGAGACATAGGATACATAAAGGTTGAGGTGGAGGTACTGTACATTCAAACACCAACTAACCAATTATTTTCTGATACAAGATCACTCTTTCTATTATTTAAGGAACCTATAATATCCTAGCCAAAATATAACCAATATATTATCTTCCACTCAGAGTTTTAATAAAATTTTACTAGCAATGTTTAAGGAAAAATCTCAAACTGAGTAGGATGTAAGTGACAGGGAGTGAATCTCTGAATGGGAATGGTAGGAATGAAATTAAGTTCTGGAATTTATATGGCTAAGTGTGAAGCATAAGATAAATAAGTTTTGATCAGAATTCCTTGCCACAAATTACTAGAGCCATTCACTTTTCAGCAATAGGGAAACACTATTGCCTACTTCAAGGCTTCCTGGGCTTCTAGCATATGCCAACAAGACTGGGTGAGGGTTATCAAATTTTATTGTAGAGGTATAACAGTCAATTAATCTTATAGTGTGCACTGGAATAATATATTAGTGAACTTGGCAAGGTTTGGAGTGTTTGGGAGGTCAAATGCACATTGTGGATTGCTGAGCTAGTCAAATTACAGGCTCTTCCAAATGAGGCTAAATGCATCCAAATTATTAATACATGGGCTGATATGGGAATTAAAATGATTTATTAACCTCCTACAACTAACAGGGAGTAAAACGTATGCTCATAATTGATTTAGCAGTCAAAATGGTAAAACTAGTCTAGAATAAGGGCACCCAACTAGCTAGTCTTGCAGTTTAATTCATCAAACTACTCCAATAATTAATTAAATCTGTTATGATATGAAATAAAGATCTGATATATGATATTTAATAGATATAAGTCGAAATATAACTTAAGAAAACTTATTTTCAATTATCTGATTGCCTTCCAAAGTTACAATGCCTCACGGGCTAGATTTTCATTACAATAGATGGAGAATGAATATGAGAAGTAGGGATATTACTTTGAATCTATTCTGAAGTAGATTATCAGACTATATACAAGTCAGGTGTTCAATATTTATGCAGAATGAGCTTATGATCTTCATTGGGATGCATTCACCAAACTAGCTCTCTCCTCCAATAGAAACTCCTCCAAATCTAGCTGAGAAAGATGTATAAGTGGGAGAAGGAGGTGGAGATCAGGTATGAATTCTATATTTGAACATGGGAAGCCTATGATATCTGCAAATAATATCCCACTGGGCTCTCTAAATTTTATGGGCACATCCACTGAATACTATCTTCTGTGTCTGGTGATTTTCCTACAAAACTAGCTGTAATTCTCTTGTAGAAATGATATCCTCTTCAAGATGAATATGGATCTTCACTGATGGACTGATATGAATTTTATTGGATTCAATAACATATTATAGACCTTCATATTACGCATTGAAAACTCTGGGGCCTTGGGGCACATCTCCCAAGAAAAAATGTTGAGGCACATCACTCAACCAAGAGAGGCTCAGAGCCTTCAATACAAAATTGCAAATGACAAAAGTTCTTGAATGGAGTTGGAAACATCATTAAATAGATGAGTTAGCTTGATTAGCAAGCCAAGCCACATGTGTGGATGTGGGAGGGCATAGTCCTTGAGTGGAATAGCAACTCTTTGCTTTGAAAAATTTCTTTCCTTTACCTTCCTTCATTGAATTTGGCAAGTGCGCCTTAGGGATATTTTCTGGATGTTGCTACTTTTATTATGACTGATTTTCCTATTCTTTCCACTCTCTTTACTTTCCTTTTTTTTTCTTTTTTCCAGTTTTTCTGTTTGCTTTTGTCAGTTTCTAATTTGTTCTGCTTGCCTTCTTTCCTCCATTGGATTCCTTGACTTTTCTGAGATTTTCCATTAAGGCAAGAGTGGTCCACTTGAAACCAATTCGACGTCCTAGCCACATCATCACCAGTTTCCAATATTTATTAATAAAAATATTACAACTCGGAATTAATTCAAACTTCAAAATTTAATCAGTTAATTAATAAATAATTAACTCCTATGGTATAATTGCCTCAAAAATACCCCCATTAATTAAATTCTCATTTAATTAACCACTTAGACCCCCTAGGGATGGGAGGATCCAAGTTGTGACCAAGGTCACTAGGGAGAGGACATGACATTCCTTCCTTCCCAGGACTGCTTGTCCTCAATCAATTTCAAACCAGGATGCTGCAGAATCGTTTCATCTTCATGGTTGGCATCTTCACTGGGAAACCCCTTCCACTACACTAGATATTCTTGAATAATTCTGCTCCTCAGCTTCCTCTCTCTTACCTGCAAAATTTCTTCTGGCTCTAAGACTAGGTGTCCTTCATCATCAAGAGGAGGAAATATTTATGAGACAGACACCTATTGTCCAACTGCTTTCTTCAAGCAGGACACATGGAAAACATTGTGTATCTTGTTTCCTGGTGGAAGATCTAGTTCATAAGCAACTTCACCTACCTTCGTTGTGATCCTGTATGGCCCATATACCTTGGCAGTAGTTTCTCAGCCCCTTTTGATTTCAAATTGGACTGCCTGTAGGGATGCAATATCAAATAAACTAAGTCACCTTATTGGAAGGTTCGATCTATTCTCTTCTTATCTGCATATAGTTTCTGTGCAACCTGCAAATTTTCCTTAAGCGCCTTGAGTATGTCTTGGCTCTCTTGTAGCCAATCTTTTACCTTTTGTGCTCTGCAATTCCCAAAAATAATATCTTCAAAAGTGGGGTGTTCACATCCATCCAACGCTTTGAATGGGGTCATTCCAATGGGCATATGAAATGTGGTATTATAGCAGAATTCTCCTAGGTGTAGCCAATTGACCCATGCCTTCTGTTTCCCGGTAACATAGTTTCTGAGATACCCTTCCAACCACTGATTTACCCTCTCAGTTTGACCATCAGTCTGAGGATGATAGATGGTACTGAGATTCATACTAGTTCCAACCAGGTCAAACAGTGATTTCCAGAAATCACTAGTGAACTTACTGTCTCTGTCACTGATTATGACCTTGGGCAGACCATGCAATTGGAATATTTATTCAAAGAAAATTGTAGCTACTTGACTGGTTGTAATAGTTGATGTGATAGAAAAAAAGTGTGAGAATTTAGTTAACCTATCAACTACTACAAAAATGTTGTCCTTACCCTGAGATTTTGGCAGTTCGGTGATGAAGTCCATGGACACACTTTCCCATTTCTGTTATGGAATTGGAAAAGTTTGAAGGAGACCAGCAGGGTGAGTGTGTTCAACCTTATTCTGCTGACATGCTGTACTCTCCCTCACGTGTCTTAAGACATCATCCTTGAGGCCCTTCCAAGTGAACCTCTCTATTACCTTCCGGTAAGTTTTCAGAAATCCCAGGTGGCCCGTTATTGGTGTATTGTGGGAAACCACCAAAATCTATTCTTTTAACTTGGATTCAGGAGTTAGATTTTTTTTCTTGTAAATAACATCATTGACATATTGGTAAGAGTCATCCTGAATCATCCTATCCAAAACTTCACAAGAAAACTGATTATTTGAATATTCTCTAGCTATTTAATCTTTCCAATCAGTAGGAATTTGCAGCAAAGAGAAAGAATATTTTCCAGAGAGGGCATTAACAACTACATTAAACTTACCCTTCTTATATTCTATGTCAAAATCATAAGACTGGATTTTGATTACCCATTTCTGTTGTCTATCATTCAACTCTTTTTGGGTGAATAGATGCTTCAAACTGTTGTGATCAGTCTTGACTATGAACTTACCTCCCACCAGATATTGTCTGAATTTAGCCAAGGCATGCATGATGGATAACATCTCTTTATCATAGATAGAATACAACTTCTCATGGGGCTGCAATTTTCTGCTCTCATAAGCAATAGGGTATCTGTTCTATATTAACACGGCTACAATGCCTTCACCTGAGGCATCACACTCCAATATAAAAGGTTGGCTAAAATATGGAAGTCCAAATACTGGGTAGCTGCTCATAAATTCCTTCATTCTGTTAAAAGATTTTTCATCCTCCTTAGACCAGCAAAAAGCACCCGTCTTGGTGAGGTCTGTCAAGGGAGAAGTGAGTTTAGAAAATCCTTTTACAAATTTTCTGTAGTATGTGCACAATCCAATGAATCCTCTTAGATCTGTTATGTTCTTTGGGATTGGCCAATCAAGGATGGCTTGGATATTCTCCATGTGTACCTTGACTTCTTCTTGTCCAATGATGTGGCCAAGATAGAGGATCTCCTTCAAACCAAACTCACATTTTGACAATTTAGCATAAAAAGACTGTTCTGCAAGAAGTGTCAGAACATTGTCCAAATGCTTCAAATGCTCTTCCCCTGTCCTACTATAAATCAGAATGTCATAAAAAAATACAAGTACATACTTACTGAGTTGTTTGCTGAAGATTCTGTTCATGCAAGAATGAAAATTTGCTAGTGGATTTGTCAAGCCAAAAGGCATGACCATAAATTCAAAATGTCCAAAATGGCACCGAAAAGCAGTTTTTTGAATATCTTCATTTTTCATTCTGATTTGGTGGTAACCAAAATGAAGATCAATCTTGGAAAAATATTTAGCTCCATGGACCTCATCTATCAGCTCATCAATCCTTGGAATAGGATATCTGTTCTTGATGGTTTTCTTATTCAAAGCTCTATAATCAATGCACATGTGCATTGTTCCATCTTTCTTTTTGACCAAAACCACCAATGAAACAAAGGGACTTGAGCTTGGTCTTATGAACCCCATCTCAAGCAGCTCTTTGATGGTTTTCTCTATCTCATCCTTGAATCTCTTGGGGTTCTTGTAGGGATGGATTTTTATAGGAAAGGTACCAGGTTCCAGCTCTATCCAATGCTCAGTACCCCTGTCAAGAGGCCTTCCATGTGGAAGATCTTCAAACACCTTTTTGTCTTTGTGGAGCAATATTTGGATATCTTCTGGATGTTTTGGCACATCAATGGTAGTCCCTTTAGTAGTGATAAAACATTCAGCATCCCACTCTATTTCACCATGCCTCAAAAATTATCTCATACTGTGTGCAGAAATAACTTGTTTTGGGTAGGTGTTGACACCTCTCAAAACCACTTGTTTTCCTTCAGTATTTTTAAAGCACATCTGAGGGATCTGGTAATTTACCACATGATCACCAATGGAAAACATCCATTGCACTCCCAAAACAACATTAGTATCAGCAACATAAACAATATAAAAACTATCAGTCACAATATGGTCTCCAATAGTTACCTGCAGCTTGGGAATCCACCGATCACACTGCATAATGTTGTTTTTTCCTAGAATAATGACTGTGAAACCTCCAAATTTTCCAGAATTTAGTTTCCTTCTCTCTACCATGGCCGCATTAATGAAATTATATGTGGCACCCCCATCCACCAAAACTTAAACTTTATGCCCTTATACAACTCCCTTAAATCTCATAGTTTGGTAGCGGGGAACTCCACTCAAAACTGCAATTTTTCCTTCTAGTTGCGGGGGTTTTTCTTCTTCTATTGTATCATACCCCTCCTTTGCTTGTTCTTATGCTCTTACTTCTGCACTCATTTCTTCCTCATCACTTTCAGAAAATACTTCTATGTAATGAACCTTCCCCTTTATTGATATATTTGTAACTTCAGAAGATATTCACTTGTATATTATATTTGTACTTTATTGTATCCCCAACAAAGATGTATTATTCCTCCTATTGGAAGTGTCGTCAATTGTACTTGCAAGTGTCGTAAGTTATATTGTAAGTGTTGTAACTTATACTTGATGGGTTATTAGACCACCTTGATGGGGTCAGATTTGTATGAGTCATGTGGGTCAAAGGGTTATTAGACCACCCTAGTGGTGGCCAACCCAGTCAACATTATGTTAAGGGCTTAAGTTGGGGCCGACCTAATTAGAGTTAAAAGACAAGTGAAGTAGTGTATAAATAAAGAGTGTGTCTCTCTCATTTTACACAATTCTCTCCTTCACTCACTTTGCATTAGTGAGAGAGAGGAGGAGTGTGCACTAGTGGAGGAGGAGAAGTTGCTGTAGTCATCTATCTCTTGGGTTTGATCTTTATGATCTTTGTATTAGTTCTTATTCTATCTCTGAGGAAGTTGCGGGGTTTTTCACCTTCTTGGTTTTCCCCAGTGAAATGCTTTGTGTCTCTTGTCTCTTGTGTTTGATATGATGTGCATGTTGTTCTCTCAGTTAAGATCCTAGATCATATTGAATTAAATTTTGAAAAAATAACCTGATATCATAGCTAGCCTGAAGGAAGGCATGGTATGGAATTTATGACACTTGTTGCACTTGCGACAAATTGGAAGCTAGGGCTTGGTATAGTAAAAACTAGTCATCATGGAACATTCACTATAAGTCCATTTTGGAGAAGGTTCAGGATCTGAAACTTCTATAGGTCGATAATGAAATGTCCATGTACCTTGTGTCTGAAGGACAACCTAATATTCATTGTAATTTGTGAGATATGATCCGTACAAGTTAGGGTTTCTTCCTCTTCCAGAATGCAGTCCTAAACAGGTGACCTAAGAAAAAAGGTCATATCTCGGGCTAGGAAGCTCCAAATGGAATTCCATAAAATGCGATAGTTAGGACACAAAATTTAATTTCATAGGTCCAGGTTTCAGAGGCCAAAGTTGAAACAGTGACATGTGGCACACCATACAAGTTTGCTATACTGTTTCATCCCATAAACAAGTCACGTTGCGACACTTGGAATATCTCTCTCTCAGAGAATCTATTTGAGGTCATATCTATGGACTTGGAAATATGATAGGTCAATCTATCACAGGCCAAAGTTTCAAACCATGATGATCTGAAATTTCAGAGATACATCGAAAACAATATGGGATATATTTCTATCCAAACAGAATTAGATTCTGAGCACCTTCATTTTTGGATCGTCATTGTTGTGGGAAATTAGGGTTTCATAGAAAGTTGGAATTTTTGAAATATGAGACCACGGCTAGATGATCCTCATCAAAATCAAAATTTAGAGACCAATATCAAATTTTTTGGTTGGGCAGAACACTGGGCATCATCAAACCCTAGTTCAGGATTTTGATCGGTAAGGTGGAAAATTAGGGTTTCTACAAAAGTTGAAATTTTTGGAATCTGTGACAACAGATGGATGCTCTTTAGAAAAATCAAATTTTAGAGCACAAGATCGAACCTTTTGGCTAGGCAGAACCCCAGGCATTATCAAACCCTAGTTCGGTATTTTGACTAGAAGATCTGAAAGTTTAAAAGGCAATTTTGAGGGGTCAAATTTTGGAGATTTCAAAATTGAAGTATACCATCTTGATCAGCTCAGCCAGGTGCGTCTTTTCATCCAATCAGAAGTTTAAAATTCAAGGTTTGAATTTTTAGGGTTTCTCTTACAAACCCTAATCCAGCTCCAGATCCATTTTTAGCAAATCAAAGTGGATTGGGTTGATCCTAGAAGAGAATGAATTGGACACCTGCATAAGTGAAGAAGTTCCAGTTCCAGAGGGAGATGAGGCTAAGGCCTTACATAAGAGGTCTACAAGCAATCCCGACAGGGATGACTTGAGGAGATATAGGTATGTTTTGAAATCTGTTCATGATTAATTTAATGATACGTTTTTCTTCATATTATTGAGGTTAGTACAATCTTGATTAATTTTAGACTTGTCTTATCACCCTAGTAAAAGCATGAATGCATGTGAATGATAGACGACATTCATTTATTAGGGGTATGACACTTATGATTGTACTAATACACTGTGTTGTTGTATGAGGATGATGATGTCCACTAACATGAAGGGTACATCAAGAAAGACAAATCAAGTTCTAGATCAAGAACATATGACCATGGTGACATGAAGACAAAGACTCATCCATAGTCATGGATCACATAGAAGCTCCACTTATGAGGTATGTATAACTTGGTTGTACAATTATTAACTTATGAGATATGCAGTTGCTAAAACAAGATCTCTAAGAGAACAAAGAAGACATTGTTTGGGTATGTTAGACAAGCATGATAATCCAGGTATGTTTTCCTATATCGAGTTAGAATCCTACTTTGTGTTAGGATCTCATATAAGTATACTTTCGTATGATTGATAATGATTATTCATGAAGTTATAGGTTTGAATAATCTTGGGTTTATGCATATTATGCTTCTTACTTTGTTTGATGATATGTCAAACTAGAAGAGTCCAATAGTCAAATAATAATATGCATGAGCAAAAGAAGTCCTCCCTAAAACCTTGAAATACTAACGCTTGTAATAAATTACCTATGTATGAAATGACTATAACCATACATGTTTAAGATTATTTAGAATCATAATGTTTTGATAGTATTGAGATTATACTAATGCATGTATGAATATGTATGAGATCTTGAGGATGACACTAGTGCACACTTAAGCATGCATAGTGGTCTAGGATGGATATAAGTTCAAAGACAGATAATCCAGGAAGTAAAGACCAAGAGGGAGCTCACTCTAGTAGTTCCTGCAAGGAAGCAAAGATTGGGAGGGAGTTCACCCAACAACCAAACAAAGATAAGTATTTGAATTGTCATTTCTTGTATATATGATTACTTAAATGATGTTGTTCATTCATGTACATACTTATGTTCCTAGATTTAGGATGTATATTATGCATATTAGAAAATTTGCATTAATGAAGTGGAAGATACACCAGATGGATTGATTGCCGACACAAATAGGAAGCTTGCTACCGAGTTTGAGATGAAGGACTTGGGTATGATGCATTACCTTCTAGGTATGGAGCTGTGGCAGAGTGAAGATGGAATCTTCCTTGGACAAGGGAAGTATGTTGTAGAGATCTTGAAGCAGTTCGGGATGATGGACTGCAAGGCCATGGCGACACCTATGGCATCGAACCTGAAGTTATTGAGTGATGCTTCATCAGAGTCAGTTGATGCCACGATGTATCATAAGATGATTGGGTCCTTGATGTACCTGAAAAACACGAGACCATACTTTTGCTTTGCGGTGAACACCTTGAGCTAGTTCCTGATGGATCCTAGACATGTTCACCTGATTGTTGTAAAGCATATTCTGAGGTACCTGAAGGGTACGGTTGATTATGGGCTCAAGTATCATGCGAATCAAAAGTTTAACCTGGAGGGTTATGTTGATTCAGATTGGGAAAGCAGTGTTGTAGATAGGAAGAGCACTTTGAGGTGTTGCTTCAGTATGGTATCAGATGTGATCTCTTGGTTTAGCAGGAAGAAATCCTACGTAGCACTGAGTACAGCCAATGCAGAGTATGTCGTAGTTTGTTCGGCTAGTCGTGAGGCAGTATGGCTAAGGAATCTACTATCTGATTATTTGATCTCTAGTTGGATGCTACTTGTATATATTGTGACAACCAAAGTTGTGTGAAGTTGTCAGAGAACCAGGAGTTCCATGACAAGTCGAAGCATATTGAGATCAAATATCACTACATCAGGGATATGGTACAGAGAGGAGCAATGAAGCTCCTGCATGTTGCGATGGATGAATAGATTGCAGGTGTGTTGACTAAACCACTAGACAGAGTGAAGTTCGAGTACTTTAGAAAGAGGCTTGGTGTACTTCAGATCGAGGTTCCTTCCAAGGGGAAGTGATGAGTCCGGAAGACGCAGATGCTCATGGGATTTTCTGACATGGTTGTAGATGTGTTCTCCCATGGTGTAGATGTAAGGGATGGAGCCATTCTCACATGGTGGTAGATATGTTCTCCCATGGTGTAGATGTAAGGGCTCAAGCCATTTTTCACATGGTGGTAGATGTGTTCTCCCATGGTGAAAAATTAAGTGCTGGGGCCTTCCCTGAAAGGTGGTAGATGTGTTCTCCCATGTCGATGGTGTAAGTGTTGTATGATGTAAATATGGGCTGTGCTCCGTGGACGATGAGATGATTTGAAGAGGACGATCATGTGTGATGAGTATCAGGATGATGCTCCAGATGATAGGCATCAGGATGATGCTACAATGATGATCATGATGATCATGTGTGATGAGCATCAGGATGATGCTCCAGATGATATGCATCAGGACGATGCTGTGATGAAGATCAGGATGATCATGCGATGATGATATGCATCAGGATGCTACTGTGTATATGATCAGGGTGATCATGTGATAATGATGTGCATCAGGATGATGTACTATATGGTGATGATAAGTATGATCATGAGTATCAGGATGATACTCTTTGGATAGGTTGTACAGGTAGCATGTAAAATATCCTCAGAGATCTGATAATATGTGCTTGGATGCTCTTTCAAGGTTTTGCTACAGGTACCATAGAAATGATCCTAGGAGATCCGATAGTCTGTGCTCAGATGCTCTTTTGAGGTTTTGCTACAGGTTGGCCATGGACAGGTTGTGCAAGTAGCATAGAAAAGATCGTGGGAGAATCAATAGTCTGTGCTCGGATGCTCTTTCGAGGTTTTTCTATAGGTAGCATGGAAAATATACTAGGAGATCCTATAGTTTGTGCTAGGATGCTCTTTCAAGGATTTGGTACTAGAGGCATGTAATCAATCCTGGAGATCCGATAGGTTCAGCTATGTGCTGGTAAAAATCCTAGGATGCTCTTTAGAGTTCTTACAGGTTGCAAGACACTCTTTTAAGGTTTTTCCTAACCACATAGAAAAGATCTTGGGAGATCCTATAGTCTATGCTAGGATGCTCTTTCGAGGTTTGGTGGTGGTGGTCACATATAAAAGATCTTGGGAGATCCTATAGTTTGTGCTAGGATGCTCTTTCGAGGTTTTTTTATGGTCACATGTAAAAGATCCTTGGAGATCCTATAGTTTGTGCTAGGATGCTCTTTTAAGGTTTTATTGACGCACGTAATCAGTCCTGACGATTCCACAGTATGGCCAAAGATGATGAAGACCTACAGGAGATTAGGCCTACAACCAGCATGAAAAAGGGTTAGCTCTATAGAACTTCCTATGACGAGAAGAATTATGAGATAGCCCAGTGATCTGTAAAATTAGTCACAGCAGATCTAATGAACAAGTAAATCAATCACAACAGATGAACATAGAAAATATGGTGTAAAACTGTGCAAAACATGCATCAGTGCTCAATATCCCAATGAGGGAGAATAATTACAATACAATACAGTAACAATGACTGAGCAATTCGAATTGACTAAGGAGTTCATTCAAATTACTGAATGGTGTATCTTGGTTCCAACTAGGAGTCCTCATCATTAATCAGTGGTGGTCATCAATGCACAAGAACCATTCATCTAGGTGTCAATCTGAGTCTAACTGAGTGTAACAAGTGTAACTGAAGTGTGTAGCACTGATATAGGGAAGGAGGCTCATTGGAGGGTGCATGGGAGGCTTAACTGAAGTCAGAACAAGTCATCTAGTCAATCTGGAGGTCCAACGGAGTGAAACAGTTAGTCGAGAGTGAAACTAGCCTCAAATCAAGGAGAATCGGAGCTAACTGAGTGTAAACTGAGTGGGTAGGTGAAGAAGTGCGCCCTTCTCTGACAGTAGGTGAGAAGTGGGAGCCTTCATGACTAGGAGGGCTAAAACTCTGATGGAAGGAGCTCCCGGGTGCTAGAATGAAGTGGATAAGGTGCTGAAGGCATCAACTTGGTGACTCGGATGCATGCAAAATGCATGCAAACCCTAATTGCATGCAAGGTCCTGAAAATGATGATGTGGATATCCGAACACCCCCCCTCAAGATAGACTATGATGTGAAAAAAATAATGTAGGGCCCTGGTTACTAATACCAAAGGTCACCCCAATAAAATAATCCAAAAAAATGTTGAAAATAAGCTAAGTGAGGAAAGAGGGAAAACCCAGTGGGAAGAAAGCCCCCCCTCAAGCTAAAACATAATAATGGATCAATCTATCTCCACCATGATGGAACTAACCCCTAATAGTGAATGAACGTAAGAGAACTTTTTCTCAGTGAAGCTCTTGGTGAAGATGTCTGCAATTTGCTCATCGGTAGGGCAATATTGTAGAATGATGGTGCGATCATGCACCAACTCTCGAATGTAGTGCATATGAATCTCAATGTGTTTTGTCCTTTGCCGCTGAACTGGATCTATGGAGATCTTGATAGCACTTTGATTGTCACAAAAGAGGATAGTCGAAGTAGTGCTAGCAAAACCAAAATCGGAAAGAATACCCTACAACCAAACTGCCTGAATGCAAGCATTGACTGTCCCTCGATACTCTGCCTCTGCTGAAGAAAGTGCAATGGCTGCCTGCTTTTTGCTTGACCAGAAAATAGGCCCATGTCCAATCATGAAAACATATCCAAAAGTGGACTTCCGATCTAAGCTATCACCTACCCAATCTGAAACAGTAAAACCAATGAAATCTAGCTTAGAATCTACAGCATAATGTATGCCAAAATGTTTCGTACCTTGCACATACTGCAAGATCCGCTTGATTGCCCGTCAATGAAGCTCATGGGGCTGCTGCATATACCTTGATATGGCACTCACGGCATAAGATATATCATGCCTATAGTGTGTCAAGTATAGTAGTGAACCAATCAACTATCGATACATAGTGCAATCTGCAAGTGGTGTAGAATTTCCCTCCTCAAGACTGATTCTTGAGAGGAATGGGAATGGGGTTGTCTTACATTCAGCCATATTAAACTTCAATAACAGGCCGGAAGCATATTTTTGCTGAGATATAGTGACCCCATCAAAATTTTGAGCTATCTCCAAGCCCAAAAAGTGACTCAGCAAGCCCAAATCGCTCATGTCAAAAGCTAGATTTAAGGCATTTTTTAGCTTGTTTATTGAAGTAAGAGTGCTACCAGTAATGAGAAGATCATCAACATAAAGTACAATAACCAAAAAATTACCTTTGACTTGTTGTAGGTATGCATTCGGATCATATTTGCATCTTTTGAAATTCTGAGAAAGAAGGAAGGAGTCCATCTTTGCATACTAAGCTCTTGGGGCCTGTTTTAAACCATACAAAGATTTCTTCAATCTGCAAACTAATGATGGATCTGATGTGTATCCTTCTGGATGCTTCATATATACCTCTTAAGCAAGATCTCCATGTAGAAAAGCACTCTTCACATCCATGTGATGCACTTCCCACTGCTTGGATGCGGAAATTGCCAAAACAAGGCTGATGGAATCCATCTTTGCAACCGGTGCAAAGGTCTCAGTGTAGTCCACTCCTTGGAATTGGGAGAAACCTTTTTCCACCAACCTTGCTTTGTATTTTCTGATAGATCCATCAGCAGCAAATTTCATGTGGTAGACCCATTTACATTGGAATAATTTTCTTCCAGGTGGAAGAGAAACTAGCTCCCATGTATTTTTCTTTTGAAGAGAATTGTACTCTTCCTCCATGGCACTTTGCCATCTCGAATCTCGGTGGGCATGATAGTATGTTGTGGGATATGAACCAGTCATCAAATAACAAATCTCAGGAAGTAATGGATTATAAATAGAAAGAGCCATACCTGCTCTTTGAAAGTCTGCTCTTGCTCGTCTTGGATCAGCAGGATTTCCAATATTCGAACCAGCAGATTGAAGAGTGTTTTGGGCCCACTTTGGTAACTGAGGAAGATCATAATGGTCATATTCCAAACCTGACATGTCATGATCATCATGTGATTCTACAATATCAGAAATATCAGAACCATTACTTTCATTATTGCTGCTCGAATCTTCTTCCGGTGAAGGCAGTGAAACGACAGTTTCTTCCTCAACTAGTTGCAATTCTTGAAGCGGCTCTTCAAATTGCACACTGCGCTCTATGAATATCCTTTTGGATCTGATATCCATGAGTTTATATGCCTTTGATTCTTCCCCATATCCTATCAGTATGCACTCAATACTTTGTGGATCCAAAGCTTGTCTCTTCTTGGAAGGAATTCTAGCCCATGCAGTAGAGTCAAAAACTCTCAAATTTGACACATCCGGTTTGTGACCAAAGAATGCTTCGAAGGAGTCATACCTTTCACGGATGAATGTGGAACTTGGTTCTGAATGTATGCAGCAACATTTATTGCTTCAGCCCAAATATTTGCAGCCAAACCTTTTGATTCAATCATGCAAGTAGCCATCTCTTTCAGTGACCTATTTTTCCTTTACGCTACACTGTTCTGCTGGGGTGTGTAGGGAACTGTATGTTGGATCTGAATTCCGCTTTCGGCACAAAGTTGCAGCAACTTGGCCTTGATATATTCTCCACCATTATCAAATCTAAGAGCTTTGATCTTGCTCTCAGTGGTGGTCTCAACATAAGCCTTAAAATCCTTGAATTTTCCAAGCACTTATGACTTGTTTTTGAGAAAAAATACCCATGTAAAGTGGGAAAGATCATCAATAAATGTCAAAACATACCTTGAACCATTTAATGACATATGGGGCAGCGTACCACTGATATCGGAATGTATCAGCCCCAAAACTGTAGAAGCCCTGCTAGCTTTTCCGAGGTTGAACTTGTGCTCGGGTTGCTTCCCAATAATGCAACTAGTGCATATTCCCTTCAAGGAACGGAGTTGTGGAAGACCATCTACCATGGATTTGTTTGATAACAGCAGCAAATAATTATAATTAAGATGTCCAAATATTTCATGCCAAAGCCTACTAACCTCATTACCATGTGTGTGAAGAGCAGTAGGCTTTGCAAGCGGAATAAAGTGTGAAAACTCATAGTATTTTGCAATGTGGTTCGCTTTTCCAACTACAATAAGTCTTCCACTTTTGATATCATAAATTTTGACTATATTAGGGCTGAATGTAACTTGCTTCGGTTCACCAGTGTGTGTCATTTGATACATAGAAAGAATATTTGAATCCAAGGAAGGAACATAGAGAACATTCTGAAAGCTTCCATGATCTACATGGACTGTACCTTTGCCCTTTGAAAAAAATTTTGAGTCATCTCCCAAGTGGATGGGGATGGAGCTGTTTGTATTGAATGAAGAAAAATAATCAATATTTGCAGCCATATGATTCGAGGCACCCGAATCTATCAAAATAGTAGTGGACTTCAAAACAATTGCCATTAGTGCTTGTCCTCTTTCATGATCATCATCCCTATCCTTCTTCTTTGCACCGTCAGGAAGCGTTATGTTATTCTTTTCCAAAAGGAGGGCCATTTGATCTATAGTCTTCTTCATGCATTAATTTTCGGGATGAAAGCCACGGTTTTAATAAGTACATTTATATTTTTCCTTACCCTCTTTACCCTTTTGCTTGAACTTCGAACTGGATGGTGCATCCATCTCCTTGCCTTTCTCTATTTGCTTGTGAGGTTCGAATTTGGGCTTCTCTTTCTTTTGCTTTCCTTTACCATTTTAATTCTTGGGTCCTTGAACAAATAGGGCTGAATCTTTGGATTTTATGGACCCCATTTGAATCAACTTATCATGCTCTTTTGTGACGGACTCAATGAAGGCATTCAAGGTAGGCATCTTCCAATTCGGGGTAGTTAGCTGACCGGAATTGAAAGTAGAGACAAATAATGAATAGTATTTACCAATCTTGGTGAGAATAGAGAGGATCAATTGCTTATCCTCTTTGATAACTCCACTGTTCTTCAACTGCAATGTCAAGTGCTTGAATTTTGTGAAAAAATCATTGATGGTCTCGAAATTCTCAGGACTAAGAGCAATCAATTCATTCTCTAATTGAAAAGCCTTAAGCTCATCCTGCTTGCCAAATAGTGTTTCAAGTTGCTCCCATATTTCTTTTGGAGTCTTCAATCCATTGAGATGGAAGTGAAGATATTTGGAAATAGAGAGGCAAAGAAGACCATAAGCTTCATCAAGCTTGTTGTAGTGTTTGGTTCTTGCTAACAATGTGCTTGGCTCTAATTCGAGGCCAACTGTGACTCTGTAGAACCCTTTTGAATGTCATATGATCTCCATATCATATTTCCAATCAAAATAGTTGAAAGGAGTGAGGATAGGCTTTGAAGAAGAGTATTCCATTGCTAGGAGTGAGTGCACTTTGATGTAGAAAGTCTTTCAAAGGAAAGGTAGCGAATGCAATTGATGGAGACAATAACCTGCAAATCACAATGAAACCAAGAACAGTGAGGTCGAACAATCCACCCTTTTAGAGTTGCATCACACCTGGGATTGGAGATCAAGCAATGTTGAATGGGTCCAATGTATCAAATCACGGATTTATGTGGAAACTCAAGCTTCTAGAGTGGTATTGGAAGTATTTTTAAGCTTTGCATGCATAGGAGCGAATTCTCTTGAGATCTTTCATGCTAAACTTTTTGCAATTTTGAGCAAATTCACTCAAATCATCATGTAGAACACTTGTAGAAAAGAGATCTTGTCCCTGTAATGGCTCTGATACCATGTAAAATTAGTCACAACAAATCTAATGAACAAGTAAATCGATCACAACAGATGAACATAGAAAATATGGTGTAAGACTGTGCAAAACATGCATCAGTGCTCAATATCCCAATGAGGGTGAATAATTACAATACAATACAGTAACAATGACTGAGCAATTCGAATTGACTGAGGAGGTCATTCGAATTATTGAATGGTGTAGCTTGGCTCCAACTAGGAGTCCTCATCATCAATCAGTGGTGGTCATCAATGCATAAGAACCAGTCATCCAAGTGTCAATCTGAGTCTAACTGAGTGTAACAAGTGTAACTGAAGTGTGTAGCACTGATATAGGGAAGGAGGCTCATTGGAGGGTGCATGGGAGGCTTAACTGAAGTCAGAACAAGTCATCTAGTCAATCTGGAGGTCCAACGGAGTGAAACAGTTAGTCGGGAGTGAAACTAGCCTCAAATCAAGGAGAATCGGAGCTAACTGAGTGTAAATTGAGTGGGTAGGTGAAGAAGTGCACCCTTCTCTAGCAGTAGGTGAGAAGTGGGCGCCTTCATGACTAGGAGGGATAAAAATCTGATGGAAGGAGCTCCTGGGTGCTAGAATGAAGTGGATAAGGTGCTGGAGGCATCAACCTTGAGAGTGGGATGCATGCAAAATGCATACAAACCCTATAATTTGCATGCAAACCCTAATTGCATGCATGGTCCTGAAAATGATGATGTGGATATCCGAACGTGATTGAGATGACGAGTACAGTAGCAATGCCGATGATGCTCCATGATCCAGTGACAATGATCCCACTCCAAAATTGAAGACTTGTGCCTATATGTATTGATGACCTGTGTCAAGAGAATACCTTCCTAGTTAAGAGGGAGTGTTGATGTATTTGTAACTTCGGAAGTATTCACTTGTATATTGTATTTGTACTTTATTGTATCCCCAATGGAGATGTATTATTCCTCTGATTGGAAGAGTCGACAGTTGTACTTGCAAGTGTCGCAAGTTATATTGTAAATGTCGTAACTTATACTTGAGGGGTTATTAGACCACCTTGATGGGGTCGGCCCTGTATGATTTATGTGGGTCAAAGGGTTATTAGACCACCCTAGTGGGGGTTGGCCCAGTCAACATTATGGTAAGTGGTTAAGTTGGGGCCGACCTAGTTAGAGTTAAAAGACAAGTGAAGTAGTGTATAAATAGAGAGTGTGTCTCTCTCATTTTACACAATTCTCTCATTCACTCACTTCGCATTAGTGAGAGAGAGGAGGAGTGTTCACTAGTGGAGGAGGAGTAGCTGCTACAGTCATCTAACTCTTGGGTTTGATCTTTGTGATCATTTTATTGGTGCTTATTCTATCTCTGAGGAAGTTGTGGGGTTTTTCACCTTCTTGGTTTTCCCCGGTGAAATGCTTTGTGTCTCTTGTCTCTTGTGTTTGATATGCTGTACATGTTGTTCTCTCAATTAAGATCCTAGATCATATTGAATTAAATGCTGAAAAACCAACACCCTTGGCACATATGTTCCCCGAAACCCACAGTTCTTGGTAGGAAAAACATAGTTTTTTCCTCCTTAACTCATCCCGGTCTCGGAATGAATATTCTTTTCTGTTTGGGGAAGCCACATTTCTGAATGGTGGATTTTGATTCTTATTTTTAGAAGGTGCATTAAACTTAGGTGGATATCTGGTTCTTGGGATTGCATCTCGTAGATCTTTTGTTCTGCTTACCGCTTCTTGCAAGGTGGTTGGTTGGTAGGATTTAACCATCCCTTTTAAGGGTTCTGTTAATCCTTCTGTGAACAGAAGAATTAAGCGGAATTCAGATATATCAGTAACCATTACAACCAACTTTTGGAAATAAGAGATATAAGCTTCTAGAGTTTTGGTCTGCTTAACATGTGCCATTTCCCTGAAGGCAATTTCAGAGTCTCTTCTGTCGAATCTCTCCATCAATCTCCTAGTAAATTTTGCATATGAAGTCACTTGGTCATGGCCCAAATTCCTCATTCCATGAAACCACCATTCATTAGCTTCATATTGAAAATTAAGAGTTTCCATTCCGATGGCATCCTTTTCAGCCATTGGATTCAGCTGAAAATAGGTGTCTAGCTTCTGCACCCAGGAGCTAGCAGTGCATTTTGTTGACCCATCAAAGAAGGGTAGTTGAATCTTACCGATTGCACTTCTCAATTCATAATTATGGGTTGGATGCCTATGCCATCCTCTTGGATGATTTTTGTATTGTGCTTCATAGAAATCCTTGAAAGGCAGATCCCTTCTGCACTCTTCACTCAGGGTCTGGTATTCATCATACCGATCTTCCCATGTATTGATTGATTCATTAGGGATCTAAGGTTCCTCCCTATGTTCATCAAGGAATTTTGGCATGGTGTATCGAGGCTGATATTTAGATTCATATTTTAATTCATTAGGCATATTATGAGGATTAGTCTTAGAAAATATAATTCCAGTAGGGATCTTCCTATCATCATTCTGAGAGCCACTGCAACTCCCTTCTACCTCTTTCTGTCCTATCTACTTAGCCAAAAAATATCTAGTTTCTTTCCCATATTCAATGATATTATGGGATATGGCATGCAGCCCCTTTAACATATTATGCACAAAAATTCTAAACTCTTCCTTATCAACATTTTCAGACATGTTGTTCCCCCCTTGTATTTTCCCTCCAGTGGATTCTACCTCTTCTTCCACAAACAGCTCTTAGGGTTCTTTCCTTTGGGGAGTGGTATTCTCTTAGGACTCATAAAAAATTTGTTTAAGAGAAAGCTCAGAGGACCATGATCTGATACCACTGTAATATCCTAGCCAAGATCTGACCAAGATATCATCTTCCACTCAGAGTTTTAATAAAAGTTTGCTAGCAATTTTTAAGGAAAAATCTCAAACTGAGCAGGATGTAAGTGACAGGGACTAAAACTATGAATGTGGATGGTAGGAATGAAATTAAGTTCTGAAATTTATATGGCTAAGTGTGCAGCAAAAATTAAATAAGTTCTGATCAGAATTCATTGGCACAAAGTACTAGAGCCATTCACTTTTCAGCAATAGAGCAACATGATTTCCCACTTCGAGGCTTCCTGGGCTTCTAGCATATGCCAACAAGACTGGGTGAGGGTTATCAGAGTTTATTGCATAGGTATAAAATTAAATTAATCTTATGGAGTGCAATAGAATAATTTAATATTGAACTTGGGAAGGTTTGGAGTGATTGGGAGGTCAAATGCACACTGTGGACTGCTGAGCTAGTCAAATTACAGGCTCTTCCAAATGAGGCTAAATGCATCCAAATTCTTGATACAACGGATGATATGGGAATTAAACGGATTTATCAACCTCCTACAATTGAAATAGATTCAAATTGATGCTCATAATTGATTTAACAGTCAAAATGGTAAAACTAGTCTAGAATAAGCACCCAACTAGCTAGTCTTGCAATTTAATTCATCAAACTGCTCCAATAATTCATTAACTCTATTATGATATGAAATAAAGATATGATATATGATATTTAACATATATAAGTCTAAATATAACTTCATAACACTTCTTTTCAATTATATGATTTCTTTCCAAAGTTACAATGCCTCACATGCAAGATTTTCATTACAATAGATGGAGAATGAATATGAGAAGTAGGGATATTACTTTGAATTTGTTATGAAGTGGATTACCAGAACATCTACAATTCAGATGACTGATATTTCTGCATGCTGATCTTCTGAACTTCGCTGGGGCGCATTCACCAAACTAGCTCTCTCCTGCAAGAGAAACTCCTCCAAATCTAGCTGAGAAAGATGTATAAGTGGGAGAAGGAGGTGGAGATCAGGTTTGAAGTCGATAAATAAACATGGGAATCATATGATATTTGCAAATAATATCCCACTAGGATCTCTGAAGTTTATGGGCGCATCCACTGAATACTATCTTCTTCTTCTGGTGATTTTCCTCCAAAACTAGCTACAATTGTCCTATATAAATGATCTCCTCTTCAAGATGACTATGGATCTTCACTGATGGACTTATATGAATGTTATCAGGCTGCAATAACATCTTCTAGACCTGGATATTACTCACTAAAAACTATGGGTCCTTGGGGAACATCTCCCAAGAAAACTTGTTGAGGCACATCACTCAACCAAGAGAGGCTCAGAGCTCTCAATACAAAATTGAAAATGACAAAAGTTATTTAATGGAGTTGGAAACATCATTAAATAGATGATTTAGCTTGATGAGCAATCCAAGATACACGTGTGGATGAGGGAGGGCGCATTCCTTGATAGGAATAACAACTCTTTTCTTTGAAAACTTTCTTTTCTTTACCTTCCTTCACTAAATTTGGCAAGTGAGCCTTAGGGAGATTTTCTGGATGTTGCCACTTTCATTCTGACTGCTTTTCCTATTCTTTCCTCTTTCTTTACTTTCCTTCTTTTCTGCTTTTGCTAGTTTTTCTTTTTTCTTTTGTTAGTTTCCAATTTTTTCTCCTTTCCTTCTTTCCTCCATTGCATTCCTTGAATTTTCTGAGATTTTCCATTAAGGAAAGAGTGGTCCACTTGACACCAATTCGACCTCCTAGCCACATCATCACCACTTGCCAATATTTATTAATAAAAATATTACAACTCAAAATTAATTCAAACTTCAACATTTAATCAATTCATTAATAATTAATTAACTCCTATGGTATAATTGCCTCAAAAATACCCCCATTAATTAAATTCTCATTTAATTAACCACGTAGACCCCCTAGGGATGGGAGGATCCAAGTTGTGACCAAGGTCACTAGGGAGGGGATAGGACATAACCTTTCTGTCCAATCACGACATAGACAAAGTTTTTCTATTTTCTCTTTTCAAGCACAGAAAAGTTTCATACTTCATGCACAGAAGACATGCTTTATATTAAAATATTTATCATGAAGACATAAAAGAGTAGATGTTATTTCGGGTTAAAACAGGGAAACTTCACCGCATTACATAGAGATGGAATTTACTTCGATCTTTCACCTTTTATAGAGCTTGGGATCTTAATACATTTCATGAATACGAGCATGAGCTCACAAACACAGACTCTTCTCCTACATATACACAGACTTGATTTTTGCTTCACCTGGAAGCTACTGAGTCACATTAGAGACAAATCCTGGTCTTGGGGCTTTGACAGTGCTCAAAATGCCCATATATCATGGTATGGTGTGGATTTGTTAGGGAACTAATGTTGAAATTATAATATATCACGAAGAGAAATGGGGAGCGACCATAAGACTCAAGTATTTCTCATAAAACAACAAAGGAAACAGAATAGACGCGGTAAATAAGAGTGCCATGACTTCCCGAATATTTCATTTTGCTGCGATATGAGGTATGGTTTAGACTTTATATAGTGAGTGGCTAGTGAATTGGTGAATTGAATTGGATGTTACGTATGGGGAACAATAATTAACACAGTATGGAGGGATGGTGGTCATAGACAGCATCTGTACCGACTATAGATTTTGCTACTGTAATTGTACATGTATCAATCCAATCGATTCCTTGAGAAGGGATTGTATGCTGACATGGCGATGGTTTATACGATGAAATTATTAAATGGAGGTGAAATGGATGTTATCTTGACGGTGCTAATGGTGAATGATGGATTGTATCACGTGTGTGAAGAAAAATATATCACCATGCCTTAGATTTTGTTGGACTAATTGCATCGACTGTATATTTTTCTTCATGACCTTATGTCTTGTCATGAACTTTTACTTCACCAAGGACTTCACTTCGATGGGAATTTCCTTTGCGGAGTAAACTTCACTTCGATGAGCATTTACTTTGTCGAGATTCAACTTCGACAAGCCCACTCTTAAACAGATTTTATATTAAAATATTTCTTACTAAGACATAAAAATCAGTCAAAGTTATTCTGCGTTAAAACATGGAAACTTTGCCACATTACACAGAGATGGAATTTACTTCGATCTTTCACCTTTTACAAAGCTTGGGATATTAATACATTTCACGTCTATAAGGGAATTGTAAAAATATTCAACCTACGAAGGCTAGGATAACATATTTATAGCAAAGGTGTGAATAAAATTTAATTCTAAATTGATCTTTCTGTTAGGGAAGATCTAACAGCTTTATAGCAAAGGTGTGAATAAAAGCTAATTCTAAATTGATATGCTTAAGCTAATTTAAACCTGGGAAATGTGATTATAGTTTCAGAACAATCCGATCTGGGATATTTGATGAATGTTATGCCAATTTATAAATATATAAATTAGATCTAACATCACCAACTTCAAATAAAACAAGATAGTGAAAAGTGGGTTATTTTATTTAAAGGATTAAACCATAAGACTGTTCTGTTAATGATATGCTAATTAAAAAATTAGCATAAAATAATGATGACTGTATAATAGTTGTAGAAAATGGAAGGTTATGAATCAAGTAAAGCAATTTATTTGCCATATAATCTACACATAAACCGTATGATGAGAAATCAACACACAGATCTATGTATTTAATGATCACACAACATAAAACAAAGTTACCAAATGATTAAGTGGGAAACCAGATTTTATCAAGGAAACATGGCAAATATGGCAAAGAAAATGAAAGAGAAACTGACTCTAATTCCTTAAAGATTGCAAAAAATTACAACTCAGCGAATACAGAGCATCTCCAGTTCTCTTCTTCAGTGGTTCCCCTGCCCCCTTCCGATGAGATCTAAGTCTCTTTAAATAAATATTACAAAAATTACAAAGGGACAAATCTCCCATAAAAATGTAAGTGAGGTTAATTTTAAAACTAATATGCTTAAGCTATGCTAAACCTAGGAAATGTGATTGGAATTTACAGAACAATCATATCTGAGATATTTGATAAATGTTACACCAATTTATAAATATATGAATTCGCTCTTAACATTACCAGCTTCAAATAAAACAAGACAATGAAAACTGGGTTATTTTATTTAAAGATTAAACTGAATAATTGCTCTGTCCATGATATGCCAATTAACAAATTAGCACAAAAATAAAGATGACTGTTTAACAGTTGCAGTAATAAATAATATGAATTAAATAAAGAAGTTTATTCAATACATAAATTACACATGAACCAAGTGATGAGAAATCAACACACAAGGTTAATGTATTTAATGAGCATACAACATGAAACAAAGTTATCCAATAATTAAATGAGAAACCAGAACTCATCAAATAAAATTGACAAATATGAAAAAAGAAACGTCAAGAGAAACTCAAAACAAAGAGCATCTCGAGTTCTCTCCTTTGTGTTAGTTTTTCAGAATTTACTTCAATTTGATCTAGGATCTTAACTGAGAGAACAACATGTACAACATATCTACAGCATATCAAACATGGACATAATAATGCAAGCACACAAGAGACAATAGACACATAGAGTTTCACTGGGGAAAACCATAAAGGTGAAAAACCCCACAACTTCCTCAGAGATAGATAGAGCAATGATACAACCCAAGTACAAGAGATTGTCCTCCTAGTAGCAGCTTCTCCTCCTCCACAAGTGTGCCACTCTCCAATGAGAGTATGAGTGAGAAAGTGAATGATCAAATAGAGTTCCTCCTGCACTCTATTTATACTTGACTTGACTTGCCTAGTAACCTTTACTAGGTCGGCCTTAACTTAACCACATAACATAATGCTGACAGGGATGACCCCCAATAGGGTGTTCTAATAACCCTTTAACCCACATGACTTATACAGGGCCGACCCCATGAAGGTGGTCTAATAACCCATCAGGCATAAGTTACGACACTTACAATATAAATGATGACACTTTTGTATAGAGGAATAATAACATCTCTATAGGAATAAATATACATATATGTGAAATACATTCCAAAGTTACAATTACATCAACACTTTGTTGTTTTTCTCCCCTCCTCTCCTATGATATCCAAGTCCCTTTAAATAATAATTACAAAACATTACAAAAGGGTAAATCTCCCATAAAAGTAGGGATTACAAAATATTGTTTTAAGATTTTCCAAGGGCAGATTGCCACTTGGAAAATATATCCAACAAATCTTCGACATCTTGATATTGAGCATGTTCGAGTGTTAACAATGCTTTGCAGGTGAAAGACTCGATTTCCCTTTTCTTCAACTTTTCCCATTCATGTAAGAAGAGATTAATATTCATTTATGAGGTTATAGGTAATTCAATCAACTCCTTAATATATTCTATTTGAATATGATCCAGTTGATCGATGCGCTCCTTGTCCTTCAAGTACTTCTCTTCAACCTGTTCAATCATAATCCTAGGTGGAAGAGACTTCTCAAGCTGATCCATGATGGGGAAGTCCAACAAAGTTAACAAGGTGTCAAATGAAAACCATCTTTTCCTGTAGACCTTCTTTCCTTCTTAAATTGTGGACTCCACCATCTCACATGCATTCTCCCAGGATTCCAAAGAAACTTTGATCCTCCTGAGCTTGATCTTGTCCAAAATAAGTATATCTTCAGGTTTGTCTTTTATATACCTTTTCCAATATACGACATCCACATAAGCTTTGGAAACATCATTCCTTCTCTGGTTATGGTCATACGGGACATCTAAATAGTGTTCAAAAGAATTGAAGATCTCTGGAATTTCATTTAACCCTTCAAACAATTCAATGAACAAACTCTTGTGATCATACTAAATCTTCAAAGCCAATTCTTTGAATTCTTCCTTAGAAAAATTTGAGAAAGAAGAGGTAGAAGCCATGGTCTTTGAATATTTTAATTTATGCTCAAGAACTACTATCTTTTCAACATAGCTTACATTCAACCCTTGTGCTTCTTGGAGTTGTTGCTGGAGGACTTCATTCTGTGCTTGTATGTTTTTGAGTTGATTCTCATAATCATCCCTTTTCCCCTGTAATTGGGATTGATGTTTCTCATCCATCTGAATCTGCTCCTATTTGAAATTTTGCAGTTCTTTCTCCTTTACCTCAATTTCTTTATTCAGTGAGGTGACAAAATCATATTTTTCCCCTGCAAAATCCCCCATAGCAGCAGTTGTCTCAAGAGCTTCCTACTTCACATCAGTGGAGGTTCTTTTCCAAATGACTTGATTAGGGACAGTTCCATGCACTAGAGTCCCTTCTCTGGCTCTTTTAGAATCCTTCTTTACCACTGCCTTTTCTGATCTGCTAAAAAAATATTCCCCCAAAGAGACCATTGCATCTTCTCCAAAGTCTTCTATTTATTCCATAGTGGGTGCTAACACTTCTAGGATGGTGACCAAAGGCATAGGTTGGGATACAACAAGCGTTGGAATTGGCATGGTTATTTGGGGAGTGGGAACAGAATCCATTGCAACACTGGGGGTTGGAGGTGAAGAAATGGAGGTGGTGGATGAGGTAAAAGGATTTAAGGAGGCAACAAAAGTTGGAATTAAAGTTGGCTTTGAAGGTGCAGTAGAGACCTGAACTTCAACTGGCTATGAAGGTGAAAAATCAACAGGAGCAATAGGTTGATTAGTTGTTGTGGATGGAGGGACTGTAACATCAGATGACAGGATAGAAGGTAAAATGGTAGAAATTGATGGATATATAGAATATGTTACCGTAGTAGCAATGGTGACTTCCGAAAAATAATCATCAACCACTAAACCCTCAAGTGGATAAAAGAAAAAAGAGTGATTGGGGTGGCTTTCGGTATGCTAAAAGGGATAGAAAATGGACATGAGAAGTTGGCCGGGAATAACTCATCTTCAACATTACTGTCTTCAATATGAAGCATAGTAACTAGTGGTGTTGAACCTTCAATCTTTTGCTTCTTGACTGGAGGGATTGAAGCTATTGTTTGTGTTTCAACCACTGAACCCATCAATTCTAGGCTCTTTTTCATCTCTACAATGGACTTGATAAGAGAGTTGAGAGTAGCCAGTGGTTTAGGTTTTGGAGTATCCTCAACAGGAGCCTTCCCTTTATCATCTGTTTGGTAGGTCAGCATCAAGGGAGTGATGGCTTGTGCTTTTTGTGCCTCCTTTTCCACTAATTATTTTTGAGTTTTTCCCTCGACTGCAAATTCAAACTTCCTACACTGCAACACTTTGGTCTATAGATCTTGTTGATATTGGAAGATAAAATTATTCTCTTCTAGAGAAGTGGTTCTATTCAATACTTTAGAGAAGGAATTAACACCCTTGTAAATAGAATCATCAGGATTTTCCTGATGCACATAGGGTCTTTTGATGTGCTCCTGTGTAAAATGATTAGCCAAGAAGGAATTTGGGTCATGCATCCTCTTGGAGGATACTCCAAACTTCAGAGTGGTAATTATTTTCCCAAGCAAGCTCGCATGGGTAGAATTCTGAATGACCAGAGACCCAAGGTTAAAGGGAAACTTAGGCCACGCTTTCGTTTTAGCCCCTATCAACTTGGGGAACACACCATCAATCACTGTTTGGAAGGATATCTACTCCAGCACCATTCTGTCTGGTACAATCCTGGGCAATAAGTGGGCTGTGTTGCTGCCCCAAATTCTAATGTAGGAGAAATATTCTCCCACGTACCAATCTCTTATTGTAGAAATTAGTTCCTTGGCTTGAGTTGAAAAAGTAGGAGCATTTTCCTTGAATATCTTCTGATAGATGTATCCCATGAGGTGATCTCAGATATCATAAATAAGAGGTATGAATTTATCCTCCCATAATGGAGAACAATATATGTGGACTGGAGGTCCGTCCCTCGTCCAATTCCACCCCATTGTAGGGAAAGGAAAAGATGAACAAAAAACATCCATAACATAAGAAGAGAGGTAAAAGGTCAGCTTCCTTGAGGCAGGAGTCGTCTAGTATTTCTCAATTGCTTCCTTCAATACTAATGACAAAATATGGGCCCAATTGAAAGAATCTCATGTGGTAAGAACATGATGGGCTAGAGGTGCCCACTCTGCTTTATTTAAATCAAATATAAGTCACTCTTTGTCAAACATATCTTCTATGAACATAATTCATCTCTAAATTACCATGTAACAATATACACATAAAGTCACTCTTTGTCAAGCTCATTACATGTGACAATATTTCTAAGAAGCACACAAACAAGTATAGTTTGTGAATCCATAAATCAAAGCTATTTCCGACACTAAAGTGTGTAAATACGGTTATAAATATAATTATCAATGTAAATTTATTTTGTACTATTTATTTTCTTATTTTATATGTTGTTAATATGTTGTTATATATTATAAATAAGAAAATGGTAAAATGCCCCAATAAGTAAATATTCCATTAAAATGAAGTTAAAGTGAGGTTAAACTTTTCTTTATCACATTGACAACAAGTATAACTATAATTTAAGTATAAGAGTTTACATACAATACCAAAAAATAATTATTTTATAAAAATTAAATTAAATTATTATTACTATTTATTTTCAATTTCAAATAAATAAATAGTTATGCTATTAAATAGTTATTAAAAATAACTAAAACAACTAAATTTTAATTCATTAAGATTAATAAAATTGAAATAAAGTAAATTTAATTATTTAATTGAATTTTTTTATATATCTTAGTAAATTGTTTGAATGATATGTTTAAGCTTTTCAAACTGCAACCAATAACATTCAAATCATATTCCTTAGCATTCAAATCATATTCCTTAGGATGAGAGTGGGGTTTATATATTTCACCAATGATGTCCAAAGCTCGTACTTGGCCCAACCATTGTTTTGTATACTAACACCTACAAGCAAGAGTGTGCCATTGACGAGGATGATATTATTTGACTGCACTTTCATTCCTTTGAGAAATTGATTGTTGACTTGAACCTTGTTCATCGTTATAATTATGTTGTGTGTACTTAGGTTGGTTGCGACCCTACAAAAGGGTCATCCTAATTGGTAGCTTTGACTACGGTCGGGTGATCCTTTAATGAAATTATGTCTATATTTGAACAATGCCTATGTATTAGAAGGAATTCCAGTGTCTCTTAATTTATTCCATGATCCATTTATCTAATGAATGTGTATAATGTTTTTTTTTGGATTTTCATAAATGAAAGTCTACAAATTATCCAAATCAAAATCACCTTCTTTAGTATCATAATGGGTGCTTATACATGGGTGAAAAAAATACAAAAACAACCTAATCACACCTTCTTTTGGTTCCTAATGCAATCATCTTGTTGGAGCCTATGTTTTTTGGTGGATGAATCCATCCTCATTAGTGAAGGACTATGGTTGGATTTCTTTTTAAATGTTTTTGTAGAAGGATTTCCATTTCTTGTCAGTGATCTCAATAGAGGTTTCACAATATACCATGCTTAATGGAGATGATAAAGGTGTAAGCAACACAAAACTTAAACCAAATATTTAGTTGTTCTTCATTATTACTTATACTCCGTAACTTTAATAAAATGATAGAACAATATTGGTTTAAATCCCACTACATATAACCACTACCAAGAGATAATAGTTGACAAAAACAATAAAAGAACTAGACATATATAGTATTATCCTAGAACTTTTAAGCTTGGAATTTATGTGGTTAGTCCATTCATGAATGAAATCATTAATCTTGAATACCATAGGGCCAAACCCCTCCAACTCACTGTATTGTTAGAACTAGTCTTGTATGTGATGAGAGTGCATCTTGAAGGAATATAAGAAGAATGAGATGAGATTATGAGATTGGTGTTACACCATGTTTCCACAACATAGAGGAATTCCTTTCAAGGGTTGAGGGAGGGAAATGATAAGAGGTAAATGAAGGCCCTCTACAAAATCTCTATGAAATGGATAATTCAAGAGGGGTTGACTCAGTGAATTTATGACGTAGCACATGCATTAATGGAATATTAAATAATACCCCAATTTTCATTAGATATTAAAAAATAAAGTATAATATAATTTAGTTGAACCCCCCTCTCAATATGACTTTCCAATATACAAACCCCCTATTTTCACTTGATTTCCTCGGTAACCATTTTTCCATGACAATTTTAATAATCCTTTTTATTTCTACCTCTATTATGGTGACATGACATGACTATTATAAACCTTGGATGAGGATTATGCAAATTAACATAATACATTTTCTTTCATTTCATTTCTTGATTGTTTTATCTTAACCAACTAATTGGAGATTATAACAACACTAATTGCTTCGCATCATCCATTAGAGTAAAAGAGATCCATGCTACCAAAATCATATATCATATTATCTTTCCCAAAGGATAAACCAAGCAAAGAGACTATAGTGATCCTTGACCTTTAAAAGTGAATCACAAACAAGATATTCAACGAATAAATGAAGAAAAGTAAATACTAGACACAATGAGATGAAATGTGTGAATGTAACCCTTGTATTAATAAGTTTTGAAAGAAGGAGCAATTTTCATGGACCTCTACAAGAAGCCACCTTGGATCGAAGAGGTCCATGAAAAGGTCCTTGCTAGCAATTCAAATGTTTCTAGAAAGAGTTAGATATTTAAACAAGGAGTGGGTTCCTGGTCTTTAGGAGTAACTTAGAGGAGTTACAAATATCATTTGGAGAAGAATTTTGTAAACGGTTTCCTGTGGAAATAATTTAGGAAAAAGACTAAGTATAGCTTTTATGTTTCCCTCCTTTGAGGAGGAGAGTAATAACTTTATTATTGTACATATTCGATGGATTTTGGTGTGAAAAGTTAGCTTCAGTGGTCTTGAAGAATAATAAAATATTCTAAGTGTTAGTTTTAGTTAACTACAGCTTTAAATTCCCGGCATGATTCAATCTATGTGCAAATGACATGTTGTTTGTGTGAACTGGAAATTATTGAATGAGTTGAGTTAAGTGAATAGCAAACTGTGTGGAGTCTCCTGGAATATTATGCACTAATTTGTAAGTTAATGCGTATGGTGGTTTAGAGTAAGGTTATGAATTCTTCCTCTTTGTGAATGATTTAATGTAAATACTGATGGGGTGAAAAGTTTCATTGAAATATTTGAATCTCTATGCATCATTTATTTTCTTCCTTCTTCTTCTTTTTTGGTTAATTTCTGCTTGAAATAGAGCAGATCAACATGTGTTATTTGTGAAGTTTATGACCAGACAGAGAGCTGGTGTCTATTCATTTGATAGTGAAACCTTGAGAGAGGTGTTATCAGATGATTTGGAGTGAAAGATTTAATGACCAAAATTGTCACTAAACTTGTGGTTTATGTTGGTCACCCTACATGTCAATTAATTAAAGCTAACACATAGGATTGTCAATATAAATTGTCAAACCGAGGGAGGTCTTTTGTTTCAAGGGAAATAAGCATAATCTGTGCATAAACATGTCAAGTAATTGATTAACTAAATGGAGATAATGATCCTACCAGTCTATCCAGCAAAAATCATTCCAGAAAGAAAACTAATCTAACTCACACATCTAGGAATTCAATTGCAGCTACCTTCCTATAGAAATCAACCTAGCAGTTATAAAATTAAGAATAGAAATAAACTATATTACTTTTGCAAGAAGTTAAATCCTATAATTATAAAACTACAATATTCAATCTTTACCAAAATGATCCATCTAGTAGCTACTGCTACTCAATAACAATCTGCCTACCTTAATAAACCAATTGAAGATACAACAACAACCAGAATCTAAATATAAGCTTGAACTCTAATTGATAATTACTAGAAATCCTAGAAAGCATAAACAACTGAAGGATATTGGAATTGAGCTTGGTTGTTATAGTTAATTCAAACACACATGCATTAAACTGAATTATCCTACGTAGTCAACTGTCACACCACTATGCTACAGCTAATCAAGATGCAATCGTGAACTACCAAAAGGAAAGCTAACCTCTGTTGCAGCTAACAGTAATATCTACAATGATTCCACACCACACAACATAAACAAAACTAAATTACCCTACCTACTTAAGCCAACTATCTCTGTGAGAAGGAAGGCCCTGACCTTCTCATAGAGACACCGAGAATCACAACAAATTAAGACACAGAAATGAAGAACTCCGCTCTCATGTTAATGATGGAAATTGACAGTATCAGTGCTTTGTTACAGCTTATGCAAAATGGTAATTGTCCAACCCCAGGCTACAAGAGCCTCCTCATATTTATACATTGAAAGTACAGATCACGATCCACTAAAATCGTGCAACAATGAAGATCTATGATCTTCATGCTACGGAGTTACAACTAACTGTTACAACCGTATTAAACATGGTTGTTATTCATGAAGGAGTTGTTACTCCAATAATCAATGGATCAACGGATTTAGCAAGTTGGAATGTGATCTGTATGTTGCAACTAGGTTCTGTTTTAGTGGAGGCCTGTTACAGATTCTTGTGGAGGAGTGCACTGTCCCTTGGAGTTATGAGGAATTGGGATTTGAAGGGTAATAGCTGGCACCATTTGGAAAATACACCTACACGTTAGACCTTGACTAAATGAACTCACATAGATTAGCATAAACCAAGAACTAGGATCTAGAACCTTAACAATCTTAGGCATAAAATAAATAAAGCAATAACGAATTATACCTATCAATATCATTGGTTGATCTGGAGAAAAGGCATAGGTATAGCTTATGAAAATAGGATGTAATCAAGGCAAAATGATGTAATAAGGATGGCCAAAAAGGGGTATTTCCTGGACCCAACATCTCCCCCCAACTATCTCATTGCATGTCCTCATGCAACTACCTCCCCTAGTCTGAATCTGAGTTTGAGTTGAATCTGTGAAGATTTGTAAGATTGTAGGCAAGTTCTGGTGTCTCCTCTCGAGTCACAAACCCATAGAAAGCTGTCCATTTCTCCCAACACAACTTTTCTTCTTCTATTGTCAAAGCATAGTTGCTCCTGTAAGGACTCATAGGCAGCCATATGAGAGGGAATCTTAATCTTAATCCAATCCACCAAGACCCACATTTTTCCATGCACTGCACATATCTAGGAACCCTTGTCAAAGCTTGCCTAAAATTCTCAAAGCAGTATTGGTCCTTTTCCTTTAGAGATGAAGAAGAATACAACCATCTGTATTCACTACCTTCCAGAGCATTCTGGTGCATATTAAGAATCATCGGGACACATGTGGTGAGGATTTTATCTCGCAAAATTTCAAAGTATTAGGAAATTGAAGGAACCCTGAGAGATCCAACCTAATTTTCTATGAGTCCTTTTGGATCCTGCGGTTCACCCCTAATCCATACAGTAGAATTCTCCTCATTCCTGAGGATGGTTTGGAAAGCATCTCACCATTTTACATGGTTAATGACAAAAGAGGCAAATGCCCTCAACTGAACATCCCCTAGACAAGGCAATGGATTGGATGGAGAGTTAATATAACAGGCCCTGTCATGTAAATACAATTCACATAACAAATGTTGATCCTCAAAATCACTTTTCAGAAAAGTTTCCAAAAATTGGGTAGCTGTTGCCAAATCAAATGATCTCCCTTCTTTCAGACCCCTCAATTGAAATAAAGTTGTCTACTCGTGGAGAAAGACAGGGTAAGAGGGGGATGGAGCCCTGCAACTCAATAATTCTAGGGAAAGAGTATACATTTTTCCTTTTTCTTGTTGCAGGGATTTAAGTTTCTTCAACCCTTCCAATTTTTCTTGAAGTTTATCCCACCGGAGTTTCTGGAAGAATAACTCCTCAACCCATTTTTCTCTCAACTCCCTAATGAAATTTTTATGTTCTTGGAGAGAAATCATACCTGTCCTAAACTGATCAATATATTTATGCCATTTATCCAACTCAAGATTTAGCCAGAGAATTGTTTTCTCAAGCCGTTGAATTCTTCTGTCCTCCACATCCTTTTCATCATTAGAGCCCAGATAAATTACTTCCTTGTTTTGCTCTGGCAGTGTAACAATTTAATCCCCCATTGGTGTTGCAGTGGTATGTGCTTGTAATGCAGTCTCAACCATTAATTTTGAGGATGTTGGTTCTTGTGTAACAGCATCCTTTCTTTCCATTTCAACCTCATCCATCTCAGTTTGTGTTACAGTCTTAGCAAATATTCTTAGGAATGTTGGTTCTTATGTGACAGCATCCTTTCTTTCCATTTCAATCTCATCCATGTCAGTTTGTGTTGTAGCTTCAACAAAATATTTTGAAAACACTGGTTCATGTGTAACAGTGTTCTCTTCTTGATCCTTGATGTCAAATATTCCTATCTGAGTTGCAGCCTCTCTTTATATTTCCAAGGGTGTTGGTTCTTTTGTAACAACCCCCTGCCCTTTGATTTCCTCGAACTGCTGAGATTGTTTCTGGGTTATGTCAAATCCCTCTGACTGATGAGACTGGTCCTAAAGAAGTTCAGTATCCCCTGATGATTGGGACTACACTGTTTCATCTGTAAGATTTGAATCAGGAATCTATTCAATTCTTAGCTCATTTTCCCCCATCAATTATATTTCTGGCATTCTTTCTTCCTCCTGCTCTATCTATGCATGCCTTTGTGATACAACTCCCAACACAATAACTCTGTGCTCTGCTGCAAAAAATATGTCTCCACACTCTGGGAAAATAGTCTCTCCTTTCTCCTCATTTTCTAATGCAAAAGATGAATTTTCTAATAAGTTTTCAGCATCTAACAATGTATTCAAATTCTTCTCTACTTGTTTTCCAACTACTCCCTTCCATCTTTTCAACTCATTTCGCAATGTCTGCACCTCCTCTTTTAATAATTCATTTTCATATAGAAGATTTTCAATTTGAGGTTCTTCTATGGAAGGTTCCTGCATAACAACAGATGACTTGGGGTCCAAAATGGGAATGTCTATATCTACCCCTGTTACAGGGGCTATTTCTGCCATAAGTGACTCGTTATTTGCTCTAATTGCTCCTGTTGTCTCTGTTGAGGGTGCTTCAATATTACCCCCAATTGCATCCACTCTCTCTGCTTATTCTGGTGTCTCTGTTGCTTCTGCTGCTGTTGTAGCTACTTCTACTACTACTGCTATTACAGCTGCTTCTGCTGCTATTGCAGTTGCTTCTGCTGCTACTGCTTTTACAGCTTCTTCTGCTACTACAATTGATCGAGTCCTTCTTTTCCTCACCATTCCCACTGGGTGTTCTTCACTGCTTACTGCTACTAGTGCTGTGACAGCTCTAGTTTTTCTTTTCTTTGCTGCAATGGATGTCTGACCCATGTTCCCTGACCTTCCTCTTCGTTTCTTTGACACAGGGGTCTTTTCCTCGGTCTTCTCTTCTTCAATAATGGTCCCCCTTATCTCAGGAGAGGACACAAACTCCAAAATTTCCACAGTCCCTTCTCCTGCTATTCCTGCCTGATATCCCTCCTCCTGAATTCCTACTTCTACAGTTGTAGCCTCTACTGTCGTACCTTCAATAGCTGGTCCAATTTCAACTTCTTTCATCCGAGTATCTGCTTCTACAGTTATAGCTTCTGATTTTTTTGCCTCCTGCGCCATGGCTTCCATCACAATTTCCTCAACAATAGGGTTTTCTACTGATGTTGCTTCTCCCGTATTTACTTCCTCTTCGTCACTAGTCTGGTTCCCTAATGCTCCAATCTCCCCCCCAATTGGATTTGAGGAGTGCCGATCCTCATTACCTTCGCTAACACCCTCCATTTCTAATACAGGTTCTCTGATTGGACCATCTCCAGTAAGGAATTGCTCCCAAGTTAAATTACGATTTTCAATGGCTCTTGAGACTAATAATTTAACTAGGCCATGATTAGTAAGGGAGGAAACTGGGTGTTGGGAAGCTTTTGCATATCCAGCCATGGTTTGTATGGCTTTAAAAAGATAAAATGGTATATTTACCAAATTGCCATGGCGTAAATGAGACAATAAGGGAAGTTCAGAAAAGGACATAGTTTGGTACCTACCTTCACAAGAGATATATCTCTTCATGAAGACTGCTACTTGATTCCAGGGTCGTGGTAAAGATGCTAGTTCCAACCCACGATGCTTTGGACTAACATGCTCTTCGACTGCAAAAAATTCTCTCACAGCATTTGCATTATGTGCCTTCCATCCAAATGACTTCTTCCCAACCCGAGGTAGGCTGGTAACTTCTTCTATGATTTCCTCTGTAACCTCCACGCGCAGTCCTCTAACCTCAGAGTGGCTATCGGTCAGATTAAGGGAAAATTGTAATGCGGTTGCTATGTGGAAACCGTTCAATTGTTCAAAATATTCCATCCAACCTGCTACTGTGAAAATGTTAAGAATTTCTGCATTGGCACGTATAGCTTCTGTATTTACTGGTTCATGCCGGACTGGGTTTCCCATATCGACCTTTCCTCACAATTCAAAATGAATACAGCAATTACCACTCTAGACGTGGGAGTTGTAATTTTACGAACATGCAAGGGATCGTTGGGGTTAAAAATCGGGTTTTTAGGCAAGTCAGTGCAGGTATGAAAATTCAGTGGAATGAGGAAGTTGGAAGAATTGGGGTATTGGGTGCAAATCGGGTAAGGTGACGGGAAATAAATACAACCATGATCCTGACATATTCCCTGGAGGTTAATTAGTATGGGTTCGCTAATCGAGGGCTAAGAAAGTACATAATCGTTATTACCGTATTGAATTTCCTACCAAATCATGTAAAAGGTGCAATCCGTACCTTCATGTTTATGTGTTCATCCGTAAATCAATCATTACAGTCGGCCTTCATCCTCACAAGTACGAATGCACATCAGCTGAAGTGATGTGGCCACTGCCACCCGAGCTGACAGACACCCAAGACACCCAAAAATTTACTTCGTGGAAAACCGTGATTGGATCTTGTGGAGCAAGCAACAAAACTGACGCCTAATTGAATCATTATTGACATCATCATTCAAAGAGCAGGAGGACTGGTGGAGTCACCACTGTATGGGAAAAGGAAAATGGAAATGAAAATGGCAGAGTCACAGCTACTAGATTTAGCAAAATAGGAAAGACTGGCGGAGTCGCAGCTGTACAGAAAGAGCAAAATGGAAAAAAAAAGTGGAGTCATAGCTGCTAGATTTGGCAAAATAGTCAAGAATAGCGGAGTCACAGCTTCTGGATTTAGTGGAATGGCCGGGAGCAGGAAAAGAGAGAAAATGAAGTGGAAATAATGGAGTTGCAGCTACTGGATTTGGTGGATTGATCAGGAATAGCGAAGTCGTAGCTGTTGGCGAAGAGCGAAAATGAAGTGGAAATAGCGGAGTCGTAGCTGCAGGATTTGGCGGATTAGTCAGGAATAGCGGAGTCACAACTGCTGACGAAGAGCGAAAATGAAGTGGAAATAGTGGAGTTGCAGCTACTGGATTTGGAGGATTGGTCAGGAATAGTGGAGTCGCAGCTGCTGGAAAAGAGCGAAAATGAAGTGGAAATAGCGGAGTCACAGCTCCTAGATTGGCAGATTGGTTAGGAATAGCGGAGTCGTGGCTGCTGACAAAGAGAAAAAATGAAGTGGAAATAGCAGAGTTGCAGCTACTGGATTTGGCGGATTGGTCAGGAATAGCGGAGTCACAACTGCTGAAATAGGAAGAATGAGCAAGGTAAGGAGTCGCAGCTGCTGAAATAGGAAGAATGAGCAAGGTAAGGAGTCGCAGCTGCACAGTAATGAAGTAACAGGAAAATTTTCATCTGAATGCTGAAAGATAACGAATCATCCATCTTCTTAAAAAGAGCTTTATTAGATCAGGAGCAACGCTGTTCAGATATCCACATCATCAGTTTTTGGACCTTGCATGCAATTAGGGTTTGCATGCATTTTGCATGCATCCCAATCACCAGGTTGATGCCTCCAGCACCTTAGCCACCTTATTCTAGCACCCGAGAGCTTCTTACATCAATTCTTTATCCCTTCTAGTCATGAAGGTGCCCTCTTCTCACCTACTGCCAGAAAAGGGCGCACTTCTTCACCTACCACTTCAGTTACACTCAGTTAGCTCCGATTCTCCTTGACTTGAGGCTAGTTTCACTCCTGACTAACTGTTTCACTCCGATGGACCTCCAGATTGACTAGATGACTTGTTTTGACTTCGGTTAAGCCTCCCATGCACCCTCCACTGAGCCTCCTTCCCTATATCAGTGCTACACACTTTAGTTACACATGTTACACTCAGTAAGACTCAGATTGCACCTGGATGACTGGTTCTTGTGCATTGATGACCACCACTGATTGATGATGAGGACTCCTAGTTGGAGTCAAGCTACTCCATTCAGTGATTCGAATGGCCTACTTAGTCAATTTGAATTGCTCACTCACATTATCAGATTATTGTATTGTAATTATTCACCCTTATTGGGATATTGAGCACTGTGCATGTTTTACACAGTTTTACACCATATTTTCTATGTTCATCTGTTGTGATTGATTTACTTGTTCATTAGATCTGCTGTGACTAATTTTACATGGTATTAGAGCCATGACAGGGACAAGACTTCTTTTCTGCAGGTGTTCTACATGAATATTGAGTGAATTGCTCACCAATATATTTCAGCAGCGGCATGCAAAATCTCATGTGCATGCAAGGCTGAAAACATAGTGTTTGTTTGTGTGTGATTTGTAGGTTTCTTACTTCCTCCACGTGCATTCACTAATGAAAAGATGGAGACTTCTTCTTCATAAAATATTCTTACTCCATTCAACTATGATGAATGGAAACCAAAGATGATTGCATTCTTGAAGAGACAATGTCTTTTTGATATGTGCATTGGTAATACAAGAGATTTTGATTCCGATGAAGAGGAGAATGATTGGCTCAATGATTGTGACAAAGCTTTTGGAGCAATGTGTCTTGCTATGTCTCCTTGTATGCGATACCTCAGTAATACTGCTGAAAATCCAAGTGATCTATGGGTCCAACTTGACAGAGAATTTGGAAAGCAGGAAGAAGAGGATCATGCTAGCCTTTTGGAGAACAAGCCTAGTGAGATCTACTTATGTGTTCTTTCCGATCATGTCTTGGCATCAACAATTGTTCAAGATGAAGAAGAAACTGTAGATTCAAAACTCACTCTCTCAATGTCTTCTATTTCAAATTCTGAGCAAGATAAACTAGCTCATACTCTAGATTCCGAAAAGGTTCTTGAATCCTCTCCTTCACATGAGTTTGTCGGCATGTAGAATAATGATCTACTTGAAGTTTTGGAGGTAAAATATGATTTTGGAGGTGAAGCATTCGCCCTCCTTGATTGCATGCCTCCTATAAACTTTTGTTCTATCATTTGCATAGTTTCTCAAAGTTTTACTGAAGATAAAAAGCACTACCATTCGCTTGAGTTCAATTCTCATGCAATTTTTGCTGATTTTGGTTTTGATCTCACCCTTGTTGGTTCAAAGGAGATCTCAAGAAACCATTCATCTATTTTTGGAGCTGATTTAACTTCTATTGATAAGAAGTTCAAGGTTCAAGATCTATTTTATCCGATTGGAGCTATTCCTACCTCACTTGGTTTGAATCACAGGTTCCAGGATCATCCTTATATTTTCAGATTTGTTCTCACCATTTTCGGTATGAAGAGCAAGTTCTTAAAGTCTCCACATTCGCTTGCATCCACTTTTGGAGAATTCAAGCACATGTTTTTGGAGCATGATCCATTTACTCCCAAGAGTAAGATACCTCCAGACATATCTACTTGATTTTTGGAGCAGTTAAATCTTTTGGTGTGCTACAGTCTATTTTGAGGGGGGGTATTTTTCCCATGAGGTTTTCCCCATTTCCTCGGTTTATTGACTGTTATTAGTTTGGATTATTATTGTATTGGGTTGACCTTTGGTCTCAGTTACCAAGGCCCTATCATTTATTTTTTGCACATCATAGTCTAGCTTGAGGGGGGGTGTTCAGATATCCACATCATCATTTTTTGGACCTTGCATGCAATTAGGGTTTGCATGCATCCCAATCACCAGGTTGATGCCTCCAGCACCTTAGCCACCTTATTCTAGCACCCGAGAGCTTCTTACATCAGTTCTTTAGCCCTTCTAGTCATGAAGGCACCCTTTTCTCACCTACTGCTAGAGAAGGGTGCACTTCTTCACCTACCACTTCAGTTACACTCAGTTAGCTCCGATTCTCCTTGACTTGAGGCTAGTTTCACTCCTGACTGACTATTTCACTCCGATGGACCTCCAAATTGACTAGATGACTTTTTCTGACTTCAGTTAAACCTCCCATGCACCCTCCACTGAGCGTCCTTCCCTATATCAGTGCTACACACTTCAGTTACACATGTTACACTCAGTTAGACTCAGATTGCACCTGGATGACTGGTTCTTGTGCATTGATGACCACCACTGATTGATGATGAGGACTCCTAGTTGGATTCAAGCTACTCCATTCAGTGATTCGAATGGCCTACTTAGTCAATTCGAATTGCTCACTCACATTGTCAGATTATTGTATTGTAATTATTCACCCTTATTGGGATATTGAGCACTATGCATGTTTTACACAGTTTTACACCATATTTTCTATGTTCATCTGTTGTGATTGATTTACTTGTTCATTAGATATGCTATGACTAATTTTACAAATGAAAGGTGCCTACAATCGTCTGGCCCAGTCATGACCGATGTTCCTCCAATTAATTCCTGCACAGGATTCTTCAAAACAACCCGATCAAATGCAAAATGCAAAATAGATTAAATACATAATGAAAAAGAAAATGAATTATTTATGTACAAATCATGTGGAGATTGCAGTTCTTAAAAATTGACATGGGTTGAGAAAAATCCGTATCCCAGCGCTAACTGATAGTCTGGATCATCTGCAACATGCGAAACGAAAGCTTCCCTAGAGATCGGCTTGTGATACAGTCACAGTCGATGACCATTTGCGAATAATGGTATTTTGTTTTCATCAATGGTGATCAACCGAACTGTTCCATTATCAAATACCCGATCTATCTGATAGGGGCCCAACCAACGGGTACGTAACTTGCCTTTAAAGTCCCTCTTAAATCGTGAATCATACAACACAGCCCAATCTCCCTCTTGGAAGACTTTCTTCTTTATAAATTGATCATGCCACTTAGAGCACTGCTGTTGGAGTAAAGCTGTATGATGTACTGCAGTTGTGCACTTCTCATCCAACTCATTGATTTGATTCAGTCGGTCCCTCTGTTCCTCTGATAAATCCAGTTTTTATTCCATAGTTGTTTTCAAGGTCCTGATTTCAAATTCAATTGGAAAAACAACATTCTTACCATACACTAACTCATATGGGGAAAAAACAGTGGTTTTACGCCATGTAGTAAGATAGGCCCATAGTGCCTCTAGAATCCTTTCAGCCCAATCTTTACGATGGTTCTTCACTGTTTTTGTCAGAATAGCCTCGATAACCTTGTTTGTACTCTCCACTTGGCCATTGGCCTGTGGATGATATGGCGAGGTTATTCTATGCTGAATATGAAATTTCTGTAATAGTGCTTCCAGCTTGTGAGACACAAACTGTGGTCCACCATCTGTAATGATTTCCTTAGGTACTCTGAACCGAGTAAAAGTTTCTTTATATAGGAAATCAATCACAGCCTTATCATTGGCCTTCACCAAGGCTACGGCTTCTACCCATTTGGTCATGTAATATGTGCAAACCAAGATGTGAACTTTCTGTTTTGAGGGAGGGCTGATAGGCCCTACAAAATCTAGAGCCCACCTATCAAATGGTTCAACCAAAAGCTATGGCTGCAAAGGAATTTCATCTAATCTATTGGGTTGGTCCATCCTTTGGTAGCTATCACATGCCTGAACATACTTCTTTGCATCCCTAAACAATGTGGGCCAGAAATAGCCCATTCTCAAAACTTTATGACCTATCCTTTTGTTAGCAAAATGTCCCCCACAGGGTTCATCATGGAAAGCTTTAAGAATGCTAAAGATCTCATCTTCTCTAACACATCTTCTGATCTCTAAATCAAGCCCTGTGTAGGAAAGATGGCCATCAATCTAGCAGTACCTAGCACTCTATTGTATGATCTTCTTTTTATCTATCTTCGACATATGTGCTGGGAGCTTACCTGCAGCCAAAAAGTTAGCAATATCTGCATATCATGGGGAATGAGCTGATACTGCAAACAAATGTTCGTCAGGGAAGGAATCTTCGACTGGTAAATTGTCATCACTATTAGTAAGTCAGGATAAAAAAATCTACAACAACATTTTCCTTCCCTGGTCTATCAATAATTGTGATATCAAATTCCTGTAACAGTAACAGCCATCTAGTAACTCTAGCATTCGTGATTGGTTTATTCATTAAATACTTGATAACAGAATGATCAGTGTGCACAAAAGTAGAATATCCAGTAATATAATGTCTAAATTTGTTGATGGCATAAACAATGGCAAGAAATTCCTTTTATGTGACAGTATAGTTTAGTTCAGCAGGAGATAGTTCTTACTAATGTAATAAATTGCATAAGGAGCATTGCCTTCCTGCTGTCCCAAAACTGCTCCAATGGCAGTGTCTGAAGCATCTGAAGAAATATGAAAAGGAAGAGTCCAGTTGGGCCCTCATAAGATGGGTGTTGTAGATATCATTTTCTTTAGCTCAGTAAACGTTGTTTGGCATGCATCATTCCAGACAAACTGTGCATCATTCATCAACAGAGTGAACAAAGGAGAAGCTAGTTTGGAAAAAATTTCTATGAACCTTTTGTAATAGCCAACATGCCCCAAGAAGTTGCATACATCCTTCTGTGTTCTAGGAGTTGGTATATTTTCAATTACCTTGATTTTGGATGGATCTACCTGGTTACCCTCAGAAGAGATGAAGTGCCCCAACACAATGCCCTCACTCATCATCATATGGCACTTTTCAGTGCTTAAAGAGAGTTGGCTTTGTTCACAGTGTTTCAAGACCTTTTCTAAGTTTTTCAGTGCTTCTTCATAATGATCACCATATGGAGTAAAGTCATCCATAAAAATCTCCATGCAATCATTTACCATTTATGAAAAGATTCCAATCACTGTTCTCTGAAATGTGGCTAGTGCGTTGCACAACCCAAAAGGAAGTACTCGGTATGCAAACGTTCCCTAGGGACAGGTGAAAGTGGTTTTGTCCTGATCTTCTGGAGAAATCTAGATTTGGTTGTAGCCACTAAAGCCATCCAGAAAGGAAAAATACATTTTCCCAGACAAGGCATCAAGGACCTGATTGATGAAAGGTAAGGGGAAATGGTCTTTCTGCATTGCTTTGTTAAATTCTCTGTAATCCACACAGACCCTCCATTTCCCATTCTTCTTTGGCACAATCACAAGTGGAGAAACCCACTCACTATCTAAAATCGGGTATATAAATCCTGCTTCCAAAAGTTTTTGGATCTCCTCTTTCACTATGTCTCTTAGGTTCGGGTTCATCCTTTGTTATGGTTGACACACAGGCCTGGAGTCACTCTTAATATAAATGTGATGGGTGCACAGATTGGAAGGAATCCCTTTCATGTCTGTGTACTCCCAAGCGAAAGCTCCCCTTCGTTGTTTTAGTAGAGTGACTAGCTGTTCCATCTCGCTATGCGCAAGATTTGGATTGATATTCAATGTTTTCCCTGGCCCGATTTCTATTGGAACACTCTTTGAATTCTTGAGTACTGGAATTATACTGGCATCACTGACTAGAGTTTATTCTGTAGTATTTTCTTGTTCTATTGCAGCTAGAGTACTATCCAAGATCTGATAGACATTTTTATTTACTGATGTGGGCTCACTGATGAAACTATTAATGGAATCATCCTCTATTTCATCTTTAAACGTTAAGGCTCTCCCTATTGTTAATAATGGCTGTGCACCTTCTTCCTCCTCAAAATATGCCCACAATGGAGTTTCATCTTTTGTGCTTAGTCGAGCTGGAGGGTACGGGGTTAGGCTCTTGATCTTAGTTTCGTCTGAAATGGTCATAGATCCTGACCGACAACTGATATAGGCATCTGCTGTGGCCAACCACGGTCTTCCTAGGATCAGTGGGTGTCCCCCCAACTGATATTTTGGTTGTAACACCAAGAAATCCGCAGGGTATTCCCACGATTCAACTGAGATCACAAGGTCATCTAAGATCCCCTCAAGCTTGATCATTGTCTGTTAGCAAGTTCCAAAACAATAGGGGTCGGCCGAAGATTAGTGAGTCCCAATTTCTTCATAGTCTCTATGGTCATAACATTAATGGCTGCGCCTAAATATACCAAGACATCGGGGATTTGTGTGTTCCCTATGTGAATTGTAACAGTCAGATTTCCAGGGTCATTGTATCTTTCCACAAGGGCCTTCCCCATTATTAATTCAGAAAGTTTTCCTAGTACGTGGATAGTAGGGGGGTCCCTGGGTCTTCTTCCTGGTTTCTTGACACATAAATCTTTAACAGTCTTGGCATAAATGGGCACATCATGGAAGGCCTGTAACAGTGGAATTTTAACATACAAATTTTTCAATTCTCCCAAGAGGTCGAATCGAGGCTGTTCCATTGTTTTCTGCAGGGCCAATCGTTTAGGGTATGGCAGTTCTCTCATCAACTGTGTAGGTTGTGATACATCGTGTGTTATTCTCTGAGTTTTAGCTATTGTTTCAGTAGGAGTATCAACATCCTCAATGATGGGGCTTGCTGAATTAACCATATTCTCATAGTGTTGATTCACTCCAGTTTCAATCACTGGGGATGAAACATCCTCGGTGATAATAGGTTCCACCACCCTTCCTGATCGTAATTGTATATCATTATAGGGAATTTGGTTGATGGAATATGCAGGCATGTTGGTAGTCTCTAATTGATGGACTGGTTTATTGTTTGGGTTTGGGTTAGGTTGTGCAGGTAGCTGTGGTCGAAGTGGTGCATTCATAGGTGCGACATTGTTTTGGAATGGGAGTTGTGGTTGCTGATAATGTTGGTGCTGATACTGTTGAGGAGGATATTGTTGATACTGAGTCTGGTGATGGGGAAAGTTATTTCCTTGAAAAGAATTTCTGCAGTTGGAATTCCAAGGAGCTTGATTGTTTGACTGCTGTGACCATTGTGTCCATGGGTTAGGATTATGCATTGGGTTCTGAGATGGATGCCACTGATTGTTAGAATAATGTGAAGGGAATTGTGTATTCATATTATGCATATTGTTCATTCCATTCATATTATTCAAAAAAAATGATGGGTTTGGATTCTTACCTTGATTGCGAGGCTGCCATGGTTTCTTCTGTGCAATGAAGTAAGTTGGCTCCACATCCGGAATGGATTCCTGCAGGACTGCTTTGACCTTAGGTAGTGAAGGACATTCCTTGTTATCATGCTCCAGTTCATATATCCTATATATCTCTGCTTTGTCTAGCGGGCATTCTTTCAATGGATGCTTTTTCCTACATTTAGGACAGAATACCCCAAGCGTAAGGTCTTCCACTACTTGCCTCTGCTTTGCTCTCACGACATCTAACTCGAAGGAAATGGAGCTCAGCATGTCTATTTTAAAATTCTCCAATAGGTTTCCTATTTCTGCTTGAGTGGCCCCTCCACTAGCTGACTTCTGAGTCATAGTGAAGACATCCTGATCTCGATCTTTGTCTCGTTTGTTGGTTCTAGAGGATCCCCTTGAGTACCTTCGGCATAATACAACAATCTTCTCAAAAGGTTCCTTCGATATGTCTCCTTTTCCCAGCAAATTCAACATCTTAAGGCAGTCTTCTCTAATTCCTCGTAGTAAAATGATCTTGAGCACATCCTTTCCAATCTCAGCATGACCAAATCTTTGTAAATTGTATAGCAATCTTTCCACAAAGTCTTCCAAGCTTTCTTCATCCTTCTAAACCATTTTAAACAACTCCTCCTTTCTATCCCTAGTTCTACAATATTCCTGGTACTTGGAAAGGAAGGTGTTTTTCATTTGGTCCCAAGTAGTAATGGTCTCATGACCCAGACTCATGAACCAACGCAAATCATTTCCTTTCAAGGTGGCTAGGAATAACTTCAACTTCTGAGCACTAGAGGTGTAATCATAGCTATGACAGAGGATATCAAACTCAAAAAGAAACTCATCAGGATCCTCAGAGGACTTACCATAAAAATTCGGGAGAACTGATGGTGAGATATTTTTCATGGGAGATGCTCCAGGTGTCTGGAGGATAGGGAATTCTAATGTAGCCACAGTATTACCAGGATGATTATTTTCTCCTTCTTCTTCCCGGTTCTCCCCATGTTCATTCTCCTCTTCCTATTCTCTACCAGCCATGGTTCTAGTCCAAAATTCAACAGCTTCCTTTATGCGTTCTTCCTCTGCTTTGGCTTCTTCTTCTCTTCTCCTCTCTTCTTCTCACCTTCTCTCTTCCTCTGCTACTCGGCGAGTCTCCAACCACACTTCTTTAGTAACTCTGGTTCCGTTGATATGATAGATCTCCTCTATATCTGGTGCACCCATGGCACTTCCCTTATCTTCAGGAGGTTTATTTTATGCAACAGGAGTTGAAGGTCCCGTTGTATTCTCCACTGTTGATGCTGAATTCTCAAGGTTGGGAGGAACATAATTTCCCCTGCCTGTAGATTTCCGTGGCGGTCTAGTGGAAGAATCCGCTCTAGCAATTATTTCGTCAATGTATGTATGTCTTCCCCGACTTGCGTTACGACCTCGACCTCTTCCACCTGCAATGTTAGTATTCAAAGGGGGTTACCGATTTGTTTTTCTTGTATTCATGCATGCTGTAAATAATTAAACCAAAATAAAATCGAATGAAACCAACTACTAACTCTGTCTATCTGTTACCATCCCTGGCAATGGCGCCAAAATGTTGGCCACCCTATATGTCAATTAATTAAAGCTAACACACAGGATGGTCAATATAAACTGTCAAACCTAGGGAGGTCTTTTGTTTCAATGGCAATAAGCATAATCTGTGCATAAACATGTCAAGCAGTTGATTAACTAAATGGAGATAATGATCCTACCAATCTATCCAGCCAAACTCATTCCAGAAAGAAAACTAATCTAACTCATACATCTAGGAATTCAATTGCAGCTACCTTCCTACAGGAATCAACCTAGTAGTTATAAAATTAAGAATATAAATCAATTAGATTACTTTTGCAAGAAGTTAAATCCTATAATTACCAAACTACAATATTCAATCTTTACCAAAATGATCCATCCAGTAGCTATTGTTACTCAATCACAATTTTCCTACCTTAATAAACCAATTGAATATACAACAGCAACCAGAATCTAAATATAAGCTTGAACTCTAACTAATAATTACTGGAAATCCTAGAAAGTATAAACAACTGAAGGATATTGAAATTGAGCTTGGCTGTTACAGCTGATTCAAACACACATGCATTAAACGGAATTATCCTACACAGTCAACTGTCACACCACTCTGCTATAGCTAATCAAGATGCAATCATGAACGACCAAGAGGAACGCTAACCTCTGTTGCAACTAACAGTAACATCTACAATGATTCCACACCACAGAATAGAAAGGAAACTAAATTACCCTACCTACTTAAGTCGGCTATCTCTGTGAGAAGGTGGGCCCTAGCCTTTTAACAGAGACGCCGAGAATCACAACAAATTAAGACACAAAAATGAAGAACTCTGCTCTCATATTAATGATGGAAATTGACAGTATCAGTTCTCTGTTACAGCTTATGCAAAATGGTAATTGTCCAACCCCAGGCTATAGGAGCCTCCTCATATTTATACATTGAAAGTACAGATCATGATCGACTAAAATCATGCAACAATGAAGATCTATGATCTTCATGCTGCAGAGTTACAGCTAACTATTACAATCGTATTGAACAAGGTTGTTATTCATGAAGGAGCTGTTACTCTAGTAATCAATGGATCAACGGATTTAGCAAGCTGGAATGTGATCTGGCTGTTGCAGCTGGTTTTTGTTTTAGTGGAGGCCTGTTACAGATTCTTCACTGTCCCTTGGAGTTATGAGGAATCGAGCTTTGAAGAGTAACAACTGGCGCCATTCGGTTGATACACCTACGCTTTAGAGCTTGACTAAATGAACTCACATAGATTAGCATAAACCAAGGACTAGGATCTAGAACCTTAACAATCTTATGCATAAAATAAATAAAGCAATAACGAATTATACCTGTCAATATCATTGGTTGATCTGTAGAAAAGGAATAGGTATAGCTTATGAAAATAGGATGTAATCAAGGCAAAATGATGTAATAAGGATGGCCAAAAAGGAGCATTTCCTGGATCCAACAGTTTAGTTTATGAGAAAACGAGGACGAATTCAAAGATTCTGTGATCTGGGTTTTGTGCAAAATGAGGTCCTCTATGTGAGATGCCAACGATTTGCTGAGAAAATACTTGGTTGAAGATATTCATGGGGTTCTTTAAACTTTGTTTTATAGAAGTGCATAACCAATTCCACTCTCAGAAATTCAGAGAACGGAGCATTTTGAAATGAGCACTATTGATTTTTATTGCACATACTTAAGTTTTGAGAATGCTCTATAAAGTACAGTAAATCATATATTTTTAGTTGAAAATATTGATTGTATCCTCAGTGATTTGGTTGACTGTTATAATAATTCTTGAATGAGATTTAAGGCACATTTAAGGACAGTGTTGTCATTGTTTTCTCAAGAAGTAATTTGTACTCTATTTCAAAACCCACATGTATATTTCACCATAGTCATGTTCTAGTTGTCAAAAGATGCAAAGTTATACACAGATCCTCCTTGAACTCTCTTCTAATTCAGCTATTTCGGACTTACAAAATTCCCACAATTCACATATGTGCTACAGGAATCCAATAATGTTGTAGGAATACTTTCTGCATGCACACATACCTTACCCTGAATTGAAGGATCATAACGATCCTCACAATAGACCTGCTCTAATCTTATATAAATCCCCTTCACTTCCAAACAATAAACAACTCTACAACTATTCAAATAGCATACTCTTCCTCTTCTAATAATTTTGTATGCCTACCACTATACTTTTGCTACGAACACACTCCCTTGGGCACTCCACATTAAGATACTATGTCCACTAATAGATCTATGTGGTTCCTCATCAAAAGAATTCATACAAAGGAATGTGGTTTCAATTCATCTACAAAGAAATTGGAATCTACCAGAACTCTATCCAATGGCTTTGCACACTTCAAGTCCTTCAAGCAATCCATTGAAACACTTATCCTATGATCAATGCCTTCCAATGATAAATGCATGCTCAACAATCAACAATGTTACACAATTAATGCAAGTGTAAAATCAGGCCAATACTCCATTATGTGGTTAAAACAGTGAACACCATTCACATTCGACTCCACATTACAATATTTTTCACTAGTCAAATCGATCTTGCATGAACTAGTGAAACAAAACACACTTACCTTTTCCACTGAAGCGATTTCCTTCCCCTCAAATGAGTTCGTATGACATAAAGATATACAACTCAATGCTTTTTCACAATACTCACAACTATTTCCTATACCACGGGTTCACCAAAGAGCGATATCTCATTCACCACAAGCTAAGACAAAAGGATGCAACTTCTACTCATCAATCTCTGCTGCAATAGTGCAGTACAAAGGATTTACTCTGGCACTGATATTCTCAATGAATGTTGCTTCACGCACTTCTATAAACCCATCTTAGAAAACCCCACGAATCTCTTCAACTGTGTATTTTATCGGAAAACCACTCAAAATCCTGTAATAGACCCCATCCTCCACAAAACCCAGATCGCGGAATCGTTAGATTCATCTTCGTTTGTACAGAAACTGAGTCGCAATTTCAATGATGGTTTTCCTCCACGCATTCTTTTCACATCTTAAATCGGTTTCAAGATTGATCTTCCTCAAGGGTTCTTGTTCCATTTCTTCAAACATGGAATCTCATGCACATAGATTCTACCCAACCCTCTTCTTCTAAAAAAAATCAACTATTTCATCTTCTTCTTCCTTCAACAATCCATCAAATGTAGATTGCTCTGCAACTATGGTCCTACAGCTCTACGACAATATATCAAATTGGACATTCATCAACATTCAACATGTACAAAGATGTAAGACACAACACATAAAATTTCTATGTCTTCTCATTACTAGAATGCATATGTACATACTCAAATAACTCTATTTTATCTTCTATGGCCTTATTCAACCCCTTAGCTCACTGCAACTAACTCCTATAAATTTTGAACTAATTCTAATAATAGAAAATTTCCTATCCTTCAAGCCATGCTTCATAACTAAAATCTTCTAGACCTCTTGAATCATTCCAAAATTCAAGGCTTTGGTTACCATGGGTATTCAATTAATATTTACTCTAACTCGATGACTCATAGCTTTAATTGACACCTCATTATTTTCAGAACTTTTTAATCCTATGCTTGGAAACTATGGATATTTACATAGTTTTTACAATGATTTTACAATCCAACCCCTCATTGGGAAAACATCAAAACCTCATGGTTTTGTCTAACTCTACAACTTTGAACAAGAGCAGGATGCTCCTGCATTAGACTCCCAAGGTAGAAGAAAATATGACCTCCTAGTCATTAGCACTTGATGACTTAGAACCTCTAGGATCCCAAACATTATTCTGCAACTGTCCATAAGCTTTGTTGGAATCACATTTCACTGTTGTCTTTAACCTTCCAGGATTCCAAATCTTATGATGCAATGCTCCACTTACCTTACCTTCATAATTCTTCACAATCAAACCAATTGCACAATTGAATGTATGCTTCATTATGCCACAGCTTCTTCTATAAACATGCACGAGGTTCCACAACTCTCCTATCTTTTTTTGCAGTGATGTTTGCTCTAAAACCAACTATTATCAATGTCCCTTTGTAACTGCACTTTTTCATACATAAGAACATAGGCATTTTCCCTCCACTCTGCACTATTGTACATGTCCAAAAAGATGTCCAAGACATTGAAATGTCTTTCCCATTCCTCTACAAACAAATTATTGTTGTCATCTTCATAATTTTCAGATCTAATTTCATTTATCTTAGCATTATCCAGTTGCATGAGATCCTCTCTCTGCTCCAAATCTGCACATTCACCAAGTTTAAGCTATTGTTTGCTTTCTTCTTCCACCCCTACATCCTTAATGTCTTTAAAGACATCTCCCTCTTCGATATTTACTTGCTTCTTCAGAACTTCCACTTTACCTCGAAGAAGTAATTTGTACGCTAATTCCTTTATTGTAGTATCATATTCATCATCCTCCCTATCCTATGAACCAACAAACACACTATTAGTCCGAAAACTAAAATCTTCCTCTATCTCCACAAACATTTGAGACATTCCTTCACTGCCAGGTACTGATGAACATCTTCCATCACTGGCTGCAATTTAACTTTCATATTCAGGATCCTCTAACAAACATTCCAGCATCTCGATTTCCCTTTGACACTTCTCAAGCACTTCATCACAATGATGGTCACTGCCTCTTTCATCTCTTTCTTCTTTTATAACAACTTTCAATATTTGTCCTCCATCCTCTCTTTGACCAACTCTAGTAGTCAAATCTGCTTTATTCATTTCTATGATAGGATTATCTTTAATGTGAGACAAATCTGTCCCATCTCCATCTTTAACATAATTTCCATACTCACTGCATTCCTCTCTAACAATCCTTAATGGTTGTCTAGTATCTTCCTTTTGGCCACTTATGGAAGCCAAATCTTCCTTGTTCTAACCAATAACACGTTCTCTAACATGAGACCCAACTGTCCCATTTATTCAAACAAGGTACTAATCTTGTTCTGCTCCCATATTTATAAAAAGCATATCCTCTTTACCTTTCACTACAGAGACCAGCGACTACATTTCTTCCTGTATCACAAGTTTTTGAGGGTGTCTTTTTCCAATATCTTGAAGATAAATTTCTTTACTTTCCTTCATCTTTATGACAACATTGAATGGTTGTCCATCTTCATCAAAACCTGCAAAATCACACATTTTGTTAGTTTTAAACCAATAAGGCACTATGGCCTCATTTGATGATTCAATCACCAACTCTTCTTTAATCACCACTTCTTATTGTTGATCTTCAGTTTCTATATACTTGATGAGAGTCTTAATTAGTCTTCTATGAGCATCATTTTAACTTTCCTCTTCATACTGACATGAATTCTCTGCACAATCCATGGGTTTCTAAACAAACCCCTTATCAATATTTTATTCTCCAAGGATTACACCTTGCTTAGGGTCATAGATGTGAACTTCATTTCTTGTCATTAACATTCTCTCACACTCAATTTCTTTGAGCTCCTCCTTCTTCACTTGGATAGACAATCTATGTTTTTGCTTTAGCTAGGCCATTTAACTTTCTTCCTCCGCAATGCCCATCCAAAACATTGCTCTTCATTACTTCCTTGTAACAGCTTCATTATCTCATTGAGTCTCTCCTTGATCTCAACAACCTCTTTATCAAACTTATTTTGACATGCTCCTTTTATTCCATTTTCTATGACATCTTCTTTCCCTTCACCGTGACTTCTCCTTGAACCCCTTACATGACTATCAACATTCATCTTCTCTTCTCTGAGTTCCCTCAAACTCATTTTAAGCTGCACTCTTAGCCTCTGTAGCAACAAGTATCCTCCACCTTTCCACAAAAACCTCACCAAACCTTTTCTCTAAGTTTGGCCTTTTGGCATTCCACCGATCCTCCTTCTTAGGACCCCCTAAGCTTTATAGATCTTCTTAGGCTTCCACTTGCAGTCTCATATTTCTTGAGAACCTTATTGTTCCCACTTCTTTTCCAACCTTCAATTGGAAACAACTACAGCACTCAACTTGCTATGGGTTCCTTTATCACAACTCTTCAAGAGAGGTTTCCTCTTCTCCGTTCATGGTAGTCTGTAGCAATGGAAATTCTTAAAAGGCAGGTTACATGTTTCTCTTGGCTTCAATGAATGACATTTTTCATAAATTCAACTTTAACTTTAAATTTAAATGGCCCATTTTTCCATTTAACTTTAATTTAAAAATAGGCCATTTAACTTTCTTCCTCCGTTATACCCATCCAAAACATTGGTCTTCATTACTTCCTTGTAACAGCTTCATTATCTCATTGAGTCTCTCCTTGATCAAAAGCCACATATATATTTCACCATAGTCATGTTCTAGTTCTCAATAGATTCAAAGTTATACATAGGTCCTACTTGAACTCTCTTCTAATTTATTTCTTTCCGACTTACAAACTTCCCACAATTTATATATGTGCTACAAGAATCCAATAATGCTACATGAATACTTTCTACATGCACACATACCTTACCATGAATTGAAGGACCATAACCAACCTCACAATAGACCTGCTCTAATTTTCTTTAAATCCATTTCACTTCCAAACAATAAACAAATATGCCAGTCTTGAAATAGCATACTCTTCCTTTTCTAATATTTTTTTATGGCTACCACTATGCTTTTGCTGCGAACACACTCAACTGGGAACTTTACATTAAGATACTATGTCCACTAATAGATCTATACGTGTCCTCATCAAAACCATTCATACATAGGAATGTGGTTTCAATTTATCTACAAAGAAATTGGAATCTACCAGAACTCTATCCATTGGTTGGGCGCACTTCAAATTCTTCAATTAATCCGTTGAAACAATTCTCCTATGATCAACACCTTCCAATGAACAATCCATGCTCAATGATCAACAATGTTACACAGGTAATGCAGGTGTAAAATCGGGCCAACACTCAATTATGTGGCTAAAATTGTGAACATCATTCACATTCGACGCCTCATTACAATATTTTTCACAAGTCAAATCGATCCTGCATGAACTAGTGAAACAAAACCCACTAACCTTTTCCACTGAAGCGATTTCCTTCTCCTCAAATGAGTTCATATGACATAGAGATATATATCTCAATGATTTTTCACAAAGCTCACAATTATTTCTTGTACCACAGGTTCATCAAAGAGCGATATCTCATTCACCGCAAGCTAAGAGAAAAGATTAAAGACTTCTAGTTACCCAGAGGCAACTTCTACTCATCAATCTCTGCTGCAATAATGCAATACAAAGGATTTAATCTAGCACTGATATCCTCAACGAATGCTACTTCACACACTTCTATAAAACCCATCTTAGAAAACCCCACGAATCTCTTCAATTGTGTCTTTTTGCAGAAAACCACTTCTATTTCATACAACAGACCCCATCTTGAACAAAACCCAGATCGCAGAATCTTTAGATTTGTCTTCGTTTGTCTAGAAATTGAGCCACACGTTCACTGATGGTTTTCCTCCATGCATTCTTTTTACGGCTTCTTAAATCAGTTTCAAGATTAATCTTGCTCAATAGTTCTTGTTCTATTTCAAATTTAAATTTAAACTCAAGAAATATGATCTCTCTTGATTGATAGATCCGGGTTTAAGTTTTAAGTTTTTATTTTATAAACGAACATCGATTTTTTAATTACTTTTCATAACATTTTATTTTATGAGTCAACATGGATTTTTTTAAAATACTTACCATAATTTTTTCTTTTATGAGCCGACATGAATTTTTTTAATTATTTTTTAATGAACAAACGTTACAACATCTCCCCCATACTGAGATGTAGAGCACCTCGGAAGAAAATTACTGATGTGCCATAGATTTTAGAAAGATTTTTTATAAATAATAGTTAAAGAATATGAGATTTTCTAGAGTGTATGATGTATGGAGTATTAAGTATTCGATGTGGGCATTGATGTGGAAAATCAATGTCATTGGTGCTTCACCTCATGCCTGTTTGCAGCCACACATCAATTTGAAAAGGAATTATTGTGCACGAAAAATCTTATAGTATGAGCAAGTATTATTGGTCGTGCTATGTTTTTGGTAGTTTTATGTGCCCATAGTGGAAGCATTGGTGTATTGGAAATGAGTCTCTGTGGTCCTATGCGCTAATGGTAATCCACAATTAGACATTTTACGCATAAAAATGGCACCCAACATATATTATACTAAGGTTTTCTATACAGAAGAAAAATACAAAACTGTAATGCAGTATAGTGTCAATGTCATATTTCTTTTACCCTTTCTGTTCTAACATTCTTATAATGTTTTCATGTCATCTAATGTAGTAGATCTTATATTTGTTCTATGCACATGTTTAGGCATTCAAAACAGTTCTATGCACTATTACCTCAAGTTCCTTAGGTCCACTTCCAATCTAAAAGTCCTTATTTCGAGCACATTAGTAATCCAACCCAAAATACTAGTGAACTCAACTAATTATCCCACCTCAACCTTATATGCACATATTGTTGAACTCCAAAGCACAACAATAAGACCAAACAAGCAACTAAGGAGTATGCATGCCTTGCTAAGGCTTATAAAGAAATCCTTTTAATTCATGAATATATCTCCACACATGTGTGTTATAGGTGCATAACAAGCATTGAATATGCCCCAACAAATGCATTAACCCTAGGATTTCACTTTCCCTTTTGAACTTATTCCAATATAGGTCTTTCAACATATTAGCTCCATGTAGGCATTATCTGTAATGCATATCACCCAATCGCAGTCATTGCACATCTTTACCTATATGCAAGGAAATGAGTAGGAGTAAATACTCAAGGAAATAAATAGGAATAATTAAATAATTATGTAGGGAGGGTGGCCAAATTATGTGAAACCAAGTAAATGATTCTTATTCTTGAGTTGGAGGAACTTAATCTTGATCAAGAGAAGAACAATATCACTAAGTGGTAAAAAAATTATCAAGATTAATAAGAAAACTCAAACTTCTTCTAGATGGATGTTTAGTCCAAAATGAATCAAAGTTTCATTTCAACTATGAAAACTAGACATGAGATATAAGATAGATCAATGGTTAGTCAAGGAAAAAATCACATGATATTATGAGGAATTTTTTAGGGATCAACCCCACATTTAGAAGCATGAATCAACCTATGGATATCATCCTAAGGCATACAACTACATCAAATACTTATGATAATAAAACCAAAATTGTATTTTAGACAAGGCTCCTACGATTGAAGAAATGGAGGGATTACTACAAATATGGTTGTAATAAAGCACTTAGTGTGAGTGGCCTAACAATTGAATTCTTCAATCTACCAATTGATGAACTTGCTCACCTATTTCATGAGATAATTAAATAAGTGCAAAAAATAGGGTGTATCTCCAACTATAATGCCATCTTTGTGTCCCTTTCACTTGAAAATAGATCCACTTATGAGATTAATAATCAAAGGACACAATAGTTCCCTCCACTCCATCCCATTAACACTTATACTTTTGAGTGGGCCTTATTTCGGCCAATTACTCTATCCCTAATACATGATATAGGGGGTTGATATCCTTCTTGGAGAGGTTTAGACAATCAATAGCCAGGGATGAGCGAGCTAGTACATGCCAAGTTGAATCCAAGTTCTCATTCCTTTTATCCACTCCCTCATTTAATTGCTCTGCAACTTTATTGGTTGAATGTTTGATACAAGAGGGATGTTGACACTAATCTAACTTATTAAATTCATTAACCCTTCTTGTTTGACTTCAAGCCTCTTATTGTGAATTTTTTTGTTGATGGGGGTTCCATTCTAAAGATGCTTGAGCATTCAATCACTAATTTCATTATGTTTCCTTGAGTTGCTACCTACAACCCGTAGGAAAGAGGATGCAATTCTGTGACATTATTGCTTTCCTTCCCTAGGAAGCCAAAATAAGCTTTGACCATTATCATCTCGTAGGATACTGCCAAAGCCAGTTGGGCCTCAATTTCCCTTCGAGGCTCTGTCAAAGTTGATTTTAATGAATCCTACTAGAGAGGGTGACCATATGTTCGAGATTGAGATTCTTGGATCCTGTTTGAATGGTTGTGAGGTCTTTCCTTTGGAGTTCAAGCCCCACACTTTCATGATAGGTTTCTCTATTCATGATCCCTACAAATCCTTCTCTCCAAAATGAGAATATTCAATTGTTTCTCTTAATTCCAATTGAATTCAACACCAAACTTGGTCCTGACTCCATGATACGTCTTTAAAAACTCTATGTTTCCTCTCTTTCTAGGTTTCCCAGAGCAGAAAGCTTGGGAACAACTTCCATGTCTTGTTAAGAATGGGGTTTTCGTATGCAGTTTTTGAATAGTAAGCTATGGTACCCTTAATGCATTTTTTGTAGGATTGAAATCTTGGATCCATGACCTCATAGGTTCTCTCTCCTTCACTATTGATCACAATCGTTTAGGCTGAAAGAAATACTCATAAGTCAAAGCCAAGGAGGTCCCAACTAGAATGTAAAATAAATGCCTCATGCTCTTCATCTCCAACTCGAAGTCCTTAGATTCATCCACTAGCGACATGATTTTTCACGCTGCAAATTCAAGCAAATGCAGCTTTAGGTTATTTTGGGACTATTTCTATGTATCCACACAACACGTGCTACATTTTATGGTAACCAAAAAGATAGGAAACCCTATCCCTACACTCACTCAGGCATGCAGACACCTTCATAATCATAGAGCCAAGTAGAATTTTGTTGCTCATGTTCACTTTTTTTTCCTACAACAATAATGGATCCTTTTCATTCACTAAGATCCTCCTTTTTCCATGATTGATGGCTCCTTATTTGGGGGTTTATCTACTCCCCTTTATTCCCTCCTACTCTAGTGTTTTCCCATCAGAGAATGAATTAATTTCATTATGCAACCATCTCTCTAGTCCATAGATTCTCACAAGATAGCAGTAGCAACTCCAATCCTGGCAAGCACTGTTAAATATTTTAGCCTTTTTCTCATGTTTACAGAGCTCTCACAGCCATATCCTCCTTGTGATCCAACACTAGTGTTGGTTGATCTAGAGGAGGTTTAGGAGAATCCCTTCAAGGTCACCTTCCCAGAACATAAATCTTGGGAACAACTTCCACGTCTTGTTAAGAATGGGGTTTTTCGTATGCATTTTTTGACCAATAAGCTATGATACCCTTAATGCATTTTTTTGTAGGATTGAAATCTTGGTTCCACAACCTCATAGGTCCTCTGTCCTTCGCTATTGAGCACAATCGTCTAGGCTGGAGGAAATACTCATAAGTCCAATCCAAGGCAGGCCCAACTGGAATGTGAAACAAATTCCCTCGTGCTCTTCATCTCCAACTCGAATTCCTTAGATTCATCCACTAGCGACATGATCTTTCACGCTGCAAATTCAAGCAAACACAACTTTAGGTTATTTTGGGACAATTTCTACGTATACAGACCACACAGGCTACATTTTATGGTAACCAAATAGATAGGAAACCCTAGTCCTACACTCACTCAGGCATGCAAAACACCTTCATAATCATAGAGCCAAGTAGAATTTTGTTGCTCGTGTTCACATTTTTTTCCTACAACAATAATGGCTCTTTTCATTCACTAAGATCCTCCTTTTTCCATGATTGATGGCTCCTTATTCGAGGGTTTATCTACTCCCCTTTATGACCTCCTACTCTACTGTTTTCCCATCAAAGAATGAATTAATCATTATGCAACCCTCTCCCTACTCCATAGATTCTTACAAGATAGCAGAAACAACTCCAATCCTAGCAAGCACCGTTAAAGATTTTAGCTTTTTTCTCGTTTGAAATTGTAGTCCCAATGATCTATTTCTCTTGGTAATAGTATATCATTTCTTACCGGTTTACATTAAATAAATCTCATCCTAAAGGCATACATATTTGAAAAATAGGTTGCCCACCAGTTCAGTTGTGTTATGATCATGGAAAAGATGGTTTCGGTTATCTCTAGGGTTGTTTCCTAGATTATTTTCATTTTTACCTAGTCAACATTCCTATCCCATCCTAGTTTTCTCTTTTCATTTTTATCCATTCTTCATTTTCCTTATCCTAGATCTTACCGTAAATTATTTTTATTAGATTTCTCAATATTAAAATAAAAGCAAGGCTCATGTTTCATAGTGATTTTCAAAAAAGGGTTTTTATTTCTTATCTAGATGCCATTCCAAATGATATTTTTGATTATTTATGGTCTGGAAACATATATTAAAATGTTAAATGTTATCATGCTTCCAGTGATATGAAATGCATATTTATTAATGATATGGGTGGCAAGGTTTTATATCGTAATTTTATGTGCATGATGATTATTCATTAAGGCATTAGCAAGACAATCATAACCAGAGGTATCGTGGTGGTATCTAGGCATTATGTAATCATTCCTAAGTCATTTCCACAGGTGCCTCGAAATCATCATTCATTATGGACAGAGAGTCGTGATTTTGGGTGTAACCCTGAAATATTTTGTTTAACCCTGTTTCAATCTACATTGTATGAATTTTTATGGTTAATATGGAGGAGGGTTCACAGAGCACATCGAAGAAGAAACCTGGAGGGTTAATTTGCAGGATTGAGCCGGATAACATATAGTGGATTACCCAGTTTCCCAGGTCAGCACAGCTAATGAAGGATGCTAGATGGTTTCCATTTTGCCAGAGGTTGCAGGGTTATAACATTCAGGTAACCCGAGCTTTCATAAATAATTTCAAAGATGGAGTAGTGGATTTTCAAAGTTTCAAGGTTACTATTAATGAGGAATCTATTTTAGAGGCCATTGGTGTCCCTGCACAGGGAGAAAAGTGGTTTAAGCAACAAGAATTTGAAGGTAATTATGGTGAATTTTTATTACCAGGGTTTGAGAAGTTGAAATGGACAAATGGTATACACATTAGCAATCTTAAACCAACTTGGCAAATTCCATTAGAAATGATTCAAAATTATATCACCTGTGAAGGGCGATATGATAGGGTTTTGAGATGCCATATTCAACTGCTAATGCATCTCAGTGGAAGCTTGAAGCTAAATCTTCCATATTATTTGTTAAAGAGTTTGCAAAGGATGATTTTATTGGTTCAAAAACATCCAGGACATACCGGCTGCTCTATTTTTCACCAAGGTTTGATTAAATTGCTGGTTGTTTATCATCTGAGTAAGATTGGGCGAGATTGGGACAGTTTTCTTTTAGAATTAGGGTTTTAAATTAAAAAGAAAAAACAAGTTAAAGAAAAAGGGCAGAAATCAAAGTATTCATGCAAGAAAACATAAACAAAGGATTCAACGCAGCTAGCAGATGACCAGATTAGGGCCGAGCAGAACAAGCAGGTGGCAGATGGAGATAAAAAGATTGTTGAGGGATTTAATATTATGGAAGAATCTTGCAGGCTTAATATTGTGGTAACAGACCCAAGTTTTGATGAAGGTGAACAATTTGCAATCCTAAATACAAAAGACTTGGATTTGAAACCAAGAACTAGGTTAAGAAGCAAGTTAGAGGTAGAAATGAAGTTGATGCAGAATTGTACGAAGGGTAGTGAAATTATTGTTGTCAATGAGTCTGACAATGAAATGGATATACAAATACATGATGAACATTTGTCTGAAAATGAAAGCTTTGTAGATCTTCAAGGGAATATAGGCTATATACCTGAAGGATTTTGCATGAATAAACAGGCTCATTCTGAAAATGAAGATGGCTCAAATTCAAAAATTTTGCAAATGGATGAGGTTTCAATGGGTGAGGAAGAAATTTAAATAACTCCAGAATTGGATCAAGACAAAAAGACTTTGCAGTTTTATAAGCAACAATGCAAACCTGCAGGTCATAAATGAAAACCTAATGTTGGCCAACAAGAGGTTACGAGAAGATCTAGTACAGAAAGATGTTGATTACTAGAATCTAGTTCTCACATCTAAAGAGATATTAAAGAAAAGGAGGGTTATTCAGAAGAAGAATGATCATATGAAGATCCAGGTTAGGGACTTCCAGAGTCAAGAGAAGAATAAAAATGCTGAGTACATCAGGTTACGAAAGAGGTCCCAGGTTCTTAATGACTTAGCTGTCCTAGCAGAGTCTTCTAGAAGCATTTAGTTTGTTGATAAACTAAGATAGTTTAGTTTATGATTCGATAGTATTGTTGTATACACCTGTCTAGTCTAAGAGTTTGAAGTTGAAGAAACTTTACTATTTTTGAAGAGCTTAATCCATGAAAATAGGATCTTGAAACTACTTTAAACTTTAAACAATTTTGTATTTATATCATATGTTAAATTTTCAAAATTTACTTTAATCTGATCTAGGATCTTAACTGAGAGAATAACATGTACAACATATCTACAACATATCAATCATGGACACAATAATGCAAGCACACAAGAGACACAGAGTTTACTTGGGGAAAACCATAAAGTTGAAAAACCCCAATAACTTCCTCAAAGATAGATAGAGCAATGATACAACCCGAGCACAAGAGATAGTCTTCTCCTAGCAGCAGAACCTCCTCCTCACAAGTGCGCCACTTTCCGAATGAGAGAAGGGTGTGTAATGAGTGATCAAATAGAGATCTCCCGATCTCTATTTATACTTGTCTTGTCCTGCCCAATAAACTAATGGGGCCTACTTGTCTAGCTTAACCCATGGTTAACTTAATCCGGGACGAACCCACACTTGGTGGTATAATAACCCTTTGACCCACATGGCCGACCCCCAATAGGGTGGTCTAATAACCCTTCGACCCACATAACTTATACAGGGCCGACCCCAACAAGGTGGTCTAATAACCCATCAAGTATAAGTTACGACACTTACAATATAAATGACAAACACTTCCGTATAGAGGAATAATACCATCTCTATAGGAGTACAATATACAAATGTGAAATACATTCCGAAGTTACATATACATCAACACTCCCTCTTAACTAGGAAGGTATTTCTCGACATAGGTATTCTAGTACAAGTCTTCTTCTTTGGATCATCGTCACTGGATAATCGTCATCGAGTCATCATCATTGTCACTGTTGCTACTATCTCAATCAATCTCTGAATATACTCGTCATAGGAATTTCTACAGAGCCAGTCCTTTTTCATACTAGATGTAGGCCCACCACCTGCAGGTCTTCATCATCACTGGCCATACTATGGAATCCTCAGGACTTATTACGTGCATCACAAAACCTCGAAAGAGCATCCCAGGATGTTATGGCTACACAACTCCGACCTGTAGGATCTCCCAGGGTGCTATTACATGTGACCCCACCACAAAACATCGAAAGAGCATCCCAGGATGTTACGGGTACACAACTCTGACCTGTTGGATCTCCCAGGGCACAAATTACATGTGATCACCACAAAACCTCGCAAGAGCATCCCAGGATGTTACAGGTACACAACTCCGACCTGTAGGATCTCCCAGGGCACAAATTACATGTGGTCATGGAAAAACCTCGAAAGAGCATCCCAGAATGTTACGGGTACACAACTCTGACCTGAAGGATCTCCTAGGGCGCTATTATATGCCATAGGACAAAACCTAGAAAGAGCATCCCCGGATGATATGGGTACACAACTCCGACCTGAAGGATCTCCCAGGGCACAAATTATATGTCCTCCCACAGCAATGTCTCGAAAGAGCATCCTAAGCTGTTATGGGTACACAACTCCGACCTATAGGATCTCCCAGACATGCTCATCTGCACAACCTGTTCCACGACCACATAGTATCATCCTGATACTCATCATACATCATCCTGATGTACACATGATCATCCTGATCATGATCACTGCATCGTCCTGATGCATGTCATCTGGAGAAACATCCTGAATCTCGTCAACCATGATCATCCTGATCATACACTGCATCTACCTGATGCATACCAAGTATCTACCTGATACATATCATCATACATGATCCACCTGATCATACAATGTATCATCCTGATACATACATAGATACATGATCTACCTAACCATACAAAGTATCCAGCTGATACATATACAAATACATGGTCCAAGCATCCAACATGATGCATCTACCAAATACATACAAATGATCCAACTGATCATATTCAGCATACATACATAAATGATCCAACTGATCATATCTAGCATCCAACATGATGCATACATACATAGATGATCCAACTGATCATATCCAGCATCCAACATGTTGCATACATACATAAATGATCTAACTGATCATAAAAAGCATCCAACATGATGCATATACATATACAGAGCAGTAACTGGAGCATCATCCTGATGCTCATCATCCATGATCCTCCTGGTCATCATAGCATCATCCTCTTCAGATCATCTCATCGTCCATGAAGCATAGCCCAGATGCACATCATCCAGCACTTACACCACCGACATGGGAGAACACATCTACCACCATTCGGGGAAGGCTCCAACCCTTACTTTTTCACCATGGGAGAACACATCTACCGCCATGTGAAAAATGGCTTCAGCCCTTACATCTACACCATGGGAGAACACATCTACCACCATGTAAGAATGGCTCAGCAATTACATGACAACCATGGGAGAACACATCAACCATGTCAGAAAAGCTCATGTGCATCTGCATCTTCTAGACTCATCACTTCCCTTTGGAAGGAACCTCGATCTGAAGTGCACCAAGCCTCTCTCTGAAGTACTCAAACTGCACTCTAACCAATGGCTTGGTCAATACATCTGCAACCTACTCATCCGTCACAACATACTCTGCTTCGGCTGTACTCAGTGCTACACAGGACTGCTTCCTGCTAAACCAAGAGATGACACATGATCCCATACTGAAGCAGCACCCAGGAGTGCTCTTCTTATCTGCAGCACTGCCTGCCCAATCTGAATCAACATAACCCTGTAGGTTAAACTTTTGATTCGCATCATACTTGAGTCCATAATCAAACGTACCCTTCAGGTACCTTAGAATATGCTTTACAGCAACCAGGTGAACACTCCTCAGATCCGTCAGGAATTGGCTCAATGTGTTCACTGCAAAGAAAATATCTGGTCTCGTGTTCGTCAGGTACATCAAGGACCCAATCATCTGACCATACATAGTGATATCAACTGGCTCAGATGAAGCATCACACAGAAGCTTCAGTTTTGATGCCATAGGTGTGGCCATGGCCTTGCAGTCCATCATCCTGAACCTCTTCAGGATCTCTACTGCATACTTCCCTTGTCCAAGGAAGATTCCATCTGCACTCTGCCACACCTCCATACCTAGAAAATAGTGCATCATCCACAAGTTCTTCATCTCGAACTTGGCAGCAAGCTTCCACTGCATGTCGGCAATCAATCTATCTGCACTTGTAATCAACAGGTCATCCATATACAAAAGCAGTATCACTGGATTGCCTTCCTCAACCTTGTAGTAAAGGTTGGAATCCGCTTTACTCTTGGTAAAGCCCAAACTGGATAGAAAGCTGTCTATCCTACCATACCAAGTTCTGCACATATATGACTCCCTGTCATGTGTCTCAGAACCAAGTGGCTGCTCCACATACACTTCTTATTCAACTACACCATTCAAGAAAGATGTCTTGAAATCCATCTGGTGTATCTTCCATTTCATCACTGCATCCAGAGCAAGTACGGATCTAATGGAAGTGTATCTGGCTACAGGAGCAAAAGTCTCTATGCTACCACCTACAGCATGCTTGATCTTGTAGATCCTATTGGAAGTCACTACAGACTCCCCTTCAGGTCTTGGGACTGCATCCCAAACATCTTCATGATCGATTGGTACTCCTTGATCATGGCATTCTTCAATATCTTCAATATTTTCAATAGATAACTTTGTTGCTGAACAAATGTTGTAGTCCTTATTTTCTAGGTGATGGTATACAATCTTTCCTACACAACAAGTTAAATTGCATGATTAGAAAACATCTCATAGTTTTCAGAACAAATTCTTACACATAAAGAAATATGTCATACAGTCATGCAATTATCTTAGCCAATGATTCAATACAACATTTATCCATATCCCATAACTTTCTAGATGCCTTCCAATCTCTACTAGAACATTGTTAAGAGTGTGCAAAACTCCCAACATGTCAGCAAAGAGGTTTCATTCTAGATAAGTAGCAATGGAATGTTGTACAGTGCCATAGGCCACTTACCCATGTATATTAGTAGTATGCTATTCATCAATGCAACTATTCTAATATGCATAATACACAACCTAATTCTAGGAACATGAGTATATACATTATTGAACAGTATTATTTCAACAATAAAATATGCAAGGAATGATAATTCAAATACTTATCTTTGTTTGTTTGTTGGGTTGACTCCCTCTTAGTCTTTGCTTCTTTTCTGCAACTCCATTCTGATGTGGATTGTGAGAAGTGGTCAACTCCCTCTGAATATCTGCATCCTTGCATAAACTACCGAAGTGTGCTCCTTCTTGATATTTGCTTCCTTGTAGGAACAACTGGAGTGTGCTCTCTCTTGATCTTTGCTTTCTTGCAGGAACAACTGGAGTGTGCTCCCTCGTGATTTTTGCTTCCTCGATTACCTGTCCTTGAACTTATATCCATCACTATGCATGCTTATTAGTATCATCATTGTGTTATCCTCGAGGTCTCATACATAATCACACATTCATTAGTGTAATCTTAATACTATCAAAACACAATAATATTACACATGTATAGTCATGATCATTTCAAACACAGATAGAAAACATTAGTATTCAAGGTTTCAGGGAGGTCTTCTTTTACTCATGCATATTCTTATTTGATCATAGGACTCTTCTGGATAGTTAAATCATCAATCAAGATAAGAGACATAAAATGCATAAACCCTTGATTATTTACATTTCTAACTTTATGAATAAACATAACCAATCATACCAAGTATACTTATATAAGGGATCCTAACACAAGGTAGGATTCTAACTTGATATAGGAAAAACATACCTGGATTGGTATGTTAGCTAGTTATGTCTAACATACCCACATGATGTCTTCTTGTTCTCTTCAATGACTTGTGCTAGTAACCTGCATATCTCATAGGTTACCCATTATAGAACCAACTTATACATACCTCGCAAATAGATCTTCTAAGTGATTCATGACAATGGATGAATCTTTGTCCTCATGTTATCATGATCATATGTTCTTGAACTAGAACATGATTTGTCTTTCTTGGTGTACCTTTCATGTTAGCGGACAACATAAACCTCATACAACACCATAATGCATTAGTACAATCATAAGTGTCAACACCCTAATCAATGAATATCTTCTATCATGCATTCATAATTTTGACAAGTCTAAATTTAATCAAGATTGTACTAACCATAATAACATGAAGACAAACATACCATAAACTTAATCATGAACAAATATCGAAACATACCTGGATGAGTCATACCTATCAAGATTGCTTGTAATCTTCTTATGTAAGGCCTTAGCCTCATCTCCCTCTGAAACAGGAACTTCTTCACATATGCAGGTGACCAATCCATTCTCTTCTAAGATTAACCCAATCCACTTGATTTGTAGGAACTGGATCTGGAGCTGGATTAGGGTTTTTCAGAGAAACCCTAAAAATTCAAACTTTCGAAAGGATAGAAATATGCACCTTGATGAGCTGATCAAGCTGGTATACTCATAATTTGAAAACTGCAAAGTTTCACCTCTCAAATTTGCCTTTGAAACTTCTAGATTCACTAGACATGACCCTGAGCTAGGGTTTGCTAAAGCCCACCCTTATTCCCAATCAAAAGGTTCGATCTAAATATCTAAGCTTCTAATTTTCTAAGGAGCTGCCAGCTGTGGTCACAAATTTAAAAAATTTCCAGTTTTGTAGAAGCCCTAATTTTCCACTTTTCCGATCAAAGTCCCAAACTAGGGTCTGATCAAGCCCGGCCTTCTGCCCTACCAAAAATTCTGATCTTGGTCTCTAAATTTTGATTTTGATGAGTAGCATTCAGCCATAGTCTCCTATTACAAAAATTCCAACTTTCTCCGAAACCCTAAATTCTGGAAGCCATGAATGAAGGTGCTAAAAAATAATTCTGTTTTGACAGAAATATGTACCTGATTGTTTCTGGTGTAACTCCAAACTTTTTGATCCAAAAGGTTTGAAAACATTTTCTGTGATAGCCTAACCTGTCATATTTCCAACCCCATAGGTCTGACCTCAAATGGATTCTCTGAGAGAGAGTTATTCCAAGTGTCGCAACGTGACCTGTTTATGGGATAAAACAGGAGAGCGAACTTGTACGGTGTGCCACGTGTCAATGGTTCAGTTTCAGCCTCTGGAAACGTTAACTGAGAAAGTAAAGTCTGTGCACTACCTGTCACTTTTTACGAAATTTCATTTGGAGCTTCCTAGCCTAGGTTATGACCTTTTTTCCAAGGTCACCTGTTTATGACTGAGATCTGGAAGAGGCATAAACCCTATATTGTACAGATCATAAATCACAAAGTACAACGAATTAGAGGTTTTCCTTTGCACACAAGGTACATAAGGATCTTAGATTCTCCCTGTATGATTTTTAGACCCTGAAACCTCACCAAAATTTATTTATAGCGAAAGTTCTACGATGACTGGTTTTTTCTATATCAAGCCCTAGCATCGCAAGTGCAACAAGTGTCATACATGCCATACCATGCCTTCTTTCAGGCCAGCTCTGATACCATGTTAATTTTTCAGAATTTACTTCAATATAATCTAGGATCTTAACTAAGAGAATAACATGTACATCATATCTACAGCATATCAATCATGGACACAATAATGCAAGCACACAAGAGACACAGAGTTTACTTGGGGAAAACCATAAAGGTGAAAAACCCCAATAACTTCCTCAAAGATAGATAGAGCAATGATACAACCCGAGTACAAGAGATAGTCTTCTCCTAGTAGCAAAAACTCCTCCTCACAAGTGTGCCACTTTCTGAATGAGAGAAGTGTGTGTAATGAGTGATCAAATAGAGATCTCCCGATCTCTATTTATACTTGTCTTGTCCTGCCTAATAAACTAATGGGACCTACTTGTCTAGCTTAACCCATGGTTAACTTAATCAGGGCGGACCCCACACTTGGTGGTCTAATAACCATTTGACCCGCATGGCCGACCCCCAATAGGGTGGTCTAATAACTGTTCGACCCACATAACTTATACAGGGCCGACCCCAACAAGGTGGTCTAATAACCCATCAAGTATAAGTTACGACACTGACAATATAAATGACAAACACTTCCGTATAGAGGAATAATACCATCTCTATAGGAGTACAATATACATATATGAAATACATTCCGAAGTTACATATACATCAACTTCATATAGTGATGGAGTAAAAAGGGTTGGAACTTATGATGGAAATCAGACTTTAAGCTAGATGTGTAGGCATGTATATGGTTTTATTTCATATTGATAAGACATAGCTGTTTTTTTTTAAATGACTATGATCTATGAGCCTATTTTGTTTTAATATTTAAAGTACATGTTACCATTATTCTTTTTGTCTATGTTCTTAACATTCCATGTCATGATTCTCTTGGTTAACATGCAACTATTCATAATGGTTTGAAAACAGAATCTAAATCATATTTTTCACAAGGTCATTCTTCATGGTTATGTATTGTCAATGCCCATGATAATAAAATTGATATACTCCCTAGCATTTAAACATTTGATGTTTTATTATTTCTATATATGTTTACCTACCACCAAACCCTATAGAGTTACTGTTCATTTACCTTATCTACTATTAAGATTTCCTTAAGCTTGAACCCCAGTAGTCTAGGTTAACCTTTAGGGATAACATCTTTTGGCGCCGTTGCCGGGGACGGAGAGACGAACGTATATCTTCCCTAGGTGTTTGATATTTTATATCTAGTTTTGAAGGGTGACAAGATCAGTATATTTTGTTTATAGACTACATTCACCTGGTAGTTTAGAAAGTTACAGTGGCTTCAAGGTCGATTGGTACAAGAGGGAATCCTTTGTCTCCTCTACATTCAGGGGTTTCTGATCCAGAATAGATTTTAAGGGAAGCTAGAAGGAATTTGAATGATCCATCATCCAATAACCATCAACATTCCTCAGTTGATATAGATCAAGGTTCTTCCTCTTCAGATTTTATAGATAGCCAAGAAGAAAACAAATTGGGTTTATCTGTGTGCATTCTTGAAGTTGATGACTTACATCCAACACAGGTTGGTGATTTTGAAATATATTCAAATCCTCTATCTTTTGAACATAAACATATTCTAGAGGAAAATTTTACTTTAAAGTCTTTGACAGCACCTGAGATACCACTTACAAGTAGAATTTTCATTGGCCAATTGAAAATTGAAGTGCCATCTCCTCCACATACTAAACCACCATCTCCACAAAATCAGCCATCTTTCTCACAAATATCAAATCCATTAAACATGGCTGGTCAACCTCCTGATATGATGGACCGTATGGTAGCAGCTAGATATGCTCCCTTGGTTATTCCTCAACCTTTAAATCCTTTGTCTGGTGGTGACTACTAGAAATACTTGCCTAGGTTTGATGGCCAAGGTGGAAAAACTGCAGAAGAACACTGGGATAAGTTTTGTAGTTATGTTAATAATTACAACATTGAAAGTAGGGATGTTTGGATGAGGATGTTTGTACAAAGTTTAGATGGAGAGGTAAGGAAATGGTTCAAGGAATTACCAAAGAATTCTATAGATGTCTTAGAGGAGTTACAACATGTTTTTATCAGACAATGGGGAGATACAAAAGATTATCTCTACTATTATACAAAGTTCATAGCATTAAAAAGAAAACCAGATGAAGCAGTGGCAGATTTTTCTAAGAGGTTTAACAAAATGTATAATAAGATTCCTCTTGAGATTAAACCTACTGAACCTGCAACAAAGTTGACTTATGCAAATGCTTTTGATTATTAGTTTTCTTTGTGGTTAAGGGAAAGAAAATCTTTGTCTCTGATGAACATGCAAGATGCAGCCTTAGAAGTTGAATCTAATATTTTGGCATCGAATAAACTTAAAGAAGAAGCAGAATGTCAAGTGTTGGATAGAAAGGGTAAAAAGGAAATGTTTCCTTCTTCTTATTTTACAAAAGCCTGAGATAGTAAATATGATGAAATGAATAAAATCATAAAAAATTTGTCTGCAAAGATTGATAAATTGGAAACAGAAAAAAAAAAAAAAAAAAAAGAATCAAAATAGGCCTATCCAGGATAATGACAATAGAAACCAAAATCAGTTCAGACGCCCTTTTCCCCCTAGATTCATCCCCAAAGAAAGAAGGAACAATGATATTCAAAGGGAGAGGAGAGAAAATGAAGATTAGAAGATACAACCACCTTTTCAGAACAATTTGATAAGAGATGATGATCCTTATGAAACACCAGTAGAAGAAGTTGAGGATTTAGATCCTGATATTAGTCAATTGGATGATTTTTCTTCTTCTAGTTTTGTGACTAAGGATGATTATTATGGTGCAACAGAACTTAGTTATGAAGAAGCAGATCTCATTGAGCAACAATCTGAAATTTTTCAACAAGAGCAACAAAAATAATATGGCCTTATGTCAGGGGTGAAACAGGTTTCACCATTTAAAAAGAAGGTTAAGTTTGTGCCTCCCAAGGAAGTATTGTCTTCTAGAGAAAAAAAAGAACCAAAAAATGATAAAAAAAAGATTCTTGAATCAGAAGAAGTAGCCAAAGTTCTTGGTTTTGATTTGGAACATGAGATAAATAAAATCAAGGTTCCCATTCCTTTGATTGAGTTGGTAAGGAGCAAATCCTATAGAGAACCTACCCTGAAAATTCTGAATTCATCACCTGTTCATTCCTAATCAGATGTAATACATTTACAAGAGAAGGACCCAACTATTATCACTGGTTCAAAAGATTCTGATCAGTCAGATATGAAATCATGTTATCCCCCACCATTCTATATCACACTTACAATACATGACCAGATATTACATAATTGCCTCCTGGATTCAGGTGCTTCACATAATCTTATGCCAAAGGAAGTTATGGAAGCTCTGGCATTATCTATTACCAAGCCTTATCATGATTTATATGCTTCTGATTCAAGAGCTGTAAAGTGTTTAGGAGTCATAAAAGATCTTGTTGTCAATCTTGCTTAGATACCCATGAAGAGTGTCCTTATGGATGTGGTAGTAGCTGATGTGTCTCCTAAGTTTGGCATGTTGTTGTCAATATCATGGGATAAAAGGATAGGTGGCACTCTGCAAATGGATTTATCATATGCTTCAATTCCTATATTTGGAGGTGAATATAGAAGGCTTTACAGAGAAGTACAATTGGCATTCTTGGTAAGTGATGATAGGAACCCTACGAATCATCCCATTTATTCAATACAAGAAGATATGGGCGCTTGCATGTTACAGTTAAATGATGATTCTACAGGGGTTTTGCAAGTATAGAAGGACATTCCAGTTCAGCACAACATAGAAGAACAGGAGGGCATTCGGTAGATGTATTTTGATGGAGCATCAAGTAAGGAAGGAGCAGGGGCAGGGGTTTTGTTGATTTCTCCTAGAGGTGAGATGATTTCATTAATGTATAAATTGGAATTTCAAACCACCAATAATACCTGTTGAGTACGAAGCACTAATCCTTGGATTGAGAGCTGCAATAAATATGAATATTCAAAGTCTTGCGGTATTTGGCGACTTCGAACTGATAATTCAGCAAATGAAGAATATTTACAAGGTAAAGTAGTCGTTGTTGAAAGTTTACAGAAATGAAGTATGGGATTTGATAGATAATTTTTTCCTTGCTTTCAACATAACATATGTTCCAAGAGATTGTAATCAAACTGCAGACTCATTAGCATTAGCAGCAGCCCATTTCAAAATTCCAAAGTTGACACACTTGAAGTATCCCATTGATGTGAGATATAGACCAGCAGTTCCAGATGATATTAAACATTGGAGAGTTTTCCAGGATGAGCAGGAGATAAAAGAGTTCTTAGAGCTGACATAAGAATTTGCTGATGATTGGGCTGATCAAGATGAAGATGTGGATTTGGCTGAATTTACTACTCATACAAAAAATTCAATTGCTGATTAGAAAATTGTTGATTTAAAAAGTAACTTCATCCCTACGGGACTTGTCCCACTCAAAAGGTTGTTCTCAAAGAATGACACATTGTTAAAAACCAATTTGCAGACCACTGAATAAAATGTTTTAAGTTGTAATATTGGGTCTGAAGCAGAACCTAGAATGGTTAAAATATCTAAGAAACTTTCAGAGAAGGAAAGGAATAGATACATCAGTTTGCTGAAGGCATTTATAGATATTTTTGCTTGGTCATATGAGGATCTTAGGACTTATGACACCAGTATTATCCAGCATAAGATCCCATTGAAGCCAAATACTAAGCCTTTTAAACAAAAACTTCGAAGGATTAATCCAACACTTTTACCAGTTATTGAAAAAGAAGTAAAAAAATTACTGGATGCAAAGATTATTATACCTCTTAGGTTTTCATCTTGGGTAGCTAATCTTGTGCCAGTACGTAAGAAAAATGGAGAGATAAGGCTTTGCGTGGATTTTCGCAACTTAAACAGATCATGCCTTAAAGATAATTACTCGCTGCCTAAGATAGATCAGATCCTGCAAAGAGTGGTAGGTGCAGAAAGAATTTCAATGATTGATGGTTTTTCTAGTTATAACCAGATTGCAGTGTAGCCAGAGGATAGAGAAAAGACAACTTTTACAACCCCCTAGGGTACATTCATGTATGACAAAATTCCTTTTGGGCCGATGAATGCAGGTGCCACGTTTCAGAGGGAAATGGACATAGCCTTCGTGGGTGAGAATGAAAAATTTGTTGTTATTTATCAAGATGATATCACAGTATTTTCCAAATCTGATGAAGAACATTTAAAACATCTGAAGCAAACTTTCTGAAGTGCAAAAAATTTGGTTTGTCACTTAACCCAAAAAAATCTCACTTTTCCATGACAAAGGGTAAGCTATTGGGTCACATAGCTTCTGTAGAAGGGATTAAAATAGATCCGGAAAGAGTAAAAGCTATTTTAAAGATTGCCATCCCTAGAAATAAAAAGGAAATTCAATCTTTCATAGGGAAGATCAAATTTTTAAGGTGGTTTATCCCCAACTTTGTAGAAACTATTAAGTATATCACTGACATGCTCAAAAAGGACAGGGAGGTAAGATGGTCAGATCAAGCTAGACAGTCATTTGAAAAGATTAAGCAAGCACTTGTAGAAGCACCAGTATTGATAGCCCCTGACTATACTAAAGATTTTGCAATTTTTTCATTTGCATCAGAAGATACAATAACTGTTGTGCTATTACAAAAAAACTCAAATGGCTTAGAACAACCAATTTCTTTCTTTAGTAAAACATTGAGAGATTAAGAGCTGAAATACACTAGTATGGAGAAACATGCATATGTCTTGGTAAAAGCACTTAAATTTTTTAGAATATATGTTCTCCATTCTAAAATTTTAGCTTATGTGCCTACTTCAGCTATTAAAGATATTTTGGTATAGCCTGATAGTGAGGGTAAAAGAGGCAGGTGGATTGCAAAAGTAATGGAGTATGACATTGAGGTAAAGATTACTAAATTGGTGAAAGGGCATGGTTTAGCCAAGCTTCTTGCAGAATCAAATTGTCAGATATTAGATCTTCATATGATGGTTGAATGTTCAGAACAGAGTGTGGCAGCAGAGCAGAATGAGGAACAAATTTACAGTAGGTATTGTGATTCTCCATGGTATGAAAAGATTGTGTATTTCTTGTTGCATTTACAGTGTCCTCCAGATTTGAATAAGAATGAGTGTATATCCTTAAAACTAAAATCTCTCAAATATGTTTTAATGGAACAAGTTCTATACTAGAAGTATCCTGGAGGCATATTGCTGAAATGTTTGGATAAAGCAGAAGCTGATGCTGTTACTACAGAGTTGCATGGTGGTGTTTGTGGGGGACACAAATACTGGAAAGCTACTGCATTCAAAATTTTGAGAGTTGGTTACTATTGGCCCACTCTTTTTACAGATTTATATCATTAGGTCAGAGCCTGTGTGGAGTGCCAGAAATTTGTAGGTAAGCATAAACTACAGTCTTTACCCTTAAAACCTATAGCAGTAAATGCTCCATTTCAACAGTGGGGTTTAGACTTTATAGGTGAAATCCATCCTGCATCTAGTGGCCAACATAAATGGATCTTAACTGCAACAGACTTTTTCACCAAATGGATAGAGGCAATCCCAACAAGAAATGCAATAGACCAAGTTATCATTAACTTTCTTCAAGATAACATTCTTAGTCAATTTAGATGTCCTAGAAAATTGACTACTGATAATGCTCCGCATTTAAATCTAGAAAAATGCTAAAGTTTGCTGAAGAAAATAATATTAACTTGAGACAGTCCACACCATATTACCCCTAGGGTAATGGATTAGCTAAATCTAGTAAGAAAATCATTTTGACTAGTATCAAGAAACTGTTATCAGAAAACAAGAGAAACTGGGATACCAAATTGAGATTGGCTCTATGGGCAGACATGGTTACTATTTAAAAATCAATTGGAACTTCCCCTTTTCAGTTGGTATATGGAGTGGATACATTATTTCTTGTTCAGTTAGCTTCTCCAGTGATTAAATTTGTGTAGGAAACTGAGGAAGAACCTAAAGAAAAAAAGAAGAAGAGTGTTTCAAATCATTCAGTTGCAGCAGGAAAGAGAGGCTATTATGGAAAAAGATGAAATGCACAGAAAAAAAGGTAAAAGAAAGCTTTGATAAGAAGATTAAAACAAAGGTGTTTTCAGTTGGTGATACTTTGCTAAGATGGGATTCTAGAAATGAAGACAAAGATAAACATGGGAAGTTTGACCATTTATGGTTGGGACCATTCATAATTGTTAAGATTTTGGGCAATAATACTTTTGTTCTGCAGACTTTGAGTGGTGATGAAATTATAGGTCCAGTGAATGGACGATTTCTAAAATTGTTTCATTCATATTAAGGGGGACAGGCTGTGTGTATATATTCATTGTACATACCATTTCAGTTTAAGTAGACTCCAACCCAATAAGACAGAAATTGTGACTCCAACAGATTTCAGAAGGCACGGGTCATAATGTTCTTAAAGTCTCACAGGGAGGACTTTATCCCCAATCAGAGCCAAATGTTATCTCTAGGGTTGTTTCCTATATTATTTTCATTTTTACCTAGTCAACATTCCTATCCCATCCTAGTTTTCTCTTTTAATTTTTATCCATTTTTCATTTTCCTTATCCTAGATCTTACCCTAAATGATTTTTATTAGATTTCTCAATATTAAAATAAAAGCAAGGCTCATGTTTCATAGTGATTTTCAAAAAGGGTTATTATTTCTTATCTAGATGCCATTCTAAATTATATTTTTGATTATTTATGGTCCGGAAGCATATATTAAAATGTTAAATGTTATCATGCTGCCAGTGATATGAAATGCATATTTATTAATGATACGGGTGGCAAGGTTTTATATCATAATTTTATGTGCATGATGACTATTCATTAAGGCATCAGCAGTACAATCATAACCACAGGTATCATGGCGGTATCTAGGCATTATGTAGTCATTCCTAAGTCATTTCCACAGGTGCCTCGAAATCATCATTCATTATGGACAGAGAGTCGTGATTTTGGGTGTAACCCTGAAATATTTTGTTTAACCCTGTTTCAGTCTACATTGTATGAAGTTTTAGGGTTAATATGGAGGAGGGTTCACAGAGCACGTCGAAAAAGAAACCTGGAGGGTTAATTTGCAGGATTGAGCCGGATAACATATAGTGGATTACCCAATTTCCCAGGTCAGCACAGCTAATGAAGGATGCTGGATGGTTTCCATTTTGCCAGAGGTTGAAGGGTTATAACATTCAGGTAACCTGAGCTTTCATAAAGAATTTCAAAGATGGAGTAGTGGATTTTCAAAGTTTCAAGGCTACTGTTAATGAGGAATCTATTTCAGAGGCCATTGATGTCCCTGCATAGGGAGAAAAGTGGTTTAAGCAGCAAGAATTTGAAGGTAATTACGGTGAATTTTTATTACCAAGGTTTGAGAAGTTGAAATGGACAAATGGTATACACATTAGAAAGCTTAAACCAACTTGGCAAATTCCATTAGAAATTATTCAAAATTATATCACTTGTGAAGGTCGATATGATAGGGTTTTGAGATGCCATATTCGACTGCTAATGCATCTTAGTGGAAGCTTGAAGCTAAATCTTCCATATTATTTGTTAAAGAGTTTGCAGAGGATGATTTTATTAGTTCAAAAACATCCAGGACATACCGACCACTCTATTTTTCACCAAGGTTTGATTAAATTGCTAGTTGTTTATCATCTGAGTAAGATTGGGCGAGATTGGGATAGTTTTATTTTAGAATCAGGGTTTGAATCTAAAAAGAAAAAACAAGTTAAAGAAAAAGGGAAGAAATCAAAGTATTCATGCAAGCAAACACAAACAGAGGATTCAACGCAGCTAGAAGATGACCAGATTAGGGCCGAGCAGAACAAGCAGGTGGCAGATGGAGATACGGATATTGCTGAGGGTTTTAATATTATGGAAGAATCTGGTAGGCTTAATATTGTGGTAACAGACCCAAGTTTTGATGAAGGTGAAAAGTTTGCAATCCTAAATACAAAAGACTTGGATTTGAAACCAAGAACTAGGTTAAGAAGCAAGTTAGAGGTAGAAATGAAGTTGATGCAGAATTGTACGAAGGGTAGTGAAATTATTGCTGTCGATGAGTCTGACAATGAAATGGATATACAGATACATGATGAACATTTGTTTGAAAATGAAATCTTTGTAGATCTTGAAGGGAATATAGGCTATATACCTGAAGGATTTTGCATGCATAAACAAGCTCATTCTGAAAATGAAGATGCATCAAATTCGAAAATTTTGCAAATGGATGAGGTTTCAATGGGTGAGGAAGAAATTGAAATAACTCCAGAATTGGATCAAGTCAAAAAGACTTTGCAGTCTTATAAGGAGCAATGCAAATACCTGCAAGTCATAAATGAAAACCTAATGTTGGCCAACAAGAGGTTACGAGAAGATCTAGGATAGAAAGATGTTGATTACCAGAAGCTAGGTCTCACATCTAAAGAGATATTAAAGAAAAAGAGGGCTATTCAGAAGCAGAATGATCAGATGAAAATCCATATTAGGGAGTTCCAGACTCAAGAGCAGAATAAAGATGCTGAGTACATCAGGTTACGAAAGAGGTCCCAGGTTCTTAATGACTTAGTTTTCCTAGCAGAGTCTTCTAGAAGCATTTAGTTTGTTGATAAACTAAGATAGTTTAGTTTATGATTCGATAGTATTGTTGTATACACCTGTCTAGTCTAAGAGTTTGAAGTTGAAGAAACTTTACTATTTTTGAAGAGCTCGATCTATGAAAATAGGATCTTGAAACTACTTTAAACTTTAAACAATTTTGTATTTATATCATATAGTGAAGGAGTAAAAAGGGTTGGAACTTATGATGGAAATCAGACTTTAAGCGAGATGTGCAGGCATGTATATGGTTTTATTTCATATTGATAAGACATAGCTGTTTTTTTTTACATGACTGTGATCTATGAGCGTATTTTGTTTTAATATTTAAAGTACATGTTACCATTATTTTTTCTGTCTATGGTCTTAACATTCCATGTCATGATTCTCTTGGTTAACATGCAACTATTCATAATGGTTTGAAAATAGAATCTAAATCATATTCTTCACAAGGTCATTCTTCATAGTTATGTATTGTCAATGTCCATGATAATAACACTGATATACTCCCTACCATTTGAACATTTGATGTTTTATGATTTCTGTATATGTTTACCTACCACCAAACCCTATAGAGTTACTATTCATTTACCTTATCTACTATTAAGATTTCCTTAAGCTTGAACCCCAATAGTTTAGGTTCAACTTTAGGGATAATAGTTCCTATAAAGGTGGAAGCAACACTCTACATCTTAATGCACTAAGGATAGCTTATTTCCTCAATAAATAAATAAAAATCTTAAAAAACCATCTTAAACGAGAAGGGGTTAAACGGACCAACCTTGGGCCCACATGATAGCAGTCGCCCTAATCCTTTACGAATAATTTACTAGAGGGGCAAATATCTTTTACCAGATCTATATCCTTTTATGGTCATTGTCAAATGGTTGTTCCTTAACTTCCTGTTACATACTAATTAATGTACGCATTCAATATATATATCTATGAAGCCCATGTGTCTCGACTCTAAACGTATTCATAATACAAGAATCAAAATCTGGGTATGGGATACCATCTTAGCATTTTATATTCACATTTATAAATTAAGGAGAAAAGATTCCATTGGCTAGTGATTGTTGACCATAGGCATGCTCTTGTAAAGATTTCAATTAGCACGTGATTCTGAATGAGAAAAGATTCCATTTGATAGTAATGGTTAACAATGTTATTTGATTGCTCAAGTAGTAATTATAGAGATGATAGGGATATAGAGGCCGGAAGTGAGTGATATTGAAGTGATAGCGAGAATGATGTTGTTAAGAAAAGTGTGAAATCAAAGATACAATTTTGTGTAGTTTAAGAGTCATATGCTTTCTAAATGTTGTTTAGCAATATATTAGAGTCACATGGAAAATGCAAAGCTAGTTACTATTTTAAAAACTCTTTCTAATGTGAGGCAACTTTGTTTATAAATCTATATATCATAAGTTTATATGATATTATAGGAGAGGTAACTTTGTTGATAAATCTATATATCATAAATTGTTATATGATATTATAGGAACAAGAGTAGTTTAGCAGCAATGTTTATGCATTTTAATATGATATTGCTATAATATCATATGGGAACAAGAGTAGTTTAGCATAAATGATAAGGGGAAAAGTCCATGGGATTTTAAAAGGATATGGGAAAAGTCAATGAAATGTAAAGTAAAATGTAAATAAAAAAATACTAAATATTAAGATGCTAAATAAAAGTCAAAAAATCATTACATAATAGTTGTATAGTCCTAAGTGACACTCTTTTTAATATTGTATATCAAAATCCACAATGTGATTGGAAATATCAAACCAACCACACAATAATAATAGTTTTCTATTACACAAAAATATAAAAACTATAATAATAATAATGATGGTAAAGTAGTGAAACATTTATTAAACTAGCTTCATTTGTAAGATACATTAAAAAAATCACTGTAAAAAGTCAAAATCATTTGTGTATGTGAAAAAGAAAGTGGTTGCCATAGCTAAATTGGTTTGAGAAACATTTATTAAACAAGCTTCATTTGTAAGATACATCAAAAAAATCACTGTAAAAAGTCAAAATCATTTGTGTATGTGAAAAAGAAAGTGGTTGCCATAGCTAAATTGGTTTGAGTGGAAGGTAATATAATATTTTATATAAAAGAAATAATAAAAGAGTTCAAATAATTTTGGTATTTAAGAAAATAAAGAGGTTATTATAATTAAATTGGTTTAAGTGAAAGTGAAAGATGATATAATATTTTTATTTTAAATTAAATATTTATATATAAACTTGAAAAATATTTAATTACTGGGAGATTGTCTTTCGGGGATTCTTTGTCTCTTTAGTAAATGGATAAGTGCCTCTTGTGTTTTACCTAACCCCAAATTCTTCTCATTTTTCACTATGTCCTTGCGCAGTTCTTGGTGCAAGTCTTTCTAGCGTGCTCACGAAGTTTCTACCATCGATTTTGCGGGTGGGCTAGTTGTTATTCTAGCCCTTTTATTGTTTCTTCTCTAATGTAGCAGGTGCCTGGGATTCTATGTAACATAATTACTATATTCACTTGCAAAGAGATGCAGAGTGCAACGAAGAACTCTTTTGAAGGTCTGGGAGGTGGAGGTTTTTACCACACAGTTCTATGGTAGTTGTTAAGAAGTTGGAGGGGGTCAAACAAGAAGAGAAGCAATCACATGGAGGTGAGCACCATTGGAATCGTACAACATGTCACCATAAGAGAGAAAGGATAAAGTTGACCATAACTACTCCATATTCAATTCTCATCGTATTCAATATGATATTAGGTAAAGAATCTCAGCATGATTGTCATAATCAATATGATTTTCATTTCCCTAGGTTACCACAACGAATTGATATTTGATTCTTAGCGCATTCAGTATATGACACTATCAGACACTCTGAAAATGGCCACTCAGTCTACAGTTTCTAGTTGGGTTTCTGCAAAGTCTACAAAGATGGGGCATGTTTGTATATTATGAAAATGGCACCCAACATATATTATACTGTTAAGAACCCATGTCAACCCTTCTATTTACTTTGTTAGTATATTGTTGTTGGAAGCATATGCTTTGTGAGTCGTCCCGTAGTATTTGTTGATTCATAGTTTTTATTATTGTTGTTGGACGCATATGCTTTGTAAATCGTCCCGTATTAATTGTTGATCCATAGTTTGTATTGGCCCATGGTTTGTATTGGCACATGGTATTGACCCATGGTATGGGCGCCTAGACTTAGTATATAAGTTTGTGTTGAGACTAATGAAGGTACCATGAAGTTATTTCTATTGAGCTTGCTCAAAGGAGGTTGCCCCCTCGAAGTGGCCCGCGATCAATAAAAGTATTCTGTGATCTCATATATTGTGCATTTTATCAATTAACTATTGCAGGTTCTTCACATCTAATATCAGATCACTTTCTTGAGCTCGTTGGGTGAAATTTCTGCCAATTTTTTTTCTTGCATCTGTTGCAGGTTTGGATCTGGGAATAATCCCTATCCGCTTAACTATGGGAAGTACTTGGGCATAAACCCTAAAACGCATTGTGAGGAGTACCACAGGAACCCTGAAGTAGCTATCCCATTGAGAGGACTTTCCAGCGAAAAGGGCAATGACCCCTACCTCATTGACTAGTTCCCACCCATGAGGTAAACCAAGAGCTGTCGTTTGTGGCAAAGCGGTTATCAGTTTTACCTGAGTCATGGAGTGAGGGGTACTGCCCCAATACGCAAGCCGTTAGACAACATTGGTGGCCGAGTGAATCCCCTGAACCATTAGGAAGTCGAGCATACATGGGGTCCATATCTATTTTCAGCTGATAAATCACAGATTTCCTCCGTCCAGAACTATTGCCAATCACTTATGTGCCATTGCAGATCCGTCTATTGTCGATCACTTCAGCGTCGTTGTAGATCCATCTGTTTCTTATCCCTTCTGTGCTATTACAGATCCATTCTGGAAAAAAAAATCCATTTTTTCACCATATCTCCCTTGTTTTCACTCTGTTTCCATTGAAACTTCCCTAACACCCCTGCAATCCCATTCTGCATATTTCATTCTTGAGGAACCTCACCCAAATTCCACTTCCCAAAGCCAGAAATCCCACATTTGTTTATTTTTAGGGTTTGCCATAACTTCTTTGACTTTCACCCAATCGCCTTCAAATTTTACCATGGAGTTCCTTTCCTATTTCTGCTTCTTTGTTCATCTCTGCCACATTTTCTCATTCTTTCACCCCACTTCTGAAATCCTCCTTTTCTGCTTCCCTGTCCGTTTTAAAGTGTCCAAAACCTAGTCAAACCCAAATTACCCATCATATTTTTTCCCAAATCCAGATTTTCTTTTACTGAAACAGTTTATGTTTTTGCTTTTCTACCCACTCAAAAAAAAAAACTTTAGAACACAAGAAATTATGCAAACATTGGAATTATGCAAAGATTGGAACTTTAGAAGACAATAACAGAAGAAGACAATAAATAAGAGAGTTACAATAAACATGCAATTCAATTCAAATTAGGGTAGGAGGAAATTTGAATTGGTCAAGCAGTGCATGAGGTGCTAATGAGGCTTAACTAGAGCCAAAGACCCTCAATTACTCGTCCTTATTTTGAAGTGCATGTGAGCCCATTCACGAGATCCAAACACTTAGGAGTTCTTGAATGGTGGTCCTTAACCTCTCCTTGCTTCAAATGGAGGAAACCCATTGAAACTTTTGTGCGGAATTTGGTGAATTGTAGGAGCAAAAGTTGTAGATCCAAAGTATGAAGGGACATTTTAGAGGTCTTCTTCAATGGGACCTAATTTTGGACAAGTTCACCAATGGATAGTAGAAAATTGTTGATCACCTCTTCTAGGTTTATAAAAGGGTCTTCATCAGCTGAGTGGTGGATCATGGATGTGCAATGCCCTTGTAGTCCATATGTTGTGAATATTTTGGGGCCTCTTTCATCCTTCCAATGGATGTGAATATTTCCTTGTAGGTCATATGTTGTGAAGCTTTTAGGGCCTCCTTCAACCTTCAATAAGACTAGATTCCTATAAAACTAGTATACCAACTATTCAATGACCTTAAAACTCTGATACCATGTACAATTTGAGAATGTAGATCTAGAAACTAAACAAGATTACAATAATGTGAAATATATCAACAATCTGCAAATTCATGCAATAAATGTGCTAGACATTAATCATCACACAAAATAGAGAAGATAATAACATGAGAGAAAGAGAATGTTGTATTACATTAATCATCAATTGATGAATAGAGTTACAATAAATAGGAGAGGCAATTCGAATTAGGGTAGGATGCAAATTGAATTTCTCAAGTAGTGCATGAGGTGCTATTGAGAATTGACTAGAGCCAAAGACCCTTATTTATCCATGCACACTAACCAATCTGAGTTACACTGAACCAAGACTCCCCAATCACTAGTTTTGACTGAGTGATGTACATGCAATTGATTGTATGTGCATGAACATACCTAAAATATCTCAACCATGGTGCTAATGACTGAACAAGGTTATTTAAGGTCATTTAGGACCTCGATTAATGGGTCGCATCTAGTCATCTACTAGTTACTGACTTAAACACCTAAACTCGGGGAAAAGCTCCCAAAATCAGGGAATGCACCCCCAAATCAAGGAATGAGACCCCAAAAAAAGGAATGCTTCTTAGGGGTGACTCAAGTGGTTAATTTAGATGGGGTTTGTCCCACTATATTCATCAAGTCATGGTCTAGGTTACTAGATAGAGGGTTTTTTGCTCTATCCAGAAATGAGAAAGGGAAATATCTAAAGTAGAAGCCCTCTTTAATTCTACAAAAAAGGATATACAAGAAACTATAAAACTATAAAACTCTACAGAGAAAGAAAGGAGCGCAAAATTTGAAACCTTGGAAAACCTTGAATCCATGATCTTGCTTTTGTTTTCGTGATCTTACTTTTCTTTTGTTCCTTTATGTATCGATAGTTGATATGCCAATTTTATGGCTTTGGTTGGTAACATGATGCATTTTGAGTAATGTATTAACTCTGTTAGGGTTTTGGTGTTTGTCTCCACCTTTATTTGCATATTGGTAATATTTTTATATATACACATAGGTACATTGAGTATCCCACTGATCCTGTTCTACTTCAATTGATATATCAAGAATGATAAAGTGCTCAATGATTTTGATAATATCAATTGAAACAAAAAATACTTTGGTAGAAACTTATTACATCTATTTTGCAGTAGTTAATATATCTACTAGATCATTTTTTTTTGTCAAAGTTGGATTTGTGTTAGATATGTCGAATATTTTCCCCAATTCCATACTAAATGGCCTATAGATTATGAAAATGAGAAACTCTTAAAAATGTATTGATGAATATTTCTCACCAAACAATTCTATTAGATTAAAGAGAAATAGAAAGGTTGTCCCAATAGTTGGATTCATTGTAGGATTTGTTTTTTTCTCTTGGGCTATTAACAATGATCAAGTATTTATGTTGTTGTCCCTAGATCTCATATTACAAAAATCTCTACTATAACAATTTTTTTTCTATTTTGATATATTTTATTTATAGATTTGATTTATTTGGTTGGCCCTTTTAGGGAATGTGAAGCCTGAAATTCATTGTTTCTATTTTTTCTTTTGGATAAATTGTGTGCGGGAAGATAGTTTAGAAGAAAGTAATATGTGTCCAAGTTGGGCGGTGAATGCTAAGGAGAAAGGAGAAAAGCGAGGCACCATTAATTTCCATGGAAAATAGAATCACAAGTTTTGTGGAGAGGGTAGAGGTGGATAGATCCAGATAGCATGGATATGACAAGGGTACAGATGTCAAGCTCTCTACTAATGTTTTGTGGATTCAACACCTTAATCACTCATCATTAATATTATGGATCTCATGGGCCCCAAGTTATTGGCATAAATTTCTAAGATCTCATTTTTTTCTAAACATATTTCAAGGTTGTAACTTAACTCAAATCAGAAGAAGAAGAGGTAGGAGAGGGAGGAATGGAAGTTTCTTAAATGCAACAATATTACATTAATTTCACTAATTCTCTATTCCAGGAGGTATTTACACTACTACATATGGCTCAAAAGTCCCACGAAACAGTTAAAATTGATGTTTTCGTGGAAAAACAGTTTAAATTTTTGGAAAAATTGAAAATTCCCCCGACGATCGTCCCTATAGCCACGGATGGACTTTTCATCTCTATAGCCACGAAATTTCGTGGCTATAGCGACGAAAGCTCATGGCTATAGCCACGAACTTTTGTCGCTATGGATTGCATCTGTATTTAATATAAAAATATCAATGTTCTGGTTAAACAATTTCAATTTGTTTCATTAAATCATAAAAATAAGTATATATATTTTTTATTAAATATAAAAAGAGGTTTGAAAAACCTCTAGGCAAAGTGACATAGATAATAATAGTTGTTAATATTAATCTGACAAATAGTGATAACATACTGTATTTTAAATCATGAAAACAATTCTACATCAAATTTGATTATTTTGAACAAAAAAATTGTTTCATTAAATCATAAAAATAAATTTTTTTATATCAAATTTAAAAAAAAAAGAGATAAAAAATCTCTAACTAAAGTTATAATGATAAATGTCATTAATATTATTCTTATAAAATGATACAACATGTAGATCTTACAATTAAAAATTATCACAATTCATTAAAGAGCTTGAAGTTCAAAACTAACTTTTTTTGTTTCAAGATGATGGTTGCAAATGTTAATTTTTCATATAAAACATCATAAATTGAAGAAAACATGTCTTTGGTATTGTATTAACTTTTAGGAATTATTGAAACTTGGTGATAACTAATAAGACCTAAATATATTCATTAAACATGTTTGTGAAATCACCTTGAACTATACTTTTTTCTCTACCATGATTTAGTCCAAACGCTTCTCTAAATAAATGTCATTAAATAACTAGAAAGTTAACATTGTTGGCCAATTACGAAAAACTAGAATAAAATGATACGTACACAACATAAATGTTGAATAAAAATGTAAATATCTCTGGCATTGCCACCACCCCAATTATCTTCCCCACTTGGCATGATAACATTGTTTTTTCTCAAAATAGATGGCAGGTGTGAGGGGATCTTACATGATCCCAAAGGAATTTAAGTACGATAATGAAGCATAAGTACTTGTTCCATACTAAGTTTTATTGCGCAGTCTAGATACGGGAACAAAAAACATCCTTGTTTTGGGGGATTCAATGACAATTATTATCAATGATGACGACGATGATGTTGATGATCAATATGGTGATGATGATGATTACAATGATGTTTTTTACAATGATGATGTTGATGATAATAACATTGATGATGATGATGATGATGACAATGATTATGATAAGGATGGTGATGATGATGCTACTTATGATGATGATGTTTACAATGATGTTTTTTACAATGATGATGTTGTTGATGATAACATTGATGATGATGATGATGATGACAATGATTATGATGGGGATGGTGATGATGGTGTCGATGATGATGATGCTATTTATGATGATGATGACGTTGTTATTTATGATGATGATGATGATGATGATGATGATGACGATGATGATGATGATGACGATGATGTTCTCTATGACAACGATGAGTCTTAATGCATTTATAACCATGGTTTAAGGAAAAATACAAGGAATTAGATCCTAAACCAAGACTCTTGGGATAATGGGATGTGATCGAGGCCTAGTACTACAACATAGGCCCTCTAAAAGGGATCTTTTGCATACAAGTGGGATAGGGATGCCATTAGAAGTTTTTATGCAATTTAGGCATGGGTCTCGAGGCCTTGACCATGATTAGGGGAGTAAAATAAGCTTACAAGGATCTATTCCATGAATTAGGCCTCAAACCACCATACAGACCATATCATTGGCCTCTCGATGGAATATATAGCTCAAAAAAACATTAAAAAAAAATCCTCCATACCAAGCACGTTAGCAATGCTAGCATCGTAGGGGGCTGGGCATCAAATTTTGTTGTTCAACACTTGTCGCAACAACATACATGTATGGGATGGAGGGGAAATGGAAATAGGCCTAATTCAACTAGAGCCTTACAACTCGCTGTATGTTTGAGTCTCGACAGTCTACCTTTTAAATTGAACCATAGCAACAAAAGAAATTCATTAATGGCTCGATTTGCAAAAATTCTAGATACATGAGTAATTAAGAGCTCGAGGCTATAGAATTTGTTTTGTTTTTTACCAATCCATGATTTGTTGAATTCGTAGTCACAGGCATGATCAAATCTAAGTTATTTAATGAAAGAATTAATGTATCTACCTCTATGTCGAAACTATAATATAATAAACAATAAACATAATAATAAATAAATAATAAATAATAAATAATAAACATAATAAAAAATAAAAAATAATAAATATATAGAAAATAATAAATAATATAAAAAATAAAAATAAAACAAAACTTCAAAACATAAAACATATAATTCATTATAACATTACATTCCGGCTAAATATTGGTTCACTTACCTGCATCCGTCGACCACTTACCATTTTCTGTCCTGTGGCTAGTTACTAGCTCAACGAGTCGAGCCTGAGGTCACAAAGGGGAAGAGGAAGAGAGCTCCATCCTGTGTCTAGTTACCAGCTCAAAAATCGGAGCCCTAGGTCACCCGGATCCGTGAGGTCGCTAGGACGCAATGGCCCCCAAATCGGTGAGAACCTCTTCTCTGCTACGAGAAAAAAGCCTTTGCGAAATGGTGTTAAGTTGCTAATTATGATTAGCATGGTCATTATTTTATCCATACTTGTCGCTTTTCTTCCCTCAGCCATCCACCGCGTCCAAGCCACTCCAAAATTTGTTTTCCTAGTTGTCGCTCCCTTCCCTACTTTGTTCTCATGTCATTGGTTGATAGAGAGGTCATGGTCATGTTTGAGACCCTGTTAGAGAGCCAATTGAGGGTTTTCAAGACACTTCACCAACGCCATTGAGGGTTTTCATTGAAACTCTTGAGGGTTTGAAGTTTGATCATCTCATCTCATCTCTGATTGGCCTACCCGTTGCAAGGTATTTTCTCTATTATATTCCTGAGTTACGCTTTATTTCAATATTATATGCCTGATTTATCTGCTCTACTTTTGGATCTCGAGGGGTTGATATTATAGTATCTTTGAGTTTCTCATGATTTCTAACCTCGTTCTCTGTATTACTATTCTCTGCAGGTTGAATCTTCCTCCCCCATCCCCCATTGTCTGCATTTTTCTTCATGGAGATGAGACCAATTTGGGCTTCTAATTCCAGGTAGGTGTTATTTATTATTTCATCTTTCCCTTTCTTACTATAAATTATTGTCTCGATGCACAAAAATGCACTCTATGCCAATGTCGGGTACTATGGTTAACTTGTCAAAGCCAATGCAGCAAACAAATGGTATATCAACACAATTGAGCCATCCTCCTTACACAATTGAGTCGGATGGGAGTAGATTTCACCAGGTGCTTGCCTCTAAGACAACAATCAGTGTGCCTTTCTCATCAGTAGATGTAGCTGCACAATTTCCTGATGAACTTGGATTAGGAGATTCAATTTCCAACAATAATAGCTTAGTTTTTCCTTCAAATAACACACCTAGTAACATGACAAATTATAGCTTTGTATCATCTGCTAATATTAAGGTGCAAAAAAGTAAGAATACAACCAGGTATGCTCATTCCAGCAGTACTAGAAGTAGTGTTGAGAATAGTGCTTTGGCACTTAGAACAAATATTGGCACATCGAGCAGCCAATCTCTACATGGAAGCTGTGTTGTTGGTTCACCTTTCCAATATCAAGGAAACGCTCAACAGACATCAGGGAAATATCCCCACCCAATTGGTTACATGGAGCAGAGAGGAAATACCCAACAACAGATGGGACATAAGACAAGTGCTGCAAATGAATGGTCGGGGCAAAGCCATAGGAAAATAGGGGGCCAAGGAAGATCCCAGATGTCAGGGGAAAAAAACTTCACAACTTCAAAGATAAAGCAGGTTTATGTTGTGAAGCCATCGTCATCTCCAAGTAATGTGGGTAATGCTGTGACACTGCTGTAAGCTTTCCTATTTACCAATAATTTGCAGAAGCTACATTGGTTCAAAAACAATTAATGAGTGAAAGAAGTTGCTGTAAAATGTGATTTTTATGAAGTTCATAGAGAGTAGCTGCAACAAAGCTCTTCATGTTCTTTACATGATTCAATTTGTCAATCTTACAGGCTATTTAATCAACATCTTGTGCTGGATTCAATTTGGGTTTCTACAAAGGTTTGTTCAAACATAGGATGTCGATGGAATGGCTTTCTAGTATTCCTATTATTTTCTCTGATGTTAGTTGTAGTGTAATGGTCCAAGAATCAATTTCATCTAGTGACAGGCTTCGAGTTGTAAAAAAATTGCTTACATCATTGTGGCTCAAATTGCAACTTATCTGAGGCATATTTTCATCTGATGCCTCTTTTATTTAAACTTTTTCCAATTAGGTCTTGTGATGGCATTCCTTGCTATTTCACAATCCGAGTTTATCCAGTCTTATGTGAATCTATTGTTTTGTTAGAGGTTTGGGCTCCAAGTGCCTTAATAGTTGAGTTGGGCCTAAATGTTGTCCCCTTTTTCTTAATTTATATCAATCCTTGAGTGATGAGAAAAGCAAATATAGTTCCAACTTTTCTGAAATATATTAATCTTTCTGCATGATACTAGATATTGGTAAAATTATATTTCCTCTACATACTAGCATATTCAGCTTGGTATGTTCAATTCTATCCTAACCTCTTAGAAAATTTTATTTTGGGTATTTTTCTTATCTAATATTGTCTCTAAATTTTTGAAAAATATCATTTGCATGCCCTAGATGTAGCTCGAAATTGATTGTAGTTACTAGAAACATATGCAATAGGAAGAAATTGCTTAGCTTTTCTTAGATTGAAGCCATTTTATCTTTTGTACAAGGATGTTTTTTAAGGGCGATTGATTAGAAGATTATTAAGTTCTATAAATCATAAAGATAAAAGGTTGGAGCCATTAGCAAGTAGCTAAATTTGAATTCAGGTCAGCTCAGTTTGTGGAATTTGCATAAATAATGCCTGTTATCAATAATATCCTCAGTTGTAAAGTAATTTGAGTCCATTATTATTGGGGATGCAATCTTTGAAATCTTCATCAGGATATTGACAGTAATTAAAGCTCATATTATGAAAGAGTGAGCAAGTTGGGAATGGAGAGACTTTGTTTGAAAACATGCAATGATATTCTGATATTTTGATTTGGATAAATCTATCTGGAAAGGGTGACCCTTTAAGGAATTTACTGAATCAACTTGCTGTATAATCTGAAAGTTGTTGCCATTGTGACTGAAGGTTTGATTCATTTTGCAGGTAGAATACATCCCGTATGCATCAAGTCGACCAATACAAGCAGCAGCTGAGGCCCCAAAGGAGGCTCTCCCACTTGATTGTAGGCCCAGTTTCAGCTCTTCCTGGAGAACCAAAGATGAATTCAAGGTATCTACAGATGATTCCTAGTTCAGGTGCATTTGAGTTTGAAAAAAAAAAGTTGTAGGAAACAGATAAGAAAGTTTCATGTACAAGTATATCTCTCTTGCTCCTTGGTTGGGGACAATCTCACATGGTGTATGATGACTACCATGGTGTGGATGATAAATGACAAAGGCTAGGCTGGAAATAATAGTAAGGTATACCTTCACGAGAGGTGTGTTCCTTGAAATAAACAATAACTTCATATTATTTTTCCAACTGTTTCTTGGCATTGTATTTTGTAATCTTATATGTATTTAGGAGAAGGATTGCATCTAGTAGAGCAAACATCTTTGCTATTTAATGTGTTTGAATGTCGTTACTTGTATAATAACTCATAAGGGGAAAGGATCTGTTATTTGAACCAATTTTGCAAATATTGTTTTGGGGAATATATGGCTAAATTAGAGAGGCTCCTAAATCTCTCTAATGGCTCCTAAATCTCTCTAATTGGTGGCTGAATTATGGTTGCTGTACGAAATCCGATTGGCAGCTGATGTATGGCTATTATAGAATTCTGAATACACAAGCAATAGGTTCTCCACACAATTTGAGTTTGTCTCAAGTCTTCCTGTTAGGTGGTTGGAAAACTAATATTTGAAGACACAGGCTCTCTCAATCTTGAAATGGTGGCTGCTCCTTCAACTCCATGGTGGGATATGCTACCTTTTCTTAGTCGGCTCTATCCTAGAAGCACCAAGATTGTTTTAACTTGTGGCTATAGGAACATCTTCTTTCAACATCAACTCACTTCTTTGATCCCATGGCTTCCATACAGTCAACTTTACTAACCCATTAATCTAATCATGCCTTTCTGATTTTCTAGATCATCATGCAATGCAATAGAAGGGCATATTTGGCAGACAAGCCCTAGGCACTTGCTCCAATACCATATTATAAAACTAGAAACAATAAGGTTACATAAAAGAACAGGAGAGATAAACATAATAACTCAATATGGTGTTAAGAATAAAAGGTGCACATATTACAATGGAGTTCATCTCCCTATATACTAATATTCACTGTGCAAATTATTTCCATTTATGAATGTGGGATAAAATGATCTACACATAAAGTGAATATTAGCGCAACGTAACATCAAAGTGATTTTATTACATAATAAGCTTTATATTCTAACAGTATGATGTTGGAGGAAAGGGAGTCTACTGTAATGGCCAAATGCCTCATAGCATGTCACATACATTTAGTGTGGTGCACTCACCTGCTTGTAATTATATGGAAAGGGCAATTAATAATGCTTCTTGAGGATATGAATGCCCAGAATTTAAGAATGTGGAAACTACATTACTTGCAAAGAGCAAGGACCCTGATGGCAGATGCTTGAAAGCCATCCATTCTTATGGAGGTACAATTTTCATAAGAATAGATTCTCTTCCAAAGTGTTGGTCCATTTCCAGTCTTGCCATTAGGTTTGAGATTGTAGGGTTAGTTTGATGAAGAGTAATCATGGATCAAATGTTGGACCCTTTCAAGAATAATATTGTCCGTTTTGGTTAGTCCATATCTGGCCTTCAATTCTAGCCACGATATCTTATCCCTTGTGTTGTTGTTTTATAGGTCCTTGGCTATGATGATACTTTCTGTCGTAGAAACTGAGAACTTACATCCTAGGGATCTTAGCCATATTTTTCCCCTCTTGCACAAGGAGAGGCACCCACTAACTACATTTTCCATTAAAATAAATTAGAGCTCTTAGGGATTGGTTTCTCCATGATAGGAATGGCTTTGTAGCTACCCAAGCTTTATGAATACTTTGGGCCTCAAAAGAGCCTTTGATATTAACCATGGCAATTGTGATGATAAGAGATTGAAAATTGATACCTTTCCAGATTAATGCATAGAGGGGTTTTCAAAGAAATACAGTTTCTTAGAAGTGTACCTTGCAGGCTTCCTTCCCTTCCAACCCTAAAGTGCTCATTTAGCACATAATGGTTAGGCTTGTGTATGGGTTTTTAAGACCCCTATACAGTCCAATCTCTTGAAGTGTAACACAACTCCTAGTTGAACCTATGAAAGCCTTTACCAATAGATCTGTTGAGCTAAAAAAAGGAGTACAAATTAGTTGTGTTCACTGTACTGATAAAAAAATTTCACTCACAGTCCAATCTCTTGGAATGTAACACAACTCCTAGTTGAACCTATGAAAGCCTTTACCAATTGATCTATTGAGCTAAAAAAAAGAAGTACAAATTAGTTGTGTTCACTGTACTACTAAATCTTATTCACTCACATAACAAAGGAGTACACATTAGTTGTGTTAACTGTACTGCTTACAAGTTTTGTTGATTTCAGTACCATGTTTACTCAACTGGTGATTCTAGGCATCTTTGACATTTTTCTAGAATTGGCTTTTTCTAGTCACCAAGATAGTTTGTTGATGTGAACAGGAAGCATGATGGATGTCAACTGTATTCCTCCTAAGGATTTTACAGTACTTAAGTTTTATCAATACATTCTTAATCTTCTGAAAATGACAACTTTCAAATTATCTTCATGAAACAATTCTCAATGAACAATAATAAGCAGGAATGTCCTGCTCATATCACCCAACATGGTCGCCTCGTGTACATGTTTAAACTTTAAAAGTTTCTTGCTTTCTTTGTGAAATGTATGATAACAAAACCTAGTTTCCCTTCAATTTCCATTGATATCTTAATAATACCTCCCAGGCTCCAAGACTGTATGTATAAATGCCCTGCTGGAAATGTCTGTATGTATATTTATATGGTCTCCCCAAACTAAAAATCTTACGTTAACAATTTCCAGTATGCTTTAGAATTTATGAGATACATAATTTCGTCTTCATTTCTATTGTCTCAAATACTAGATATTCTTGTTCACTAGACTTTTATTTCATCAGCAGAAATTTGCTTTTAGCAAATATCATTGACATCTAAACTTTCTTTTTTACTCGTGGTAGTTTTGTCTCAGCACAAACAAGATACAATGTCATTTATTCAAATGAGTTTATTGCTAATTGAGAAATTTTTAAACTAAATGATATTTTCTTCAGATTTCATCTTTACTTGTTGACAATTCTATCACAATGTGAATATGATTTCAATGTAGTTCTTCTTAACCCACAACTTCAATAACACTTAGTTCTTGTGTCGATGGTACTGTTTGGTTGACCAAATGTAGTTGTGGAATATTTGAAGTCTGTTTTGTGTGGCTTCATTAACACCAATGTGCCGATATGAGACCTATTACACCCATTGAAAGAGTGTATGTGATGTGTTTTTGGTGGAGTTTCTATAAATCAATCCTGCATAGAGTTCTGATATGAGTGGCTATATGTTTCACATTGGATAGTATTGTTGATTAGTGTATTGGTCTAGTTATTGCTAAACTTGAAGTGGTTAACCAACTCTTTAATATGCAAGCACATATTCATGTTCCATTATGAATATCTCCTACTTGTAGCAAGTGGACTATGATGGTAAGCTGCTATATTGATGGAATTATTTGCTTGTCTATTGATGAGACTTATTCTAGTGAACCTGTAATATATTGTACTTCATCTATTTGTACTTTAATGCTTTTGTACTTTATCCTTACCTGTTTTTGGGAAACTTTATCATCATCTCTATGCCTCATCCTTTTCACTCACCCAACTTTTTGTATTTTATTGGAAACTTGATCAACTTTGATCACTCCCTCCATAATTGTGTATTCTATATGTATATTTAATGCAAATGAGTGTACACTTGTTTTCTTGTGTATGAGTATATTTTTTTTCATTGGTGGTATTGTATATATATATATATATATATATATTGGTATCAGAACATTAAGATCTAGGCTTTTCAAGGGCTTTTCCTATCCAGTTTCCATTGGGACCTGCTGTCCACACAAAATCTTTCTTCAAGCTCTCTCCAAGTGGTTCAAGCAATTTATAGGCGGATCAACATCACCAATTCTTGTTTCTAGGCCATTGGTTAGTATGTACTAGGTAACTTATTTGTTCTTAGATAAGTTAACTAGTGTTTCAGATCAGCATCACCAATTCTCTGCTCAAATATATCACAGGTTGCATTTAACTGCTATAATACATCAATTGTATCATGCCATTCACCTCAGATTTTCTTTAGCCTATTAGTTGATGGGAGATTCTCTTTTGGTATTTTATGTTCATTCATATTGATGAGTTTTTTTATGAGTGTGCATACAATATTTTCATTAAAACTAGTTTTTTTTTTAGCTTTAGTCTTGAAGGATTCCGTTAAGGATGAACCCTTCCAGCAAGGATTGAAAGCTCTATCGGCTATAGTCAAAGAGTAAAATCATCGTATCCTTGATATTATTGGGAATAGTCTTCTTGACTGTGCTTAACAACTCTTGAGCTGCTTTGGCAATGGAAGATCTTTTAGTTGTTTCTTCTAAATTCTCCTTAGGCCCTCTAAAAACATGGGTTGAGTGAATCAGGGTTCAGGTTACAAAGAAACTTCCACTTCAACAATCCTTTTCTTCAATTAAATATTCCTCTTGCTGTTTGTTTATAGAATGTTTCAAGTTTCAACACATCTTCAACTGCGTCATGTATTCGCAAAGCTCGGATGGGTTCTAAGACCTACAGTATCTACCACAATGTTTGGTCCTCTAGAAGTCTTTTTCCTTTAGCTCTAACTCTATCAAACTATAGTTTTTTGGCATCCTTATCATAGCTTGCATGGCATAGAGTAAAAGAGTTATACTCTAGCATAGTTAGCTCATTTTGCAATATTTCTTTAACTATCAACTTGTTGTCTTCTATTTTCGTAATTGCCCAGGTTGGCAATTTGTCAATATCATCAATTTCCATGACATTTGCATTGTTTTTGGGTCCTTTAGATTGTTCCCCTTTATTATGATTCAAGGAAATTTTCCTTTTGGGGACATGGGAAATAGTGTGTCCAACTTCCTGTTTAGATTTGTAGGGACCTTTCCCATCATTGCCATCAACACCTTCATCTGCATTTTTCTTATGACTATCCCTACATGGAAAGGAGGCATTTTTCTTGGGAACAATGACTGCATTCTTGGAAAAGTGAGAAAGTGATCCCCCTCTTCCATTGACTCTAGATTTACTTCTTTGTCTTCCCTTGGGGTTTGGTTCATTAATAGCTCAACATTTTTTCTTCTTTTGGGGAATTTTCTTTTTAGACAGAGTATTGGAGCTTACGTAGGTGTAAATTTCATCGTGCATAGTAGGGTTCTTGATCTTGACACTAGGGCCACGAGTGAGAGTGTATTGACCTTATGGGATCCTTGAGCTTCTATATCATAATCCTCATTGTCTACAACACCTCTTGCATGTTCATCTTGCTTAGGGAAACAAGTACTATAACCAATTGCAATTATATGGGATTTAAAAACCCCCTCGAGAGTGAAACCCTTGATTGTCTTCACTTCCTTTTAAATCAAATGAATTGAAACCTTCAGCTATTTTAGCCAAATGGGTAATACCTTTGACAGTGAACGATGTTAGTTTTTCATAATTTACTTCAATCTGATCTAGGATCTTAACTGAGAGAACAACATGTACAACATCTACAACATATCAATCATGGACACAATAATGTATGCACACAAGAGACACAAAGTTTACTTGGGGAAAACCAAAAAGGTGAAAAACCCCAATAACTTCCTCAAAGATAGATAGATCAATGATACAACCAAAGTACAAGAGATAGTCTTCTCCTAGCAGCAGAGCCTCCTCCTCACAAGTGCGCCACTTTTTGAATGAGAGAAGCGTGAGTAATGAGTGATCAAATAGAGATCTCCCGGTCTCTATTTATACTTGTCCTGTCCTGCCCAATAAACTAATGGGGCCTACATGTCTAGCTTAACCCATGGTTAACTTAATCCGGGCCGACCCCACACTTGGTGGTCTAATAACCCTTTTACCCACATGACTCATACAGGGCCGACCCCATCAATGTGGTCTAATAACCCATCGGCAAGTTAACACACTTGTGACACTTGTCAATACAAATGACGACACTTCCTTATAGAGGAATAACACATCTCTATAAGGGTACAATAAATATATATATGAAATACATTCTGAAGTTACATATACATCAACACTCCCTCTTAACTAGGAAGGTATTTCTCGACATAGATCTGCTAGTGCAAGTCTTCTTCTCTGGATCATCATCCTCAAATCATCGTCATCGTCACTGTTGTTGCTATCTCAATCAATCTCTAAATCTACTTGTCATAGGAAGTTCTACAGAGCCAGTCTTTTTTCATACTGGATGTAGGCTCACCACCTGTAGGTCTTCATCATCACTAGTCATACTGTGGAATCCTCAGGACTCATCATGTGCATTTGCAAAACCTCGCAAGAGCATCCCAGGCCTTTTACGAGTACACAGCTCAACCTCTCGGATCTCCAAGGATCTTTTACATGCCACTGCACAACCTGTCCACGACCACATAGTACCTGATACTCACTATACATCCAACTGATGTATATCATCACATGATCAACCTGATCATCATCATCAATGCGACCAATCCATCAAGTAAGTACACATCAGGATTGATTACACTGCCTCTGCAAAACCTGCAAGATCTCTCAGGATTGATTACATTGCCTCAGCAAAACCTACAAGAGCATCTCAGGACTGATTATATGCCTCTGCAAAACCTGTGTACCAAGCTATCACATCAATGTCTTTATATCACCACATAGTCCACGGAGCACAACCCAAATGCACACACACAGCACTTACACTCACCATGGGAGGACTAACCTGCCACCATGTGAAAGTCTCACAGCACTTACACTCACCAGCATGGGAGTACCAATGTACTACCATCTGGGAAAGGCTAACAGCACTTACATCAACGACCATGGGAGGACCAACCTACCACCATGTCGAAAAGGCACAGCACTTACATCAACGACCATGGGAAGACCAACCTACCACCATGTCGGAAAGGCCCAACACTTACATCATGACCATGAGAGGACTAACCTACCATCATGTCAGAATGGCCCAGCACTTACATCTCACCATCGGAGGACTAACCTGCCACCATGTGAGAATGGCCCAGCACTTACATCTCACCATGGCAGGACTAACCTTCCACCATGTGAGAATGGCCCAGCCCTTACATCTTACCATGGGAGGACCAACCTACCACCATGTAAGAATGGCTCAGCCCTTACATCTTACCATGGGAGGACCAACCTACCACCATGTAAGAATGGCTCGGCCCTTACATCCTGCCATGGGAGGACTAACCTACCACCATGCAAGAATGGCCTGGCCCTTACATCCTGCCATGGGAGGACTAACCTACCACCATGCAAGAATGGCCCAGTGTGCATCTGTGTCTTCGGACTTCATCACTTCCCTCTGGAAGGCATCTCGATCTAAAGTACACCAAGTCTCCCTCTGAAGTATTCAAACTTCACTCTGGCAAGCGGCTTGGTCAACACATCAGCTATTTCCTCGTCTGTCGCAACATACAGGAGCTTCACAACTCCCCTCTGCACCATATCCCTGATATAGTGGAACTTGATCTCAATGTGCTTCGACCTGTCATGGAACACTGGGTTCTCTGACAACTTCACACAACTCTAGTTGTCGCAATATATACAGGTAGCACTCAACTGGAGATCAAACAAATCAAATAGTAGCTTCCTAAGCCATACTGCCTCACAACTAGCTTAACAAGCTGTGACATACTCTGCTTCAGTTGTACTCAGTGCCACACAAGACTACTTCCTACTAAACCAAGAGATGACACCTGATCCCATACTGAAGCAGCACCCCGAGGTGCTCTTCCGATCAATGGCACTGCTTTCCCAATCTGAATCAACATAACCCTCCAGGTTAAACTTTTGATTCACCTCATACTTGAGCCCATAATCGACTGTACCCTTCAGGTACCTCATAACATGCTTTGCAGCTATCAGGTGAACATGTCTCAGATCTGTCAGATACTGGCTCAAGGTGTTCACCGCAAAGCAAATGTTTGGCCTTGTATTCCTCAGGTACATCAAGGACCCAATCATCTGACGATACATCATAGCATCAACCGGCTCAGAAGAAGAATCACACAGAAGTTTCAGGTTCAATGCCATAGGTGTGGTCATGGCCTTCCAGTCCATCATCCCAAAACTCTTCAGGATCTCTACTACATACTTCCCTTGTCCAAGGAAGATTCCATCTGCACTCTGCCACACCTCCATACCAAAAAAAATAGTGCATCATTCCCAAGTCCTTCATCTCTAACTTGGTAGCAAGCATCCGCTCCGTGTCGGCAATCAATCTATCCTCACCTGTAACAAACAGGTCATCCACATACAAAAGTAGTATCACTGGATTGCCTTCCTCAACCTTGTAGTAAAGGTTGGAATCCGCTTTACTCTTGGTAAAGCCCAAACTGGATAGAAAGATGTCTATCCTACCATACCAAGTTTTGCACGTATATGACTCTCTATCATGTGTCTCAGAACCAAGTGGCTTCTCCACATACACTTCTTCTTCAACCACACCATTCAAGAAAGCTGTCTTGAAATCCATCTGGTGTATCTTCCACTTCATCACTGTAGCCATAGTAAGTACTAATCTAATGGAAGTGTATATGGCTACAGGAGCAAAAAGTCTCTATGCTACCACCTGCAGCATGCTTGATCTTGTAGATCCTCTTGGAAGTCACTACAAACTCCCCTTCAGGTCTTGGGACTGCATCCCAAACATCTTCATGATCGACTAGTACTCCTCGATCATGGCATTCTTCCCCGATCTTGGGAACTTCAATATCTTCAACATTTTCAATAGATAACTTTGTTGCTGAACAAATGTTGTAGTCCTTCTTTTGTAGGTGATGGTATACAATCTTTCCTACACAACAAGTTAAATTCCATGATTAGAAAACATCTTATAGTTTTCAGAACAAACTCTTACACATAAAGAAATATGTCATACAATCATGCAATTATCTTAGCCAATGCTTCAATACAACATTTATCCATATCCTGTAACTTTCTAGATGCCTTCCAATCTCTACCAGAACATTGTTAAGAGTGTGCACAACTCCCAACATGTCAGCAAAGAGGTTTCATTCTAGATAAGTAGCAATGGAATGTTGTACAGTGCCATAGGCCACTTACCCATGTATATTAGTAGTATATTGTTCATCAATGCAACTATTCTAATATGCATAATACATAACCTAATTCTAGGAACATCAGTATATACATTATTGAATAGTATTGTTTAATCAATAAAATATGCAAGAAATGATAATTTAAATACTTTTCTTTGTTTGTTTGTTGGGTTGACTCCCTCTCGATCTTTGCTTCCTTGCAGGAAAAACTGGAGTGTGCTCCCTCTTGATCTTTACTTCCTGGATTACTTGTTCTTGAACTTATATACATCACTATGCATGCTTATTAGAATCATCATTGTGTTATCCTCGAGGTCTCATACATAATCACACATTCATTAGTATATTCTATCAAAACACAATAATCTTAATCATGTATCGTCATGATCATTTCAAACATAAATAATAAGCGTTAGTATTCAAGGTTTATATAGGACTCTTATGGTTGGTCATATCATCAATTATGGTAAGAAACATAATATGTATACAACCATAACTATTCAAACCTATGATTCCATGAATAATCATTATCAACAACACAACAATATAAGATCCTATCATAAGGTAGGATTCTAGCTTGATATAGGAAAACATACCTGGATTAGTATACTTGCTTAGTTATGTCTAACATACCTAAACAATATCTTCTTTGTTCTCTTCAATGATTTGAAGATCCCGTGCTAGAACCTGCATATCTCATAGGTTAAGCATAATAGAACAAAGTCATACATACCTTGTAAGTAGAACTTCTATGTGGTCAAAGATTATGGATGAGTCTTTGTCTTCATGTTGTCATGGAACTTGATCTGTCTTTCGTGATGTACCTATATCTTGTTAGCATACAACATCAACCTCATACAACACCACAATGCATTAGTACAATCATACAACCCTAATCAATGAATGTCTTCTATTATTCACATGCATTCATATTTTTACTAGGGTGATAAGACAATTCTAACATTAATCAAGATTGTACTAGCCTAAATAATATGAAGACAAACATATTATGAACTTAATCAAGAATCAGTTTTTAAGACATACATGTATCTCCTTAAGCCATACATGTCGAGATTTCTTGTAGTCTTCTTATGTAAGACCTTAGCCTCAACTCCCCTTGAAACTGGATCCGGAGCTTGATTAGGGTTTGTTAGAGAAACCCTAAAAATTCAATATTTGACTTTCACATTTCTGAATGGATGGATAGATGTGTCTCTTTGAGCTGATCAAACTTGCATACTTCAATTTTGAAATCTCCAAAATTTGACCCCTCAAAATTGCCTTTGAAACTTCCGAATTCACTGGACATGAACCCAAACTAGGGTTTTATGGAGCCCACCCTTCTGATCAATCAAAAGGTTTGATCCAAAACTCTAAAATTTTAATTTTTTGAGGATCTTTCAGCCGTGGTCATAGACTTCAAAAATTCGAATTTTTGTAGAAGCCCTAATTTTCCATTTTTCCGATCAAAGTCCCAAACTAGGGTCTGATCAAGCCCGACCTTCTGCCCAACCAAAAATTATGATCTTGGTCTCTAAATTTCTATTTTTATGAGTAGCATTCATCCATAGTCTCTGATTATAAAAATTCCAACTTTCTCCGAAACCCTAAATTCCAGAAGCCGTGAATGAAGGTGCTAAAAAATAATTATGTTTTGATAGAAATATGTACCTGATTGTTTCTGGTGTAACTCCGCACTTTTCGATCCACAAGGTCTGAAAATGTTTTTTTTGGTATCCTGACCTGTCATCTTTCCATCCCGACAGGTCTGACCTCAATTGGATTCTTTGAAAGAGAGTTATGCCAAGTGTCGCAACGTGACCTGTTTATGGGATAAAACAGGAGAGCAACCTTGAACGGAGTTCCACGTGTCACTGGTTCAACTTAGGCCTATGAAAAACTTTCCTGAGATAGTACAATCTGTGTACTACCTGTCACCTTTTACAAAATTTCATTTGGAGCTTCCTAGCCCAAGTTATGACCTTTTTTCCAAGGTCACCTGTTTTTGACTGAGATCTGGAAGAGGCAGAAACCCTATATTGTACAGATCATAAATCACAAAGTACAACGAATTAGAAGTTGTCCTTTGGATACAAGATACATGAGGATCCAAGCTTCGACTTGTAAAATTTTCAGATCCGAAAACATTTCCAAAATGGATTTATAGCAAAAGTGCTACGATGACTGGTTTTTTCTATATCAAGCCTTAGCATCGCAAGTGCAACAAGTGTCATACATGCCATATCATGCCTTCTTTCAGGCTAGCTCTGATACCATGTTAGTTTTTCAGAATTTTCTTCAATCTGATCTAGGATCTTAACTGAGAGAACAACATGTACAACATATCTACATCATATCAATCATGGACACAATAATGAAAGCACACAAGAGACACAAAGTTTACTTGGGGAAAACCATAAAGGTGAAAAACCCCAATAACTTCCTCAGAGATAGATAGAGAAATGATACACCCAAATTACAAGAGATAGTCTTCTCCTAGCAGAAGAGCCTCCTCCTCACAAGTGCGCCACTTTCCGAATGAGAGAAGTGTGAGTAAATGAGTGATCAAATAGAGATCTCCCGATCTCTATTTATACTTGTCATGTCCTGCCCAATAAACTAATGGGGCCTAGATGTCTAGCTTAACCCATGGTTAACTTAATTCGAGCTGACCCCACACTTGGTGGTCTAATAACCCTTTTACCCACATGACTCATACAGGGCCGACCCCATCAAGGTGGTCTAATAACCCATCGGCAAGTTAACACACTTGTGACACTTGTCAATACAAATGACGAAACTTCCTTATAAAGGAATAACACATCTCTATAAGGGTACAATAAATATATCTATGAAATACATTCCGAAGTTACATATACATCAACACAGGACGTAAAATTGAAAAGGGTAGAAATAAGTTGTTGCTTCTTTTTATGAAAAAAGAATTAGAAAACAAACCACTTTTCATATTAAAAGTATGTATATATTTTTTAATTTAAATTTAGTTTCTAATATAATATTAGTCAATAAATTCGAAGTTTCTTGTTGGTTACTTTAAAAGTATGTATATATTTTTGATTTTAAATTTAATTTCTAATATAATATTAGTCAATAAATTCGAAGGTTGAATTGTTTCCAAATTTGGGAAAACGTTTCTTCCTTGCGAATTTCCTTCAATTATACTAGTTTTGTTCATTTCTGTTTATTTTCTTGTAAATTTTCTCAAAAAATTTATATCTGAATTTCACATTTTCCTCAATCAGCTTACCCTTTCCTATTTTACTATAAAAATTAGTAAATTTTTCCAAACTCATTTCCAGAAAGTTGATCATGTGAAGAGAAAAATAGAGCTTATCTGGAAACAATTAGAGAGCTTGGCAGCTCATGCTGGTACTCATCAACCAATATACACGACTAGTGGGTATCATAGCTCCTCCATGCCCATAAAAGTTGTTCATACCCCACTCAGTGTCGTTTATTAATTGTATTTTTCAGGAACAACATTTCCCTTGACAAAAGGCATGCAATGCAAAAATAGGCCAAAGGACTATATATTCTTGTATCTACAAGAGAGAACCCAAGATATGAATTAATACCGTGAATGGTAAAAATAAAAGCTATTCGTACATTGTGCTTCAAGTGCTTTCAATCCATACTTCTCTTTCGATATTCTGACTATTAAAAGCATAATAGGAACATGCCACTAGTCTAAAATAACACAGAGCTCTAAAACTGTATGAAAAGGTAAGCCTATCAATGAAATACCAAAACTGATAGTGCATATGCTATTTTATTTCTTGATGAACTGAAGACCATTCTCATTAGAATATCGTTCCATAAATCTCATGAACCTATCCCATTCTCGTGGGTTCCTCATGATATATTTAGCTTCTATCCTTGAAGGTTTTCCATTCACAAAATTTGCACTCACATCAACTAACTGGAGCACTCCTTCATCAATCATATAAATTCCTGTAATATCTCCAAGTTCCCTAGGGAATCATATACATATGGTTGATTGAATGAAAATATGGCCATACCAATTGTGTCATTCCTTGACTTTGACAATTTGACATCTGGAACGCACTCTTTGACCGCACCTTGAATGAATTGAATAATTGGTTTTGATATCATTGTCACAAGAGTAGACTTGCGAGACCCTCATGTAGAGACCCACAGGTAATCTGGTAAATGCAAGATTTGGTCAGTGAATGTAGATCTTATCCTTAGAAAAGGTGTTAACACCCAAAAATTGCTCACTAGCTCATTTCCTTATTCACATGACCCATTTGTCCACTTTTTCACCATTTGAGCCTCTAAAGCCAACATAAGGTCACCAAAAGACCTTAATACACCCATTTTTCCACTCAAAATGAGTATTTTTCCTAAAAAAGCATGAAAAACCCTCAAAAAGGGTCCATAATTCCCAAAAATATTAAAAAGGGAATAAAAATAATAAAAATATTCAAAAAAGGAAAAAGGAGGGAAAAAGTACCTAAACCATGTTGGTCAATACCATTGGTTTCCTCAAAACCACAATGGTATTCCACACCACCAAAACCTATAAAAAGGTGGTAGGGGCTCCTCACTTTACATCCATCCATCTTCATATCCTCATGCTGCCAAAATCTCCCTTGAGCTTTTGGCCATTGTAGCAACCTTGGAGAAAGGACCCTTTGGAGTTTGGAGCTGCTCACCCTTGGAGCTACTCAACAACCTTCATCACTTGGAGGTATTATTATTGCAAGCACTTGCTTGCCCCCATTTTCAATGCAAAGTTATTTTTTCTATTTCTTGTTCTTGTTTTCAATTCAAAAGTTTATTATGATATGCACATGCTAGTTTAGTTTTAGTTTTAGATTCACAATTGTTTTTGCTTTAATATTTGAGACTGCTGCTACTAGTTAGCAGGTGCCCATAGCACTAAGCTTGGTTGCAAAACCAAGCCAATAGTTTTTGGTGACTCCGCTGCTTTCAAATTTTTAGATCTCACTTTTACTTTAGATCTTAGTTTTTGTTTGTATTAGTTAGTTTAATTCATAGATCTGCTACCCTAGACAGCAGATCCATTGCTGTTCTAGATCTTGGCCCATTTTATTGCCATTAACAGCCCGAAATTTTCAATTTTCGGGTTCGTTTTTCGGCGTCTGCGTACGCCTTTCACCTCGCGGCTTTTTTCCCAACAGTCACGCGGCTCATCGCGACTACGTGGCTCTTTTCCGCGCGGCTTCGTGGCCAATTAGCGCACTGCACATCGTGGCTTCGTGGACATTTTCTGCGCTGCACATCGCGACTGTGTGATGAAATCCTGTGCTACACATCGCGACTGTGTGACGAAATCCCGCGCTGCACATCGCGGCTTCGAGGCTGAAACCCGTGCTGCCCATCGCGACTGTGCGACTGAAACCCGCGCGGTCCATCGCGGGTGTTCTATCAAAACCCGCGATGCCAATTTTTTCCATTTGGCCAATCCGTTTAAAAAATTAATTTTTTACTGTATTTTCTGCCCACATAGCACATTTTACAGTATTAAAATTCCTGCATATTTTATAGCCATATAAAAATTTTACTATTTAGAATGCATCTTTGAAAAAGTCTTTTTAAAAATTTTCAGAAATTGAAAGAAGGATTTATTTGCATTTTATCTAGATTAAAATTTTGCTGTTTACTTCCTTGATATTTTGCCCATAGCAATTTTTGAAAAAGAAATCCATTTATTTCTTGGAAAAAGTTATATTATTTGCTTTCCTATTTCAAAAGATCCTTTGTTTTTTGAATATTTTCTGCAAAGCATTTACTTTTTCAATTTCAGTTTAAAATACCACACGTGCACCCACTCAAACACATAATTTAAACTGAGCCTTAAAATTTACCCTAACTTCAACCAACTTTTAACCCCACTTGGGGAGCACTTAAAAGAACTTTGTATCTAGGTAGTATTGAGGGGATAGGTGTTCCAATAACACCCCTCAGTTATTACATTTGAGACATAGTTGTTGTCCATTAGGGAACCAAAATCTCCTAGTATTTTTTGGCACGGTCATAACCAGTTTATCGGAAGGCCTCTCCCCTAGGAGGGTTGAAGTCGCGAGGATGGTTCCGGAAGCCTGAGTGGAATACCGAAATCCATTCAGTAACCGAAGGGCTACCATTTGCAGTTCACGGGATATCCCTGTATGGGGGTATTGCGGTAAAAGGACCAAACGACAGATTTACCTTTTCTGGACGTGTCATGAACGGAGTATCCTAGTTGCCATTCTTTAGGATTGATTACCTGGTGTCCCTCCTGGTAGGGGGATATCTAGCCGTTGATTCAACACTCAATATTGTCTGACTTGGATTTCATCACCTTGCAGAGAATATCGTTTGTTGATTCACAATACTTTTAGTTAGGTGCTTGCATGATACAATCCACCTTTGGTCTAGTAGCACCTCTTTTTTCTAGAAGTTGTTTGCCTGTTGGTACTCTGACCATTTTTTGCATCCCTCCACTTATTATAGCACAACTGCTATAATAAGTACTTTTTGAGGTTGATTTTTTGGCCTGAGAGCCTTCATTTTCACTCCCCTTCTTGCACCCTTGGTTGCATTAGGGCTTCGAGTTTGTTTTATACATTACCACCTTACACTAAACAATTTTTACAAAAAAACTTATTTCTCACCATTGAGAATTTTAGACGCTCTCGTCGTCTTCAGGGTGAACCCCCAGAGTTCAGTCTACTTAGCTCTCCACATCACTGATGTCGAGCCTTATCCCTTGACTCGACACATCGTTGGTCAAACAGACAGTCATCCGATTCTGACACGCCTCACTTCACATCTGATTCTGAGGCAGAATCCGAAAACCCTACTGGGTTATTTCCAACCAAACTTATGGCTGGAACACCATTCGACCCACTGTTTACCAGTACCATAGGGGACACATCCACAAACCATTCTACTGCGGTGCCATCCATGGCAACCACCACCCCCTAGGTATGCCTAATATGGCGGACACTCCACCTTTAGGAATGCCCAACACAGGACTACCTCCTATTATGGGTATTCCCAACATAGGGGTCACACCCCCTCTGATTACCACAACCCAGATTCCAGGAATCACCACTACTATTCCTAACCCCGGTGTAACCCATGTTGCACTTGGAAACGCTGGTCCATACCAGACCACAGCTGGTCCGTCTGTTACAGCGCACCTTCACTGGCTCTGCAGCTAAGTGGTATATCGAGCAGCCCCATGGGACCCATGCCACCTTTACCTCCCTCGCCTCGACCTTCCTGCAGTTATTCCAGTTACCTATCCGTTATGATGTGAGAGTCGAGATCCTACTGTCTTGCAGACAGAACACGGCCACCCACATCACTGACCACATTCATGAGTGGTGTCGACACCAAAGCCTCTGCAAAATCAAGTTAGACGACTGTATCTTCTTAGATTGGTTTCTCAAATCCCTCCTCCCTCTCATTGCGAAGGATGTGGCATCCGAACGACCCCAGTCTAAAGAAGAGGCCATCCTCAAAGCCCAATAGTTTGACCTCATTTACGCCCAATCGGGTTATCTGTATACCATTATACCGGACGCCCCTCGGGGTGAGTCATCCCAACACAATGCGCCAGGGGCATCCCATGCCGCAGATGGCATCATTGGTCGTATGGCCTCGCATCCCTAACCCTTTTCCATTGCACATCCTAGCCATGGTCCCGACCTTTCGCGGGATACATCTCAATCTGGAGCAACCAATTCATATGATCCCATGGCACATCACCACCATACCCACGGACCTTCATGTCCACCTCAGTGCTTTGGTCATGCACCACTTGCATATGCCCCCCCAGCCGCACCTCAACCAATATATTACCCACAGCAAGCTACAACAACTAACCCAACACCTCCAATAGCTCAGGGTTACCAACAACCCCAGCAGGTAACTGGACCACCTCCAGCCCCACTGACTTATTATCCACCACAACCTGCTTGCGCACCTGCGGCGAACCAAAATCCTCCCACTGCTCAAGGGCAAGTGTACACACAGCACAACCAGCCCCAGCACCAAAACAACCAGCACAACCAGGGTGGGCAACAAAACCGTGGAAGAGGACGTAACCGCGGACACAACCAACAACAACATCAAGGTCCTCCACCTCCCAATCCTCCGCAAAATAATAACGCTGTGCCTCCCAACCAGAATCTGGATCGTAATCCCAGGCAGCCCAAAAACAATAACCTCAGAACAAACCATCCTTGTTCTATTTGCGGGGTCTATGGCCATTACACACATGCTTTCCCACATTTGGAGCGAGCTCGGCAACTCTGGACTAACGATGCCCATCGTCAAGGACAAGCGGCTCTTCAGCCGCCACCCAACCCTCCACCACCCCAACATCAACCTTTGGTGCTACAAAACCCCTTTCCAACCCAAGGCGTAGTGAACACTCAGCCGTTAGCTCCCCCTCAGGGCAATGCGCCACCACAACAAATCACTTATGCCGCTCCTGATCAACCCATGTTTGATTCAGATACCCACCACTTGTTGATGATGTCATCCGCAGATGCCAACCTCCAAACCCATCGGAACCAATATGGCTCCACCCCTGAAGCCCCTCCCGCCGACAAGAACACTAACGTTCATCCCATAGATCAGACGTTACGTATACCTCCGGCTCCACTCGATGGCGCTTCTAAAGCACCTCGCTTCCCACTTCGTCGCATCAACAGTAATCCCAATGCTCGTGCTGCATCGAATTACAACATTGTAGATGACTTAGCCCAATCCCTTGTAGCCATGTTTGCTGTAGAAGTCTTAAAAAACTGTCCTTCATAGCGCAAGACTTTGCTCTCTGCCATTGGTGCTATTGACCCCAATGATTCACAACTGATGGCATTCGATTCAAACTAGTCCGAACCACGCTTGCCTTCCACTTTAGCATTCCAAGTTTCCGTTTTCGTTCGGAATCTTGTCATCCATCGGTGCATTATTGATGAAGGGGCCTCTACATGCATTATGTCCACATTCGTTTGGCAGAAGTTGGGATCTCCTACTCTCCAGCAGTCCACCACTGCGTTGCGAGCCTACGACGGTCGTTTGGCTCAACCCCAAGGTCTCCTCGCCAATGTCCCCGTCCAGCTGGCTGGTAAAACCGTGCTCATTGACATAGAGGTCATCAATGCCCAAATTGATTATAACCTCTTACTTGGTCACAGCTACATGTACGCCATGCAGGCGGTTGCCTCATCCGTTTTTCATACCATGATGTTCCCCCATGAGGGACGCGTGGTCAAGGTCGACCAACTCACCTATTACGATCCCAAGGCCCCTGCTGCACCTGAAAATGTTCTCCCTATGGTTGAACAACCTGTTTGTGGTGCAACTACCTCGTTTGTTTCCTCCGTGGGACCCGAACTTTCCTCCGAGGCGTCGATGAATTCTACATTCCAATCTATTCCACCACCGTCACCGGAAGCCCACGTCGTAGACCTCTGTACTCTTTCACAAAATACACAAACACCTGACAATCAACCACCCTTGTTCCCTAAACCACCATTCGTCCCTAGTCACATCGGTGTTACACCCATCAACACAATCCCCTTTCTATTTCCTCCCTCAGGTGTAGTAAGCGCTCCGGTTATGGCTACCCTTAGTCTCCCCAGGATAACATTGGGATTACCCGTGTGGTATATTTCGCCTCCCGTTCCCCCGCCAACACCAAATGTCATCCTGCAACCGGTGCAACCCATTGTCACTTCTACCCAACCACCTCCTGGTATCACTACTCCTTCTTCATCTATGAATCCCCCTCCTCTCATCAGGCCCACTGGGGGCAGAGACCCACAACCATACACTATGGTACCCCCACCCAAAGTAGTTAAACCTCCCCCCGTGTTCCGTGCTCCTCCTAAATGCTCGTTGTGTGATGAGTTAGACCATCCAACCCATCAGTGTCCACAGTTACCTGCATTACAGGAACACATGCAAATGTTGGACGACAACCCCAACATCCCGGTGGTCAAACTCGACCCAAACCCCAAGCCTCGTGATAAGTCACTGCGCACCAACCACCCTTGTGCCATATGCGGTGTTTATGGTCATTACTCACATCACTGTCCTGATATCCCAGATTACAGAGCAGCGTTGTACGAATTGAATAACGTCGAATTAGAAATATCTCCTCCCCTCATTGAGGAAATCTACCCTCCCGTATCATCCTCATCCAGAGAGATTAACACCATTTATATGATCTCTTCGACTACCCAAACCTCGTCAACTGACTTGACCACTCACAGCTTCCGCAATGATGAAGAGATTCTCGAGGCTCCTACTGCCCCTGGTTACCCATGGAAAGACATGCACCATCGTTCATACTTCCTCCCAGAAGAGACCTCATCCCCCATCGCTACCCAATTCGCGGTTGAGTCCAAAGATTTCCTTCCTACTAAAGTCGACTGGTTTAAAGGTCCTATTCTTGCTCCTGATGCCTCTGAGGAAAATAACATGGCCAATATTTCTCCCGTCATCCACATCGACATCTCTGACCCACCTGGTGCCCTTCATACCATTACATTAGGAACCTCCCACAGTGAGCATGGGATTGGAGAATACAAAAAACTGTTCCAAGAATTCACTGATGTCTTTACTTGGTTAGATATCGAAATGCCTGGCCTTGACCCCGCCATTTATACGATCTCCACTGGATACCCCTCTGTCCGGTCGGCCCCTTCCATTGATCCCGTTCACACACATTTTCCACTCTGCAGAATCGAAAACCAATGGTAAAATATCCCGGAAATCGAGAAAGAGCTCTGACTGCTCTGCCAAACTCGCACGTAACAATGACACGTCATATGGGCCCCACGCCCTATTTATAGAAATTCCACCATTTTTCAAACAGCCATTCCGGTGTCATACGACGTCTGTTTCTCAAACCGTTGGTACCGTTGGAATCAGCACAGTGATAACTTCATGATAGATCTTTCCTTTTCCTGTTTTCATCAGGTCCATTTTTTGACCATTTTTTTGATGCCCTCGTCGCCTCGATTTGCGTGCCACATCGGCCGTCGTCCATTTTCGACAAGCCTTATATCGCCAGATTCAGTTTTTCGCGCTCATGATGATGCTTGAGATTATTTCTCGCTCTCACGCCCAGATTTTTTGGGCATTTTTTCCCATGCCCCCTCGTCGCCTCGGTTTGTGTGCCACATCGGCTGTCGTCCGTTTTTTACGAGTCTTATATCGCCGGATTCAGTTTTTCGCGCTCATGATGATGCTTGAGATCATTTCTCGCTCTCACGCCCATATTTTTTGGGCATTTTTCCATGCCCCCTCGTCGCCTCGATTTGCATGCCACATCGGCCGGCATCCGTTTTTGACAAGCCTTATATCGTCGGATTCAGTTTTCCGCGCTCGTGATGATGCTTGAGATCATTTCTCGCTCTCAGCTCCAGATTTTTTAGGCATTTTTTAAAATGTCACCTGTCACCTCGGTTTGCGTGCCACAATGGCCGTTGCCCCTTTTTGACAATCTTTATGTCACCGGATTCAGTTTTCCGCACTCACGATGATGCTTGAGACCTTTTCTCGCTCCCATCAATCACTTGTTGTTCAGTATAATTTTATCCCTTTTTCAGGCCGAGCAATCCCTTTTACGAAAAAGGCACTTAGGGAGTTTCTGTTAAGCTCTTTTCTAACTCCTAAAACAATGAAAAGATCGCCGAGCAATCTTGCTTCCTTTCATGCTCGCTAAACGTATCTGAAAGGGCGTCTACCTGGTATAAGTTTACCCCTTTTCCGGACCTTGTAGACTAATTACGAAAAAGGAATAATCTAGTCACATCAGCTAGAAGAGTTCTCCATTTGCATCATTTTATGCTTTTTCGGGCCTTGGAGACTAACTTACGTAAAAGAACACCAATGGAGTCCACTTACCGCTTTCAGACTCTCTAAACATGAAAGCGACCACGAGCAATCACCATCCTGGGCTCACAAAATCCACAGGACAGTACCATTTCAGAGTACACTTTAATCCCTTCTTGGAGCTCATTAAAACTACGAAGAAGGACCCAATGGTGCTTCTCGGTGCCACAACAGATCACGTCTACTCATAGGGCAGCTTCCCCATTAAGGTCGCCTTTGTTCAGAGTATTCTGCAGTATGTCACACTGAGAATCCCTCGACAACACCCATAAGATTGACCCCCCCCAAAGTCAAACGTACCCTTCAGTCCTTAAAAGCAGTGATACCCACACCTACAAGTCAGTTCCCTACGCTACCAGGTCAACCATGTCATCATACTCTGAACAAAGGAAGTTTGAGTCTTCCCATATATGACCCTAGTTACTTCCCATCCCCACAAGTATGTCAGTCCTACCATCAGTACTACCACACTTCAGTTCTACACCTCGCACTCCTATCAAGGAAACATCATTGCCTTGTTAGTTGTTGGTCTCCCTCTGTCAACGACAACCAAATTTATTCCAGAGGATAGACCTAGAGGTCCCTGTGTCTTGGACTCATCACCATTTATGATGAGTGCCTACGAATCATTTCGAGAAGAGTCCTCAATGCTTCTCCAAATGGTTGTTTCTCACATGCTCGACTTCAACACCTTGATCGCATCGTTGAGACTCGCACAGGGCATCGGTCCGTTCAGTTATTAGTCGAAGACCCCAGACACCATCTGACTCCTCCACATTTGAGAGTCTACCTATGGATACAACCAGTTATACTTTTCCTATAGATATCCGGGTTGCGCATGGCGACAGTATTCAGATGTACCCCAGTTTTATACTCCCTCGAGTATACAGTTACATATACTTCCCAGAGATGGCTCACAGTCATTACGTCCCTACAGATGTTGGACACCTTCAGTTTCAGCAGTTCATCAGTTATTCCAGTGTATAGTTATTGAGATCAGTCATGTCATGATCATGAGTACATCCCAAAATAATGTCCCCCCTGGACCATTACGATGTACCAGCAGATTTTTTATGTATTTCTCAGGTCCCCCTTCTTGGGACTAATTGTTTATATATGTCTTGATACGAGCATGGGTATGCCCGCCTCGTCCATTATCAGAGATTATTCCTCATTCATATTGAGGCCATGTAATATTGTTTATTTTTTGCAGCTTCCAAGGGCCGTGGATCCAGTCTCCAATCAGTCTCTTCTCCTCCCCAAACCCCATAAAAAAGACAAAAGAACTATGATGTCTATCGGCCATACGATGAGTTCCTGCCCTCACACATCAGGGGGCAATCTGTTAACACCCAAAAAGTGCTCACTAGCTCATTTCCTTCTTCACGTGACCCATTTGTCCACTTTTTCACCATTTGAGCCTCTAAATCCAACATAAGGTCACAAAAGACCTTAATACACCCCCTTTTCCACTCAAAATGAGTATTTTTCCTAAAAAAGCATAAAAAACCCTCAAAAAGGGTCCAGAATTCCCAAAAATATTAAAAAGGGAATAAAAATAATAAAAATATTCAAAAAAGGAAAAAGGAGGGAAAAAGTACCTAAACCATGTTGGTCAATACCATTGGTTTCCTCAAAACCACAATGGTATTCCCCACCACCAAAACCTATAAAAAGGTGGTAGGGGCTCCTCACTTTACATCCATCCATCTTCATATCCTCATGTTGCCAAAATCTCCCTTGAGCTTTTGGCCATTGTAGCAACCTTGGAGAAAGGACCCTTTGGATTTTGGAGCTGCTCACCCTTGGAGCTACTCAACAACCTTCATCACTTGGAGGTATTATTATTGCAAGCACTTGCTTGCCCCCATTTTCAATACAAAGTTATTTTTTCTATTTCTTGTTCTTGTTTTCAATTCAAAAGTTTATTATGATATGCACATGCTAGTTTAGTTTTAGTTTTAGATTCACAATTGTTTTTGCTTTAATATTTGAGACTGCTGCTACTAGTTAGCAGGTGCCCATAGCACTAAGCTTGGTTGCAAAACCAAGCCAACAAAAGGTGTGCTACCTGAAAATGATGACACCCTTGCATAGAACAGAAGACAACCCATAATATGTTTACACTAGGACTTGTATAATCATTTTTAGTTATTTGAGGAGAAGATTCACATGGCAAGCTACAAGATGATTGTGAAGACATCCATTCAACATAGTTTCATGTCCATTACATCAAAACATCAAATACATCATGTATTTTCCACAGGAAAAAAAAATCAAAACATCAAATACATCATGTATTTTGCACAGAAAAAAAAGAAAAAAAAGAAAAATAAAAAAGGTATTTAATGAAAAAATATGTTACACTAGATGAATAATCTTAACTCAGGAAAGAAATAAATGTTCCATCTACATAACTGCAACAAGGATCACTTGAATGTAGTCAAAATAAATTTATTTGTTTACCTAGGTCAAGCCATAACCCTCTATGTAACAATGTTTAAATCGAATAAGATCATTGAATTATATGGCCTTTCTCAGTTCATAGAATTTTCCATTTTGGTTTTGGGAATCAACTGTGTCAAATTCGTAGAGTGTTCCCACATTTCGGGTGACACTTAAACCCATAATCAAGGAATAGGATCATCTTCAAATGCATGTCATTGTTTGGTGATAGCATCAAGGGCAATCATGCTTTAGCATGATTTTTTTATCATTAGTTTAATATAAGATGAAGCCAGTTCTTTAAAACAAAGACATTGATTGTTTTCTCTGTTTTCCCTGTTGACAAAGTGCACAGTTTGCAAACAGAACACACCATCTAGGCATGAGTATTACTTGGAATGTGTTCTTCAGACAGAGGAGGAGACAATGAATTTCATAATGAAATTTATGAATCTATGATTTGGAAATTTACATTTTTCACTAGTAAATATACATTTTTTTGAATCTGTGATTTTCTAAATTTACTTTTTTCACTAGTAAATACACATTTTTTTGAATCTGTGATTTTCTAAACTTACCTTTTTCACTAGTAAATATACATTTTGTTGAATCTGTGATTTTCCAATGGGTGCTTTGCAATTGTTTTATTATTTTAATTGATTTTTTTACTTTGTTCTATCAAGTTATAGAATTTCCAGCATGTGCAATGTATCATTGTCTTTTCTTCAAATTGCTAGCTGTATAAATTTCTCAATGCCTATGCAAAAATAAAAAATAAAGCTACCTACGGGATCTATGCTTTCAAAACTTGTGATCTATCAATGCATCCTTTGCAAATGTGTGGATTGTGAAATTATGGCTTAAACAAAGCTTTCATTGCAACTATAGAAATGTTTATAGCATTAATTGCAAACTTGTTTTGTCAAAATGCTCCTAAAAATGAATATGCAATTGGATAGGTTCAACATTTTTTTGATTATGCATACGGCTTACATATCTTTAAGCTTGCAATGTGTTTTGCAATGTGTCAATGTCTTAGCATTCACCCTTCCTATTTGCTAATGCCTTTGCACCTAGCATCTTCTATTGGCCTATCATGGATATTGCCACTTGTGGCTCTTATTTGAGGAGGAATCATCTGAGATTTCTCACTTGTTCTTCAGTGCCATCAAGGATTTCAAATGCTTGCTTTCAAATTTGAGTTCATGGTGACTTTTCAGTGGTTAATGGATGGTTGTTGAGGCACATTTGGAAGGAGAGTATCCACTTGTTGTAGAGGGCGCACTCATGGGAAAAAAAATTATTTCTGAGAGAAAGGAAGGGATCACCAAGTGTACACGGTAGGAGGGTGCACTTAAGGAAGCAAGAAGACTGCCATATTTTATCATTTGAAGATGTTCTCTTTAGCCACTGCTGGGTTTTGTATTTGAAATTTTCTTGGGAAAACCACAACCCGAAAGAGGACGCATCAACACTGCTGGAGATTCATTAAGGAATTAGTTTCCATTTTTCTAGGTGATATCTGTGTGTGAAGATCATTGGGAGAGGGTGCAGATTTCATGGAGAGTTGGCACTTGTGTGTGGAAATTAAAACTTCATTGCTTCCTATTGATGCCTGCATATTCACTACTATCCTTGACATTATTAAACATTGGTATTAAAGGAGGAAGACAATCACCATTCCTGTAGTAGCTTGTGTAACTTCCACGACACTCTACACAGTCATTATTCCTATGGCAACTCACTTTGTTTGAAGGGACAAGTACACACATCAGTCTACATTGCTATTCATCTATTGTTACAAAGGGAAAGTCATGCTCTTTGGGAGGAGACAACATTTGTTACTGCTGCAAATATTTTATGAACTGTGGATGCACATTCCAATTTCTCTGTTATTTTCCAGGCATGTAAACAATCCATTTTTAATTTATAATCAGATATGAATACGCCTCTAAAGTTTGAATTTAAGTGTTGGTTTTTTATATGTTGTGAGATGTTATTATGTGTGGTAAAAATTACATAGTTTCCATATGAAATACTCAATGGAAAACCCATAAAAATCAGTCCTCAGTCCTTTAAGAGCACGCAGTAAGCTACAGCAGCCATGGTATGAAGTGTTTGACAAAATGGCACTACCAAACCTATTTATTAGACCATATTAAATCTTCTTTAAATCCCTAGCATTCAACAACAATGTGTAGATCAAGAATTTGACTAAGTCTATTACCATTTTGCTGGACAGTTAAGCCAAAAATTTTGGCTTGAGTTTGATTAGGGACATTACACATATTCATCTCAGCCAGAGAGTTGGATTTGAAAGCTACAGCCATACGAGCATGAAGTGTTTTGGAAAAAATGATGCAACCAAAATGTATATCAGACCTTACTAAAGCAGACTTAAACCTTCAGTATTCTACAACAGTGAGAAGATCAAGTAATTTGACAAGATCCTTAGAATTGGATAGGGTGGTTGGACAACTTATTTTGGGACAACTTATTTTCTGGCCATGCTTTTCCTATAACTTTTACTACAAAGCCCTCAGCCTCCAGACTGCCTAGAAAGGATGATCATATAAGCATTGCTTCTAATAGCATGGTTTTTAGTTCCAAGGATCCTGCAAGTAATTCTAGTAATGCTTTGCTTGTCACTTTTGCTGCAAAGCCCTCAGGCTTGAGAATGCCATCACCAAAACTAGGATTTTTTTATTTGGTTAGTCCACATTCTCTTTCTCAGATCCCATGCATTGAAACATTTTGTCGTATGAAAACTGTGAAGGGACATTTGACTGCAAATGTAATATCACCAGACAATTTGTGTTTTGGTTGTTTGCAGACAAAAGTGATCTGTGCACCATATTCCTCTTCTTTACATAGAAGATCTACCAGCAATCGTGTCCTTCCACCCAGGGCTTGTCCAGAGGGCCAAGCAGTATTCATCAAGGTAATAGATTGAAACCCCCAGGTGTTCCTAGTGCAATACCATCCTCCATTTCTGTGAGCAATTTTAGTTTTCCAAACTATAATGCTATTGTACCACCCAACACTCCAATGACTTCCAATTTGTTGTCTGATGCTGCCTTGAGGAGTTCTATCACATCCAATCCAGCTCTGTTACGAACCCATGTCTTTACTTTGTTAGTATATTGTTGTTGGACGCATATGCTTTGTAAGTCGTCCCGTAGTATTTGTTGATCCATAGTTTGTGTTATTGTTGTTGGCGCGTATGCTTTGTAAGTCGCCCATAGTTTTGTTGATCCATAGTTTGTATTAGCCCATGCCTTGAGGAGTTCTATCACATCCAATCCAGCTCTGTTACGAACCCATGTCTTTACTTTGTTAGTATATTGTTGTTGGACGCATATGCTTTGTAAGTCGTCCCGTAGTATTTGTTGATCCATAGTTTGTGTTATTGTTGTTGGCGCGTATGCTTTGTAAGTCGCCCATAGTTTTGTTGATCCATAGTTTGTATTAGCCCATGGTTTTGACCTGTAGTAATTGTTGATCCATATTTTGTATTGGCCCATGGTTTGTATTGACACATGGTATTGACCCATGGTATTGGCACCTAGACTTAGTATATAAGTGTGTGTTGAGGCCTATGAAGGCACGGTGAAGTTATTTGTATTGAGCTTGCTCAAAGGAGGTTGCCCCCTCGAAGTGGCCTGCGATCAATATAAAAGTGATTATGAGTTCTGTCATTTTTGCTATTTCGCATATTCTTATTAACTAATTCTTGCAGGTGCTTCACATCTGGTATCAGAGCACTTTCTTGGGCTCGTTGGGTGGAATTTCTGCCAAATTTTTTTTTTGTATCTGTTGCAGCTTCGGATTTGGGAATAATCCCTATCCTCTTAACTGTGGGAAGTACTTGGGCATAAGCCCTAAAACTCATTGTGAGGAGTACCACAAGAACCCCAAAGTAGCTGGCCCATTGAGAGGACCTGCCAGCGAAAAGGGAAATGACCCCTACTTGATTGACCAGTTCCCACCTGTGAGGTAAACCAAGAGCTATCGTTTGTGGCAAAGCGGTTATCAGTTTTACCTGAGCCATGGAGTGAGGGGTACTGCCCCAATACGCAAGCCGTCAGACATCATTGGTGGCCGAGTGAAACACCTGAACTGTTAGGAAGCCGTACATACCTGGGGTCCATATCTATTTTCAGCTGAACTATTGTCGATCACTTCTGCTCCAGATCCAGCCATTTCAGAGCTATTCTGAAAGTTTTTCCAAATCCATTCGTCGTTTCAGATCTAGCCGTTTTCGATCCCTTCCGCATCGTTGCAGATCCATCTATTGTGGATCCCTTCTGCGCCGCTGTTGCCAATCCATTTCTGGAAAGAAAGAAAGAAAGAAAATCTATTTTTTGGCCATATCTCCCTTCTTTCAACTCTGTTTTCCCTGAAACTTCACTGACATCCCTACAATCCCATTCTGCATATTTCATTCCTGAAGACCCTATCCCAAATTCCACTTCCCAGGACCAAAAATCCCACATTTGTCTATTTTTAGGGTTTGCCATAACTTCTTCAATTTTCACCCGATTGCCTTCAAATTTTACCATAGAGTTCCTGCTTCTGAAATCCCCATTTTTTGCTTCCCTGTCCCTCAGAAAGTGTTGAAAACCTAGTCAAACCCCAATTACCCCTCCGATTTTTTCCCAAATCCAAATTTCCCCTTACTAAATAAGCTTGTGTTTGTGTTTTTCTATCCATTCCCCCCCCCACAAAAATAAAAAAAATCCTGGTTATGGTTGTCACTCGCACAGGAGAAAAAACCATGGAGGAAGCACTTGCAGCCATCCAAACCAAACTCCAAGATCTGGATGAACAATTTCTCAGCCTCCATCTTCAGCATTCAGCCATGAACAATAACCGAGAACCAGAATCTTCTGCAGCCACTGGGTTCTCTTCTTCCAGCAATTTTCGTGGGATGAAGCTTGATTTTCCTCGCTTCAATGGTACTGATCCGACTGGATGGATATACCGAGTAGAACAATATTTCAGTCTACATAATACTTTTGATGTCCAGAAAGTTCCACTTGCATCCTTTCATTTGGAACAGGAAGCCCTTCAATGGTACTGTTGGTACATCAAAGCTCATCCCGAGCCAAACTGGACAGATTTTTGCCAACTCCTTTTGCCACGATTTGGTAGTGCTTTTGATAACTTCACAGGAGCACTCACTAAACTTCACCAAATTGGCACAGTGAGAAAGTATCAGACAGAATTTGAGAAACTGGCCAATCACACAAAAGTATTGTCTGATGAATTCTACAGGAGTTGTTTTATCAGTGGTCTCAAGGATGAAATCTGCTCAGAAGTCAAAATGTTCTGTCCCAACACAATGATGGAAGTCCTAGGGTTGGCTAGGTTGGAAGAGGACAAGATCGCAGCTCAACAATGCTCCAAACCCACCTTTGTTCCCTTCAGAAATATGGGTTCCCAATGACCTCCCATCACGCCTGCTCCTCGATCAACTCCTATCAAGCATTTGTCTAAAACCGAGATGCAGGCACGCCGAGAAAAAGGGCTTTGTTATAATTGTGATGAGAAATTCACTCAGGGACATAGATGTGTTCAACAAAAGCTCTATCTCTTGGATGTGGATTCTCCGCCTGCCTCAGAACGTGGTGAAGAAGCTCCAGATACAGTAGATGTTTAGGTCGACATTCATCACCCTCCTGTTGATACCCCATCTCAAGACGACCCACCCAAGATCTCTCTCCATGCTGTAACTGGTGTCACCACCCCACAAACAATGCGGGTCAGGGGATACTTCAAGAAGCTCCCTCTTACCATACTCATTGATTCTGGTAGCACTCATAACTTCATTGACCCTCGGATTGCCAAACAGGCTGATTGTTTTGTCCATCCTTGTTCCAACTTTGAAGTCATGGTTGCCAATGGGGGCACCTTACCTTGCAAGGGGAAGTGTCATAATGTGCGTATCTCTATGGAAGAGTATAACCTACGCTCTGACATGTTTTCCTTGTCCTTAGGTGGATGTGATGTAGTTTTGGGCGTTCAATGGTTACGCACACTTGGCCCCATCTTATGGGATTTTGCTTAACTTTGGATGCAGTTTTCAGTCAATGGGACACAACACAAATTTATGGGCTTAGAACCAGGGTCTCTCTGCATCATCAATTCACATCGCTTAGAAAATATCCTTAAGAAGAATTCACATGGTGTCATTTCTCAGCTCCATTCCCTTCAGATGCACCCACCAACGGTCTCCACTACTTCCTTGGATAGATATGTAGGTGTCTTTATTGCACCAGTGGGCTTGCCACCTTCACGAGACCTTTCCGGTAAGCATTTTACCGCATCTACATCTCAGCAGGACATGATGGCTATTTTGCATGCAATACAGAAGTGGCAGCCATCCCTATTGGGGAATTATTTTTGCATCAAGACTGATCTCTAAAGTCTGGAAACTTTCCTGGAACAACAAGTCTCCTCCCCAACACACCTGAAATGGGTTCTCCAACTCATGGGTTATGACTATGCGACCACTTACCAGAAGGGTAAGGACAATATGGTGGAAGATGCTCCTTCTCGCACATTTGATGACCCAATTTTTCTTACAGCTATTTCTCTGCTTGTTCCAAATTGGTTGCAATCTATTCAACAGGGCTATCTCTTCTATGAACTCCATGCTTCTTCATCAACAGGGCACTCTGGGTTCCTCAAAACGTATGATCATGAACAATGTAACTTCTTTTGGCAGGGATTGAAAATGACAATTCAACGGATGGTGGTTGACTGTGATACTTTCCAGGTCAACAAGGGGGAAATGACCCTCCTTTCGGGACTGCTCGAACCCTTGCCCATCCCTACACAGATTTGGACAACTATTTCTATGGATTTCCTGGAAGCGCTCCAGTGGTATAGTACCACATCTAAAAGTACACCATATGAAGCAGTCTCTGGACAGGCACCACCAGTTCTTCTTCCATACACCTTCAGCAGCTCCCCAGTTCAGGCAATTGACTCAATTCTTCGAAACCACAATCAACTTCTTCTCATTCTGCAGGACAATCTTCACATGGAAAGAATTCAACTGAAACAACAAGCCGATCAACACTGTTTTGCGCACACTTTTCACGTCACTGATATGGTTCTTCTTCATCTACAGCCTTCCACGCAATCCTCCCTGAAACTCAAAAGGCACCAGTGGCCCAGAATGCAACCGGAGGATGCTACAAGGGACCCACTCCTTAAGATTCTGCATCAATTTCCACATCTAAAGCTTTGAGGACAAAGCTTTTTCTAAGGGAGAGGGGATGTTAGGAACCCATGTCTTTACTTTGTTAGTATATTGTTGTTGGACACATATGCTTTGTAAGTCGTCTCGTAGTATTTGTTGATCCATAGTTTGTGTTATTGTTGTTGGCGCATATGCTTTGTAAGTCGCCCATAGTTTTGTTGATCCATAGTTTGTATTGGCCCATGGTTTTGACCCGTAGTAATTGTTGATCCATATTTTGTATTGGCACATGGTTTGTATTGACACATGGTATTGACCCATGGTATTGGCGCCTAGAATTAGTATATAAGTGTGTGTTGAGGCCTATGAAGGCACGGTGAAGTTATTTGTATTGAGCTTGCTCAAAGGAGGTTTCCCCCTCGAAGTGGCCTGCGATCAATAGAAAAGTGATTCTGAGTTCTATCATTTCTTCTATTTCGCATATTCTTATTAATTAATTGTTGCAGGTGCTTCACAAGCTCCTCCATTTCAGCCACAAGTTAAACCAAACTCTGAAGTTTCCGGTCTGGTCTTGTTGGCATAGAAAAAATTTGGTGTTTCTAAGGTTCAACAAACTTCATCTGTCCAAAGAAGTGATCAGAAAAAGGTCCCTTCAGATGTTTGTATAGATGCCTCATCAACAGTGGAGATTGGTAAAGCTTCGAATGCAAGTAGTACTAGCATTCCTCAACCTGGTCATGGACATGGAATGGCTATTCTTTCTGATGCTAGTACAAATGATCTAACCAAGCCTTTACAATCTGAACAATTGTCATCCCTCTCATGTAGCAAAATAACAAAAACATCTAAAAAGTTCCAGCTTGATACTTGTCCTGATTTAATTCGAAATGAAGAACACTATGGACTTTCAAACAATGATTCATAAGGAACCATGAGGGATGATAAGGTTGAGAATGGAATCTCTGATTTGGGTTATAGTTTGAACAAAGAGAACAAAATGAAGCTTGTGTCTTGGCCTGTGAATTTAGAACATTTTCCATCTCCAAGACGGAACTCTGGTTTGTGTTCTACTTTGCAAGAGAATGAAATGGAGCCTATGTCTTGGTGTGTAAGATCAGAACATTTGCCATCCCTAGGCTAGAAGGAAATAGAGAAGGTATCTATTGGGTTAGACATTGCTTCAACCACCGGTTCCGTTTCAGTTTAGATTGAAAAGCATGATGATGCTTCCTGTCAAGTTTTTCAGGAAAGTATCTCTATGCAAGATGAGGATTTACATGATAATGTTATAAATGGAAATTCTAATTTGGTTTGTCAGTTGTTGTTGGAAAATGAAATGGAGACTACATCTCAGCTTGTGAAATTTGAGCAGTCCCTGGCTACAAGAAAAGGAGAAACAGAGAAGGTAACTAAAGAATTCCTCTTTCCTAAAGTCTCTAGTCTTGAGAAGGGTTTGGATGTAGTTCAAAATGAAGTAAATGATAGAGCTTACACCAAATCTTGACAAGGAAGTATGAATGTATAGAATGACTATTCAAATGAAAAGGTCAAATCCATAATCTCTGATGTGACTAGTAGCTTGGAATTCAAAACTGGAATGGTTTTTAATCTTAAAGAGAACACCACAAATTCTTCCAACAATAATCAACATAATACCACCGATACGCTTATTACTCCACGTGGGCGTTTTGGACAAAGTTGAATAGTTGTGGGAGATTTGCTAGTTCTCTTTCGGGGTATATATGATAGTGGAATTGGCATAGTCTATCTTTAAATTTTATTTTATTTTATTTATATATCAATATGAACATGGTTTCTTGCCTTGATTGTAGGCTAGTGTTTGTTTAAGTCACCTCTGAATAAAATGATCACATAAGTATTCATACTTCTTGTCAACAAGCAAACTCAAAGGTATTGTTGCTAATATTTCATCTCATTTCATTTCCATTTATCTAGTGGCTAAGAGTACTTAGAGCTAATGCCCATTCTTCTTGATGTGAAATGGAATTAGTAGTATATTTCTTTTTACTATTCTATATACATTTTGGGTAATGAGTTGCTCCATTGGAGACTAAAGAAGATTACAAGGGATCCTATCTTGTTGATTCCAAAATTTCTATCAGATTTTTAATGTTTTTTTTTTAGAGGTTACTTTTTCCCAGGATTTTTGCATTTTTGCATCATTCAAGCATACAAAATAATGATTACAAAGTTACTATAGATCCATAATGGCTTACCTTGTACTAGTTCTCCAAGTTCTTCAACTGCTTTTATTAAGTGCAAAAATATATTTGCACTTAATAAATGCAGTTGAAAGACTTGAAGGACTAGTACATGGTAAGCCATTATGGATCTATAGTAACTTGGTAATCATTATTTTGTATGCTTGAATGATGCAAAATTTGTTTTAATATCATCACTGTCAAGCAATAGCAACTTCTTAAAGGGTGCTAGCTCAATGGTAGAGCACCTTCCTAATTATAGGCAAGAGATTGGTGGTTCGATTCCTCCGTACCGTATCATAAATTAACGACTAAGAAAATGACTAAATTCGCATATATACAACTATTAGTATCTAATTTCCAGTATCTTATAACACGACTAACGTTTCTATAATGACAGACATATTTTTTTTAAATATGTGAATCTGTCTTTATAGCCACGCACTTTCGGTGCTATAGCCATGAACATTTGTTGCTAGAGAGACGGAGATCACTTTGCTTATTTTTTTTTTAAATATGAACATCTGTCACTATAGCCACGAAATTTCGTTGCTAGAGAGATGGAGATCGGTTCACTTATTTCTTTTAAATATGAACATCCATCGCTATAGCCATGCACTTTCGGTGCTATAGCCACGAACTTTCATTGTTAGAGAGACGGAGATCGGTTCACTTATTTCTTTTAAATATGAACACTACTACATTTTTGGCCTTTAGGGGGGGTTGTCTTCCGCCCCCAAAAGTGACCTACGGGGGGGGGGGCGTTTAGCTTTGGGGGCGGTTTTGGCAAAACCGCCCCTAAAGGCACCAATGTTAAAAGTTTTTCCCTTTAAGGGCGGTTTTTGATGAGATTGGAACCGCCCCCAAAAGTAACTTTTGGGGGCGGTTTGTGACCCCCCTCATAGAGGTCTACGGAGTCAGTTTTAAACCCCCCTTGTAGACCCCTTCATAGAGACCTATGAGGGCGGGTTTGAACCCCCTTCATAGAGACCTACGAGGGCGGTTGTGAACCCCCCTCATACAAACCTACAGGGGTAGTTTGGAACCCCCATCATAGAGGACTATAGGGGCGGTTTCAAACCCCCCTCATAGAGGCCTATAGGGGCGGTTGTGAACCCCCCTCGTATAGTCCTATAGGGGCGGTTTGGAACCCCCCTTGTAGAGGCCTATAGGAGCATTTTAGAACCCCCCTCGTAGAGGCTTATAGGGGCTTTTTTGAACCCCCCTCGTAGAGGCCTATAGAGGCAATTTGAAACCCCTATAGGGGCGGTTCTAAACACCCCTCGTAGACACCTATGGGGGCGATTCAAACCCCCCCCTAAATGTCCTTATTACAAACCTTTGGGGGTGGTTACAAACCCCCCTTGTAGGTACCTACGAGGGCAGTTACAAACCCCCCTCGTAGGTACCTATGAGGGTTGTTTCAAACCCCCCTCCTAGATACCTACAAGAGAGGTTCTAAACCCCCCTCGTTGTAACATACAAGGGCAATTTTGAACCCCCCTCGTAGTGACATATAAAGGCGGTTTAGAACCCACCTCGTAGAAACATACAAAGGCGGTTTGAAACCCCCTCTATAGCCATAATAAATCATAATAAAATATATTTTATTAAAAATATCAATATTGCAATATCAATAGGGCACGGAGGAATCGAACCACCAACCTCCTACTTGTAAGGCAGGTGCTCTTCCATTGAGCTAGCACCCTTTCAGAATTGGGGAGATGAGCAATATGAACATCTAAATTGCATCATTTGTAATTCTAAGAAAAGACAATAATATCCACAGACAACTATGCTTAAAATCCAATTTATTTTTCAAAACACACTAATAAGCACAAAAATATACCATAATAAGGCAACAGAATATCCAAAACAATTATACAATCTATTAAGGTGGTCTGCAAAAGGGTCTAAATGCCATATTTTATTTTATTTTTCTACTCGCGCTGGATGATCTCCTAACAATGGGACTTTGACTTGAGAACCAAATTGCTTACCAATGTGAACAAGGATGCACTATCATGGCATGATTTACAACCATTGATATATCCCAAGAGAATCCAAAGAAAAATAGCTCTAGATAAAATAAGATAAGATAATTTTATTAATGTCCAACAAATGACCATAGAAGTAGATCAATGGGACTGTGTTAGTCTAGCACACAACTGAAGAACTGCCTGTACTGTAGTTGCTGGAAGGTGCAGCTGCAAATAGTTGCAAGAAATATTCATTACTCTATGTTGTTCATCTATTGTCATGTATCCCAAAGTTTTTCCTAAAATCTTCATGAATGGACTATTGCCTTTGTTGTTGTCATCCAAGGAAGACTTTTACTGTTATCCATAGCAACTGCACTAGCTAAGGTTGTATCTTCAGACTCAGACACAACTGAAGTTCCTCCAATAGCTACAGTGTTTTGAACATCTGGAGTAAGCTGGAGCTTGCATTGCAACATATGGTCAAGTATAAGTAGTAAGGCAGTCACCCACTTAGGAACTGAAACTTTTTCCCCTGTCACATAAATTGGCATAAAATTCGTCAATAAGTCCAATGTGACACCAACAAGTACATTCTCTGCTCCTATTTCTCTTGTACTACTGTCTTCACTCAAAACTAATGCCAAAATATGAGAAATACTTGATAATAGACTAGTGTCTTTTTCAGATCCCTCCACCTTACAAATCTTTAGCTCTTGAATGAGAAGGAAATAACTCTCAGACGGTACTGGCATTTGTTTTGGCTACACAATGTCACAATCAAATCAGTCATGGAAAAAGCAATGGAATCTGTACTTTGCAACAGATTCATACACGTGGTTAAGATATCCTCAACGAAAGGATTTTCTGGAGGCTTCTCTTCATAAGAAGCCTTTGTTCCTTTTTCATTGGCATTGTCTTTGGGAGCCTCTGAATTACCCAATGATAAGGCAAGAGCTTGTGCAAGTTCATCATCTTCTTGTGTTGGCTCCTCAGGATGACTAAAGAGCCACTCCATAGCCAGTTCAACACTATTTGTTTCAACACGCCTCAATGCTTCCTCTACCCTAGACCTTGGAAATCCCATGTCAACCATCATAGAAATGGAAAACTCATCAGGTGGATGACCTCTAAAACATTGACCTGTGCTTCCAAGAATACCATTTCTGCCTCCTTTGGCATCACCTATGGCAGAGTATACATGGGTAATAATGGAAAGCACAGAGGTAATCAAAGATGCACTGTAGCGACAAAACATTGGATTGTTCCAGATAGGTAGAATAGCATAGAGAACCTAAGCTTGTATTGTGCGCACAAAATCCTCTAGGTCCCTTGGAATAGTGAAAGACCCTCCAACAATTGGTTGCACTAACAGTTGTGATGTAGATGGCACAGTTAACAGCAAAGAATAATTCACAAGGTATTCCAAGAGCTTGCAGCAGCTTCGTAATGTTTCTAACAACCAAGGAGCATGCTCTAGCTTGTCATTTTCATTCCCTTTGTCATTTTTAGTTTCCATTCCTCACTGTGACATAAATGGTACTGTCCACAGTAAATGACCCGTTGCTTCAAAAGTAGTCAAAAGACTTTTAATTGTACCATGAGCATAGAAACAATTCACTACTGTTGTATTTCACATGCACTTAAGGTTGTCATATATAACTGTTGTCATGTCATCCACAACTTTCCCCAAGTAACGACACTTTGAATAAAGTGATGATTCAAACTCAGATGAACTACAATTCTCATCCACATCAAGACTGTCATGAAAATTTTTGGCAAGAGAAACCACCACGCTCTTGGCTGCCCCACTAAGTGATCCAGCTTCATCACGGCGTCGATTGGGAACTACCAATACCTTCACAAGAGTCACATAGAATGATCGCATTGCATATACCACCTTATTCATAGTCTCAAAGTCAAGGAGATCAGGTGATTTCCTTTTAATTTCTTGGGCTTGAGATGTTTCACCTGCACTTACAGAGCCTCCAATATCAACCTCTGATGCATCTGCATGTCACCCAAGCCGACCAAGATGCATTCTTGAAATCCCTCCAATACCATGGTCCCTTCTTCTATGGCGATGCAATCCTGTTTGTATAACAGAAAGATATTCAGGTTCAATGGACAGTCATACATCAAGCAAATAGAAGCTCCTTTCAAATGTGCAGAGGCAGCCTTAACCCACACTCTAGCACATCCATCACACTGTGGCACACTTCCATCACTTATCTTGGATCACTTTCTTTTGTTGTTGTTTCTCAAAAGGCCCAAGGGCCTCAAATAGTGCAGGCTCTAATGGGGAAAGGAAGTTTGACACTTTTGTTAGAAGGGTGGGTTTTGAGAGGTCTTACTTTACCTTTGTGATTAGCAAGGTCTCTATTGACTTGAGTTTTGGTCAGTCTTCTTGAATAGGTATCTCACATGTAAATATTTTTCTCTTAAGTTGTTTCCTATTTCTAAACAGAATGGTGAAAGATGTGTATTTAATAGATAGAGGGGCTACTGTGACTGCTCTGCTCATTTGCCAATTGAATCTGAAATTTTTTACTATACTCATTTTCCTATTGAATGAGAGAATATGTTTTTATTGATATGATTATTGCATTCCATTCATGGAATAGATAATCATATTATCTATTTTTGGAAGTATTTGTTGAATTTCATTCCCAATGTTGGTCACAGATAATGTGGTAACTCTGTCCTACCTGACTCAAGTAGGAGCTATTATAATGATTGCATGGTGAAGGAAAAATACTAAAAGTACCTCCTTCAGTTCTATTTGATCTAACTATCTCTAATTTAGATATGTTCCTTATTACTGTCATTTGAAATTCTGTCAAACAGGCTTTTAATAATCTAGCATTTTATCCTTTTAGAAATTCTGAAATCACTGATGATACTTGTGGCATTCTTAAAAAAATTTGATTTGCATTCTCAAGAATTGTACGTCAAGATTCCAATCAAAAATCTTTTCATTTGAATCCTAGAATCAATGCCAAACTAGATTTGAACAAGTTTCCCCAACATCTAAAACATTTTGTAGTTGATGGTATTTATTGATTTTGTATCTTGGATGGGAAATATGTATTAAGATGGCCACCAATTTCCTCAATAGAACTTGATAGTGTATTATTTGAAGATTTTCCATCTAGACTGTGTTTCCCTGAGCTTATTGAAAGGAGAGATGTATCACATCCTCTCCTGGGTCTACCTCAACCTCGCTTTATTGGTGGTACTACTGGTACTACTTCAACATCTGTCACTGTCCCATGTCTAACTGCATTTTTTTTTTTGCAAATATATTTTCCTGAATCATGATTTTTGGGATAATTTGGAGGCCCAACTTGACAAAGCATTTCAAATTCTTCTTCTGTTAACCGAACCCCATATGACCGCACCTGAGAGAAAAAAAAAAGTATGTAAAATCTTTCAAAACATACTCCATTAAAGAGTGATAATAACACTGAAATATATTACTATGAAACCCCATCAACTAACCTCTTTGGATCGTTTACCCCTTCCATAGTGCTGAACATCTGGGGCCACTGAACTCCCTAATTTCTTCTTTACACCAGAGTTCGTAGTGTCATGTGCCTGGATTTCCATAATGGAAGGCATCAACTCTTCTTCCCTGACCAACTGTGGAGGAATAAACATTGAATCCCCACCATCCTTTCCTTGTATGGTTCTCCATGCATCCTATTTGACATTGTACACAAAAAATTGCTAAATCAGGTAAAATGGTACCTTGATAAATTCTTGAGATCATTGTCACAAAGTAAATAAAAGAAGTGAAGACTCTAAAACAAGTATAAGAAGCGCAACATGTTCCCATTGCTTCCTCATCCTATCAACAGCCTCAAAGATGTCAATCTCTACATCACTACAAAATATATATTGTTTTCATCAGGGTATAGTTAATAAACATTCCTATGTCCATTGAGAAAAAAGTACAAAAGAACCATCTAGAAAAAAATATGGAACTAATCTTCATTAGAAACAAACCATCAACATGAACACATAATATCACTCATCCATATTTGCTGAAACAACCTGCGAGATAAAATATAATTCAGAGCTTCATCATCTACAACACCGACAACTTCTTGTTTCTTTGACCCTCTTAAAAGACCTTCCAAGTACTCTCTTTGGTCTTCTGCACTGCAGTGACACCACAACACTTTTCAGCACCACTAACTGCAACTAAGGTTCAATTTGACATTACTAAACTCAAAACTCTTGCAGCTACAAATAACCATACAACCCGATTTCTAAAATAGGTGATGTAAATAAGCAAAAACTTTGTATTATTGTCAAAGAATTCAACAATAATGCTTTGATTCGCTACTCCAAGTTTATGCTTTGCAATAGCCCTAACTTGTTCTTCAACACTATGAACCTGATCCAACAGTGTCAAACAAATAAGCATTCACAAAGTAAAAAAATTACGGAGGGAACATTTTACTTTTTCAAAGATCAATCCATGCAATAGCCTTTTCACTTTTCTCATGTTAATATTGTGTTCAAAAAAATAGAATTCCCAACCTGAGGATTCCAGTCATTCTTCACCTTTCCCAACTTGAGGATTCCAATCAGTTTCAAATAGGATTCTTCATATTTGGCCTGCATGTTCTATATGTACATGGATACCATAGCCATCACTTGTTCCTTATAATGAGTTTCAAGTCCTTTCCTTATAATGAGTTTCAATTCCTTATAGTGAATGTAAATCCTACCCATTCCTCTCTTGTATACCCCAACCCCCACACACATATAATTAGTTTGAATGTAAGATTCGAATGAAATCCACACAAACAACAAATATGTAGAGACTTATTCTACTAGAAGGTCAAAATGGACTTACAAAATGATTCAAGATACAAACTAGATGAGATGCAACATGGAAAAATAAGACGAATGTCCCGGACCACCCTACAAGGGAAATCTTGCTTTTACGAGTAAAATTACTAGTTACCTACAGTTTGACATCATATCAAATCTGACATCCCAATAATAAAGTTTGAAATCCACAAACCCTATAAGAGTCTGCATAAGAATTACATAAAATAAAATAAATGAAATACGATTTATGATTTTTACCATGGCCAAACACAATGCATGTTATAGACAAGATAGAAGCTACTTATTTACAATTCTTTTGGAAACAAATATCATCAGGACTCAAAACTAAATTTGGCATCTTATTTGTTTTCTAAATTATTGATTTATTAAAACATGTACATGAATGATATCAATATTTATAAAAAAAGAACTCTCAAAATTCTTGGAAACACAAATGTATAACAATGCTTCTATACGAGTACCCACCAATCACTGCAAGCAATAAATATTCAACCAATGACTATATACATTGGACTAGTGGTTCACCCAGGACACTAATTCCAACCAAATCACCACTTATGAACATCAACCATTGTGTCATGGCAGGATCATACAATAGCTAAAATAATATGCCATGTATCAACTTATGTTGCGTGGTCCAATAGCCATTATATGTAGGAACAAAACCTTCATTGTTTTCCACGTCACAAATTTGCAGTAACTTAAACCTCATAAAATTCCATGAATGCCAGCATAACACGAAAATCAACATCCCCAGGGATAACTTGTTGCAAGACATGTGGTGTAAGACATGTAATGTTTTGACCATCAACTTCTTCTTGCAAAATTATGCCATGTATAAAAACCCTTTCAAAAAAGGGGACCTTATTTTTATGACAAGCACAAAGAAAACAAAATGTACATACTCAAAAACAAGTCTACTAGCTTGAACATGGAAACTCTCGAGCTTGTTGACGTGGTAGTAGATGCCCTTCACAGACACAAATGTCTTACGTAAAGAATGTGTTCTAGAAATGTAGGCCTGCCACTTCAGACTTAATTTGTCAACAAAATTCAGTTTTTAGTGGCATCAATTTTTGTTTTTCAGAGGTTGCCTATCTGCAGGACAAAATGTGACCTATAAAGTTGAAAAAAAATCTCTATAAAAGTGCACGCTGTAGAGAAAATGGTTCCCACTTTGTAGTAATTCATAGTTTTAGCTTCAACTTATCAAAATAAATAACAATTCAATTCCCCCAAAAGAAAAATTATAGATTAAATTTAATATATGATCTAAGATCAAAATTTAACTCTACATTATGCCATATTCAGAGATACTTATTTGTAAAAATCCCACCACTGGCATCTCCCAACAATAAAAATAAAAATAGAATCTAGGAAAAGACTATTATTGGCATGGCAAAATGAGAATAGATGCCATAAATGACAAAACGTTACTATATACAAGGTTGAATCTAGATTCAAAATAAGCAGCCAAAGGAATCCTCCCACTTCTAAATGGTACTTGGATGGTTGCAGGATCCATAGCATATGCATATGTATAATCCTGGTGGAAGGGTTTTTGATAGGATTACACTTTCCAACACCACTAAATGCTTCAAATGGAATAAATTCCAATATGCCAGAATACTTTAGATCCTGCACGGATGAAATTGCCTAACCTTTTGGTCAATTCCTTCTCGAAATAGGAGTCTAGATCATGTATAAGTTCCTGTCAAGCTCGAGTTAACTTGAAACTTCATATGGATATTCTCCTTTGACTTCCTGGTAGGGTGGACAACAAAAAATTTAATCTACCTGAAGCTATCAACTAGTTGCTTCTCATGTCATGTACTTAATCATAACAAAATCCATTATGTCCTAGAATGAAAGGGGCGTGAGAGTGGAGGAAAAAACTCCTATCAGATATTCGTTTTCTTCAAGAAGTTGAGATTGCTCGTTTCAGGCTATCACATCAATAATGAGTGCCATCTATCAACATGATTACTATACCACTAGCCATGATGAAAACTGAAGATGTGCATCTTGTAATATTTTTTCTTCAAGCACACTTCAAAGCCTCAAGGAAAGTTGTTTTGAGAAGGCTTTGATATGAGCACGCTCATCCTGGAAATGATGTTAACTGTAACATATCCCAATTTTTCTTTGATGAATGGATCCTGTTGCATATTCTTGTATTTATATTTCACCAAGGATCAAATTTTAGCAATGAAATAAGAGTGACATGTTAACATTCATATCTCAGTGCCTGTATCTTAAAACAACAACATCTAGGGTAGACCAATCTTAGAGTAGACACACCTTTCCTTCTTATCTCAGACCGTAGCATATTTCAGCATCAATCTTAGCCTTTCATATCCTTGTGCAGGTCGTAGCCCTATTAGGGTGTATTCCTCAGTCCTAGCACACTTCAAATTTCTACCCCAATTTGGAGAATGAGTTGCATCTGCCCTAGGCTACAAGAAGCCTCAGGGATTTCCTCAATCTCAATGAATTTGAATACAGAGTTCTAGCTTTGGCAGTATTTTCCCTCGTTTTGGTATTATTTGAAATGGAAATAAGTGATATATAGCTCATCCCTTAAGGCACTCAGCCTAGGTTCCCTTTGGTGGTGAAAACATTGATATATGGAGTGATGCCCAGCATTGACGGGGTTTTATACTTTATATTATGGATCGGTTGCATAGGATTTAATTTTGAGCATCTATTGAAAGGTGAGGGCTTTGAGAAACTTGTGAACATCATTCATGTGGACATACTCTATTGGACTCTATGGGATCATTTTCTTTGGAAGTCCTTGAAGTTGGGAATGTTTTTTAAACCATGGGAATTTTTAACTCGTCGAGATTACCTAGGCTAAGCCTAGGTTCAAAGCTGACAGTTGTTACTTATTACCATAACCAAAGAGTATATTCAACAAAATACAAGCTAGATATACCAAGTTGGGATTTTTATCTTGTGGGAAACATTGTGAAGGAAGGGATTTCTTAATATGTCTATGGGCTTGTTTCCATGTGGGCACATTTGATGGTTTCATACCCCCATGTGGCCTTACTTGGAGAACAAGTAATATTGAAAGAATCCTTTGGCGGCTATAGTGGACATTATTTATTTGCTTGAATTATTTGGTCAAATTTGATATGATACCTTGCCATCTTTCAAAATGGATACAAAGGAGATATGAACTATACCATCTATAGCCACAAACTTTAAACACATTACTTCATAGCTTTCTTTTGCTAATTTTTGAAAATTTCTCAATTTTCTAGGTAAATTTGTTGTAGAGGTAAGATGAACTTGGTCCTTGTTACCCAAATTTTCACATGGGTGTCCTGTAGGTGTTTTTGTGAAGGTGAATGGGTTGTTATGGTAATTTTTGCAGCAGTAAGGAATATTAAATTTCAATTATGGGCACTGAAAGGCCTTAGAAAACCAATTTTGGGAATGCCTTTGAGCAGTTTTTGCAAATTTCAGCAAATAGACCCTAGGCACTATATATCCTCATGCAGCATGGAGAGAAGACATAAATTAGTTCTGGATGGAAATACCATTATCTACACCAATATGACTTCAACCTTGTAGCAACAACATCAATGGGAAATGGTTGCAAATAATATTTGTAAGCCTTTTTAGGGAAATTATGGGAAACAAAGGAAGCATAGCATCCATTGATCTTTGTAATCCTTTTTAGGGTAATCCTATGAAGTCAACTACAACAAGCCTCAGGGACTTCCTCAATCTCAACGAATTTGAATACAAAGTTCTAGCTTTGGCAGTATTTTCCCTTGTTTTGGTATTATTTGAAATGGAAATAAGTGATATATAGCTCATCCCTTAGGGCACTCAGCCTAGGTTCCCTTTGGTGGTGAAAACATTGATATATGGAGTGATGCCCAGCATTGAAGGGGTTTTATACTTTATATTATGGATCGGTTGCATAGGAGTTAATTTTGAGCATCTATTGAAAGGTGAGGGATTTGAGAAACTTGTGAACATCATTCATGTGGACATACTCTATTGGACTCTATGGGATCATTTTCTTTGGAAGTCCTTGAAGTTGGGAATGTTTTTTAAACCATGGGAATTTTTAACTCGTCGAGATTACCTAGGCTAAGCTTAGGTTCAAAGCTGACAATTGTTACTTGTTACCATAACCAAAGAGTATATTCAACAAAATACAAGCTAGATATACCAAGTTGGGATTTTTATCTTGTGGGAAACATTGTGAAGGAAGGGATTTCTTAATATTTCTATGGGCTTGTTTCCATGTGGGCACATTTGATGGTTTCATACCCCCATGTGGCCTTACTTGGAGAACAAGTAATATTGAAAGAATCCTTTGGCGGCTATAGTGGACATTATTTATTTGCTTGAAGCATTTGGTCAAATTTGATATGATACCTTGCCATCTTTCAAAATGGATACAAAGGAGATATGAACTATACCATCTATAGCCACAAACTTTAAACACATTACTTCATAGCTCTCTTTTGCTAATTTTTGAAAATTTCTCAATTTTCTAGGTAAATTTGTTGTAGAGGTAAGATGAACTTGGTCCTTGTTACCCAAATTTTCACATGGGTGTCCTGTAGGTGTTTTTGTGAAGGTGAATGGGTTGTTATGGTAATTTTTGCAGTAGTAAGGAATATTAAATTTCAATTATGGGCACTGAAAGGCCTTAGAAAACCAATTTTGGGAATGCCTTTGAGCAGTTTTTGCAAATTTCAGCAAATGGACCCTAGGCACTATATATCCTCATGCAGCATGGAGAGAAGACATAAATCAGTTCTGGATGGAAATACCATTATCTACAACAGTATGCCTTCAACCTTGTAGCAACAACATCAATGGGAAATGGTTGCAAATAATATTTGTAAGCCTTTTTAGGGAAATTGTGGGAAACAAAGGAAGCATAGCATCCATTGATCTTTGTAATCCTTTTTAGGGTAATCCTATGAAGTCAACTACAACAGTTAATTCCTCAATTTTGGAAATGAATATTGAAGAAATGGAAATCTTGTAGCAGTGTGAAATTGACAAGTAATCATACAGATGGAATGGTCTTATGCATACATTCCAACAATGAAGAGCTATACGGTAAGGTTGCAAAAATAAAAGAAATTGCTACATAACATTGGGGATCCAAGGAATGCATGTATTGGGATGAATAAGAATCATATTTGGATTCCTTGGGATCAAATTTCACCAAGTTTCAACCTTGGAAACTCTAGTGGCAGCTTGGGTATCCTATGAAGGCTCACTGGCCTAGTTTGTACTTTGTCAATTGCAGGGCTCAACACCCGCAGAGGCATTAACAACAGTGACATGATTGTTGATAGGCGGTGGACTAGTTTGTCAGTTGCAAGGTTTACTCTTCACAATGACATCAATAAAAATGCTAGAATTTTGAAGGTGACCACGACTTAACAAAGTCATCCTGGTAAGTGTTCTTATTGTAAATTGTAATGTCTTGGACATTGGAAGGGTATTAGGAACACTGCTATCCATATTGATGCTTTGCAAAGTGCAATTTCTCATATTACCCAAACAATAGGCATGCAATTTGAGGCTCAATTGATCAAAAATGCAGAGTTAGAAGTGAAATTGGAATCCCCAAACCATAGGTTAGACTTAATAGAAACTGATTTGGATATGCATTACCATATAATTCTTGGGTTTGCTCACAGTTCCTAGCCCATTGTAGGCCAACCCTCTAACTTCATTGGTTCAGTAAAGGAAGAACTAATGGAATAAAATGATGGTTCAACAGGCTCAAGAAGAACATATAAGAGAAGCAACAATATAGTATGAACCTGGGTACCAGCAAAATGAATATATGGCTATGGAGGAATCCCACTCTGGGCATGATTTTACATCATTTTCTCAGCTTTTTATGTATTGTCAATTTATTTGTTTGTGTGTCCAGTTTGTCAGGCTTTTCAGTTTCAAATATTATCGAATACATGTAGATCCGATGGTCATTGGGACCTACTTTCGGAGTGCTAAAGTTGAAATAGATGAAAATTATGTTTTAAATTATTTTTCTTTGTTACCACTGTACTATTATGCTTCAGTACTAGTTTACTATTTTTGCATTAAAGTATATAAAATTTTATTTCTCTACATCAAGCCCTAACCTAACTCAAAATTTAACATTTTAAACATCATTTCTTCATGTAGCCAATTTGCATTTGTATTGTCCTTTGCTTTCATGGGTAGCATAGCTTTAATTTTGCTTTATTTTAAAACAATTAACAACATGAGATTCACAGTTTAAATAAAAAACATCTAGATATGTGACAAATCTCCTTCATTACCATGACTTAAATGCATTTAGGATTAGTTTAATAAACAACATTTCTTCATGTAACCAATATGTATTCCTATTGGCCTCTACTTTCATGGGTAGTATAGCTTTCATTTTTATTCCATTTTTCCATATCCAACTATAGTACACCTTTATTCATGATTCTTATTCCTATCTTATTCTTAGGAAATTATATTGTTGCCTCCTTCAACACATGAAACGTCTTTTCATATCACAAAGAAAATGTGAATTGTGTGTTTCCCTTTCCAACTCTCCCAAACTGTTCTAGCACGCCCTCTTTCTCTGCCTCTCTCCTCTCCCCCATAACCTTAACCCTTGCTCCATGTTTTCTCATATTTCATCTCTCTCTGATGTTCCTGTGAATCCCTTGATCCAAGTTACGTCTCCTCCCCCCTTTTTTGCCTATTCTCTTGTCAAGATATCTAGAAGGTAGTTAGAGTGATGAATACTAACAAAGCAACAAATGGGGTTTTCCAGGCCAAGTTTTTCAAACACAACCTCCAAAATCTTGATGACTGCATGGAAAATATCTTAAACATTGTTGTTAAAACTTAATATATGGTTTATTTAGACTTGGTCCCATCAAACTATTCACCCTATCCACAATTTAGGCTCCAATTCCATCCCTAACAATTATAGGAAGATCATGGTTGGCCACATATTCTTGAAACTTTACAGCACTAACTTTTGTATGAAGCTTTCATATGAATCTTTTAAATGAGTAGAGATTCCTTAGAACTAGAGGACAAAAATCTTCGGACACATTCATCAAACCATGTATCACATGCTTAGACGATGAGCAATATTACGAATACAAGATATCACTCTTTGAATTTCTATTGCTATTTTGTAGGATTATGAAAAGTGTTCAACTCTATCATGCAAGAGGCCCCTTATTCTAGACACAAATAAGTTTATCATAAATATCAAAAATTATCGGTCAGAATAAAATTGGCACTAAAAAAAATTAATAAAAAAATGTTTGACAAATCGAGAACTTGAAAAACATAGGAGACATCATAAATATCAAGATAAATTGGAGATATTTTCAACACTGCTTTAGGCATGGGTTAACAAGGGATATCGGTCCTTAGATTTTCTCAAAGGACAATTTTTCTAGCACCACTTCCAGGAGATATTGTCCAACATGTCTCTCATGGACTTCATTATCCGAACCTATAATACTTTATCTGTCATAGGTTTTGGGGCCTTTCTTGCTTGAGACAGAATAAGCTATTGCTAAGAGTGTCCATACACTTTTACTCCAATATATGATTTGGATGCAAACATATAGTCTCTTAGCCCATTATTCTTATAAATTTTGGGGCCCGCCCCCTCCATCCTGACACTATGTTCGATATGGTCATACTCCTCCATCATTTTCATATTTTTGTTCACTCAATGATAGGTTTGGATCCATGTAGATACTTGGCCTATTTCTCATTAGAGTACATTTCTTTAGCTATCCCCCCCCAAATGGGCACTTTATTGGTTTTTAGGTGGAATTGATGGGTGTTGCAATGGAACACCTCCCTCCATTCAATCACTCCTTGGATGCACCTAGCCACCTCTTACCTACTAGGAAGGGATTGAAAATAACGGCTTGGAATGACATTTACACATATTTCTATGCTCAGTACTAAATGGATGATGTCATGATCCTACTGGCACTAGGTGACAAAGCCGAGTGAGGTGGCAGTGTTTACGAAATATATAGTATATTGTAAAGAGGTGGTCTAAATAAAAGGGTGATAGACTTGCATCAGATTACTTGATATAAATGTGTTTCTTAAACAATGCATATAATGGAAAATTAATGTTACCATTTATCAGAATTTGGAATGCTTATTGTTGTCATTGTTTGTCATGAATTGTTGATATGAGTTATGTGAAGTAGTATTGATTATTGTCACTAGTTGGGAGAACTGCAATGCTCGTATTTGACCTATTATTGGGTTTTTAAATCTGAGAACTCTTTAGGGAGAATAAGAATTAAATAATTGAATATTGTATTGGTTACAATGAAAAATAACTGCTGGGAACTTTCATTGTTGGGCAAAGTTGCTAGAAGTAGGGGTGCGAGTGTGCCCTTTTCATCCACAAATTGCCCAAAATTGGAGACCAGTTGCTGCTTTCACCCACATAATTGCTTCTTTTCATTTTTGATGTTCTTTTTACCCATAGGAATGCTTAGAAATCCCACTTTACTGCTATATGAGGGTGAAATAATGTCTAGAAATGGCCAGAAGTAGAACAGAGGATTTAGGGCTGCTGTTCATGTCATGCTACAGGCTAACCTAGAATGTTCCCAGATTTAAAATAATCCTCCTTACCACTATTTTAATGCTTAGAAGTGCCCAGAATTAGTAGTTGGGGTTGTTACAACTATTTACTCTTGATAGAAGACTGAAGTATGCCCATAATTGCTACTTATCAATCTGTTTGAGCACAAAACAAGGATAAAATTGGATCAGCATGCCCAGGTCATCCAAAATTGGATAAATTGCTCCTTTTTGAAAGCCCAAATTCAATTGCACGTGGTCTAAAATGCACAAATAATCCCCAACTTGCTTAGATCTTCCATGAAGCGATTGTATGGATTATAGACTTTTATTTCTCTCCAAAACAACAATCTAAAACTTCACTCTCTCAATTATCATTCAATTGCAATTACCCTTCCTCCCATTCACATTCTGAGGTCTCATCCTCTAACCGGTAGCATCTGTTAATACCTCTATTGTCATCTGGTACTAATTAGCCAACTACTAAGGCTATAAAAAGTTCATCTTCTTGGCCTAGTTCACCAATTTCATCCTCTAAAAAGGATATCTGCAAACTCATTCCACGTGCCACTTGTGGATTAGAGAGAACATGGTTAGAATTCTTAATTGGGATTTCCTTTTCACCTATAGATGTATTGCAAAAGCTCTTATTTTCATAACCTGTATATTCCATACCTAAATTACTCACCTCATTTTGATTCATTTGACAATGAAAAATATTAGCATGACAATATAGTAGATATGGTCCAAGTTTGTTGCCTACTGAATTTGAGCCTAGTTATTTTGGAGGAATCTAATATTCTAGAGAAACTTCACCAAAAGAGCATGTCGAATTGGTGTCTAATGCAATTGGACATAGTAGGAGCTACAAACTCTATAACAATAATTACATGACAAACAACTAGATCATGGACAACTAACACAAATACGATAGAATGTTGATCAATACCCATGTCATATTTCTATTTGCCATTACTTCACCACTTAAATGGGATCATAAAAAACATGAAGTCAGTGAGTATTGTGCGGCCCACATTAAAAAATAAAAAGAAGATTGGAATAATACAATTATAAATATCAAAGAAAATACCCTCATATGTTCTCTTATCAAGGAAGTGAACGGAGACCCGATCAATTGGGTGACATTAAAAGTCAATTTTATCAAGGCCCTTGAATTCAGAGTAGAAGACCCAAGGCTTAAACCTACACTAGACCTCATTCCATATTTTTTCATAGGCAAATAAATAAATTTAAAATCTTCATCAACATCAACATTGACAATGACATCCTCAATGCTCACATCAACAAAGTCTTATATAGGAAAATAATTTTAAGTTAAGGTCCATAAGGGACACAACAATCTAAAATGAGGACAACAATAACAAATATAAAATAGTCAATCACATTTGTCTTCCATTAACTGGAAGAATAAAAATACAATGCAATATCTCAAACACCTATGTGTCTAATCATCTGAATGGTGAACCTCATCTCTCCTTTAGAAAATAGGAGGTCTAGGGTTTACAATCAATTCCAACCATACTTGTGGTGTGCCTGCGATAGGATAGTAAAACCTCACCCTAAATATGCATAGTGCAATGTGCCCAACCTATATGAGAGAATTCCTAGTGTAGAGCAGCCAACTAGAGAAGATTGTCTGCATGTATGCATCTTTTAGCATTGGGAAAATTGCCCCATCAAAATCTGGAAGAATCCTCTCTAGTGCATCCTGTCTAAAGTTAGAACAACTAAATATAAAAAAAAAACTTTTAATTCTAAAGAAGCATGTTAAATAAATACAAGCATGCATGTACCCAATACCATTGTCTACGTGACTGCGCCCTACTCATTAATGGGGCTTAAGTAACAGCCATCACGGCTGCACACATAAACTGAGAGAAAGATATAATGAAGCATGCCAATTCTGGAGGAGACTCAATAGTTGAGCAAGAAGTAAAGCTAACACAGGCACCTCAGCATTTATCTCTCTTGCTTCATAGCTTGTGTTTTTCCAGATATAGTGGGTTATGCCTAAGAATGGTCACACAGAAAATCAAACATCCCAGTATTCCTTGCATGAAAAAATGATTGGTAATCATACTTAATGTGAAACATTTATGGACAGTTATAACTTTTTCAATAGCCTGTATGCCAATGGTTGTATACCAAATGAAAACTATCAATGGACAAATGCAAATGGTATGCTAAAAGATGCTTTGGACAGACTGCTAACTACAGTTGTCTAAGGTAAATCCAGTTTAAACAATTGAAAAACTATTTCTATACAAACAAAGGTAATCCTTTACAACCTGATTGACTTCACTGGAAATTATTCTTGATAGAATCCTTCACAGGTTTATGTGCAAGAACCAAAAAAAAGTTAATTATCTCATTTTAATCTAGATACAAATGTTCTAAACAATACACTCTGAATATTTACAATGTTATGTCTCAACGTTTTTGTATGTTGCCAAAAGTTAAACTTCCAGAAAGTTTGCAAGTGTTGACTGTTCCACAATGCAAGTTTGTGGGTACTGCAAATAAGGTTATGAGTTCATAATGAAACAACAAAGGTACAAGAAATCCTCCAAATCTTATTTCATGCCTAAAAGTATAAAGTCAAATATTTTAGAAGATTGATAGATCTTGAGCCTTTTCTATCTTGCAATTTACTTCAAGAGCATTCAATACTTCTTCATATTAGGATGGTATCCCAATACTCATTAACTCAGGTAAAATGATTCTTAGTCTATGGAACACCTTTTTCACTGTTTCATGGGGGGTTGGGTACACATCTCCTAGAATCCTCATGTTCCCTGATATGGTAACTTCATTTGGAACTTCCCCTTCCATCCCCTATATGCTCTCAGTACTTGCAAACTTCACTGGGTATGTCCCTTGTAAAAATGAGATTCTCAAGGTACTTTGGAACACCCCTGTCCTCATGAAAACATAAAAAATAAAAAAACAGAAATCACTTGAAGGGACCAATGAAAAACCTAATGATGTCCTTTGTAGAGTGCTTAAGGTTGAGAGGGATAGACTATGCAATCTTGGGAAGATTTCTAGGGAAAATTAATTGTCTCTCCTAACCATAGAGGCTCATGAGAAGAAACTCCTAATTTTAAACATAGATCACAATTCCTTGTTTTGTCTCGAATGATGAATTCCTTGTTTTGTCTTGAATGATGGAATTTGAATAGAAAAGAAGCAATTATATCATCACACAACCTGGTCCTAGATTTAGTTTCCAAGGCTCATCAAAATTTAGTTGATGCCCATCCAATAGGGCCTGCCTTTTCTTTAGGGAACATAGAAGTAAACTAGTAGGCGTTTTTTGTCTACCCCAAACCAGTGCATGGTGATTTGGATAGTGTTACGAACTGTGATGCAAACATGGATGCCTAATAAGCCCAGATTTAGGTTGAAGCTCTAAACTTTGTGAGCTCAAAATTAATCATAACATTATACAAACTATGGGGACACCTAAAACACTTATTCTTTGATCAAGGCTAACATATTTTGAAAACCCGAGATGGAATGAAAACATGTAGAATTTCGATAATGAATCAAAATGAAATCTAAAATTTACTTCAACTACATACAAAATGAACATAAAACAAAACTGAGATGGAGATAAGTGGGTATAGACTAGAGAACATAGTAACATACCACTTAGTGAGACTTCCATAGGAAAGCACCTGTTCTTTCGTGATCTTGAAATTTCCAGTCCATATGAAATCCCTGGAAGCGGGGCACCTTAGGGAAATCTTGTATTCTTTGGGAGGGCACACCAAGCAAGGCTATTGCATTGATCTTGAAAACCCACAATGCGGATCGTATTCCTCTCCATTTGTATAACCAAGAATTTGATTCTTAGACACATTATACCGGGGAATGAAGTCCTCCACTCCTCTGCCATAGAAACCCGGCTATCACTTGGCCCGGAAAGAAAATAATCCTATGTATAAGAACTCTACCATGACTTTCTCTCTCAGCTTCTTGTATCCTCTGTAAACACTTGGCGAATGCACTAACGATGGGAAGCTGAAACCCAGAGTGGAAATCAACATGAGGATGTTGATAAAGAACATAAAAACCCACTTGAGGAATGATAGAGGGCCACATTTAGAATAACTTGGCCCTACATTGATTTTCTTCACTATATCCTTCATCTCCCAACCATTTTCAAAGGGATTATTGGGGATCGTTTTCCAGGGCATAGGACTGGTTTGAGCTCAAATCCGCCAAATTGACTTGCTTAATCGTCCACAGCTTGAGCGAATGTGACCACGAAATGGAACTTGATCGAATTTGAACATGTGACCTCTCACATTGAAGAATAAAAAAAAGACAATACAACATAGGTGCATATCCAATGGTGGTGGATTCTCTACCTTATCTACCTTGTTTGTTGGATTCTCCACTTGGGGTTTCAAAATGAAGGCCGGTAAACAACAATAGAATAAGGAAAGCGCTTTGATCTCCTCAAGCCATTAATTTTCACATTTTAGAGCAAAAAATATTAGATTTTTTACCATCTTGGCATGTCTTTTATTTTGGTTTTGATTTTTGGCGAGTAAGTTTATTAAGTTGTTCTAATAAAAGAACCATGGAAATATTGTTTTTTTAAAAGACAAATTTTAAGAAAACTTCCAAAAGCTTCATATCAAGAAGAGTCCATTTCTTTTTCTTGGAATTAACTAATTTGTAAAGATTGTTTAGCTTACCCTCAAACAAAATCCTTGAATAGAGGCATCCATAACAAGGTCACGGTTGTATTTAGTGATGGGTGTCTCATTTCCCCATTTCCAATGCCTCCACCAAGTCAAATGGCCTTGCAATCCCAACTTAATTATAAGATCATCTAGAATCAAGCCTTGAGATAAGTTTGAGTGATTTGGGATTTCAAGTCAATTTCTAAAGGCCACAATCACACTTACAATCAATTGAATATGGACACCATCCAGATCACTCTCAGAACAAGGGTTTCATATCCACTTTTGTGTTGTCAAGTTTAAGGACACATATTTTGAGCTGATACTTATGGCCAAGTGGGAATTCAAGGTCTATGATTATGAGATTTAAGAAAATCAACTATAGATGGGCTACTTTAATAATGACACAACAAAAACCCTCCAGTCCATTCACTAAAATAAAAAAACACCAGTCCTATAAATCATGGAATTTACCTTCATGACTAGTTCGGTGCTAACATCACAAAAACATTCATACATAGCTCAAAGACATAAATAAAAGATTTCATAAACCAATTATGACCTGATTATCCTCATAATCGTGTACCAATTCTTGTTCACTAAGGAAAGTGGGTGGATAGAACTAGGGTTGGAATGTAATGAGAAACCCTCCACCTATTAAAAGACATAGTGCAATGCCTTAAGAACCCACCATAGGCTAAGCCATGACCTCAACAATAAAATGGACCCTTGTGGCATGTGGGATTGCAAAGAAAAAATGTGAGTGCCTTCCAACTAAAACCTCATACTTCCTATCCCCGCAATCTCGCAATCTGGCACCAATTTTTGCTTACCAAGGAAAGTGGGTGTATAGAACTAGAGTTGGATCAAAATGGGATTCGATTCAAAATATCACGAGATTTTTTCCATGTTTTCCATTTTCCTTACGAACCAAATAAATCCAAGTAGAAGCGTAGAGGGAGAGAATGGTTGAACAAATAAGTAACAAGGACAACGAGGCATGATGAACAACCCCCCACTTTTGAAATGACACAGCACACTGCTCTAACCCGCCATCAGTTAAGTCAAGACCTCAAAAAGAAAATGGAGTCTTTTGGACTTGAACCATGGCGTGGATTGTGAGAACCATACATGGTGTTCAGAACCTTTAAATATGAACTTAAACCTTGGACTTTACCTTTAGTATCTCATGGGTCTCGCAAACCATCCCCAATGTGCCCCTCCTCGTAATGGTGGGAATATCTCACATGTAAGCTAAATATTTTGTACATAGGTATTATGTGATAGTCTAGATTAACATGCATGGTCGACCAAGAAATCCATAGTCTAGGGTCTCTCTCTCTCTCTCTCTCTCTCTCTCTCTCTCTATATATATATATATATATATATATATCAAACTCTAAATAGTTATGTGGAATTTTACCAAAAAAATAATTGTATAGATATTTCAGAGTTTGAAATCAAAAATACATTTTATGTCCAAAAAGGGACTACTTTGAAAAGAAAAGTGACCCTCTTAGTGCTTGAAAGCACACTCCATGTTCTAACATATTCCAATCTTCCAAGACCAAATACAAAAACTTTTTTGAGTCTTTCCCATACACAAAAAAACTTCACGATCTCCCATGCAACCAAATGAAATGATAAACATCGAGCATACTCTAAATATAAACAAAATTAGTAAAAGTGTGATTTGAAGTTGGTAGGAGAGTGTTGGCTGCTTTCTTGGGCAGACCCGGGTTTTAATGAAGCGCAACAACAAAACCCCTTGGCGCACTGGCCCTCTCGGCAACGAGCTACGCAGCAGCTCGAGGTCTCACCCGAAGTGGCTATGGGGGGGTTAAGGAATCAGGTTTCCTTAACCTGGGTGACGCGGAGATTGCTCTTCCTCTTCTGGTTCCTCAGATATCGGTCGGTCGGACTTTCCCGCAGGCCGCTCGGCGCAGCTGCGCGGATTCCTTCCTTGGCAGGCCTACTGCGCAGTTTCTCCTCTCTAGCGCAGAAGGCAACTATTCCTTGCGTCGACGCGCTAAATACTTCCTCGCCCTTCACATCCAACGCAGTAACGCAGTCTTCTCTCGCAGCAGCGACCGCGCGTTACTACTTCTTCGGTACTTAACACTTATAGCTATCAAGGGACCTTTCCAACTCGCTCAAACAGTCACAAAGATAATACAGGAGTCTCGCATACATAAATAATGAACTCTAAATAGTTATCATTCACGCAAACATCATAACAAGAAGATATATGTGAAACTCATCTCCTCAAGGAAAACCACGTCCACGGGAGTTTATATTAACCAGAAAACCATAGAGATATACAATATGCTGCGCACACAGCTGCAGCCTTAGATCTTTACAGGAAACTCCACGCACACAGCTGGGAGCCCTTCTCTTCACTAGTCTCTTCTCTATAGAGATTACAAAGGCGCAGACGTCACACAGACTGTCTGGCAACTCAGGGATTAGCTCCTCGGCTATCCGATTCTACTCTAGTTCTACACACAGTAGAAACATACCAAAGGACAATCAACACATGATCTATCCTCAAGAGTGTCTAACTCTTAGTTGCTAACTTTCTCTCTATCTAACGTCCAACTCACTCTAGCTAACATTTATCCATTACAATTGTTCATATATATAGGTGGCCATGGCGGTCGCACCTTTACAAAACTGTGGGCCTTTCCCAACAATGATTCCCAAAAACCCTAACCACGCACATGGCTAGGTGTACTGTAGGCGCCGCTTGCAGTCATGTCGCCGCTTCCTGCAGGCTCCATGAATTCCGGCGCAGATTGTGGGTATGGGCGATCGTCCTTCGCCTTCAATGCTCTGGTCCCTTGCTCCTCCTTGATCCGAGCAACCATAACTTCTGTACTTAGCCTTTAAATGAGGGTAGCTGAGCCCTCTACTCCATCGCCTTATTTATTATGGTAGTTGAGCCACCTTCTTTCTTCGATGACGTGCGCGCGAACTCCGCGATTTCCGGTCCATAATCTTTACTGAGCTTGTCCATCTGGCACCGTACTGCGCACCGTCTCCTTCTTGCCCAAAACTTAGTGCTTGTTCCAAAATTAGCACTTTCCTTTCATACTTGTGTCTTTTCCCCAAAATTCGCAGCTTTACCGCAGCTACGACCTAGGCTCCAACAGGCCCCTAACACTCACTTGTGGCTCGCCCTCGAGCCACTCGCACTAGCGCGTGGTCGTTTGATTTGCGCATCTGCTTTTGCTTGAATCTCCGCGAATGTTTTCTGCCACTTCGCAATAGCGGAGTCCAATTCCTCAATACACTCATCAGCTGTTTGCACCGTTTCTGCGGTCGCTTCGTCTTTAGTGAGGGTATCAATGATCTCCTGAGACTCAGCAATCTCTTTAATTTTTGTCTCAACCTGGGAAACGATTTCAGCATACTCATCCATGAATGGCTGAATGCTGTTGGTGAGCTTCTCATCTTCAGTTCTGAGCTTGTGCAGTTGCTGCTGCATTTTGCGCACTTCGCCCATTTTCTTCATTTTTGGTAAGCCTGTTAGGGCCTTAGCTTCTTCATTGAGAACAGTGAGAGATTGTTCTGCAGCTTGCACCTGTTCTGACAGTCCCACTTTAAAAGGGAGGTTCACAAGCTCTGTCCAAGCTTCCATAGCCTGGTTCATCAGGTTCTTGGCTTCCTGTACCCGATCTTTCATCTGTGTGGAAGCTCTGCTCAGTGCTTCAAATTGTACCTGCGCATCATCCGTAAGATGCGCAGCAACGCGAGCTTCTAGCTCAGCAAGCTGGGTTCTATGGCCTTCTGCCATAGAAACTATTTCTTGCTCCAGGGTTTTCGCCCTTTCGCCAATAATTTGAACTTTTGCAACCAGAGGGAGGTCTGGTTGAATCTCGCAAGTCGGCAATAACTGGGCAATCTCATCCACTGCGTTTCTGATACCGATGTCTTGCGCCTCATAAAGTGCAAGCTTCTCAGAGGTATTCTGATGGATTGCCTTCAACTCTAACTCCTGCGATTGCAGTCTTTGATTTTCCTGGAATGTAGAGAGCTCTCTAGCTCTCAACTCAAGAGAAACTTTCTCATGCACTAGCTGTAGAGTCTCTATAGGAATTAGAGACAAATTAATTTCAACGGGCCCAACGGCGCTTACCTGTAGTGCAGCTAGCGGATCTGGAAGTGTCATGCTGGTAGGTGGAATATGCACGACAGTATGCCTTTCAATGAGTTCTTCAACTCGCTCGGCACTTGGAATTTCTTGTGGCGCCTGCGAAGTAGATGCTGGCGCATGGGTCTGCGCAACTCTTCCTGCGAGACCTTTTATTTCCACAAACTGTAGGTCTAGAGCACTTCTGATGTGAGCGTGCGCATTGCGCAGCTCGCGAAATTGCTCATGTATGTACTGGTCGATCCCCGAGGGAATAGCCTCAGCGGGATGTGACACTTTTTGCTTCTTGGTGGCTGGTTCTGTGGATCCTTCATCACTTCTCTGCTGACGAGCTTCCTTGCCCTTATCCTTCTCTTTCGTAGCGGCGGTTGGCAGCGCAGATGCGAGATCGGCGGCCTCCCTCCACTCATCCGACCAAGACTTGATGGTTTCTTCAACATCCTCGGTGGTCATTCTGTAAAGGCCTAGCGCCCATTCATCTGAAATGCCGCAAGGGCGGAGGTAAAGTTGATGTAAGTCGGCTGTAAAAGCCAACTTCCCATCATATAACGTGGCTGTCTCCTCGCTCAGCCTTGGCATTTCTTGAATAGTATCTCGGAGGAGATAGTAGTACTCACAAAAGACAGCGCGATTCATCTTGCGCTTCGCGGGATTAGGGGAATCCCAGAGGTTGATGTAGCGCATGCCAGCAACCTCTCCTGCGCGGCGCGGAAGGAACTGAGTATTCGGGGGCTCCTTCCACCCAACGAGAGCGCATAAAATTAGAAGCCATGAAAAATGGAATGATTGGGCTGCATTTTCCTGCACATTCAGGCAATCAGCCAAAAAAGAATTGAGTAGAAAGAGAGACCAATTGTACTGCTCTCCCTCCGCAGCTGCGATGGCGAGCTCCACGACAGCTCCAGTAACTTCCTTCGGTCGGCACTTTGTGAGAAGTCTGCCTGCAAGCAGACTTCCTGTAAATCGGAGTGCCTCATCTTCTACTGCAGTGAGGTCATAAGCCCGACCTCCTCTTGTTAAGTTGTACTTCTGCACCACCTGTGCAGTCAATTTTCTGTCCTTGTCCTTTCCCGCAAGATGAATATTGGGATCCTTACCAGCCTTAGATAGACCAGTAATGCGGTGAATTAAATCAACATTTAGATCAATTGGCCTCCCGAGCCAAAGGTAACCTCCATGAACGCATGATAGCAGTGTTTTAATGACTGCGTTCGCTTCATTGCTACGCCCAAAGTGCGGTAGCTTCAACAAATTCAAGAGTCCAGGGCGCTCAAGATTTGCTGCAAATCTCTTCGGGATGAACTCGTCAACCTTCCTGGTGGGATTATGCACTATATCCAGATATCGGTCTGGCTGGAACTGAGGGTATGTCTTATAGTCTCCGAGGTTGAAGTCAGAGAACTTGACCAGTGGAATGTTTCCCAACAGTTGCCCTTCTACCCGCACACTAGCCGGTAGTGGCGGTAGCAGAATAGGATACTTTGCATTCTTCGGGATCTGTACTTCTGGTGCATCATCTGGACGCGGCGGAATATAGTTTGCCATGGTCGCCAACGGCTCTGGAACAGGTTCTTCTGGCTGTGATGGCGACGCTCTTGTAGCCGGAGATTGTCTGGGATCCTGATAACTAGGATGTACATAAGTCGAAGCTGTGACTGGAGTAGTCATGCCGAAATCTAATCCTCGGCGCAGGAATTGACGAACAACTTCTTCAGTTGATAGGTTCTCCGTCGTGAATCTCTGTAGGGAACAAAAACTTTGGACAGCAAATGGCGGACCTTCGTAGGATATGGACGCTGAAAACAAAGGAAAATACTCTGCACAACTCGGCTCTGAAAACAATAACTTGGATTCGTAAACAAGATAGCAACTCGAGGAAAGTAACCCAAAAATTATAGAAGTGTGAGGTATTTATAGCCAGAGGTGAGTAAATGCGACCAAGTGGGATAACGTAGCTATAGGCGGCTAGAGATGAGTTGACAACACGCTATCCTTCTTGCCGTAGCGGTGCAGTTAGTGTGATTGACGGGTTCTAACAGCCTTCCGGGAGAAGCTAATGCTTTCGGCGCCAGAGTTAAATGCAAATCTTTCGGAGATTAAGCCGAATCCGTCAGAACGGCTAGACTTAAATAGCGGACTTATCCTTCATTTATTCAGACGCGGCTTCATAACTGCTGTAATTCAAATTTTCGGCGGGTCATTTCAACTTAGGAAACTGTGCCTTTAGGGGTCCACAACAAAACTTTTTCAAGCGGCAAATTATCAAAGGGAACTCCGCAAGAGCGATAGTTCAACGGTCCGGGGAGAAGCTTCACAAGAGCGCAACTATGTTCGCTCCAACCAAACTTTAGGCATGCGCGGATGTTTCTAGGAACTGCGCAGGAAGCTGGAGACTGGGTGTCTCGTAACTTCCGTGTAGACTGAATGCGGTGCCTCTTTCAACTACACTGGGCATCTGCATCTCTTTCAGCAAAATATTAGGTCGACAGAGCGGAGTGGCCGTCGCGATAAAGCTTGAGCCGACTCCCGTTGATCATTGTAGGTAGTAATTCTCCATCCAGCTTTGCAAGCTGAACTGCGCCTCCGTCTGTTATTTTTATCACCTGAAAAGGGCCTAACCAGTGTACACGAAACTTGCCTGGGAACTTGGTAAATTTACTGTCATAGAGGAGTACCAAGTCTCGTTCCTGAAAGACTTTATTCTTAATATGCCTGTCATGCCAAGCTTTCTGTCTTGCCTTCTGTACCTGTTGATGGAATCCGGCTAAGAGTCTGTCTTCTTCTAAGGCAAGCAGTTGCGAAAGTCTTTCATTCATAGTATCAGGATCTGCCATTTTTGTAATTTGCGCTATTCTAAGACTAGGAATAATGTATTCCATGGGCATAACTGCTTCTTGTCCATACACCAAGCTGAAAGGTGTGTGACCTGTTAGTTTCTTGCAAGTGGTTCTGTAAGCCCATAATACAGCTGTGACTCTAAGGTCCCAATCATCTCTTTGTTGATTACAGATCTTCGTCAGGGCATTCTCAAGAATTTTATTGAATGCTTCCACCGTACCATTAGCTTGAGGATGGTAGGGTGTACTCTTATGGTGATCAATTTGAAATTCTTCAGTAAGGGCCTCTATAGTCTCATTGAGGAAATGTGTACCCTGATCGCTCATGAGAATCACTGGACATCCAAATCTAGTGATAACATTCTCAAAAATGAACTGTGCGGCCGTAACAGCGTCGCAGTTCTTAACTGGCTTCGCCTCAGCCCATCTGGTGAGGTATTCAGTAGCTGTAATGATGTATCTTGCGCCAGTTCTTTTTCCTGGTGGGTTAATAGGTCCTACAAAGTCAATGGCCCATTTATCAAAAGCGCGCAGTGTGATCTGGGGTCTTAGCGGCATTTCATCTCTCTTTGAGGGTTTTCCTGTGCGCTGGCACACATCGCAACATTTACAGAATTCCTTAGTATCCTTGTGCAATGTCGGCCACCACAGACCTGCGGCTAATATCTTTTGCGCAGTCGGCTTTCCTGCGAAATGGCCTCCTGCGGTACCTGAATGCGCTTCTGCAATGATAGAGTTCTTTTCATGTGGTAAGATACATCTGCGCAAAACTTCGTCAAGGCCTAACTTATATAGCTGGCCTGCTATCAAAGTGAAGTCTGCGGCTCTAACAACAAGTTGCTTTTTCTGCTGGATTGTAAGCTCAGCCGGTGCTTGTCCGATAGTGAGAAACTCAAGGATATCAGAATAATATGCGTCTGCTGCTTGAATAGAAAACAACTGTGCGTCAGGCAGATTGTCCTCCAGACTCGTAGGTTCCTCTCCTGACTCTATCCTGGATAGATGGTCAGGCCCTGCATTCAATCTGCCTGGCTTTACAATAACCTCGAAATCATACTCTTGAAAGAGCAGTAGCCATCTGCAAATTCTTCCTCCTAACACTGGTTTATTGACCAAATATTTCAGAGCAGAATGGTCAGTATACATTTTAAAGTGAGCTCCTAACAGGTAGTGTCTGAATTTCTGTAGGGCATACACCATAGCTAATCCTTCCCTTTCTGTAGTGGTGTAGTTCTTCTCAGCTGTAGATAGCTTTCTGCTGGAGTAAGCAATCGGGTGGTCAATAATTCCTTCTCCAGACTGTGTAAGCACAACCCCCAATGCTATAGAAGAAGCATCAACATGAACATGAAAAGGTTTTCTCCAGTCCGGGAAAACTAGAATAGGCGCTGTGATCATCTTTTCTTTAAGTGTGTCCAAGCTTTGTTGGCATTCCTCTGTCCATTGGAACTTCGAATCCTTTTTCAGCAATCTCTCCATAGGTGCTGTGATCTTTGCATAACCCTTGATGAATTTTCTGTAGTAACCTGTATGTCCCAATGTAGTGCGCAATTGTTTAACTGAGTTGGGCGCAGGTAAATTAGCAATGATGGCAACCTTCGCAGGATCCATCCGGAGTCCTTGTCTGCATACAATATGTCCCAACAAAATACCAAAGGGCGCACAGAATATACATTTTTTCAAGTTAAGGGAAATCTGATGCTGTCTACATTTTTCTAACATCATGCGCAGATTTGCAATATGGTTCTTTAATAGGCCAAATATAGTCCAGTCATCAAAATAGACTTCTAGAAACTTGTGAATGAATTCTTTGAAAACAGCAACAACAACTCTAGAGAAGATAGCAGGTGCGTTTTTAAGACCAAAGGGCATTACCGTATACTGGAATGAGCCCCATTCAGTTGCAAAAGTAGTCTTGTGGCGGTCGTCCGGATGGATTCTGATCTGATGATATCCCGAGAAACCATCAGTGAAGGAGTAAGCCTCTTGTCCTCCAACATTATCAAGTACTTCATCTGTGAAAGGAGTGGGAAATGGATCGTGCGCTGATGCATCATTGAGTTTGCGCAAGTCGACACAGATTCTTATTTCACCTTTCGTTTTCTTTTCTTGGACCACCATAGGACTAATCCAATCGCTTTCCTCTACTGGCTCAATAATACCTGCTGCAAGCATCTTATCAATTTCTTCTTTGACTTTTTCTTTATAACGCGGGTTCAACCTGTATGGACGCTGCTTTACTGGCTTGGCGTCTGCTTTCAGAGGTATGCGCATCACTCCTAAGTCTCCTAGGATGCCTTTCATTTCTGTGAACTTGGTGGGAAAGATATCCTGGTAGTCACGTAATAATTCTGAAACATGTCCAACAGTTTCATCATCCCAATAATCTCCTATAGAAGCAAACTTTGGTTCAGCTTCTGTACCAATGTTAATCTTCTTGAGCTTGATGTGTTCTGTGATGGCAGGGATGTCAAGCTCAGGACCTTTAATATTGCGCGTCCCTTCTGATTCTGGGATGTTGATGTTGCGAGGATCGTCCTCCTCCTCTTCAGCGGTGAAGTTATAGCATTCCAGGGCATGTTCTATCTGGACAGCCCAATCTGGTTGGGAATATTCTGATAAAGGGCATTCTTCAAATATCTTCTTTTTAATACACTTCAGAGCCTGATCAATACTTGGATGCTCTGATTCAAAGCTGAAGGTAAGTTGAAAACTTTCTATCATAAGAGGCCACGTGAAAGTGCCTTTCCGCAATTCTGTTTCAGTATACCAGTTCCTTGGAACTGTATCCAATGTGTGGATGAATAGGTGAACCCATTCATCTGGCGGAATATCTGACCATTGCTGAATGCATGCTTCAATGTGTGACCTAGGGTCACTCTGTCCCTCATATTTGCGTGACACTTCTGCTGTAGTGTCCTGGAATCTGCGCAGTATCAATCTGCGACAGTCTTGCCATGTGTGAATATTCTCCTTATGCGCAGCCCACCATCTTGCGGGTGTAGCGCGCAATGCTATATCTAGTGCCTATATGCGCTGCGGTTCTGGAAGCTTTTGTTCATATTCCTGTATGAATTTAGTTACTTCGGTTAGACCATCAAAAATTGGAGTGTCAGTTAATTCTGTGCCAATCCATCGAATGGATTTAATCATCATTGCGCAACGTCTTGCAGAAACCTCATGTAAACGATTCTGCCAGTTTTCCAATCCTGTATCTGAGTCTGATGTGCACGAGCTATCGCATCGCCAGCTGAGACGGCCGTCTGCTGTGGGGTTGACATAGTCACTGTGATTAGTAGTCATTTGGTACAAACTTTCCATGTGGCGCGCTTCCTCTTCTGCGCGAATGGGTTCTATATACCTTGGTCCTTGAATAGGATCAAGTGGTGCGATGACCCTAATCTGGTCATCCTCAAAGGTCATCTGTCTTTTCTTCAAATTAATGACAGCCAAATTGTCAAATGCCCAGTCTATTCCTAAAAGTGCTGGGTATGGTCTACTATCGTCCATGATTTTGATTACTTCAAAATCTGCTGAGCTTCTAACTCCTTCAATATCAATAGGTACATTGGGTAATTTGCCCAATGAAGAGACTCATTGCTGATTTGCGAGTCTTAGCTGGATAGGGGATTTTGTAAGCTGAGGGCTTCCCATCTGTTCCCATGTCTGCATAGTGAGAACATTGGCTTAGGAGCCCAAATCTAACATGACTTCATCCATTTCAAATGCTCCAATCTGCGCTGTAAGCCTCATCTCTTTTCCAGTTCTAATGTGACTCCTAATCTGGTGAACAGCACACTGCGGTGTGTTCATCGAAGCAGACTGTTGGCACTGATCCAACAGGTGTTGGAGTTCTAGAGTTGCCTTTTCATTGCGCAACAATTTTAAACATTGTCGCAGGAACGCATGAACACTGCCTAGTGCATGCTCGTCATCAGGCCTTCCAGCTGTAGTGGCCTGTTCTTGTACCAGGTTGTCTTGTCTTAGCACTTGCGATCTAATATTGTTCTGCGGGATTGCGGCAGAACTTGAAGTTCTCGGATCTGAGAAATACTCTTGAGCTTGCTTGAATGCTTCTTTTTGCTTCTGCAGGTTAAGTGGGGCTGGTTTAATATTAGCGCGGCGCACCCATTGTGTCGCTTGCTTTCCCGTTCCCATCTCTTGCGCACCAGTGGTTGCTCCACTGCGTGTCACTATATTAACTGTAGGGTCTGGTTCTCTTTTTTCTGCTGCAATCAACTGAATATTTTGATTGACCTGTGGGGTCTTTGGTTGCATCTTAGCCTGTAACTGAGGGCATTCTTCAATGATATGGTCAGAAGATTTACAATACCTGCAGAGGGTTGTAGGATTTTGGCAATCCCTGGCAAAATGACCTTGTGTTCCGCAATTATAACAAGTGATCTGTCCTCTTCCACGACCAAAATTTGTTGTGCGTCCGCGTCCCCTGTAATTTCCTGCTCGGGCGTCCCGAGTTTGGTCATAAGGTGGACCTGCTGTGGGTCCTGGTGTCTCTGCTTGTACCCTATAAACATCATGCTTCCTTTCTATCATAAGATCATATGCTCTACAATTGTTCTCATCATGACCTACTGATTTACAGAAATTACAATATAGATTCTTTGGAGTTTGTACATATTTATGAAGTAAGTGGCATTCTTGTGGTCTATGACCTCTAGTTCTACAGATTTCACACCAAGGCCCTTGTGCCTATGGTAAAGGGTTAGGTGCTCCAGTTGCAATATAGTCTATAAAAACGGGACAATGGTCCTTTGAATGACCTTGGACTTTACATTTTGTACACCAAATTTCTTCCTTAATCTCCTTGCCTTTCTTAATATCATGCACTTGCAAGGTTAAGTTTGCTAATTGGTTCTGTAAATGCGCAACATCGTTGCTTGTTCCCGCAATAGGTGAAGCTTCTAGTTTCATAGCCATCTCTAGAGCTTGTTCCTGAGTATTGAGATTCTGTTGCATAAGAGGAAGTCTAATGTGTGGAAGCAGCGCAGCAATGAACCATTCTTTATGCTGCTGTGGTGCAAACTCGAAGCTTACTTGATCTATCAAGGCTTTGAACTTCTGGTCAAAGTCCCATACTGATTCTGTAGGTAACTGTTTGATGTCTTTGAGCTCTGTTATACACTGTGATTCTGATTTAGGTTTCTTAAATTCTCTAATCATAGCATTTCTCACCTCAGCAAGCGTTCTATTCTGTGCTGCTGAGTATTTCATGAACCAAGTCAAGGCTCTTTCTCTTAGTGTGGTTGCTAACTGAACCAGTTTAACAGCATCATCATTAATTTGCTTAATTGTCCAAATAGCTTCACATAAGAACCAGTGCTGCTCAGGGTCTTCTATCCCTGTTCCTCTAAAAGTTGGTAGCTTCATGTCATCACCCATCCTTCTTGTGTTAGGTTGAGGTGAGGCTGCTGTAGCAGTGCTTCTGGGCTGGTTAAATAAAGGTGGTACAGAGGTACTGGAAGTACCGTGTGGGCTACTAGAAGGTGTTACTGCGGGGTTATACTGAGCTTTGTCTGGCTTTTGCGGTGTAAAAGGGTAATAAGGGATATGAGCACTCTCTTGTCTTTCTATATGGCTTGGTCCAGGGACTGGACTATTGTCTGGGCTAGACTCAGAAGAATGTTGGTCAAGGCCTACTTTATACCGTTTTCCACTACGAGTGCAACCAATAAGTTCAGGATCGCTATCAGAATCTACGGACATTACTTGTCTATGCTATTCATCAGAAGTAATACATAGCTTTCCTTTTTCATACAGAAGCATTTTAATCCATAAGTTCAAAGAATTTAAGAACTTACCTCTGTGTACTTGGAAGAAATTCCTCTTAGCTTCACTGAAACTTTTTCTTGTATCTACTGCAAACTCGGTGATGAAACCTTTCAATAGACTATTCAACCAAAAGTCTACTGCGCGGGACACAGGATTGTCTATCCGCTTCACAATACTGACTAGCTCAGGCGTCCAAGCGACGGGTCGATCAATATGCACAGTAGGCCTAGAATCTGCTAACTTGGCTATCCAAGCGTGTAACTCCAGTGCAAAGGTAACAAAGAAAATTTCGTGAAGGTCAGTGTAAATATACTTCTGTAACCAGTCTTCTGTTTGGAGCGTAGAACTTCTATTTTCTTGTTCAGCGAACTCTTTAGCCTTTAAATCAAACCAGTTTCCAATTTCTTTAGCTATAGGGTTCCAGTAACACATTTGTCAACTGAGCAAGTCTCAGTGTAACAGAACCTTTTGCTGGCTCAACAACAGGGTTCAAAGCAACGGAACCATTTGTCGGCTCCAACAGTATCTCACACGTCGCCGAAATAACAACTCACAGTAATAAGTCACAAGGCAACAGAACCATTTGTTGGCTTAATCAACAAGGTTCAGAGCAACAGAAGTGACGTGATCAAAAAGTCATGAGGCAACGGAACCATTTGTTGGCTCCTTTCTTTCTCTAGGTTGCGCGTCAATCTCGCACATCACTGAAATAAGAAGTCTCGCTCACGCGGCAACGGAACCATTTGTTCTCCTTGATCTCGCGCGTCGGCTAAATAACAAGTCTCACAATAACAAGGTCACTAGGCAACGGAACCATTTGTTGGCTCCTATCTCGCGCGTCTAGTAATAAGTCACAAGGCAACGGAACCATTTGTTGGCTGCTTTCTTGGGCAGACCCGGGTTTTAATGAAGCGCAGCAACAAAACCCCTTGGCGCACTGGCCCTCTCGGCAACGAGCTGCGCAGCAGCTCGAGGTCTCACCCGAAGTGGCTATGGGGGGGTTAAGGAATCAGGTTTCCTTAACCTGGGTGACGCGGAGATTGCTCTTCCTCTTCTGGTTCCTCAGATATCGGTCGGTCGGACTTTCCCGCAGGCCGCTCGGCGCAGCTGCGCGGATTACTTCCTTGGCAGGCCTACTGCGCAGTTTCTCCTCTCTAGCGCAGAAGGCAACTATTCCTTGCGTCGACGCGCTAAATACTTCCTCGCCCTTCACATCCAGCGCAGTAACGCAGTCTTCTCTCGCAGCAGCGACCGCGCGTTACTACTTCTTCGGTACTTAACACTTATAGCTATCAAGGGACCTTTCCAACTCGCTCAAACAGTCACAAAGATAATACAGGAGTCTCGCATACATAAATAATGAACTCTAAATAGTTATCATTCACGCAAACATCATAACAAGAAGATATATGTGAAACTCATCTCCTCAAGGAAAACCACGTCCACGGGAGTTTATATTAACCAGAAAACCATAGAGATATACAATATGCTGCGCACACAGCTGCAGCCTTAGATCTTTACAGGAAACTCCACGCACACAGCTGGGAGCCCTTCTCTTCACTAGTCTCTTCTCTATAGAGATTACAAAGGTGCAGACGTCACACAGACTGTCTGGCAACTCAGGGATTAGCTCCTCGGCTATCCGATTCTACTCTAGTTCTACACACAGTAGAAACATACCAAAGGACAATCAACACATGATCTATCCTCAAGAGTGTCTAACTCTTACTTGCTAACTTTCTCTCTATCTAACGTCCAACTCACTCTAGCTAACATTTATCCATTACAATTGTTCATATATATAGGTGGCCATGGCGGTCGCACCTTTACAAAACTGTGGGCCTTTCCCAACAGTGATTCCCAAAAACCCTAACCACGCACATGGCTAGGTGTACTGTAGGCGCCGCTTGCAGTCATGTCGCCGCTTCCTGCAGGCTCCATGAATTCCGGCGCAGATTGTGGGTATGGGCGATCGTCCTTCGCCTTCAATGCTCTGGTCCGTTGCTCCTCCTTGATCCGAGCAACCATAACTTCTGTACTTAGCCTTTAAATGAGGGTAGCTGAGCCCTCTACTCCATCGCCTTATTTATTATGGTAGCTGAGCCACCTTCTTTCTTCGATGACGTGCGCGCGAGCTCCGCGATTTCCGGTCCATAATCTTTACTGAGCTTGTCCATCTGGCACCGTACTGCGCACCGTCTCCTTCTTGCCCAAAACTTAGTGCTTGTTCCAAAATTAGCACTTTCCTTTCATACTTGTGTCTTTTCCCCAAAATTCGCAGCTTTACCGCAGCTACGACCTAGGCTCCAACAGAGAGTCCCTTCCATTAAGACTCGTTTAGTAAAGCTACCCTCCTACAAGAGTAAATCATCATTGGATAAGTTATCATCTTTAGTGTTGAATTATCAAGATACGTCTATAAAGGAAATATCATGAAAAATAGATTTTACCTCTGTAATTCGATTCATAATAGGGATCAGGTCTAAATTGTCAGTACTATGATTTTGGTTGGACCACTCTATCACAAGATTTGAGTCACCCATAACTTGTAAATGGTTTATAACTTTGTCATGTGATGCCTTCAAACTATCCATGTAGCGTAAAGTTCTTCCTTATTGTACTTTCAATCCTAACAACATATTCTAGACAAAAGTAATGTGAGGTATCAATAAAATGGATTTCTCTAGCCCCACAAAACCCGAGGCCCCCTTGGCATGTCCCATCAAAAAATCCCCAGGGTTTCTCTTTGTCTATGCTTGTCATTTATAGAATCCTTGGGATTTTTGTCTTTAGTGGCTTCGTATTTCCTTCATAACCATTATGATCTTGTGTGCTACTTGCAAAGTTGTCATAGGTAGATCATTCCTAGCCATCCAAATACCATATATAAGCATACAAGGTAGGGACCTGTGCACATTCATAGCTTTGTCTATTGGAGTCGTTGGTCCACCATAGTTGAGTTGCAAATGGTGTCCATAACCCCAATCAAAATCCTAATATCCCATTGTCCAATGTTATGTGCTAATAAAAAAACTTGATTCATGCCCATCAAGCAATCAAAGATTCCTTTATGGCCAAAGGCTATAGTTTCCTCATTAAAACTTTTCAAGGACTCGCGACCCATCTAAACTACTACTAAAAACCTCCTGATAAACCTCACAAACTAACTAGGACACCAAGACCCATACCTAAGAGCATTAGGTCCTAAGGCCCAATTTCCATTCCTTAATCATGTCTAGGGCCCCAAGACACATACCTAATGCTCAGAAACTTCTTAACAATTCTTGTATTCTAATTATAAGGAAAAATATCCCCTCGAGAGGTTACCTTTGGTGGTTAGAGACATCATTGTTAGACCTTTGGGCCTAAAATTTTCCTAAATATCCCAATGCATGAGCTTCCTACACCAACCATGGTTAATAAATGATCAACACATAAACCTAGTGCTAAAAAACTACTAATGGTGACCATATCTCCACTTGGTGGACATGGATACCCTCAAGAGATCATGTGTGATGTTTCAAAGTGATGTTGTCTTCCTTACCTACCCATATCCCAACTTGGAGGAAATTGATACTCTCAGGAGATCGAGTGTGATGGTTCAAGGTGTTGTTCTTGAAGTAAGCTGCTACCTAAAATATTGTTTTGGATACTAAGGCTTAGGTTCCTCTCTTATCCATGTCTGTGGTCCCACAACCCATCCTTGGGGCTAAAAGCCTTCTAATGGTACCATATTACAACTTAGAGTCCAAATATCCTACATAAAGACCATGTGTGGTAGGTTAAGAGTTTATTCATGGCCCTTTAGTTTCAAAGGCTACATTGTAGGGCTAAGGCTAATTTTTCATTACTCTATATTGGTTTAGGACTCAATACTTACACATAGTTCTCAAAATACCATAATGGTTCCAATATGCTCTATTGAAGGTGAAGTATCCCCTTGAGAGGCCATTTGTGTTTGTTCAAGGCATTTTTATTAGAATTGGAAGCACAAAATAGCCCTTTAGGGTCTAAGGCCTAGATTTCCTCCATCCACCATGCTCAAGGCCTTGAGGAGGATTTGATTTCCTGGGTTTTTTATAAACATTCTAGAGTTTTTTCTTCTTGGCTTGCTTATGATAGTCTGATGGTTGCGTCGACGGGTGTGACTACATTGCAATGGCGTTTAAATTTTTGGACGCTTGATTGTCTGCTTAAAATTAGATGTTTCTTTTGGTTACTCTTGCACAAAAAGATTTTAACGTGGCAAAAGTTGCTGAAGTGTGGCTTGGTGGGTCCGGGTTACTGCATTTTATGTATGATGGATTCTGAAGGTGTGGAGCATTTGTTTGGCTCTTGTTTTTTCTTTCAGAACCTATGGCAAGCTCTGGAGTTTTCAGCAGGTTTCTCATTCTCCTAGACTGGAGTCACCTTAAAGGAGAATCTCACACGATGGTTCGCGATGAAGCCTATCAATCCGGTTTTTATCTGCTATACTTTTTGGGAAGTATGGAAAGCACACAACCACACTTTGTTTTGGGGCAGTTGATTATCCATCAGTCACATTGTGGCAAAGATTTTACTTTATCATCGTTATGTTCCAAGGTCTCAAAGCAAGATATGTCGAAGGATGCCTTCTTTCTCTGAATTGGATTATGTTTTTCCTTTGGGTTTTTTTGACGATGCGGCCCAGTCTGGCTTATGTGGAGCAAGGTGTATTCTGAAGTTGTCTCAGGTCCATGTTTTTAATCTTCATTTTGGAGCAGGTGATGGATCCAATACGAGAGCGGAGCTTCTCTCTTTTTGGGGACTACTTTGGTTTGCTTTGAGAGTTGGATGTGTTTCTCTTACTATTTTCGGTGACTCCAAATGTGTGATAAACTGGGGAGATGGCAGTGATAGCTTATCTTCGGTGGAGCTCCATGGATGGATTCGGAGGACCAGATTTCTCATTTCATCTTTTGACTCCATCCTTTTCAGACACATGTATCGCATTTACAATATGGAGGCTGATACACTTTCTAAAGCTGCAGTGAGTGAGATGAATGGTGTCTTGAAGGTGGAATAATTTCGTGACGGCTTGTTGTTTAAGTCTTCAACCTTATCTTTGATGGACTGACCTTATTGTAGTCCTATGTTTTAAGGATGATACTTCAACTTTGGTTATGTGACAATTGTTATTATTGTTTTTTGGTTTGTTTGGTAATATTTGATTGGTAGAACTTCAAAGAGATGCAGATTTTTTTGTTGCCTGCCTATATGTAATATTTGACACAACTTTTTTAATACAAAGTTGTTATTTTTTCCGTGTGAAAAAAATATATATTATATGTTTTATGTTTTATTACATTATATGTTTTACATATGATAGATTTTGTTAGTAATATAATATATATAGAGAGAGAGAAAGAATGTTTTGTAATTATATGGCTGCATATAATGTCGATTCCTGCTAGTTCATTCGGTTAAGGTGTGGGTCTCATCAACAAGGCGAATCGAGTTCAATTCCCCTTAAGGGTGAGCTGGTTGGGAGGAGGCACCAAAAATCCAACTTGTTGAGGGTTGGTGTGGACCAAGTTGAGTGTGATACCCAGGTAGTTTTGAAGGCTTAGATGCCCCTGGGTCATGGTTTATTAGACTAGAGTCCACTTTGGCCCGCAAGTCAAGAAAAATCTAGCAAATATATATATATATATATATATATATATATGGTATGTAATATATTTATATGTTTTGTGGATTTGTGGATTTGTGAGTGCTCCAAGCAAGTGTACCTTGTCATTGTTATCTACCTTTGGGGATGGCTGGATGTGGTTTGGTATAGTAGAGTTTTTCTATCTAGGTCGACCGTCAATTCTTACGTGGTTTGGTATTGACATGTTATTAAACATATCCATAGCCTCCCTAAAGTATTTTTTATACCAACTTGGGTGGTCTAGGTCCCACTTTCTTAAACTTAAGGATATATTATTATATTATATATTAATATAATATATTTATATATTAATATAATATATTTATATATTAAAAAAATATAATATTTTATATTGTTTATATATTAAAAATAAACATATAATATTATATATTATATATAAGTTGGGTTCAATGAATCCATACACATTACAAGGATGCAACACATTGGCATAAACAAGTTAGAGGCATCCTACGATTAGTTTCCACTCCTATGAAGCTCGTAGTTGCCCTCTTTTTAGAGATACTCCATCTTATAGAGTAATGATTATTCCAAATAAAGTAGGTTTTTCAAGAAGTACAAGATACATCATAGGAGCACCAAACTAGGTAATTGGATGTTGGTACTAATTTCCAATAGGAAGAACATATCCATGTAAAATTGGATGAACATAACAAAGTTTAGAGAAAACCAACATAAATGCTAGAGAAAACCAACATAGATGCTAGAGAAAACAAACATAAATGCTCTAACAGAAAATTATGCTACTACAATATAATAACACAAACCAAATTTTTTACCCAACTTAAAAAGAACAAAAACTCAATTAGATTTCACAAGTTGATGAAAAAGTGGATCAACATTTTTCTGTATCTCACCAAGCAAAAGCTAAAATTCAATAGCTAAGGATAGTGGCCCAAGTCGAAAGATACATGATTCTTCATAAAATGAAAGCACTAGTTGTTGACATTGATTGGGTTGTCATCTAGGAAACAAATTAGCCACAAGTATAACATTCATGACTTCTTGTTGTAACAATAATTTTATGCTTCATTGAAGAATAAAGAGAAGTTGCATGCCTCATGCGAGGAAGGGAAACATAGTTGACACTAATTGGGCTATTTTTTAGGAAACAAAGCCGCAAGTATGAAATTGATGGTTTCTTGTTGTGATAGTGATTTTGTGTTTCACAAAGGAATAAAAAGCAATTGCATGCCTCATGCAAGCTGGGAGGGACAAATAATTATCCAAAATGGTCAAATTTGAAGTTCAGTAATGCTTAATTATCCCAATTGTCCATGGTTTTTATGATTATATTCTAAAATAAAATTTGATTTGTGACGCATTCATTATAAAACTCTTAAGTGTCACAAGCAAGAGAAAGTGGCATGATAACACCTAGCATTGTAGAGTTCTATGTACATTAAACACTTGAATTCATTTGGGGGAGGTTCTAAAAAGACCCCCCTAAAAGGTGTTTTTGAAGGCGGTTATTTAAAACCCCCCCAAAAGTCATGAGAATTCTCATGACTTTTGGGGGGGTTTTAAATAACCACCTTCAAAAACACCTTTTAGGGGGGTCTTTTTAGAACCGCCCCCAAAAGTCTTGAGAATTGGGATTTTAGGGGGGATTTTCAAACAACTACCTCCAAAAGTTCAATTCTCATGACTTTTAAGGGGGGTTCCAAACAAACCGCCTCCCAAAGTTCAATTATCATGACTTTTAGGGGGGGTTTTGACAAACCACCCCCAAAAGTTATGAGAATTGGGCTTTTAGGGGGGGGGTTTCAAACAACCGCCTCCAAAAATTCAATTCTCATGACTTTTAAGGGGGGTTTAGAAAAAACCGCCTCCAAAAGTTCAATTCTCATGACTTTTAGGGGGGGGTTTGACAAACTGCCCCCAAAAGTTATGAGAATTGGGCTTTTAGGGGGGGTTTTCCAAAAACCACCCACAAAAGTCCAATTTCCATGAATTTTAGGGGCGGTTTTAAAATAACGCCTCCAAAGGTCTGAATAAACTTTTAGGGGGGGTTTTACCAAGACCCCTGCAAGCCAAAACTGCCCCTAAAGGGCTATTTTGTTGTAGTGGAACATCCGTCGCTATAGCCACGAACTTTTGTTGCTAGAGAGACGGAGATCAGTTCACTTATTTATTTTAAAGATGACCATTCATCGCTCTAGCCACAAACTGTTGGTGCTATAGCCATGAACGTTTGTGGCTAGAGAGACATAGATCCCTTCATTTACTCTTTTTTTTAAATAAAAACATCCGTCACTATAGCCACGAACGTTCGGTGCTATAGCCACGAATGTTGGAAAGTGTTGCTACAACGATGAAATTAGTGCCATGAAAACAAAGAGTCTTGTATGTCACTATAGCAATGGAAAAGTGTTGCAATAGCAACGATTTTCCATGGGAAAAATGTCCACATGTACTAGTGTTAATTATGTAGATCAATCTTTTCTCTTCAAAATTTTTGCAACTCTTTTTCTGGTTTTTTTATTTGTGGATCTATTCATTTAAAGGTTCAACTCATTTTCCCCATCGTAGTGGGAGTATATATAATGGACTTCCTTCAGTTAGTTGCTTGGTTTCAAGGGTAACTATTTCATGAAAAATATCCTTGTCTTATACCAGCCTTGAACCTTTCACATATATGTCATTAGGGTAGAATGAATGAATGCAACCCTTGTTGGTGGCTTGATACTCCATCAAACTCCTTGGCAAGATGAAGAAGTTTTGACATTTTAATTTTTTTTGTTTTTGGAGTATTTTCTACAAATTGACTTCTCCTCCTACTCTAACATATGTTTGTCTCTCTACAAGATGTCTAAAATGGTTAATGTGCAATTTGTGCCAATATAGGGTTGCCATTGCTGCTATATATTGTTTGTTAATGTATTTGTAACTTCAGAATGTATTCACTTGTATATTTTATATTGTATTCATATGTTGTCATTGTACTTCCGATGGAGAGGTTTTATTCCTCCGATCGGGAAAGTTATTATTGTATTTGTTAGGGTTATTAGACTCCCCTAGAGGGGTCGGCCCTAAGTTAAGTGGTAATGGGTTATTAGACTCTCCTAGGAGAAGTCGCCCAGTTAGGGTAAAATTCAAGTGAAAGTAAAGTATAAATAGAGAGGAGCATCCGCTCTATTTCATCATTCACTCTCTCACTTATTCGCATAAGTGTGAGAGAGAGAAGTTCGCACAAGTGGAGGAGGAGGAAGCTGTTGAAGACCATCTCTTTGTTTTGGGGTTTTGTATTATTGCTCATTCTATCTCTGAGGAAGTTGCGGGGTTTTCTCCTTTATGGTTTCCCCGGTGAAATGCTTTGTGTCTCTTATCTCTTGTGTTTGATTTTCTATGCATGTTATTCTCTCTGATGAGATCTTAGATCATATTGAATTGAATTGCGAAAAAATCCAGAAGGAATGCATAGAGAAAGCAAGAGATTGAGACCATTATCCAATTATGTAGCCCTTGACAAAGAACCTTCAAACTATGACGAAGCAGCTGAGAAGAAAGAATGGAAGGGTGCCATGATCAACGAGTACCAGTCGATCATGAAGAATGATGTCTAGGATGTGGTCCCGAGACCAGTAGGGAAGTTTGTTGTGACTTCCAAGTGGATCTACAAGATCAAGCATGCTGCAGATGGCAGCATAGAGAAACACAAGGCGAGGTTTGTGGCACGTGGCTTCTCCCAGAAGGAAGGGATAGATTATGAAGAGACATTTGCACTTGTAGCTAGATACACTTCCATCAGATCAGTACTTGCTCTGGCTGCAGTGATGAAGTGGAAGGTACACCAGATGGATGCCAAGACAACGTTCTTGAATGGTGTAGTGGAAGAGGAAGTGTATGTGGAGTATCCACTCGGATTTGAGACACATGGCAGGGAGACTCATGTGTGCAAATTGAAGAAAGCCTTGTATGGATTGAAACAAGCACCCAGGATGTGGTACGACAGGATAGACAGCTTCTGGACTAGTTTGGCCTTTACCAAGAGTAAAGCAGATTCCAACCTTTACTACAATGTTGAGGAAGGGAACCCAGTGATACTTCTACTTTATGTAGATGACCTGTTTGTGACAGATGATGATGGGTTGATTGCTGACATGAAGAGGAATCTTGTTGCCGAGTTCAAGATGAAGGACTTGGGTATGATGCACTACTTTCTAGGCTTGGAGGTGTGGCAAAGTGCAAATGGAATCTTCCTTGGACAAGGGAAGTATGCAGTAGAGATCCTGAAGAGGTTCGAGATGATGGACTACAAGGCCATGGCCACACCTATGGCATCGAACCTGAAGCTATTGAGTGATGCTTCATCAAAGTCGGTTGATGCCATGATGTATCGTTAGATAATTGGATCCTTGATGTACCTAACGAATACGAGACCAGATATCTGCTTTGTTGTGAACACATTGATCTAGTTCCTGACGGATCCGATACATGTTCACTTGATTGCCGCAAAGCATATTGTAAGGTACCGAAAGGGTACGATTGATTATGGGAACAAGTATGATGTGAATCAGAAGATTAACCTGGAGGGTTATGTTGATTCAGATTGGGCAGGCAGTGCCATTGATAGGAAGAGCACTTCGAGGTGCTTCTTCAATGTGGGATCAGGTGTTATCTCTTGGTTTAGAAGGAAGCAATCCTGCGTGGCATTGAGTACAGCCGAAGCATAGTATGTCGTAGCTTGTTCATCTAGTTGTGAGGCAATATGGCTGAGGAAGCTACTGTCTGATTTGTTTAATCTCTAGTTGGACACGACTTGTATATATTGCGACAACCAGAGTTGTATGAAGTTGTCTGAGAACCTAGTGTTCCATGACAAGTCGAAGCACATTGAGATCAAGTACCACTATATCAGGTATATGGTGCAAAGAGGAGCAGTGAAGCTCCAGTATGTTGCGACAGATGAGCAGATAGCCGATGTGTTGACCAAGCTGCTAGCTAGAGTGAAGTTTGAATACTTTAAAGAGAAGCTTGGTGTACTTCATATCGAGGTTCCTTCCAAGGGGAAGTGATGAGTCCCAAATACGCAGATGCACATGGGATTTTCCAAAATGGTGGTACGTTGGTCCTCCCATGGTCGTTGATGTAATTGCCGAGATTTTTCGACATGGTGGTAGGTTGGTCCTGCCATGGTTGTTGATGTAATTGCTAATCTTTTTCGACATGGTGGTAGGTTTTTCCTCCCATGGTCGTTGATGTAATTGCTGAGCCTTTCCCGGATAGTGGTAGGTTGCTCCTCCCATTTCGGTTGATGTAAGTGTTGTGTCTCACATGCTGGCAGGAAAGTCCTCACATGTTGGTAGATGTGTGATGTACATCTAGGTTGTGCTCCATTTACGATGAGATGATGAGATGACAGTAGGGTACATAGGTTTTGTAGAGGCATATAATTAGTCCTGGGATGCTCCTTCAGGTTTTGCAGTGGCATATAATCAGTCCTGGGATATCCTGCAGGTTTTTCATAGGCATATAATCAGTCCTGGGATGCTCCTTCAGGTTTTGCAGTGGCATATAATCAATCCTGGGAGATCCTACAGGTTTTGCAGTGGCATATAATAAGTCCTGAGATGTACCTACTTGATGGCTTTCTCACAAATATGATGAAGACCTACATGGAGGCTAGGCCTACATCCAACATGACAAAGGGTTGGCTCTGTAGAAATTCCTATGAAGAGTAGATTGGAGACTGATGGTTGAGATAGCAGCAACAGTGACGATGATGATCCAACTTCGATGATGATCCAGCTTTGATGATGATCTAGTGACGAAGACTTGTGCTGATGAACTGTATCAAGAGAATAACTTCCTAGTTAATAGGGAGTGTTAATGTATTTGTAACTTCGGAATGCATTCACTTGTATATTTTATATTGTATTCATATGTTTTCATTGTAATTCTGACGGAGAGGTTTTATTCCTCCGATCGGGAAAGTTATTAATGTATTTGTAAGGGTTATTAGACTCTTCTAGAGGGGTCGACCCTGAGTTAAGTGGTAATGGGTTATTAGACTCTTCTAGAGGGGTCGACCCTGAGTTAAGTGGTAATGGGTTATTAGACTCTCCTAGGAGAAGTCGTCCCAGTTAGGGTAAAAGTCAAGTGAAGGTAAAGTAGAAATAGAGAGGAGCATCCTCTCTATTTCATCATTCACTCACTCACTCATTCTCATAAGTGAGAGAGATAGAAGTTCGCACAAGTGGAGGAGGAGGAAGTTGCTGAAGACCATCTCTTTGTTTTGGGGTTTTGTATTATTGCTCATTCTATCTGTGAGGAAGTTGCAAGGTTTTCTCCTTTATGGTTTCCCAGGTGAAATGCTTTGTGTCTCTTGTCTCTTGTGTTTGATTTGCTGTGCATGTTATTCTCTCAGATAAGATCCTAGATCATATTGAATTAAATTGCGAAAAACTAACATTGTTGTGATTTTTCCATTTGGTTTTTATGATCATTGTTGTGTTTCAGGGTGGCTATAGTGGATTAATATATAAATATGAGTTTTCCATTTTATTGAGAATTTATTTCGACTTTCAAGCTTCTAACCATGGAAATCACTATGTAATAGATGGAACTCCTTTGGAAGTTCTATTTATTTATTGTATGACAATACTATGTAATAAGAGTTACCAAAGTATGACAATACTAGGTAACCCTGGTTGGTGGCTTGATACTCCATCAAACTCCTTGGCAAGATGAAGAAATTTTGACATTCTTTTTTTTTTTTGGAGTATTTTATACAAATTGACTTCTCCTCCTACTCTAACATATGTTTGTCTCTCTATGAGATATCTAAAATGGTTATTGTGCGATTTGGGGCAATTTAGGGTTGGCATTGTTGTTGTATATTGTTGTAATTTTCTCCATTTGGTTTTTATGATTATTATTCTATTTCAGGGTTCTATAGTGGCTTAATATATAATATGATTTTTCCATTTTATTGAGAATTTATTTCGGCTTTCATGCTTCTAACCATGGAAATCACTCTGTAATAGTTGGAACTCCTTTGGAAGTTGTATTTATTTATTGTATGATAATACTAGGTAATAAGAGTTACCAAAGTAGAGTAGGACATAACTGAAAGTAGGTATCCTATACATGATAATTCTATGATACTAATATTGGATAAACACTACCACCCCATGGCGATGAGACCCAAATGATAGCTTCCCCAATTTTATAACATGAAAGAAAGAGATTATCCTTAAATGACAAAAATATGCCAATGGGACTCTAAAAGTACAACCTAGATCAAGAAAGGTAGGAGGGAATTCCTAATGCATCTTCAAGGAAATCCAGTAAAATAAAGTAGAAAACCATTCACCCAAAGAATGGGAGAACATACCAAAATAATTAAAAGAGTACAACCCACTACCCAGATGAGATTCAATGCAAGAAACTATTTGTAGTTTCTCATTCTAACCACCATGAAGTACTATTATAATCATATGTTGGACTATCAATCTATATGATGTCCCCGAGGAAAAGTCTAAGAATGTCATTTGGAGATTCGCATAAGTCGAGTAGAACTAGTGGCACTGGACTCAAGGGTGGTAGATTTCTATATACCCTTTGATCAACAAGGTTTGAAAATCATCAATGGAACTGATGAAGTTGGTAAGGCTTCTTTTGGACCTTCAATTCTAGGTTGACACTTCACATTTCCACTAGATATACAAGAAGCTAACAGAAGTTTTGATGAGAAGTTATTATGGGTGTAGGATCAGATTTGGTAAAGTATTTGAGAGGATTCTTGAATATGGTACCAAAGTGGTTGTAAAACAGGGAAATTGAAGCTCTAGGCAAGGCATAACAAAATTTCAGACTAAAATTGAAATGTTGTCTAAGATTCGCCACCATCATTTTGTTTCTCTTGTTGGCTATTGTGAAGAAAATTGTGAGATGATTTTGGTTTATGAATACATGGCCAATGGATTTCTTAAGAGCCATTTGTATTGATAAGATCTTCCTCCAATGTCATGAAAGAAAAGGCTTGATATATGCATAGGGGATTCTAGGGATCTTTGTTACCTTAACACAAGAGCAGAGCATAAAATCATTCATTGTGATGTAAAGACAACAAACATTTTTTTGGATGAGAATTTTGTGGCCAAGGTAATAGAATTTGAGATTTCAAAGAGTAGTAGACCTTCTTTAGATGAAACCCATGTGTAATCAAAGGTATATTTGGATATATTGACCCTCGGTACTTCAAAAGGAATCAATTGATAGAAAAATTGATGTTTATTGCTTTGGATTAGTGCTAATGGAGGTACTATGTGAAAGACAAACCATTAATCCTTCTCTTCCCAAAGAGAAAGCTAATATAGTAGAGTGGGAAATGCATTGGAAAAATAGAGGCAATCAAGTGGCCAATTATTGATCATCAACTTGTAAATAGCATCACCCCTACCTCTTTGAGAAATTTTGGAGAGACGACTGAAAAGTGTTTAGTTGACTAGGGTATAAATACGCCCACCATCGGTGATTTTTTGTGGAACTTAGAATATTTCCTTCAAATTCAGTAAAATTTCATGTTGCATGATCCATATGAAAACACTGCTAATTGCATTACATGGATTCCCTTATGCTTTTCTTAGCTAGAGCTTTTCGATAATAGTACTATTGAGAGGGGTAGTGTTGCATGTGAATATGGTTTAGAAGGTGAAACTACAAGTACAATACTTTCACAATCAGTTAATCCTCATAGAAGGTGATTGTATAAATTGTGTGTGGGGTGATTCATCCACTAAGAAATGTGAGCTATTCCTTTTTCTACAAATTAGTGATTGTATTCAAAAATTATTAATGCTTCATTGGTCTTATACTCATAAGCCCAAATCTTTAGTTTCCCCTTAAAAGAAATTGCTTTCTACCTTGTTGCATCCAAGGGAAGTCCCATATGGATTGATTTTCCTACACTTCCTTCCTTATTTTTAAGGTTTCAAATTCTCTCTTTCTAATATTGTACTATTTAGAGGTATTTCTTCTGTATTGTAACCATTTGACATTTTTATCTATTAAAAGCTATCCTTAGTTTAAGATTAATATTTTTCTATTAAATCCTACATGGTTGGGTTTTTATTTCCTCGTGAAATATACCATTTCTATTTAAAATATCATTTAACTTGATTGGATAGTTAATCAGATCTTATCTATGGAAAGGAACCATGCTAATGCAATTTTAATTTTATGCATATTTATGTTGGTTTTAGATGTTATTATGCACCATTTAAACTCAATTTAGTAGGCTTGGAAATTTTTGAAATCTATCATGGGAAAAAGAAAAGTTCTTATTTTAATATGTAACTTATTTAATTATAAATATATTTCATTAAACCCATTTAATTAAATGAATATGTTTCATTCAACGCAAAGTCATAATATTGTTTATAAGGGCAAGTTTTGAACTAAGAGTCCATGGGTGAATTTGAAAGAGGGGACATTAGAAAATGTTTTCAGAAATGGGTTTGATGCACATATTCAAAAAGAGTGAAACAAATCGCTCTCCACAATATATTAGTTGGTAGTTTCATGGATCTTCCAACATCGTTTTTTCTTGCAAATGTGACATTATTGAAGCTTCAGTGTTTTTTCTTTATACAACTACCTACTTAATTTAGCGGTTTCATATTCCTTATAACATGTTCTCTATCATTTGTCAATACAAATGATGACATACTTGAGTATCTGGTAGCAAAATGTTTTCTTCTTGAAAATTTAAGAGTTGAACACTCTATAGAGTTTTGCAATGCGAAAATTTCTATAATCAATATAAAGTGTATAGATTTTATTGTTCATTGGTATTTTTTGTATACTAAAACCATTTGGCATTTTCAATTAATAGAAGCTTCCTTTGGCTTAAGATTAATATCTTTCTATCAAGTTCTATATGGTTGGGTTTTCTTTCCTCACGAAGCCTCTCGTTGTTATTTAAAATTTCATTCAACTTGATTGGATAGTTAAACAAGTCTTGTCTATGGAAAGAAGTGATATTAATACAATTTTATTTGCATATTTATGTTAATTTTAAATGATGTTATTCTGCATCAACAAAAGAAAAGTTTGTAATTTAATATTGTTTCATATGTTTCATTCTTGATACAAAGTTAATAATATTGTTTACAAGGGCCTTTATGTGCTTTTGGATGGTTATATTTGTTTAACAACGAACTAATGGCAAACTAGGTTTTTTTAATGTTACAATTGCTTTGGCAGTTATATACTAGACACTTTAAAGGTGAAAGGTCTATAGAATCACCATAAATCTTGTTAGCAACTTTGGAGCATTTAAGTCTAATGTTTGTATTGGTATTTCCTCATTGAATACTTTTCATTCCACATAACAAGAATTTTAATTTATAATTAACCATGGTCTTTAGTTTGTACTTTAATATTGTTTCATATGTTTCATTCTTGACGCAAAGTTAATAATATTGTTTACAATGGCCTTTATGTGCTTTTGGATGGTTATATTTGTTTAACAACGAACTAATGGCAAACTAGGTTTCTTTAATGTTACAATTGCTTTGGAAGTTATGTACTAGACAATTTAAAGATGAAAGGTCTATAGAATCACCTTAAATCTTGTTAGCAACTTTGGAGCATTTAAGTCTAATGTTTGTATTGGTATTTCCTCATTGAATACTTTTCATTCCACATAACAAGAATTTTAATTTGTAATTAACCATGGTCTTTTGTTATGCACTAGGGATGGAGTTAGATTAAGAGGTTACAATGTTATTAATTATATTCTAGCTCAAGTGAAAAGTTAGTGACTTCATATGTTCTATTGTTTAGAATTCATTTGATAAACAATTTTACACAAGAACAACATTGAATCTTGAGGTATGTTGACAAATAGATTAGATTATTGTCCTAAATTATGAGTTTAAGTGTTTTTCTACAAATATACCCTCAACTAGTTGGATTTTGGGCGTGTCTCCTCCAACTAGCTCACAACTAAGGGGAATTGAATATGGGTTCCCCTATTAACTAGACCCACACATTAACCAAATAAACTAGCGAGACTTAAGAATTTATTACATTATATTTAAATATTATATACCAATTTTTTTATTAAAATTATACATTTACATTTTTAAATAATATTTATTTAATTAAATTATAACAATCAATATATTATGAATACAATTATTTTCATTATACCCTCCACCATCAATAAAAGTGCAATATTTTTACATATGTTTTTAAAATATATTATACTTCCATATTACATATGTTTTTAAAGATTCATAAACACTTTAAAAAACAATAAGGTTGTGTAATCCATACAATTGGTGTTACAGAATGATGATCACTTAAAAGAGAAAAATATTGTTACCATAGTATGTGTAATAATTATATATCAAACTTTCCAGTGTATTGATGATATAAATATTTAATGTGAAATGTTGCTTTTAGAAATTAAATTATTATAAGTTCAAATTTGGAAGATAGCAAGGTCTTATGTAAAATTTAATAGTAAAATTGTTGTGAGGAGGGGATCCTTTGTTCCATAAATAAGGGAATCTCATACACTATTAAAAATAAGGGACTTATGGAAAATTTAATAGTAAAATTGTTGTGAGAAGGGGATCCCTTGTTCCAGAATAAGGGAATCTTATACACCATTAAAAATAAGGGAGGATGAAATTTAATTGTGACATATGTCTAATGGATGATAATTATTAAAAAAGTATTAAAAGATGAGAGAAATATCTCTTATTAATTAAAAAAAATATCTTAACACTATTTAGATGATATTTTAGTAAATGAAAAAAAAATATTTAAATAATAATAATTACTCTTTTTTCACTCTATCACCTTTAGTTTTAGTTTCTAGCTTTTTCTTTATTCCTTTCTAAATTTTTTTGCACCTTCTTCTAAAGCAAATCAACACACCTTCTTCTAAAGCAAAGCTAACACTATATTTTTCGACTTACAAACATTTTATTTAGAAAACCGGCTGTAAATAGTTTGAATCCACAGATTTCACTTACTGGAAAATAACAAAATATAATTCTATCTACAACAAGAGAGAAAGCTGCAATACAGCTAATTCCTTTCCTGTGTTATAAAACCAAAGAAAGCAAAGCACTAATTTATATAGTTTGGTGAGATTAAATCTCGAATGCTGATCTTTCATGTGTGATGAGTTACAATCCTCAAAAGAGTTGTCTTCTTCCAATGGTGGGCTAGTTGCACTTTGGAATGATGATCTTTCACAGATCCTCTGAATGAAATGATGAAAGCTAGATTTTGTGGTGATGATTATCATGAGACTACCAACTATGGAAACAGTGGTAGCGAGCAAGATCTTGATTATGTCTACCTTGATGATATGGTATATGGTTTTATGGAAGAAGGCAAAGAGCCAATTAAAGCATACTAAAACCACACTTTTAGACTCGCCGCTAATATTTTGTTTTGCTATACTTGCAAGCCAAGCAATGGATTGCCCCTAAAAAACCCATTTCAATTGCTCCAAGAGAGGACATTCCTTACATTAAATGTGGATTCTACGAACACATTGTTAAGCAACTCGACCCTCAAGTGATGAATAAGCGCAAACAAATCGCCCTGAAACGAGTATCTATTCTGTAAAGACTTGCTCAATTTCACAAGTTTTGTGCTATTTCTCATATTATGCCAATTAATGTGAATCTTTCTGTGAATTTTGATGTTCAAATGTCAAAAGTTTTGGTCTAATTAAATGACATGGGTCTAAATGTTAGGACACTGTAGTTTTAGGATTTCTCTTAACATAACATTTTTGTGTTAAGAGGCTTTATCGTTTTATGTGGAATGATAGCTTTTTGAACTAGTTTATATTGAGTGTCAAATTGCAGCTCTCAGAATACAAGATTACAAAATTGGCATAAAATATTTGTAATCTGAAGGAGGATGAAAGTGATTGGCTGCTTTATCTTGATATTGGGGAAGATGAGGACAAATTGAAGGTATCCATTATACTGATATCGATTTTTTTTATTTTTAAATGTTTCAGTTGAATCTCTATAGAGGCAATGATATTTTCCTCTCCTCTGGTTTCCTGTTGGGTATCTGGAGTAAAATGTTATTTTGTCTTTATCAATTCAACGAATAAAGATTCCAAATCTATCCCTTGGCCTCCCCATGGAGATGGTGGTCAAATTTGACTAGCTGGCACAAATCCACACATAACTGACTAATGTAAATATGAAGGCATGCAGAGAAAATATAAGTTGCACCACGACAATGGTCAAGTTTTCAAAAAATAGTCAACGATGAGGAATACATGGAACTGAGACTTCATCGCAATGTTGCCACTTACCATGGATTGTACACTTTTCCATGTACAATAGCAATAGCATTTAATGCCCATGCCATAAACATAGCAGTTATACATAACATTTAAAAAAAATATAGTTTTACAAATTAATTTAATTTATTTTTTAAAAAATTACTTCACCAAACATTTATATCCCATTTTACTATACTACACCAATTAAAATCTAGAATATTGTAATTTTAAAATTTTAAATTTTAAAATATTATATTTAATATACTAAAAGTTTTAAAAAACTTGATAAAACTTTGCCAAAAATTATATGTAGAAAAACAAAGTAATTTTAGTCAAAAGAATTTGATATATCCATGTAGGCAGGGAATAATAGACGGATATATATTCCTGCAGGCACACAATAATAATAAAAATCAATATGACCTATGAGGAAAGTTCTACGATGATTTAATTTAAAATACGGTAAGATAAAATCAATATGACCTATGACGAAAGTTTTAGGATGATTTAATTTAAAATACCGTAAGATAAAATAATATTTTTAAGGATTTTGTCTAATCTTAAATTTATTTTTTAATCAAAGAGTTTTTTTAATCAAAGAGTTGAGTTGTTTAAATATTGGATGATTTTGACTTTTAGATAGAATGATCATATTATAAATTTTTATTATTTAAAATTTATTTATATTAAAAAAGTTTAACAATTCCATTTTTCTATTTTCTGAACTATTATATCTAAATTAATCAAGTTCAACACTTTATATCTCTACTGTTCCAATGACTCTTGCAAAATTTAGAAAAAGAAATGATCTGAACCAGAAAAATGGTCTAAATCATCCATTAAATTCATCAATAAGAAACTTTTAATCTAAATCTTAATTGTATATGCCTGCGATTGAACCGTTGAGGGAGCAAGAGTAAAACCCTGGTCTCTGAGGTAGGGACCATCAGGACCAACCACTGGGTCCGGAGCCTCAACCCCATCTTAATTGTCAAATTCAGGAATAAACAAACTTTTAATCTTAATGGTCAAATAAGTGAGCAAAATTTCAAATGGATGAATTCTTACTCTTTGTGCCATCAAACTTCAGTGTTTCATAAGATTTATGTCCTGCAAACTTCAACGTTTCATAAGATTTATGTCCTGAAAACAAAAAACAATAAATATCCATAGTTTATTACAAACATATCTTCGACTTGACTCACAGAGATTTGGAAGACTGAAGAAATTAGTGATTCATCCATGGGGTAGCCTAAGCTAATATGAAAGTCGTTCCCTATTTACTGAAGATTTCGTTAACCACCTGTAAAGCAGCAGCCTTCTTTGATCATATTTCAACAAAAAGTAGCCCGCTTGCCGAAACACTCAAGCAAACTCAAAACCACCATTGACACCAAAGCCCTAACAATATCTCAATCCGGATTAAAATGTTGTTTGTAAATATGACAGCAACTATATAAAATTAAAGCAAGATATAGACCAAGTGTTCAAAAAGAAAGTCATGCCTGATTATGAATTTACAGTAACATGCCCCAGATTGGACAGAAGTGGAATATATCCATCTTAAGTTATAAAAATTGTTCAAATATAAAATTTAATGGGTTTAAGTTTTAACATCTTTGGATGTTATCTCATCCTTTCCTTAATCTGAACTTCAAAATGCTTTGGATATTCATGAGTTAAGAGAGCGATGTGTTCACATCCTTGGCTTGATATGAGTCAGTGGAAAGGAGCGAAAAGCTTTGCTTGTTCTTCACATGATGGGTTGAGGTTACGGTAATTTAATTGTATTATTTACCAGTTTATCCAAATCTTTTGAAGATTAAAAGATCGTATGCTTTTTTTTTTTTTAATAAAAAGGACATCATATTACTTGCAGAAAACAGAGATACATAGCTGCTTAAAGCATTATAGAGTTTTAGACCTTAAACCCTTGGACCCAGCATCTAGACATAAGAAGTTACATATCATGTAGCCTGCACCCCATGGCCGAACCATCTAGTTGGAAATTTAAAATTACAGACATATTCCAAAAATCATGAAACCTGCACCCCATGGCCGAACCATCCAGTTGGGAATTCAAAATTACAGACATATTCCAAAAACTAGATTGACGCCTATCACCTACATACCCATTTCTTGCTATAAGCCGCATAACAGACATGAAAAGCAAAGATCTAAAATCTGAAAATAGATGGTCAAACCCCAGTACCAGTAGAAACTTTGGCCGAAGAGCCACAGGCATCCTTCTCTAGAGCTTGAGTAACTGCTTCCGACAACTAGGGAGAAGTAGTTGCCGAGAAAGTAGTGACAGTTGGCTGGGGTGGATCCTTCTTGGGGGTCTTGCTGGTAGGAATCCTGTTGCCTTTGGCGTCCAGTCCAGGATAATGAAAGGAAAGACCCATCTTTTTAGCAATTGTGTCAATATTGCAGTGCACGAGACAGTTATCCGCATTGTGGGCTTTCCAATTCTTCATCGACTCTTCATCCCCTTGCTTCTTCCAAGTCCCTTCCATCAACACATTGGCCAAGAGGTTCTTGGTGGCCCCATAGGTCATCACCATCCTATCATACGCCGAGGCCCGACCCACAGTAATGCCTGGATCAGTAACCCATTCTTCAACTGTGCTTCTAACCTCCTCAATAGGCATGGTCGTGACATCTTTCCAAAGATTTTTCTCCATAACTTCTATGTCCTCCCTAGTGGAATCAGGAATGCGGTCACGAAAGAAAACAGCGGCCGATTGAGCCCACACTTGGGCTCTCCTGACCCTACCCACTCCACCACGCTTCACAGGAACCTTCTCTTTTCCTTTCAGAGCTGAACCAGCGGAAGCCGTCCCGAAGGGACCTACAAACTCACATTTCGGGCCCATGGTAGAAGGAGATACAGACAGCAGAAGGACCTCGGGAGGCTGTAATTGAACAAAACCTGCTTGAAACAGAGAACTCAGAGCACAATTAACAGAACCACAGCACTTACCACTAACTTCCTTGGAGCGAGAACAAAGCCACTGTAGGAGGGAGCTCGAATAAAATGGCCAATTGCTAATGATGATGCTTTCCATGCCATAATTGGCCAAGTTTTCCAAAAAACTGACCAGGCCCAGAGACGTACCTTCTCCATAAACCAAACTAATTATGGACATCGTGCGAACATATGGAGATCTAAGCAGATCTGCCATCTGGATCACCAAACACCTAAAAACGTACATCCATCGCTTTCCTATAATAACTACCTTGAGGGATATATCATTTTTCGAAGTTAACCACTCCATCATCTAGGCGTCATAGAAGTAACCTCCGCGTGACTTATGTCCTGTCCTCGAAATATGGATTGTCCTCCTGTCTCCACCTAGCTCCTGCTCATGTCATTAACTGCCAACTGTAGGCATCTCGGGGTCCAGGCTTCATTGCGAAATCTCGCTAAGGGTCCCATCATGTGGCCTCCTCTCCTATCCACCCCAAGATTAGCCATATAGTCAGCCACTTTATTGGTTTCCTGTCTAACGTGGAGAAAGGACAACCGACTGTGAGAATGGAGAAGGTGGCGTAGAGCATCCAAGCGGTGTGAAAGCTGCCAGCTGGACGTAACATGTTCCGCCGATTTGCCTTGTGCAAGCCCCTTAGCCATTTGGGTTATGATGTTCGAGTCCCCCTTGATAATGGAAGGGAACAAACGTTCCTAGATTATTATCTATAAGCCAAAAATAAGCCCGTCCAACTTGGTCGAGTTATTCATGTCGTGGCCTAGGTGACCAAAAATACCTGTAGAATCTCTCCCTTCGCATTTCTGCACACCCCTCCAAAACCTACACTTCCAGGGCTGCCTCGAGAGGCCCTGTCAAAATTTAATTTAAAGAACTCCAGAGCAGGAGGGGACTAGGAATTAGGACTAGAAGGTTTGCATAGTTTGTCTCACCTGCGGAGCCCGAGTAAATCCTCTTTTCCCAGGTCCCAACCATTGGCTATGAGCAGATCTCCCGCTGTGATATTTTTGTCCTTGTCAATCCATTGGCGGCTTCTAACAGTTTCATGGATGTTGCGAACTAGTGAAGCCCAAACCACTTCCTTATTCTGGCTTTTGTCTCGGAAAATCCTTTCGTTTCTTTCTTTCCATAAATTCCAACAAAGCATGCCAGGGAACATTTTCTAGATGAAAGCAATAATAGGGTTATTAAAAGCTTTGACATCCCAGTTACATGGAGAAATCCCCAATTGGCCATGATCCCAGTCGCTTCTTCGAAAGATCATGGCCCCTTTGTCCCAGAGGAAAGAGGAAAACTCACACTCGTCTAGAAGGTGGCATAGAGTTTCCTCACTGTTCCTAGAAAGCGGACAACAAGATGGTCCTTGAATTCCCCTTTTCTTGAGGTTCTCTCCCGTTAGGACTCTTTTCCAAATAACTAGCCAACAGAAAATGGCAGTTTTTGGCCAAGGGTTCATCTGCCAAATCTTAGCCCAAGGGTTATCCCCATCATCTGCTCTGTTAGTCTGGATGTCATAGGCTTCCTTGATGCTAAACACCCCTTTCTGCTGATAACCCCAACGAATCTTTTCAGAGCCGGTCCTTATACGAATATATCTCTCTTGCAGAATTTCTCCAAAAGCTTGCCCATCCTCGTTATTGATGATATCGATCCACCATTGTTGGTCCAACCAAGTCCTGCTAAAATCACTAGGAGTATTAGACCAATAGTGACACACCTTTGATTTTCCATATATCAAACTTCGGTTTCTGATGTCTTGCCACCGCTGATCATTCCCAAGCTTCGGAAATTGGTTCCATGAGTCATCCCAGAAGTTGGCTAACCCCCGTCTCCAATTTCCCAAAAGCTATGATCTTGAACCAATTTTCTTCCTGACAGAGCTTTCCTCCAAATGTGGGAGCCTTCGACATCTGAATTGAAATGGACTAATTGGTTGGAAGGATAGGTCCTAGCATACTTGACTTGCCACATTTTCTCCCATGGCTCATTATTGTGATTACACCAGTGCCACCACAGCTTTGCCCCATGAATATCACTGACAACTTCCGGATCCCGAAGTCCTAATACTCCCTTGACCTTTGGCTAACATAAGACATCCCACCTAATCAGGGAAAATTTAGATTTGGATTCCTGACCACTCCATAAGAAATTGTGCTAAATACTTCCGATTTCTCTGAGAACAGACTTGGGAGCTGATAAAAGAGAAAAAAGATAAATAGGCATGGCCCGAAGGACAGATTTAACCATAATGAGCCGACTAGGAAGGTTTAGGGGTCTATTAATCAACTATACAGACTATTCTTTAGGCGGTTCAGAAGATCATGCCAAGAGATCCCCCTAAGGGAGCTCTCAGAGAGAGGAGGCCCCAAAAATTTAGTGGGGAGGGAACCTTTGGAGAAATTGAGAATAAAGGATATTACGTTGAGTGACATTAGGGGTGTTAAAAAAGAACACCTGAGATTTATCTGGATTCACTTCAAGCCCTGATGCCTTGGCAAAAAGATTGAGGCTTTTTTTAAAGGCATGGGATTCTTGGACTGAAGGGTGCCCCATGAGCATAGTGTCATCCACAAATTGTTGGTGAGTCTGTTTTTCCAAACCAACATGGAGGGCTAGCCCACGTATTTCACCTTCCATTGTTTTAGCTTGAACAAGGCGACCCATCCCTTCCACCATTAGGATGAAGAGGAAAGGAGACAGTGGGTCACCTTGCCTGATGCCACGAGACGATTGTATAAGCCTTGTAGGGGAGCCATTAAGCAGGATGGAAAAAAAGGGGTAGTGACGAGGTTCATAACCCAACTCACCCACTCATCACCAAAGCCATAAGCTTCCAATACTCCGCGCATATATTGCTAGTTTAATTTGTCATAAGCTTTGGAGATGTCTAATTTAATTAACATACTCAGTTTTCTGGTAGATTTCAGAGAATGAATGGTTTCATGGGCAAGAATAATACCATCCAGGATCTGCCTTCCTTCCACGAAACCCGACTGTTCTGGGCTGATTAAGAGAGGGAGAAGAGGCTTCAGATGGTTAGCAACAACCTTGGTGGTAATCTTATAGATAACATTGCATAAAGCAATCGGGCGAAATTTGCTTGGCACCTCCACCCCATCTTCCTTGAGAATTAAGGCAAGAAAGGTGGCATTGAAAGCCTTCAGAACCCCCCCACTTCTGTGAGATTCTTCCACTATGTCAACAACTTCCTACTTAATAAGATCCCAAAAGAAATGGAAAATATTAGTGGTGAAACCATCTGGGCCAGGGGCTTTTCCAAGAGCCATCTACTACATGGCTTCCTCTACCTCTTGCATGGAAACTAGTTTGAGCAAAAGCTCATTGTGCTCATTCGTGACCAGTCTGGGGATATGCCTAGTTATCCTAGCAATAGCAGGGCTTTGATCCACACGATCCTCTTTGAGAATGTCAAAAAAGTGAAGGACAAGTTCGTCTTCAATCTCTTGTCGAGACTCAACATGGGTGCCATCAGAATTTCGCAGCTTATAAATTTTCGATTTGTAGCGATTTTGAACCACAGAATTATGGAAGAATTTAGTGTTCCTCTCTCCTTCATGAAGCCATTGAGTCCTATATTTTTTCCTCCAAAAAATATCTTCCTTTTTTTCACGAGCTTCAAGTTGGGTCAACAGATTGAACTCCTGTTCTTTAAGTTCATCTGTCCATCCTTCTTCCATACCACGACGTTGCACCATCTCCAAATCGGCCACCACCCTAGCCTTGTCCTAGAAGATGTTCCCAAAGTCTGACTTGTTCCAATATTTGATTTTGACTTTTAAGGCTTTCAATTTCTGTTGGAACTGAAACATCCATGTCCCCCTAGGAGGGACAATCTCCTGCCACCACTGACCAACCAAATCCTTAAAATCTTTATGTTCTAGCCAAAATTGTTCAAACCTGAAAGGTTTGAAATAGGAAGTATTAGAGCCATCCCATTGGAGGCAGATGGGCCAACGATCAGAGCCAGTCACCGGCAAGACAACAACATGGGTCTCTCCTCCATTTCTGACCAAATCTTTTGTGGTCAGAAATCTATCAATTCGTGAGGTCACCAGGTGGGTGCCCCCCCTCTTATTGTTACACCTATACAACCCATTGCTCATTTCAATGTCAATGAAAGGACCCTGGGTACTGAAGTTCCCAAAAGCTTCCTGGTATTTATCCAAGTTTCTTCTTCCCCATTTTTTTTCCTCTAGGGACACAATCAGATTAAAGTCCCCCCCAATGATCCATGAGCTAGAAGAGGCTTGGTCTCGCAGCCAAGATAACTGATGGAGAAAATCCCTTTTATGAGGGAAAGCGCTTGGTCCATAAACATTTACAAGCCTTCCAGAGGAGCTAGACACACGATCTGTAAACAGGGCACTAAGGGAAAAGCGGTTATCCCACCAATCCGTCAGACTCACTGCATCAGGCTGCCAGAAAATAGCCATGCCCTCCGCAAATACTATGGCATCAGTGGCCATACATTCACTTCCTTTCCAAATTTTCTGCTTTATTTACTCCAAAAAACGAGAACTACACTTTGTTTCTTTGAGAAAGAGTATATCCGGTTTTTCCTGCTTGATCTTTCTGGCCAGAGTTTTGACCTTCCTAGGGTGATTGCACCCTCTAATATTCCATGATATCAGCTTCATTGAATAACCTTATTGATTTTAGAAAAGGCTTCCAATATCCTGGGATACTGGCCAGACTCAATTAGCTTTACTCCTATCTCAACAATCCTCTGCTTATTTGTTTTTCTGCCTCTTTTTAGATTGTCCTCTGGAGGTTTGCTCTTGTTACCTTTCTGAGGATCATAGGCTCTGCCTAATTGGCTGGGGACTTTGGCACTGATGATAGCTGCCTTGAGAAGCTCTAGTTGTTTTTTGGTAACATAACCTTTCCCTTTTTTGTCCCATTCTCTCTCAATCTCATCAAGATTTAATTCCCCAAGCTCCATGTCATCCTCATCATCCTCCGCCATTGGTTCTGCCAGATCTATCCCTTCTTGAACTTGCTCGCTTTCCTCGATTACACCTTCCATGGGATCTAATTTTGTTTTTCCTTTGTTCTTAACTATTGTCCCATCTTCCTAATGATTCTCCAAAATCTGAAACGGGTTGGATGATTCGATCCCCTTTCCCGGGATCTCCTTAACCACCTTATTATGTCCTGCCATTTTATTTCTTCTCCTATTACGAACCTGGGAAAATCATTCCTTGTCCATATCACCTTCTAAGCCACTTTTTTTGGGGGAGGAGGGGGTGTTGAACTTACCTATGGGAAATTCCTACCCAAATGGCCATATACATGACACTGACGGTAGTGGAAGGGGAGTTGCTCGTAATCAAGAGGTTGGATCCATTCCTCGTCTTCCCAGTTTAGACTTATTGATTCAGGGAGCTCCTTTGAAAGATCCATGTAAACACATATCCGGGCATATGCTGTGTACCGATGTTGTTTAGTCTGGTCTGCAATTTTAACAAATTCGCCCAAAGTGTTGCCAATATCTTGAAGAATCTCCAGATCCCAGTATTTGCCGGGAAGGGAAAACAGCCTGATCCATACTGGGGAAATAGTCACATCCTCAGTTTCAGGGTTGAACCTTTCCATCCAGGGTCTAAGATATAACCCAGCTGAGAAAAAGAAGTATGGGCCTCCTTCCAGAGTTCGATCCCGATCCTTTACATTGAAGAAGATAATGGTGAAAAACTCTTTGGCACCCAGTTGGAGATCATAATGGCCCTTAGGTTTCCATGTGGACTTGATCCAATTCACAAGATCTCTTTCTTTAGGGCCAATACCCACAAACTTCCCTATTAGGTATTTTTCACGCCATTCTTCAATTCTCTCTCGGATCTTAACAGATTTGATTTGCATGGCTGGGATCTTCGAGGATCTAGGAATGCATCTGCCTGGACTCATTCTCTGTTTAGCACCCTGTCCAATTGTAGCCTGGGACTCCATAGAACTGACCGCCAGAGGGCCTGTCGGCGGCGGCCGTGGGGGGGAGCTCGATCCCATCAGTAAATTTGGGGAGAGGGCCCTGAGCCCACATCAGATGGTCTGTCAGGGCTAGGCTCCCGAGCCAGTCGGAACTAGCCCCTGAAACCTGGAGCGAAAAAGCTCTGAATACACTTCCTTGAAGAGCTAGGGTTTTCTCTCCACCTTCTTGCCAACTGCAAATGATAAGTTAATCCCCCCCAATAAAGACCGTATGCTTTTAGTTTTGAAGAAGGCTAGTAAATTTTTTATTGATGTTTTTTTTTAAACTTGTATGTGATGTTTTTTATTTCAATTTTTGTTAATAATTTTTTTAGATTTTGATCACCACTGCAATGAAAGATAACAAATGTAAATGAATAAAAAAATGTCTTTTTATAACACATAAGCAAGGAGACACATACCATTCCATTTAGAAATTAAAATAAAAGTGGGGACTAGAAGTCCATAAAAAGCCAAAGATATATTTTTGTATAGTTATTGACTCACATAAAAAACTAAAGAGATGTTTTCGTATGCTGGTTTTTCTGCGTCAACAGGACATGGCTTCTATCGAGTGTCCACCATGTTAGGGGAAGGAGTTTTAGCACTAATGAATCGTGTAGGATAAAAACAAACCAAAACGCCTTGTTTTTTAGTGGTTTTTTTATTAATTCGGGTTTAAATTTGGTTTGAAAATTGTAATTTTTGTAATGTTGCGATTTCAGCAATCATGATGATCAATAGTAAATTAAATGGGTGATTTTAAAACTATCCAAATACGATTTGAACAACAGAAATTGCAATTTGGACAATTCTTCATCTACAAGATTCCAGCACCAAGAACATTTTGGTTGTTCCTTATACTACTCCCTAATAGATCAACAAAGGATTTGAATGTTGAAGACCTTCCTTTCATCTGTTCCCATGGAGTGAAAAAAATGCACCGGATCATAGCATTACAAGGAGATTAGGTTAGCCATGAAGGGATTCAAGGAGTTGTTGGGCTTTGGCGGTTTTGAGCAAGTTTACAAGTGGGTTATGACAACGGTACTCGAATTTGTAGTGAAGTAAGTATCTGACTATTCAAAGCACGACATGAGGGAATTTATGAACATGGATTGTACACTTTCTCCAATAACAATACAAACATAGCAGTTGTATAACAATTACACATGACATTTTCATAAATTTTAGTTTTAAAAATTAATTTTATTTGTTTTTGAAACTAGCATTTTCCCCTGGAGGGGAAAAAGAAACACCGAAGGTATGAAAGTAAAAAATGGAAAGTCTGTGTAAATGTCTTTTTTGTAATTCATGAAGGTTTAGGGTTGATTTTACTTTAATGCTACCGCCTTTCACGTTTATGTCTATGTTGAAAATAGTTTGTGCTAGAGGATGATGTTCTGTTGATGCCTCAAAATGCGCATCATCAAGCAGCAAGGGATTCTCCCCGAGAAGCAATCCCAATTAGATTGATCACTGTTTGTTGTGAGGAATCCGACCGGTTAATGGTCCGGCTACCATGTAAGCTTTAAAGATTTGTTTATTTTATCGGTTGCGGGCCGATCCACTGTTTATGTAATTTTGTATTAAAGAATGCTATGCAAGTGCCTTAATCTAAATGCATGCAATTAAACAAATCTGTTTTAAGCTATTTAACATAAATTAACCTATCGTTGCAAGGAGCAGAGCTTTAAATTATGAGCAATAAAATGAAGAATACATCTAAAGATTTCAACAGATAGTTATTAAATCACATAGACACATTTCAACTGAATCTAAATGATATGAAAGATAACTTTGATTTTAATTACAATATTTCATTACTCACGAGGCACATAAATTTTGCAAAGAAAATGAAATCATTCACAGCATAGAATTAATTTATATAAGATACGAAAGATCTCATTGAATATAGATGAAAATTGATGAAATAGTTCCAAAAACATCCATGATAACTCCATACAAAAGAATGCACCAGCATTCACAAGCCAAAATTGTTTTCTCCATTCATGTAGCTGAAGTAGTTCTTTTACATAAGAGGAACATTATTTCATTTTCCAAAAGTCCTTCTTGCTAACTTAGCTATATATAGCTTTACAAAATGCCTCATTGGCTGCCACCAATACCCTAACCGTTCTCGTTATTTTAATTTGTCTTCTAGTGCCTATTTTACAAAAAAGGATAAATATCCAAATTATTTAAAAAATAACGAGAAATAACTTTAGAATGTTCTATTGATGTCCCAAAGTATAAAATCAAAATTAGAAACTTAGAAGGGTGCGTTGGATTTTTCAAAATGTGTTCAAAGTACTTCATCCTTGGGTTGGCGCTTCTGGGGATTTAGGCACCTCTATGGCTGCTGGTATTGCTGATTCTAATAGTGAGCTTACTAGAGTTACTGATATTAGTGATGCAGCTGATGCTTCTAATGGGGCTTGTGATGCTTCTAGTTTCCTCTCTTCCTCTTCTATATAACTTATCCACTGATTTGCATCTCTTATAATAATGTTTCCAGCTAAGAGAAGCAAAAATCTAAAGGACACTTCTTGTTTAACAAGCTCTTCCTTAAGGATGAGTATTTCTTCCATTGTAGCTTGATGACTTTTTTTGAGGAGGTGTGAATGAATGGAGGCTCTGCCGATGAACTAGTGCAGGTCCTCTGGGGTTAAAGCAGCTAGCTTCCTCACATAGTTAGTTTCCTCTTGCAAGTTTTCTCTTAGCTCAGATAAGCGCTGTGTTTTATCTGGAAAATATTCTATACTTTGGGGCATGATCATTTCGCAAGACTCATGAGTAGCTCGTATTTTGAGGTACAAGTTCTTACATTGTTCATAGGTATGTAAGGTCACAGTGTTCAACTTTACTCCGCAATCTTTAGAATAGGTCAAAGTGCGTATATCTGCTATGTATTCAGAAACAGACTTAAGGGGGAGAGTTTTTGGGAACCCTAATTTCCCTTTTCTCCATTCAATGTGCTTCTTAATATCTCCAGCAATACGAGCGTGTTTCTTTCTGATCCTGTTGGTGTCGGCATTAATTTGTTTCATCCTGGCCATCATTGGTTTCAATTTGTAGATTCCTTCTGATATGAGTGTTTGGAAATCACAGGTCCTTGTCAATATTTCACAAGCTTGTTCATGAAAAGGGGTCATGTCACCTACTTTGTTGTTTGCAAGCTGCAGTTGATGCTCCAGCAGTTCCCCGCGTTTCTCTAGTTTTGCAATATTTTCTTTTAACTCATCAATCTGTTGGATGAAATCAAATTTCTTGGATTCCAACTTCAGGTTCTTATCTTCAAGTTGTCTTTTTTCTACCTCTAATGCTCTTGCTTGCATTGACAAAGATCTCCTTTCAGCTTCCAGATGTTGAATTTTCCTATTAAGCCCCTGCTTTTGAGACGTAAGAGCATCATTATTTTCAATCATTAAATTTGTATAATTTTGCTCCTTGACTAAGGCTTCTTGTAGCTGGTGGGTTTTCTCCTTTTCTTCTGTCAATTTGTCTTCCAATATGTTGACATTGTTAGCAGTTGCAAGGATAGCGGACATAGAAACAGATTCCATGAAGGCAGGGTCATTTTGGGTACCCTTTATGACAGTAGTCTCATGCCTGGTGATGACATCTGCCTAACAAGGCCTTTTGATACTTGTAATGGTTTCCTTGATGATGGATTTCCGTTTCTTATTGAAAGCAAACCTATCATATGTGGTCACCTTGCTACCCTTAGATGGTGTGAAAGGAACAAGTGGAAGATTCTCAATAGGGATGTTCATGTCGAGGTATTGTATGCTTGGACTCTTAGAACCAGCGTCTTCCTTTTGTATTTTCTCTTCTTCAGCGTTTTTCAGTGCCTCTTCTTTTGCTTCCTTTTTCAATCTTTCGTTTTATTGTTGCTTGGCATCTTCTTGCAGCCTAGTTCATTCTTCCTACTGAATTCTACGAGCTTCATACTCAGCTTCTTGAATTTTTTGGGCTTCTTCTTCATCCCTTTTCAGTGCCTCTTCTTCTACTTCCTTTCTTAATCTTCCATTTTCTTGTTGCTTGGCAGCTATCTCCAGCTTGGTTGTTTCTTCCTGTTGAATTCTACGGGCTTCATCCTCAGATTCTTGAACTTTCTGGGCTTATTCCTCTCTAAGTTTAACTTCTTGTGCTTTCCTTGCCTTTTCCTCGGTCCATTTTCTGATCTACTCAGCTTGTTGTAGAAGTATTTGTTCTTCTGTTAAGAAATTCTCAGTTTCTCCTAAGGCTTCCTTACCTTGATGTTGTTTTGATCCCTTGGTAGCATTGGAACTGGATCTAGGTCCACTTTTGCTATTTTGGCAAATTAGAAACTCAGTCATGTTGTTGATTCCCCGGTATGTCTCTTCCTCAGAATCATAATAGTGGGCATACTCGAAATGACCATGTACAGCTTTGCAATGCTGTGAAACCTTGCCCCGTCTATCATTTTTCTGATATATTCTCTGTCCAAAATGAAAACTTGTTAGCTTTGCTATAAACTCTTCCCCTGACGCGATCTTGGAAAAATTATAAGCTTCCAAATAGAAGGGCAAAGGAGGAAACGTGGCTTTGTTTGCTTTATTCATTGCACTACCAATTCCATCTAGGAAAACTTGTCGCACAGCTTCCTTATGAACAATATAGTCCATGGTGTAGTTTGGTAGGATATAGGGGGGTTTTGTGCCTCCATACATTCTTATGTAAGTGCCATCCTTTGAAAAGAAGAAGTCACCATATTCCTCCAGAACTGCCATCACATTTTCTGATAGGCAATTGGGCTCTTTATTGAACATCAGATCATAGAGGGGCATGATGAAATTTTCACAAATGTTTTTGTAATGGCTCTTGTAATTTTGAGGCCAGAAGATTTTGTATGCGGTGAACACTGGTCCTCCTGCCTGATTCCATATGCATCGTAGTTTTGGGAAGAGCTGCTTCACCACAATACAATCTATCAAATAGGAGGGCATGTAGAACTCTGCCTTCTTGACTTCTAAACCTTCTTTGGCCGTAGTTATGGCTGATGCCTGGCTTTCCGAAATCATTTCAGCCCAATTAAAGATAGTTCCTTTGAAAGCTACATAGTGAATAATGGGTACCCATTGAAGCATAAACATGGTCCCATCAGGTCTTCCAAATATTCTGCTCAACATGAGAGCAACCATTCTGAATGGAGGTCTCAATTTTTGAACCTTATACTCTTCATTATCGTTCTTCCTGAACTGTTTTCCTATGATGAGCAACTTTCTTGCTGATTCTAGGTTATCCAGTTTGACCTCTGCTAACCAGTCATCATTCAAGTACGGAGTTGGACGGGGTAACTTGTATGTTGATGAAATATAAAGTGGGGTAAATGATGTGAAGGCTTCTCTCTTGCTATCAGATAAAATTCGCCATTGGGCATCTGCGTGTTGCAAAATCCATCCGATGACCTCTGCTCAAGGAAAAAGCTCAGGGCGAGTAGCTACTTTTGAAATGCAGGACGCTCTGATGTTTTGATATAGATATCCTTCTTCTAACAGAGCGTCTGGGATATCCTGGTCTCTTATCATCCGGTAAATGTCACTCCATTGGGCTTCTAGTAATGCACCTGTGATGCATTTAGTATCCTGATAAATGGTCTCAATCCTCACTTCTTCAGTGGATTCTGTAACAACTCCCTTTGATTTTTTTCTGGCACCTTTAGTCATTTTTAAGTATTCCTGCCTCAATACACAACGTCAGTCATAAGAAAGTAGAATGTGACATGAGTGGCCTACATGTAAACATGTCAAAGAATTTTCATAGGTGTTTCTATATATATTTATAGAAATGTTAAAAACTGCTTTCTGCCGCTTTAAAATATTACTACTTAAACGCGCAGGCATGAACTTTGAACAATAGTGTTTGCAAGCCATATGGTTTCATATCAAAAAATGAATTAAAGTCAACCACTCTGGACTATTATAAAGATTTTGACCAAGAGTTTTCACTGTGTGTTGGCAAACGAAATAGGAATATAAAATAATTTGTTATTTGTCTTTTACCAGGGTACTGTGCTGCGTTGCACTTTAAAACATGTTGTAATTAACGAATAAAAACAAATTGTGTTTCCAAAATTTCATGCAGAAATAGAAATCTTTGAAACATGGATATTATGCATATGCTTTCATAATTTAAATATATATTTGTAAATTAAATAAAAAATATTTTTTAATTAAATGATAATTATGAAATCCATTGGAAACGGTCGGTAGGTCGACGGGCTTAACATAACTCCACCGAAATGGTTGGTGGACTTAACCTAACTCTATCGAAACAATCCCTAGAAATAAAGATGATTTTGGAGGATTTACCTGTAGACAAATGTGTGAAGCTGAAAAGAGAAGCGAATTTATCCGGGGCTGCGAGAAATTTTATTTAACTTAAGCGTAACAATTCATCGGAGAAGAAGGAAAGGTTCATCTGCCCTTTTACGGAAGAGTTGATCGGAAATGTCCGTCGTTGCGGAAAAATTTGGCGACTTCCTCCGCCGTTTCGGAAAAAGAACCGTAACTCTTCCATCATGCCAAACTTGTTCGTCAAAAAAGGGCGTTGAGGTAGATTTAGGTGAGTTTCTCCGCCATTGCGGTAGACTTAGGCGAGTTTATCCATCATTGCGGAGGACTTTAATTAAAACCTTCAGTGATTTCGGAGACATCTAGGTAGGACGTTCACATCATTTGCGAGGATGATTGAATAAGTAAAAGCTACTACGTAATAAAAAGAACATTCCTATACCCTATGTGTCATTAAATTAATTGAAGTAATTACTTTTCAAATCATATCAAATATGATCCGTAAACAATACACTTATAACCTATATCAAATCTAATTGCATTTAAATAATGAATCTGAATACAATTTCACTTATTTTCAAACATTCAGAACATATTAACACTCTTGTAACCTATGAAACGAATTTAATTGCAATTTCACTTTTATTTCAATTATGCACAACATATGAATACTTTTATAGAATTATAAACTGAATCTAAATACCAATTCAATTTTCAATTCAAATATTGAAACCTATCAATAATTTTTTTTAAATTATAAACTAAATATAAATACCATTTCTTTTTCATTTCGAATATTCAGAACATATCAGTAATTTTATAAAATTATGAACTGAGTCTAAACACAATTTCATTACAAATATATCGAACATATCCATTCTTTTATAAGATGTAAAAATGGGTCAGGTTACTTTTAAAATTCTTTAAGAATGTGGACCTTCTATTTATATACAGGAATGATGAAAAAGCTAAGCCATATACTTTACAGCCGACTCATTCAATGGTAACGCTGTCGAACTATTGGACAGGAATACCAAATCTCAAAGTTACAGGGTCACGGGAAGTTTCTGGATGGAAAAATGGTTGTGGGCATAACATATTTTGAATAAAGACGATGATACATTTCAAAAATTTAAATCAAGAGAGTGTAAGAAACCTCCGTTGCAAAGTCATTTGACACCGGTCATAATCCCCACATCTAAACTTGGGTATCTATACAACCCGTTTTGCACCGGTTTTGTACGTATAATATCACTGAGCTTCCTTGTTTTGAAAAACTTTATTTCCGTGGTATCAATTCTAGATTTATCGTTGGGTGAGAAAGTATCCTACAAAGGGGCTAGTTCCCTGGGGTATATCAATCTACGAGCAAGTCAATCTAACATAATTCCTTTCTTAAAAAGAAGAGGCAAGGCATGTTGGTAGAATAAACAAAAGCAATGCGCTACATGACCCAATCAAAATCAAAATTACGGGCAAAGATGCCATGAAAAAGCTAACAGGAAATAGTAATGTACCAACCTGTTAAGACGGGGATGGTGACTGGTGCGACGGTGCTGAAGTCCTGGAGCAGGTGTGCGCGAATTCAAATGGAAACAGAGAACAAACTTTCAACGAATGAAAACAATGAAATTCTTCAACGGGGTTATCGCCTATATAAAGGATCTGATGCGTGTGGGGAATTAATAGGGCATGTGCGAAAATTAAAAACGAGGTTAAGTGAGCCGTATGGACAAGTAAAATCGATTCTTTCAGTATTAAATGCGATCGTCAAAGCAAAAAACAAGGCCAAATGGTTCCGCCGTTGCGGAAAAGATAGGTGGATTTGCCCGCCTTTGCAGAAAGTGAACACGAGTTGTATCCGTTGTTGCAGAAGATAAGAGAAATTAGGTGATGGTGCGGGAGATTTTATGTAACTTAAGTGAAACAATTCATGTTAGAAGAAGGAAAGGTTCATCTTCCCTTTTGCGGAAGGGTTGATTGGAAATGACCGTCGTTGCAGGAAAGATAGACGAGTTCCTCCGACGTTTCGGGAAGAGAACGTTAACTCTTCCATCGGGCTAGACTTGTTTGTCAGAAAGGCTGTTGTAGTAGACTTAACCGAGTTCCTCCATTGTTGCGGAGGACTTTAAGTGAAACCTTCCACGATTTCAGAGACATTTAATATATTTCCTCCGACAAAGCGGACATAATGTCTTAACCTTCCGGCGTTGCAGCTCAAGTCAAATCGATTCTTTCACTATTAAATGCGACCGTCAAAGCGGAAAGATAAGTCCAGATGGTTCGGCAGTTGCAGAAAATATAGGTGGACTTGCTCGTATTTGCGGAAAGAGAACCGGAGTTTTCCCACCGTGGAAAGGCACGAAAGGGTAGGGCGGGAAAGGTTTAGCTTCCCTTTTGCGGAAGGGTTGATGGGAAATGTCTGCTATTGTGGGAAACATAGGCGAGTTCCTCTGCCATTTCGGGAAAAGAACATTAACTCTTCCGTCGGGCCAGACTTGTTAGTCGAAAAGGCCATTGTGGAAGACTTACGCGAGTTTCTCCGCTATTGAGGAGGACTTTAATTCGAACCTGCCACGGCCTCGGAGACATTTAATCTATTTCCTTCGACAAAGTGGACATAATTTCTTAAACCTTCCAGCGTTGCGGCTTAGATGCTTGAATTTTACTTAGTTAAAAAGGCACAAGTGAACTCAGAACTGAAGTAGGCAAAAGAGCTCTTTCAAGAAAAACCAAACAAGGAAAAGTAAGATGGCTTCAGACTCTTAGAAAAACAAAGGAGGGACTGCTACGTAAATATTGTATCCAGTTAATGTGATTGTAAGTAGGCATATTCATTGTTCTGGGTAAAGTTGCATTTTCAATTATTTTTTTATCAAATTGGTCATAAATTGCAAATTGAATTTTGCTTGGGATACTTTTGAATTGCAAATAATTTGAATTGAAATTGTTCACCATCATGATCGACCAGCATGAAGTTATTTTACAATATGTGCTTATTGACTTTTAAATAATTTTCCTTTTGCTTGTACTTGGTAGCAATGTTTCAGTTTATATCAGATTAAACAAATTGTGTCTAGATGTTGGACAGTCGATGAAGTATGACAGTTGATGGAAGTAATAGATATATCAAACATAGGTGAAAATCCAAAGGTATTCAGGAGAGGAAAAAAAAGCCAAGGTTGTAATAAAAAGAGTTGTAAACTTTTATTTGATTGTTGTGTGTGACATCAACACAAATTGCTGAATCAACAAGTGGATAATATAGAAAATTTGAGGCAGCAGTGTGGTTAAGACAAGTAGAAGATAACCTTATGAGAATGACTGATAGGGTCATTGAGCAACTTTGTAGTTATAGCACATGCTTCGAATCCATTGTGGTTGAGCTATGTGAGTTGAATGGAAAATGATATGTATTTGTAAATGTTGTAAAAGAATTGGAACATGGGGTGTTTGTTCATGTGAAGATAGCACATTCCCCCTTAGTTGTCACATTGAAGAAAGATTTGCACTATTGTCCTATACATTCCATTTTAATTCAACTAAACAATGTTGAACATAGTCAATGTATATAACTGATATATGTATACTTTTAATTTTGTGAGGCATGAAAAGTCTGCATAATGTCTTCTTTTTGTTGATAAAGGGTTAGGTTTGATTTTGCAGCAACGAAAAGTTTATGTGAATGTATTTTTTTTTTTAACATTTTGTCTCCTACAAAAGTTGCCACTTTTGAAAAGTTGATCTTTTATTTTCTCAGAATTTTGTTGTTTCCTGGTTCTGCAATAACCTATTCATGCTACTCACCCCCTGTTGAAATTCCTTGTTGGTTCTATTCCTTTTGTCCTGTCTACTTCAAATTTATTTTTCACATCTTCTGTTCTGCACCGCATATTATTTTTACCAAGATAATCTTTACTCGTTCCAACTTCATTTAAACTTGCTTCTTATAACTTTCTGTCTTGTGGATCCAGTTGTCTTCCCACATTTGTAGCTTTACCGAGATAAAAAAAAACATATATGCATTAGCTTTATATTTGCTGCAACAACCACAGGTGCTTGAACTTCTATTGACCTGCCACTACAACAGAGTCAAAAGGTGTTGTAGTTCCTATGCACTCACCCATATTGTTCTTAGTTTCTTCAACTATGCATATGTTTTTTTCTTTCATTCTGCATTCTCAAATCATGAATATGAATATCAGATTGGATACCTACACTGCACATTAGAACATCTTTCCAAGCAGAGCATATTTTGTAACACAATATAGAATATATAAAATACATCAATTGTACATTGTTACCATCTTACTAACAAGGCCTAGGTTCCAAGCAAAAAGCATCAAGTATTGCTCCCAAGTCACTACTCAACCCATTGTAACAATGATAAGAAAATGTGTTACTCATCTATTTCAGAAATACAAGGCCCCAAGATATATCACAAAACAAGACCTAGAAATATATCTAGCTATAACAGCTTCCACCTTTCTATGGAAGCAACTACCCTTCCATTTCAAGAGTGTTTACTTTCATGTTCCCCACTATCAGTTGACTTGCCATCTTGTAAAAAAAAACTTCCTTAGCTCTTAGGTAATGGCTTGTCTCTTTGGATTTTGAACAATACATTACAAATATTGGCTTTCAGGTTATAGTATTGAGGGACAACAACCATATTTCTCAAGTGTGAAAAAAACAAAAGAAGCATTGGAACTACATTTTGTAATAACTATAGAAAGTAGAGTTGCAAAGGAGTAGGAATGTAACTTTATGGATTATGTGGCTGCAAAGACTTGGAAGAAAGCAAGGTCTCTTCTTGTATTCTACGGTGCACATATGGACTATCTTTCATCCGTGAATACCTACATAAGGAAAAAGGTAGAGATATACGAAGGCCTGACAAAGATTTAACTCTTGATATTGCAGTGAATGTAAGGCCTTGGTGGTCAATGTTGCCAATGTCTATTGTTGCACTTTGCAGAGTCATCCCTTGTGCTTTATGGATTTTCAAACCCTATGCCATTCAAAGTGGTACTTGCCTCCGTGTACCCCTTGTGATAGGAGGGATGGGGACATAATTTGGATTGGAAGAATCCCATGGGGGTCCTTTGTAGTGTCGAAAGTCGATCACAACATAAGATGGTAATCTAGGAGGTTGATCATTGGAGTTGTAGAAAATTGCAATAACTTTCCCAACTGAGCCATTTACAAGTCCTGCAGATACACACAAGTTGGATGTCAACATGTCTTCTTGACCAATTGCTAGTAGAACCTTCAATGGAAGTTGTTCATCATCTATTGAGGTTTGCACATGTTGTTTCTTTTGCTCTGCAAAGCAATGTGCAATAGGCATGTTAAGGTCTTTTAGCATTTGCTTGTTGTGCAATTCAACAGAGCTATTAGTTGTGTACAAATGAGTGGAACTGTCAAATGCATTATTCTCTTCATGTGAAAGGGATGACGTTGTCCTTGACATGAGGAGGGCCCAATCTTCAAGAGTTGGTGTTGCATTTCGTAGATTGAGTAGGAGTTGACGGAAGGAAACTTGAGAAGGGGTCTTGCCTTGTTGACAAAAGATGGTTGAAAGAGTGACAAAAGTGTCAAATGTGCGCCAAAGAGCATTGCCTCGAGATGTGCCAGCATACATGGGGATGTCCTTTATAGGGGGGAGTTTTCCAAAATCACCAAGGAAGATGATGGAGAAACCACCAAAGGGGGTTGTACACTGCGAAGGGAAGGTCTGACGTAAGTGAGAATCAATTTGGGATAGCATTTTTGGACCAACAAAACTCATTTCGTCAATGATGATGTATCGGATATGGCGAAATTGTTCTTGGAAAGTTGAAAAGGATTGGCCTTCAAGAGGATGAATGTCAACAATGGGTATGCAAAGGGCAGATTGTATTGTCAATGCATCTATGTTAAAGGAAACAATACCGGTGGGAGCAAGGAGGAGTAAGGGGGAAGGGTTGTTGCTCGAGAGATGTTGGAGTGCGAATCGAAGGCAAGAAATCAAAAAAGACTTTCCTGTTCATGCTGTTCCTTGAATGACCATTTTGAGTGGGGGAATTTTTGTAGCATTTGTGGAGTGTGCAAGGATAAGGTCAAAGGCCATGCGTTGTGTGGGAGACAAAGAAGTAGAAGAACACGAAGTTGAGAAGCTGTCTTGGGGTATTTGGGAGGACAATCGCGTGTGATCAATGAATGATATGGCTGTTGCATGCATGTGTGAAGGAATATGGTTTTCAGACCAATTATGTTCTTTATCAAAGTCACGATGGCCAAGCATGTCAAGGTCATCAACAAAGAGGTTGTTTCCAGGGAGGAGTTGATAAAGAAGTTCCCATTCATCCATGGTAGGGGCTAAGGGAATGTGGTTGGAATCAGAAGTAGAATCATCAGAGGAAGGTGTATTGGGGGTTTCTGGCAAACGATCAACATGCCATGCAGTGTATGTGTCTTTAATGCGAATCCAATTAGAATTTATGGCCAATTCTGTGGAACCAATGTCATTGTGGAGGTTGCGAAATGGTTTGTATAAGAGTAGCTCACTCCAAAAAAAGGAAACAAAGGAATCTGCAGTAAAGGGTGGATAGGTAGTGAAGCGAGGAAAGACACGAACAATTTTGGTAGGGATGTTTGGTTTCCATTGGGAATGCTTTCTATGAGACGAGTATGACCAAGAACATGTAGCTTCAAGAAGGGTAAGATGTTCGAGTGCAGTGGGTCGTTGCATGTATGCAAAAATGAAGGTTGGTGTTGGTGGGGTATCGAGAGAGTCATTGGAAATACGTCGGAAAACACTCTGGCTAACGTTCAAGGATAAAAAGGAACGGCTGAAAAGACAAAGAGGGAGCTTCTGGAGCATGTGGAAAGTATCTTGTGCGCCAATGTCTCGATCTGCAACAGTTTCAGACAGGAAGCCTTATTGGTTGAAGGACTGGTGCATCATGTGGACTTGCATGTGCAAGACGAGAAAGAAGTGCATGGCAGCTTTCTGATTTCGACACTGCCTTTGCTGCATATTTTGAAATATATTTGAGTACAACATATCTAGAGAGAATAGGTTGGAAATCAACATTAGCTCGCCAAATTGAGAGCATGGTAGGGTTGTCAATATTTAGGAGGGAATCGTTCCTTGCAGGGTTGTATGTTTTTCGGTCATTTGCATCAATGAATAAGGAAGAGATAGGTTGTAGCTCAAATGGAAATCTGTAGCGACATTGAAGAGATGATCCTTTTTTGCAGAGGCAAGAAGATTCAAAACATTTTGTGTGCCTTTGGACACAGTTAACAAGTTCTTCATAGTCATCGAGGTGATTTGTTGCAAGTATGGAGTCTGATCCAATGGCGCATGGATCATTTATAGTCGAGACTTGCAAAGTTGGGGTTTGAGAATGGTTGACGTGAGGATTCCATGCTGTAACGAACTTGTCAAAGTATTGTTTTGCATCTTCGACCTTTGCAACATTTCCCCAATCTAACGTGTCCATAGTGGGTGCATTGTCCAACCATAGGAAGCCATGTATATGTGTTGATCCCCTGTGTTTCCATTCATACCTACATGGAAAATACAAGTGTTAGGAACAAATATTTGAGGTTTTGAATATATTGAAAATCCATGAGACTATGGTTTGTTAGCAACATGCACCAGTAGTCTTTTGTAGAAAGGCCTTTTTGAAGAACTTCTTCCAAGACTATTTTGAATCTTTTGTCCATGTATTGAGATGCAATGTGTGGATTGGATATAAGGTTGTGAATTCTCCATTGGTATTGTTGATGTGAATTAGCTGGAGCTTGTCCAGGCATCAAAGAGTGCAAGTCTGGCCACTTCATGTCAGCTGCGCTGAGTGTGAAGAAGAATGTTGGTGTCCCTTGTTGTGCGATCATGTCAGTTAGTTCACCTCTGCTTTTGTTCTAGTAGGAGCGGGTCCCGCGGAGGATGGAGCCAAACTGCATGACCTGCTCGGCTATTTTAGCATTGGGCACATCTTGTAATTGATGTTGAAGTTCTTTGACTGTTGGAGGCAACGTATCTTCAATGTTACCTTTTACAAACACGGAAGCAGTAGCATGGCTACGGTGCCACATCATGAGCTTATATATGTAATAACGGAAACGAGGATGTTAGCCAAATCTATTGTTGTGGTATCGAAGTAGGTGTAGTTCATAATTGTCGATACCAACCTCTTGAATGTGTGGTTGTTTAATCATTGTAACTCCAGTGGGAAACAAGGTTGGGAAGGCCATTGAGAGGAGGCCTATTGTGTTGTATTCATTGATAGGGGAAGTATCTATTGGGGGCCAGTCAATGTAAGGTGGAGTGGGTGCATTGCTTGTGCTTAAGAAGCGTTTGATTTCATCAACCTCAGTTCTACAATTTGTTTGTGTAGATATAAATGAGGAGGATTGTTCTTCATGGGGTTCAAGGAAGGCGAGTGATTGAATAGCAGCATTTGAGGCATTGGAAACAAGTGGGGTTTCGTCGGCTCTAACATGCCGAAGTAGGGAGGAAATGTCAATTGGTTCAAGAGGCAAAGAAGACAATGCAATTGAGTTAACTTGAACATCCTTGTAGTAGGGGTCATTTTAAAGCTTGTATTCAAGAGCAGTAAGAACACGTGTTCGGCTAACAAAGAATTCATAAGGCTTCTTCTTAGGATTGGATTTACAAACAATTAAGATTTCAATGTCTGGGAGCAAGCGAGGGAGGAAATTGGCAATGCTTGAAATGTTTTGCGGGAAGCTAATAGTGTGGCCAAAATATATATATTGACCCCCATGAGCATGAGTGACCTGTAAAATTGGGTTAACACGAGAAATGAGCATTTCTTCAACTTGAGTAAGGACAGCTAGCACAGTTGGTTGTATCCCTGGGTCCATGTTGTTTGCTAAGGAGTAGCGATGGACATTTTTTTTTGCAATACAACAAGAGCATGCAGATGCACCAGAAGAGTGCTTTGTTTTAATTCCACGATAAGACTCCATGCATATAGAGCATACATCCATGCTAGATAATTTGTCCAGCCTTCTACGGAATTGTTGTTGTACACTATCTAGGTGGATATTTGTTGGATGGGTTGGGGTGGTTGTGCATGGTTCTGAGGGTGGTAAGGAAGCTTGAACAACGTGAAATGGAGAAGGGATATGAACAAGTTGGCGAGCAGCTCTATATAGAAGGCATTGACGGTTGTTGTTTTGTTTTTTCTTTTCAGCATATACAATTCTTCTACATGCATTGATTTGATCATTGACATCATTGGTTGACATGGCTACAAAAAAAATTGTTTTGTGGTTATCAACTTTATTGTGCCTTTGTTGGAAGACAAACATAGTATATATTGAATAATTGAACAAGTAAACAAAGATAGAGTGTAAAAGATAAATGGAGCATGGATAATATATGCCAAGTTATTGCAAGAAGTATAAAGTTGATAAAGTTAGCATCATTTTAAGTATAAATCTGAAAGTGGAAAGATAGGTTCCAATGAATATGTATTTTAACAAAATGTTACAACAAAACTTAATCATAAAATATTTAATACTGTTGATTGATGGTTACAAGTAGTAGTTAAACAATGTTCATTCTAAGTAAAAATTTGTTTATAAACAAAGAAGTATAAAGTTGACAAAGCAATCTTTATTAAAAGTATAAATTTGAAAGTGGCAAGATAGGTTCCAATGAATATGTAATTTGACAAAATGTTACAACAAAACTAAATCATATAATATTGAAGACTACTCATTGATGGTTACAAGTAGTAATTACATAGCATTGTCTATACAAAAAGTATGTAGTGGATAAGTATCAAGCAGGAAGAGAAAAAAGCTACATTTGAATTGCACAAAATTGTGTGACAAAGGGTTATCAAAGGTAGAGTTCAAATCCTGCGAGCAATTGAGAGTGCATTAAGCACAATGGATTCGCTTCAATCAACTGAAGCAATAGGTGGTGATGACGATGAAGCCTCCTCAGACATAATAAGAAGCACCTTCAAGCGAGCATTTGAATTAAAAGTCTCTATCTTCACCGATAAGGTTAGAAGGTATTTGTGAGCACAAACACGTTGAACAATTTACGACAGAGATGTTGGATCACTTGAGAGAAGGCATAAATACTGTGCAGATATGCCCATGAGTTGTTGCACAGAATCATCGAAAGCTATGACACCGTACATTTGTCCAGTGGCATCAAGTAGATCAAGTTTTAGTATGTATCGATAAGCACATTCTGTAAACTCCCCATCACATTTTGCACAATGCCATACATTACCAACTTTGTGGGAAATTTTTTTCATGCATTGTATTCCATCGACAAATAGAGGACATGCAAGGAAATGGAAGTCATCGATGTTAATATGGGTGATTGTAGCAATAAGTGAATACCAAGTTGTTTTTTCAGAGGGTTGCAGAGATTGAAGCGCAGAGATGGAAATGCATTTGCAAGAGCTAGAAGAAGGTGAGGTTGATTTTCTGCTCAAAGATGGCGAGGCTGAATGAAAACCATTGTCATCAAACCATGTTTGGAGAAGATGAGCTTCCTGAATATTTGGGTTTATAACAAGGGTGGTGTTTGAGAGGGTGCCAATGGTTTTTCCATTGAATTTTGTAACACGACCACCTTTAATTGCAAGGATAGGGGGAGTAGGAAAACCTCAAAGGATTCCAAGGTGGGAACCCTCGATTGTGCAGTGATCATTCCAAAGTGTTATGTCTATGCTATGCCCCGACATGTCCCTCAACCCAATTGTTCGTCGAATGGTTTCAGAGCCATCCCTTTTGCGTATAGTTCATGCAAGGGAAACAAAAATCACAATTCCAATAAGGTCAACCATGGAATTGAGAGGTGTAGTTTTGATGTCATGGATAGATTTAAAGTGGAAGCAATGAAAAGGGATTAATGGGTACTCTTTCAAACATGGTTTAATGGTTGAGGAGGGATTAAGAAAAACCTCAAAAGAACTTGTCAAATGCTTGTATGCTGGGTTGACTACTTTAACTGTGCCATTTGAGATAGTGTAGACTGTGCCAACTTGTATTTGGTCATATAATGAGGTGGCTAGTTCATTGAAAGCAGAGATATGAATCTCATCTTTGATAGCACTAACAAGGTCAAAGCCAAAGAGTTGACCAGGCCCTTATTGATTGGTGTAGGTTGTCATACTAGTCTTTGCAGTAACGCGACCTTGAATCGACCAACTTTTGTTGGAAGGGTTGAGTGATGTGAATTGAAGAGAAGGTGCAATAGGGTTTGTGGTTGTGTTTTCCGAGCAAGGCATGGCAAGTGAAGGGTTTTTGGAATCAATGGTGTTCATTTCTGGAACAGATGAAATGCTGGGGGAGGTAAAGCTGGGGGTAAAGTTGAAAGGTGATGGGTCTCCGACGATTGCTGCTTCCAAAGTGACAATTTCAAATGTGTCCAGTGCAACAATCCTGGCAATAAGCATTAAGGTAAGTAAGTATAAGTAAAAAAACTGTAGATTGATTGGGAGTGCAATCTAAAACAAGTTAAAACAAGAGGTAGAAATCAAATCATACATGGCATTGTGCAATATGTTGCATGTACATTTAATGACTTTGATGATTGAAGCTGCTTGGAGTTGGTGGTTTTCCACAGCGTTGTTGTAGCTAGTTGGAAGCAATGTATTGTGGCAATGAATTCCATCAGAGATACAGATTCGGAAGCGGGCAGTTGTTGAGTGAAGAGAGTTGACTCGTTTGAGAGCAACAACTTGTACAAGCGGGCAGAGGTCAACAAAACCATTCATCAAAAGTGAAACAGCGTTTTCAGTTAATAGAGTCTCCATACCAGCATACTGAAAATAGTGGCACTACAAAAGCAACCTAGAAAAGAGCGAGATTGCTATTAGCAATGAATGTTTCTATTGGAGTAATAAGGAAACATGTAGAAACAACATCATAGATTATTTAGTTAATTTTGAAACTTAAATTGTACATTATTGAAAGAGTTAAGATTTGGTAGACGGTTAGAAGAGTAGTTGGCATGTAAAAAGAAGAAAAAAAAGGTGTTGGGTTCAAGTTAGCAGTTTAAGAACATAGGAAAAAGGGCACAATAGATAGAAATATCAGTTCGATGGTGTAGAATGTGAATTACAGCTTTGGGAATTCTCATATAAAAATGTATGACAATTTGTTCTAATAGTATCGCACTTTAAGCGAACTTGGAATGAATCTGTTGAAAATGAAACAGGGTATACATATGTAGTAAACACATCTCTTGTGAATCAATGAAGTGGAAACATGTGCTTTGAAATGCCTTTTTCATTCTTAGAAGGAATATCTTTTGAAAATAGAGTTACAGAGGTTACATAGAATACTTGATATGGTGAATAGAAAATCAGAACAATTGACTTTGATGGCAAGGAAATCCACCTTCTATTTAATTTGGCTGTAGTGGTATCCTTCATTGCTTGATGGAAATAGATGGATCCTTTTAGGATCTTTGACTGATAGGAACAATCTCTAGTGGTCATGTATCGCACTAAGGCAGTTTTTTTTTACAAGATGGCAAGTCAACTGACAGTGGGGAACATTAAAGTAAACACTCTTGAAATGGAAGGGTAGCAACATCCATAGAAAGGTGGCAGTTGTTATAGCTAGATATATTTCTAGGTCTTGTTTTGTGATATATCTTGGGGCCTTGTAGTTCTGAAACAGATGAGTAACACATTTTCTTATCATTGTTACAATGGGTTGAGTAGTGACTTGGGAGCAATACTTGATGCTCTTTGCTTGGAACCTAGGCCTTGTTAGTAAGCTGGTAACAATGTACAATTGATGTATTTTATATATGCTATATTGTGTTACAAAATATGCTCTGCTTGGAAAGATGTTCTAATGTGCAGTGTAGGTATCCAATCTGATATTCATATTTATGATTTGAGAATGCAGAATCAAAGAAAAAAACATATGCATAGTTGAATAAACTAAGAACAATCTAGGTGAGTGCATAGGAACTACAACACCTTTTGACTCTGTTGTAGTGGCAGGTCAATAGAAGTTCAAGCACCTGTGGTTGTTGCAGCAAATATAAAGCTAATGCATATATGGTTTTTTTTATCTCGGTAAAGCTGCAAATGTGGGAAGACAACTCGATCCACATGATAGAAAGTTATAAGAAGCAGGTTTAAATGAAGTTGGAACGAGTAAAGAGTATCTTGGTAAAAATAATATGCGGTGCAGAACAGAAGATGTGAAAAATAAATTTGAAGCAGACAGGACAAAAGGAACAGAACGAACAAGGAATTTCAACAGGGAGTGAGTAGCACGAATAGGTTATTGCAGAACCAGGGAACAACAAAATTATGAGAAAATAAAAGATCAACTTTTCAAAAGTGGCAACTTTTGTAGGAGACAAAATGTGCTGCAGTGCAAGTATATTTGCCTAAGTTAGTAGAAACATATATTGGTAAACACAAGGAACTGAATATATATCAATCAAGCACGGTTGCATGTGAAACCAGTAAACAAATCACATACATGATTAAATTCTAAATTTAAAAGTTGAACATACAAGTGAACGAGTAAATAAATTACAGTGCAGTGACACGAACATCCTATACCTTCTAGAAAAAAAAAAAAAAAAAATATAGCAGAACCTTCTTGGTTGTTATAACAACAAATATGAGTTTGGTTTGAGAGAAAAACCTTGATTTTGAATAGACAACAAAAAGCTTTTCCTCCTGAAGAGGACCGTTGCTTCATAAATTGATGGGGATTCGAATAAGTGAGGTGATGTCACAATAATAGTAGCAAACAACAATACAATCACAGAGGCTTGACCCATTGAATTTTATAAAGGATTACGAGGAAAGGCGGTGGTGCATTGGTGTCTGAGCACATTTAAGCATTCTTGCATTGAAATCTGTTCTTGTATTTGCATAAGATACAATAGGTCCAATCCGTCAACTTTAGGTCTATGTCAATAGGCAAAGATCTGTACAACTCAAGCGATATTCATAACTTCGTGATGGATTAAACCCAAGGAAATAAATGTTGATGTGGGAAACCTTATAGAAGGTTGTTCCATGTCCAATCCGTAATTGAATGCTCAACTTTAGAAAAAGAAAATTTAGACCTGGTACAAGCTTTTGCCATGCAGAGATGGATCGAAGCCTTACACTGGGAATATTATTATTTTTGAAAACTAAATGCATAAAAAAAGTATTTTATCTGCGGGAGATGGATGATTCAATCGAAGCAATGCAAAGGCCCATCTCAGAAAACCAAAACAAAACTGCGTTTCTCTGTGCAGGAGGGGGGTTTGTTCATCCGGTCGCCGGATCGAATCACATGCATGGAGGAACTTGCCTATTTTTTCCGCAAAGGCGGACATATCTGATCAACTCTTCTGCAAAAGGGCAAATGAACCTTTCCTTCTTCTCTTATGAATTGTTTCGCTTAAGTTACATAAAATTGCCTACATACTTGGAAAAATTCGCTTATCTTTTCCACAATAGCGAATAAAACTCGACTAAATTTCCCGCCTTGCACTTTCGTTCCTGTCCACGGCGGGAAAACTTGGGTTCTCTTTCCGCAAAGGCGGACAAGTCCGCGTATATTTTCCACAACGGCGGAACCATTTGGCTAAATTTCCCGCCTTACGCTTTCCCGCCTATCCACGGCGGGCAAACTTGGGTTCTCTTTCCACAAAGGCGAGCAAGTGCGCATATCTTTTCCGCAACGGTGGAACCATTTGGCCGTCGATTCCTCGCCCTTCCGTTTCATGATCATAGATCATCTGGACGTGAACACGCAAGATGTGCAGGCCTTCATCATAGGCGAACACGGCAACAACTCCGTGGCTCTCTAGTCGAGCATCAGCATGGCTAAATTCCCCGGCTATGATTCATCCATGTTATTCCCCTTGACCGCGACGTGAAGGTGGAAAACATAATTCCTTACTCCTCTATTCAGAACAACGAATTTAGTCTTCTGAGTCTCCAAACCAACAAAAAACCTGGAAGCCAGACCAAGCTGCTAGAAGGAACCAGGGAAAACCAGGAAAAACCCGGAGAAGACTAAATCGATGGCCGCTTCGCAAGGAGTTGATCCAACGGACCGAGAGCAACCTCCACGTGGCAAGATTCCATTTGCTCCATGAGCGAGGAATCTAGCCGACGTGGAGGTTATGGACCTCCATGGTGAAACGCCTACGGCCTAAAAGTCATTCATTGTGCCATCTCACCACACATGTATTGGATCAATTAAAATTTACAATATTGTAATTTTAAATTTTACAAATTTATTTTAAGGTTTTAAAATATTATATTTAATATAAAAAATTTAAAAAACTTTGTAAAAAATATATTTAGAAAAGCATAGTGATAATTTAGTCAAATGAGTTTGACTAATATTAGTATATATCCCTGCGGGCACGGAATAATATATGTATATATCCGTGCTGGCAGGGAATAATAATGGAAATAACCCAATGGAAATAACCGATATCTAGCAAAACAAATAACGTAGATAGCTACATGCAGATGAATATGATATAAATATGCGGAATGAAAGAGAAAAGTTCTCAATGCTATCCATGCAGACGCAGGCGTGGCATAATTGAAGGCTGAAAGGTCACTGTATCCATGTCGATGTCTGGTGCGTCGCCTGGTAAACAAAGCGGCAAACCCCCTCACGGTTAGAGTTGTTACAGTTAGACGCTACAGCCGAACAAACTACAGTATGTCTGTATACCTGTCAGGAAAAGACCCAAGATCGCAGCCGCCGGAGCTAAGAACCTCTAGCTTTTCAAGTAGTCAAAAATTCCAGAAGCCTTCTTTTTTATTTTGTTCTTCCAATAGTTTTTTTTTGAACCGTTGCCGGAGCGTGCCCATGAGCTCGAGATATTTTTTATTTTATTCTTCCAATAGTTTTTTTTCAGATTGTTCAATACTTATTTCGCTGCATACATATATAGAGAGAGCGAGAAATCACTAATCTGGGACCGGAATGCAATAATGAGTGCAAAGTAAATAATTGTAGCACCTAACACTAAAAAAAATATAGAACCTAACACTTAAATATTGTAGCACCTAACACTATAAAATATGTCCCCTGCTCCGGGGTTCTGACAGTGATACAATCCTACCTGGAATTGACTCAGTGACACAATCTGAATATTGTAAGATGAAATGAGTTAATTCCACTCCATAGAGGTGAATCTTTAATGCTGTTTAAATATTATGAAAATGGCACCCAACATATATTATACTTAGGTTTGCTATACAAAAGCAAAATACAAAGCTGCAATGCAAGATAGTGTCACTATCATATTTATTTTACCCTTTATGTTCTGACATTCGTATAATGTTTTCATCTCATCTAAATGTACTAGAGCTTAGATTTGGTCTATGCACATGTTTAGACCTACAAAAAAATTCTATTCCTATGCATCGATCCATATATTTTCAGGCTTATTTTTGAGTTCTAGGATGGCTCCATGTTTTTATTCGAGAGATAATATGCCTTAATTCTTTTTTTACCATGTTTTTATTCCAGAGATAATATGCCTTTCTATTTTAAGCTGTGTGGTATCGTGGCCAATCCCATGAAAGTTTTAGGAAAATGTTAAGCACCATGGAAGCTTATGGTAGATACAGGGAGATTGGAACCACAAATGAATACATTACTTATAGTTTATCCTCTCACATTATAGTTTAACCAATTCCAAGAGAAGCTTGTATGGTGAATAATGCTTTCTTTTATTAAACAATCCCCAACTTTATAAGAAGTTTGGAAGATTGTATCATGTTGGGAGCTATTACAAAGTTCAACAATGATATTAAAACAAAGAGTACATGTTCCAAGTATGGTTATATGCTAGAGAAATATAAATTCCAAATAAATTACTATTATTAGTCCTTGCCATAGGCAGAGACTATATGTTCCGCCTTTTACTATTAGTTGAAATGAATCTACTGAAAAAACATTACCTTTATTAAAGTTAACCAAAATAATGTTATTTTCACTTTTTTTTATTAGGTGTTTTCATAGTGTTTATTGGACTAGAGCTATTGATTAGACAATTTTTATCATTGCACGGAATCTTAAAAATTGAAAAGAAAATAAAAAATCATTTACATAGTATTACTTACCGAATTTATAGAAATATTTGTGCACTAGTGGATTGTCATTCTTAATAGATCTGGAGACACATGGGTGATTTGCAGGGCACTTGTCACCCCATGTGAGAATGGGTTATCATTTCGAGTTCTTGAAGTTATCTCACAGCCATTGCCATTTAATGTTTTCTTCAAGGTGAAGCTTTTTCAGAATCTCATCCTGAAAGAGCCATTGCATTTAATTTTTTTTTCGAGGTGAAGCTATTCCATATTCTCAGCCTTAAAGAGTCTTGTCTTTAAGGACAATATTTATGGATTAAGGATTAGTTGCGTGTGCACAACACCTCTTTCAAGTTCGCTTGGCATTAGCGTTTGTTCAATGATTCTTGATGTTCTACTTGTTTACTATCTTTGTTGTTTGATTGCAGGGTTATTATTTTGTTAACTGTACAAAACTAATAGCACCTCCACAAGAGATGGAGCCATACAATTTTTTTTCCTTGCCCTTAAATTTGTTGTGTTGTGGGTAAGATGAAGGGTGTCTCCATGAGTGATGGACCAATGGATATGTGTAAGATTGAATTGTTGATTAAGGTTATTAATGATAGAGGATGGCTACGACGACCTCACTTTGTAGAATCGACCCCTCCTTGCATGTCTTGTTTTGTGGTTTTTTGTTTTTGTTCATTGTAGTAAAGGATGGGGCTAATTTAATAAAGAACCATCCCAGTGCAGGTTTATTAATAATCATTTGTTTTCTTCACTATTGGAATAAGGCCGCCTCCTTAATAGAGAGTCAACCATTGTTTTTAGATGATTTATTTTTCTGTGGTGTTCTGGAGAAGAGGGAGACCAGATATTCGACCCGAGGATTGGACCATGCACCCATTCTTTTTCGTTGTTTCTACGTGAAAGTGAAAGGAGGGACGGCTTCAAGGGAGCAAAGGCCCATTTCATTTTTGGTTGTTTATATATACTTATAATTGTTCCTCTCTGCGAAGGTCAAAGGCAGACCTTTCCTCGTTTTGCTCTCTACATTAATCTACAAGACGATGGTTTTTTTTTTCTTTTTCGAGCATGAATGATTGAGAGGGGGGAGTTTCTTTGTTTGTATCCGCCCATGAGCATTGCAATAATGTTATTTTTTTGTTGTATAATGTGTAAGGGCTTTTTCTACAGATAAATACCCGTCTAATTCATTTTGGCTTTATTTACCTTGATGAGCAAATCAAAGGGCATCCACCCATGTGAATATTTACTATTGCTTTGGATGCTTGAGTTGAAAGATGTTAGAAATTATGACTGTGTATTCAAATGAAATTTCTCACGGTATAGTGTACTGTGAATGTATAGTTCATAAGACTGGACGATCTACTAATAGTTATGACCCCATGTTAATTCATATGTCCACTATCTCTGTATATGAGCATAGAGGAGCTGGGCGATCTCATTGGTAGACCTAACCCATGTCGAGCTTTAAACTCTTAATTATTGGTTGATTTTAATGTCGAGCTTATGAAGCCTAATTAAAAGTGTGGGTTATGCTTACAAAGACGGGCTTTGAGTTTATTGTTTTTACTTTTTTTTCTATTAAAAAAACAAATTAACCATATTTGGGGAAGTTCTAGAGTATAGTTAACTAGTTAATAATTTTTATGTTTTGTAGAAGACTTCTCCACATATGGGAAGTGGTGTTATGTAATATTTTGGGTGGTGCCCACTGCTGCGATGGCTCAGCCAATAAGATGGGCCTTCTTGCTGAAGAAGCACCTTGTATCAGCTTCTCCTCCGAGGTATGCTTCATTTTATTATGTGGTAAATAGGGAACCACAACCATAGCAGGTTTACCTCCTACAGACTTGTTTGGAGATCAGGTCGTCTTTTTAAATAGTAAATAGTTGTTATTTAGTTTCTATTTATTTCCATGCAATGAATTAATATTTTTGATGTTACATTACATGGTTTGAAAACCCTGAATGGTTTGGGGTTTAGCAATGTAGATATATCTCAAGTACTTTGGGAGATGGATTTCACTATTATCAAGGTGGAGGTTTGAAAAATGCCTGACAAGAACTTGATGTATTTATTTTATATCATTAATAACAGGTTAGGGTTTGAGACTTATCTTTATCTTTGTTTTAACATTAGAATGGTGTGGCTCATATCAATTGTCATGTTGTTATATTCGCTTTTTTAATTTTCAATTACTATTGGATTGGGCATATTTTATGTACAGTGATTTCTTGTATTCCACTATAGTTTGGATGTGGAAAATGTCCTTTGTCTCTATTTGGGATGCATTAAATGATGAAATTTAAACAATGCAAACTCCAATTTGAACAATTCTTTTTTGCCAGATTCCAATGATCCGGGCCAGTTCAGTGGTAACTCACTAGCAATTGATTGATCAGATCACGAGGGCATGTTTGCATCTACATCTTAATGCACCTGTGCTCGCTTGGAATTCTGGATGTCCTGCGTTGCCTCTGTAAAGACTGGTGTAATGCCATCATGGTCCTAGAAAATGTGTGGCATAGCCTTACAATACTTATAATCTTGGGCCAACTGTTTGAGCTACGCCATAGCGGATAACTGGTCTAAAGGAGATCATGGCACAAGAATCATTGGATGTGCAGTGTCCCTTGGAGGATAGACTATCTTGGTCACTTAAAATTTCACTTTTTCCATTTTAACATATTCCTGCAGCGGTGTGTCAACCAAAATTTAATGAAAACCCGACGAATATAAATTATTGAGTAAATATTAATTTTGAACCATGCCAAGCACTTAATACCTCGCTAAAAAATGCGAGGAATATTTAAAGGAAAAAAGCTTGGACTCTAGGATTGGAAAAGGCTAGGTGTATGGAAGAATGTTATATATTATATGTTAGTTAAGTGTAATTTTCTCAAAATTTAAACTTAAATAGGTTGCTACTTCAATCTAATCGATGTGTTGTTTGCTTTGCGTTAGTGAGAAATTTATGAGTCATCCATTCAATTCTAACCTTTTAAATTTTTTAGTCTACTATATGTTATTTTTGTTAAAAAAACAAAACATGCATTGCACTTTTTTTCTTTTTGTATTTTGTATTTTTGAAATAAATAAAAAGTAAATTATTAATTTATTTTATTTTTAGGTTAAATAAAATATTTTGTTTAGATATAACTAAGGCAGGGACTAAGGTGCACACAACTTTTGTTTTTAAAGGATAGATTATATTGGGTTATTTATCTTACAAAATGAGAGAAATAATAAAAATAATAGACAAAAATTATATAAATAAAAATAATAAAAAATATATATATTAATTTTAATTTAGATATAAATCATTATTTCTATTTTTTAAAATAATCTAGATTTAATAATTATTATTTTTAGATGTGTACATAGGTTGTTTATGTTAAAGAAAATGGAAGAATGCACAATACAAAAGATTCATAGAGAGGAACAATAACAAAATATACACAAATTCAACATTATAGTGTTCCCTTCTTATCATTAAAATCTCATACTCAATATTATATAGCTACACATGTCAAAGAAGGACCCTTATTTACAAGCATTTCTAAAGTCATGTGCTAAGCTAGGATATCTTATCTCTAAGATTTTTTATCAATAGAAACATAATCCATGTCTTTTCTCAAGGCATTTTTTAAGCACATCTAGACAATTCCAATATTTTGGACAAGTTGATCGATCTTAACACTACACACTCAAGGATAAGTATGAATGACGCCTCAATATACATTCAACTCATTGTAAATTGTACTAATTGATCAAACTCACGCAATACCCTTCTCTTAGAGGTCATTGGTAAATATCTAAATTACCATGTAACAATATACACATAAGGTCACTCTTTGTCAAGCTCATTACATGTGACAATATTTCTAAGAAGCACACAAAAACATATAGTTTGTGAATCTATAAGTAGGAGCTATTTCGGACACTAGAGTGTGTAAATGTTGTTGTAAATATAATTATCAATGTGACAATATACACATAGAGTCACTTTTTGTTAGGCTCATTACATATGACAATATTTATAGGAAGCACACAAACAAGTATAGTTTGTGAATCAAGTAGGAGCTATTTCCAACACTAGAGTGCAAATATTGTTATAAATATATCATCTCTCCTTAGCATAGTCTTCAAGTGGTCTAATCTAAGATTTTCTTCATACTAAATCCTTAGAAGATGAAAATATATCATTATGTTTTCCTTGATCTTCACTACAACAACAACTCATATACATGTTTCCAAATCTAACACATCATCGATATTCCACAATGAATAGAGGGTCCACTTATAGATCCTTAAGAAAACATATGGCCTACTCCCTCAAGTGTTGAGAAATCCAAAACAAATGCACAACAAGCCCCATCAATTCTATAGTATAATGGACATTGCCAAAATTTGGCACTATTACCTCAAGTTCCCTAGGTCCACTTCCATTCCAAAAGTCCTTATTTCGAGAACATTAGTCATCCAACCCAAAATATTAGTGAACTCAACTAATTATCCCATTTTAACCTTTTATGCACATATTGTTGAACTCCAAAGCACAACAATAAGACCAAACAAGCCACAAACAAGCAACTGAGTATGCATGCATTGCTAAGGTTTATAAAGACATACTTTTACTTCATCAGTATATATATATATATATCCACACATTAGTGTTATAGGTGCATAACAAGCATTGAACATGCCGCAACAAATGCATTAATCCTAGGTTTTCACTTTCCCTTTTAAACTTATTCCAATATGGGTCTTTCAACATATTAGCTCCATGTAGGCATATATCTATAATGCATATCACCCAACCGCAGTCATTGCACATCTTTACGTCTATGCAAGGAAATGATGAGTCAATACTCAAGGAAATAAATAGGAATCATTAAATAATGATGTAGGAAGGGTGGACAAATTGTGTTAAATCAAGTACATGTTTCTTATTCTTGAGTTAGAGGAACTTAGTCTTGAAGACAAGAACAATATCATTAAGTGGTCAAAAATTTATCAAGATAAATAAGAAAACTCGAACTTTTTCTAGATGGACGTTTAGTCCAAAAGGAATCAAAGTTTCATTTCAACTATGAAAACTAGACATGAGATACAAGATAGATCAATGGTTAGTCAAGGAAAACATCACATGATATTATGAGGATTTTTTTATGGATCAACCCCACATTAGAAGTATGAATAAACCTATGGATATGATCCTAAGGCATACAACTACATCAAATCTTTATGATAAAAAAACCACAATTCTATTTTAGATAAGGCTCCTATGATTGAAAAGATAGAGGGATTACTACAAATATGGTTGTAATAAAGCACTTTGTGATACCCAAAACATTATTATTTAATTTTGAATTGTTATTTGTGATAATTATTTTTATGTAAGAGTTATTTAAAACTGAAAAAAAAAAGGACAAAAAATGCACTTGGAGATCAGTAACGACAAGATCCTAAATCATAGGGATTTATGGATTGATTGGAGATTTGATTGGGATGGCATAAGACCTAGGAAAGATGATTAGAATCAAGATCTAATCATCTTATAAAGGTAAAAGTTTATTTTTTATTTAATAAATGAAAGTCACCAATTTTGTAAAAAGTTGTCCATGATATTTTTAAAAATTTTGTATTATAAAAATTTTGTATTTTTTTTTAAATAACCTTTATCAATATAAATAATATTAATATTCTCTTTCACCAATTTGAAATTATATATATATATATATATATATATATATATATATATATAATTTCAAATTGGTGAAAGAGATTATTATGTCCCCAACATTTATTTTTTGGTCAGGGGCATTTATCAGGAGTACCATTTCCACAATTTTTTGTTCAACAAAAGTTTTCTATAGTCTGCAGTGATTTTTTTAATTAAGGATTTTTTTCTATTTTCATTGGTTGTGTACCCCATGACGCCAAACTAGGTTCCTGTGCCCTAGGACCAGGCGGCCTGCTGGCATCATAGGGTTTTAATGCGTTGCAAGGTTAAGCTGTCTTTTAGATGTGATTTGCATGGTAGATGAAGCAGAGAAGTGGGTTGTACATTCACTATATTAATTCTACAAGTTAATGCAATTTAATGTCTTGTACAATACTGTGCACCAACCTTGATAGTCTTGATCAATTGCATATTTGAAAGGCTATGGACAAGCAGGTTGGAACCTCAGGTAGTTTTATGCATTCCTTGTTTGGATCCTCCATTCATATTTATGTTGCAATGGTGGATCATTGATCGGGGTTGGTTGGTTATGGCAGGATATTGGTGTGGACATGGAATGTCAGTGGAAAAACGGTGGGGAATGATTTGGATTTGGAGGTGGCAACTTGGCTTCGGTCTAGACCAAAGGTAGAGTCTTTGGATATTTATGTTGCCAGCTATAATCTTGATCACCATCATGCTAATTAATTTCCTCCTTTAAACTCTTTTCGATTTGCACTTCATTTCAATTTCGATTTGGTCACAGCGTCCAGGAAATTGTTCCCCTCAAGGCGGGCAAGGTTTTTGGCATAGAAGATAGCCGAGAAACCCCGAAATGGGATGATTTAATCCGCAAGATGCTAAATATAAATGAGGTTTCCGAAATCATGAGAAGCGTGAGCCTTCCTTCGTCAGAGTTTGTTTCCGTGAAGTTGGGAGATGTAAAGGCAGTTTCAGTTTCTTCATGGAGCAGAGAGCGGTATGAGCGAGTTGCAGGAAAGAAAATGGTGGGAATATTGATAACAATATGGGTCAAATCCGAGGTCAGGCGTCATATTCACGACGCCAAAGTTTCCTGCGTCGGCTGCGCTATCATGGGATTTCTCGGCAATAAGGTATATTTCATTATAACAACTTTTGTTTTTCTTAGCCCATTTTTGCTCCCATCAATTTAACAACAGTCTAGCCGCGTTTATTAGGGATCTGTCTCCGTCAGCCTACTGCTTCATCAAAGAAGCCTCTGCTTTGTTTGCACCCATTTGGATTCAGGTTAAAAAGAAAGTGACGAGATTGGAAAAAACTTCGACATCGCAGAAATAATGAAGAGAAGCCATTTCCCTTGCGATTCCACATTTTTGCCTCAAACCATCATGGTACACGAGTAAGCACATGTATCTCACTCTCCTCTTTTGATTCTCTCTATATTCCAGAATGATTCAACCTTATTGGTTTCTCTTTATGCTGCAGTCGGATCATCTGGTTTTGGCGATCTGACTAACAGACTTACCTTATCGGATTCGGAGGAAATGTCCCTCATCGATAAAAATGATTGGGAGACTTTACAGCTGAGTGATCGAGTACTACATTTACATTATCTACTCAACTTCTGTAGGCAGATAGAGAAACTAATATCTATGTGATAGAGAAACTACTAGTCTCATTCACCCTCTCATCGGGGGAGTTCTTTGTCAAGCAATATACTCATACAATAATTAGTGTTTAACTTCGATCATCAAAGAAGACCTTTTTCAAACAACGTACTCATACTAATTTGGCTGTGATATTTGGTGTCGAGTTTAGCTCTGCTCGTCAAGGAAGTCCTTTAGTGTCGCGTTTTGTAGTGATATTTATACTATATAGATATGTTTGAATTGTATCTAGCATCAGGTTCTTTAAGGCCTTCGAAGTTTTGAAGATAATTTTATCTATTGATTTCCTATTAAATTTGTTATATATATATATATGTCTGAAATTTTTTCCAATGATTTTTTTCTTGTTGCGCTGAACATCTAAGAAAAATACAAAATGCATCCCAAAAATAATATACATCTATCATCCATGTTTCGAATGCAGTTAACTTCTTGTGGAGAAACACTTTTCGCTTGTTATTATAATGAATTCGTTGAATCCTTCCAAAGAATCCATGACCACCTACAACGTCATGTTATGCCATCATTTATGGTTAGATCCAACTAATTATCTTTCAATACAATAAAAATGGTTATGAATTATAAATAGCTTGTTACATGCAAACACAAAATATGACAAAGCATCATAATGAAAATATGGTAAAAGGATGTTAATTTATAAAACACTATTTTATAATTCAGTTTTAATGTTTTATTGTTAAAGTAGCACAACTACACTTTCACAAGAGAAGACTTCACTTTGTCATGCCAAAAAATTCCCACGTGGTGTACTCTTTTGTTCCCTTCTACTCAATCTTGTACTTTAAAAAGTTGGTTTTCATAATAAACTTCTCCAGGTTTTTGTTTTATCTTATGTGGCTCATAAAAGTTATTCTTCATTATCTGCTCAACTTTTTTTCTTCTTTTATGCACTAACATTTCTCCTATTACTTCTCAATTTGGTGGCATGGAGGCCCATGCTCGACGGTTTGATTGAAGCAATGGTAGCATTTTTTTGTTTTCTTTATCGAATTCGTGGCATTAACTATAACAATAACATTGCATCAATCTCGTGGCACTCATGCCATCATTCTAGCATCATCAGACCTGCAACTTTATGGAGATGTGGCATCTTTATAATGTACTAGCATTCCTTTTTTAGATATGTGATCACTCTGATGACGTGGTGAACTATTACTTTACCAATGAACTCATGACGATCTCTCTTCATTGATTCGACATCCCGAATATTACAACTCAGTCTCATCCTTTGATTTGATAGCTGAGATGTGGCATTCATTCCATCTAGTGTGTTAACCTCTTGGTTGCATTAAAACTTACACAGTTGTCTCTGCTATCAATGTGTTCACATGACGAGATTGTAACTTGGCTTATATGTCATGCCACGCAAATGCATTCAAATGGTTTTTATACAATCAAATGGTATATGCAATTTCATCTTCCATAGCCACGCAAATACTTGAATAATTTGATCGATTAAGAATAAAAACTCATTGTAAACGTTTTGATCAGAAATAGTTGAAGCAAATCATTTCAAGATGTTGCATTCAGGCCGTAATCACGTGATTTTGCACTAGAACCATAGGCATAGGTCAATTTATACTGGAAAGCGGAAGATGTAGCAAACAGTTGGCATGCAGAAGATAGGAGAATAGTCGCAGTTGGGGCTGGCATAAGATTTATTGATGTGAAGAAAAACACAGTTCAATAATGTAACATTAAATGATGGCGAACATTGCAACTATTACAACTAGAATATCGGAGCCTTCAGAACATGCTAGAAAACTTTGAAATTATTTGGATTATTCTTGTATGCCTTTCTGCGATTTATTTGGCTTGTAATCCAAATCCGTGAGTATTTAATTATTCTCCTCTTCCATTCAATCGTCGAAATCCTAAAATTTAAGTGGCTTTCTCTAATTTGGCAATTTTCAAACATTGAAGCAAAAGAATCTGCGTTGCTAGCAGACTATTTTATGAATTTTTTTTATCAGAGATGTGTAGAGCCTTTTGTTCTGGATTTAAAGTTTTTCAATTTGAATTCTGACTTACAACAAATAGAGCAGGTGGCAATGTCGGGGACATTTGCACCTCGTGCCTCTTGTTAATATTATTTATATTGATAAAGATTATTTTTTTTAAAATACAAAATTTTTAGAATACAAATTTTTAAAAAATATCATGGACAACTTTTTACAAAATTGGTGACTTTCATTTATTAAATAAAAAAGAAAAGTTGTACCTTTATTAATTACACTAATTACCTTGACTATGTTGTGTTCGTGAACCCTATATAAAAGGCATTTTCGCTAACGATCTTTACTATCACTTTCTTTGAAATGTATTACAACCTTCCTTAGACATAGAGGTATTGCAAGCAATACAGTACTTTTAGCTCCTCAAATTGAAGCTAGCACCATTACAAAAACCACCTCCATCCATATCACTGTTTCTCACCCCAAATATGCAAAATCAAAATGGTGTGTCTAGATGAACTCATCCTTATATGCAATCGTATGGCTATGATTATTCTTGTCTTTTATAATATGTAGCCTTAGGAGCTCTTATAGATAGATAAAGATGGGATCTACATTGAAGAAGAGCAGAGTAATGAAAATTGGATAAAATCCCTCAATATGGTAGATTTAGGAAATCCCTGATAACATAATATGGTAGAAAATTGCAAGTGTTGCCATACCTTTGATATATAGGAAGACTAATTAAGAATAGTAGATAATGATAACATTAGAATTTATATATTATTGTAATCATAAATTTTTGAATATATGAATATGAAGAATATAAAAGAGTGATGAAAGAGATCCTTCATTGTTTTGGTGCAACAACAATGATCTGACTTAGTTTAGTGTGCATACTCAATTTTGTTGTTTATTGCTCTATACTTTATTTTGAACTCCTATAAACTTTCAATTGGTATCCAACCATAAGGAGTTGGTAGATACTTATGTAATAAAGTCATTTTTTCTGTTTGCAATATATTCAAAGATATTTAAAATACCTATGTCCAGTCCCAGAAAAATTGGATGAGCTTTGGAATTTGAAAACCTTGAACTTGAAAGAGACAAGGCCACATACAATGATCATATCAACCTTTTGAATGTCAAATCCCTCAATTTAAGGGAGATAATTATGGATTGTGGAGCATTAAGATGAAGATATTACTTATTTCTCAATATTTATGGGATCTATTTGAATATGAATACTCATTTCCCACTAACCAAGCCACTTAAAATACATGGATGCAACCTCAAAAAGATTAGTGAAAAGAGGAAAAGTAAAAATAATTTAATACACTCTTCTACATCTAACAACCCCTGCATGAGTTGAATTTCACAAGAATCAAGCAACAATTCCCAAGTCAAAGGAAGCATGGAATATTCTACAATGTGCTTATCAAGGAACAAATAAGGTAAATCTTGTCAAAATTCAATTGCTAAGGAGAGAATTTGGAAAGCTATCAATAGAAGAATTAGAGTCTATGAAAGAAGGTTTTTACTTGTGCTATGGGAATTGTAAATCGAGTGAGTCGTGGAGAAATATTGCCAGATCATAAAATAGTTGAAAAATATTAATAAGTTTGATTCAGTCATGGCTACAATTGAGAATCCAAGATTTTAGCAATGCTTTTTATTGAAGAACTCATAGGGTCACTTCAAACTCATGAGTCATGACTAAATAGGTTTGCAAATCGTATTTTTTCTTGAATAGGCATTTGAATAAAAAATGAACATTGATGATACAAAGAATAAGACAATGGATTAATGCTTTTGAGGAGAATCTTCATAAAATAGAGGCCAAGGCACATGAAAATTTATAGGCAGAGAACAAAGTGCAAGAAGAGGTCAAGTCAAAGGAAGGAGTAACAATGACCATGATTAAGGTAATCAATGTCTTGGTAAATCCCATATTCAATGTCATTATTTTAGAAAGTAAGGACACTATGGGTCTAAGTGTAAGAGTAAAAGATTTGAAATGAACAAGAAAAGATCTAGTTTTGTAGAAGAAAAGGAAGGCTTTGGTAATATGTTTTTCAATTGTAATGTCACTGAAGAATTTTCAAAAGATATTTGGATTTTAGACAATGATTGTTGCATCCATATGACAGGGAATAAGAAAATATTTTCCAAATTGGATGAATTGGTGCAGTTCCGAGTGAATCTTGGAAACAAAAAACGAGAACTATAATGGGTAAATGAATCATCTCAATTAAGATAAAGTAAGGTGACAGGTTTATTTTTGAAGTTTATTATGTTTATAGTTTAGAACACAATTTGTTTAGTGTTGGGCGTCTAATTGGAAAATCATATCCAATTATATTTTGGGACAACAAATGTGTTACTTATGATAGAGATAGTAGCAATAATGTTATTGCAAGGGTGTCAATGATGAATAATTATATGTTTACCCTAAATCTTGTTAGTGAAATCTCTCAAGATTTGAAATTTGTCATGGATGATGAGCCTTCATAGTGGCATATGAGGTTTGGACATTTATGTTTTCTTTGTTTGTGTTTACTACATAAGAAACATATCGTGAATGTATTTTTGAACATGAAGTAGAAAGATATAGTATGTGAACATTATGTATTCTTATTAATAACATGGAGAGCTGATGCACATCTTGTGGTAGTGCATTTAGATATATGTGGCTCAATGAAAACAACTTCAATTTATAAGTGAAGGTATTTTACTACATTTTCTAATGATTTCAATAGAAGAACATGGGTAATTTTATCTAATGAGAAATGAAAAGCTTTCAATTTGTTCATGCTACCTAAAAGGATATTGCTAAAAAACATAATACTTTTTTGTTTTTAAGTTGTTGTGTACAAACAGAGGGGGGGATTTGCCTCCCATGCATTACAATATTTTTGTAAAGAGAATGGAATGAAGAGCCAACTGACCACAAGATATACCCCTCATCAAAATGGGATGGTAGAATGCAAAAACAAATGTCAATAGTTGAAATAACATGGAGTGTGATTAAGGCCAAGGGCCTTTCAAATGTTTTGGGCATATACATTGTACCGACCTTAGTTTACCGATTCAATAGAATTCCTATTCAAAGTGTGAAGATCATGATGGAAGAAAAGGATTAAGAGGAAGAAAGGCTAGTGTGGCTCATATGAAGGTGTTTGGATACAATGCTTACACTCACACTACAGCAAATCACCCTTTTAGGGGCAGTTTTGCTAACCCCCCCCCCAATTTTTTTAGGTCTTTAGAGGCGGTTCTTAAAAACCGCCCTCAAAAGTCTTGAGAATTGGACTTTTGGGGGCGGTTTTTTAAAAGCCCCTCCCAAAAGTCCAATTCTCAAGAATTTGGGGGGGGTGGGGGGGGGGGGTTTGGAAAGACCCCCCTAAAGGTCCTTTTCAAGGTGGTTTTTTAAAAACCCCTCCAAAATTCATGAGAATTGGACTTTTGGGGGCGGTTGTTTTAAAGTCGCCCCCAAAAGTCATGATAATCGGAATTTTGGGGGCGATTGTTTTAAAGCTGCCCCCAAAAGTCATGAGAATTTGCACTTTTGGGGATGGTTGTTATAACGCCACCCTCAAAATTCCAATTGTCATGAATTTTTTTGGGGGTGCGGGGGGGGTTGAAAGACCCCTCTAAAGGTCATTTTCAAGGTGGTTTTTAAAAAACCCCCTTAAAATTCATGAGAATTAATACTTTTGGGGGCGATGGTTATAAATCCTCCCTCAAAAGTCCAATTGTCATGACTTTTGTTTTGGGGGAGGGTTAAAATACCCCCCCTGAAGGTCCTTTTCAAGGTGATTTTTAAAAGTCCCCCTTAAAAGTAATGAGAATTTGGACTTTTGGCGGTGGTTGTTATAAATCGTCCCTCAAAATTCTAATTGTCATGACATTTTTGGTGGGGTGTTGAAAGACTCCCCCTAAAGGTCTTTTTCAAGGCGGTTTTTAAAAAACCCCTTAAAAGTCATGAGAATTGGATTGTTGGGGGTGGTTGTTTTAAAGTTGCCCCCAAAAATCCAAGTCCAATTGGCATGAATTTTTGGGCGGGGTTTGAAATACCCCCTAAAAGTCCTTTTCAAGGCGTTTTTTTAAACCTCCCCCCCGTGCAAAAAAAAAAAGTCATGAGAATTGGATTTTTGGGGGCGGTTGTTTAAAGACTGCCCCCAAAAATCCAATTCTCAAGACTTTTTTGGGGGGGCGTCTCTACCTCAAAGGACTTTTATCTTGAGTGATTAATGCTTGTTGGTTATCCTTGGTTTAGCTAGGGTTTTTTCTTGGTTTTTTGTAGCTAGGGTTTTGGATATGTAGTTTTTTTTAGTAGTCTTGTCATAAGGATCTTGTATGTACAACTTGATCCTATTCATATTGATGAAGTTTTCATTGATTTTTCACTCGATCCAATACTTATGTAATTTGTCGATTTTATTTTCAACCATATATGTTCTTCATGGTATATAATTTCCATCTGTATGTCTTGTGGATTTGACATAAGTTAGGGGAAATTATGTTGAGTGATTAACGTCATTATAATTAAAGAAGATAAGGATTTTTTAATGTTGTATTTATTTTTGTAAATAAAGATTTTTAAAATATGGTTTATGCAAGATAAGATTCCCTAGAGGGATGAAACTTATCGATAAAATTTGGCATAATTTCTCTTGGATTTCCGAGAAGTTTGGATTTGTTAAGGATTGAAATATATTCATTCACTTATGATGTTGTTTTATATTATATTTCATAGAATCCCTAAGGATGAAAATTCATATGGTTAAGATTTGATAAACCTATAGTTCAAGGGTGATGAAATATTTTTTTTCTTTAAAATCCACTTTTCATTTGAAATTTCTACATTACTCATGTGGAAAATTCCTTATGTAGGGATTACAGGTTTCCCTTGGGTTCCATATATCCCCATCAATTTCATAGAGAACCCATATGAGCTAAGACATTAGCTATTTTCCTTATACCATGGCCTAGGAATTTAGAACTATCTGCGGATTGTTATACCTTAAAAAATATCTCCCTTACATGACAATATTTTGTATGCAAGGATTAGTTGTGGATTTGGGCCTTATGCATGACCCTTCAACCTTGCAAGCTAATGTTATGATATAAGAGCTGGAATTTTGGCCATGTACCATGGATTATGTTTGAAGAACCATCCATGGTATTCTAAATATCAAAATGGCCATGATATCTTTCTCACATGGAATATGTTTACTATGTGGAGTTTTTACCATGTTCTTTGTCCATATGCAATATAACCCATCAACCATGTTCACAAATACTATCACTTAATACCCTCCCTTTTGTCCCTAGAGCATGGCTTAGACCTTGACAATTATTCATAGTGTGTTAAACCTCAACATTACCAAGATATCTTACTTGTATACTAAATGTTCCTTAATTATTTAAGTCTCTTGTGGAATATTAGGCACCACGTATGACCCATAAGTCCCATAGACAAAATTTATGTTTTAAGACCCCAAATTTTGGCCTTATAATAAGGAATGGACATCAAGAATCATGTACATCCCATGAATCCATTAGGTCATTAGTATCACCTTAGAATCTAATAAATACACTACCACATCATGATAAATGCCTTCAGGTTGAATGGCCACATCACCTTCCATCTCTTTCATTGGCACTTAATGTCGATCATTCTCACTAAATTTCAACACCATCGCCAAAAAACTCAACATCATGTAAGGTGTTGTTGATGGCTATTTCATAGAGTTTGGAGCGAAAGGGATTACCAAGTGTTGTATGCACTCATTTCCAAGTTTATGAGTATTCGATAGTGCTTATAATGCCCAAGTGTTCATCGAGGGAACCCATCAAATGTAAAATGTGATTACATAGAGCCAAGTTAAAGAGAGAAACTTGCTCTCAGTTGGATACAAGAATTTCAATGGGGTATCGAGAGCCTCATGGCATATATGTCCTCCATTGAGCATAAAGAAGAGACAAAGGGTAATGAGTTTATTGTCAAACAGATCAAGAAGTATCGTCATAATGTTGAGGATGAACTCAGTAATATTTTCAATGACTTTCTCAGAATTATTGGTGATCATCTCATTTCCTCTTCTAGCACTAGTGAATCCACAATTTTCTACTACAAGATTCCAGGGGGATTGATGACAAGTGGAGGAAATTTTAAAGGTAGAATATCAGCCTTCGAAACATTCTAATATTTGAGGGCATTTGGAAAGTCAATGAATTCATCCAATTTTTGATAGGCATCAAATCTGCTTCAAATTTCAAAGAAACTACTTCAGATCCCAGATCAGGAAGAAAATCAATAGGTGGTCGAGTATTTTGCACAACACTTGGAAGCAGAGGATTATCAGTGAGCAAGACAAGCTCTTGCACATGGAGGCACTTGACATGTGTTCCAAAAAAGATTTTTGTTTTCATAGGAACAATGACAACAAACCCTTCAAATTTTTTTATAAAGGATCCTAACATAAAGATTTGTTTTTTCATAGTAACAATGACACCAAACCCTTCAAGTATTATAAAGGATCCAAATTTACAAATACCATGCAAATACCACTAACTCTCCTATATTAGTGACTTCTCCTCCATAGTCATGACAAGGATCCAAATGAAAGGAGAAGGAGCCAACCAAATCTTATTCTTTTAGGGACAAAGATCAACATCATAATACACATTGTTGGAAGATGCAAATATTTCATGAAGTGATCAGAGTTTTTCTCACAAAACCCAAGATAATTCTACCACATTCCTCCTATATTAGTGACTTCTCCTCCATAATCATGCCAGGGATCCAAATGAAAGGAGAAGGAGCCAACCAAATCTTATTCTTTTAAGGACAAAGGTCAACATCATAATACACATTGTTGTAAGAAGATGCAAATGTTTCATGAAGTGATCGGAGTTTTTCTCACGAAACCCAAGATAATTCTACCACATTCCCCAAGACAACCTCTACTGATCTTTATGAATTTCCATTGTTGTATGATGGTGATGCTCTATCCCTTTTATGCTTTTGGAATTTTCGACAGGGGTAAATTTCTTTAATTGAATGTCGTTTCAACAAAAAAAGTACATTCATCTTCAGAAGACATAAAACAAAAGTTGTGACTGAACTGTAAAGCATATTACGTAAGCCATCCATCCTCTCAACAAAAAAATGTGTATTTGATTGCGTAAGCACCACACATTTTTTGTGGTGTTAAAATGTTGTTAATGTTTATTGGAAATTATGTTTTTACTCATGTATATTAAGAGAAATGCCATGTTGGAAAGTACCATAACGTGGTGCTAATAATTATTTTTCACATGGACATGTACATGTAGGATTTATTTATGAGGATTTCCACCATAAACACAACCATTTCACAAATAATTATTTTGTAAATAATTTAATTTAATTATTTATAAAAAATTTCATTCAAATAAATTATCAAGACTAATTTATGAGTTTTTGCACCACAATCCAACAAATTCAATTTCTTATTTTTACACTATTTAAACAAATAAATTCGTGTGATTCAATTATTCATTTTTAATACTATTTAAAAAAATAAACACTTGGGACTCTTAATATTGAAAAACAGTAAAAATAACCATTGTTTAATTATTAAGATTATAAAGTAGCAATCAAAATTATCTAAATAGAATTTGATTATCTAATTGAATATTTCTAAGTTGAGCTTATTAAATTTGTTGATGGACATTAGTATCATTATTAAATTTTAATCACTAGCTTAAGTCCATCTTTAGCACCACAAGTTAGTCCCACTTATATTATATGGTGTTAATATGGGGATATTAGCACCACTTACATTATATGGTATTAAAATGATGACAGTATTTGTTAATCTTATTGGAAATGGCATGCCACATCATATATGTTAATTAGAGAAGTGGTGTATGGTACTTTGGCAAGTACAATAAGGTGGTGATAAGTCCTTTGACACATTGACACTTACAAATAAATTTTAATTATGAGGGTTTGCACCAACCATAAAACAAATTCACAAGTAATTATTTTTTAAAATAACCCACTTCAATGATTTAATTTTTATCTTTTTCAAGCAAATAAATGTTTTTAATATCATGCTTTGCACCATAAATATATATAACAATTTAATATATATATATATATATATATATATATATATATATATATATATATATATATATATATTAAATAATTGATTCAATTGTTTACTTTTTATATTATTGCCACTTCAAATAAATAAATTTATGCATTTTACAAAATTATTATGGAAATATGATCAAAGATAATCAATTTTAATTTATTAAGATTATAAAGATGGTGATAAAAGTGTTTTGAATTGAAATTTAATTGTTTGAATGATAATTTTTTTATTAATAGTAATAATTAATTATCAAATTGTTTGATGGGTATTAGTTCCATTAGGAATATTTGAGCATTATGTAGGGTCTTGGGGCCCCAGGCATGGTTGAGGGAGGAAACTTCTACCTTTAGTATTATAGGAATATTATAAACATATATGGCCAATAAAAACACCTCAAACCACTATACATGGATTTGTGAGAGCATTCTTTGCCTATGTGTATGGATGTCAATACTATTATGAAATTTTGATAAGTACAGATGGGACTAGGAGTCATTTACATGGTTAAGGGAAGAAACCAAACCTTAGGCACTAATGATGCTTTTAAGGATTCAAGGCTAATAAAGATGTAGACACCTCCAAAAAAAATACATGACTTCTCAAGGGGATCCTTGGCCTTAGAATAGGGATACGGGTGGAATTTGTAAGGTTTTAAGGACTAGGTATGGGTCTTGGTGCCCTAGACATGGACAAGGGTGTAAACTTGAATTTTAGATCCTAAAGGAACTATCGAGGAATCTATGGTCAAGAAAGACACTTGAAATGACTATATAAGACCATTTGAGGGTATCCTTGACATATGAGTTGAGATACCAATTCTATTAGGAGGAACTGAGCAATAGACATGGGTCTCGATGCCTTTGACATGGTCAATGGAAGAAAGTTAGGCCTTAGGCCCTAAATGCGCATTCTATACACCCAAGGCCCATATCAACGACTTGATCACCACTTAGGGAATCTACCACCTCTTAGTGGGGATATTAATTACATTAGAAGGATTTGAATTGTAGATATGGGTCTCGGGATTATGAACATGGTCTACAAATAAAATATTGGATTTACACCCTAAAAGAAACTTTTTTGCATAGAGGTCCAAGAACAACAGCTCAACCCACCACAAATGATCTTTGAAAGATACCCTTCACCTAATGGTGGGATGTTGATGACATTAAGAATTTTTTCAACATTACGTATGGGTTTTGGAGCTGGGAGAGAGATTAGGGAAGAAAACCTAAAACTTAGGCCATAAAGGAAGCTTCTAGTTATCTAAGGCTTAGAGCAACAACTCAAGCTACAACATAGCACCTCTTAAGGGTACCATTTTCTTTTGAGTGGGGCTAAGGGAGGAATTGGAATATTTTGAGTAGTAGGTATGGATTTCAAGTAATTTGACATGGTTTGGGGAGGAAATGTGGGGATATGACTCCAAATAAATATTATAGGTAGTCATGGCCATCAACAATACCTCAAAGCACCACCTAAGACCTCTCAATGTTATCCTCGCCTTCAAGTGGGGATACAAGTTCCATTAGAAAATTTTGGATACTAGGTATGAGCCTCTATGCCTTGTACATGATTAAGGAAGGAAAGCTAGGCCTTATTCTGCAAAGTAAAGTTATATGCATTTAGGTTAAAGAACAATTCCTTAATCAAACACACATCAACCTGTCAAGCATATACTTGGCCCAAGTATGTGTATCGGGGCCTTGGACATTGTTGGTAGACAATGAAATGCATATTAATGGAATGTAGTCCCAAGAATGATTCCTTGAGATAAAACACATGACCTCTCAAGGGGATATTTGACCTCAAAATGGTGATGTGGACACCGTTATGAATTTTTGAGCACAAGGTATTGTTCACAAGGCCTTGAGCATGGTGGATGGAGGAAACCTAGGACTTAGACCCTAAAGGGATACTTTTTGCTTCCAAGGCTAATAACAATGCCTTGAACAAACACAAATGACCTCTCAAGGGGATCCGTCACCTTCAATAGAGAATATTGGAACCATTATGGTATTTTGAGAACTATGTGTAAGTATTAAGGCCTAAACCAAGATAGAGTGATGAAACATTAGCCTTAGTCCTAAAATCTAGCCTTTGAAACTCAAGGTCCATGAATAAAATCTTAACCTACCACACATGGCCTCTATGTAGGATATTTGGCCTCTAAGTTGTAATATGGCACCATTAGAAGGTTTTTAGAACCAAGGATGGGCCGTGGGACCATATACATGTACAAGAGAGGAACCTAAGCCTTAGTTTCTAAAACAATATTTTAGGTAGCTTACTTCAAGAACAACATGAACCATCGCACTCGATCTCCTGAGAGTATCATTTTCCTCCAAGTTGGGATATGGGTAGGTAGGGCCAACAACATCACGTTGAAACATCACATATGATCTCCGGAGGGTATCCATGGCCACCAAGTGGAGATATGGGCACCATCAGGATTTTCTGAGCACTAGGTTTAGGTGTTGAGGTACTAACCATCATTAGTGTAGGAAGCTCGTGCATTGGGATATATAGGGAACTTTTAGGCCTAAAGGTATAATAATAATGTCTCCAACCACCAAATCTAACCTCTCGAAGGGATATTTGTCCTTATAGTCAAAATATGGGACCTGTTAAGAATTTTCTGAGCATTAGGTATGGGTCTTGGGGCCCTAGACATGGTTAAGCAATGGAAACTGGGCCTTATGACCTAAAGGAAGCTTCTAGGTACCTATAGCTAAGAAAGACATGTTGAACAAATACAATAGACATTTCCATGGTATATTTGGCCTCTGAGTGGTTTTTTTTGTGCCACAGAGAGAATTTTAAGACTAATTATAGGTGTCAACACCTTGTACATGGTTGGGGAGAAAAGAGTGGAACTAAGGTCCCAAATGAAATTTTAGGCATCTTTGGCTAAGAACAATTCCTACAACCACCACACATGACCTCCCAAGAGCATATTATTCATCTAAGTGGGGATATTAGTGCCATTAGAATTTTTTGAGAACCTGGTATGGGTCTTGGGTTCCCTAAACATGCTTGAGGGATAAAACTTGGGCCTTAATCCATGAAAAAACCTTTTAAGAATCCATGGCCAAGAAGAACAACTTGAACAAACAAACATGGATTCTTGAGAGTATCTTTAGTGTTTGAGTAGGGATTTCTATGTCATTGGATGGTTTTGAATAGTAGTTAGGGGTCTTGAGGCTCTATACATAATTAAGGAAGGAATCACATTATGTATGCCCTAAAGGAATCTTTGAGGTATCCAAAGAAATGAAATATATTTTAAAGAAACACACATAATTGGATTACGATATCCTTGGCCTCAAAGAGAGGATGTCATCACCTTTAGGAGGTTTTGAGCATTAGATATGAGTTTAGGGGGCTTGACATTTTTAAAGGAGGAAACCCAAGCCTTATCCCCTAAAGGAAGCTCTAGGCATGCAAGGCGAATAATAATGCATGTATCAATGTATAATACCTTTGGATGGTATGTTTTCCCTCAAGTTGAGATATGTGTGCCATTAGGTTTTTTTTAGCTCTAGGTATGTGTACTAGGGCCTTGGACATGATCAACAGAGGACCCTCGATATTTAATACTTAAAGGAATATTCTAGCCATCCAAGGATAAGGAGGTGGGCTCCACCAACAACACATGGATGCTTGAGTGTATTATTAGCCTATGATTTACAGTGTCGGTGGAAACAAGTTGTTTTGAGGAGTATGTAGGTGTCTCAGGGACTTGGGAATGATGTTCTAGAAAATAATACCATGCCTTCGGCCCTAAAGAAATTTTCATGGAATTCAAATCCATGAACATTGCTTCAAAGTACCATGAAATATTTTGGAGTGGTATCTATAGTGCTATGCGTTTGGATCTTGTGGCCTTAGTGTTAGCGGGAAAATCTACCCTATAGCAAGGAAACTAATGCTATCAATTGGAGTGGGGTGACAGGTAAGTGTATTGATGATATTACGGAGATATTTATGAAAAGAAATAAGTTATGGATCTTGAGAACACACCTTTCAATCGAAGTTCGATCCTAGCCTTTACTTGATCTTGTGCTCAACCTTCAAATCCACCTTCCTTTCAGTAAACCTGCAATAACAATACCTTTCTCAAAGCATCTTGGACAATATATAATGTTTAAAAAAAACAAAAACAATGTTAAGCATTTGATATTGACCAAAACAGATCTAAATTAAGATGTCATTTCAGAACACATTTAAGTTGGAACAAGAAAGACACTTCAACCTTTATTGTCAAAAGTAAATTGATGTACAAGTATACCTGACTCTGTGACAGGCTCCTACAACTTGATTCTGGGCTCTTGCTCTTCTCTAGCTTGGATATCTTCAGCATCAACTCCTCCAATGCAAGCTTCTTCTTTAGATCTCTATGTCTCAAAGTTTCTCCATTAATCCATCTAACCTTTCTCTTTAGTCTTCCTTGTATTTATAGGATTAGAGAAGTAGTTCAGGTCGATGTATGGTTATGGAGGAAGTTGGGGAAGTTGGGAAACTACCAGCAACTAATCCTCCTCGTGAAAATTAATTATTTTTTAATCATCTTTTGATATGTACGCGACTATTGTTCAGTGAAGTAGCGTATAGGGCGCTACTTTAGTGCTTACCAACTAGCACTCATCCAATTTTAAATGTTGAGCGCTACTATGCTGAGAAGGAGTAGCGCTCATAAGGCTTTGAGTGCTACTATTGTACACTGGAGTAGCGTATGGGCGCTAGTCTCTTTGAGTAGAGTAGCGCTCATATCTCATAATGATATGTTTAGGGTTTTTCCAGTAAAATTAGGAAATGGAGTAAGTCAAAGTATCATCTAAGGTCAACATGCTCCTCCATCCAGGTTGTCCTTTTGTGTGATCAACAACTCAAGGTGATCACGGATGGAGAGGTGAAAGTTTAACCTATAACACTTAGGGCCTTGGAACTAGTTGGTGGAGGAGACCTAAACCATAGGTTCTGAAGGAATATTCTAGACATCTAGAACTAAGTAGGTTTCCTCCATAGATCACACATGGACTATTAAGGGTGTCATAGGCCTATGATTCAGGATGTTAGCGCCATTAAATGGTTTGAGAATTATGAAGGTGTCCTAGACCCTTCAGAATGGAATTCTAGGGATGAAGACCATACCTTTGGCTCTAAAGAAACCATTGAGGCATCTAGAGCCATGCACAATGCCTTAAAGAGCCATACATGACTTTGCATGGGCATCCATGGTGTTATGTATCTAGGTCTTGCTGTCTTAGGGCCCTATACATGGTAATGGAGGAGACCTGCATCTCAAGCCCTAAAGGAATATTCTAACCATCTAGGGATAAGAATATTTCCTTCAACAACAACAGGTGGCCTCTTGAGAGTGTCATTAATGTCCTATGATTGATGATGTTTGTGCCATTAGGTAATTTTAAGAATAATGTATGTGTCATAGGGCATTGGGAATGGATTTCCAGGGAAGAAGACCATTAAGAATTTCTCTCAGTGGAAATATGAGAACCATTAATATGTTTTGAGAACTAAGTATAACTCTCAATACCTTGAAAATAGATAGATGCAAGAAGAAACCTTATACTGTGGATACTGTTGACTGTAGCTACTATTGATACTATGGATCTAGATAAGGCAAATGTAGGAAATCTAGGACATAGGTCCTAAATTAACATACACACCTAGGCATAAAGGACTAACAAGGAGGTTGAAAACTGCCACATAGGACCTATATAAGGGATGTTTGGATTCCAAGTGTGTATATTAAATCCATTAGGATGTTTGCTATCCATGTATGTATCTCAAGGACATTTACATGGTTGGAGAAGGATCCAAAGCCTTAATTTATAAAGTAATATTATAGGGATCAAGAGCCATTAATATTGCCTCAAGTTACTACACATGACCTCTCTAAAGGATCTAGAGCTCCAATACACTAATATGCCTTCACAAAAAATTACATGACTTCCTATTTTTATAGATATTTCTCACTACCAAAACCGTAACCACTAATGGTCGCCACCTTAATGAGTGCCAGCTAACTAGTGGGTTATATTCCATGAGGATGACCCTCTACATAAATTAACCAAACTCCAACTATCTAGTGGACCTTATTCAAATATGATGGCCCCATAAATTAATTAACTAACTTGATATTTCAACTAGGCTAGGACCCTTACTCCCTAAATCTCTTTGGGTTCCTAGGATGGTGGACCTAGCTCAAGTATCATTAATTATTGACACATTCTCAAGAATTTGCATGCCCCCTTTCTTTTCCCATTCTCCCACATTGTCTCAACCATGTATTTTCATTCCACCTCCCACTAGATACATAAAACCCCATATACTCATATTCCTCACAAGGTCATGGGTTTTAATGGTGTAGGTTGTAGGTATAGGTCACTAATCTATGCACACAAATTTATCTCTAGTTGACAATAAAAATTTGGAGAATAAATAATAAGAAAGAAGAAACTTATATGCATAAAACCAGGATTGATATATCTTTTAACTTGCATAGACCAAGTTTTCTCCTTCAAATATGAAAGGGTTCAGTAAGAACATATGAGATAACATGGACGAATATGTGTGTTGGAGAAAACTCACTATGGCTTGGGGTAGACCACAACAGACAGCTAACTACCAGAAATTAACTAAATTATCATAACTATGCTATTATAAATGACAATGCTAAGATAATGGAGAAATGTAACCAAACTCGATCCAAATGTTTGATGTAGATCCCCGTTGGAGCTATCAATCCGTGCACTTGAAATCTGCAAATTAGTCTTGACAGCCAATATACAACAAGTACATATAATATATAAACAGCATTAACATCATCAATAGCAATGGTCCATGATATTATAAGAAAATACAACCCAATGTATAATAAACAACATTCACAACATTAATGGACGAGAATATGAGTTTTCTATTAATAAACAAGAAGAAGTACAATGTGATACAACCTCTTGCCGGCAACCAATTTGAACCACGATCTGGATCAATCCACTTGTGCTTCCACCACTTCAATCCTCCATAAATGGCAAACTCAAACTATGGTAGGAGTTTGGAAGGTGAACATAAGGGGTTCACAACTACAAGGATCAATAAGTGTAGACTCAAGATAGGGCAAAAATCCACTAGAGTTCTCTTGCTCTTCTTTCTCCTCCCATCCATAAACCATATGTGCTCAATATATAGTCCTTCCAAAGGTAAGTGAAAGGGCACATCGAGGCATTTCTTGGGCAGATGGAGGGTCAAAGGTCACGCAATAACTGCTTTTGGGGAGTAAAAAGTAATAAACTAGTGATTTTTACCATTTTACATGCTACCCGCGGGCTATAGTAATGCAACTCGCGGGTACGCACGTTGTAATGTAACAGCTAGCGGGTAAGAATAAAAATAGGGAAAAATAGTGTCTGAAGGATATAAAGTGGATCTAAGTTAGTGAAATGGATCCTACATGCCAAAGAATACTGATACTCACAAGGTGGAAGATTACATTCTAACAGATGCCCCCTAATGTGTGAGGTCAGAGACTGATGCTTCGATAGCCGAAATACATTATAAAAATCAGAAGTGGAGTGATGGAAACACAAGTGGAAAGAGCAGCTCACTCGTCATAGTACAATAGTATCCCTGAATACATGTCGGTATAGTACAAAAATCTGATATAATGGCCATGAATAGGCAGTACATAGTATATACATGTCATAAGTGATCATAGCCATGATCCCTCTACAGTAAGATATGGTCTTCTGCTGAAAAGAAGACAACTGGTGCAAACTGGAGGTACAAACTGCTGATATCTGAGAGGTGATATCTCAGATGTAAAGTCAAAGTCATAGGTAGCATACTGAATGCCACCATCGCCTGGAGTCTTCTACACAAGTCTTCGACGGTGCAAGTCCCATAAAGTGAATAAAGGAGTTGGGGTCGAACCTAATGTGACATCATCTGGTTACCGGTCAATAATGTATACTGTTAACAGACGTGAGATGACCCACCAATAATGAAAATGGGAATCAAGGCACAAAGCACAATCATCAAAGTGTGAATAAATGAGTTGAAGTCGAACACTAGGATGAATCCATCGATCAGGGGACATTGATGTATTCCCAAAACTGTCGATGGTGAGAAAACCTGCCACTAATGACTACAAGCCTCAAGGTACTCAACCGAACTCTAAGCCTCAAGTCCCGAAATAAATGGGTTGAAGTCGACAGAATGAGACTCACTGGAAGGAGGGCATTAACGCATCCCCCATCAACAAGCATGAGGTACCAGCAATGTTGAAAGATTTGGAAGATCTTAGGTGAAACGGACTGACTCAATAAGGATGTCCGACATGCAATAGTCAAGAGATCTTAGGAGTGGCCGACACTGGTTTCAGGACTTCCTTTGAACAAGAGCATGAGCAGATGGATAGACTCAGGCAGCATAGACTCGATATAGACTGTGCGACGCAGGAGGCATCACAAACGGCTCCATAATGACTGGAATCTTAACCAATTGGTGGAGAAACTGAGAAACAAGTATGGCTCCTAAGATCCAACTATAATCCCGACTCATAGTGTATGGAGTGGAATGAATTCTCTGTTCAAAGGTGACACAACAGCTGCCAACAAGAAGTAGTGACCATAATCCCATCCGGCTTTTTGGAATATTTGATTTTTTTGGGTCTTTTTCATATTTGGAAAGCTTGAAAAAGAATAAAATTGCTTATAATACAACAAGTGAGGGAACGAGTGTCAAATAGATAGCAGACTAGTCCCAAGCAGTGGAACATACCTATGATCAATGCAAGGAAGCATGTGTAGGATGTGGACACTCGGGGGAATGTTTCCTCAGGTTAAAGGGTCATCAAGCTACGAAAGATAAATTAAAGCTCTGCTTGGCTCGGAAGGTAAAGTACTCAGGCACATGGCTAATAAGTGAGTAAGTGGGAGTCGGCATAAGGCTCAAGTGGCAAGCAGGATAATGCAATGCAATCACAACTCAACATAAAAGGGAACTCCTTTTTCGTAAAGTTAGTCTCCTCACCCGAAAAGTGTAAAACAATGAGAGAAGAACTCTTCTAGTCACGTATGACTAGAGTATACCTTTTTCGTAATTAATCCACAAAGGTCCGGAAAAGGGGTAAACTTATACCTAAGTGAATGTCACTTCAAATACTTTAATGAGTCTGAAATGACAAGTATACTCGGCAATCTTGTTTGATTTGAAAAAGTCTAACAAGGGCTTAAAAAAGACTTTATAAAAAAAAATTTCGTAAAGGTTTAACAAGCCCGAAAAAGTAAAATCGTGACCTCCTTACTGTTTTTAACGAGCTCAAAGGAGAGATGGAAGAATGCTTGTAATGAGAGCAGACGAGTGTCAAGGACATGCGAGACTAGTTCCAAACGCATGGGACAAAGCTGTGCATAATGCAAGGAACATGAGCAAGATAAGGACACTCAAGGGGTGTCTGCGAATTCAGATAGTAATAGGTTCAAGTGCATCATAACAATGGGGAGGCCTAAACCTATATGCAAGGTTCCGAATATTCCTACCATGGCCAAAGAAAATGTCGAAAAGGACCAGTAAACAAGTATAAGTCCAGCTAAGAATCTTGTCTCCAAGAAACATAAGTACCAAGATCATCTCTAAAACGTACATAAAGAAAAATATGATACAGGTCACTATGGTAGAAAATTTTTCAACTTCACTATTATCACCCTCAGACATAATGCAGGGAGAACTAACCACTGAAGGTGCCATAGTACCAACACCCAAGGGACCAAAATGATCAACTTCGGAATGAAGATCAAAGCTGAAGGACGTGGGGGAATCTGCAGTGGCAAATTCATCATCACGGGAGTTGGAAATTCTAGAAGTAGAATCGAACTCATCAGGATCACCGATTCCCTAATCTATAGGAGAGTCTACAGACTCATCACTAGGGAGATCAAACTTTAATGTCAAACCGGGGCTATACAAAACTATGCCTGGATCAAAATCCAAATGCATGGCAGGTTGTACTCGAGGCTCATCTCGTTCAATAAGATCAAGGGTAGGAAGGAAATAAAATTGATTATGAGAATCCTCCCAAGGCTTGTCATTACCATTCATGGCCTCGATAAAAATTTCATCTGAAGGTAGAATACCATCGAGGCAATCATGTGAACAAGAAGGGTCGACTGCACACGTGGGCAGCATAACAGGATCTTCTTCCCCTGGCCATGAAGAAGAGAGATCCGGCTCTGCAGTGACTTGTTGAATATCTTGGTAAGAAAGCTTAGCTACAGATAGTGGCATAGACGTCTCGACGTGCGTAATGTCTCCAGACGTACAATTCATAGACGGTAAAGTTCATGGATCGTCAAAATATGAAGTCCGGAACGGTACATTATGTGAAGGAGGAGACGCATTGTCGGAAATGGTTCCAATAAAGTTCACGGGTGTGGGAAAATCATAAGTTCCAATCAATGAATAGTACATGCCAACACCCATGTTCCCAGTTGCCGGATAAGAATCAGTAACTTGCGGGACTATGGATCCCATGGATGCTATGGAAGGAGTGTTAACGAAATCTAGCTGATCGATGGTCACAATCTTGCCTTCATGGGGAAAGCAGATAAATCTGAATATAGTGGATGCAACAGCCTTCATAGCGTACATCCAATTCCGACCCATTAAAAGGTTGTAGTTTATGGGCGCATCAACCACCTCGGCTTCAATAGGCACAGACTTACCTCCCAAGCAGACAATAAGGGAAGGGATAATTCCATGCGGCTTAAATGTCCGACCGTCGAATGCAGTGAGTGTGGTTCTAGATGTGAGGAGAGGAGGAGAGCTAAGAGCTTTCCAACAAGTTAATGACATTACTGACGCGGAAGCACCTTCATCAACCATAGTACATTTGACAAAAATATGAAGGCACAACACCTGGATTTGAAAAGCCACATGGTAAGGTAAGCGAGGTTGAACATCAGTAGTATCAAACTTGATAACACCAGGATTTCCCCCATCCTGAAATTGTAATGCACTCAAAAGGGCATGCTTCTGAGAAGGGCATGCTTCTGAGAAGGACAGGCCTTCAAAACTTCAAGAGCCGACATGGCACATGGAGTTTGGCCCAAATCTTCTACAATGGAGTAGTTTTGGGTGGCTCGAGCATTAGGATTATGCGTAGAGCACTTGAGAACACCTTTAGGTATCTGCGGCATATTAGAGGGCTTCTCGATATGCAAGGAATTGTCAGGAGGAGGGGGAGGCTCACTCCCCATATTGGGTTGTGGTGCACCATAATCGCGTTAACGAGTAGCAACACAAACCTCCGACTAAACCATATTCACACATCCATAACCACTAGTATTGGAAGAAGACGTTGTCGTCTCAGTAGGTCCATAACCGGTGGTGGGTGCTGATGTATATGTAACTTCGGAATGTATTTCACCCATGTATTTCATATATGTATTTTGTACTCCTATCTAGATGGTATTATTCCTCTATACAGATGTGTCGTCATTTATATTGTAAGTGTCGTAACTTATACTTGATGGGTTATTAGACCACCCTATTGGGGGTCGGCCACGTGGGTCAAAGGGTTATTATACCACCAAGTGTGGGGTGGGCCCGGATTAAGTTAACCATGGGTTAAGCTAGACATGTAGGCCCCATTAGTTTATTGTGCAGGACAGAACAAGTATAAATAGAGATCGGGAGATCTCTATTTGATCATTCACACACACACTTATGTCATTCGGAAAGTGGCGCACTTGTGAGGAGGAGGCTCTGCTGCTAGGAGAAGACTATCTCTTGTATTCTGGTTGTATCATTGCTCTATCTATCCCTGAGGAAGTTATTGGGGTTTTTCACCTTTATGGTTTTCCCCAAGTAAACTCTGTGTCTCTTGCATTATTGTGTCCATGATTGATGTGCTGTAGATTTGTTGTACATGTTGTTCTCTCAATTAAGATCCTCTATCAGATTGAAGTAAATTCTGAAAATTTAACATGGTATCAGAGCTAGCCTGAAAGAAGGCATGGTATGGCATGTATGACACTTGTTACACTTGCGATGCTAAGGCTTGATATAGCAAAAACCAGTCATCGTATAACTTTCGCTATAAATCCATTTTGGCGAATTTTTCGAATCTGAAACTTTTACAGGTTGAATATCAGATCCCCATGTACCTTTTGTCCAAAGGAAAACTTCTAATTCGTTGTACTTTATGATTTATGATCTATACAATATAGGGTTTCTGCCTCTTCCAGATCTTAGTCATAAACAGGTGACCTTGGAAAAAAGGTCATAACTTGGGCTAGGAAGCTCCAAATGAAATTTAGTAAAAAGTGATAGGTAGTGCACGGACTGTACTTTCTCAAGTAACTTTTTCAAAGGCCGAAACTGAACCAGTGACATGTGGCACGCCATACAAGTTTTCTCTCCTGTTTTATCCCATAAACAGGTCACATTGCGACACTTGGAATAACTCTCTCTCAGAGAATCCATTTGAGGTCATACCTGTGGGGTTGGAAATATGACAAGTCAGGATATCTCAAGAAAAAATTTCAGACCTTGTGGATTGAAAATTTCAGAGTTACACCAGAAACAATCAGGTACATATTTCTGTCAAAACGGAATTATTTTTTAGCACCTTCATTCATGGCTCCGGAATCTAGGATTTCAGAGAAAGTTGGAATTTTTGTAATTGGAGACTATGACTGAATGCTACTCATCAAAATATAAATTTAGAGACCAAGATCAAAATTTTTGGTTGGGAAGAAGACTGGGCTTGATCAAACGCTAGTTCGGGACTTTGATCGGAAAAGTGGAAAATTAGGGCTTCTTCAAAAATGGGAATTTTTGAAATCTGTGACTATGGCTGGAAGCTCCTCAGAAAAATGGAAGATTAGAGCTTTGGATCAAACCCTTTGATTGGACAAAAGAGTGGGCTTCATCAAACCCTAGTTCAGGGTCACTTCCAGTGAATCTGGAAGTTTCAAAGGCAAAATTGAGGAGTGAAAATTTGCAGTTTTCAAATTCTGAACATACCAACTTGATCAGCTCATCAAGGGGCATATTTCTATCCTTTCGAAAGTTTGAAATTCAAAGTTTGAGTTTTTGGGGTTTCTCTGACAAACCCTAATCCAGCTCCAGATCCAGTTCTTGCAAATCAAGTGGATTGGGTTAATCCTAGAAGAAGATGGATTGGTCACCTGCATAAGTGAAGAAGTTCCTGTTTCGGAGGGAGATTAGGATAAGGCCTTAGATAAGAAGATTACAAGCAATCTCGATAGGTATGACTTATCCAGGTATGTTTCGAGATTTGTTCATTTGTCTTCATATTATTATGGTTAGTACAATCTTGATTAAATCTAGACTCGTCATATCACCTTAATAAAATTATGAATGCACAATAGAAGATATTCATTGATTAGGGTGTTGACACTTATGATTGTACTAATGCATTATGGTGTTGTATGAGGTTTATGTTGTCTACTAACATGAAAGGTACACCAAGAAAGACAAATCATGTTTTGGTTCAAGAACATATGATCATGATGACATGAGGACAAAGATTCATCCATTGTCATGGATCACTTAGAAGATCTACTTACGAGGTATGTATAACTTGGTCCTACAATGGATAACTTATGAGACATGTAGGTTACTAGCACAAGTCATTGAAGAGAACCAGAAGACATTATGTGGGTATGTTGGACATAACTAGCTAGCATGCTAATCCAGGTATGTTTTTCCTATATCAAGCTAGAATCCTACCTTGTGTTAGGATCTTATACTGTTGTGTTGTTTATAATGATTATTCATGAAGTCATAGGTTTGAATAGTCATGGTTGTATGCATATTATGTTTCTTACCATAATTGATGATATGACTAACTAGAAGAATCATGAAGGTGCAGGTTTGAGTAATCACAGGTTTTATGCATATTATATCTCTTATCTTGATTGATGGTTTAACTAACCAGAAGAGTCCTATGATAAAATAAGAATATGCATGAGTAAAAGAAGACTTCCCTGAAACCTTGAATACTAATGCTTATTATTTCTGTTTGAAATGATCATGACTATACATGCTTAAGATTATTGTGTTTTGATAGTATTGAGAATATACTAATGAATGTATGAGATTACAAGGATAACACAATCATGATACTAATAAGTATGCATAGGGACCTAGGATGAATATAGGTTCAAGGATAGGTAATCTAGGAAGCAAAGATCAAGATGGAGCTCACTCCAGTAGTTTCTGCAAGGATGCAGATATCCAGAGGGAGTTGACCATCCTTCTGCATTCCACAACAGAAAGGTGTAGAAGAAGCTACTTAAGCAGCTCCTGCAAGGAAGCAAAGACTCAGAGAGAGTCCACCCAACAAACAAACAAAGATAAGTATTTTAATTACCATTTCTTACATATTTGTTTGTTTAAATAAAATTGTTCAATGATGTATAGGCTTATGTTTCTAGACTTAGGATATGTATTGTGCATATTAGAATGATTGCATTAATGAACAGTATACTACTAATATGCATTTGATGGGTAAGTGGCCTATGGCACTATACAACATTCCATTGCTACTTATCTAGAATGAAGCCTCTTTACTGACATATTGGGAGTTGTGCACACTCTTAACAATGTTCTGGTAGAGATTGGAAGGCATCTAGAAAGTTACAGGAGATGGATAAATGCTGTATTGAAGCATTGGCTAAAATAATTGCATGACTGTATGACATATTTCTTTATGTGTAAGAATTTGTTCTGAAAAACTATGAGATGTTTTCTAATCATGCAATTTAAATTGTTTTGTAGGAAAGATCGTATACCATCACCTACAAAAGAAGGACTACAACATTTGTTCAAGCAACAAAGTTATCTATTGAAAATATTGAAGTTCCCAGGATCTAGGAAGAATGCCATGATCGAGGAGTACTAGTCGATCATGAAGATGTTTGGGATGCCGTCCCAAGACCTAAAGGGTAGTCTGTAGTGACTTCCAAGAGGATCTACAAGATCAAGCATGTTGCAGGTGGTAGCATAGAGAATTTTGCTCCTGTTTCCAAATACACTTCCATTAGATCAGTACTTTCTCTGGCTGCAGTGATGAAGTGGAAGATACACCAGATGGATTTCAAGATAACCTTCTTGAATGGTGTAGTTGAAGAAGAAGTGTATGTGGAGAAGCCACTTGGTTCTGAGACACATGACAGGGAGTCATATATGTGCAGAACTTGGTATGGTAGGATAGACAGCTTTCTATCCAGTTTGGGCTTTACCAAGAGAGAAGCGGATTCCAACCTTTACTACAAGGTTGAGGAAGGAAATCCAGTGATACTACTTTTGTATGTGGATAACCTGTTTGTTACAGGTGAAGATAGATTGATTGCCAACACATAGCAGAATCTTGCTACCGAGTTTGAGATGAAGAACTTGGGGATGATGCACTATTTGTTTTTGGCATGGAGGTATGGCAGAGTGCAGATGGAATCTTCCTTGGACAAGGGAAGTATGTAGTAGAGATCCTGAAGAGGTTCGGGATGATGGACTACAAGGCTATGGCCGCACCTATGGAATCGAACCTAAAGCTTCTATGTGATGCTTCATCTAATCCGGTTGATGTCACGATGTATCGTCAGATGATTGGGTCCTCTATGTACCTGACGAACACGAGACCAAATATTTTCTTTGCGGTGAACACATTGAGCTAGTTCCTGACGGATCCGAAAGATGTTCACCTGGTTGCTGTAAAGCATATTCTGAGGTACCTGAAGGGTATGGTTGATTATGGGCTCAAGTATGATGCGAATCAAAAGTTTAACCTGCAGGGTTATGTTGATTCATATTGGGAAGGCAGTGCTGCAGATAGGAAGAGCACTTCTGGGTGCTGCTTCAGTATGGGATCAGGTGTGATCTCTTGGTTTAGCAGGAAGTAGTCCTGCGTAGCACTGAGTACAGCTGAAGCAGAGTATGTTGTGACGTATGAGCAAGTTGCAGATGTATTGACCAAGCCATTGGACAAAGTGCAGTTTGAGTACTTCAGAGAGAGACTTGGTGCACTTTAGATCAAGGTTCCTTCCAAAGGGAAGTGATGAGTCCGGAAGATGCAGATGCACATGAGCTTTTCTGACATGGTTGATGTGTTCTCCCTTGGTCGTGATGTAATTGCTGAGCCATTTTTTTCACATGGTGGTAGATGTGTTCTCCCATGGTGAAAAGGTAAGGGATGGAGCCTTCCCCGAATGGTGGTAGATGTGTTCTCCCATGTCGGTGGTGTAAGTGCTGGATGATGTGCATCTGGGCTGTGCTTCATGGACGATGAGATGATCTGAAGAGGATGATGCTATGATGATCAGGAGGATCATGGATGATGAGCATCAGGATGATGCTCCAGTTACTACTCTGTATATGCATCATGTTGGATGTTGGATATGATCAGTTGGATCATTTATGTATGTATGCATCATGTTGGATGCTGGATATGATCGGTTGGATCATTTGTATGTATTTTGTATATGCATCATGTTGGATGCTTGGACCATGTATCTATATATGTATTAGGTGGATACTGCGTATGATCAGGTAGATCATGTATGTTGATATGTATCAGGTGGATACATTGTGTGGATTATGTATCTGTGTATGTATCAGGTGGATACATTGTATGATCAGGTAGATCATGTATGATGCTATGTATTAGGTAGATACTTGGTATGCATCAGGTGGATGCAGTGTATGATCAACATGATCATAGATGACGAGCTTCAGGATGTTGCTCCAGATGATATGCAGCAGGATGTTGCAGTGATGATGATCAGGATGATCATGTGTACATCAAGATGGTGTATGTTGAGTATTAGGTTGATACTCTGTGGCCGTGGACAGGTTGTGCAAAGGAAATCCTAGATTTGTTCTTGGTCACATCTAGTATGAAAAAGGACTGGCACTGTGTATCACATATAAGACCTGGGAGATCCTATAGGTCGGATTTGTGTACCTGTAATAGCCTGGGATGCTCTTTCGAAGGTTTGTGATAGTGGACCACATGTAAGACCTAGGAGATCCAATAAGTTGGGTTGTGTGCCCGTAATAAGTCCTAGGATGCTCTTTCGAGGGTTTGTGGTGGGCTGCTACATGTAAGACCTGGGAGATTCGATAGGTTGGGCTGTGTTCCCATAATGAGTCCTGGGATGCTCTTTCGAGGGTTTGTAGTAGAGGTCACATGTAATCAGTCCTAGAGATATTGTTGGTCGTGCTTAGGCACATAAATGTTCCTGGGATTCTCTTTAGAGTTCTTGTCAGTCGTGCTATGCACATAAACGTTCTTGGGACACTCTTTTAAGGTTTTGTGACAGTCACATGTAATAAGTCCTGGATATCTGGACAAGATGAAAAAGGCCTCAGATGCTCTTTAGGGTTCTTTCTAGTCAAGAGACTCTTTTAATGTTTTTTGATGCACGTAATGAGTCCTGAGGATTCCACAGTATGGCCAGTGATGATGAAGACTTGCAGGTGGTGGGCCTACATCCAATATGAAAAAGGACTGGCTCTGTAGAAATTCCTATGACGAGTAGATTTAGAGATTGATTGAGATAGCAGTAGCAGTGACGATGACAATGATTCGAGGATGATGATTCACTGGTGATGATCCAGAGAAGAAGACTTGTGCTAGTAGATCTGTGTTGAGAAATACCTTCCTAGTTAAGAGGGAGTGTTGATGTATATGTAACTTCGGAATGTATTTCACCCATGTATTTCATATATGTATTTTGTACTCCTATAGAGATGGTATTATTCCTCTATACGAAAGTGTCGTCATTTATATTGTAAGTGTCATAACTTATACTTGATGGGTTATTAGACCACCTTGTTGGGGTCGGCCCTGTATAAGTCATGTGGGTCGAAGGGTTATTAGACCACCCTATTGGGGGTCGGCCATGTGGGTCAAAGGGTTATTATACCACCAAGTGTGGGGTCGGCCCGGATTAAGTTAACCATGGGTTAAGCTAGACATGTAGGCGCCATTAGTTTATTGGGCAGGACAGAACAAGTATAAATAGAGATCGAGAGATCTCTATTTGATCATTCACACACACACTTATCTCATTCGGAAAGTAGCGCATTTGTGAGAAGGAGGCTCAAACACTTCATATCCATAACCCCTTTTCTTTGAGCTTCTCCTATACACAAAAAAATGTCTCAAATTATGTAGTATTCCACAAAACAATAATGTTCCCTGGTCCCTATATGATACCCTTTCTTACTCTTGAATGTAGGCTTTCAAAATTAGTTGTATTTCCTAAAGGGTGAAACAAACCATCTCCTCCATTGATCTTATTTCCAGGTATTTTCTACCTCTTTGGATTACAACAAAAAGTAATATTGGGGAGCAGTGCGAAATTCAATGTTAGCAGCATGAGATTGAAGTCTATGATGGCACTAAGGTTCAAAAAGGTGACATTGGTCTTGGCCCAGCTCGTGACAATATTGACATGAACCAAATGTTAGTGTTTCTTCCTGTATTTTTTATATGACTAATAGTAAGTTGGTTGGAAATACTACTTTGTCAGATGATTAAAGGTTCTGCAAGGTTGTATTAGTGAGATGTAGAACAGTTGGTGGCGGGGTATGGTTAAGACGCCCCCTAAGAGGAAAGGTCGTCGGTTCTAGTCCCGCGGATACCAAAAAATCCAACCATGTTAAGGGTTGGTGCGGTCCAGTCCGGGTACGATCCCCAGGTTATTTTGACGGCTTAGATGCCCCTGGTTCGTGGTAACTTAGCCAAAGGAAAAATTTCTAGTCAAGGAGGTTCCACCACTTTGCCAACAAAAAAAAAGGTTCTGCAAGGTTGTTGCTCATACCATTGCAATATATAAGAGTGTCTACAAATTGTATGTCAATTGATGAAGGCTTTTGCAATGTTGATTCTATTATGGTTGTTAATGATAGTGTCTGCAATGATTATCTCTACAACAGTGTGATATAAATCATTTAAGTGTAGACCTTCTTTAGACAAAAACTAGACCTTCTCTAGACAAAACCCATGTTAGTATCTATAGTCAAAGGTAGATTTGGATATCTTGACCCTGAGTACTTTAGAAGGCATCAATTGATAGAAAAAAAATGATATCCATTCCTTTGGAGTAGTTGTAATGGAGGTACTATGTGCAAGAAAAAACTTCAATCCTTCCCTTCCTAGAGAGAAAGTTAATATAGTAGAGTGGGAAATCCATAGGAAAAATAGAGGCAATCAAGTGGCCAAATTATTGATCATCATCTTGTAAATATAATCACACTTATAATATCCCCTGGGGATATCAAAGGGTCTCAGGGACATATCATTTACTCTCATTACTTGATTTTTAGTCCAGCAGATAAACCATAAAAATTTAATTTGAATTTTTCAAAAATTAATTGCGACACAAAATCCAATAATTTAATATAAATTCATTAACAAATACAACATATGATATAAGGGTTGGGAAGGAATAATAACATCACATATCATCATCAAAACTTCAATCCAATCCATATCATAGTTGATAACCACTTCTAAAGGCTAATTATTCTTAATCACAATTAACTAGTAAATAAGGTGTTAATTACGACGCTTAGTGCGCAAATGAAGACACTTTTCACAAATCCAATTGTTTAACAAATAACCATTGATTGTCACTCCCAATGGATTAATAACATATAATTACATGTAAATAATTCCTAATTACCAAAATACAATAATTATTCATGGTAATTACGAAAGAGAGTCGACAAGACTAGTTAACTAGTTTTCCAATATAAGTAGCTAGTTTTGAACAAAATCAACTTCTAACCATGCAATTAAATCCAAAATAAATCCTACATCCATTAAAAACATATTTAAGTGTGCACCTAAAACCAACTAAAGGTTTATTTGCAAATAAATCCAATTGCACATAAGGTGATATTTTCCATCAATTCCAATGAAACTAGTTAACATTCACTGCAAGGAATTGAGTCTAAATAACTGAACCAAAATGAAATGCATCCATAAGTAAATGATAAAACCTCAATGGGGTCACCTACAGTAATATGGCTGTATATTTCCACCCATATACAATCCATTAAATAATTCACAAAACTAGCTAATTCTACTCATCTCAATTGACTAGTAGTTCTAGGAATCGCTATAATAATTAAATCCATGGCTCATAGAATCATTCAAATGAAATTCCAACTCTAAATAAAATGTTTTATAAGTCATAATATATTTAAATCCCATTCTAAAAAAAATTCAAACACTTCATATGAAAAGTCAGAAATCTACTCAAAACACTTCCATTGAAGGAACTAGAAATTGGAAATTGATCTAGAATTTCGGTAGACATTTTCCAAACACTATCAAGAATATTTACCCTAAAATTATCACACAAATTTAAATTGTATTTATTATACATAATCATAAAAATAAAACTCAGTAATTTTTAGAAACACTTCATGTGCCAAGTCTCCAAACTATGCAAAACAATTCAATCGAAGAACTACTTTTCGAATAAAAGGTAGAAGCATCAAGGAGAAATGTCTTAAACCATTCTGAGGCTACTGTACCATAAAAATACACATTCTAAAATGAAAATGGGAATAAATATCATTTCTTTAGTATAGGTTCTAAAGAATCATTTCCTCAAACAATTTGTGCACAAAATCTCAAAAACTAGTTTCCAATTCCTTCACAAAATTTACTTACATGAAAAAAATGAATTCTATGAGAAATTTATTCCACAAATAGCTCATACATTTCACCAAACATTTCATGTGAATCCATAAATAAATCAGATAATATCCAAATAAATTAAATAAACATGAGATAAATCACTTATCTTTTCCCAATACGCAAGCGGAATCGACCATGCCAAGTTCCACCTAGCCGTAGATACAATGCAAACAAAAAATCACTTTGAAATGGTCACCCCAGAGATGGAACCATGATTCCACAAGAACGAGCTCACTCAAACACAAATTCTCTCTAGAAATCAGTCCAACCACGACCCAATGGAAAGTGTGGCCTCTACTTCCACTCCAGGGAAATTCCAATGGCTCGAGGACAACAGTCCAACCACAAACCAATGGAAAATAACACTTCCAATCCAGGGAATTATAGTGGCTCCAGGACAACCTCAAATCCAAGGTAGTGTACCTCACCCCTGCTTCCAAACCAGGATATCCAAAGGAAATACACAACTCTTTCCAACCTCAAATCTAATGGAAATGGACCTCACCCCCGCTGCCAATCCAGGATCTCTAGAGGCAATTCCAGGACATACACTAGTGGCTCTAGAGTAACTCAGCTTGGGAACATGTTCCACAAGGGTGTAATGACCAGTAAGCATCTCATACCAAGAATAGAAAAATCAAACCACAAGTTCCAAACATAAGCACAAGAGCAAAATCATGAACCAACACAAGTGTGACTAGCCCACACAAGAAAATTGAATTCCTTCATGATCAATTCGAATTGGGAGAGAGAGGGACACATGAATGAGAATTACATTCACAAAATATTAAACTAGAGTTACACATCAGGCAGCTACAACAAGAGGCACACTAATCCCACTCATGAGGGCACACTAGGTGAGAGAGGGAATCCAATCCTCAAATAAAAATTTTATCTCAAGGTAAATAAAACCGAGTGACATAACACTTCAGGGTGCATAACCAAGAGGGTCAATCAAGTACATAAGAAGGGTGTACAACATCAACATAGACACAAACACAAAGGTACCAATTTTCCACCACCCCTTGCTCGTAACATCATGGTTCCTCATACTCTCTTTTATGTGGCATCGATCGTTCTGGTTGTTTTATTTTATTAATTAATTAATAATGTCCAACATAATAATAATAATAATAGTAATAATAATGTGCGAACCATAGTACCAACACCTCATGCCATAATGTCACAACATCAAAATAATAATAGCATGTCTAGGGTATAAACCTTAGGGTGTTACAATGCCTAACGCTTTGAGAAAGTTTGGAGAGACGATTAAAAAGTGTTTGGTTGACCAGGGTATATATAGGCCCGCCATGGGTGATTTGTTGTGGAACTTAGAATATTTCCTTCAACTTCAGGAAAATTTCATGCTACATAATCTAGATGAAAACAATGCTAATCACATTGCAAATATTCCCTTACACCTTTCTTAGCCAAATCATTTCGATAATGATACTATTTATAGGGGTAGTGTTGCAAGTGAATATAGTTCAAAACGTGAAAATGAAAGTACAATAGTTTCACAATTAGTTAATCCTCATGGAAGGTGATTACATAAATTTTTTGTGTGATGATTCACCTAATAACAAATGTGAGCTAGTCATTGTTCCACAAATTAGTGACGACCTCCAAAAAATCTCAATTCTTCATTGGTATTCTACTCGTAAGCCCAAATCTTTAGTCTCCCCTGTCAGAAAAACAGGATCGCAGAGCAATAACAATAAACAGAAATGCAAATATAATAACACAAGCACATTACAAGAGAGACACCAATATATCGTGGTTCACCCAAGATGGGCTACATCCACACTGAAATTGCCAGTCCTTATTATTACACCGTCCAGCAAAGTGAAGGGATACAACCTGCGGCACAACCGCTACACTTCCTATTCACTGTCTCACAGTCTCTCTTCCGATCTCAGAGATCTTTACAACTCATAATACCTAATACATCAACCTTAGCAGTGTTACAATGTCTTTCTTTTATAAGGGAAATGCAATGGGAAAATACCATGGGTTACCCAAACCTTAGGGATTGTGTTGGGATCATAACCAAACCTGGGGTTCAAACACGGCTGAATCATCATCTAAGAAACAAAAAGATCTGGCTCCACAACCAACAATCTCCCACTTGGAGACTGATCAAACAAATCCACTGCGGCTGTACTTGTTGGACCTTGGACTTGGAAAATTTCTCATCTTCACCTTCATGCTAGAAGGCCAACTGAAACCGAGCAAGAACTCAGTTTCTCTCTGGTCACTACCTTTGTGAACATGTCTACAGGATTCTGGATAGTATTTGTCTTATCCAGCTTCAACAGTTCATCTTCCAGAATAGAGTGTATGAAATGGTACTTGAGATGTATATGTTTAGTCATGGAATGAAATGCTTGAGTTCTTTGCAAGATGAATTGCACTCTGGATGTCACTATACAACCTACTATCCTTCTACTTCTTACCCAATTCCTCCATAAACCTCTGCAACCAAATCATCTCTTTACTAGCCTCTGTAACAACAACATACTCTGCTTCCGTTGTTGAAAGTGCAACAACCTTCTGTAGTTTCGAAATCCAAATTACTGTTGTTCCACCTATAGTAAACACATACCCTGTGGTTCTCCTCTTGCTATCCTTATCACCTGCCATAACTGCATCAACATATCCCTGTAGAATAGTGTCTGAACCTCCAAACCATAATGCCTCAGTGGTAGTACCTCTCAAATACCTGAGAATCCACTGTACTTCCTTCCAATGTTCTTTACCTGGATTGTTCATATATCTACTCACAACTCCCATAGCTTGTGCAATATCTGGTCTTGTGCACACCATTGCATACATCAAGCTGCCAACTGTTGATTGATAGGGAATCGTGGACATGTAATTTGTCTCTTCCTGTGTCTTGGGACACATTTCCTTACTTAGACTAAAATGGCTGGCCAAAGGTGTACTAAGTGGTTTTTCATTCTGCATTCTGAACCTCTCCAACACCTTTTATATGGACTCACTCTGAGACAATGTCAATTTGCAATTTTTCCTGTCTCTCGTTATTGTCATACCAAGGATTTGATTTGTAGCACCCAAATCCTTCATCGCAAATGAATTAGCTAGCTTTTTTTTTAGTACATTTATATCCTGCATGCTAGACCCTGCAACAAGCATTTCATCCACATACAATAACAAGATAAGATATCTTTCATTGTCTAGCTTCTTGAAATAAACACAGTGGTCAGAATGACATCTACTATAACCTTGTTCCGTCATAAACCTGTCAAATTTTAAATAGCACTACCTTGGAGCTTGCTTCAAGCCATACAATCTCTTCTTCAACCTGCATACCAAATCCTCCTTCCCTTTGAACTCATAACCTTGTGGCTACTGCATATATATCTCTTCCTCCAAATCCCCATGGAGAAAGGATGTTTTTACATCTAACTGTTCAAGATGCAAATCTTCTACCACCACTAGACTTAAGACAGTCCTAATTGAAGTCATATTAACAACAGGAGAAAATATTTCATCAAAATCTATACCTTTATTTTGTGCAAACCCCTTTACAACAAGTCTGGCCTTGTACCGCTTCTTACCTCCTTCTTCCCGCTTTTTATGCTTTTCAGTAGACGAGGATAAAGTTAGGTGCCTTTATGGACTTTGCAATCTATCTAGTTTTATGCCAACACATCCTCCATATTTTTCTCTCCAAAATCCATCATCTTACTACTTTTTCATCACTCATTAGTTTCCATATATCTAACTTAGCTAATTCATGAGGTCCTTGACTGAGTTGGAAAGTGATGTTGCCACTATTGGGGTTTTTAGATTTTAGTAAGCCTACTTTTCTATGAGCTTTTCGAATTGCCTTTAGTGCATTCTATTTTCTCTCATGAGGTGTATTATTTATTGTACTCTTATTGTTCAATAATATAATGATGGAGTTTTACTCAATTGAGTTTCTTTTTCTCATGTGTTCTGCTCAAATTTTCTTCATTCTAAGCATTCTTGCAAAACTAATTGTGAGGATTCTTAGTGAACTAGATTCAGGGTGTGAAAATTTCTCACAAAGACTCCCCAATTACTAGTTCTCACTGAGTGATGCACATGCAAATTATTGTATGTGCATGCAAATGCTTAAAATATCTCAACTGGGTCGTTAATGATTGAACATGGTTAGTTAGGGCCAGTTAGGACCTAGATTATTGGAGAAAATATAGTCCTCAACTAGTTACTGACTTAATCACTCCTAAACTCGGGGAAAATATCCCCAAACCAGGGAATGCACCCCCAAATCAAGGAATGCACCCCCAAAACAAGGAATGCATCTCAGGGATGAATCAGGGGGTCAATTTGGATGGGGTTTGGCCCACTAGATTCATCAAGTCATGGTCTAGGTAAATAAGTAGAGGGTTTTTTGCTCTATCAGGAAATGAGAAAAGGGAAATATCTAAAGTAGAAGACCTCTTTAATTCTAGAAAAAAGGATATACAAGAAACAAAAGAACTATAAAATTTTATAGAGAAAGAAGGGAGTGCAGAATTTGAAACCTTGGAAAACCTTGAATTCATAATTTGGCTTTTGTTTCCATTGTTTAGGTTGCCTCAAGACCTTTTAGGGATTTTTTGATTTTCTTCTATTCCTTTATGTATCGATATTTTATATGCTAGTTTTATGGTTTTGGTTGGTAATAGGATGCATTTTGAATAATGTATGAACAACATCAAGGTTTTGGTGTTTTTTTTCCATCTCTATTTGCATATTGGTAAGATTTTTATATATCCACATAGATACAATGAGTATCCCACTGAGCCTATTCTACATCAATGTATATATCAACCATGATAAAGTGCTCAATGATTTTAATATATTATCTAAGACAAAAAATACTATGGTAGCAACTTATTACATCTATTTGGTAGTAGATAATATATCTACTAGATCAAAAATACTTTTTGTCAAAGTTGGATTTGCATTAGATATATCAAATATTTTCCCCAATTCCAAACTAAATGGGCTAAAGATTATGAAAATGAGCAACTCTTAAAAGTGTATTGATGGATCTTTCTCACCAAACAATTCTATTAGATTAAAGAGGAATAGAAAGGTTGGCCCAATAGTTGGATTCATTGTAGTAGTTTTTGTTTCTCTTAGGATGTTAACAACGATTATTTTTTCTATTGTTGTCCTAGATATCATATTACAAAACTCTCTACTATAACGAATTTTTATTTTTTGATATATTTTCTTTATAGCTTTGATTTCTTTGGTTGTACTTTTTAGGGAACCCGAAGCCTAAAATTCACTATTTCTATCTTTTCTTTTGGATAAATTTTGTGCAATAATATGGTTCAGAAGAAAGTAGTATGTGTCCCAGTTGTGCGGTGAATGCCAAGGAAAAAGGAGAAAGTGAGGAACCATTAGTTTCCAAGGCGGATAGAATCACAAATTTGGTGGGGAGGGTAGAGGATAACATGGATCTGAGAAGGGTACACATGTCAATCTCTCTACTACTATTTAATTACTTCAATGTATCCATCATCCATCATTAATATTATGGATCTCATGGGCCCCAAGTATTTCTAATATCTCAATTTTTTTCCTCTAAATCTTTTAGGGTTGTAACTTAATTTAAACTAGAAGAAGAGGTAGGAGAGGGAGGGATGGAAGTTTCTTAAATGCAATAGTGTTACATTAATTTCACTAATTCTCTATTCCATGAGGTATTTAATTCTATAGATCGATCTTTTATCTTCAAAAATTTTGCAAGTCTTTTGCTGGTTTTTAAATTTGTGGATCTATTCATTTAAAGTTTCAACTCATTTTTCCCATTGTAGTGGGAGTATATATAATGGACTTCCTTCAGTTAATTGCTTGGTTTGAAGAGTAACTATTTTAGGAAACCCCATATTATACTAATACTTGAACCTTTAACATTTATTCCATTAGGGTAGAATGAAGGAATGCAACCCTGGTTGGTGGCTTGATACTCCATCAAACTATTTGGCAAGACGAATAACTTTTGACATTTTTACTTTTTGTTTTTTTGTTTACGGAGTATTTTCTACAAATTGACTTCTCCTCCTAATCTAACATATTATGTTTTTCTCTCTATGAGATGTATGAAATGGTTATTGTGCAATTTGGGCCAGTATAGGGTTGGCGTTGCGGCTCTATATTGTTGTGATTTTTCCATTTGGTTTTTATGATTATTATTGTGTTTCAGGGTGGTTGTAGTCGCTTAAAATATAATGAGTTTTCCATTTTTGTGAGAAGTTATTTCGGATTTCATGCTTCTAACCATGGAAATCACTATGTTATTGTTGGAACTCCTTTGGAAGTTCTATTTATTTATTGTATGACAATACTATGTAATAAGAGTTTCTAAAGTAAAGGAGGACATAGCTTAAAGTAGGTATCCTAGACATGATAATATATGGTAACTAAGATTGGATAATCATTATCACCCCTTAGGGATTAGACCCAAATGATAACTTCACCAGTTCTATAACATGAAAGAAAGAAATTATCTTTAAATGACCAAAATAGGTCAATGGGACTCTAAAACTACAACCTAGCTCAAGAGAGTCAAGAGGGAATTCCTAATGCATATTCAAGGAAATCTAGTAAACTAAAGTAGAAAACCATTCACCCAAAGCATGGGAGAATGTACCAAAATAGCTACAAGAGTACAACCCAAATGGGATTCAATGCGAGAAACTATGTGTAGTTGTTCATTCTAACTACCATGAAGTACTATCAGGAGATTTTGTTGGACTATCAATCTATACAATGTCCCCAAGGAAAAGTAAAATAATGTCATTTGGAGATTGGCATAAGCTGTGGAGAACTAGTGGCACTGGCCTCAAGGGCAGTGGATTTCTATATGCCATTTTTTAAACAAGGTTGGACAATCATCAGTGGAATTGATGAATTTGGTAAGGATTCTTTTGTACCTTCAAGTCTAGGTCAAAACTTCACAGTTCTAGATATACAAGATGCTACCAAATTTTTTTATGAGAGTTGATTATATGTGTAGGCCCAAATTTGGTAAAGTATTTGAGGGGATTCTTGAATATGCTGTTAAATTTTCAGAATTTACTTCAATCTGATCTAGGATCTTAACTGAGAGAACAACATGTACAGCATATCTACAGCATATCAATCATGGAGACAATAATGCAAGCACACAAGAGACACAAAGATTTACTTGGGGAAAACCTTAAAGGTGAAAAACCCCAATAACTTCCTCAGAGATAGATAGAGCAATGATACAACCAACCATAAGAGATAGACACAACCTAGCAGCAGATCCTCCTCCTCCATAAGTGCGCCACTCCTCCTTGAGTGCATGAGTGAGAAGTGAGTGAGTAAATAGAGTGCCTCCCGCACTCTATTTATACTTGACTTGACTTGCCTTTTTACCTAACTCATGTAGGCTCGAACTTAACCACATAACATAATACTGACTGGGCCGACCCCCAATAGGGTGGTCTAATAACCCTTTGACCCGCATGACTTATACAGGGCCGACCCCAAACAAGGTGGTCTAATAACCCATCAAGTATAAGTTACGACACTTACAATATAAATAACGACACTTTCGTATAGAGGAATAATAACATCTCTATAGGAATACAATATACATATATGTGAAATACATTCCGAAGTTACATATACATCAACACTCCCTCTTAACTAGGAAGGTATTTCTCAGCACAGTTCTTCTAGCACAAGTCATCTTCTCTGGATCATCGTCACTGGATAATCATCATCAAGTCATCATCATCGTCACTGCTGCTGCTATCTCAATCAATCTCTGAATCTACTCGTCATAGGAAGTTCTACAGAGCCAGTCCTTTTTCATACTGGATGTAGGCCCACCACCTGCAGGTCTTCGTCATCACTGGCCATACTGTGGAATCCTCAGGACTTATTACGTGCGTCACAAAACCTCGAAAGAGCATCTACCAAATATCCCAGGGAACCGAATTACATGCCATAGGCAAAACCTCGAAAGACTATCTGCAGATCTCCCAGGGCACCAAATTACATGTGACCTCACCACAAAACCTCGCAAGAGCATCCCAGGCTGTTACGAGCACACAGCTCCACCTATAGGATCTCCCAGGGCAATGAATTACATGTGGTCATGGAAAAACCTCGCAAGAGCATCCAAGGACTGATTACGGGCACACAGCCCAACCTATCGGATCTCCCAGGGAACCGAATTACATGCCATAGGACAAAACCTCGAAAGAGCATCTGCCAGATATCCCAGGGAACCGAATTACATGCCATAGGCAAAACCTCGAAAGACTATCTGCAGATCTCCCAGGATACCGAATTACATGTCCTCCCAGAGCAAAACCTCGAAAGAGCATTTGCCAGATGTCCCAGGGCACCGAATTACATGCCATAGGCAAAACCTCGAAAGACCATCTGCAAATCTCCCAGGGCACCGGATTACATGCTCATCTTGCACAACCTGATCCATGGCCATAGAGTATCAACCTGATACTCACCATACATCATCCTGATGTATCCATGATCATCCTGATCATCATCACTGCAACGTCCTGCTGCATGTCATCTGGAGCAACATCCTGAAGCTCGTCATCCATGATCATCCTGATCATCACTGCAACATCCTGCTGCATGTCATCTGGAGCAACATCCTGAAGCTCGTCATCCATGATCATCCTGATCATAACTGCCACATCCTGCTACATGTCATCTGGAGCAACATCCTGAAGCTCATCATCCATGATCATCCTGATCATCACTGCAACATCCTGCTGCATGTCATCTGGAGCAACATCCTGAAGCTCGTCATCCATGATCATCCTGATCATCACTGCAACATCCTGCTGCATGTCATCTGGAGCAACATCCTGAAGCTCGTCATCCATGATCATCCTGATCATCACTGCAACATCTTGCTGCATGTCATCATACATGATCCACCTGATCATCAATGCATCTACCTGATGCATACCAAGTATCTACCTGATACATATCATCATACATGATCCTCCTGATCATACAATGTATCCACCTGATACAAATACATGATACATATCATCATACATGATCCACCTGATCATACAATGCATCTACCTGATGCATACCAAGTATCTACCTGATACATATCATCATACATGATCCACCTGATCATACAGTGTATCCACCTGATACAAATGCATGATACATATCACCATACATGACCCCCCTGATCATACAATGTATCCACCTGATACATATACAGATACATGGTCCAAGTATCCAACACGATGCATATACAAAATACATACAAATGATCCAACTGATCATATCCAGCATCCAACATGATGCGTACATACAAAATACATACACATGATCCAACTGATCATATCCAACATCCAACATGATGCATACACATACACATGATACAACTGATCATATCCAAGCAGAAACCAGAACATCATCCTGATGCTCATCATCCAGTGCTTACATCCACAGCCATGTGAAGGATCCCCCTTCCAACATGCTTGGAATGGCTTCAGCAAATGTGTCCATCACTTCTTCCTCGAAGTGTCCTCAATCTGAAGCACGCCAAGCCTCTCTCTGAAGTACTCAAACTTCACCCTAGCTAGTGGCTTCGTCAGCACATCTGCAATCTGCTCATCCGTCGCAACATACAGGAGCTTCACAGCTCCTCTCTGCACCATATCCCTGATATAGTGATTTTGATCTCTATGTGTTTCGACCTGTCATGAAACACTGGATTCTCGGACAGCTTCACACAACTCTGGTTATCACAGAAGATACCCGTAGCATCCAACTGGAGATCAAATAACTCAGACGGTAGCTTCCGTAGCCATACTGCCTCACAACTAGCTGAACAGGCTGCAACGTACTCTGCCTCAGCTGTACTCATTGCTACGCAAGACTGCTTCTTGCTAAACCAAGAGATCACACCTGATCCCATACTGAAGCAACACCCAGATGTGCTCTTCCTATCTGCAGCACTGCCAGCCCAATCTGAATCAACATAACCCTGCAGGTTAAACTTTTGATTCACCTCATACCTGAGCCCATAATCCACTGTACCCTGCAGGTACCTTAGAACATGCTTTACAGCAACCAGGTGAACACTCCTCGGATCTGTCAGGAACTAGCTCAATGTGTTCACAGCAAAGCAAGTGTCTGGTCTCGTGTTCATCAGGTACATCAAGGACCCAATCATCTGACGATACATCAATCGGCTCAGATGAAGCATCACATAGAAGCTTCAGATTTGATGCCATGGGTGTGGCCATGGCCTTGCAATCCATCATCCCGAACCTCTTCGGGATCTCTACTGCATACTTCCCTTGTCCAAGGAAGATTCCATCTGCACTCTGCCACACCTCCATGCCAAAAACAAATAGTGCATCATCCCCAAGTTCTTCATCTCGAACTCGGTAGTAAGCTTCCGCTGCATGTCGGCAATCAATCTATCTTCACCTGTAACAAACAGGTTATCCGCATACAAAAGTAGTATCACTAGATTTCCTTCCTCAACCTTGTAGTAAGGGTTGGAATCCGCTTTACTCTTGGTAAAGCCCAAACTAGATAGAAAACTGTCCATCCTACCATACCAAGTTCTAGGAGCTTGCTTCAAGCCATACAAGGCTTTCTTCAATCTGCACACATATGACTCCCTGTCATGTATTTCAAAGCCGAGTGGTTGTTCCACATATACTTCTTCTTATACTACACCATTCAGGAAAGCAGTCTTGACATCCATCTGGTGTATTTTCCATTTCATTGCTGCAGCCAGGGCAAGTACTGTTCTGATGGAAGTATACCTGGCTACAGGTGCAAAGGTTTCTTCATAATCTATTCCTTCCTTCTGAGAGAAACCACGAGCTACGAATCTTGCTTTGTATTTTTCTACACTGCCATCTGCAGCATGCTTGATTTTGTAGATCCATTTGGAAGTCATAACAAACTTCCCTTCACGTCTTGGGACTACATCCCAAACATCATTCTTCATGATCGACGGATCATGGCATTCCATTTCTTCATCCCAGATCCTGGGAACTTCAATATCTTCAATAGATAATTTTGTTGCTGAACAAATGTTGTAGTTCTTCTTTTGTAGGAGATGGCATACGATCTTTCCTACACAACAAGTTAAATTGAATGATTAGAAAACATCTCACAGTTTTCAGAACAAATTCTTACACATAAAGAAATATGTCATACAGTCATGCAATTATCTTAGCCAATGCTTCAATACAACATTTATCCATATCCCGTAACTTTCTAGATGCCTTCCAATCTCTACCAGAACATTGTTAAGAGTGTGCACAACTCCCAACATGTTAGCAAAGACGTTTCATTCTAGATAAGTAGCAATGGAATGTTGTACAGTGCCATAGGCCACTTACCCATGTATATTAGTAGTATATTGTTCATCAATGCAACTATTCTAATATGCACAATACATATCCTAAGTCTAGGAACATGAGCATACACATCATTGAACAATTTTATTTAAACAAACGAATATGCAAGAAATGATAATTAAAATACTTATCTTTGTTTGTTCGTTGAGTGGACTCCCTCTGAGTCTTTGCTTCCTTACAGGAGCTGCTGGAGTCCTAATCTGAAGTAGCTTCTTCTACACCTTTCTGTTGTGGAAAGATGGTCAACTCCCTCTGAATATCTGCATCGTTGCAGAAACTACTGAAGTGTGCTCCTTTGCTTTCTTGCAGGAACAACTGGAGTGTGCTCCCTCTTGATCTTTGCTTCCTGGATTACCTGTTCTTGAACTCATATTCATCTTTGGTTCCTATGCATGCTTATTAGTATCATGATTGTGTTATCCTTGTGATCTCATATAAAATCATACATTCATTAGTATACTATTAAAACACAATAATCTCAAGCATGTATCGTCATGATCATTTCAAACAGAAAATAATAAGCATTAGCATTCAAGGTTTATGTAGGATTCTTATGGTTAGTCAAATCATAAGAAACATAACATGTCTAAACCTGTAATTACTCAAACCTATGACTCTTCAGGTTAGTTGAATCATCAATCAAGATAAGAGATATAATATGCATAAAACCGTGATTATTCAAACCTATGACTTCATGAATAATCATTATCAACAACAGTATAAGATCCTAACACAAGGTAGGATTCTAGCTTGATATAGGAAAAACATACCTGGATTAGCATGCTAGCTAGTTTATGTCTAACATACCCGCATAATGTCTTATGGTTCTCTTCAGTGACTTGTGCTAGTAACTTGCATGTCTCATATGTTAACCATTACAAAACCAAGTTATACATACCTCGTAAATGGATCTTCTATGGGATCCATGACAATGGATGAATCTTTGTCCTCATGTTATCATGACCATATGTTCTTGGACCAGAACATGATTTGTCTTTCTTGGTGTACCTTTCATGTTAGTAGACAACATAAACCTCATACAACACCATAATGCATTAGTACAATCATAAGTGTCAATACCCTAATCAATGAATATTTTCTATCGTGCATTCATAGTTTTATTAAGGTGATACAACAAACCTAAAATCAAGATTGTACTAACCGTAATAACATGAAGAAAAACATACCATAAACTTAATCATGGACAAATATCGAAACATACCTCGATGAGTCATACCTGTCGAGATCGCTTGTAATCTTCTTATGTAAGGCCTTAGCCTCATCTCCCTCTGAAACAGGAACTTCCTCACTTATGTAGGTGACCAATCCATCTTCTTTTAGGATTAACCCAATCCACTTGAATTGCAAGAACTGGACCTGGAGCTGGATATGGGTTTGTCAGAGAAACCCCAAAAATTCAAACTTTGAATTTCAAACTTCTGAAAGGATAGAAATATGCACCTTGATGAGCTGATCAAACTGGTATATTCAGAATTTGAAAACTGCAAAGTTTTACTCCTCAATTTTGCCTTTGAAACTTTCGGATTCACTGGACATGACCCTGAAATGGGGTTTGATGAATCCCACTCTTCTACCCAATCAAAAGGTTTGATCCAAAGCTCTAAGCTTCTATTTTTCTGAGGAGCTTCCAGCCGTGGTCACAGATTTCAAAAATTCCCATTTTTATAGAAGCCCTAATTTCTCACTTTTCTGATCAAAGTCCCGAACTAGGGTCTGATCAAACCCGGCCTTCTTCCCAACCAAAAATTCTGATCTTGGTCTCTAAATTTTTATTTTGATGAGTAGCATTCAGCCGTGGTCTCCGATTACAAAAATTCCAACTTTCTTCAAAGCCCTAAATTCCGGAAGCCATGAATGAAGGTACTCAAAAATAATTCTATTTTGATAGAAATATGTACCTGATTGTTTCTGGTGTAACTCCGAACGTTTTGATCCACAGGGTCTGAAAAATGTTTCCTGAGATAGCCTGACCTGTTACCTTTCCATCCTGATAGGTCTGACCTCAATTGGATTCTCTGAGAGAGAGTTATGGCAAATGTCGTAACGTGACCTGTTTTGGGATAATACAGGAGTGCGAACTTGTACGGTGTTCCACGTGTCACTGTTTGAACTTCGGCCTCTGAAAAAGTTTCTTGAGATAGCTCGGTGTTTTATCTTTCCATCCTGACAGGTCTTACCTCAATTGGACTCTCTTAGAGAGAGTTATGCCTAGTGTCGCAACGTCACCTGTTTATGGAATAATACAGGAGAGCGAACTTGTACGGCGTGCCACATGTCACTGTTTCACCTTCGGCCTCTGAAAAAGTTTTCTAAGATAGTACAGTCTGTGTACTACCTGTCACTTTTTATGAAATTTCATTTGGATCTTCACAGCCCAAGTTATGACCTTTTTCCCAAGGTCACCTGATTTTGACTCAGATCTGGAAGAGGCAGAAACCCTATATTGCACAGATCATAAATCACAAAGTACAACGAATTAGAGGTTGTCCTTTGGACACAAGGTACCTAGAGATTTAATATTCGTCTTGTAACAATTTCAGATCCGAAAACTTCTCCAAAACGGATTTATAGCAAAAGTGCTACGATGACTGGTTTTTTCTATATCAAGCCCTAGCATCGTAAGTGCAACAAGTGTCATACATGCCATATCATGCCTTCTTTCAGGCTAGCTCTGATACCATGTTAAATTTTCAGAATTTACTTCAATCTGATCTAGGATCTTAACTGAGAGAACAACATGTACAGCATATCTACAGCATATCAATCATGGAGACAATAATGCAAGCACACAAGAGACACAAAGATTTACTTGGGGAAAACCATAAAGGTGAAAAACCCCAATAACTTCCTCAGAGATAGATAGAGCAATGATACAACCAACCATAAGAGATAGACACAACCTAGCAGCAGATCCTCCTCCTCCATAAGTGCGCCACTCCTCCTTGAGTGCATGAGTGAGAAGTGAGTGAGTAAATAGAGTGCCTCCCGCACTCTATTTATACTTGACTTGACTTGCCTTTTTACCTAACTCATGTAGGCACGAACTTAACCACATAACATAATGCTGACTGGGCCGACCCCCAATAGGGTGGTCTAATAACCCTTTGACCCACATGACTTATACAGGGCCGACCCCAAACAAGGTGGTCTAATAACCCATCAAGTATAAGTTACGACACTTACAATATAAATAACGACACTTCCGTATAGAGGAATAATAACATCTCTATAGGAATACAATATACATATATGTGAAATACATTCCGAAGTTACATATACATCAACATATGCTACCAAAAAAAGTGTAAAATGGAAAAATCGAAGCGCTAAACAAGGCATAATAGAATTTCATACTAAAATTGAAATGTTGTCTAAGCTTTGCCACCGTCATTTAGTTTCTCTTATTGGTTGTTGTGAAGAAAATTGTGATATTATTTTGTTTTATGATTGCATGGCCAATGGACCTTTTACAATCCATTTGTATAGATAAGATATTCATCCAATGCCATGAAAGAAAAGGATTGATATATGCATAGGGGCTGCTAGGGATATTCATTAACTTCACACAGGAGTAGAGCATATAATCATTCAATATGATGTAAATACAACAAACATTTTTTTGGTTGAGAATTATGTGGCCAAGTTAATAGACTTTGGGATTTCAAAGACTAGACCCTCTCTAGACAAACCCATGTCAGTATCTATAGTCAAAGGTAGATTTGGATATCTTGACCTTGAGTACTTTAGAAGGCATCAATTGATAGAAAAAAATGATATCCATTCCTTTGGAGTAGTGGTAATGGAGGTACTATGTGCAAGACAAAACATCAATCCTTCTCTTCTTAGAGAGAAAGTTAATATAGTAGAGTGGGAAATCCATCGGAAAAATAGAGGCAATCAAGTGGCCAAATTATTGATCGTCATCTTGTAAATAGAATCACACCTAGAATATCCCTCGGGGATATAAAAGGGTCTCGGGGACATATCATTTACTCTCTAGAGCTAATTACTTGATTTTTAGTGCAGCGGATAAACCATAAAAATTTAATTTGAATTTTTCCAAAATTAATTGCGACACAAAATCCAATAATTTAATATAAATTCATTAACACATACAACATATGATATAAGGGTTGGGAAGTCTTATTAACATCATATATCATCATCAAAACTTCAATCCAATCCATATCAGAGATGATAACCACTTCTAAAGGCTAATTATTCTTAATCACAATTAACTAGTAAATAAGGTGTTAATTACGACACTTAGTGCGCAAATGAAGACACTTATCACAAATCCAATTGTTTAACAAATAACCATTGATTGTCGCCCCTAATGGTTAAATAACATACAATTACATGTAAATAAGTCCTAATTACCAAAATACAATAATTATTCATGGTAATTACGAAAGAGAGTCGACAAGACTAGTTAACTAGTTTTCCAATATAAGCAACTAGTTTTGAACAAAATCAACTTGTAACCATGCAATTAAATCCAAAATAAATCCTACATCCATTAAAAACATATTTAAGTGTGCACCTAAAACCAACTAAAGGTTTGGTTGCATATCATTCCAATTGCACATAAGGTGATATTTTCCATCAATTCCAATGAAACTAGTTAACATTCACTGGAAGGAATTGAGTCTAAATAAATGAACCAAAATTAAATGCATCCATAAGTAAATGATAACACCTGAATGGAGTCACCTACTGTAATATGGATGTATCTTTCCACCCATATACAGTCCATTAAATAACTCGCAAAACTAGCTAATTCTACTCATCTAAATTGACTAGTAATCCTAGGAATCGCTAGAATAATTAAATCCACGGCTCATAGAATCATTCAAATGAAATTCCAAATATAAATAAAATGTTTTATAATTCATAATATATTTAAATCCCATTCTAAAAAAAATTCAAACAGTTCATATGTAAAGTCGGAAATCTACTCAAAACAATTCCATTGAAGGAGCTAGAAATTGGAAATTGATCTAGAATTTCGGTAGACATTTCCCAAACACTATCAAGAATATTTACCCTAAAATTATCACACAAATTTAAAGTGTATTTATTATACATAATCATAAAAATAAAACTCAGTAAATTTTAGAAACACTTCATGTGCCAAGTCTCCGAACTATGCAAAACAATTCAATCGAAGAATTAGTTTTCGAATAAACGGTAGAAGCATCAAGAAGAAATTTCTTAAACCATTCCGAGGATACTGTACCATAAAAATACACATTCTACAATGAAAATGGGAATAAATATCAGTTCTTTAGTATAGGTTCCAAAGAATCATTTCCTCAAAAAATTTGTGCACAAAATCTCAAAAACTAGTTTCCAATTCCTTCAAAATATTTACTTACATGAAAAAAATGAATTCCATGAGAAATTTCTTCCACAAATAGCTTATACATTTCACCAAAAATTTCATGTGAATCCATAAATAAAACAGATAATATCCAAATAAATTAAATAAACATGAGATAAATCACTTATATTTTCCCAATGCGCAACCAGAATCGACCGTGCCACATTCCACCTAGCCGTAGACACAATGCAAGCAAAAAATCACTTTGCAATGGTCACCCTGGAGATGGAACCATGATTCCACAAGAAAGAGCACACTCAAACACAAATTCTCTCTAGAAATAAGTCCAACCACAACCCAATGGAAAGTGTGGCCTCTACTTCAACTCCAGGGCAATTCCAATGGCTCCAGGACAACAGTCCAACCACAAACCAATGGAAAATAACACTTCCAATCTAGGGAAATCATAGTGGCTCCAGGACAACCTCAAATCCAAGGCATTGGACCTCACCCCTACTTCCAAACCAGGATATCCAAAGGAAATACACAACTCTATCCAACCTCAAATCCAATGGCAATGGACATCACCCCTGCTGCTAATCCAGGATCTCCAGAGACAATTCCAGGACATACACTAGTGGCTCCAGAGCAACTCATCTTGGGAATAGGCTCCACAAGGGTGTAATGACCAGTAAGCATCTCATACCAAGAATAGAAAAATCGAACCACAAGTGCCAAACACAAGCACAAGAGAAAAATCATGAACCAACACACAAGTGTGACTAGCCAAGACAAGAAAATTGAATTCCTTCATGATCAATTCGAATTAGGAGAGAGAGGGACACATGCATGAGAGTTACATTCAGAGAATATTAAACTAGAGTTACACATCAGGTAGCTACAACAATAGCCACACTAATCCCACTCATGAGGGCACACTAGGTGAGAGAGGGAATCCAATCCTCAAATAAATTTTTTATCTTAGGGTAAATAAAACCAAGTGATATAACACTTCAGGATGCATAACCAAGAGGGTTGATCAAGTACATAAGAAGGGTGTACAACATCAACATAGACACAAACACAAAGGTACCACTTTTCCACCACCCCTTTCTCATAACATCATGGTTCCTCATACTCTCTTTTATGTGGCATCGATCGTTCTAGTTGTTTTATTTAATTAATTAATTAATAATGTCCAACATAATAATAATAATAATAATGTGCGAACCATAGTCCCAACACCTCGTGCCATAATGTCACAACATCAAAATAATAATAGCATGTCTAGGGTCTAAACCATAGGGTGTTACAATGCCTAACGCTTTGAGAAAGTTTGGAGAGACGATTAAAAAGTGTTTGGTTAACCAGGGTATATATAGGCCCACCGTGGGTGATTTGTTGTGGAACTTAGAATATTTCCTTCAACTTCAGGAAAATTTCATGCTACATAATCTGGATTAAAACAATGCTAATCACATTGCAAAGATTACCTTACGCCTTTCTCAGCCAGATCATTTCGATAATGGTACTATTTATAGGGGTAGTGTTGCAAGTGAATATAGTTCAGAAGGTGAAACTACAAGTACAATAGTTTTACAATTAGTTAATCCTCATGGAAGGTGATTACATAAAATTTGTGTGTGGTGATTCATCTAATAACAAATGTGAGCTAGTCATTGTTCTACAAATTAGTGACGACCTCCAAAAAATCTCAATTCTCCATTGGTATTCTACTTGTAAGACCAAATCTTTAGTGTCCCCTGTTAGAAAAAAAGGATCGCAGAGCAATAACAATAAATAGAAATGCAAATATAATCACACAAGCACATTACAAGAGAGACACCAATATATCGTGTTTCACCCAAAATGGGCTACGTCCACACTGAAATTGCTAGTCCTTATTATTATACCGTCCAGCAAAGTGAAGAAATACAACCTGCAGCACAACCACTGCACTTCCTCTTCACTATCTCACAGTCTCTCTTCCTATCTCATAGATCTTTACAACGCATAATACCTAATACATCAACCCTAGCCATGTTATAATGTCTTTCTTTTATAAGAGAAATACAATGGGAAAATACCATGGGTTACCCAAACCCTAGGGATTGTTTCGGGATCTTAACAAAACCTGGGGTTCAAACATGGCTGAATCATCATCTATGAGACAAGAAGATTTGGCTCCACAACCAACAATCTCCCACTTGGAGACTGATCACAACAAATCCACCACTGTTGTACTTGTTGGACCTTGGACTTGGCAAATTTCTCATATTCACCTTCATTCTAGAAGGCCAACTGAAACCGAGAAAGAACTTATATTCTCTCTGGTCACTACTTTCGTGAACATGTCTACAGGATTCTAGCTAGTATGTATCTTATCCAGCTTCAACAGTTCATCTTCCATAATAGAGCATATGAAATGGTACTTGAGCTGTATATGTTTAGTCCTGGAATGAAATGCTTGAGTTCTTTGCAAGATGAATGGCACTCTAGCTGTCATTATACAACCTTCTATCCTTCTACCTCTTACCCAATTCCTCCATAAACCTCTGCAACCAAATCATCTTTTTAATAGCTTCTGTAACAACAACATACTCCGCTTCTGTTGTTGAAAGTGAAACACCCTTTCGCAGTTTCGAAATCCAACTTACTGTTGTTCCACCTATAGTAAACACATACCCTGTGGTGCTCCTTGTGCTATCCTTCTCACCTACCATATTTGCATCAACATATCCCTGTAGAACAGTGTATGAACCTCCAAAACATAATTCTTGAGTGGTACTACCTCTCAAATACCTGAGAATCCACTGTACTGCCTTCCAATGTTCTTTACCTGGATTGTTCTTATATCTGCTCACAACTCCCACTGCTTGTGCAATATCTGGTCTTGTGCACATGGCATACATCAAGCTACCAACTGCTTATTGATAGGGAATCGTGGACATGTAATATGTCTCTTCCTGTGTCTTGGGACACATTTCCTTACTTAGACTAAAATGGCTGGACAAAGGTGTATTAACTGGTTTTGCATTTTGCATTCTGAACCTCTCCAACACCTTTTGTATGTACTCACTCTGAGACAATGTCAATTTGCGATTTTTCCTGTCTCTCGTTATTGTCATACCAAGGATTTGCTTTATAGCACCCAAATCCTTCATCGCAAATGAATTAGCTAGCTTTCTTCTTAGTACATTTATATCCTACATGCTAGACCTTGCAACAAGCATGTCATCCACATACAATAACAAGATAATATATCTTTCATTGTCTAGCTTCTTGAAATAAACACAGTGGTCAGAATGACATCTACTATAACCTTGTTCTGTCATAAACCTGTCAAATTTTAAATACCACTGCCTTGGAGCTTGCTTCAAGCCATACAAGCTCTTCTTCAACCTACATACCAAATCCTCCTTCCCTTTGACCTCATACCCTTGTGGTTGCTGCATATATATCTCTTCCTCCAAATCCCCATGGAGAAAGGTTGTTTTTACATATAACTGTTCAAGATGCAAATCTTCTACCGCCACTAGACTTAAGATAGTCCTAATTGAAGTCATCTTAACAACAGGAGAAAATATTTCATCAAAATCTATACCTTTCTTCTGTGCAAACCCCTTTACAACAAGTCTGGCCTTGTACCGTATCTTACCTCCTTCTTCTCCCTTCAACTTGTAAAACCATTTGTTTTGCAATGCTCTTTTACCAGCAGGGAATTGAACCAAATCCCAAGTCTGGTTTCCTACCAATGAGTCCATCTCCACTTTCATGCCTTGCTCCCACTTCTTTCTAGTTTCCACCTGCATTGCTTTTTCATAACTTTCTAGTTCACGAGCATCAGTCATCAAAAAATAATACATTGAAGGACAATATCATTCAAAGAGTCTACTTAACCTTGTAGATCTTCTTTCACTTGCAGGAATTTCAGGTACTTTGTGATGCACCTGGAACAATTAATTAACAAGAATATGCGAAATAGCAGAAATAACAGAACTCAGAATCACTTTTATATTGATCACAGGCCACTTCGAGGGGGAAACCTCCTTTGAGCAAGCTCAATACAATTAACTTCACGGTGCCTTCATAGGTCTCAACACACACTTATATATTAATTCTAGGCGCCAATACTATGGGTCAAAACCATGGGCCGTTACAAACTATGGATCAACAATACTATGGGCGAATTACAAAGCATATGCGCCAACAACAATAATATAAACTATTGATCAACAAATACTACGGGACGACTTACAAAGCATATGCGTCCAACAACAACATACTAACAAAGTAAAGACATGGGTTCCTAACATCCCCTCCCCCTTAAAAAAAGCTTTGTCCTCAAAGCTTTAGATGTGGAAATTGTTGTTGAATCTAAAGGAGTGGTTCCCATGTAGCATCCTCTGGTTGCATGCCGTGCCACTGAATTAAGACCTCTGTGATAGAGCGAGAGCGAAGCTGACGCATGCGCCGATTGAGGATGGCCTCTGGATCCAAAAGGATGGATCCTTCATTATCGAGTTCGGGTAAAATTGTTTTTCCACTGATGTTGGTGCCAAGAACTTTCTTCAAACAAGAGACATGAAAGACTGGATGAATGCGGGAAGAAGGAGGAAGTTCCAATTTATAAGCAATAGACCCAATCTTCTGAAGAATCCGATATGGCCCATAGAACTTTGGAGCGAGCTTATGATGCCCTTTGAGTTTCAAGGATGATTGTTTGTATGGCTGGAGATGAAGAAAAACCATATCGCCGACTTGAAAAGTACGCTCAGAACAGTGCTGATCAGCTTGTTGCTTCATGCGATTTCTTGCCATGTGAAGATTGTCCCGCAAAATGCGAAGAATCTGATCACGGTTTCGAAGGACCGTGTCAACTTCCTGAACTGGTGAACTGGTGGGGGTGTATGGAAGAAGAGCTGGAGGTGCCTGACCATAGACTGCTTCATATGGGGTCATTTTAGAGGCAGTGTGGTAAGAGGTATTGTACCACCATTCAGCGAGAGGGAGCCATTTTTCCCACTGATGTTGTTGTTCCGAGGTGAAGCAATGAAGATAAGTTTCCAAGCATTTATTGACAATTTCAGTCTGACCATCTGTTTGTGGGTGATACCCTGAACTCATCTTCAGTTTGGTGCCAGTGTGGCGAAATAGTTCTGTCCAAAAATGACTGGTGAAAGTTGCATCACGATCCGAGACAATGGAAGAAGGGATGCCATGAAGATGAAAGATCTGGTCCAGAAAAATTTGAGCGACGGAGGAGGCTGTATAGGGGTGGCTGAGAGCACAAAAATGACTATATTTGGAGAGGCGATCAACCACAACGAGAATCACTGTCTTCCCGCCAGATTTAGGGAGCCCTTCAATGAAATCCATAGAAATATCTGTCCAAATCCGTGTAGGTATGGGCAAGGGTTCAAGCAATCCTGGAAGGAGTGTTGTTTCGCCCTTATTGCGCTGGCAGGTATCACATTTGGCCACCATCTGTTGAATTGTCCTTTTCATGCCCTGCCAAAAGAAGTTACGCCGTGATCGTTCATACGTTTTGAGGAACCCAGAGTGCCCTGCCGATGGAGAAGCATGGAGTTCATAGAAGATAGCCTGTTGAAGATCTGTGCTCTGGGGAAGCACCAGACGACCCTTGTATCGCAGAGAAGCACCATCCCAAGAGTAATGTGGTACAGCAAAAGGGTTTTTGGTCAAGCGTTGGATGATTTGAGATAAGGAGGAGTCATTGACATAACCCTATTGAACAGATTGCAACCAATTTGGAACAGGCATAGAAATAGCTGAAAGAGAACCTTGGGCCTCAAATGTGCGAGAAAGAGCATCTGCCACAATATTGTCTTTACCCTTCTTGTAAGTGATCTCATAGTCATAACCCATGAGTTTTCTAACCCATTTCTGTTGTGCCGGGGAGGAGACACGCTGGTCCAAGAAATATTTCAGACTCTGGTGATCATTCTTGATGCAGAAATGATTCCCTAATAGGTATGGGCACCACTTCTGTACTGCATGCAAAATAGCCATCATTTCCTTCTCATAGGTAGAGGCAGCTAGATTCTTACCCGAAAGGGCTTTGCTGGTGAACGCAATGGGGTGTTCATCTTGAAGGAGAACAGCACTAAGTCCATTGCCGCAAGCATCACTCTCAATAGTGAAGGGCTTGGAAAAATCGGGCATAGCTAGCACAGGTGTAGTACACATAGCTTGTTTTAGTTTGTCAAATGCACATTGAGCAGCAGGTGTCCATGTGAAGGCATCCTTTTTCAATAGAGCAGTTAATGGAGCTGCAATCTTCCCATAATCCTTGACAAACTTGCGGTAGTAGCCAGTCAACCCCAAAAAACCACGAAGGATCTTGAGTGTCTGAGGATGCGGCCAATTGTTCATGGCATCGATTTTGGCAGGATCCACGTGAACCCCTTGTGCTGAGATAATGTGCCCAAGATACTCAACTTCCTTCTGTCCGAAAACACATTTAGACTGCTTGGCATGGAGATGATGGTCAGAGAAAAGTTGCATGACAAGATCCAAATGCTGGAGATGTTCATCCCATGTTTTACTGTAGATGAGGATATCATCAAAGAATACAAGAATGAATTTCCGCAAGTAGGGTCGAAATATTTTATTCATTAAGGCCTGGAATGTGGAAGGAGCATTAGTGAGGCCAAAGGGCATGACCAAAAACTCATAATGGCCATCATGTGTGCGGAAAGCTGTTTTAGGGATATCATCCTCATGAACCCGAATTTAATGATACCCAAAACGAAGATCCAACTTGGAGAAAAAGTGAGCCCCATGAAGCTCATCAAGAAGCTCATTAACAACAGGAATTGGAAACTTATCCTTGATGGTGAGGTGATTAAGTGATCGAAAGTCAATGCAGAGGCGCCATGACCCATCTTTTTTGCGGACAAGAATAACTGGAGAAGAAAAGGAACTAGTGCTTGGGCGAATAATACCTTGCTTCAATAAGTCCCGAACGAGCATTTCAATCTCTGTTTTTTGGTGAAATGGGTAGCGATAGGGCCTGATGTTGGGAGGAACGCTGCCAGGAAGGAGCTAAATACAATGGTCTTCTGGCCTTGAAGGTGACAATCCCACTGGTTCAGCAAAGACACCTGTATATCGATCCAGAATTTGTTGTAGATCCAAAGGAGTAGTGGAGACCGTTGATGGTTGCATCTAGATGGAATGGATCTGAGCGATGACACCATGTGAATTCTTCTTGAGGATTTTTTCCATGCGATGTGAACTGATGATGCTGAGGGAACCTGGTTGTAATCCTGTCAATGTGTGTTTGTGTCCATTGAGGAAAAACTGCATCCAAAATTCAGCAAAATCCCATAAGATAGGGCCAAGTGTGCGTAGCCACTGAGCGCCCAAAACCACATCACATCCGCCTAAGGGAAAGGCAAACATGTCAGAGCGCAAGGTATAATCTCCCATAGAGATACGCACATTTCAACACTTCCCTTTGCAAGGTAAGGTGCCCCCATTGGTAACCATGACTTCAAAGTTGGAGCAAGGATGGATAAAACAATCAGCTTGTTTGGCGATCCGAGGGTCAATGAAATTATGAGTGCTACCAGAATCAATGAGTATTGTAAGAGGAAGCTTCTTGAAGTAACCCCTGACCCGCATTGTTTGGGGGGTGGTGATTTCAGCTAAAGCATGGAGAGATATCTCTGGCTGGTCATCCTGAGATGGAGGGTCAATAGGCGGTTCCTGAATGTCGACCGGAGCATCCAGTGTTTCTAGATCTTCGTCACCAATTTCAGAGGCAGGCGGAGACTCCACATCCAAAAGATAGAGCTCTTGCTGAATTCATCTATGTCCCCGAGTGAATTTCTCATCACAATTATAGCAAAGCCCCTTTTCTCTGCGTGCTTGCATCTCTGTTTCAGACAAACGCTTGATAGGAGTCAGTCGAGGAGCCTGTGGTATAGGTGGTCGTTGAGAACCCATATTTCGGAAGGGAACAAAACTGGGCTTGGAGCGTTGTTGGGCTGCAATCTTGTCTTCTGCCAACTTAGCCAACCCTAGTGCTTCCATCATTGTGTTGGGACAGAACATTTTGACCTCATAGCGGATGGCATCCTTTAGACCACTGATAAAACAGCTCCGGTAAAAGTCATCAGACAATCCTTCGGTGTGGTTGGCTAGATTCTCAAATTCGGTTTGATACTCTCTCGCATTGCCAGTTTGGCGAATTTTAGTGAGGGCTCCTATGAAGTCATCAAAAGCACTAGGACCAAATCGTTGCAAAAGGAGCTGGCAAAAGTCTGGCCATTTGGGCTCTGGATGAGCCTTGATGTACCAACGGTACCATTGAAGAGCTTCATGTTCCAAATGAAAGGATTCAAACAAAACTTTGTTGACATCAAAAGTATTATGTAGACCGAAATACTGTTCTGCACAATAGATCCATCCAGTTGGATCGGTACCATTGAAGTGAGGAAAATCAAGCTTCGGACCACGAAAATTGCTGGAAGAAGAGAACCCATTGTTTGCTGAAGACTCAGACTGTCATTTGTTGTTCATAGCTGAATGTTCAAGATGGAGACCGAGAAATTTTTCATCCAGATCCTGGAGTTTGGCTTGGATGGCTGCAAGTGCATCCTCCATGATTTTTGCTCCTGCACGGGTGAAAACCATAACCAGGATTTTTTTATTTTTATTTTATTTTTATTTTTTTCAGACTGGAGCGGCTATAGCTCGAAAGGGATCTGGAACGGCACCGAATGGATTGAAAATGGCTGAATCTGGAACGGCTTGCAAAATGGATCTAAAACGGCGCAGTAGTGATCGACAATAGTTTAGCTGAAAGTAGATATGTACCCCAGGTATGTGCGGCTTCCTAACAGTTCAGGGGTTTCACTCGGCCACTAATGCTGTCTGACGGCTTGTGTATTGGGGCATTACCCCTCACTCCATGGCTCAGGTAAAACTAATAACCGCTTTGCCACAAACGACAGCTCTTGGTTTACCTCACGGGTGGGAACTAGTCAATCAGGTAGGGGTCGTTTCCCTTTTCGCTGGTAGGTCCTCTCAATGGGCCAGCTACTTCGGGGTTCCTATGGTACTCCTCACAATGAGTTTTAGGGCTTATGCCCAAGTACTTCCCACAGTTAAGCGGATAGGGATTATTCCCAAATCCGAACCTACAACAGATGCAAAAAAAAAATTTGGCAAAAATTTCACCCAGCGAGCCCAAGAAAGTGCTCTGATACCAGATGTGATGCACCTGCAACAATTAATTAACAAGAATATGCGAAATAGCAGAAATGACAGAACTCAGAATCACTTTTATATTGATCACAGGCCACTTCGAGGGGGCAACCTCCTTTGAGCAAGATCAATACAATTAACTTCACGGTGCCTTCATAGGTCTCAACACACACTTATATACTAATTTTAGGCGCCAATACTATGGGTCGAAACCATGGGCCATTACAAACTATGGATCAACAATACTACGGGCGACTTACAAAGCATATGCACCAACAACAATAATATAAACTATTGATCAACAAATACTACGGGACGATTTACAAAGCATATGCGTCCAACAACAACATACTAACAAAGTAAAGACATGGGTTCCTAACATACTTGTTGTTGTTCTTGATTTTCTGGCACCTTTGGAACTTCATTTTCTTTAATTTCATCAAATACTGTGTACTCTGTGTTTTCTTTTTCCTGTTTCTTTCCCTGCAATTGATTTTTATACATGACCTTTTCATTGAATATCACATCTCTACTCGTAATGATTTTGTTATTTTCATAATCCAATAAGCAATAACCAAAATCATCAACCCCATATCCAATAAAAGTACATTTCTTGGATTTAGCTTCAAGGTTTTTTCTATTATCTTTATCAATATGGACAAATGCTTCACAACCAAACGTTCTCAGAAATGAGTAGTTTACCTTTTTACCTGTCCATGCCTCCTCTGGAAAACCACCATCCAAAGCACTTGAAGGTCCTCTGTTTATTAAATAAACAACAGTATTTACAGCATCCTCCCAAAATTATAAGGGAAACCCTGCATGCAGTCTCATACACCTTGCACGCTACATGATCATTCTATTCATCCTTTCGGACACACCATTTTCTTGTGGTGTTCCTGGGACTTTCTTCTGTCTACAAATCCCATGGTATGAACGGAAACTATCAAATTCCTTGCCACAGTACTCACCTCCATTATCGCATCTAAGACACTTCAACCTTTTTCCTATCTCATTCTCAACTAAAGCTTTCCACTTCTTAAAAGTAGCAAACACATCAGATTTATGTCTAATGCAATAAACCCAAGTTTTTCTAGTTGCATCGTCAATAAATGTAACATAATAATTAGAGCCACCAAGAGATTGTACCTGAGCCGGACCCCATACATCTGTATGCACAAGCTCTAACTTTTCATTCTTCTTCTGTTTCCCAACCCTGAGAAATCTGACTCTCTTCTGTTGTCCATAAACACAGTTCTCACAGAATTCCAAACTTACCTACTTCAACTCTAGCAGCAACTCCCTTGAGTGGAGAATCTGCATCCCCTTCTCACTCATGTGGCCAAGCCTATGATGCCACAATGCTATATCTGTTCCTGTGGAAGCTAAAGAGATAGAATGGTCAGTATTATGAGGACATAAATACAACGTACCTACCTTGTCTCCTTTTTCTATCACCATTGATCCTTTAGTGATCTTCCACCACGTTTCTCCAAACGTAGATAGACAGCAGCTATCTCCCAACTACCCCATTGAAATCAGATTTCTTTTCATAGCAGGAATATGCCTAACATCTTTCAACAACCAATCAATTCCATTCTTAAATTTTATCCATACCTTACCCATTCCAACAATTTTACATGGCTCATCATCATCCAATAAAACATGTCCAAAATCGCTTAGAACATAATCATGAAAGTATTTCCTATGGGGTGTAGCATGACATGAAGCCCCTGAATCCAATACCCAATAATCACTTGTATTATCTAATGCAAGAATCAAAGCATCTTGTAACACATCACCTGCTACATTTGCTTCCTGTGTAGTTTCTTGCTATCCATCTCCTTTCTTCTTTAGAGACTTGCAGTCTTTCTTCAGATGTCCTTTCTTTCCATAGTTCCAGCACTCTATTTTTTCGAGTCTGAACTTGGATCTTCCCATTTTAGACTTGCCATGATTACCTTGGCTCTTTTCTCTCTCCTTTTGTCTTCCCTTTCTCTCCATGGTCAGTGCATTACCTGATGTCTCACCTGTGCTTTTTCTTTGCATTTCCTCGCTAAGAATAACACCAATAACATCATCAAATTTCAAGGTGTTTGAACCAGAGACAGAGTTACTTACAGCCATGACCAAGCTATTCTAGCTTTTTGGTAATGAACACAAGATTAGAAGAGCCCTAACCTCATCATCGAATTTCACACTTACATAACTTAGTTGATTTGTAACCATATTAAATTCATTTAAATGATCAGTAACAAATCCACCTTCAGACATCTTCATATTAAATAAACGCTTCATTAGAAATACCTTGTTGGAGGCCAAGGGTTTTTCATACAGCTTACCCAGTTCCCTCATCAAACCCTCTGTTGTCATTTCTTTTGATATATTGAAATCCACCAATGAAGCCAGGGACAATCGTATTATTCCCAATGTCTTTCAGTCAACAACCTCCCATTCTTCATCCTTCATAGCCGCCAACTGCTTTGCTCTTCCTCTCAACGGTAGGAATAGATCCTTCTGGTACAGATAGTCATCCATTTGCATTTTCCATAAATGGAAGTTTTGGCCATTAAACTTCTCGACCTTCAACTTTCCTTCTTCCACCATTACTCCCACTCGAACCAGAAACCCTAGTTTCCTGCAGGTTTAACTGCCAAATAGACCTTTGGCTTTGATACCAATTGTTAGAAAAACAGGATCACAGAGCAATATCAATAAACAGAAATGAAAATATAATCACACAAGCACTTTACAAGAGAGACACCAATATATCGTGGTTCACCCAAGATGAGCTACATCCACACTGAAATTGCCAGTCCTTATTATTATACTATCCAGCAAAGTGAAGGGATACAACCTGCAGCACAACCGCTACACTTCCTCTTCACTGTCTCACAGTCTCTCTTCTGATCTCATAGATCTTTACAATGCATAATACCTAATACATCAACCCTAGCCATGTTGTAATGTCTTTCTTTTATAAGGGAAATACAATGGGAAAATACCACGGGTTACCCAAACCCAGGGGATTGTGCCGAGATCATAACCAAACCTGGGGTTCAAACATGGCTGAATCATCATCTATGAGACTGGAATATCTGGCTCCACAACCAACATCCCCTTAAAAGCAATTGTTTCCTACCTTGCTTCCATATCAATTTTCCTATATTTCCTTCCTTATTTTAAAGTTTCAAAATCTATCTTTCCAATACTGTACTATTTAGTGGTATTTCTTGTGTACTGTAGGGCTGGTGCAAGGTAATGATAACCACTTATGACACGTTAGTTGCAATGGTATGTTGGAAAAACAAAAATCTTATCATTAAAATCAATTATTGGTACCTACAAACGTTTTTAGAATTAGGTGTAAAAACATGAAACGTAGAAAAATGGAGCACCTTCCGGAATATATAACTTTTATTTATGTGAAAGTGGTATAACCACCCCAAAATATCATTATTTTAATATTGTGTTGTTGCAGCAACATTCCCCCCCCCCAAATTTTGCACATATTGGGGCCCCTCCTTTTATTTTTTTAGAAAGGCTGCCTTAAGAGGCCATCCCCAGCTGTTAGCTTTGTTTTTCAACAAAAAAATCTTGCCATGAACCACTCCAAGTCTGCTAGAAAATCTTGTTTCTCAATAGAATTTTTTCATGAAGTCTTCCTGGAAATCATGGAACGATTTGATAAAGCCTCGCAGTGGCGGAAGCCTTTTGTTTAAACATCTCGAAAAGGACTTAGAAACTTTCGTTGAAAGATTGCGGAAGCCATTGTACTTTTCCTCCCGAAACTGCGAAAAGGTTCGCCTTACTCTCCCGAAAGCTGCCGGAGGACTCCCTTTTAAAAAACCCCTAAGTCTTCCCTCAACTTTCGCAGCACCATTTGAGTTCTCTTTCCGCAATTGCAGAAGCCGTTTGCGGGGAAAGTCAGGTTATTTTTCCCTAACTCCACAAGAACTTAAAATTTTCGTGAAATCTGCGGAACAAGTTGGCTTTTTTCTCCCGCGGTCGCGGAAACATTCACATTAACTTGCCGAAACGCCGAAACGCTTAAACCTTTCCGGAACGATTCTTAAAAGCCACCCGTAACCGCGGAAGCTTTCAAGTTTTCCTCCCGAAACGGAGGAAACCATTTTTCTAATCTTTCTGAAAAAGGACTTAGAAAACTTTTCGATTTTTTGCGGAGAGATTCGGGTTTTCCTCTCGAAACGGCGGGAATCGTTCATCTAAACTTTTCGAAAAGATTTGGAATTTCTTGTTAAAAAATTGCGGAAGCTTCTGGTGAATTCCTCCCGAAACGGTGGAAGAATTCAACAAAGCCGCTCGAAACTTGTGGAAGCCACTCACATAAGCTTCCCGAAAAGGGACTTAAAATTTTTCCCATAAGTTGCGGGAACCATTGGCAAATTCTTTTCGAAACCGCGGAAGAATTCAAGAACTCCTTCCGAAACGACAGGAAACATTCACCATATCCTCCCGAAACCCCACGAGACTTAGAAAATTTTCGAATTGCGGAAGATATTGGCGAGTAACTCCCGAAATAGCGGAAGCTTCCGCGTTATCCTTCCGAAGGACTTAAAGCCTTTTGCGGAATGATTTGAGTTTTCCTTCCGCGACGCGGGAGCCTTTTGCGGAACGCTTTGAGTTTTCCTTCCACGACGCGCCCTGAAATGGCGGAAGCTTCCACTATATCCTTTCGCAACGGCGGATGAGATTCACAAGTTTGTCCCGCAAGAGGCGGTCGCGCGCGAATCGAGAATATTTGATTTGACGCCGATGTACCAGTATTAAACCCGTTTTAAATGCGCCACCCACCCCGCACGTGCCAGCTCATTTAAATAGACGGTGGGGGGCTCGAGCCAAACACGTTGTTATTTCTCGATTGGAAAATTCGTTGGATGCCACGCAACCGTTCCAGCTCAGTTCCCCTCGTCCACATTCATGACCACCTCATTCAACTATCTTCACGGTGCCAGGTAGGAACTTTAACCTTTAAATTTGCCTCTTCTACACGTCAGATTACTATTGGGTTGAACTTTTTTTTGAATACGATTGGTTAGGTTGGAGTTTGATGGGAAAAATGCCCATCATGGGCTACTTTTCCCGTCAAATACAGTTTAAACCTCGTTTTTTCGTCATATAAAACAGAGGAATTGTAAAACGTTTGCATATTTCAGATTGTCTTTGCATTTTTATTTTCGTCTGAGACGTGGCGGACAGGCATTGGTCGGATATATCGTTGTTTCATTTTTTTTTAAGCCCCGAGGCCCCGTGGGTTTCTCATTCCACTAAAATCAAGCCGAAAGAAACTATGGTTGCCTGAGCCTTTTTCGTCAGCCTTTCTCCGGGCGCCATCACCCTTGCTCAAACCAAAACCCACCATAGAACCCCTCGTCAGGTGATTCAGATAGCAATGGCGGTCGAAGCCCTCGCCTGTTCATGAATACGAAAGCGGCCCCGTACTCGCCTGTTCATAAATATGAAAACGGCTCCTTATTTCGTCACAGGGTCATTTCACCCCCAGACTTCCCCGCCACTAACCTTTTAAAAGCACAATGACGAAGGTCACCATTTCTCCTAGAGCTAGCCCGAGAGCGGATTGTTTCCGTGACATACCTATCCTCTCGGGAGCATTCCAAACCCATCCCTTTAAAAGAATCAAATTTCTATAATTATGTTTCCTATTGGAATGACGTACTTTGCTTCCTAAACATACAGCTTCACATTGCATTTATCTCATTGACATGTTAGAATGGTGATGCTCTTGAAATCTCACAGAATGTTGCTCATGTTTATGATGATGTATATTTGGTTGCTATCAGGGATAAGTCAAAATGCCAAAAGGTGGTAGGAAGAAGGCTAAGATGACAGAAAAGCAGCCTACACCACTTAAAACTGAAACCTCACTCCAGGATACTAGGTGCACCATCGGTGTCCCTCCTGAAATCAGATGGGGTGACATCTACAGAATGATCCCAGACCAGGATATCCCGTACATGTTGCTAGAAGAGGGGCAGATTTATCTAAATATCAAAGCCTCAGGCATAACTAGAGCTGCTACCCCGCCCTGAACTGTTCCCATGTTCTAAAGTAATCGGGTGGATACTCCAGCATGCCAATGCGGAAGGGAGAGTAATTCATGACAGCACGAAGACAGCCATTGCCTCATTTCACCCAGCATACCTGTCCGTGGCCTACAAATTTCCTCGCTCCCAACAATCTCTGACTAATGAATGGTTGGGCCAAATGAATAACGTTGAGATGGCCAAGAAGCTACTAGTAGCAAGCAAACATTTGAGAAAGAAAGGAAATGATGAATATGACGTACAAAATCTGAGACCTCCTTTCAGATTGATCGCCTTGATGCTGTGCAGAATCTTCGGCATGCCTGATGGCACCGTGTATAAGATTCAGTGGGTCCCTATCATCGACTTTGTAGCATTTAAGGGAACTGTATTTGACTGGGCCACTCTCTTGTCAGATAGTTTGGCCTCAATGATAGTAGTTTCAAGAGAAGGACTAGCCTTGAAGAAGGCAAAATTTTTCATGTCCTCATATCTGATTGATTGTGTTTTGGCCAAGGTGGATTTCCCCAAATTGGGCTACACATGGGATAAGGCCACCACCCCGGTCTATACCGCTTTCAAGATGTTGTGGGCTCAGAATTACAAGCCCAGCTACAAACTCATCTGTGAGGGGTTCATCATGCCCCTATATGAGAAGATATTCAAGGAGGAGCCCAACTGCCTGTCAGAGAATGCTTTGGAAGTCCTTGAGAATTACGGGGATTTTTACTTTTCATAGCAAGGCACCCACCTCAGAATGTTTGGAGGAAATAAAGCTCCATACATTTTGCCGCAGTATGCCACTGACTATGTGGTCCTTAAGGAAGCAGTAAGACAAATCTTCCTGGATGGGATTGGGGCAATGCTCCACAAACAGCATAAGGCTTCCTTTCCCCCTCTACCTTTCTGCATAGGAGCTTACAAGTTCTCAGGGGTTGCCTCAGCCGAAGAGTTTGTTCAGGATCTGAAAGCCTTCCACTTCGGTGAGGTAATATTCCACAGGAATGACAGGAAGGGAAAAGTTGCTGAGCACTGTAAGGAGATTTATGCTCATTTCGAGTATTCTCATTATCCTGATGCCGAGGAGGAGGTTTTCCGGGGCATCAGCAACATGGTTGAGCTGCGGATCTGTCGCCAAGGCACTGGAGCAAGATCTAGTTCAACAAAGGTCCAAAAGACCATCCAGCAGAAGGAGAAAGAAGCTGATGATGCCCGAGCTCAGGAAGAGCTCAGATTAAGAGAGGAAGCAAGGTTACTCCAAGAAGCTGAGGAAGCCAGGTTGCAGCAGGAAGCTAAAGTGGCAAGAATACAACAAGAAGTCAAAAATGAAAGATTACAGAAGGAGGCTGAGGAAGCCCGACAGCAGAAAGAGGTTGAAGATGAAAGGCAAGGGAAAGAGAATGAAGATCAGCTGCAAGCTGAACAAGCTGAAGCTGAACGGAAAGCAGAGGAAGAGCTGAAAGCAAGAGACGATGCCCAAGAAAGTGGATCCAGTGTCCAAGACATGGAAATAGACGCACCTCAAGCAGGTGGCTCTGGTACCCAAAATGTGGGAACTGATCCAGCTCAGGGAGTCCGGACCCCACCAGCTGAAGAAGAAATAGACATTATGGACCTCCTAATTGTCCCATACACCCCATCAGGAAAACATACGGTGTCCAGGTGGAATGAATTTGTTTACGATAAGAAAAGGAAAGCAATGGTCCTTAAATCAGAAGAAAGGATCAAAAGCCCCTTCCAGGAGGATATCATTACCCACCGGGAGGTCACTGTAATGCGGAATACAGATAAAGATCCCTTTGCTATGGCATCCGCAGTTGTAGAAATAGCAAAAGCATCACTAGACAATGTAGGTGTGATAGTTAGAGAAAATGTATTGACAAAGAGGAGAGCTCGTACGCTACAACAGACTGTGGCTAACGAGCAAGCCCACAGGGATCTTGTGGTGAACAAGTATAATTGTCTGTATGCCGAGCATAAAGAGCTATCAAGCAAGTATAGCCAGCTGGAGGAGGAAAAGGACCAACTAACACTCTAGATGATGATTGTGGAAGCGGAGAAGAATGAAGCGGAAGATAAAGCATCCCAGCTAGAAGCAGATAAGCGGGCATTAGCTGAGCAATTAGAGCAAGCTGAGAGCAGAATGATGGACATATCTCCCTTCCATGAGCTGTCCTGTAGCATCCTGAGGTAAATGCATGAGACTCAGGGGCTAATCACTAATGATGTGTGCCAGCTCAAATCCATGGTAGTCAGGTTAAAGGAAGTTAATGCAGAAGCCCATAGGCTTAAAGCTAAATACACTCGGGTTAGGGAAAATATCCTGAGTCAGATGGAGTGGAGAGAAGGAAAGGGGGGTTTCCCCGCGCATCTCCCATTTAAATCTGTGGACGGTTTTAATGAGGACATAGCCCTTTTGGAGTTCGGAAGAAGCTATGGCAGTAAGCTAATGGCCAACGTACGAGGGACAACAGATAAAATTAACAGTCTATATCAAAGGCTCCAAGGGGTGCATGACAGATGCAAATTGAACTTCCCTCAGACCTTGGAGGATTTTCCAGAAAATGAGCAACGTTTGTCTCAACTAAAGGAAGAGCTAGGCATTCAAACCGAATACGTGAAGAAAATTGATGTCCTAGCAATTGATGACTTACAACATTATATTGGAATGTCATCGATCCACAGCCATTTGCTCAAGGAAGTACATCAAGCTGCAGTGGCGAAAGTTCAAGGCATTGGAGCAGAGCTTAGAAAAAATGTGACTTCTCAGAAAATCCTGCTCCCTGCTACAGCAAACGTAGTCATAAGGGACACCGGTGTGTGGCATAGCTACATAGCAGAAGAGGAGAAGAAGGCAGAAGTAGCAGCTCTGACAGCAAATCCATACTCTTCTCTCCCAGTAGTAACAGAAACTCCAACTGGCTCGATTTCTTCTTCCCAGGCAGCAGTAGCAGCAGAGATAGTGGGCTCGATTCGTCCTTCCCAAGCAGCAGCAGCACCAGCAGCCAATTTGAGCGACCCTCTTCCAGCAGAAGCTCATGTACAGGAGTGAAATCGCTGATTTCGGAATATTATTTCTAATATGTTGTATTTTTAAGCTCTCAAATGTGTAAAGCGTGAGCTATGGGACAACTGTTCATTTTCTTTTGTTAAATATTTTTGTAAAAGAAGTAGTCAGATTTTTGGTCTATTATAGCAAAAATTCCTGTAGGTGACAAGTGGGAGAGGCCAGGTGGTAGCCCAAAGGGCAATTCTGTAATTATAAATAGAAGTTAGGAAGGATTATAGAGGACTTTTGGAAGGGAATGAATTTTCAGACTTGTACGAGCTATCTTGTGTATGTTCTATGAAAATCGAGTTTTCTAATAAAAGCCTGGAGATGGACGTTTTGCATGGAAATGAAAGATGGATGTGTATTGGACTATTCTGGTGACTTCCATACTGTAATGTGAGATCTTTCTTGTTATCTGAACTATTTCTTTGCAACAAATGATTTTGCTTCTTCCTGTGCATACGATTTTCTCTATTTCGTGAGTAATGAATGTGTTTCATATTAAATCAGGAGCTATCTGCTGATATCTTTATCTTTGCTGTAGAGTTCTCTTTCCGATTTGATGGCTATCTGTTCTTTCTGTAAGATACCTACTACAGCTCATTGTTCATGCCTTTAAATTTGCTCCTTGCAGGGATCATTAGATTTATTTCAGTTTGTTTTACACTTAGATCTGTTTCTTTCATCCTTTCCATCTAGTTTAGATAATTTTGCTTCTCTCTTTGATGAGTAATAAAATGTGTCATTTACAATTAGAAGCTATCTTCTAAGATCTTTCACCTTGCTGTAGATTTCTCTTTAAGAATCAATGGGTATCTGTTCTTTCTTTAATATGTCTCCTACAGCTCATTGCTCACGCTTTGAATAGGTTCCTTGCAAGGATAGTTAGATGTATTTCAGCTTTAGACTTAGATCTGTTTTCTTAGTCTTGCATCTAGATTAAATATAAACTAGGCACTTGCATATCATTAGAAAACATAAAACTCAAAAGAAAGGTGGATCGGGCCATAACCGGTACAATCGGAATTAAACTCCAAACCCACGGTTGCCGGAACCGCTAACCAGACGGATTCCCTATACCAAACGGGAGATAATCTAATTGGGATCATCTCTCGGGGAGAATCCCTTTCTGATTGATGCTACAATATCCGAGGCATCAACAGTTTTTGGCGCTAGAAGGAGGGAATGAAAGTGCATGGCTGATAGAGGAAAATCTCCCACTGCCATAGATGACACTGAAAACCCGCTTAAAGAAAGCATTTCAAACAGCCCAGATCTTGAATTATTAAATCAAGAATGCCTCATTTCTGATCCCGAGCCTCAAGAAGCTTTATACGCTGTCCCTTTTATAGAAATAGAGGATTTGAGAAGGCATACGAGATCCTACGTTAGGCAGCTAGGTGGTTTAAACGCTGTAAATTTTCTCCCTAAGAAAACTACCCCTAGAAAAGAGACACAATATACCCGAGATTCGATTCTTGTTCAAAGTTTTGAAGAACTTGTGAATTTGACTTTGGAAGAAATTTCAGACACTCTTAACAAGGAAGATCTTGAAAAATCAGAAAAAATTTTAGACCAAGATAACCCTGAAGAACTTGTCACTCCCAAGAGTACTCCACAGAATTCACCTTACAATTCTCCGCCAGGTTCTCCACATCCAAACATGGTTGTACCTGCTTGGAGAGCAAGGGGAGCGCTGAACCTAGCTGGACCATTCCATAATCTTCCAAAAAACCCTGAAAAGGTCTTGCCTAAGTTCGATCCAGGGAAAGCCATTTCGGCGGAAGACCATCTCAAGAGTTTCTACTTAGCTCTGAACCTTTTGAATGTACAGCATGAAGACGTGGTCTGCAGGCTGTTTCCATATACATTCGAGCCAAAAGTATCATCATGGTACTTTAGCCTACAACCCAGCTCGATCTCTAGCTGGGATGAATTCGAAAAATGTTTTTTAAAGAAATACGGAAACCAAAAGACTGTGGCCACACTTATGAAAGAACTCTTATCCATGAGGATGGAAAAGAAAGAAAAGGTTCAAAATTTCAATCAAAGATTCACAACGCTGTTAAATAACTTCAGTGAAGCTAATAAACCAACAGAGGAATCTCTGATTGAATACTATACAACCGCTCTTGAAGGACCCATAGCAATGTTTGTAAAAAGGTCCAAGAAAACTACCCTGATAGAAAACTTTGAGGAAGCTAGAAAGGTAGAAGAAGAAGCTAATAGCATTGCTAAACATGCCTTAGATGTAGAACCAAAACCAGCAGCTAGCAAAAAACCTTTGCTGCTCACTAGAGGTAAAGAAGAGCCATCTACGGACATGGAAAATGTAGTCAAGATGATGTAGAAATTATCTAATAAAATTGTAGATCTCGAGAAAGACAAGGCTGCTAGCACATCTAGGAAACCTTTCAAGCCATTTTATAAAAGAAGGGAAGACGGTGACCAAACTCATCCACCAATGAATACTGCCCCTGTCTTAAACTTGAACGAAATCGGGATGAAAAATTTCTGCACTTTTCATCAAGAACCACATTCGGAAAAGAGCTGCCCGCAATGGATTAATTCCATGAGCTTAGTCATGAACCAAATGCTAGATTCACATATCCCAGACCAAGATGATTCTCCAGAGGAGTCGAGCCCTGAGTTAGAGGAACCAACCCCGGACACTACTATGGTGTTATGGGATTGGGTACCTATGACAGAATCGGCAGGAGAGAATCCCATAGAAAACTCTCCCTCTACCGTAAACGTTTCTACTCGCAGCAAAGGCCCAATTGCCGATCCTGTGCCAAGCGCAGCTCCTCATAAGCCTAAAGTTTCAAAAGAGCCGCCTCAGAGGCATATAACAATTATCCCGCCATAGCCCAAAGTTAGCCAAACAGCGACCAAGTAGCCAAACGCTGACACTATAGTTCAGCCACCTAAGGTCACAACAAGTAAAATAGATCAGCCAGCTTGAGTTGGGAACGAATCTAACATAGGATACAATATTATCGAAGATATCAAGAAGGTCAAATCGAATGTGTCAATATTTGACATGTGCAGCCTACCCCATCAACGAGACAAATTACTGCATGTTCTACAACCCCAAACCAGCACTCCATTAACGGATTCTCAAGACAATCCCGAAATTAATGAGGCTAGCATCGGTGGGAAATCTAAATCTCAAACATTGCCATTCCTATTGACCTTTGAAATTTTTAATCACAATGTTCACAACTGTTTGGTAGATTCTGGAGCATCCTCAAACGTTATGCCACTGTCAATTTGTAAAAAGATTAACGGGCAGCCTATGCCATCTCCATCCCAAATTATCCAATTAGATAGGACTGCTGTCAAAGTAATTGGGGAGATGAAAGACATTCTCATTAGACTGTCAGCTGACCCTAGAGTCTATCAATTCATTGACATAATGGTGGTCGATATTCCTGAAGCCTATGGGATGATTTTAAGTAGGGATTGGTCTACCAAGCTGAGTGGCTACTTTGCTACGGATTGGTCCCACCTATTGCTGCCTTATCAGAACAGGCAGAATCAGATTAAAGTCCTTAGGGAACCTCACATGAAGCAAAACGTAACTCAGTTAGAAGAAAAAAATGAGGCTGTAGCTTTCTCATCCTCGGTTCTGGGGAATTATTTCTTAGAAATGGATCCGGGTAATTATCAGTCTAAAGCCATTAGCCATGAATCAGATAAACAGTCCGTTCTCCTTCATTTCTCTCGGACTGATGATGTTGATTGTAACATAGTCAATTTAGTTACTAACATAGATCACAGAGATACTAACGTAGTTGAATCTAAAGATATTTTTTGGACATTATACTTTGATGGTTCTAAAACTCTGGAAGGATACGGAGCCGGTTGTGTTCTAATGGATCCAAAAAGAAACAAGTATTTTTTGTCTTGTAGACTAGAATTCGATTGTACTAACAACACCGCTGAATATGAAGCTTTGGTACATGGATTAAAGAAGGCCATTGGCTTAAATGTTAAGTACCTGAAGGTCTTTGGTGACTCCGAGATAGTTGTAAGACAGGTAAGGGACACTATTCATTGTCTCTCACCTCACTTGAAGGGTTATCAGGCTGAGGTATGGGATTTAATTTGGCATTTTGAGGTATGGAGAATCCCTTTCTGATTGATGCTACGATATCTGAGGCATCAACATATTGGTAGGTTATTTTTTCTCTAAAACATAATGCATATGTTTGTGTTGGTCCACTGGTTTGTTATGTCAAGTGTCAATTTATGAGGAAACAAATATGTAGAGGCGTAGGCAACATACAAATCTTATGCAGGGCTATTTTTCCAAAATTTTAAAAGTTAATTTTATATTTTTTTTAAATTACGAAAGTCAGTGAATCCTTAAAACGACATGGTCGAGTGTTGGTCCACCATATCATGGTCTGAACATAATAATAATTTTTTTTAGCTTGTAGGTATTCTTGTACTCTTGTGCGAGTTATTTTCCGTTCTCGAAATAGGTAAGCCAATCAAAAGTTATAGGTGTTGACTCAAACCCAGTCGACAGAGGTTCCACTCACTGTTGACACCCAAACCACGGCGATCTCCCTGAGCACTGGCCCCGACAGGGTTTACCCCATCCAACAACACCTGCAGAGCATATGAGGTCTCACCCGAGATGTTCAAGGGAGTGTTGACAGAACTATGTTTCCGCCGAATGAAGGAGGATGTTTGCGGCTCAATTACTTAACTTATTGCAGCATTTCAAAAATAGATATATGTATTTAACCCAGACATCATTTGTATTCATAGCATCATTCACCATTCATCATCGCAACAAATATAACAGTAAAGCATTAATTGCAGCAAGAAAACATAGCATCATTCATATATCGTAATATGCATTACCACAGATGAACAAAAGAGACAGTGATTCCACAAAATAGCTTTGTCATATCATATTAACTCTACAAAACCCAGCTACAATATCTCTGCAAAATACATATCTTGGTATCTCTCGTTCTCAGATATACAATCAAAAGATGCATGATCCAAGATGATTCAACAGATACAACTCTATGACTCTATATAGGCTTCTGACTTTACATTGCTTGTCCACTTACTAACAACTTCATAACAGACACTTCGAGCAAATGACCCAAAATCTAACTGACATGGTCCAAATGATCCAAAAACCCCCATATATACTATGAATATTGCTATGTCCAAATGACCGCTAAAGAAATTCCTATGAATATACTATATGTAAAATTTCAATTTTTTTATTTTGTATCTGAGATTGATGTAATATATATAATTTTTTCATATAATGGTGAATTATATTTTATTTCAATAATATAGATAATGTATGTGATAAATAGGTGTTCATTTCTATTTGAATTATTTTGGCACAATGTATATAATTAAAAAAAATATGTTAATCTTATTATTTATCTCTGTTAAAGAAAAATCATTTACTATTTTCACAACACAACAATTTTTAGCCTTCAAATTCAAAATCTAGAAATTTGTAGAGAAAATAAAGCTTTGGCATGCAATTCTGTCAAAATTGCTCAAAGGGGAGTTTTTGTGAATTATATGTATCTACATTGTTTAGAAAGTGTGGAACATGGGCCTTGTAAAACATGTTTTGGATTCCATGCGCCATGCTACTATGCAGTAAGTCTGTATCGCGGCCATGACAAAACCCAAGATTGCAGCCATCCGAGCTAAGAACTTCCAGCTCGACAGGTAGTCAAAAAGTCCAAAAGCCTTGTTTTTCATTTTGTTCTTCCAATAGTTTTTTTTTAACCATTGCTGGAGCGTGCTCGTGGTCTCGAGATGAAGAGCAATGTCGCTGACTCTGTGGAATGGCTGTCGCACGTCGTTCCACACCTTGATAGTGCACTCATCCGATAAGCTGACAATACCTCGAGAAATCACACGTTGATCCACAAGTATGCGAACGTCGTCATGAGACTAGATGAGAATGCCCATCAGGGCAACGTATTCTGTCACATAGTTAGGATGGAAGACGTCGTTGAACTCCAATTCCAGCAGGTTCTTCAGAAAGACTTCAGTGCTTATACCCCTTACAATGATCGGCGGAAGATAGATCGTGGCGGTGTCTTTGTCCAGTCGGATGCAATCGGGCACCTTGGAGAACGTTCGGAATTTAATTCCAGCCCTGGCCAACTCTCCCGCACTCATTCCGTTTGGAAACAGATATTCGATTTGTGGAATAGTGGGGATAAAAGAATGGATCCATTTAAGAAGCTCTTTGACAATGTTGTTAAACGTTTCCAATAGTGTCCCCTGCAATCGCCTCACTGCTACACCAAAGGGATAGTTATGACAAAACTTTAAGATGAAATCTGCTTTTGTCTTAATATATATATTTTATTTTTAAATTTTTTTCAAATGTATTAATCAAGACAAAAAGGTAAAAAGGGTTTCCTCTTTAAGACCAAAAAAATTTCATGACCCTACAAAATTAATAACCATCCCACTGCATTTTGCATTAATCCTCCATCTACCAGCCGCAGAGGCATTATAGACGGAATTTATCAACAACAAGCTCTGTAAATATTTTCTACAGGACAAATTGTTTGCTAAAACTATGCGGGTAGAGGTCCAATACTCTTACCTTTGCTTCTGCTTTACCAAGCGAAACGCAATAACTAAGCAGTAATCTAATCGAGGGTTATATACAGCAAGCTCTGTAAATATTTTCTACAGGACAAATTGTTTGTTGAAACTCTGTAGGTAGAGGTCAGATACTCTTACCTTTGCTTATGTTTTACCAGGTGAAACGCAATAACTGAGCAGTAATCTACTCAGGGGTTATATAGGCTAGGGTTGTCTCTGTTTAATGTTGTAAATCATTTTGATTTTGGGTTCTTAGTTCACCAGGAATATTACGTTTATATTAGATAATAATCAATTATTCCCCATGATTTTTGGTTTGCAAGTTGCAGGTAATCATTGGCACTCCTAAAACCCTTGGAAGCTACTAAAACCCTTGGAAGTGACTGCATTCACCTACATTTGACAGATGTTGCAAATACGTAAATACACATCTCCGCTGTTAAGTTTTTCTTTGTTTTTAGGATTGTTTTTTACTTGCTAAGCTTTTTACCGTTGAGTGCTCTAGTTTATGGCATGATCTAGAATCCGTTTTTGGGTATTTTTCCATATCAGAGCTTTTATAGAAGTTCCATGGAGAAATTGCAAATGTTTTTTTGTTTTGGGTCTTATAGATTGTGCCCTGGCCGTTTCAGGGGTTTCAAATTTTAGGGTTTTTTTTGCTCCACCCGTGTTCAAATCTCTGGAGGCGTCACCCATACGCCCGTAGTGTAGGAGGATACAAGCAAGCTGAAAGCAAGTCCCATCACCAACACCGGCCTCTGGTGTATTGGTGTTTGAAATGGATTTGCATAAGTCCCACCCATGTTCAAATATCTAGAGGAGTCACCCATAACCCTCTGGGGTTTTGGTGTTTGGAATCGATTTGCACAAGTCCCACCCATGTTCTCGCTCGACATTTCCAGTCCGCCCTTAACTTGGTATAGCCTTGTGACTCAGCTACTATATACGTTTAGGATTTTCAATAAAGAAAAAGATCCTACCTGAACCAACCTCACCGGAGCCTGTTTCATCAAAGCCTCAATTTCACCGAAGCCTGTTTCATCAAAGCCTACCTGACTGAAGGTCCTCCAGTTCCCAAATCCTCGTTCTTCCCTTCGCCTTCACATCATGCCTTCTATTACCCTAAATCCACCGACTAAATAAGAAGAGGGTAGCCACTTTGTGGCTTCTAATCACTTCTCTTTTTTTCGAACTCTGACCCATTGCCATAGTTACAACCTTTATAAGGTCATCCCTTCTCTCTTTTCAGAACTTAGAGTCTGGTCACTTATAGACATTATTATTAAATATTAGATTTTTAAATTAATATTGTCTTACCTTGAAGGCATTTGCTTCATGCCAACCATGAAGGCTATAAGCTATGAGATCTAAACAACTTATATTCTAATCAACTTATACTGGTTGATATGATTGGCTTGCAATGCTCTAGGCAATCTCCAGGGTCGAAAACCATTTCATACCTGCAAAACCTGTACTAGGTTGAAAAGCGTTACTGCAGATCTACAACCTTCTAAATCCAATTTTCATAGAAAATGCATTTAGTAGAGGTGGATGGTCAATGGGAGTGACTAATAATAAAATTTCTCTCTAATCAGCTTATACTGAATGCACTTATGTTGATGCCACCGATGAAGGTTAAGCCATGCAAGCTCAGGATTTGATGATGACTTGTAGACAAATTTAAATTAAATTAACTCTACGTATACATATTAAATTAATGTTGGGGCCTACATTGAAGTCACTTACCGATAAATGCTAAACTACGAGAGCCGAGGACTTGATATTCTTACTAGTTTTCTTTTATATATGTTTTTTGTTTGCTTGTTTTCTTAATTAGATAATATTAGTTTTACTTTAAAAATGGGCTTCCATGAGTGACATCTTACATGCAGTTATGTCTTTCAATAGTTTTATGTCTGATTTCTCAATGGGGCAAAATAATCTATTTGGGCATTAATAGAACTGAGGCATCATCTTTCAATCGTCTTATTTGTATATAGTAAATTATAGTAAACCCAAAGAAAAACTTAACAACTGAGAAGTTTGAGACATACTTGTTATTTCTATAAAGAGCTGCTAACTCTTGGATTTGTTGAACTGGACATGGATGGCCCAGATCTTATGCCAAGGCCGCAAACTACCATGATTCACACCCAGCAGTTAAATCAATGAAGAATTATTATTGTTTCTACCTCAGATCTGGGAGCGTTTAATGTATTAATATATGTTTGTATTTTTATAGTTAATTTAACATATATGAAATAGTTTCATTTTGTATATATATATATATATATTATATATATCAAATTATATTATATAATTTAATGTTTTCAATAATTTATATAAATAAGTATTTATATATTTAAATTTGGGGTGAAGTGTTGAATGTTTGTAGCTGCACATATGAAACCAACACTACTTGGGATAAATAGGTGAGTGGTCCAATCCCTCGGTTTTGCTTATTTACTTATGTGCAAGTAAATATATTAACCCACTATATTCAATGTGTAAAATGCATTACACAGACTAGCGTTCAATAAATTACCTCACAGTGCAACTAAAGGTATGGCAAGTACCTGTACTAAATAATTCAAGTTGCATTTTTTTATCCATATATATTTTTATATTTAAACGTAAAATTGATGTCCATCAACATCGCTATTGTAGAATGTATTTCACTTTATCAAATTTTGTTTTGGTTCTATGCTTTGTGTTTCATAGTTACAACCTGTAAATTTTATCAAATTGTCACTAAGTAATTGATATTTGTATAAACATTAAAGACTTCAACTTTTTAGTACACTCTGTGTAATAGGAATACAGTCTTCATTGTGACACTGTAAGAGTATAGTTAATAATATTGACATCTTGCAAAAACCATCCTTCCTATTGGATAATTTAAATGCAAGAGTGTTCACCTTTTGCATTTAAAAGATTTAATAAAACAGTAATTTGACATTTAGATTTTTAAAGGTCCATTTCCACAAATCTGAGATTCAATAATCTATTTGCTTTTACTACTGAGATTCACGAAACACCTTCAATGAAATCTCTCTCATGACATAAACAAAGACTCTCTGAAATCCAAAACAGGGTTTCACATTACAGAAGGTATGGTCAGACCCTTACACGTTATAGGCGGACCTATTTTATATAATGCAATGCCATTATGGTAAGTTCCTCCAAGGTCTTACCTGAGCTCTGCGATGGAAAGCTTATCTCAACCCTATCATTTCCACCCAGTAAGTGAGTCGAGTAAGGAGAGGTATGCGTTAGGTAGGGTGGGTGAAATACTTCATGTCAAGTCATCAGGCAAACATAATTACAACACATGTAATGAGACAAACAATTTACATTGAATATATCTCCGCATGAAGTAAGAGCTTAGCCTGAAATATCAATTTTTCTAAAGAAAGGTCTTCTACCAACGGAAATCTTGTGCAAGTCAACCCCAATCTGGAGCAGTCACATCCTGTGCTAGCCCTATATTTATTCCCACAAGGGTTGAGCCTTACCTCAACAGAGCTAGCTCTTTGACCTTTCCTAAAGAAAAAAAATTCATATAAAAATAAATGAAATATATTCCATATTAAGGAATAACACAATTCTTTGATATATAGTGACTCAATGCACGTAAAGATTGTGGTTTTTATCGTATGTTGAAATAAATAAATAAAAATGTTTTTCTTTTTTAAATTCTTACTAAATTTTAAAGCAAAAATATGAATTCCTCTTTTCTATAAAAACAAAATACTATTATAATATATTTAAACAATTATAAAATCTCTTAAACACCAAAATAATATATCATTATTACGACAAATAAATAAATAAATTCAAAACAAAATATATTTATTTTATATGATTTATACACATATACCTCGCAATATATGCACATACAATAAATATACACATACATTTATTCCCACAAGGGTGAGCCTTACCTCAACAGAGCTAGCTCTTTGACCTTTCATAAAGAAAAAAATTTATATAAAAATAAATGTAATATATTCCATATTAAGGAATAAGACAATTTCTATTACATGTGTAAAAATGATCTTACAAATTTGAATTTAGATTACAGAAACAAATGCTTGTTGTATTAAGAAAAAAGTTTTATATTTAATTTTTTAAAAATAAAATTATTTGAATTTTAGTATTTTTACACTAATATGTTTATATATTAGAATTTAGGGTGGATTACTATCTATGTTTTTTTTTTTATGTTTTTTCTAAATTGAAGAAGAATGGATAACTCTTATCTCATGCATACATGGATCACAAGTAGTGACCTAAGTCACAAGTTGTTTTGAACAACAACTCAAATCCGTCGATCTCTGCCTCTCGGCTCTCACTTGGTCATCGGTCCTCACTCTCGTGACCTGTATTCTAGTGGCATTATTTACCCTTGCAGGATACGTCATCGTTTTATCCATGCACGGTCAATCGTGAATCAGGACTCCTACACAGTCAGTTGCTCAAGTCTCTTCCTCGACCCTCACTGCTCAATCACGACTCACAGTGACACCGATTGAGGACTTGTGAGTAGGACTCGGGCTCCTGGTGAGTCACGACTCGTGACTTGCAGTTACAGGCCCTCAAATATTTGACACCGGTACGAGGAATTTAGAACAGACTGAACAGTGAAGTTGGTCGCCTGCGTTGAAGCCTGAAGTTGGGACTCGACCCTCGAGAGATTATGGCTTCAACCATAACTTACAGACTATAACATACAATGTTTAAGTTTTGAAAAATCTCGGTTATGTTTTAAGTTATGTAAATGCATTGTGAACATCCTGTGTTAAATTCCAAAGTTTAAAAATTATGTTTTCAGATTATAATTTATTGTTTATTTATTATTAATGATGGTTTAATTTAATACTAATAATAATATTATTAATCATAGTTTTATTATTCTAGAATTCATTGTTTATTTATTATTAATCATGGTTTAGGTAAAATGTATTATTTTATAGTATATTTCATCTTAAATTTAATATATATATATATAATTAAAGTCGAATCTCAACCCATCCAAAAATTTGAATTTGAATCGAATCAAATAGTTGCCGTACTAGAATTCGAATTCGAACCATGTGACATAGGTAGTGATATACAATCCATTTAACTAAGGACTATAACACATACTTGATGCATAGACAACAAATGATTACAACTAAGTATGGGGAACAAGTAACAGATAGCTTGTTCATGGCACTTAGCTTGTAACCTATCGGTGTTCACCGACTGAGGTTGCATATTCCCAAGTAGATTGAATGCTTACATAAGTTTGAGAGAGAGTGCACGAAACTTGCATATGTCTACCGCCACCATCAAATTAAATTTGGTATAGTAAGTATTTATAAATAATTATTTAAAGGGAAAAATCACCAATGCAAGTATTTTATAAAAAGATGACCTTTTAAAAATAAAAATAAAAATCATAAATGTATGAATGAATTTCTAAAAATCCTATTCTCTTTAGAATCCTAAAAAGAAGATATGATTTACCATCCTTAAAAAAAAGGGTTTGTTTTAGAATCCTATAAAAAACCATGCTTTAAGATTCAAAAAAGAGCCATGCTAGAAAGATTTAAAGTTTTAAAAATCCTAAAAAGCTTTAAAACCACTAAAAGCATAAAATGCTTTAAAGCTTAAAATCAAGAAATATTTATTTAAAATAAACTTCATATATGGGAAAAGGAGGTTTTATGTAAGAGGAACAAATATACATTTTTGGGGGATTACTTGAGAGGGTTTAGTAGTCAAGGGAGTCAAGCCCTCGTTTTATTTTTTTTGTTTGAGTATAGGTGGCCTCTCTCAAGAGAGTGGATGCCTTTGCTTGCTTTCGGTATGATTTCCTTATCGTGTTTCTTAGTATCTTGTAAATAAAGGGAGAGCTCAACATTATTGATATGATGATTTTTATTTTTTATTGAACTCTCTCTCTCTCTGCAAAAGAAGGCGCAACCCATGAGAGGGTTAGCTTCCAAATAGTTTGACTTTATTATGATAACAAGTTTTAAATTTTAAATTTTCTTTCAAGAAGGCGTATAGCCCAAGAGAGGGTGTAACCTTTAGATAGCCAGTTTTTGTTTGCAAGCAATGATATAAATTACACAAGCTCAATGCGTGAGCTGTGTGGGAAGGGTGTAATTCCTTCCATTCTGTTTTTTATTCTTTGTTCCATGCCAGAGTGGAGGAAGAGGGCTTAAGCCGTTCTTTTCTGTCTTTTATTCTTTGGTTCACACTAGAGTGGAGGAAGAGGGCTTAAGCCGTTCTTTTCTATCTTTTCTTCTTTGGTTCACGCTAGAGTGGAGGAAGAGGGTGTAAGCCCTTTCTTTCTGTCTTTTATTCTTTGGTTCACGCCAGAGTGGAGGAAGATGGCATAATCCCTTCCTTTATGTCTTTTATTCTTTGGTTCACACTAGAGTGGAGGAAGAGGGTGCAAGCCCTTCCTTTTTGTCTTTATTTTTTGATTCGTGCTAGAGTGGAGGAAGAGGGCATAAGCCCTTCCTTTATGTCTTTTATTCTTTGGTTCATGCCAGAGTGGAGGAAGACGTCATAAGCCCTTCCTTTTTGTATTTAATTTTTTGGTTCACACCAAAGTGGAGGAAGAGGGCATAAGCCCTTCCTTTCTGTATTTTATTCTTTGTTTCATGCTAGAGAGGAGGAAGAGGTCATAAGCCCTTCATTTCTGTATTTCATTCTTTGGTTCATGCCAGAGTGGAGAAAGAGGGTGTAAGCCCTTCCTTTCTGTCTTTTATTCTTTGGTTCATGCGAGAGTCGAGGAAGAGGTCATAAGCCCTTCCTTTTTGTCTTTTATTCTTTGGTTCATGCCAGAGTGGAGGAAAAGGGCATAAGCTCTTCCTTTTTGTCTTTTATTATTTGGTTCATGCCATAGCAGAGGAAGAGGTCATAATCCCTTCCTTTCTGTCTTTTATTCTTTGGTTCATGCCAGAGTGGCGGGAAAAGGCATAAGCCCCCTTCCTTTCTATCTTTTATTCTTTGGTTCATACCAGAGTGGACGAAGAGGGCATAAGCCTTTCCTTTCTATCTTTTATTCTTTGGTTCATGCCAGAGTGGAGGAAGACGGTGTAAGCCCTTCCTTTATGTATTTCATTATGTTGGTTCATGCTGAATAGGAGAGAGAGTGCAAACCCATCTCTTTGGCCCTTTTTTCTTCTTGTTTACATCGAGTGCAGAATAATCCTGTGAAGGCACAACCTAGGCTTGGATGAATGCTTTCTCTAATGTGTTAACAATATTTTGTTTAAGGATAGATTTATCCTGTGGAGGGAGGGCGCAACTCCTCGCTAAGTTTGTTGTTTTATTTATTATATTTTGATGCTTTTTAGTTAAAGAACAAGACATAGGGTGCAACCATGGGGGGGACACAGTCCCAAGTATGAACCATGGTTGTTTTTATTGACAGTTTGGATTAAGTAATGAATGAACTAAGTCTAGTGGTGACTTCGGCCTTGCTCAACTCGTTGAACATGGCGACACATATTCGACATACTATCACCACCAAACTGGCAAGGATGTCTGGCTACTGGTCGGTGCCTGAGTGCGGATAATACACCATGAAGTCCATTACAGAGTGTAGGGTTTTAAGTTTAGGGGTCGTTGTCTTGGAGGAAACTAGTGGCAAGTGGGTAAATATCACCACCAAGCTGGCATAGAGGCTTGGCTATTAGGTACTTAAGTGTAGATACATCGTGAAGGCCATTACAGAGTGCAGGGTTTTAATTTTAGGGTTCGTTGTCTTGGAGGCGACTAGTGGCAGGCGGATTATGAAGCGGAATCCACAAGTAGAAGAGGAGAATTTCATAGATTTGATATTGGGTATTTACAGGAAGTGAAGAGTTTTGAGGCTAAATATCCCAGATATAATAGGACTAACATTATGGGGTCTTAGGAGACCATCCAACAAACTAAACATGGCAATGTAGTATAGATAAGGGATGCTGGAAACAATGGATTCCAATGCTTAGTGGTAAATCTGCACTTGTATGGTAGTAGAGAAAAAGTCGATGGTGGCAGAAAGTCCCTCAATGCTGGAAAAGGGGAGACGGCTTACAGAAGAACCGAAAACATAAGTGGTGAAGGGGATGGGGATTATCCCCATTTCTCCTAAAATGAAGAGGTTCCATGGCATCTCTGAGATTTCCCACATGGAAGCCATTATAAATATCTACCAATACATCAAAGCTAACAATATCCAAGTTCATTTCACTTATTTTTCCTATCAATGTTCTATTTTGCTTCATTCAACATACATTGTTTATGGTTTTAGTGTTCCATCTGTATATTAATCTAATCATTGGTAGATTTGACGGTGTGGGGTTTGAGGTGATCATCTAGTAAACTAAAATTGGCGATGTCTTACAGAGCCAACATATTTTACTATTCCAATACTTTTTCCTGAAGGATTCAAAGGATGTGAAACATGTTTAGTTTCCTTCCCAACAATAGGGTCTCATATCAAGATTATGTGCATTTTTTCCACTCTTTTCAATCCTTTGCCCAAAAACCTATCATCTAGTAGCACCTTTTCTAGATATTTACCCAATGTCTCTCTCTTTAGAACACAAGTGGAGAGGTAAAGAGAGAAGGTGTCCTTGCTTAAGGCCTCTTGAGGCTTTATACAAAAGGGTTTAGCTTCCATTTACTAGGGGTATATTCAAATTGGTGTTATTCTTAATGAGAGATAGTTTTCAGGAATATATTTTCAATGACCAATGTCAAACAATTTTACATCATTGAGGTTAGTTACTTACTTTGCATTGGCATTTCATTTGATGGTGGAACTTTAGTGCAATCTTTTTGTAAAATGCAGAAAGCAAATGTTGATATGTTTTGGTCTTTTTCTTTAGATAAATCTAATGTGTAAAGAAATTTTGGGAAGTGGGTTGCAGAAGGATACACCCTGCAAATGAAGAAGGAAATTCTGGTTAAGTTTCAACTTTCTTAGTTTATTTCAGTCCAAGGAATCAACACATAATCAAATAGTCAATGCTATGCAAATGTTGATTCTTCCGATGTTGGATTATGCCTTTCAAAATGGTAAAACTTGGGATATTACTGAGTCCTATAGATCATAAAAACTATTGTAGAGAAGTTGCTTAATCCATCTGGAAAGATATCGAGTTTAAGTTATTTGTTTTGAAACTTTGTTCCTTGCTTTTGACTCTCCAATTGTATATTTGACAGTTTCATTTCTCACGATTGTTAAGATTGATATTTTGATTCTATGTGATGTTTTGATTAAGCGTGTTTTTAAAATCCCTTTGAAGAAACTTTGATGTCAAATTATTTTACTCTACTGGTAAGCATAGTTTACGATGAGCCGTTAAGGATAGAGATTTTGTAGCTATCAACAATTTTGTTGAAGTGTCTTTTGAATGATCTTGTGGATCATAGAGAAAAACTTTTCAAATTTGGGCAGAGCCATCTCGAGGAAGATGAAAGTATCCACAAGCAATGGGCCTTTGTTAATGTTTGCCAATTTCTTGTGGCTTATAATGTTCCTCTTACATTAATACTCGAGGTATAGCATATAATCTACAAAATGATTTTCATTTTTCAATTAAATTGGTTGACTTTATAAGTGTCATGGAAGCTCTTTGCTTTTACTTTTCCTATAGCAAGAATTGTAAATTAGCTCCACTTGTTAATTAGAGTAGGTCGTTAATCTCTGGTCTTTTAGTGAATTGTGAGTGGAACTAGCGAACCCAAGAAGAAAGAATGTGATGATAAATGAATGATCAAATGAGAGTAAGTGACCTCTCATATATGCTCCTCTAAGTTGAACTCTTCATTTTCCACGACGACCTTTACTTTGAAGAATTCACATCCAACTTGGCACACTTGTAGACTTCTTTTGGGAATCACATCTTGTCTTGGTCTTAAGAAAGGTCTTCCTTGAGCCACCTACTCAAGGGAATCATGTACACATGAGCTACCCTACTCATGTACCATCCATACGTCAACATGGGCTAACTCCCCATGGACAAGGCATCACGTCAACATGGGATAACTCCCCATGGACAAGGCATCACATCAACATGGGCTAACTCTACATGGACAAGTCATCATGACAACCAATTATGGTAATCTATGGTATGTGAGCTCCCATACCAAATTGGACGTGGCTTAATCAACGAGGGATAGATAGTCCCTTAGGAAAGTACATCACGCCAAGATTAGGTGATGGTCACCTCAAACAATGTGATAGTGTCACATGTCTACTCAACTCAGTCCTACACAATGAAGAGGACAATCATATATCCTCACAACATAGTCCTACACAATGAGGATGATAACCATATGTCAACTCAACTCAATCCTACACGATGAGGAGGACAATCACAGTTCCATTCAACTTAGTCCTACATGATGAGGAGGGAAATAACAAAGTAGTTAGCAATTCCCTCGTCTCAGGAGAGCTCCTCTACTCTCCCCATCTTAGGGAGAATATATCAAGCTCCTCTATTATCCCCATCTCCTGAAGAATATCTCTCTGATGTTGCAACATCAACAATTATTGTATCACAGTCTACAGATTGACTCTTGCACGTTGTAAATGCCATTCTTGACTTGAACTTGAACATGTTCCTTTCAAATTGTCAGATATTATTGGTTAAACAATGAAAATGATTCAAGTCCCAATCTTCTTCACCCAGATGCTTCTTCTTTTATCTTAATGCCTATATGCTTGTTTTGCAACACTAATGTGAAAATTCAACAACTCAATTATTTTTATGGTTATGATGGTGACTTGTTCTGTGACATTGAATTTTTTTCATTTAGTTTGATGATTTTTTATATATTTCAAACCTTATATTTATGTAATAATTTTTTTCATTACAGCTTCCTGCAAAGAAAAAGTAGTTGGATTTGAGAAACTGCCTTGGATGTACTAAACAACCTGGTTGGTGATCCAGGTAGGATCAAACATTGCATTCTAAACTTGGGTATGAGTTTTATTAGATTCCTGTCACTAATTTCCAGATTTTTTTATCATTCCAATTCTAAGGGAAGCAAGATTTAATAATTTCTCTTATGCCTTTCAATTTATCTTGTTCCCATGGAAGGGTATAACTTGAGCATTTTGTAGAGTTATGGGGATGCCAACCATATTATTTTTCTTCACCTCGATGGAAAACATCAAGTAGTCAATTATTTTTCTCATGAATATGTCATTCATTGGGCATTAGTAAAATTATCTTATCTTATCTTATCTTAGATCAATGATAAATATCTTATAACAAAAAACCCAAAAAGTTGGATATTAGGTTTCTGACATGATCTCATCCTTAGAAATTTCTCTATCTACTACTTTGGTCAAGCATTTATGCAACAAATAGAACCCTATGTCGACTAATTCTATGCAAAATCCATTGAAAAATCATTTTCCTTTTAATGTACACCTTGTCATTTCTTTTTTTTCCTCTTTGCCACTGAATTTTGTTATGAAGAATAGGTTGTATTATAGTTTCCTTATAACTCCATGTGTTACAAAACCTATAAAAATTCACCACCTCTATATGTTTTAAGCCACTACATTCTGTTATGAAGAATAGGCTGTAGTTTAGTTTCCTTATAAGTCCATGTGTCTTACAAAACTGATAAAAATTCAGCACCTCGGTCTGTTTTAGGGACCCTTGACTTCCTAGGACATTAGCTCTCCACTTTTGTATTGAATTCTTTAAAGAAGGAAGGTGTATCTAATTTATTATCTAAGAAATAAATCCATTTTTTTTTCTAGAAAAGTCATCATTGATTGTCGTTAAATACTATGCATTGTCCATCCCCTGTTTTGGCATTGATTGACATTGGAAATTGTTAACAAGATCCAACAAGCTTTCCACTCTCCATTCTTTTCCTATTATGAATTGTTGACTATGTTGTTTTCCCACAATACATCCTTTACATACTACATTGTCTAGCTTAGTCCAAGGTAGCTCTTTAACAATCTGCTTCCTGTGAAAAATGAAAAAGTTAAAACTATGAAAAAATTAAATAACCATAGCTCTCATGCCATATCCAACTGTCTATTTTCCCATTGCCACCAGTGATTCTAATACATGAAAAATTGCATCCAATTTGTATAATCCATTTTTTTCCACCACATTTACAACAAATTCATTATTGGCTTTATCACAAATCTTGCATTCTCTCCCATTAAATATTATTAAATTTTTTTCTTAGTAACTTCATGTTTAGAGTTCAATTATTTCTTGACAGTATACATACCATACATCTTTTAATCTTCTAACCTAGTTGTTTGGCACTCTTAGATCAATGCTACTCTTTCCTTTGACCTCATACATAGCATCATCTATATTTGATATGGAGTCTCTGTCATTGGATAACATTTCCAATCCACTAGTGGTTTGTATCCCATGATATGCTTTGTGGCCCCCAAATCACCAAACATAATTTGTATTTGACTAATTGTTTGTGAAACAAAATACAAGAAGTCAAGTTTGTAGCTAACTCAAGTTTTCAATTTGTAGCGTCCATTACAACTTCTATACTTTCTCAAGGGAATTGTTACATGTAATGAGTTCTATCTATTAAATATACATTTTGATTGAAGGAAACATTTTATACATACCAACATTAGGGCCTTCAATTTAACAATTTTCTACAAGATATGTTTGATTTCTCCCATCTCTAATCTCAACACACAATTCAAAGGCACATGCAAGCTGCATTGGTGCATGAATCTATTGTATGGTTGAGGTCATGTAGCTATCTCAATTATACTGCATTGTAATAGAATTATTTCAACTTCATTTTGACATATAGAAGATTTGTGTTTAGATTTATTGGAAATTATTTTATGTATTGGGTCATATGCAATAGGTATAATTATACGTACAATTATGAAGATGATGGTGATATTATTGAAATTGCAAGTGGCTAATTAATTTTTACTGTATCCCACTTGCTGAATTGGACTGACAAGAAGCAATGCAGATTTTTATTCTATAAGTGGAAACATAGTGCTGTAATATATAATTTCATTCCACAAATGTAAACACAGTGTTGTAATATATAAGTACCATTTTGTTTGTTCTCAATTGTTTGACCGGCTAAATGATGATGTTGTTGATAATGTTCCAGCGGCTAATATGATGATCATGGTAATATTAGTATGGGGCAATTCACCAATCATAAAGTCAATGTGACACTAACATAATCATAACAGCAACATTATCACATTCAAAATGATAGATATAAGATAGGAAAAGACATGATGACATAAGTTGATTCAACAAATCTTATGTCTTTTTTCTTCAAGTTATGTCTGAGGTTACATGGGGGCTAGTCCATGACATTTATGTTGATATAGCAATTTTTAATATAAATCTTACAATTAGCAATTACTTCTTAATGTGCAAAATTTATGTTTTATATTGTGAACATGTTGACTTTTTTTATTATCTTATTTTTATCTTTCATAATTCTTTAAAGGGTGTTAGCTCAATGGAAGAGCATCTGTGTTTCAAAACCAGGATGATTGTGGTTCGATTCCACCATGCCCTACAATAAACACATTTAAAATAAATTATTTATTTATTTTTAATATTTTTTTTCATATTGTCTCTAAAGAGACAATAGTTGGGACAAAAGATGTATTATCTCTATACAGACAATATGTCTTTATCCCAGCTATAGTCTCTAGAGAGACAAAATTGAAATTGTCTTTTAAGAGACAATAAGTGACTTGTGTTTTATATTGTCTTTATAATGACAATTTTTTAAGACAATAATTTGAGACGCTCACTTAAAGACAATATTTAAGACAATATACAAGTTTTTTTTTGTCTCAAGTTAAGACAATTTACTCTAAAATTGTCTCAAATATTGTCTTAAAACTCCCCTCTATGTAGTAGTGCCTCCACCTCCTCGAACTTAATGGAATAGTGGGGAGAAAATGGTGGATCCTTTTAAGAATCTCTTTCAGGATGCCGTTAAACATTCGTAATGGTATCCCCATTCACCTCTGGTCCTCTCCGCCGCCAGGTTGGCGCATATCCAGGACTAGCGAAAGGTATTTGTGGACCAACCCATTAAATGTTGCTCCTTTTCCATTGCATCTTCCATTAACATACGTTGATTATTAGACATTTCAGAGTAGTTCTACACCATTGAAACTCAATTTTGAAGGCTTAGAAATTTTTGGAATCTATCATGGGCAAAAGAAAAGTTCCTACTATAATATGTAATTTAAATTATTATGAAGATGTTTCATTTAGCCCAAAGTCATAATATTGTTTATAAGGGCCTTTACTTGAATGTTTTGAGATCAGTGTCCATGGGTGATATTGAAAGAGGGAAGATTAACAAAAAAATTTCAAAAATGGGTTCAATGCACATATTAAAAAAGAGTGAAGCAAATTTCTCTCAACAATATATTAGTTCGTAGTTTCATGGATATTCCAACATCATTATTTTCTGGAAAATGTGACATTATTGAAGCTTCAGTGGTTTTTCTTTATACAACTACCCATTTATTTTAGCAATTTCACATGCCTTATAACATGTTCTTTATCATTTGTTAATACAAATGATGACATGATTATCTGGTAGCAAATTGCTTTCTTCTTGAAAATTTAATAGTTGAACACGGTATAGTGCTTAGCAATGTGAAAATTTGTATGGTCAATCTAAATTGTTTAGATTTTACCATTCAACAGTATTTCGTGTACTGAAACCATTTGACATTTTCAATTATTAGAAGTTTCCCTTGGCTTAAGATTAATATTTTTTCTATCAAGCTATACATGGTTAGGTCTTTCTTTGCTCATGAGAGTCTATATTTGTTATTTAAAAATTCATCCAACTTGATTGGATAATTAAACAAGTCTTGTCTATGGAAAGAAGGGATGTTGATGCATTTTTTTTTGTAATATTGTTTATAAGGGTCGTTATGTTCTTTTGGATGATTATATTTGTTGAACAATGAACTGAAGGCAAATTGGGTTTCTTTAATTTTACAATTGCTTTGGGATTTATGTGCTACAGTCTAAAGATGAAAGGGCTATAGAATCACCTTAAATCCTGTTAGCAATTGTGGAGCATTTAAGTATGATGTTTGTATTAGGATTTCCCTATTGAATATTTTTTATTCAACATAAAATCAATTTTAATTTGTAATTAGTCATGGACTTTTACTATTCATTAGCTATGTAGTTATATTAAGAGGTTAAAAGCTCAAGTGACAAAAGTTAGACTTCATTAATCACATTTTATGTGTATTAGAATTCATTCAAATTATATTTAATCTTTAATCTTGAGGTATGTTGACCAATAAATTGGATTATCATCATACACTATGAGAAAGTGTTTATCTACCAATAATCTCTGCAATTCTTTATTTGTAGCTTTATAAAACTCATTAAAGAAATTCATCCCTTTTGTTCTTAACAATTAAACTATGAGAAAGTGTTTATCTACCAATAATCTCTACAATTCTTTATGTGCGGCTTTATAAAACTCATTAAAGAAATTTATCCCTTATATCCTTAACAATTGTAACCCTACTACCATCCAATTTTGATATTTCTTAAATATACAAGGTAATAAAAATATAAAATTAATTTTTTATTAATTATTTATTATATATTAAAATATTATATATTTTTAATTCTTTTATTAAAATTATGTAATTAAATTTTTGAATAATATTAAAATTATGTAATTAAATTTTTGAATAATATTTATTTAATTATAATTATAGATATTTTGAGAGATGTTTGGAGATAGTTGTACCCTATTTAATTATAATAATCAATCTATCAATTGTACCCTCTACTATCAACAAAAATGCAATATTTTTCTTACGTATGTTTTTAAAATATATTATATCTTCAAACATTTTCTCAATATCATATTACATTCGTTTTTAGAGATGCATACACACTTTACCAAAATGTGTAATACATACAATTGGTGTTATAGATATATTATTATGGAAAAAAATTAATTTTGTAATAATATTATAGAATGAAAGATATATTATTATAAAATAAAATAAGTTTTAAATGGAGGTAGTTATATTTTAGAATTTGAGGTGGATTATCATTTATGTTTTTTTCAATTGAAGACTGATAAGACAAGTGTATGTCCAATTGATTTGATAGTTACAGTTCAAAATTTTAAATAAACAATTATAAAAAAATATATATAAAAAATAATTGATAACTTATGCATGGATAACTAGTAACTTATGTATAAATAACAGATAATGACATATAATCCATTTAACTATATAACTTATTCATAACACTTACTTGTGACCTCTCAGCCACAAGTTAAATAACTGTGACATGCATACAAATATACCTAAATTTTTTTTCAATCCATATCCACGGAGAAATGATATAATTGAAGGCTGAAAAGTCAGACTGAATCCATGTCGATGTTTGGTGCGTCGCCTGGGAAACAAAGCAGCAAACCCCCTAACGTTTGGAGTTGTTACCGTTAGCGGCTACATTGGTGCAAACTACAGTAAGCCTGTATCGCGGTCATGACAAGACCCAAGATTGCAGCCATCGGAGCTAAGAACTTCCAGCTCGACAGGTAGTCAAAAAGTCGAGAAGCCTTGTTTTTCATTGTGTTCTTCCAATAGTTCTTTTTTAACCAATGCCCGAGCTTTTTCATGAGCTCGAGATTAAGAGGAATGTCGCTGCCTCTAAGGAAAGGCTGGCGGACGTCGCTCCACATCTTGACCATGCCCTCATCGGTTAACCTGAAATAACCTCGAGAAATGACATGTCGATCCACAAGTATGCGAACGTCGTCAGGAGACTGGATGAGAGTGCCCATCAGGGCAACGTATTCCGTCACGTAGTTAGGACGGGAGGCGTCGGTGAACTCCAACGCCAGCATGTTCTTCAGATACACTTCAGTGCCTATGTCATTCACAACGATCGGCGGAAGATATAGCGTGGCAGTGTCTTTGTCCAGTCGGATGCAATCGGGAACCTTGGAGAACGGTCGGAATTTAATTCCAGCCCTGGCCAACTCTCCCGCACTCATTCCGTTTGAAAACGGATATTTAATTTCTGGATTAGTCCATTTAAGGTGTTTGACGTTGCCCATTTGCCTCTGGTCCTCTCCGCCGCCAGGTTGCATCTTCAGGACTAGCGAAAGGTATTTGTGGACGCAACCCATTAAATGCTCCTCCCTTCCCATCTCTTCCATTAGCGTACTCTCATTATAAGCCATTAGCATGTTCTCTACCGGGAAACGAGAGAAACCCTTGCAGATTTCCAGCAACAGTTTATTGAATAGATCTTGATCGAATTGAAGTGCTGTATCATACAGTCTATTGAATTCAGCTGTTGTATCAAGCGCTTTTTTGAATTGAGATGTATCAAACAGTAAAGCATTTTTCCCGTTTTTAAAAACTTCTTTCAGCAAAAACAGCGGGATCTGATTCTCCAACTTGCCGATATCGAAAACAATACAGCTAGAATATATGCTACAAAAATTGATCATTTCGTGGTCCATGCTCGGACTGCGGCCACCAAAGCACCGGAAGATTAAGAATTGTAACAGAAAAAATGAATCTGTGGCCATCATGAGAGCGAAGTTATGAGAGTACCCGACTTCTGTACTAGATGGCCAGCGATAGAAACTCTCAATCTCTGGGCGCATCCGTTCGATCATTTCAACTATAGACCTGAAGCTCTCTCGTCCACTATCGGGCATTTTCTGCATGAGCCTTGCCACGGACTTGCCTTTGTACACCTCCGCCATTGAAGTCTTAGGTTCCGTAGAAAGAGAGTCAATATCTTTCTCCAGCTTGGAATGGTGGTAAGGACCAAAAGACATCAACTGCGGAACATACGCCTCTGGTTTCGTCTTCAGCAGAGGCGTCGGCACACGCAGGATCGCGGCCGTGTTTCGTAGAGTATTATTACGATCATCATTAACAATCTCATTAATTTGTGCCGCCATCATTCTATAATCTATACTCTCCTCTACAGATTAACAGATCTGTTTCAGATTGTTCAATACTTATTTCGCTGCGTACATATATAGAGAAATCTCTAAGCTGGTAGGGAAATGCAATGGTATATTATATTATTATTATTATCTTATTAAGCTGCGGTCTATGATAGTTTTTTTGTCATCGGTCTATCTTTATTGACAATTATCTTAACATTTAAAATGAAATTCCTCCCATCTAAAATTATGCGGTAGAGAGTGAATGGATTTAATGTTCATTCAACTTGTTAAATTCATTCTCAGATATTTGTATTTTCTATTAATGTATGGTTTTCTTGATTATAATATGCTAATTAATCTTATTTTGGCATTTAAAATAAAACGTTCATCTTCTAGTCATACTATGGATAATGAGTGGCATTTAATATTAATTTAATCTCTTCAAGTTGTTGATAGGTATATTTTGTAATAATGCATAATTCGAACACAACAATTATCTTTAAATTTAAAATGAATCATTTGATTTTAGCAATTTGATAGCTATATTTTGTAATAATGCATAATGTAAACACAACATTTAAAATGAACCATTTGATTTTAAAGCTATAATATAAATACACTATTAATTGACATTAACATTCAACTACCTTGTTAGACTATTAATTGACATTAACGTTCAACTACCTTGTTAGACTATTAATTGACATTAACGTTCAACTAACTTGTCAAAATCTTAGATAGTTATTTTGAAGTGTTGAATGGTTTTATTGGCTATGAGCTAATTTTAGATAGTTATTTTGAAGTGATGTATGGTTTTACTAGTTATGAGCTAATTTTAGATAGTTATTTTGAAGTGATGTATGGTTTTACTGGTTATGAGCTAATTTTAGATAGTTATTTTGAAGTGATGTATGGTTTTATTGGTTATGAGGTTTTACTGGTTATGAGCTAATTTTAGATAGTTATTTTGGAGGTGATGTATGGTTTTACTGGTTATGAGCTCATCTTATCATAGCATTTAAAATGAAATGTCCAACATCTAAAATCAAATGGTGGACACTAAATGGCATTTGATATTGAGTGAATGTGTCAAAATTGTTGTCGATACCTATAGTTTGTAATAATGTATAGTTATCCTAGTTATAGGTCTAATCTCATTAATAAAATGATTGACATCGAAAATCTAATATCCTCCACAGATTAACAGATCTAGTTCAACTTCTAGATCAACATGAAATAAGCAAGAAGCACTAGTTGTTTTCATATGGTTCAATATTTACTTCGCTGCGTACATACAGAAAGAGATATATCTAAACTGGCAGCGTGTGGGGAAAGCAAATAATCTAAGTCCTTCAAAGAATAATTATAGTACCTGACACTAAAAAAATGTGACCCCTGTTGTGTGGTTTGGACACTGATTCAGAACGAGAAAAGATTCCATTCGCTAGTAACTTGTGACAATATAGCTCAACTACTGATTATAGGCCTGGTAGTGATATAAAGAGAGAGACCCAAAGTGAGAGTGACACTGAAAGTGATGTTGGTAAGAAAAGTGTGAAATCAAAGATACAATCTTTTGCACTTGAGAAGCCTTAATAACTCTAGTTAGTGGTAGGTCATTATTGAATTAATGTTTAGTTTCCCACCTATCTAACATTTTAGATAAATATAAGGAAAATGCAAAGCTAGCTGGTACCTCTTTGAAAACTCTTTATCATGTGAGAAAAAACTATGTCTACATTTCCACATATTATAAATTGCTCTCTTCATTCCTTCTATACTTAAGGAATAGTGGTCATATTATATTGTAGTAGATGATTTTTGAAAGGTTTAATTGCATATTTTTAAATTTTAGTTTATTTTTGTTGAAATTTTTAGTAGTAAAAGTGATCTTATTATCTATCAAAATTAAAATTAATTTCATGCTCTGGTAGTTTTTTAATAGCATATCATGGAATTTGGAGTTTAGCATTTGTGACTCGTGTTACACTATTCCAAGAGAAATTCTCATTAGGTTCACTAAGTTGAATGTTTGTAATGTGAATTGATCCTTAATAGTTACCTTAATTTGAATTGAAGATGGAAATAAACATTATGTTAAGATATTCCTATACTCCATCCTAGTCCTTCTAGCATTTCTGTCATTTTCACTCACAGTGATGCATGCAAAATTAGGGTTTGCATGCATTTTCATGCATCCTAGTCATCAGTACCAGCACCTAGCCCTCAGCAAACTAGCCCCCAAGGCTTCCTTCAGATCAGTTTTAGCTCTCCTAGAGCTTAGTGCGCCCTCCTTTCACCTACTGCATGAGAAGGGCGCATTTCTTCACCTACCAGTCCAGTTTAGTTCAGTTATCTTCAGTTCTTTCCTTGATTTAAGGATTAACTGACTCCTAATTGACCTTATCACTCCGATGGACCTCCAGTGTGACTAGATAGCCTATTCTGACTCCAGTTAGCTCCATCTACACCCTCCACTGTGCCTCCTTCACTACATTAGTGCTTCCATGTGCCAGTTACACCAACCACACTCAGTTAGACGCAGTTTGACTCCCAGTTGACCATTACTTGTGCATTGATGACTTCACTGATGAGAAGGTGGACTCCTAGTTATGCATTGATGACTCTACACTGATTATGGATCTGTGCATGAAGGCTAATTCGAATTACACCTAGTGAATTCGAATCCTCATCCTCAGCATTATATATTTACCAGTTTACTATTCAGATTAATGTAACATGTGGACTCCTTTACTACAAGGTTGAGGAAGGAAATCTAGTGATACTACTCTTGTATGTGGATGACCTGTTGTTACAGGTGAGGATAGATTGATTGCTGACACAAAGAGGAAGCTTGATGTCGAGTTCGAGATGAAGGACTTGGGGATGATGCACTACTTTCTAAGCATGGAGGTGTGGCAGAGTGCAGATGGAATCTTCCTTGGACAAGGGAAGTATGCAGTAGAGATCCTGAAGAGGTTTGGGATGATGGACTGCAAGTCCATGGCCACACCTATGGCATAGAACCTGAAGCTTCTGTTTGATGCTTCATCTGATCCAGTTGATGTCACGATGTATCGTCAGAAGATTGGGTCCTTGATGTACCTGACGAACACAAGACCAGATATTTGCTTTGCGGTGAACACATTAAGCCAGTTCCTGACGGATCCCAGAGGTGTTCACCTAGTTGCTGTAAAGCATATTCTGAGGTACTTGAGGGGTACAATTGATTATGGGCTCAAGTATGATGCGAATCAAAAGTTTAACCTGGAGGGTTATGTTGATTCAGATTGGGCAGGCAGTGTTGCAGATAGGAACAGTACTTCTGGGTGCTGCTTCAGTATGGGATCGGGTGTGATCTCTTGGTTTAGCAGGAAGCAGTCCTGCGTAGCACTGAGTACAGCCGAAGCAAAGTATATCGCAGCTTGTTCTGCTAGTTGTGAGGATGTATGGATTAGGAAGCTACTGTCTGAGTTATTTGATCTCCTGTTGGATGCTACCTGTATCTTATGTGACAACCAGAGTTGTGTGAAGTTATCTGAGAACTTGGTGTTCCACGACAGGTCAAAGCATATTGAGATCAAATATCACTATATTAGGGATATGGTGCAGAGAGGAGCAATGAAGCTCCTGTATGTTGCGACATATGAGTAGATTGCATATGTGTTGACCAAACCACCAGCTAGAGTGAAGTTTGAGTACTTTAGAGAGAGGCTTGGTGTTCTTCAAATTGAAGATACTTCGAGGAAGAAGTGATGGGACACCTTTGCAGGAGCCATTCCAAGCATGGTGGTAGGAGGATCCTTCCCATGGCTGTGGATGTAAGCATTGTGTGATGAGAATCAGGACGATACTCCAGATGATATGCATCAGGACAATGTTATGATGATGATCAGGTTGATCATGTGTCATGAGTATTAGGATGATACTCTGGATGATATGCATCAGGTAGATGCTTGACATGATCAGTTGGATCATGTGTGATGAATCCCGAAGACATAGATGCACATGGACTTTTCAGACATGGTGTAGATGTGTTCTCCCATGGTCGTGATATAATTGTTGGGATTTTTAGACATGGTGTAGATGTGTTCTCCCATGGTCGTGATGTAATTGCCGAGATTTTTCGACAAAGGCGTAGATGTGTTCTCCCAAGGTCGTGATGTAATTGCTAAGCCATTCTTTACAAGGTGTAGATGTGTTCTCCCAAGGTCGTGATGTAATTGCTGAGCCATTCTTTACAAGGTGTAGATGTGTTCTCCCATGGTAAAGATGTAAGGTTTGGAGCCATTCTTTACAAGGTGTAGATGTGTTCTCCTATGGTAAAGATGTAAGGGCTGGAGCCATTATTCACAAGGTGCAGATGTGTTCTCCCACGGTGAAGATGTAAGGGCTGAAGCCATTTTTCACAAAGGTGTAGATGTGTTCTCCCACAATGAAAAAGTAAGGGTTGGAGCCTTCCCCGAATGGTGGTAGATGTGTTCTCCCATGTCGGTGGTGTATGTGGTGTGTATGTGCATCTGCGTGGTGCTTCGTGGATGATGAGATGATATGATCAGTATGATCACGAGTATCAGGATGATACTCCATGGTTATGGACAGGTTGTGCAGTTGCATGTAAAATATCCTGGGAGATCCGATACATTGAGCTGTGTGCCTGTAAAATTCCTGGGATGCTCTTTTAAGGTTTTGTTGACGCACATAATCAGTCCTAAGGATTCCACAGGATGGCCAGAGATGATGAAGACCTACAGGAGGCTAGGCCTACATCCAGCATGAAAAAGGGCTGGCTCTGTAGAACTTCCTATGACGAGAAGAATTCAGAGATATCCCAGTGATCGAGATGTCGAGTAAAACAACAGTGATGATGATGATGCTCTATGATCCAGTGATGATGATCCAGCTCCAAAATTGAAGACTTGCACCAATATGTATTGATGACCTGTGACAAAAGAATACCTTCCTAGTTAAGAGGGAGTGTTGATGTATTTGCAACTTCGGAAGATATTTTTCTATGTATTACATTTGTACTTTATTGTATATCCAACAAAGATGTTATATTCCTCTGATTGGAAGTGTCGTCATTTGTATTTGCAAGTGTCGCAAGTTACATTGTAAGTGTCGTCATTTGTATTGATGGGTTATTAGACCACTAGTGTGGGGTCAACCCTAGTTAGGTCATGTGGTTGGGTTATTAGACTTCATTAGGAAGTCGACCCTGTTGGATTATTGGCAGGTCAAGTCAGTGTATAAATAGAGAGGTTGTGTCTCTCATTCTATTCATTCACTCACTTCTCAAGCTCGCATAGCTAAGAGAGAAAGTGGCGCACAAGTGAAGGAGGAAGAGTATCTTCTAGAGACATCTCTTGGGGTTTGATCATTGTGATCTTTGTATTGGGGATTATTCTATCTCTGAGGAAGTTATGGGGTTTTTCACCTTCTTGGTTTTCCCCGAGGAAACTCTGTGGCTCTTGTGTGCTTGTGTTATTGTGTTTATGATTGATATGATGTAAATGTTATTCTCTTAGTGATCCTGAATGATAATGGAATGAAATTATCTAAAAATTAACAGCAGGTTGTCAGTATTGAAACCTTCATACTTTTAGGAAAGTGCACGGGTTTTTAGTATTGGAACCTGCATACTTTTAGGAAAATGCGCAGGTTGTCAGTTATAAGAGTAGTGCACTTCTAATTAAATATGCAGAAAAAATATAATTTTCAGTTGGAGAGGTGTAATCTCAACAATAAATCATCTAAGGTCAATCTAGCTCTTCCATCCATAGTGTCCTTTTGTGTGATCGACAGGGAAATGTGATCACGGATGGAGAAGTGCAGATTTGACCTATAACAGGCGGTAAAATTCGAGGCTCTGAATTGGCTTTTGACCTCCAAATTCTTCATTGCAGATTGTGGAAGGAGGGAGCATTATTTCGTCGGAGAGGCGGATTTGGAAATCCGAATTCTGACCCTTTTTTGTGGCTTGCGAATCGGGGCTTGCGGAACTGCAGGTTGCGGATTGATGATCATTGTGGGTTAAGGGTTGCAGAGCCTTTGAATTGCTTGGAAAAGAAAAATTATTAGCAGGTAATTCAAGGGTTGTCTCCCATTTCCTCTAAAGGGCACTGAGGTGACCGAGGACGTGACATTTTCCAATTTGGTTTTTATAATTATTATTGTGTTTCAGGGTGGTTGTAGTCGCTTAAAATATAATATGAGTTTTCCATTTTCGTGAGAATTTATTTCGTATTTCATGCTTCTAACCGTGGAAATCACTATGTTATTGTTGGAACTCTTTTGGAAGTTGTATTTATTTATTGTATGACAATACTATGTAACAATGGTTTCTAGAGTAGAGGAGGACATACCTGAAAGTAGGTATCCTAGAAATGAGAATTCTATGGTAACTAAGATTGGATAATCACTATCACCCCTTAGGGATGAGACCCAAATGATAGCTTCACCAGTTCTATAACATGAAAGAAATAAATTATATTTAAATGACCAAAATGGGTCAATGGCACTCTAAAAGTACAACCTATCTCAAGATATTCAAGAGGGAATGCCTAATGCATATTCAAGTAAATCTAGTAAAATAACGTAGAAAACCATTCACCCAAAGCATGGGAGAATGTACCAAAATAGCTACAAGAGTACAACCCAAATGGGATTCAATGCGAGAAAGTATGTGTAGTTGTTCATTCTAACTACCATGAAATACTATCAAAAGATTATGTTGGAATGCCAATCTATACGATGTCCCCAAGCCAAAGTAAAAGAATGTCATTTGGAGATTCACATAAGCTTCAGAGAACTAGTGGAACTAGCCTCAATGGAAGTAGATTTCTATATGCCCTTTGATCAACAAGGTTGGACAATCATCAGTGGAATTGATGAAGTTGGTATGGACCTTCAAGTCTAGGTCGACACTTCACACTTCTAGATATACAAGAAGCTACCAAATTTTTTTATGAGAGTTGATTCTAGGTGTAGGCCCATATTTGGTAAAGTATTTTAGGGGATTCTTGAATATGGTACCAAAGTGGATGTAAAATGGAAAAATCGAAGCTCTAAACAAGGCATAATAGAATTTCATACTAAAATTGAAATGTTGTCTAAGCTTTTCCACTGTCATTTAGTTTCTCTTATTGGCTATTGTGAAGGAAATTGTGAGATTATTTTGTTTTATGAATTCATGGCCAATGGACCTCTTACAATCCATTTGTATAAATAAGATATTCATCCAATGCCATGAAAGAAAAGGCTTGATATATGCATAGGGGATGCTAGGGATATCCATTACCTTCACACATGAGTAGAGAATAGAATCATTCAATGTGATGTAAATACAAAAAACATTTTTTTGGATGAGAATTTTTTGTCCAAGGTAATAGACTTTTGGATTTCAAAGACTAGGCCTTCTCTAGACAAAACCCATGTGAGTATCTATAGTCAAAGGTAGATTTGGATATCTTGACCCTGGGTAATTTAGAAGGCATCAATTGATAAAAAAAATGATATATATTCCTTTGGAGTAGTGGTAATGGAGGTACTATGTGCAATAAAAACAATCAATCCTTCTCTTCCTAGAGAGAAAGTTAATATAGTAGAGTGGGAAATGCATAGCCAAAATAAAGACAATCAAGTGGCCAAATTATTGATCATCATCTTGTAAATAGCCTCATGCCTATAATGTCCCCTGGGGATATCAAAGGGTATCAGAGACATATCATTAGCTCTTTGAGGATAATTACTTGATTTTTAGTGCAACGGATAAACCATAAACATTTAATTTATATCTTTCCAAAATTAATTGTGACACAAAATCCAATAATTAACAATAATTTAATATAAAATTCATTAACACATCCAACATATGATATAAGGGTTGGGAAGGATTATTAACATAATATAACATCATCAAACCTTCAATCCAATCCATATCATAGATCATAACCACTTCTAAAGGATAATTATTCTTAATCACAATTAGCTAGTAATTAAGGTGTTAATTATGACACTTAGTGCACAAATGATGACACTTATCACAAATCCAATAGTTTAAAAAATAACCATTGATTGTCACTTTCAATGGATTAATAACATCTAATTACATGTAAGTGACATTTTCCAATTTGGTTTTTGTCATCGGTCTATCTTTATTGACAATTATCTTAACATTTAAAATGAAATTCCTCCCATCTAAAATTATGCGGTAGAGAGTGAATGGATTTAATGTTCATCCAACTTGTTAAATTCTCAGATATTTGTATTTTCTATTAATGTATGGTTTTCTTGATTATAATATGCTAATTAATCTTATTTTGGCATTTAAAATAAAACGTTCATCTTCTAGTCATACGATGGATAATGAGTGGCATTTAATATTAATTTAATCTCTTCAAGTTGTTGATAGGTATATTTTGTAATAATGCATAATTTGAACACAACAATTATCTTTAAATTTAAAATGAATCATTTGATTTTAGCAATTTGATAGCTATATTTTGTAATAATGCATAATTTGAACACAACATTTAAAATGAACCATTTGATTTTAAAGCTATAGTATAAATACACTATTAATTGACATTAACGTTCAACTACCTTGTTAGACTATTAATTGACATTAACGTTCAACTAACTTGTCAAAATCTTAGATAGTTATTTTGAAGTGTTGAATGGTTTTACTGGTTATGAGCTAATTTTAGATAGTCATTTTGAAGTGATGTATGGTTTTATTGGTTATGAGCTAATTTTAGATAGTTATTTTGAAGTGATGTATGGTTTTACTGGTTATGAGCTAATTTTAGATAGTTATTTTGAAGTGATGTATGGTTTTACTGGTTATGAGCTAATTTTAGATAGTTATTTTGAAGTGATGTATGGTTTTATTGGTTATGAGGTTTTACTGGTTATGAGCTAATTTTAGATAGTTATTTTGAGGTGATGTATGGTTTTACTGGTTATGAGCTCATCTTATCATAGCATTTAAAATGAAATGTCCAGCATCTAAAATCATATGGTGGACACTAAATGGCATTTGATATTGAGTGAATGTGTCAAAATTGTTGTCGATACCTATAGTTTGTAATAATGTATAGTTATCCTTGTTATAGGTCTAATCTCATTAATAAAATGATTGACATCGAAAATCTAATATCCTCCACAGATTAACAGATCTATTTCAACTTCTAGATCAACATGAAATAAGCAAGAAGCACTAGCTGTTTTCATATGGTTCAATACTTACTTCGATGCGTACATACAGAAAGAGATATCTCTAAACTGGCAGTGTGTGGGGAAAGCAAATAATCTAAGTCCTTCGAAGAATAATTATAGTACCTAACACTAAAAAAATGTGACCCCTGTTGTGGGGTTTGGACACTGATTCATAACGATAAAAGATTCCATTCGCTAGTAACTCTTGACAATATAACTGTAATGTCCCCAGTTTGGCCCCATGGCATTAACATTATAAATGATGTAATCTTGTTATGAAACCATGGTGAGGAGCTCAAGGCCAAGGCCCCGCCATCGATTTCGTGATGCATATGGTTTGCATGCTAGCAATGCACATTGGAAATTCAAATATCATGTAATATGCATTTTAATAAAAATACCCACAACTAGCTATGCAATGCAACAAAGAGATGGGGGCATGATTTCACAAGGGATTGGGGGGGGAAAACATTCAAACCCTTGAGCCACTAGAGTCAAGCCAAGTGTCAATAAGAGAACCCATCAAACCCTCAACTACCCATGTTGACTTTTGTACCCAACCATTGATTTCTCCCAAGAGTTGGTTGGGGTAGTTAATGCCTTGGGAATGGGGAGGTATGGCTATCCAAAATCGGGTATGGGCAAGCCACCCTTCATGGAAAAATGTGTTGGTCTCCTTGGGCAAGAATAGAGCCACGAAATTGCTCCCTAAGCCATTATTCACCATGGCCTTGCTCTCTCACGCAGCTCTAGCTACCTGGGCGTTTTCCTCCCTCGGTTTTCTGTGTTTCCCTTCATCTTTTAGCTGGGAAGGGGCGTTTTTTGTGTTGGTTACCAATGGGGGAAGAGAGAAGAATGTTTTTGGGTCTTCCTGGGGGTCGTTTAGGCCATTGGAAAGGATCCTAACCAGTGGAGAGAAATCGATTTTGCTCCCTGGGTCGAAATCTAAATTTTCACAGTTCGTTTGGGTGAACCACGAGTTGGGAGAACCAATGTGGACCCTGTTTTGTGAACACCTCTATTGTAAATGGGTAACCCTGTCAATAATCGTTTTGCTGTGAGAAGAAAGAGTATGTTGGGGTATGGGTAATGGGTAATCCATTGTTCTGGCTTGAGCTTGAGAATGAGCATCCATTGTTCCCTTGTAGACTGATAAACCCAGTTGGACTGGCTTGGCTGAGATAAAATGGTTAATGGGCTGTGGTTGAGCTGGCATGTTCCCTTTCCCTTGTGAGAATCATGCCCAGCTCGGGGGTGGCCTTCGGACGGACTCAGTATAAGCTGTCGAAGAGCCTATGGCTGGGTGGAACGTTGCAGCGACATAGCTAGTTGCTTGGGCAGTTGCAAAAATGAAGATAAGTGTTTTGATGTCTATGTATTTACTTCTGCATTGTTTTAATTAATTGATGACTGATATTTATATACTGAGTGCATATGAAGATATGTGTGTGGATGAATTTGTTTTCGCTGTGCATATTTGTTTGATTTACATCTGCACACTTTGTTTCTAACTGTATGCCTCAAATGAATGGGCTGGGATTTATGAAAAGCCCCATAGATTGGTAGCATGTTCCCTGCCTTGCATTGGTTCCAAGGGTGGGTACATGACAATAGCTCAACTACTGATTATAGGCCTGGTAGTGATATAAAGAGAGAGACCCAAAGTGAGAGTGACACTGAAAGTGATGTTGATAAGAAAAGTGTGAAATCAAAGATACAATCTTTTGCAGTTGAGAAGCCTTAATAACTCTAGTTAGTGGTAGGTCATTATTGAATTAATGTTTAGTTTCCCACCTATCTAACATTTTAGATAAATATAAGGAAAATGCAAAGCTAGCTGGGACCTCTTTGAAAACTCTTTATCATGTGATAAAAAACTATGTATACATTTCCACATATTATAAATTGCCCTCTTCATTCCTTCTATACTTAAGGAATAGTGGTCATATTATATTGTAGTAGATGATTTTTGAAAGGTTTAATTGCATATTTTTAAATTTTAGTTTATTTTTGTTGAAATTTTTAGTAGTAAAAGTGATCTTATTATCTATTAAAATTAAAATTAATTTCGTGTTCTGGTAGTTTTTTAATAGCATATCATGGAATTTGGAGTTTAGCATTTGTGACTCGTGTTACACTATTCCAAGAGAAATTCTCATTAGGTTCACTAAGTTGAATGTTTGTAATGTGAATTGATCCTTAATATTTACCTTAATTTGAATTGAAGATGGAAATAAACGTTATGTTAAGATGTTCCTATACTCCATCCTAGTCCTTCTAGCATTTCTGTCATTTTCACTCACAGTGATGCATGCAAAATTAGGGTTTGCATGCATTTTCATGCATCCTAGTCATCAGTACCAGCACCTAGCCCTCAGCAAACTAGCCCCCGGAGCTTCCTTTAGATCAGTTTTAGCTCTCCTAGAGCTTAGTGCGCCCTCCTTTCACCTACTGCATGAGAAGGGTGCATTTCTTCACCTACCAGTCCAGTTTAGTTCAGTTATCTTCAGTTCTTTCCTTGATTTAAGGATTAACTGAATCCTAACTGACCTTATCACTCTGATGGACCTCTAGTGTGACTAGATAGCCTATTCTAACTCCAGTTAGCTCCATCTGCACCCTCCACCGTGCCTCCTTCACTACATTAGTGCTTCCATGTGCCAGTTACACCAACCACACTCAGTTAGACTCAGTTTGACTCCCGGTTGACCATTACTTGTGCATTGATGACTTCACTGACGAGAAGGTGGACTCCTAGTTATGCATTGATGACTCTCCACTGATTATGGATATGTGCATGAAGGATAATTCGAATTACACCTAGTGAATTCGAATCCTCATCCTCAGCATTGTATATTTACCAGTTTACTATTCAGATTAATGTAACATGTGTAATTATTCTGCCTCTATCAGAGCTCCTTTGGATCTATGTTCTATTGCATCTCTCTTCTTCTATTATTCCTAAATTCTTTCATTGTGAAATTTACATCATCTCTTTGGATCTTATGTGGGAATTTTCACATGGTATCAGAGCCATTTGAGAGTATATTCTACCTCCATTCTTGAGAGTTTTTTGCAGGTATTTTGAAGTTCCAGCAGATTCAGCAGTTTCTATTTGCACTTGTTCTAGCAGTCAAGATGAGCAATTCGAATGCTTCTTCTTCTTTTTCTCCTATGATCATCACTCCCTTCAATTAATTCGAATGGAAGGGTGAGTTGAAAATTCACTTGATGCATAAAGGGCTTCAAAGATTGGTTTATGAAAGAGATGCCATACCACATACAACTGTAGAGAGAGTCAAGCATCTAAACAAATTGGATGAAGCTTTTGGATTCATATGCCTTCATATGTCCAAAGATCTATTGTTCCATGTTGAAGGATTGAAGTCTCCAAATGAGTTATGGACTAAATTGGAGAGTCTTTTTGGCAAACAAGATGGGCTAAGAGGCCATATTCTTGAAAATGAATTGGTTTCCCTACAACCTAGCAATTTCGAAAGCATTCAAGCATTCTTCTCAAAATTTTAAAATTTGATTTTACAATGCAAGCATTATGGCATCACTAAAAGTGATGAGCAATTGGTGCTCTCCATTTTGAGCAAACTTGGATCTCAATTTTCTATCTTTGTATCTACTTTCCATTCTGGGCGAATGTCAATCCCCGGATGGAAGTTTCCTACCTTAGAAATCTTCATTCAATCCCTCATTCAAGAAGAGGACAAATTGTTTCAAATGGGTGCCATAAGCACCTCCAAAGATCTAGCTCTTCTAGCTGGTGAAGCAAGTGGAACGAATGCAAAAGGGAGGCAAAAAGACAAAGACAAGAAGCCATCAAAATCCAAGAATGACAAAAAAAAGAGACCAAATTGTTCCTACTGCAAGAGAGGAAACCATCCTAAGAAAGCTTGCATGCACAAGAAAATTGATCTTCTAACCAAGCTTCTTGAACAAAACAAAATTGTTGTTCTAAAAGAAGCAAAGATGTTTGATTCTAGAAGTGGATTTGATGATTGCCATGCATTGATGGCTGGTTTTTCAAAGTCAAAAGCCCTCCTCATAGATTCTGGAACCTCCAACCACATGGTTGCCTCTGAAGAATCCTTTTCCTCTTTGGATCTCCAAGATGGGCCTACCATTCACATGGGAGACAACTCTTAGATCTCTGCCAAAGGATTAGGTACAGTTAATATGGAGCATGGTAAGTTCAAAAATGTTTTATTTGTTCCTTCTCTAACAGCTAATTTGTTGTCAGTATATCAAATGACTCATACAGGATCACCAAAGCAAGTAATTTTTGGTCCAAAGACAGTAGAGATTACAGAAATATCCACTGGAAAGGTTATAGCGAATGGGATTGCTAATCATGCCTCAAAGGCATATGATTTATCACACTTCATGCCTTTCTCTCCGACTATTCCTTCAAATTCTGATGAAGATCACAGTGACTCCTCTTCTGATGAAGAAGAAGATCAAGATTTTGATGTTGAGATCATAGTTCAAGAAGATTCAGATCCAGAACTAACACCTATTCTCAGTCCAGATTCGAGGTCAATATTGGCTCACACAGTTCTTGCTACTATTGAGAACACAGTTGATGATTTATCTGTTCACATAACTGCTAGACTTCAACATCATGCCAACCTTGCATTATGCCATCCACCTCTCCATGAGAGATGCAACATGATGATGGGGTTCTCTCTTCCATCTCTTGGGAAGACTCCTCATGTTCCATTCACTCCAGTTACAGAAAGAGTTCATGAAATACTTGCTTCGTCCAACACATTCTCGACACAGTGGGAGGCATATCAAGAGACTAGATCCAGATCTAGCTTCTACTTTGGCTTCCTACAGGGGATCAGCTTGCCAAGTCTTTTGCAAAAAATTTCACTGATGAAAGTTTCTTTCTTTTCTGCATAGTATGATGGTTCTTTGAGTTATTTACTGTTCTTTTGAGGGGGGGTATTTTTCCCATGAGTTTTTCCCCATTTCCTCAATTTATGGACAGTTTTTTATTTTATTTTATTTTTTTTCTATCATTTCTTTGATTGTATGGGTGACCTTTGGTCCTAGTTACCAGGGCCCAGGATGGATTAAGGGGGGGTGTTAGGATATTCCTATACTCCATCCTAGTCCTTCTAGCATTTCTGTCATTTTCAGTCACAGTCATGCATGCAAAATTAGGGTTTGCATGCATTTTGTATGCATCCTAGTCATCAGTACCAGCACCTAGCCCTCAGGAAACTAGCCCCCAGAGCTTCCTTCAGATTAGTTTTTAGCTCTCCTAAAGCTTAGTGCCCCCTCCTTTCACCTACTGCATGAGAAGGGCGCCTTTCTTCACCTACCAGTCCACTTTAGTTCAGTTATCTTCAGTTCTTTCCTTGATTTAAGGATTAACTAACTCCTAACTAACCTTATCACTCTGATGGACCTCCAGTGTGACTAGATAGCCCATTCTGACTCCAGTTAGCTCCATCTGTGCCCTCCACTGAGCCTCCTTCACTACATTAGTGCTTCCATTTTCCAGTTACACCAACCACACTCAATTAGACTCAGTTTGACTCCCGGTTGACCATTACTTGTGCATTGATGACTTCACTGATGAGAAGGCGGACTCCTAGTTATGCATTGATGACTCTCCACTGATTATGGATCTGTGCATGAAGGCTAATTCGAATTACACCTAGTGAATTCGAATCCTCATCCTCGGCATTGTATATTTACCAGTTTACTATTCAGATTAATGTAACATGTGTAATTATTCTACCTCTATCAGAGCTCCTTTGGATCTATGTTCTATTGCTTCTCTCTTCTTCTATTATTCCTAAATTCTTTCATTGTGAGGTTTACATCATCTCTTTGGATCTTATGTGGGCATTTTCACACGTTATTGCATTCACTTTGTATTTACCAATTTATAAAATTATTCATTCTCACACAATTAAAGAAAAATACAACATTATACTTTACATAGTCCAATGTTACAAAAACACCCCGAGAACTAGACCTTATAGATCCTAAGACATCTAAACCTAAACCACCAATTCCTAAGTCATGTAGACATGTACCAACAAAACTTGAACCATTCCTTGCACTAATACCAACAACATTGGATCTAGATCCACCAACACCAGCAACACTAACTAAAGGACCTCTATATATTAACACACCACCACCCCCATGACCTAAATCAAAGGCAACAAATGCACCGCCACTCTTTGAACCATTGGAAGGAGGAGGGGATAAACAACTACCCTCTCTTATCCCCTCACTCAGGTGTGACTTTTGAAGAGGACAATCTCTATTCAGGTGATCCCAATTCTAACATGCAAAATAGGATTTCAAAAGATTCAAGTAGAAAACATTTTTCTAAAGAAGACAACAATTATGCATATAGAGATAAAAGCATGGAGATTACTCTTGAGATCCACCTCCAAACACACTCAAGGATTGGCCCTAAGGGTTCCTCCACAAAGTTGTTTTCCAATTCCATTGCAATAGGAACGTGCGGGCTATAAATTTTAGAAATGCATGCACATTTACAAGAACATGTGTGCACTTACAAGAATGTGTTCGTGTTCATAGTTCGGCAATTTTTGAACATCCAAGTAGAACAAACACTTGGACAAAAACATGCTCGCACTCGTTCCTTTGTATATTACAGAAAATAAAAGGGCTTGTAGGCCTCATACTATCTATTCTCATCCATGGCCATTTTCCTCCATAATGTAAGTGCATCTTGGTCTATTTCCAACACGATCCAACGTCAAACCAAGGCGCATTGCCACTCCTCTATCTATGTATTCCTTTAACTCTTTCTTTTGTTCTTTTATATGCTTGTTTAATTTAATAAAAAAAACACAATTTAAAAATAAAATTGCTTTTACATGTAGATTATTTGTATTTGATTACAATGGCAGAAAACCCAGAATCAAATCCACAAACAAACCCCGAAATAGGGGCACAAACAAACATTAACATGAGTAAAACCCAAACACTCAAACCCAAATTAACCAAAATTTAAAACAATTGAGAAGCTTGGTTTGAGAGCTTAGGACCACAAGAAAACCATCAGGTCTTTCATTAGCCACATCCACAGATAGCATCATTTCCTCAGTTGACCATGCCCACAATCAATTGTTGAGTATATCCAAATATAGGGCTAGGATGAGACCTTTCTAATCCACTAGTCTTATTAAAGAACATATCAAATATTTGAAAATTACAGAAAGAAAAAAAAAATGACTGAACTGGATTTTTCATTGACCCCATAACCAACCAACCCCTTGATCTGTGCAAGAGGCGCCTTTGCATGGAACGGCGCACATACGATCCATGGAAACAACATTGGATGAGTTGTTGGTTCAAAGTTTTTGATAAAAATCCTTGCAACATTAGGGAGGTTCCATTATATTCTCTTTAGAAACTATGTGCTAAGTTCGTGTTGGGTCTCCATGTGAACTATTTTGACATTGATGAGTTTTAGGGGGTTGGTTTTCATTCTACCCAAGATTGACCAACAACTAGGCATAATACATTGAGAGGGACAAATAATCCTAGGTGTATGCCTAGCCCCCTCCCCCATAAACACCTCAATGATTAGATCGTTTCGCTGACTATGGAACTGCCATATCACGTCTTGCATGCAATGTATTGGAACACAATGCATATGTGGAATCATCTAGACATGAGCCATTGGAGGATTATGGAATACCCTTAGGTGTAGATCCTTCAGGCCCCACTGAGCATGGACCTTCCATGACACATAGTTAGGAAAGGGATTCATCTTTGACCCAAGCATTACTGCATCAATACACTCACTATAGGCATACTTTCCATGGCCCGATGGAGGATCCTACACAAGAGATATTTTTGTATGAGGTTAGATGATTTGTAAATGATGGTAAATCAATGAGTATACATTTAATTGTACAACTGACAATTATTAGATAAACACAACTTAAAGTATTTCTATCTAACTTTTGTTTTTTGGCATGTAAAGTTGATCCAAGATGAAACTCCTCCATTGTGGTGGGATGACATTAGTTCTCCTAATCTTGATGCAACGATGGTAGCAATAAAAAACATTATGGCACCTCACACACATGTATTTAAATGACTTTATGATTGTCATATTTAAAAATCCGTTTATTTGCAAATGTCAAAGTTATTTATGAGAAATAAATCGTAATGTCATTGTGTTTCTGCAAGTGTTTTCCAAAGAGATTGAGTAGGGGTCTCCACCGAGGGTAAGCTGATCACTCCCTACCTAGGTAATATGTGTTAAATTAATTATATATTTAATGTGAATTTCATTATCTTGGTATGGTTAATTTACATGTTTTTGTACTAAACAAACATGCTGCATATGTTTATGCAGGTGTCATCATTCGTAGTTCCATCACAATATTCATCCATGCCATTCATAATCCACCCAATCCACTATTTCCATGATTCATGTTGAGTCCAGTGATTGGGTACCCTACCTCGACGATAAGCATACCCATTCCCCCTACTAATCTGCTTCCATCCACTATAGAACTAGTTGGGTTTTATCACCACAGACACCCATCCCCTCTTACTAGTCCCACACATGTACAACTTTCACTAGTCAACCATCACATCCCTCCCCCCATTGTGCCCATCGTTGCATCAATTGTTGTCCTATCTATTGTAGATATATCTATAGTGGTTGCATCTATGGTTGTTGCACCTACTTCTGCCCCATCCCATGTACTTACATATTCTCTATCCCTTGCACCTACATCTACCCCCTCCCCTATACTTACATCGCCCCCCTCCCCCACCATTGCCTTACATCATGTTGTCTAGCCGAGTGCTCCACTTCCAAGCAAGGAAGGGAAATCTCTTGCATTTCCTCATATCTTCATGGTGACATTTATTAGTTGATTGAAACCTTATAAAGCATTAATGAAATTGATAAAATAACACATTCCAATTTTTTGAATTAATTGATTTTTGTAATTATTGTACGGAGGAATTGTTGAAAGGATTCAATCAAGGAGGCGAGAAACCCCATAATGATATATTGTCTCATCTCAGGGGAGTGTTTAGGATTTTAATTCTAATTGTATTTTTTAAGTGTATCAAATAATAGAATTGTGGGAAAATTCTTATATGTTGTTGTTTCCCTTTTAGAGCCTAGAGAATAATTTTACACTGAGACGGAAGAAGGTCCAAGCTTCCTCCAACTCAAAAAGGAAGAAGGTTGAATTTGGAGACGTTCCTGGAGGTGATGAGGGTGTCAAGGTGATTTAGATACCTACTATGTACATTATCCATGCATTTTGGGCACATCATGTCATTTTGTGTCTAGGCCACGAGTTATCTTTATTCCATTTTTGGGCATGAGCTTCCATTATTATATTGGGAATGATGTTCCATTTTGTATAAAAGTGTATAGTTGGACCTATTTTCAGTACAAATACGTGACTTTCATATTGTGTATATGACAATTTGTTTATCGATTTTTGCATTCATGATTTTGATTTGATGTTATATACTATTAATTTTTGTCACATCCCCTTCCTTCCATCTCACTTCGGAAAGGGAACATGACTAAAAATATGGGATTTTCCAAGCTCTAGCCCCATTTATCAAATGTCTAAATTCATGTAAACAAAAATACTTCTGCAGATGTATAATTCAAATAATCATAGCGGAAGAAAAATTCTACTACACATCTAGCATGCATTCGACATATTCATAACAGTCATCAAATAAATACATTGCATAATTAAAACAAGAGAATACTTATCTTGAAATGAAGTAGTCCCAAGAAATTGGCTATGCAACTGCAATGTTCCACCCAACCATAGGCCAGTTGTTCCCATGAATCTCTCAAAAGAACTTCCACCCCCGAGCTGGGCATGATTTCCACAAGGAAAAGGGAACAACAAATAACACATAGCCAAGTCTATACACATATCATCCAAGCCAGTATACAACTGGGTTTATCGGGTTGTTAAGGAAGAAGGAAGGAAGACTTGTTAAGCTAGTGAGCTCAACCACATAGCTATTGGTACCTCTAAAATATCTATCTAGCTTAGCACTGTTGGGCGTAGCCCAAATGCAGGAATTTTTGATGTCAAAGGTATAGTTAGGCGAGGCCTAACATTGATCAGTTTTGGGAGAAGCAACTCCGCAATTCCCGGGAGCAGGGTATTGAGCGAAGCGAAGTTGATAGGAAAGGACCTATCCCCTTAGTAAAGATGAATTACTAAGGATGACCAGAGGTAGTTGGAGCAGTTATGGATGAAGCAGTAAACTATCAGCTACAGAAGCAGAGAGTAAAGAAGCAGAATGGTGCAAAGGATGCGCCACTGTAGAGTCTGAGCCACGTGGTCAGAACTATTTCTGGCAAACGAAGCGTCAGAGTCAGAAGAAGCGACGCAAAAGGAAAGTAGAGCTACAACAAAGTTAAGGAAAAGCGTGGTCAACATGAGAACCATATTATTTTGGGTTTAAGGGTACTATGGGGGTTGGCCCATAGTTATTGTAATATGTGACCTTCAGGCACATCTATATAAAGGAAAATTTTGTATAAGGAAGGGTTAGATCTTGTTAGATGGGGAGAGATTGTTAAATGTTAGATCTAGAATGAGAGAGATCTAAGAGAGGAAAGACTATGCAGTTGAGTGCGCAAAGATCTATTGTAGAGAAGACTCTGCAGCTGAGTGTGCAAAGATCTATTGTAGAGAAGAGTCTGCAGCTTAGTGCGCATAATGGAACTGTTACCCCTTCCAAGTAATATAATAACAGTTCGCGTGGATGTAGCTACCATATGGGGGGTAAACCACGTAAATCCCTATGTTATATGTGTGAATATATGATATGCTTTATGTTCATGTTATGATTATGCTTATGTATTTTATTGCATATGTATGTGAATGAGAATATTATGTTAAGTAAGCGGAACACATATGTATGAATGTTGTGAAGTCATGTTAAGTATGATGAATGCATAGTTATAAGAGTAAAGATAAAAATGATTTAGCGTCTGTAGGTTGTTGATAACTGTGAAGTGTGCGGTTACATGTTGGTATTGTTACGTTAAGTGTATGTTAAGCAAGGAATACGTTACAAGTTCGCATAACACATCCGTGCATCACCAAGGTTACAGAAATTGGATTCTGTAACCACCCATCTTCGCTTCGGGTGAGACTTCATCCTGTTCGCAGGTTGATGTCGAAAGGGCCAGTGAAAGGGATTTTGTTGGGTCTACATAAGAACTTTGTCAAACCCAGGTCAGCCCACTGTTAACCAAAAAATGGTTTCGTTTCCTTGAGACTTGTTATGTCGGCGATGTGCAAGATTGATGTGTGGTATTGATGCGAAATCCAGAGAAAAAGGGAACCGAAAAATAGTTATGTTGCCGACTTTGGATTAGTCACGCAGGTGATGTATCAGATTGATGTGGAATCCAAAGAAGAAAAAAATACAGAATTGGGTAGGCTAGACATAACTTGAGTTTGCAAAGAAGGAAAAAAAACATCCACATCTTACCACAGAACAATGGTTGCAGAGCTATATATTCACTAACCTACATGAAATTTTCTTCGCATCTTTTGGTAATGAGCTACATGAGTGTATATCTAGGATAGCAGAACAAAAAACATGTTTTCAGGGTGGAGAACCTACAGTTTGGAATCTATAGTTGATTCAGAGGCTCAAAGGGATTGGCAACCAAATTTCAAGAGCAGTAGACTTTTGGTTGGATAGCTTACTGGAAGGCTATATTACAAAATTTGTTGTGGACACATTGAAGTCTTACAGCATAGCAGAAGGATATTTCTTCCAAGGATTTAGAGGTAAGTACCTGAAAAACTTGATTTTATGCATTAAAATGCTATTAGCTGAAAAAGGTGTCATGAAAATGCAATAATATTCCTAGGGTTTTAGTCTGTAATGTTCAGTAACACAGATAGTGACATAGACGAATATATTGGCATTTTGTGTAGTGGAAAAAGATATAAATTTAGCACTAGAAAGAGATCTCGTGAAGCTCAATCTCGCACATTCCTAGAAACTAAGTTACGAAGTGATATAAATTCATATCAAGCTGAGTCTAATAGTGAAACAGAACCTAGATGCATCGGTTATCAACCTATTACTCCGTAGAAACCTATAGTTGTAGAAAGAAATATTACTAGTTCATAGAACACTAGTAGTAGTAATATTGCAGGAGAAACTACTCAAAATCAACCAAGTAGTGGTATACCTTCATCATTTTAGAACACTACGCGTCCTAGAAGAAGAATGGTAGACGACATTAAGATACCTATTTTTAAAGGAACCGGTCTAGAAGTTCCAAAGCAACATTGGTTTCTTTGTGAAGCAATCTGGAACGTTTCGCGTGGATTTTTAATGTCCGGTGGTTGTTGTGTTCTTGGATCGGTGAACATACTGTATAATTGGGACTTTGTAATATTCAATGCTTTTATTACCTCTTTGGAAATTCCTATGGAATAATCACGGAATAATACTCACGCATCCTAGATCTATATTCGGTCATGTCAGTCAAGTGGCGATGTGCATGGATGAGGGATTCAATTGAGGTGGAAAGGGACACTCAAGATGGTTCCCTTGTGTTTCTTAATTCTCGAGTGTGCACTCTCATTTCATTTAGGTAATGGTTCAAGTCATCTTGGTCCAAATTTTGTTTGGGGTTTTGATTTTGTTGGGCGTTTTGATTTTATTGAGGGTTTTCATTGGTTCCAAGATTTGTGTTTTCTTGTGTTCCACCAGAATCCATTTTAACCTACGTAGAACTTGAAATATTTTATGTTGTGGAAAAACATTACTTTAAAACTTATTGTAAATTTTTATGACCAAGGAGGGTCAAGGATGATTGTAATTGAATATTATTATTATTTAATAAATTAAAATAGGAGACACTCATCCAAAGAGGACTGTTGAAAGAGTGTTCACTGACCCACTAGGAGGAATGAAACTGTTGTAGAAGGCAATTGACAAGTGGCAACATCTGCACCCACTTACTAGCTGTTGAAGGGGAAACTTCCCTAATAATGTGGTCATGTTCCCCAAGGATGGTGGAACTGAGTAGGTGGCTCATTAATTGTTAAACTGACCCTTAAGACCTAGGCAATCTTATATATAGCCATCGAATTTGAGTAGGCAACTCACACATTCTCTGAGGAGACATAAAATTTTCCTTATGTTGTTGGAAACTATTTTGTTGAGCACATAAGAGATTCGATGAGGGGATAAGCTAACTAATGAGTTGCAGTGTAAAATTGTCCTATACTTCTAAGTGCAGAAAGTGTTTATGCAAGTCTTCATGATTGTTGAGTTTTAAAGAAGATTGTCAGATACTTCTACACAGAATCTCCGTCCTGGTGGTTCAGTGAATAGGCTCGGGGGTCCTAAAGAAAGTAGACTTGGCTGCTTTCAGGAGACGGTTGGGAGGAACGGTCTTCTTTGGGTGTTTGTCCACCTACATAGTTTTACACAGGTTCTACATTGTTCTAAGTTTATTTACTTATAATCTGTTGATATGCTTTCTGAAGATTTTATTTATATGCTATCAATTTATCTATTGCTTCTTAGACATTAACTTAGTTATTGGAATGAGTAGCAGATAGAAATGATATTTATTTCTGTATAAATGGATGAATGATTTAATCTGAAAATTTAACAGAATGAAGAAATTTCTCTTTGTATTTTTCCACTCTCTTAAGAGACGTACTCTAGTATAGAGAGATTAGCTTAAGTAGATAGATTTCAATGATATCATTTTGATAGATTAAATGATTCTGATTAGAATGGTGATTTTCTGTTTTGTAATATGATATAGACATAGATATTAAATATTGAAATAATACTCATAAATTCTTAAAGTTACAGTATATTTCTTCTACAGTTCATAACGATTGCAGAACAATATCTAGTGTAAATATTAATCAATTATACATAAAGATAGAAACCCAAATGTTTTACAGTCAATAATGGTACCAAGTATAAAGAAATAGTTCATACCAATGTTATTTATTGTATAAACAATTTATATATTATAAAATCAAAAGTAGATACATATATTATTTCCGTATAGAATATCTATTAACATAAATCATCAACAACATAACTCTGTATATCTTTTATAAAATACTCCACAGAATGCATTAGAAATTATTATACAAACAGAATGTATTATATACAGATGTAAAGTAACCGACAAGCATATAAATTCATAAACAACTCATTAAAAAACCCATTTACAATCTTATACAAAATCAATTCATGTTACATAGAAACTTCACAATTTATTTTTATATCAATTTCCAAACAGTCGGAATCTACACTCACATATTCATATAATGATAGGATTCCACTTTTTCAAACAAATATAAATAATGATCAAGGTTTCGAGACTCGTAGAGAGCTCACCCATAAAAACTATACGAATATTCTTTATATATATAAAACATAGTCCTAATTTCATAATAAAACAAGAAATCATTATTGTGTTAGGATATTTAGACACTTAGGAGTTAGTTAAGATCAAATTGTGTAATATATCCGTTAGGGATAGTGTGTTTCTTTAGTATGCATTTGTAAATACTTAATCCGACGGTCACGATATGTTTCCGACATAGAGTGATCCGACGGCTCAACTTCTCTTAGATCAAACCTAACCTTGATCTGTGGCTTAACACCCGATTGGTCCATGATCTCTATTTAAAGAGCATGGAGGGTCATTGTTTAGTTGATCGATTATGGGAAGCTCATTTGTAACTTTCTTTCTTTGCATAATAAATTGTCCCGTAGAAGCTATTTGGCCGGGGCCGTGGAGTGTTTCCCTCAAGAGGGTTTAAACCACGTCAAAACATCGGTGTGTTGATCTGTGATCTTTTTGTGTGAAGTGGTTGCTCTTGGTGTTCGGTCCTTTGGTAGTACCCTATGTACCCGAACATGGTACTTCACTTAAAGCAACTTTCTTGTAAAGTGATTGTCAAAAGGTTCATCTTGGGAAGAGGGGGGTTCTTTTTTTTGCTGGACATTCTCTAGCTGCCACGTCACTATTGGGGACATCTTCAATAGTTTCTTTGTTCAAGCATAACTTCATCATACAGAGTCAGTTTTCAGTGCCGTTTTTTTTTTAAACCGCCTATTTTTTCGAGCTCTTCACATCCAGACTATTGGTTTCTGCTTTTACAGCCATTAATTTACAAATATGGCCACCCATTGTGATATTCTACTTAACAGTTCCAACTATTTCTCATGGAAATCTCGTATGGAGGATGTTCTACGAAGTAGGGGACTTTTCAGAATTACCACAGGGAAAGAAAAAGAACCCACTGATGATGATAAGAAAATAAAATGGGCAAATAGATGTGATGAAGCTCGTGGATTGATTGGGATGTCAATCTCTACTGATTTGCGATTCCACATATCTGGAATTGATGAACCTAATACTGCTTGGGACAAGTTGGAATCTGTGTTTGGTAAACACAATGAAATTCGAGGTCACCAACTCGAAAATGAGTTGATTTCTTTAAATCCAAGTGATTTTTCATGCATTCAAGATTATTTATCTAAGTACAAAACTCTCAAGCTCTTATGTGCAGAATGTAAGATTGAGAGGGAAGACAAACAATGCATTTATCATATTCTTTCCAAACTTGGACCTGCATATTCTGTTTTTGTATCTACATTTTACTCCATGAAAGCATCCTTGAATGCAGCTGCTATCAAGAGCCTAGTCTTGGATCCTTTTGTGATTCCTTGATTAGGGAACAAGATAAACTCATTCATCTTGGAATAATCAACAATGCAGATACATCTGGGAAATCCTTATTGTCCCAACAGAAAGAAAAGTCCAAGCCTCCCAAGAAACAAAATTTTTGCAATAATAAGTCAAACAAGGGTCCAAAACCCTCTCAGTCAACTCCTTCTTTAAAAAATGACAAAGGATCCAAGCCAAAAGGCAAGAAGACTGAGCGTCATTGCAACTATTGCGGGAAAGATAATCATGATGAATCTAAGTGTTTCAAGAAGATGGCATCCTTGGAAGCAGCAATGAAGAAGCACCACATCAACCTAGATTTGCCTTCAGAATCTGCCTCTCATGGACATGCACTTTGTGCATCTAGTTATTCTTATAATGCATCTTCTTCTTTTACTTCAAATGAATGGCTCATTGATTCTGGAGCATCTTATCATATGGCTAAGGATCAAGCCATCTTTTCTACTATGCATGAATGTAACACCAAACAAATATTTGTTGGTGATGATAGATCTCTAAGTGTTGTAGGAGCTGGAACAGTTCCAGTAGATAATGGTCATTTTAGTGATGTACTATGTGTTCCAAGAATTTTCTGCAATTTGTTATCAGTCTATCAGATCACGCATTCTGGTGAAGGTAAAACTGTGACCTTTACACCTCACCAAGTTGTAATCAAGGATTTTAAAAATCCTCAACAGGTTCTAGCTACCGGAATTGTTGATGATATTACCAGGTTGTACAAGTTTAACAACTTTGGGTCATCACCTTTCCCTTCAGTTTTTGTTGCTCATAGTGATAACTTGAGCAAACTTTGGCATGAGCGATTTGGTCACTTAAATTATCGCTCATTGCAACAACTATGTAAAGAAAATATGGTGACAGGTCTTCCGATGGTATCTTGCAGAGATGGTGTTTGATCCGGTTGTGTACTCGGAAAACATCATTGGGACAGTTTTGACAAACGTGCCTCTTGGCACGCCTCGGTTCCCTTGGAGCTTGTGCATAGTGACTTGTGTGGTCCTCTTCCATCTGCTTCCTTTTCTGGTTTCAAATATTTCTTAACTTTCATTGATGATTGCACCAAATGCACTTGGGTTTATTTCCTAAAACTTAAGAGCGAAGTATTTAACATGTTCTTGGCCTACAAGGCCCTTGTTGAAAAACAATCTGGTCATCAAATTATTAAGTTAAGATCTGACAATGGAGGAGAATATGTTAACAAACAGTTCACTACTTTCTGCATTGAACAAGGCATCCAACAACAGCACACTGTTCCATATACACCACAACAAAATGGTGTAGCTGAGCGGAAGAACCGCACTTTAAAAGAAATGGCTAATTGTATGATCCAATCTAAGGGACTAAGTCTTCAATTTTGGGCTAAAGCCATTAATTGTGCAAATTACATAGTTAATCGCACCCCCACAAAAGCATTACAAGGTATAACACCGGAAGAAGCATGGAGTAAAACTAAACCTGATGTAAGTCACTTTCGTGTGTTTGGTAGTGAAGCATGGGCTCACATTCTGGATGAAAAACAGAAAGCATTGCAGCCTAAAAGTGAAAAGTGCACATTTGTTGGATATTCTGAAGATGTAAAAGGTTATAGACTTCTTCAACCACATTCTCATGATGTAATCATTAGAAGAGATGTTAAATTTGATGAAAATATCTTGGCCTGCGAGCCTAACTCGGCGATTGTGCCATATTTGGCCTGCGAGCCTGATTCGGCGTTTGTGCCTTCTTCTTCTTCTTCCAACTTCCTTGACAGGTTTCCAACTCCAGTTTCTGATGATGACAGTGAGGATGAAAATCCACCTCCACCTGCTCATGTTCCTCCAGTTGCACCAGCACAAGTGCTTCCTCGATGGGTCCGTTCAACATGTGAAGCAGCTAGTGATCTTGCCGGTGATCCTAGAGATCAACGTCGAACACGTTCTCAGTTTCAGCGAGCCTCTTCTCTTTTGGCTCAAGTTTCCGAGAATCATGATCCAGAAACTTTTGCAGAAGCTTCAGGGAATCCAGATTGGGATGCAGCCATGAATGAAGAATATCGTTCCTTAATGGCGAACGATACTTGGGATCTTGTACCTCTTCCAAAAGGAAGAAAACTTGTCAGATGTAAATGGGTCTACAGAACTAAGTATGCATCAGATGGAAGTGTTGAAAGACTTATGGCAAGGTTAGTTGCCAAAGTTTTTTCCCAAGTTGAAGGGATTGACTACAATGAAACCTTTGCTCTTGTCGCAAAAATGAACTCCATCCGCCTTGTTCTTTCCCTTGCAGCCTTACACAACTGGGAATTCCATCAAATGGATGTCAAGTCTGCCTTCTTACATGGTGATTTACAGGAGGAAATTTACATGGAACAACCTCCTGGCTATGTTCAGAATAACTCTAGCCTTGTCTGCCGCCTTAAGAAATCCTTATATGGCCTTAAGCAAGCTCCTAGAGCTTGGTATGCCAAAATGGATAACTTTCTCCTTGACACTGGTTTTTCTAGATGCCATTCTGACCCCAATGTCTATACCAAGAAAGTAGGCAACCATCTCATCATACTTGTTCTCTATGTTGATGACCTTATTCTTACTGGTAGTGACCCTAAGCTTATAACCCATGTGAAATCCAGTCTTAAACAAAATTTTGAAATGTCAGACTTAGGACATTTGCATTATTTTCTTGGTCTCCAAGTCCTGCAAACCAAAGAAGGAATATTTCTTTCTCAGTCTAAGTATGCTTGTGACCTTCTTCATCGCTTTCACATGGAAGATTGTACACCAGCCCCTTCTCCCTTCCAGTCTGGAGTCAAAATTTTTGCCACTTGTACTTCACCTGAAGTCAATGCCACCTTGTATCGTCAGCTTGTTGGGAGTCTCTTATACTTGACTCATTCTCGTCCTGACCTTTCCTTTGCCGTTGGTCAAGTTGCCCGTTATATGCAAACACCTCATGAAAGTCACTGGAAAGCAGCAAAAAGAATACTTCGATATATTCGAGGTACAGTTCAGTTTGGGATTCATTACAGTACAGGGGGGAAACCTTTGTTGGTTGGTTTCACTGATTCAGATTGGGCCGGCGATCCTGATGATCGAAAGTCTACTGCAGGTTATGTTTTCAGTCTAGGATTTGGACCTATTACTTGGGCTTGTAAGAAACAACAAGCTCTTGCTCTTTCTTCAGCAGAGGCAGAATATCGAGCAGCAGTTAATGCCAGTCAGGAAGCTTTATGGCTTCGACAGATCCTTTCAGAGTTTGGATTCGAGCAGCAGCAGCCTACTCCACTTTGGTGCGACAATCAAAGTGCCATCAAGCTTGCCAAAGATCCAGTTCTACATCAACGCAGCAAACACATTGAGCTACATATGCACTTCATCAGAAATCTTGTTCATGATCGGGTTCTTGAAGTGCTCTTTTGCCCTACAGATGATCAAGTTGCAGACATCTTCACCAAGTCTCTTACAGAAGCGAAGTTTTCTAAACTTCGATCTATGTTAGGAGTTTAGGAACTTGTCATTAAGGGGGGATAGGCTCTAATGCCTCCTTCCTTCTCCTAATAGTGTCACTTTTGTAAATCCTTCAATCCTATCCCAAGTTGTTCTTAAGGGGGGATGTTAGGGTATTTAGACACTTAGGAGTTAGTTAAGATCAACTTGTGTAATATATCCGTTAGCGATAGTGTGTTTCTTTAGTATGCATTAGTATGCATTTGTAAATATTTAATCCGACGGTCACGATATGTTTCCGACATAGAGTGATCCGACGGCTCAACTTCTCTTAGATCAAACCTAACCTCGATCCGTGGCTTAACACCCGATTGGTCCATGATCTCTATTTAAAGAGCATGGAGGGTCATTGTTTAGTTGATCGATTATGAGAAGCTCATTTGTAACTTTCTTTCTTTGCATAATAAATTGTCCCGTAAAAGGTATTTGGCCAGGGCCGTGGAGTGTTTCCCTCAAGAGGGTTTAAACCACGTCAAAACATCGGTGTGTTGATCTGTGATCTTTTTGTGTGAAGTGGTTGCTCTTGGTGTTCGGTCCTTTGGTAGTACCCTGTGTACCCGAACATATTGGGTGTAATGCCATAGAAATAGTCAAACCCTAAAGTAATAAATTATAAAACCAACAACTCAAATCCACAGTCGAGTTCACTGTCGGTTTAATCTTGATGCCATCGAAAAAAGATGTACATCATTTACATATTAATAGTTCAATTCAAGGGTTCGAAACTCATGAGAGTTTCCCCAAAGAAAGTGTTATAAATTATAAACAACTTCAAGCCGACGCATTACAATCCTTTACAGAGTAGGGTTTAGGGTTTTTAACCCTGCTGCTATCGTTCAACATAAAATTTTACTCATGCCGACGATACAGTTGACCCCAACATTTATATGCATAAAAACTTAAATTAAAAACTTAATTAATATCTATTACAGTCGAAACAATTATAACGTTCCAGAATGCGTCTTTATATATAACCTTCCTACTTTCATGTTATGGCTAGGGTTTTCAGCCAGCTCAAAGTATCAATACTTTAGAGTCGTAATTTTAGGGCTTATGCCCAAACTTTTGTTTAAAAATCAATACATTTCTTTTAAAAACATAGAGTTCCTGTGAGGGCTCGCTTACACCCAGAATCAAAAATTAAAACACATACAATAGTCGCAGAATTAAACCATAAACACAATCAGTTCATACATTGACAAATTAAGCGAATACACATATAAGTTTTCATTTCAAAGTATAACCAAAACAGAGATTACAAGATCCGTGGCTCTGGGGTTATAAACCCTCTCTAATTTTATGAGTTTGCCTTACGGCTTAAAAATATTAATAATAGAAACAGTGAAATCAATTGCATGTTGGTAATTGTCCATTTCAAATTTACAGAACCTGCATCAATGCCAAAACGCCACCACAAACACACATGCAGAACAAGTTTTTTTGTAGGAAGTTCCAAGGGCTACCCGAGGCTTACTAGGGATACGAATTAACACTTCAAAAGAGTGTATGCCCACTTTCTACAGCTGTGAGCCTTGCCTAAAAGCAACCCTAGCACTCATTAGCAACCACAAAGCAACGAAACAGAGGTTAGAAGCATTACACAAGAAAATATATATTACAAACCAAACGAACTAATTCGTTAATAGCAAGATGGCTTACCTCCTTCACTTGGCACAAGCAAGAAGCCGAGATATGAGATCCACCTTAGAAACCCTAGTGTTACATTTGTCAAGCAAACCCCGAAATGGCCGAGAGCCTGTCGGCTCCTCCAAACCCAACAACGAAAAATGAAAATGAGGTTAACGATGGCTGAAAGGTCATTATGTTGAACAGTTAGGGTTTCACCAAAACCCTATAAACCTTCACGTGATCCATGCCATGGGAAATTTCCACTGTGAATTCCACTATGGTATTAATAAAATGCACTTGCCTATAGTTCAAAAAGTCCTGTAGGACTTCAACCCAATGATTTAATACCAACCTTCAAACAGTCAATCATATGTGCATGCATATAGTTTTGACCCTGCCCACATTCAAAACATTGATACTTTATAATCACTAGAATTCCGAGTTAATGTATAAGATATAGGTAATAGAATTTGATACATTATAAGATCACTATTTTATAAACTAATGAAATATGCCTTATGGCATATCTAGATGTAATTGAAACTTGATCATAATATAAAAACTAATATTTTGTAAAATAAGGAAATATGTCTTATGCCTTATCTTTGATCAAGCAAACAAATTATAAAATGATAAATTATAACTAATGAAACAATAGTGATCTAATGACCACTACAATCATATCACATATCTATCCTAACATAGGATTAGGATATTAATGATTATAAACATATGTATTAACCAATACATTAATAGTTCATAGTTTTTTCATAAATAAACTCTAAGTGTTTTGTACACAAAGCCTCAAGTATTTCCTTTGTGTATATACCTATGATATTCTCGTCTAGTTTAGGTACATTACGACGTTACGACGTGCACTACATTAATCTTCAACCTTTAAAATGCTTACCTGCAAATCTGCACAGGATATTTAAAGTGCGTTAGCTTATGAAATCTTATAAGTAAGCCTCGAGGTATCCATAGGACCCCTTCAACAAAAGAAAGTAAAAGGTTAGTAACCATAATGACAATTATATAAAGCTGTAAAGATATAGAATAACGTCGATCTATGAATTTGACAAATAAGCGATGTTGCATATAAAATAAACAAAGACAATATGCATTTATTCAGAGGTTGAATACGACCTGAGTAATTATTACATTAATTTCAGACAAGAATTACATAGACATTTATGTCGTTACAACACATTAATTAATTTACGACTGTTTGTAAATGAGTATGTGTCGTCACTATAAATATGGTTGAACAACTATTAAAGAGTAAACTGTCATTAATATATTTTCTGCATAATAAATAATAGCATTTATACTATTCATAAAAAATTTAATTTTTTGTCAATTTTTGGGGATGTTACATCCATGTTAACATTTTGTTCATTCATTGTATAGGTTTAGACTCTGCAATTGAAAAAAAAATTATTATTTTACTAATTTGGGAATTATTAAAAATTTAATGAACAATAAAAAAAATCAATAAAATGACAAAAAAATGATTTTACCTATCCAATGCAATGGATGATCACTCAGTAGATGGATTGATGGAGTTCTTGAGGGAAATGGGTGAGTGGGGTGGTCTCTTACTCCGCGTACGCACCAGATGAATGACTCTTGGTCGATTGGAAATGAAATAGACCATGCTTCTTCCCCCCTTTTTTATTTGGTTTAACTGGAGCACGTGTGTGCCCTTGGGCGTGTACACGCTAATAACGCGCACGCGCAGCAACGCGCACATGCCCTAGTTCAGTACTGAACCTAAAAGTGTGTGCGCGCTTCCTTAGGTGTGTGCACACCCTCTTTTTTTTCGCTAGCACAACCCTATTGCAATGGTTTTGGGGAGAAATTTTGTGCGCCCACCCATAATTGGTACGTGATGCATGGATAATGTCAACGGTACATCGGGTGATAAAAAATAACAGATAACTTGTTAGTGGCACTTAAGTATTGGTAACCTATCGATATTCACCTGCCACAAGTTAAGTGCTCTCCAGCAAAATCGTCAATTCCACTCCATGCTACTTTTTCTATTTCGGGAAGACCACTTTTATTTACTCCTTCGACGAGATGTCATCTCCATTAATGTCATCCTCTGCTTGATACAAAGCCATGGTCGAAGAGTTAACCTAATCTACACTAGTACAACCACTTGACTTGTGGCTGGTGAACACCGATAGGCCACAACTTAAGTACCACTAAAAAGTTAAGTGACACAAACAAGTTATACGTTACATGACAACATCTCCCCCATACTAGGTTGTAGAGCACCAAGCTCTTCTCGGTGCAGGATAGATCTATGTTTAAGATGGACCTCTGCTAATTACTTTTCAGTGATTTTAATTTTTTATTTTATTAGGCAACATGCAATTTTTTAATTATTTTTTATTTTTTAATTACATTATGTTAAGTTAAGTTACCTTACGTGATAACATCTCCCCCATACTATGTTGTAGAGCACATCGCTCCTTTCAGTGCAATCACGAGTAAACTGCTCATTATCCATGCATCAACTACGAGTTATTCATTCATCAACTACGAGTTATTCATTCATCAGCTACAAGTTATCCATGCATAAACTACCAGTTATTATATATATAATCGTTTATTTGGAATTTTGGAATGAATGCCATAAAACCAATATGGACAACACACTTGTGTGATCCTAGTGCAATCTAGGAAAAACATAGGCACTAGTCCACCCCAAATTCTAAGATATAAACACTTATTGGTGTAATCATTTAATGCATGCGAAATTTCAAATTTCAAATTTCAAATGCTGTAGTTGTTCACCTTCCATTTGTGCCTCCTACAACTTCCAACACCAACACTTGCAAGCCAAAAAATGAGGGTGGGGGGCTCTTCTCTGGAGGAGTGATGGCTACCTCTCGTTCAAGGGAAAAGCACATCGCGCAGTAAAATAAAATTGAACTGCACAGTAAATAAAACTTTCTTTTCTTTTGCTAAGGGACTGCGTTGTTCCTAGCAAATACTTTGTTTTAAATTTTCTTCCACTTTTTATAAAACACTTTACTTCACAAAATAAGTGCGTGGATATGAGTTGCGCAATTCACCTTTTACTGTGCGCAGATTAACTGCGTGTTTTACTGCACTGAGATTAACCGCGCGATTCCACTTTCTACTGCGCAGATGAACTTTGCGCAAATGCACAAATCTTAACTTCGCGCAATACTTTAGTTTGCATGAACTTGACTTTGTATGGAGTGTGCACTTCATACAAATTACTTTTGCACACTCTTTTAACTTTTACAAAGATTAACTACGCGGTTACCTTTGTATACCTATCTAACTGCGCACAACCCAATCTTTAAACCAACTTTGTATAAAGATATTTCATGCTAAAACATAAGAACCGAAATATATGTCAAAGGTTACTACGCATTAAACTAGGGAATTTACCACCGTGAAATACTTGAGAATATTGATTTGATTTATATACCATAAATGTAAACAACATTTACACAGGTCAATATGAAATAGATGTGTGGCATGCATAAACCAACATTCTTGAGAATTAATTCATAAAACTTAAGAACTTATATATTGTTGCAGTAAAACAAAGTAACTTTGCTGCACTTACAGAGAGATGGGATTTACTTCAAACTTTCACTTCTTACACGGAGCTTGGGCTCTTGAAACACTTCACGGGATTTTCTTCTCCTCTTCTTCACTTATCTCTATCTCTATCTCTCTTCAATTATCTTCTTCTACTTACAGAGTTTCATATCAACCGACTCAAGATCGCTTCTCTTGGAAGCTACAGGATTTCATTAAAGACTGTAATTCAATTCTACCTAAGAAGTTATGAGCCTGCGAAATACAAACGCGGCTACTTAAAATACTAACATGACGTGAGCTGGATTGGATGCAAACTGACTGACCGTCTGACATTGCAAACTGACAAAATGAACGACTGGAGTTCTGACAGAGTCGTGTAAATCAAATACGCTATCAGCTCATTAATTATGATATTTCCAACACTCCCCCTTAATTATGAGCGGATGGGGATCCTTAAACAAAAATAAAATATTACAAAATATTTCAGAGCTGAAACATGCTCTGTTCATGACAAAGTTCATTGCGCAAAACTTGTCACTCCCAAACAACTTCGCAGAAATTGGAATGGGTCCTTTGCCAATGGTTTTGTAAATATGCCTGCTACCTAATCTTCAGACCTGCAAAATTCTAAGCAGATTTCCTTGTTGTTTATCAATTCTCTGATGAAGTGATACCTTGTGTCGATGTGCTTGGTTCTCTTATGAAACATGTGATTCTTTGACTGTGCAATTGCTGAATTGTTGTCGCACGAAATGGCTGTGGCTTCTTGTTGGTTCTGTGACAGATCACTTAACATCCTCCGCATCCAAACTACTTGACATGATGTGCTCGTAGCTGCAACATACTCTGCTTCTGCTGAAGAAAGAGTTATTATGGGTTGTTTCTTTGAAGCCCATGATACAACACCTATTCCTACATGAAATGTATTCCCATATGTGTTTTTTCTGTCATCTATGTTGCCTCCATTGTCACTGTCAGTGTATCCAATGAGTTTGAAATTTTCTGAGGTTGAATACAAAATACCAAAGTCTTTTGTTCCACTTACATACCTCAGAATTCTTTTACCTGCTTGCCAATGAGATTCTTTTGGTGACTCCATGAATCTTGAGATTAAATTGACTCCATACATGATGTCTGGCCTTGTTGTTGTAAGATACATAAGGCTACCAACGAGCCTTTTAAACAACATAGGATCTACATTGGATCCATCATCATCCTTGCTCAATTGCAAACCTATTATCACTGGTGTTGGAGCTGTCTTACATTTAACATCCTAAATTTGTTCAAGACATCATTTGCATACTTTGATTGTGATATGAAAATACCCTTTTCATTCTGTTGGACTTCAATTCCCAGAAAATACTTCATAAGCTCCAAATTAGTAATTTCAAATTCACTTTCCATGATTGTTCTGAATTCTTCTATGCCAAAATCACTAGTAAATATTAAATCATCTACATACATGCATACAATTAACTTATTACCTTGTTGGTTGATTTTTGTGTACAGCGTTGGCTCACATTCACTTCTGTGAAATCCATTCTGAATGAGGTATGAGTCAATGCGACTGTACCAAGCTCTGGGAGCTTGCTTCAACCCATAGATTGTCATTTTCAACTTGTAAACTTTGTGTCCTTGTCCTGGAGCTTCGTAGCCTTGTGGATGCTCCACATATGCTTCTTCCTCCAAATAACCATTTAAAAATGCAGACTTAACATCCAATTGGTAAACATGCCATTTCTTTTGTGCTGCGATGGCCAAAACTGTTTTGATTGTGTCCATTCATGCTACAGGTGCAAAGGTTTTATTGAAGTCTATGTTAGGTTGCTGAGTGAACCCCCTTGCTACCAATATTGCCTTGTGCTTCTGCACATTTCCATCAGCATCTTGCTTGGTCTTATAAATCCATTTCACGCTTATCACATCCTTGTCTTTAGGAACATCAACTAATTCCCAAGTTTGATTTTTCTCAATGTATTCTATTTCTTCATCCATGGCTTGTGCCCAAACTTTCTCTTCAACAAATTCTTCAAATGTTAGAGGATCATTAACTTGAGAAAATAATGCAAAACATGAAAATGGATTAGGTGTACTAGCATCATATATCTCGCGCAGACTTTTTGTCTTTGATGGAGTTGTTGGTGTTGAACTACGCGAGCTGTGCGCATTACTTGATGGAGTTTGGTGCGCACTTGGTGTGCTTGACGGAGTAGCTTGAGCTGTGCCTTGTGTCGGAGTTCCTTATGCTAGAACATGCTGCGCAATCCTTGGAGTAGATGGAGTTGCGCAATTCTGATTTACATGCGAAATCTCATCCACATCTTCTGCGTTGTCATCATGTTCAACATGTGACACGATTTTGACATTCTTCTCTACAGTTCCATCCCATGCTTCATTTTCCACAAACTAAACATCGTGACTGATAATAACTTTCCTTGCAACAGGATCATACAACTTGTATGCTTTTGTGTCTTCAGAATACCCAATAAAAATGCATTTATGTCATTTATTGTCTAATTTCCTTCTTAGCTCATCTGGAATATGTGCGTATGCAACACAACCAAAAAAATTTAAATGCGAAACACTATGTTTCATACATGTCCATGCTTCCTGCGGACCCTTGTTCTTCACACTCTTCGTTGGACATTGATTCATGATGTATACAGCAGTTGTCACTGCTTCAACCCAATATTCATTTGACAGATGTGCGGCTACCAACATACTATGCGCCATCTCCATAATGGTTCTATTCTTCCTCTCTACGATGCCATTCTTCCACGGTGTATACCGCGCAGTGAATTGCTTGTGTATACCATGATTTTTGCAAAAGTTTAAGAAATCATTTGAAACATACTCACCACCTCTGTCTGTTCTCAAAATCTTGATGCTATGTCCACTTTGCTTCTCCACAAGTGCCTTGAACTGCTGAAAAAATCCAAATGCATCAAATTTATATTTTAGAAAATAGAACTATGTTTTTCTTGTGAAATCATCAATAAATGTGAGAAGATAAGTGCATCCTCCCATGGATGGTGTTTGCATTGGTCCACAAATATCAGAGTACACAATTTCAAGTGGTGCGCGAGCTTTGTATGACTTTCCGACTGGAAAAGTCTCTCTGTGTTGTTTTCCAAAAATACAGCCTTCACAAATTCTCTCTGGCTTTTCAATCAATGGTAATCATTTCACCATGTCCTTTGTGTGTAGTAGCTTCATCCCACCAAAATTCAGATGTCCAAATCTGAAGTGCCATAATCAGGATTCATCCTTTGTTTCTGTTTGAAACACAACTTGCATTACGTTGTCTTTTGATTCCTTTGCATAGTGAATTTCTGTTGCTTTGCTTTCTGCTTTGAACGCAGATCCAAAATTTTCATTCTGACTTTCATGAACAACTTGAGTTGTTTTTCCTCTTATGATGGGTCTTATCCTCAAAGGAAACAAGCAATTGCTTGTCATCTGCACCTCTGCTATCAACTGATTGCTTGGATATATGTCTTTGATCACACAGAGCTTCCCTACCATGTGAACTCTGTAACCTTTTTCCATCAGTTGTCCAATGCTCATCAAATTATGCTTCAAACCTTGAACATTATACACATCAAGAATAAATTTCTACTCCCCCTGTTTGGTTAGAATATCAATAGTGCCATTTCCCAAAATAGTGACTTGAAAATTGTTTCCAAGTGTTACATCAGTTTGAACTGATTTATCTAGACTGGAAAATAAACTTAAATTACTAGTCATATGATTGCTACAGCCTAAGTCTAAATACCATATGTCATTTGGACTTTCTTGGACAGCATTGCATTCCAGTGGTGATGCGCATGCTAAGAACAGTGAGTCGTTCGGAGTGTTGTTGCTGCTTGACTGTGCTTCACCTTGCTTTCCTTGATTATACTGCTTCTTCCTGCATTCATATGCGAAGTGTCCATACTTCTTACAGTAATGACATTGAATTTTTATTTATCATACATTTGTCCACTTGGCTGACTAGTGGTCTAATTCTGACCTCTACCAGCAACTTACGCAGGGCTGCTGCTGCGACCTCCTTTGAAAGAACTTCAACCTCTGCCTCTAGAGTTTGATCTTCCTCTGCCTCTTCCACGGCTTATGGATGACTGTGCTGCGAATGCACCTTCCAGCGATGTACCTGAGCCGTTGATTCTATGTTCATTATTGAGTAATGAGCTTGCAACTCATCAATGATAAATGTGGATAGATCTTTGTTTTCCTACAGGGTTATGCGCATGCTAAGAACAATGAGTTGTTCGGAGTGTTGTTGTTGCTTGACTGTGCTTCACCTTGCTTTCCTTGATTATACTGCTTCTTCCTGCATTCATATGCGAAGTGTCCATACTTCTTACAGTAATGACATTGAATTTTTTATTTATCATACCTTTGTCCACTTGGCTGACTGGTGGTCTGATTCTGACCTCTACCAGCAACTTACGCAGGGCTGCTACTGTGACCTTCTCTGAAAGAACTTCGACCTCTGCCTCTAGAGTTTGATCTTCCTCTGCCTCTTCCATGGCTTATGGATGACTGTGCTGCGAATGCACCTTCCAGCGATGTACCTGAGCCGCTGATTCTATGTTCATTATTGAGTAATGAGACTTGCAATTCATCAATGGTAAATGTGGATAGATCTTTGTTTTCCTCCAGGGTTACAACCAAAAATTCAAATTTCTTTGGAAGAACTCTAAGAACTTTTTCAACAACTCTTTGATCAGTTAGAGTTTCTCCATGATATTTTATTTGATGTGTATTTGATTAACCAGACCAATAACACAAGTATAGAATGATTCTACAGACTATGTGTTTTTCATTGACAGAGATTCAAAATCTCTTCTAAGATTCTGAAATTTGGCAGTCTTTACCTTGTTAAAACCTTGATAGGAAGTTTCCAGTGTATCACATGCTTCCTTAGCTGACTGCGCTGCTGCTACTCTTGGGAGTATGGATTCATGTATTACTTAATATATGTGGAACAACGCCTTTCCATCTTTCTTCCTTTGTTCCCTTAAGACATCCTTCTCAGCTTGTGTGAGATTGTTGTGTGCTGCAACATCTGCTGGTTCTGCATAGGGATTTTGGACTATTTCCCATACATCTTGACCTCTAAACAAAGCCTTCATAGTTAGAGACCAATATTCATAATTTTTACCATAAAATATTGGGGTTTGCAAATTAATGGAAGTGGAAGCCATTCTTAATCACTTTTCTCTTATGTAAATACAATTTCGACTTTCCGTAAACCAGGCTCTGATACCAGATCAAGGGAAAAGCACACAGCGCAGTCAAATAAAATTGAACTCCGCAGTAAATAAAACTTTCTTTCAAATAAAATTGAACTCCGCAGTAAATAAAACTTTCTTTTCTTTTGCTAAGGGACTGCGTTGTTCCTAGCAAATACTTTGTTTTAAATTTTCTTCCACTTTTTATAAAACACTTTACTTCACAAAATAAGTGCGAATGCACAAATTTTAACTTAGCGCAATACTTTACTTTGCATGAACTTGGCTTTGTATGGAGTGCCCACTTCATACAAATTACTTTTGCACACTCTTTTAACTTTTACAAAGATTAACTGCGCCGTTAACTTTGTATACCTATGTAAGTAGGCACAACCCAGTCTTTAAACAAATTTTGTATAAAGATATTTCATGCTAAAACATAAGAACCGAAATATATATTTTAAAATATGGATAGTTTTAAAGTTTATAACTATCATATTAATTGCTGAAATTACATAATTACAAAAATTATAATTTTCAAGACCAATTTTCACCAGATTTAATTTTGTGAATTGAAATGGTCCAGTGCAGCAAGTTTATTTGTGGCATTGCTTTAGGTGCACTCAAATTGATAAAAACAAATTATTGGGTTAAATTTTAAGTAGATTATATGAAACCGCTGTCAAAAGGATTTATGTGATTGTAATCTACGGAATCTGATGATAAATTCCTATAAAAACTAAAAACTGAATTACATTAAAAGCAAATATAAATTAGCAAATGATTAAACATTTCATCTATAATATTTTGACAAAAATATGTAGAAAATTTAGACCTTTGAGAATAAAATATTCTGTGACGCTTCTTCATAACTATTCTAGTTGGGGAAAATAACTCGGAAATAAAGCTACGTCGATGTTAGTTGGTGAAAATGGCTTGTAAATAAATGCACATTCTATAATTGGATCGGTTCCAGCCTTCCATGGTCAACAGCGGGAGCCTTGAGTAAACACATTTTTTTAATTAGAAATTAAGTTTGTATGGCTCAGCGAACAGATGCACGGATAAGATAAGATGGATACTTGTGGGTGAATTTCAGCCCTTGTCGTCAGTCCAATGAAAATTTAATTGATTTTTTTTTTCTTTACGCTCCATGTCATTTAATTTTGATTGATCGATAGTATCCAAAATGAAGGTTGAGGTTTTTGGCATTATATCACTGTAAAGTTCCACACAAATCCTTCCTTTTAGTTTTGGTGATATATAGTTGTCAATTGAAAACTCTAATTTGGTGATATAGTTGTCAATTGAAAACTCTAATTTGTACAACAAATTTATTATGATAATTCTAGTTTTTCTTTAAAGTGTGGAGTTGGGATGGTGTAAATTGTTTTGAAAACACCTACATTATTAATACCGTTTACTGAATCATTTCCAACTACGACCAACAAGTATGAACTCAGGATCCCTCTAGAAGACAATGATGGTACAAGGAAAAGTGAGAAGAGAAAGAAGAGCGAAAGAGGAATATATCTTTATAGGCTGTCCAATGAAGGTACGAGGAAAAGTGGCAAGAGAAAGAGGAGCGAGAGAGGAATCTATCTATATAGGCTGTCCAGTGATGTTACAAGGAAAAGAGAAGAGCGAGAAAGGAATCTGTCCCATGAACATTGGGTTCCAGCTTGCACCGCTATAATCATTACCAGGTGGCCCTCGATCAATATCCAGCCTGCAGCCTGCTGCATTAGCCTAGGAGTAGGCTAGATAATTTTGGCCGCCCTCGTTACCTACTATATAGATTGTAGATTTCAATTGGAAGTTACCAAAATTTCGAGCAATCTTTGTTCATAATTTGACAGAGTAAAGAAACATAACTGTTATGTGATATAGTCATTTTTCTTTGTGTTCTTCTTCTCTGGAATGTCATATCTTTCTGTATCTTGAATGAATTCTCTAGTTCATGTAAGTTTTTTTTTAGAGTTCTTCTCATGAGGTGGTTCTCATGGGGTGGATCTATAGATTCATGTGGATCTTATAGATTCTTGTGGATCTTTAATTACACGATTTAATTTTGGAATTGCTTCATTCATAGTGTTGTTTTGAAATCTGGTTACTTTTGGTTCTTCATAATCTTCAACAAATATCTTTCTTGATTTGATGTATGCTGAGTCTTCATCAAATATTACATCCCTTCTCATGTCAATTTTCTTGAACCCTAAAAAGTATATTGGGTAAGCCTTAGAGCTTTCACTGTAACCCAGAAAGAACCTACGGATCATTCCATCTCTCAATCGTCGTCTTCTATTTATGGTTTGTGTTCAAGGGCAGTCCTGCAAACATCCACTATCGCTCATCCCACACTACTCCCCTTCAATTCAACTAATTGCCTGTGCGACCGTGTGTTCATCAATCACCGCGGTCCAGACACAAAAGACGGCTTCGCTAGCCATCTTTACCATGGTCTTCTAAGACACGGATTGCAACCTTTCCTCGACAGGGAGGTATTGCAGAAGGGAGACTACTTAGCTCCTCAAATTGAAGGGGCCATCAGAGATGCCTCAGTCCATATCACCATTTTCTCTCCCACATATGCCCAATCAAGATGGTGTCTGGATGAACTAGTGCTTATATTGAACAAGTCTGGGGATACTGTAATTCCTGTCTTTTATCATCTGAAGCCTTCGGAGCTTAGATTGACAGAAAAAGATGGACGGTATGCTCGGGCATTGAATATTCTCGAAGAGAAAGGCACATACGACCGCCAAATACTTGAAAATTGGAGAAATGCCCTGTCTGACGTCTCCTACATTGTCGGTTTCGAACTCCAGGCCTACAATGGGTTGGAACTCTTAACTTCTTTGTTCATTTTGTTAATTGAGCTTGTATCGTTTCCGGGATTTACAACTTGTCGCAACTGAAGATGATCTTTTGAAAAGCATATTGAGGAGAATTCAGTCGCCAAATCTGATATGGCTACGCTGGAACAACTGTCCCTACTCTTTCCTGCCTCCCTGGATTCCGTTGAAGAATACAAGGGTCTTAGAAGTGGCGGGAACCAAATTGAAGAAACTGTGGCAAACAGAATCTCAGGTGTTTTGTTTATTAGTTTTCCCTTTCTGGTTGCTGCTATAATTTATGGTTGATTATTATTGCTATTGATATACTAGCGCAGGGTCTGGAATGTGTTTTAAGGATATTTTAGCTGAAAATGGTTATATATTTATCTTTCTTATAGTTGAAAAATGAACATTTCATTGCAGACACCTATGGAGTTGCGGGAGTTAATAATTCATGCTCCTCTTTCAGAGTTTCCGAAGTCCATTGGGCAGTTGAAGAACATCAAAAAGATTGTGGTGGATTTCCCCACAATGTTTACTCATCTCAAAACTTTGCCGGAAGAATTTTGCAATCTGCGCTCGCTGAAATACCTCCGCCTACGGTACGAAAATATGGAGTCGCTGCCTGATTCTTTCGGTAACTTAACGAACCTCCAACACCTCGATCTGTGTGACTGCTACAGATTGGGAGGGCTTCCAAATTCCTTCGGGAATTTAGGTCGACTTAAACATCTGAATATGAGATTTTGCAGGGATTTGACTATGTCAGACGGAACATTTGGAAAAATCAGCACACTTGAATATTTAAACCTTTTAGGGTGTACCAGTGTAGAAGTATTGCCGGCCCAAATTGCACATCAGCCGTCCCTGAAATCATTAAAGCTGTGGTCTACGGGTTTAAAAGAATTGCCTGAGGATATTGGGAAACTAAGTGATTTGGAGACACTTAGTTTAGGAAGCTCTCGGTTAGAAATGCTGCCACATTCGCTCGGTCAGCTCAGCCGCCTGAAGGTTTTGGGTGTCGTTGGTTGTCGCAATTTGAGATCTTTGCCCGATTGGTGGAGACTCTCCACTAGGCGATCAAATTTATCGCCAGATAGCTATGGAATACAGTCCTCTCCTCGTGAAGCCGTGAATATGGAGATGCCATTAACCGGCTGGATGTACGGGCTGGAAAGACTATATCTACATCGGGTAGGAATATCGCAGATATCCTTTGTTGAAGGTGTCTGCCCCAACCTTCAGTACCTCTCCATCTATCAATGTGATAATCTTGTGGTTGTTAGAACACTGCCACCAAAACTAATAACTCTGACTTTGATTTATCAAAATCAACTCAGGAAAATACAAGGGCTTTGTAATCTTACGAACCTCCGAAACCTAAGCATCTCAGGGTGTGTAAAATTAAGGGAGCTCCGTGTGAAAGGTTTGATATCTTTGGAAAAGTTCTCGGCGACGGGATGTTCCGAGCTTAAAATAGTACATGGGGCAGCTAGCAGAGCTTCGAATCCTTGAAATGTCTTCTTGCAGTGCACTAGAAGAGCTCGCAGGTGTTCAAGATTTGAGGTTGTTAGAGTTGCTTGATGTTGTTGAGTGTCCCCGTCTCCAGTGGGGCGAGGGAGCAGTGGAACAGTTAGGCCAACGAATAAAGAAGTTGTATTTATAATTCTTTTTAAAACAAAAATTCCACACATTGCCACGTTATTTGTAGTGTTGATAAGGTTTGCAAAGGTTTGTACCTTTGATATGGCATGGCAGTCAAATTTAAGTTGTAAATTCCGAATAATGGCCACATCCAGTAAAGTTCCCTGGTCAAAGACGGCACCACTGAAGCACTTGTCTCTGTCTATTCAACACCCATCCATCACAGTCTCTTTGAGAATGACTCTTTCATTGTGAAGCCGAATAGTGACAGTAACACCAATGTCTAGTTTAGTGAATAACCCTACAATCTCTGCTAATTCAAGTTTTCTGGTAATAATGGGTTCTTCGTTTCATTTCAGTTAAGTTTTTCAAGTTTGTCTCTATATTTTCTTTCTTAGTACGGTGCTTCCTTTCGAAATCTCAACAGACACTTCAAGAAGAAAGCATAAAAATACATTAAAATGGAGATTTCCACTGGAATTTATATTTAGGTGCAATTTTTCAATAATGAAAAATTATTGCAATAAATTTTTTCATAGAGGTGCTCGTTACATTGCTGTGAATTTGCATATAAGTTATAGGCAACACTACCAATTTTGAATTTCCCCCATTGTTTTTGTTTGGGGAATTAATTCCATTAACACATGATTGTTCTTTGGTAGATGAACCATATAAGTTTCTTCTTCCTTCTACCTGAAAACAATTTCGAGTCACTAATATGCTATCAAAGTAACTATTATCATCCTAACTGTGCTGATCCTTGAGCGGAGGGAAAGTTTGAAGATGAAAAGCAAGGAACTGTGCAAGTAAATTTCATCTCGTTTGATCCCTTGCATACTAACCAAATGCTCGATTGTTTCATTGGGTTTCTTTGTCACTGGGAACAAATATGACACTAATTAGTTTGTTGAAAGCAATGTGCAAAAGGATACATGAAAGTGTTTTATTTGAAATTTATAGGAACTAACTTGTTTTGTCTTAACATCAAATTAAACTTCTTTGACTAAAAATTTAGTGTTTTATTGATGTTTCCTCACTGAGGAGAAGGAAGAGCTGGAGGAAGAAAGGTGGTGTGCCCGACCAAAGGATGCGTCAGCAGGGGCACCTCCCTACAGACAACTTGATTTCACCTCCACCTTCATGTATGGGGATTCCTCCACTTCTTCATACACAACCCTCAACAACCTTCTTCTATGTAAATTTGTATACCATGTGTGTATGTGTTTTTTAAATTTAGGGCTTAAGAGGGTTTCTAAACTTCTTTTGTTTATTTTTGGACATTGGATAGAATTATTACTAGCACAGTTACTTAACTTGTGGTCAGTTAACACCAATAGGTCACAAGTTAAGTGTCATGGACAAGTTATTTGTTACTTGTTCTCCATGTTTAGTTGTAATCACTTGTTGTCTATGCCTCAGCTACCTATTACTTTCTTTGGTTAAATGGGTTGAGTTACTAGTTATCCATGCATCAACTACCAATTATTTTTCTTTTTTTTATAATTGTTTATTTCTAATTTTGAAAGACGACCATAAATCAATAGAGTACACTTGTCTCATCCTCCTTCAATCTAAGAAAAGCATAGATAGTAGTGCACCCCAAATTCTAAGATATGTATACACCTATCAATGTAATCATTTGTAGGTATTTATTTCAAGGATAATTTAAGTTTTCTTGACATTGATTTGTTCAAAACATGCTCTTGGCATCTCTTAATGTATTGTTTTTTTTATAAACATGTGTTTGAAATGTTAATTCTTAAGTGAAATAAAGTTGTTTTGAATTGTGTTATTAAAATATGAGTTTTTAATTAAATTCTTGATAATCTTCTACTGATGTTTCACTTACTATAATTCTTAAGCTTTATAGACTTGTTTTAAATCATCTTATAAAAGAGATAGCTTTCCATTAAATTCTTGACTTTAAAACCTAAAAGGATTTAGTTATATGCGTCACTTGGTGCAATTCTTAAGTAGAACAAAGTTAATCTAAATCCTCTTAAAATGGAAGTATGAGCTCTCCATTAAATTCTCTACAATATTTTATGGTTATGATTTTAAAGCCTTGAAGTATTTAGTTGTGTTGTGAAAAAGATCAAAGGGTCTTTGAAATTTAAATGACCAAATTGCTACTTAAATTCTCTACAATATTTTATGGTTATGATTTTAAAGCCTTGAAGTATTTAGTTGTGTTGTGAAAAAGATCAAAGGGTCTTTGAAATTTAAATGACCAAATTGTTACTTACATCTTCTTCATCTTGAAGACGCTTAAAACTTTTAATTAAGAGTATGAACTCGCGTTTTGTCTTTCCCAATGACTTTAATGAAATCCCTTTTTAGGAAGGTTGAGTGCTCCAACCGTTTTTCTCTTTGTTGGTTTTAGATGTTGCAATTTTTTTATTTTATTTTTTTTCTTTTGGGCTATTCCTGGTCTTAGAGGCAGTTATGATTTTTCCACAAAATAAACGGCTGAATATTTTCATTTTCAATCATGGGTGATGCTTTTGTGTCTTTGGATTAAGTGATGTTTCTTTAATTTTTTTAAACATCCAATGATATTGTTAACTTTATAATATCTCTCATTTTTTTTTGCTTAAAAATACTTTGACATAGCTCATACATGTGAAAATGATAGCACATGAACACAACACACTTATACATTTCTATTACTTTATAAATTGTTTAAATACATATGTAAAGACTTCTCTAGAAGACCCAACAATGGACAAACTATCTAGATTCATTGCACCTATTTTGATTGTGTGAATTGACTAACCACTAACCATTATGTGACTTGTCAATAGGTAACAATTAATGGCAAGAGTAATTACCATACTTTAACACTTCTCCTTAACTATGACTATTAAACAATCGATTAAATTGTTGCTAAAACATATTGCTTCTAAGGCTTGCATCCAAAATTGAAATGTGAATATTTATTGATCTATGTTTCATCTAGGCATACAATTGTTCAAACATTTTTCGGCTTAATCTTCTTTGTTGTTATGTGTTGATGAAGCTTCTTTCTGTACTTTCTGCTCCAAAATATAAAGCTTTCAATGCTTTTCTCTTCTTCATTCTACAGACTTTGAACTTTGGATATATCTTCTCCGTGCTACTACTTGGCTTCAACCATTTCTTCTTCTTGAATTTGGGAGGTGCAAAACTACACTAATCTTTTTCAATTCCATAACTCTGGTTGTAAAACTAGTGATTTATAGCAACTTCAATTCTACCTTCGACATTTGCATTGGAAGTTTCCCTACCTTCTTCCTTGACCTTCTTTTCATCATTCAAATGTTAAATTCCCTTCATACCAAGGGCTGCAATCTCAATCTTCAAACGTTGTAATGTGAGCATACCAAAAACCCACTTCTTGCTCTCACCATGTGACATACTTTCATCCTCATATTTTTCAACACAACTTAGCAACTGGTGATAGAACTAGATCTCTTCAAGAATCCACCTTATAAATGTCTTATCAAAACGATCTTCAAGATTACAATCTATCTTCATGTTATCTTCCTCTATTCCATTTTCAATAGTATTCATGGCTACCTCCTTTTCTTCTTCAACCTTTCTTCTTGCAACATCTTCAACTTGGCTACATTCTTTATCTTTTATACATGCAAAATGAAATAAACCATTAATAGTAAAAAACATTATGTTCCATGGCACATCTTCCTTAGGCATTTCATTGACCATTACTTTTGATGTTTCATCTTCTTAGCCTTCTTCACCTGTTTCTTCTACATCTTCAATTGTTTCATATGTAACTTCATTATAATATCTGAATTCATCATCCACTTGCACGGTGGGATTTGCTTCATCATATTTTGGATTCAATTCATCAAGGAATACCGCTTTCTTGGTAGTTTCTTCATCAGTAACAAACATTGTTGGATTCATCAAAGCACTGGCTACTTTATTGCCAGCTTCACCATCATAGGCTGCTACACTGGTAGCTTCAACTACAACATATATATTTGTCTTCATTATCCACCTGTGCATTTTCATAGTGGGATTCATTGGATGCTTCATTGGAAGCTTCACCATCATCATAATGACTTCTATCCAGTTGTGGGTCAACATAGTGTGATTCACCAATAAATATATGATCTTTCTCTGCTACATACACAGAATCTTCTTCTTTCTCCTTCTCTTGTAGCTCTACTTCACATACATATGTACCCTTCAATGTTGAAACATTTCACAAGATGTTACTCCCCCTTTCATTGTACCATGTTTCCAAAACACTCCAAGCTTCCTTGGCTCTCGTTACTTTTTCAATTCTAGGTAAAATGCTCTCATATAAGCCTTGTCAAATGAGAGATAATGGTAAAACATCATTCTTATGTTGATCTTGAGACATGAAATCATAGGTGGGTTCTTCAAACCCATTCAACACAATATCCCATAAGTATGTTGCACGTAATCTAGTATTTATTTTAATAACCCACATATCATAGTTCTTACCAGTGAAAATGGGTGGTGGCATATAAAAATTATTCGATGTTACCTCATGTGGCATCTCCACTACAGTCTTTGACAAGTATGTCTTTAAGAAGTATTCCATGAGTTGCTTCTCATTTTCCATTGCAACTTTTGCTTTTGCTATTTTGTTCTCTCTCCTAAGTTGTTTGAGTCTTCTTTTTTGACGTATGACGATTTCTCTTGGTAGCTCATCCACCTTCTTCTATTATAGACTTCAACCTTTAGCTTCCTTTTCTTCTATCTTTCTTAGTCCTTCATCCTTTCTTCCATATTTGCCTCACCAAAAAAATGGGTTTCCTTGGGTAATGGTCAGTGCACATTAAGGTTTGCAGCAGATTGGACCCTTTTTTTAACTTTTGATATTTGCACTGAACAATTTCTCCTTACAGCAGATATTTCCTCATGTAGCTTCACCCTTCTCATGCTAGATATCTCCTCACATGGCTTCACATGGATCCTTTGATCTCTTATTTGGGGGTGTCTTTCTCTATGGATCTTTGCATAATAACGTTTAGCTTCTTCATGACAGGCCTTCCCTTCACGTGGCAGTCTTTTCTCATGCACATGGTAACAACATGTTAGAATGTTGACAAATATTAATAAACATACAAAAATACTTTTACTAACATGTAAATTAATAGCAGGAATCAACTAGTCTACTCTTCTATCCATACAAGATCAAATAGTAAGAAAGGAAGTAGGGACAAGAGAAAAATAGATATTACACCAAATACATCCACTGGAAGGTATGATCTTCTTTATTCTTCATAAATCTCCACTCTTACATGCCATCACCCTCATAAGAATCACATCACATGTCACATACCCCAATTTTGTAAAAATTATGTAATTATTTCATTATATTCCTGAGACATTATGTTAAATTTAATGCTAAGTAGGAATTGATGACTCAGCAGAGTCACTAGAAATAGTATGTAATTAAGAATATTTTATTATTAATAAATAAATTATGGAGACAACAGCATGGGAGAGCTGTTAAAAAGAGGTTACTGGTCAAACTGGTGGATGGAACTAGGTGGAAAGGAAAAAGACAAGTGGCAGCATCCTCAAACACTTCCTAAGTTGCAGGTGGCAACTTCCCTATATTTGGGGTCATGATTCCCCTAGGAAGTGGAATCAGATCAGGTGGCTCATTAATGACAGTTAACCCAACAAAGACCTAGGCAATCTTTTAAATAGTACTCAATGAACTGAGCTGGGGGTTCAAATTGTTCTGGAGGGAGAATACATTCAGGTGAATGTTATTTAGGAGTCCCATTGAGGAATAGGGAAATATACAGTAAGGAAGTTGTTTGAGAGGAATGTTGCAGTAACTTGGTTCCAGTATAGCTGTTTGGGCTGAGTGAATTATTTTGCTGCACCTAGTTCCAGCCAGGGAGACCAGAGAAAGCTCGGGGGTCCTGAGAAGTGCTGTCTGGGCACTCTCCAGGAGTTTGTTGGGAGGAACAGCCTCCCATTGCTATTGTTGTCCACAGAAACAGGTTCTGCTATTTATTTCCTTATGTTGTCAAGTCTGAATAAATGTATGATGAGTTTATTGCTATATGTCTGAAGAGTAATTAGTTAGTAAAATAGTATATCAGAGTAGCAGTAGATAGATTTTGTAGAGTTATTATGTTTCAGCATTCCTTAATATCATTATTATCTTACGGATAAGGTATTTTTTAATGCATGCTATACAATAGTAATATTGTAAGCAATAGTTTATTTTTGTAATTTTTAAACTTAGTTTAATTATAATAGTTAAATAGATAAGTAGGGTTTAAGTACACAGTAATTATTCTCTGGAAACATAAACTCATTTAAACCATCATAGGAACAGAAATAAAACATAACCGAATAAAATACAGTATTGCTATCATTATCGAAACTTTGCAGAAGAAGTTGTAGCTATTTTATTTTAGAATAGCTTTATCTCAGTACAAACCCTAGTCAAAGTTAACTTATCATAACCTATTACATAAGACAATATACAAACCCTAAGTTACAAATTTAACCAGTCATTTCTTAGCAACTAACTCATTGTGCAGAAACCCTAACAGAAAATTATCACAAGAAATTTATCAACAGTTTCAATAACCTAGCTACTAATTCCAACAGTAGGGTTAGCAGGTTAATATCTAGCTCAATATCGAGCTTCAACATTATCCTAATATCTTTCTTTTTACTCTCAAATAACAACAGAGTCGAATCGAAATGACAGAAAGAACAACTAAACCACATCACAACTATAAGATTCAGTTTGAACCCTATCATTACAGATTAACAATTAAACATAAATTCTAAAGAATCAAGGCAACGATTTCACCTACGGCTGCAGCCCATTTATTAATAGAAGCATTTACATAAACATAGAAATTTAAAACACACGCCACACACCAGCTCAATTATACAGAATCACTGTAACAAGTCATATTATAAAAGCTTAAATTACACAGGAAAAACGTATAAGCAAAACCAATGCTAAATAGTTAAGACATTATTCTACCTACAGACGAGTCACAAATCCACTGTAGAAGTGGTTTAAAAACTAAATAATTACTTACTACTGTACATAGCATAGAACAAGAGAAAAACGCATACAATAAACAAGCCCGTTGTGCAGGCAAACCTTTATATTAAGTTAAATTTCAAACCCTGGGTAAAAACCCTCAGCAAAACTTTACGAGTATAGTGCTAAAACCACGAGGCTGTAACCTCATCTTCAGACAGGATCACAGCCTTGTCTTCTTTTCTTCTTATACATTAAATATTCTGTGGAAAAACCCTATCTACCACAAGCAAGAAAAATAATTTACAATCATCCAAAGCCATAACATTTCCTTCACGTACAGGGTTAACCTGTCAAAGGACTTGTGGTAACAAGCAGTCACAAGACCAAACAAAACAAAGATAGTTCACAGAGTTGTTCTTTCCAAATCCAAACCCTAACCGCCCTAACAACCAGCAAGAAGGAAAATGCCATGGTATAAACCAGGCTTACCCGGAACGCCATTGTAGAAGCTTGTAACATCCACGCCTCTGAGAGGGGCCAGAACCCGCAACCATGGAGTGGTATCAGTTACAACTTAATTTTGTTAAAACTAAATCTTTTAACTAAAATAACGAAGGGGAAAAACAATGACTTACCAGCAAGCTAAAAGGATTTCGATCACCATAAAAAGCCTGATACTCCCGAGCAGAGAAAGTGTAATACACCACCCTTACTTTTGAATGAACAAACGAGTTGACAGAAGCATGGAGTATCTCCCATCCGAGAAGCTTTTACAGAACCAAATCAAGAAATTACAGTCATGCCGTGACAGAGACAGGGTTGGTAGTAAAGAAAGAACCCTAGGATTCTAACAACCATTTGGTCGCCAGTAACAACGTATAACGACCCCACTCATTACAGATGACAAGTACGAAGGCTGGGAGCAGCATAGAAGCTGCTAGCACACTGTAACAACAAAACTCAGACCAATGCATGGGTCAGGAATAAACACGTAGCACTTAAATTTTTCCCATGCAGTGGGTCGACACTCCAAAGTTCTACGATGAGATACCAATTATTTGTTATGCAATTAAAATCATAGCAGGAATGTTCCAATATGGTAATGAACCATAGTTCAAACTTGCCAATCATTCCATGTTAAAAACAATGCTTCGAACCTCGCATAGGTGAACAATAACACTTTGCCCTACAACCATTAAATCATGCAAATTATCAATAAAGTTCCAGATTTCCATGAGATTCTCATCATTGTTGCTAAATAGAAATTATATCTTGAGTAAATAAAATTTTTGCATGGTTACCTATAATGGTTGCAATACCATAGTTCCGAGGTCATCTTTTTAACACCTAAAACATTGGATTGATTCCTTTAAATCTTGCTTAATGTTTAATGAGACCTTGCCTTACGTTCCATTTATACTATGCATTATATTAACGTTCAAAATCAAGTCTTAGGATGTTAAAAAAAATATGGAGGACTTGATTTCTTTAACTATAAAAATCCTAAGGATATAGGTGCCAAGTAAGTTAGATGTGGTCCATAGAACTTACCACGACATTGCCAATCCCCTATTTTTTTTTATGTGACAAGACATAGATTATTTCGTTAAGATAATGCAAAGATATTAGGGTTTAACTGTTACCATTCCACTACCAATTGCTGATGTTATAGCTTTGCATAGATGATTCACGACTTGTCATTTCTTCATTTTGGAACTTTCGCTGGTGGAATTCAAGCTTTACAACTCACCAAAATTGTACTGAGGGTACCCTAATCCTTGCTACTTCTAGTTACAATATATAGGGAATCTCTTAATAGTCCCAGGATCCTAGTGATATAGATAAGAAAAATATACTTTTGCTATCCTTAATACTAACGAGTTTAATCAATTATGATAATTGAGGACTATTTCAATAAGTGCTTATAGATTTTATTTAAGTGTTATTTATGAGACAAAAGTAGTTTCCAAACAATGTAACCCTTAAATAATAATAGAAGACATGTACTGACAGGTAATCCTTGCGATTGTTGAAGGTAAGAAAAATACAAATATAGTGATATTATTAACTCCAAATCCTTTGCAATTAAAGTATAAATCAAAACATATTCAGAATTTGAAGTTGGCATGATGCAGGAAGAGTTCTACCTTTAAGAGGCTTGATAAACCTGGTTAGCATGTTATACTTTTTACTGAATGATTTGGTACTGCTAACTGATATTTCATACTTGAAAGATTTAAATGCAGCGAACCACAATTACCTGTATATCTGTAAGAGAAAGAGAATCGATTGGATTAGCTTGTAAGCTAAGTAAGCCCAGTCTGACATGGCAATTCCCCCTTGCGGTTGCAAAACAGAAAAACAATCAGTAACTGAAAAAGAAAACCATAATAAAATTTAAGTATAATAAAAGATCATTCAAACACAATTACGATCACGTAAGCAAAACAAACAGTTAAATGACTGCATTTAATAACATTACTTGCTATTTTAAAAATTTTAAATTTTTCGAAAATCTTGGGTTTTGACATGTGGTATCAGAGCATGGTTCAAATACTAGGTCTTGATGTGGCCCAACTAGTTTCCGCAGAACCATAAAAGAAAAGAAAATTTATGTACTAACTTTGTATTTTTGTTTCATGTAAAAGAGCAGAAAATTTCCTTTTCTGAATCTAACAGACAGGTATGGAGAAGCTAGGAGAATATGTTGAGGAGGAATCTCCAAACACTGAGACAAGACAGATGTCCAGAGAACCTGTGATAGAGGAGGTAATTGCTCACTCCTCAGAGCTGATGCAGACTATAAAGGGTTTAAAGACTGAGATAGAAACAGTCAAGAAGGATAATGAAAGGATTTTGAAAACTCAAGAGCAGTTAAATCAAATTTTGATAGAAAAATTTCAGACTGAAGGAAGAAGCAAAAGAGCTGAATCTGAAGAAGCTAGTCATCAAAAAGGATCTAAAAGGGTGAAACTAGTTAAATCAGACAACAGTTCATCCTCTGAAGGAAGAAGGGGACAACCAAGCTATCACACTACTAGTGACAGTAGTGAGGCTGAGTTGTATAACAGAAAGAAGAAGTTCAGGCCTTATGAAGAGATTTCTGGGGAGTTCAAGAAAATAAAACCCCCAACTTTCAATGGAGAATCTGAAACAGGAGAAGAGGCAGAATCCTAGTTATCCGGGATGAGAAAATATTTCAAGATATACAACTATTCAAATCAGCTGAAGGCAAGAATGGCCATCTATAACCTTTCGGGAAAGGCGGACATATGGTGGCAAGACTTGAAAAGGGTCAAGGGGATCAAAGAAAAAGAGGTCAATTGGAGTACCTTTAAAAGGTACTTCAAAAAGAAATTTCTGTCCGAACAATACTATGAAGAAAGGGCCAAGGAATTTTATGAGTTAAAGCTAGGATCTATGATGATGAAGGACTTAAACAGTAAATTCTTAAGTCTGTTAATATATGTGCCATATTTTGTTGAAGAGAAACCTAAAGTACAGCAGTTTCTTAGCTGCCTGCCATATCATATAAAGGACAGAATCGAATATGATAACCCCAAAACTCTGGAAGAAGCTATGCGAAAAGCTAATTTCTGTTTTGAACAGAATAAAAAGAAAGAAGGGATAGCCAACTGGAAGGCTAAAAAGAACAGTAATCAGCTTGAGTACAGGAAAAAGGAGTTTGTACCCCAGAAAAATTTCAAGAATAACAAGAACGGAAACCATTTTAATGGTAAAAGCTTCCAGGGAAACAAAAATGGAGCTGCTAATCATTCCAACAACTTCAATGCCAGCAAGGAGGCTTCTAACAATCATGGAAATTACACAAAGAATTTTGAACGAAAGGAGCCTGTTAAGTGCTGGGAGTGCAATGGCCCACACTATGCTTCAGTTTGCCCAAATCGGAAGAAACCAAACAACAATATTCATACTATACAAGATGAAATGACTGTTGGAGACTTTGCAGGGACTATGCCCCGAATCAATGCAGCGTTGGAGAACCACCAAGCTGACTATTAAACTTCCATGGTGGAAGTAGGAGGTATGGATAACAAAACCCCTGTAACTATTTTAATAGATCCAGGTGCTAGCCTTAGTTATATTTCACCACAGATAGTAGAAAAGTGTAATTTGACTGTTGAAAGGTTTGATAACTCTTGGTCAGTACAACTAGCCACTAGGGAAAAAATGAAGGTGAACTGTTATGTTAAGGAATGTACTCTAGATATGAATGATTTTAAAACTGCTGTTAAATTAAATGTTTTGCCACTTGGCTCATATGACATACTTATTGGTATGGACTGGTTAGAACAGCATAAGGTAGTTTTAAACTGTTTTGATAAAACTTTTACGTGTGTAAATAATAATGAACAGCCTGTAACGGTTAAGGGTATTCCCAGGAAAACTGTAATCAGGCAGATTTCTGCGTTACAACTTAAAAGAGCAGTCAGAATAGGGTGCAAAGCCTATGCTGTAACTATTACAGATGAGGCAGATAAGTCTGAAATTAGCAAGATAACAGTAGAGGATATTCCGGAAGTGAATGAATTTACTGATGTTTTTTCGGAGGAAATTCCAGGATTACCTCCCAAGAGAGAACTGGATTTTACAATTGAGCTGGTACCAGGTGCTGTATCCAGTTCAAAGGCTCCGTATCGTATGAATATTCTGGAGCTTAACGAATTAAAAACACAATTAAAGGAGTTAATAGACAAGAATTACATTCGACCCAGTGTGTCCCCTTAGGGAGCACCAGTAATCTTTGTTAAAAAGAAGGACGGAACTATGCGACTTTGCATAGATTACCGTCAACTAAACAAGATGACAATTAAAAACAAATATCCATTGCCTCGCATAGATGATATATTTGATCAGCTACATGGAGCTACGGTGTTCTCTAAGATAGGCTTGAGATCAGGCTACCATCAGGTGAGAATTAAAGAAGAAGACATATTCAAGACAGCTTTTAGAACAAGGTATGGACACTACGAATTTGTTGTAATGCCATTTGGGCTTACTAATGCCCCAGCCGTCTTTATGTGTCTAATGAATAACATAATGCATAAATACTTGGACAAATTTGTTGTCGTATTCATCGATGACATTTTAATTAATTCTAAAAACGAAGAGGAACATAAAGAACATTTACGGATAGTCTTACAAGAACTGCGAGAACAACAGCTCTTTGCGAAGTTCAGTAAGTGTGATTTCTTCAAGGATGAAATCCAGTACTTAGGTCATGTAGTGACTAAGGAAGGGATTTCAGTTGATCCTGAAAAGATCCGGGCAATCGAAGAATGGCCAGTACCAAAACACGTAACAGATGTTAGATCCTTCATGGGAATTACCGGTTATTACCGAAGATTCATTGAAGGCTTTTCAAAAATAACCAACCCAATCACTTCCTTGCAAAAGAAAGGCAAGAAGTTTGATTGGAACTTGAAGTGTGAAGAAAGCTTTAAGAAATTAAAGACTTTATTAACAACTGCGCCAATTCTAAGAATAGCAGATCCTAATAAGGATTTCGTGGTTTGCACTGATGCTTGTAATGACGGTCTAGGCGGAGTGCTGAATCAGGATGGGTATGTCATTGCCTATGAGTCTAGGAAGCTGAAGATTCATGAAAAGAATTATGCCACTTATGACTTAGAACTAGCTGCTGTTATTCATGCCTTAAAGATGTGGTGACACCACTTAATAGGCAGAAAGTTTACCTTAATGAGTGATAATAAGGGTCTAAAATACCTTTTAGATCAGCCTAACTTAAATGCAAGGCAAGCAAGATGGTTGGCCTTCTTAAGTGAATACGATTTTGAAATTCAGCACATAAAAGGAAAGGAAAATAAGGTGGCTGATGCTTTGTGCAGAAATGCAAAGCTGAATTTTACAACAGCTATCAGCACTTATACCTCTGATTTAAATGAACAGCTGACTGAAGGGATCAAATTGGATGAAATTTATCAAAATTTACAAGCTACAGCTAAAGAAGAACCTACAGAAAGTTTGATAAAAGGTTATAGTCTAAATAAAGATGGATTTTTATTGTTTAAAGACAGGCTGTATGTTCTGAATGTATCTAAAGTTAAACTGTTAATTCTGGATGAAGTTCATAAAACCCCTTACTCAGGACATCCAGGCTATCAGAAGACTATCACCATGTTGAGAAAAGATTATTTTTGGCCTAATATGAAATCTGAAGCAGCTGAGCATATAGATAGATGTTTAGACTGTCAACAAGTAAAAACAGAACATCAGCATCCAGCTGGGTTATTGCAACCTTTGCCTATTCCTAGTTGGAAGTGGGAAATAATCAGCTTAGATTTCATTACTGGATTACCCAGAAATCAAAATCAGAATGATTCAATTACGGTGGTAGTAGATAAATTGAGTAAATCAGCACATTTTATTCTTGTTAAAACCACTTACAAGGCTGAAAACATAGCTGATATATTTCTGAAGCAGATTTTTAGGTTACATGGTGTCCCAAAGGTTATTATTTCAGACAGGGATCCTAAATTCACAGGAAATTTCTGGAAATCTTTGTTTAAAGGATTAAACACAACACTGAATTTCAGCACTTCTTTCCATCCTCAGACAGACGGACAAACTGAAAGAGTTAATCAGGTATTGGAAGATCTTCTAAGAATGTATGTTAAGGATCAACCCGATAAGTGGGAGGATTACTTATATTTAGCAGAATTTGCATACAATAACTGTTATCAATCGTCAACTAAGTTCAGTCCTTTTGAAATTCTGTATGGGCGTAAATGTAACACTCCTATCTCTTGGAATAATCCAGTAGATAGATTAGTGTTAGGTCCGAAATTATTAAAAGAAATGGAACAGATTGTGAAACAAGTGCCGGAAAATTTGAAGATTGCCCAGGATCGGCAAAAGAGTCAAGCAGATTTGAAAAGAACTCCTAAAGAGTTCCAGGTGGGTGAACATGTGTTAATAAAGGTAAGACCAAAGAAGAGCTCCCTAATATTGGGGAGTTGTGCAAAGTTATCACCACGTTACTGTGGTTCGTTTGAAATTTTATCTAGAATTGGTCAAGTTGCTTATCACCTAGCATTACCACCTAATTTAAAAGTGCACAATGTTTTTCATATTTCTGTTCTTAAAAAGTACGTTCATGATGCTACTCATGTTATTGATTGGAACATTGTTCAGGTAGAACCAGAATGGGAAGTTCTGGTGGAACCGGATTGTATCCTCAAGAGGAGGGAAATTACTCTGCGGAACTGCACAATTGGACAGCTGAAGGTGCAATGGAAGCACCTTAGTCCTGAAGAAGCCACCCGGGAACTGGAAAGTAAGATGCGGGAAGCATACCCAAATCTATTCCAGAAGGTGGCTGAGGATGAGGAATAAGTAACATCGAGGACGATGTTACATTTTAAGGGGGTGTGTATGTCACATACCCCAATTTTGTAAAAATTATGTAATTATTTCATTATATTCCTGAGACATTATGTTAAATTTAATGCTAAGTAGGAATTGATGACTCAGCAGAGTCACTAGAAATAGTATGTAATTAAGAATATTTTATTATTAATAAATAAATTATGGAGACAACAGCATGGGAGAGCTGTTAAAAAGAGGTTACTGGTCAAATTGGTGGATGGAACTAGGTGGAAAGGCAAAAGACAAGTGGCAGCATCCTCAAACACTTCCTAAGTTGCAGGTGGCAACTTCCCTATATTTGGGGTCATGATTCCCCTAGGAAGTAGAATCACAGCAGGTGGCTCATTAATGACAGTTAACCCAACAAAGACCTAGGTAATCTTTTAAATAGTACTCAATGAACTGAGCTGGGCGTTCGAATTGTTATGGAGGGAGAATACATTCAAGTGAATGTTATTCAGGAGTCCCATTGAGGAAGAGGGAAATATACAGTAAGGAAGTTGATTGAGAGGAATGCTGCAGTAACTTGGTTCCAGTATAGCTGTTTGGGCTGAGTGAATTATTTTGCTGCACCTAGTTCCAGCCAGGGAGACCAGAGCAAGCTCGGGGGTCCTGAGAAGTGCTGTCTGGGCACTCTCCAGGAATTGGTAGGGAGGAACAGCCTCCCATTGCTGTTGTTGTCCACAGAAACAGGTTCTGCTATTTATTTCCTTATGTTGTCAAGTCTGAATAAATGTATGACGAGTTTATTGCTATATGTCTGAAGAGTAATTAGTTAGTAAAATAGTATATCAGAGTAGTAGTAGATAGATTTTGTAGAGTTATTATGTTTCATCATTCCTTAATATCATTATTATCTTACGGATAAGGTATTTTTTAATGCATGCTATACAATAGTAATATTGTAAGCAATAGTTTATTTTTGTAATTTTTAAACTTAGTTTAATTATAATAGTTAAATAGATAAGTAGGGTTTAAGTACACAGTAATTATTCTCTGGAAACATAAACTCATTTAAACCATCATAGGAACAGAAATAAAACATAACCGAATAAAATACAGTATTGTTATCATTATCGAAACTTTGCAGAAGAAGTTGTAGCTATTTTATTTTAGAATAGCTTTATCCGAGTACAAACCCTAGTCAAAGTTAACTTATCATAACCTATTAATTAAGACAATATACAAACCCTAAGTTACAAATTTAACCAGTCATTTCTTAGCAACTAACTCATTGTGCAGAAACCCTAACAGAAAATTATCACAAGAAATTTATCAACAGTTTCAATAACCTAGCTACTAATTCCAACAGTAGGGTTAGCAGGTTAATATCTAGCTCAATATCGAGCTTCAACATTATCCTAATATCTTTTTTTTTACTCTCAAATAACAACAGAGTCGAATCGAAATGACAGAAAGAACAACAAAACCACATCACAACTATAAGATTCAGTTTGAACCCTATCATTACAGATTAACAATTAAACATAAATTCTAAAGAATCAAGGCAATGATTTCACCTACGGCTGCAGCCCATTTATTAATAGAAGCATTTACATAAACATAGAAATTTAAAACACACCCCACACACCAGCTCAATTATACAGAATGACTGTAACAAGTCATATTATAAAAGCTTAAATTACACAGGAAAAATGTATAAGCAAAACCAATGCTAAATAGTTAAGACATTATTCTACCCACAACCGAGTCACAAATCCACTGTATAAGTGGTTTAGAAACTAAAGAATTACTTACTACTGTACATAGCATAGAACAAGAGAAAAATGCATACAATAAACAAGCCCGTTGTGCAGGCAAACCTTTATATTAAGTTAAATTTCAAACCCTGGGTAAAAACCTTGAGCAAAACTTTACGAGTACAGTGCTAAAACCACGAGGCCGTAACCTCATCTTCAGACAGGCTCACAGCCTTGTCTTCTTTTCTTCTTATACATTAAATCTTCTGTAAAAAATCCCTATCTACCACAAGCAAGAAAAATAATTTACAATCGGCCGAAGCCATAACATTTCCTTCACGTACAGGGTTAACCTGTCAAAGGACTTGTGGTAACAAGCAGTCACAAGACCAAACAAAACAGAGATAGTTCACAAAGTTGTTCTTTCCAAATCCAAACCCTAACCTCCCTAACAACCAGCAAGAAGGAAAATGCCATGGTATAAACCAAGCTTACCCGGAACGCCATTGTAGAAGCTTGTAACATCCACGCCTCTGAGAGGGGCCAGAACCTGCAACCATGGAGTGGTATCAATTACACCTTAATTTTGTTAAAACTAAATCTTTTAACTAAAATAACGAAGGGGAAAAACAATGAATTACTAGAAATCTAAAAGGACTTCGATCACCATAAAAAACCTGATACTCCCGAGCAGAGAAAGTGTAATACACCACCCTTACTTTCGAATGAACAAACGAGTTGACAGAAGCATGGAGTATCTCCCATCCGGGATGCTTTATCAGAACCAAATCAAGAAATTACAGTCATGCCGTGACAGAGACAGGGTTGGCAGTAAGGAAAGAACCCTAGGATTCTAACAACCATTTGGTCGCCAATAACAACGTATAACGACCCCACTCATTACAGATGACAATTACGAAGGCTGGGAGCAGCATAGAAGCTGCTAGCACACTGTAACAGCAAAACTCAGACCAGGAAGTTCCACAGAGTGGCCGAGCTCGAAGGCGAGGGAAAAATGACAAGGTAGGGTTAGGTCAACTATTTTATATCACCAACGCATGGCTCAGGAATAAACACGTAGCACTTAAATTTTTCCCATGCAGTGGGTCGACACTCCAAAGTTCTACGATGAGATACCAATTATTTGTTATGCAATTAAAATCATAGCAGGAATGTTCCAATATGGTAATGAACCATAGTTCAAACTTGCCAATCATTCCATGTTAAAAACAATGCTTCGAACCTCGCATAGGTGAACAATAACACTTTTCCCTACAATCATTAAATCATGCAAATTATCAATAAAGTTCCAGATTTCGATGAGATTCTCATCAATGTTGCTAAATAGAAATTATATCTTGGGTAAATAAAAATTTTGCATGGTTACCTATAATGGTTGCAATACCATAGTTCCCAGGTCATCTTTTTAACACTTAAAACATTGGATTGATGCCTTTAAATCTTGCTTAATGTTTAATGAGACCTTGCCTTACGTTCCATTTATACTATGCATTATATTAACGTTCAAAATCAAGTCTTAGGATCTTAAAAAAAATATGGAGGACTTGATTTCTTTAACTATAAAAATCCTAAGGATATAGGTGCCAAGTAAGTTAGATGTGGTCCATAGAACTTACCACGACATTGCCATTCCCCTTTTTTTTTTTATGTGACAAGACATAGATTATTTCGTTAAGATAATGCAAAGATATTAGGGTTTAACTGTTACCATTCCACTACTAATTGCTGATGTTATAGCTTTGCACAGATGATTCAAGACTTGTCATTTCTTCATTTTGGAACTTTTGCTGGTGGAATTCAAGCTTTACAACTCACCAAAATTGTACTGAGGGTACCCTAATCCTTGCTACTTCTAGTTACAATATATAGGGAATCTCTTAATAGTCCCAGGATCCTAGTGATATAGATAAGAAAAATATACTTTTGCTATCCTTAATACTAACGAGTTTAATCAATTATGATAATTGAGGACTATTTCAATAAGTGCTTATAGATTTTATTTAAGTGTTATTTATGAGACAAAAGTAGTTTCCAAACAATGTAACCCTTAAATAATAATAGAATACATGTACTGACAGGTAATCCTTGCAATTGCTGAAGGTAAGAAAAATACAAATATAGTGATATTATTAACTCCAAATCCTTTGCAATTAAAGTATAAATCAAAACATATTCAGAATTTGAACTTGGCATGATGCAGGAAGAGTTCTACCTTTAAGAGGCTTGATAAACCTAGTTAGCATGTTATACTTTTTACTTAATGATTTGGTACTGCTAACTGATATTTAATACTTGAAAGATTTAAATGTAGCGAACCGCAATTACCTGTATATCTGTAAGAGAAAGGAAATCGATTGCATTAGCTCGTAAGTGTTGGAGCCTAGGTCGTAGCTATGGTAAAGCTACGAATTTTGAGGAAAAAGCACAAGTGTTGAAGGAAAGTGCTAATTTTGAACAAGCACCAATTTTTGGGAAGAAGCAGACGGTGCACAGTACGGTTCCAGATGGACAAGCTCAGCGCAGATTACGGACCGAAAATCGCGGAGCTCGCACGCACACTTCAAAGGAGAATAAATGTGGCCGAGTAGAGAGCTCAGCTACCATAATAAATGAAGCGACGGAGTAGAGGGATCAGCTACCCTCATTAAGGCTAAGTACAGAAGTTATGGTTGCTCTAACCAAGGAAGAGCAATGGACCAAAGCATTGAAGGCGAAGGACAAGGAGCGGTAAACGATGAAGCGGCACCCATACCCGCAATCTACGCCGAAAGTCACGGAACCTGCAGAAAACGCCGACATGACTGCAAGCGGCGCCTACAGTACACCTAGCCATGTCCATGGTTAGGGTTTTTGGGGAATACTGCTGGGAAAGGCCCACAGTTTTGTAAAGGTGTGACCGTCATGGCCACCTATATATATGTGTAATCGTAAAGGATAGACATTAGTTGGTTATTCAGTCAGTTAGTAGCTAGCCATTCAGTCTTCTATTGTGTTGTTAGGAGACAAGAGTAGAGCCGAGATAGCCGTGAAGTTAATCCCTGAGTTGCAGATAGTCTGAGTCAACGTCTGAACTATTGTAATCTCTGTAGAGGAAGAGACTAGATCGAGAGAAGGGCTCCCAGCTGTGTGCGTGGAATTTCCTGGAAAGATCTAAGGCTGCAGCTGTGTGCGCAGTAGGATTGTAATCCCTATTCTGTGATTAATATAAGATACACTCCCCGTGGACGAGGTTTTCCTGTGGAGGTGAACTTCATAATTTTCCTTGTTGCGACGCTGTGTTGTGTGATTGCATGTTTTAGTTCACTATCTGTGTATGCATGAGCATTGCGTTACCTTTATGAATGTGCTAAGTAAGTTCGCAAGCCTTCTTGATAGCTATAATTGTTAAGTGTCGAAGAAACCTGTAGAACGCTGTCGCTGCGGCGATTGAGGCATGCGTTACTGCGCTGGGCGCGCAAGCAGGAACGATACATAGGGTATCGACGCGGAGGGTAATCGCCTCATGCGCTGGAACAAGGGACCTCGCGGTTAAGCTGGTACGAGTTGCAACGCTGTCGCGCTGAGAGCTACAGAGGAGTAAGACATTCCGCCCGAGAACTCCCGCGAGAGGGGAGAAGACTGCAGTCTCCGCATCGCCAAGGTTAAGGAAGCTTGATTCCTTAGCCCCCCATAGCCACTTTGGGTGAGACCTCGAGCTGCTGCACGGCTCGTTGCCGAGAGGGCCAGTGCGCCAAGGGGTTTTGTTGCTGCGCTTCATTAAAACCCGGGTCTGTCCAAGAAGCAGCCAACATTAAGCTAAGTAAGCCCAGTCTGACATGGCAATTCCCCCTTGCGGTTGCAAAACAGAAAAACAATCAGTAACTGAAAAAGAAAACCATAATAAAATTTAAGTATAATAAAAGATCATTCAAACACAATTACGATCACGTAAGCGAAACAAACAGTTAAATGATTGCATTTAATAACATTACTTGCTATTTTAAAAATTTTAAATTTTTCAAAAATTTTGGGTTTTGACATGTGGTATCAGAGCATGGTTCAAATACTAGGTCTTGATGTGACCCAACTAGTTTCCGCAGAACCATAAAAGAAAAGAAAATTTATGTTCTAACTTTGTATTTTTGTTTCATGTAAAAGAGCAGAAAATTTCTTTTTCTGAATCTAACAGACAGGTATGGAGAATCTAGGAGAATATGCTGAGGAGGAATCTCCAAACACTGAGACAAGATAGATGTCCAGAGAACCTGTGATAGAGGAGGTAATTGCTCACTCCTCAGAGCTGATGCAGACTATAAAGGGTTTAAAGACTGAGATAGAAACAGTCAATAAGGATAATGAAAGGATTTTGAAAACTCAAGAGCAGTGAAATCAAATTTTGATAGAAAAATTTCAGAATGAAGGAAGAAGCAAAAGAGCTGAATGTGATGAAGCTAGTCATCAAAAGGGATATAAAAGGGTGAAACTAGTTAAATCAGACAGCAGTTCATCCTCTGAAGGAAGAAGGGGACAACCAAGCTATCACACTACTAGTGACAGTAGTGAGGCTGAGTTGTATAACAGAAAGAAGAAGTTTAGGCCTTATGAAGAGATTTCTGGGGAGTTCAAGAAAATAAAACCCCCAACTTTCAATGGAGAATCTGAAACAGGAGAAGAGGCAGAATCCTGGTTATCCGGGATGAGAAAATATTTCAAGATATACAACTATTCAAATCAGCTGAAGGCAAGAATGGCCATCTATAACCTTTCGGGAAAGGCAGACATATGGTGGCAAGACTTGAAAAGGGTCAAGGGGATCAAAGAAAAAGAGGTCAATTGGAGTACCTTTAAAAGGTACTTCAAAAAGAAATGTATGTCCGAACAATACTATGAAGAAAGGGCCAAGGAATTTTATGAGTTAAAGCTAGGATCTATGACGATGAAGGACTTAAACAGTAAATTCTTAAGTCTGTTAAGATATGTGCCGTATTTTGTTGAAGAGAAACCTAAAGTACAGCAGTTTCTTAGCTGCCTGCCATATCATATAAAGGACAGAATCGAATATGATAACCCCAAAACTCTGGAAGAAGCTATGCGAAAAGCTAATTTCCGTTTTGAACAGAATAAAAAGAAAGAAGGGATAGCAACTGGAAGGCTAAAAAGAACAGTAATCAGCTTGAGTACAGGAAAAAGGAGTTTGTACCCCAGAAAATTTTCAAGAATAACAAGAACGGAAACCATTTTAATGGTATAAGCTTCGAGGGAATAAAAAATGGAGCTGCTAATCATTCCAACAACTTCAAGGCCAGCAAGGAGGCTTCTAACAATCATGGAAATTACACAAAGAATTTTGAACGAAAGGAGCCTGTTAAGTGCTGGGAGTGCAATGGCCCACACTATGCTTCAGTTTGCCCAAATCGAAAGAAACCAAACAGCAATATTCATACTATACAAGATGAAATGACTGTTGGAGACTTTGTAGGGACTATGCCCCGAATCAATGCAGCGTTGGAGAACCGCCAAGCTGACTATCAAACTTCCATGGTGGAAGTAGGAGGTATGGATAACAAAACCCCTGTAACTATTTTAATAGATCCAGGTGCTAGCCTTAGTTATATTTCACCACAGATAGTAGAAAAGTGTAATTTGACTGTTGAAAGGTTTGATAACTCTTGGTCAGTACAACTAGCCACTGGGGCAAAAAGGAAGGTGAACTGTTATGTTAAGGAATGTGCTCTAGATATGAATGATTTTAAAACTGCTGTTAAATTAAATGTTTTGCCACTTGGCTCGTATGACATACTTATTGGTATGGACTGGTTAGAACAGCATAAGGTAGTTTTAAACTGTTTTGATAAAACTTTTACGTGTGTAAATAATAATGAACAGCCTGTAACGGTTAAGGGTATTCCCAAGAAAACTGTAATCAGGCAGATTTCTGCGTTACAACTTAAAAGAGCAGTCAGAATAGGGTGCAAAGCCTATGCTGTAACTATTACAGATGAGGCAGATAAGTCTGAAATTAGCAAGATAACAGTAGAGCATATTCCGGCAGTGAATGAATTTACTGATGTTTTTCCGGAGGAAATTCTAGGATTACCTCCCAAGAGAGAACTGGATTTTACAATTGAGCTGGTACAAGGTGCTGTATCCAGTTCAAAGGCTCCGTATCGTATGAATATTCTGGAGCTTAACGAATTAAAAACACAGTTAAAGGAGTTAATAGACAAGAATTACATTCGACCCAGTGTGTCCCCTTGGGGAGCACCAGTAATCTTTGTTAAAAAGAAGGACGGAACTATGCGACTTTGCATAGATTACCGTCAACTAAACAAGATGACAATTAAAAACAGATATCCGTTGCCTCGCATAGATGATCTGTTTGATCAGCTACGTGGAGCTACAGTGTTCTCTAAGATAGGCTTGAGATCAGGCTACCATCAGGTGAGAATTAAAGAAGAAGACATATTCAAGATAGCTTTTAGAACAAGGTATGGACATTACGAATTTGTCGTAATGCCATTTGGGCTTACTAATGCCCCAGCCGTCTTTATGTGTCTAATGAATAACATAATGCATAAATACTTGGACAAACTTGTTGTCGTATTCATCGATGACATTTTAATTTATTCTAAAAACGAAGAGGAACATAAAGAACATTTACGGATAGTCTTACAAGAACTGCGAGAATAGCAGCTCTTTGCGAAGTTCAGTAAGTGTGATTTCTTCAAGGATGAAATCCAGTACTTAGGTCACGTAGTGACTAAGGAAGGGATTTCAGTTGATCCTAAAAAGATCCGAGCAATCGAAGAATGACCAGTACCAAAAGATGTAACAGATGTTAGATCCTTCATGGGAATTACCGGTTATTACCGGAGATTCATTGAAGGCTTTTCAAAAATAGCCAACCCAATCACTTCCTTGCAAAAGAAAGGCAAGAAGTTTGATTGGAACTTGAAGTGTGAAGAAAGCTTTAAGAAATTAAAGACTTTATTAACAACTGCGCCTATTCTAAGAATAGCAGATCCTAATAAGGATTTCGTGGTTTGCACCAATGCTTGTAATGACGGTCTAGGCGGAGTGCTGACTCAGGATGGGCATGTCATTGCCTATGAGTCCAGGAAGTTGAAGATTCATGAAAAGAATTATGCCACTTATGAATTAGAACTAGCTGTTGTTATTCATGCCTTAAAGATGTGGCGACACCACTTAATAGGCAGAAAGTTTACCTTAATGACTGATAATAAGGGTCTAAAATACCTTTTAGATCAGCCTAACTTAAATGCAAGGCAAGCAAGATGGTTGGCCTTCTTAAGTGAATACGATTTTGAAATTCAGCACATAAAAGGAAAGGAAAATAAGGTGGCTGATGCTTTGAGCAAAAATGCAAAGCTGAATTTTACAACAGCTATCAGCACTTATACCTCTGATTTAAACGAACAGCTGATTGAAGGGATCAAATTGGATGAAATTTATCAAAATTTACAAGCTACAGCTAAAGAAGAACCTACAGAAAGTTTGATAAAGGGGTATAGTCTAAATAAAGATGGATTTTTATTGTTTAAAGACAGGCTGTATGTTCCGAATGTATCTAAAGTTAAACTGTTAATTCTGGATGAAGTTCATAAAACCCCTTACTCAGGACATCCAGGCTATCAGAAGACTGTCACCATCTTGAGAAAAGATTATTTTTGGCCTAATATGAAATCTGAAGCAGCTGAGCATATAGCTAGATGTTTAGACTGTCAACAAGTAAAAACAGAACATCAGCATCCAGCTAGGTTATTGCAACCTTTGCCTATTCCTAGTTGGAAGTGGGAAATAATCAGCTTAGATTTCATTACTGGATTACCCAGAAATCAAAATCAGAATGATTCAATTATGGTGGTAGTAGATAAATTGAGTAAATCAGCATATTTTATTCCTGTTAAAACCACTTACAAGGCTGCAAACATAGCTGATATATTTCTGAAGCAGATTTTTAGGTAACATGGTGTCCCAAAGGTTATTATTTCAGACAGGGATCCTAAATTCACAGGAAATTTATGGAAATCTTTGTTTAAAGGATTAAACACAACACTCAATTTCAGCACTTCTTTCCATCCTCAGACAGACGGACAAACTGAAACAGTTAATCAGGTATTGGGAGATCTGCTAAGAATGTATGTTAAGGATCAACCCGATAAGTGGGAGGATTACTTATATTTAGCAGAATTTGCATACAATAACAGCTATCAATCGTCAGCTAAGTTCAGTCCTTTTGAAATTCTGTATAGGCGTAAATGTAACATTCCTATCTCTTGGAATAATCCAGTAGATAGATTAGTGTTAGGTCCGGAATTATTAAAAGAAATGGAACAGATTGTGAAACAAGTGCAGGAAAATTTGAAGATTGCCCATGATCGGCAAAAGAGTCAAGCAGATTTGAAAAGAACTCCTAAAGAGTTCCAGGTGGGTGAACATGTGTTCATAAAGGTAAGACCAAAGAAGAGCTCCCTAAGATTGGGGAGTTGTGCAAAGTTAGCACCACGTTACTGTGGTTCGTTTGAAATTTTATCTAGAATTGGTCAAGTTGCTTATCAGCTAGCATTAACACCTAATTTAAAAGTGCACAATGTTTTTCATATTTTTGTTCTGAAAAAGTACATTCATGATGCTACTCATGTTATTGATTGGAACATTGTTCAGGTAGAACCAGAATGGGAAGTTCTGGTGGAACCGGATTGTATCCTCGGGAGGAGGGAAATTACTCTACGGAACCTCACAATTGGACAGCTGAAGGTGCAATGGAAGCACCTTAGTCCTGAAGAAGCCACCTGGGAACTGGAAAGTAAGATGCGGGAAGCATACCTAAATCTGTTCCAGAAGGTGGTTGAGGATGAGGAATAAGTAACATCGAGGACGATGTTACATTTTAAGGGGGTGTGTATGTCACATACCCCAATTTTGTAAAAATTATGTAATTATTTCATTATATTCCTGAGACATTATGTTAAATTTAATGCTAAGTAGGAATTGATGACTTAGCAGAGTCACTAGAAATAGTATGTAATTCAGAATATTTTATTATTAATAAATAAATTATGGAGACAACAGCATGGGAGAGCTGTTAAAAAGAGGTTACTGGTCAAACTGGTGGATGGAACTAGGTGGAAAGGCAGAAGACAAGTGGCAGCATCCTGAAACACTTTCTAAGTTGCAGGTGGCAACTTCCCTATATTTGGGGTCATGATTCTCCTAGGAAGTGGAATCAGAGCAGGTGGCTCATTAATGATAGTTAACCCAACAAAGGCCTAGGAAATCTTTGAAATAGTACTCAATCAACTGAGCTGGGGATTCGAATTGTTCTGGAGGGAGAATACATTCAGGTGAATGTTATTCAGGAGTCCCATTGAGGAAGAGGGAAATATACAGTAGGGAAGTTGTTTGAGAGGAATGCTGCAATAACTTGGTTCCAGTATACCTGTTTGGGCTGAGTGAATTATTTTTCTGCACCTAGTTCCATCCAGGGAGACCAGAGCAAGCTCGGGGGTCCTGAGAAGTGCTGTCTGGGCACTCTCCAGGAGTTCGTAGGGAGGAACAGCCTCCCATTGCTGTTCTTGTCCACAGAATTAGGTTCTGCTATTTATTTCCTTATGTTGTCAAGTCTGAATAAATGTATGATGAGTTTATTGCTATATGTCTGAAGAGTAATTAGTTAGTAAAATAGTATATCAGAGTAGCAGTAGATAGATTTTGTAGAGCTATTATGTTTCAGCATTCCTTAATATCATTATTATCTTACGGATAAGGTATTTTTTAATGCATGCTATACAATAGTAATATTGTAAGCAATAGTTCATTTTTGTAATTTTTAAACTTAGTTTAATTATAATAGTTAAATAGATAAGTAGGGTTTAAGTACACAGTAATTATTTTCTGGAAACATAAACTCATTTAAACCATCATAGGAATAGAAATAAAAGATAACCGAATAAAATACAGTATTGTTATCATTATCGAAACTTTGCAGAAGAATTTGTAGCTATTTTATTTTAGAATAGTTTTATCCGAGTACAAACCCTAGTCAAAGTTAACTTATCATAACCTATTAATTAAGACAATATACAAACCCTAAGTTACAAATTTAACCAGTCATTTCTTAGCAACTAACTCATTGTGCAGAAACCCTAACAGAAAATTATCACAAGAAATTTATCAACAGTTTCAATAACCTAGCTACTAATTCCAACAGTAGGGTTAGCATGTTAATATCTAGCTCAATATCAAGCTTCAACATTATCCTAATATCTTTCTTTTTACTCTCAAATAACAACAGAGTCGAATCGAAATGACAGAAAGAACAACTAAACCACATCACAACTATAAGATTCAGTTTGAACCCTATCATTACAGATTAACAATTAAACATAAATTCTAAAGAATCAAGGCAACGATTTCACCTACGGCTGTAGCCCATTTATTAATAGAAGCATTTACATAAACATAGAAATTTAAAACACACGCCACACACCAGCTCAATTATACAGAATGACTGTAACAAGTCATATTATAAAAGCTTAAATTACACAGGAAAAACGTATAAGCAAAACCAATGCTAAATAGTTAAGACATTATTCTACCCACAGCCGAGTCACAAATCCACTGTATAAGTGGTTTAAAAACTAAATAATTACTTACTACTGTACATAGCATAGAACAAGATAAAAACGCATACAATAAACAAGCCCGTTGTGCAGGCAAACCTTTATATTAAGTTAAATTTCAAACCCTGGGTAAAAACTCTGAGCAAAACTTTACGAGTACAGTGCTAAAACCACGAGGCCGTAACCTCATCTTCAGACAGGCTCACAGCCTTGTCTTCTTTTCTTCTTATACATTAAATCTTCTGTAAAAAAATCCTATCTACCACAAGCAAGAAAAATTATTTACAATCGGCCGAAGCCATAACATTTCCTTCACGTACAGGGTTAACCTGTCAAAGGACTTGTGGAAACAAGCAGTCACAAGACCAAATAAAACAGAGATAGTTCACAGAGTTGTTCTTTCCAAATCCAAACCCTAACCGCCCTAACAACCAACAAGAAGGAAAATGCCATGGTATAAACCAGGCTTACCCGGAACGCCATTGTAGAAGCTTGTAACATCCACGCCTCTGAGAGGGGCTAGAACCTGCAACCATGGAGTGGTATCAGTTACAACTTAATTTTGTTAAAACTAAATCTTTTAACTAAAATAACGAAGGGGAAAAATAATGAATTACCAGCAAGCTAAAAGGATTTCGATCACCATAAAAAGCCTGATACTCCCGAGCAGAGAAAGTGTAATACACCACCCTTACTTTTGAATGAACAAACGAGTTGATAGAAGCATGGAGTATCTCCCATCCGGGAAGCTTTAATAGAACCAAATCAAGAAATTACAGTCATACCGTGACAGAGACACGGTTGGTAGTAAAGAAAGAACCCTAGGATTCTAACAACCATTTGGTCGCCAATAACAACGTATAATGACCCCACTCATTACAGATGACAAGTACGAAGGCTGGGAGCAGCATAGAAGCTGCTAGCACACTGTAACAGCAAAACTTAGACCAGGAAGTTCCACAGAGCGGCCGAGCCCGAAGGCGAGGGAAAAATGACAAGGTAGGGTTAGGTCAACTGTTTTATATCACCAACGCATGGCTCAGGAATAAACACGTAGCACTTAAATTTTTCCCATGCAGTGGGTCGACACTCCAAAGTTCTACGATGAGATACCAATTATTTGTTATGCAATTAAAATCATAGCAGGAATGTTCCAATATGGTAATGAACCATAGTTCAAACTTGCCAATCATTCCATGTTAAAAACAATGCTTCGAACCTCGCATAGGTGAACAATAACACTTTGCCCTACAATCATTAAATCATGCAAATTATCAATAAAGTTCCAGATTTCGATGAGATTCTCATCATTGTTGCTAAATAGAAATTATATCTTGGGTAAATAAAATTTTTGCATGGTTACCTATAATGGTTGCAATACCATAGTTCCTAGGTCATCTTTTTAACACTTAAAACATTGGATTGATACCTTTAAATCTTGCTTAATGTTTAATGAGACCTTGCCTTACGTTCCATTTATACTATGCATTATATTAACGTTCAAAATCAAGTCTTAGGATGTTAAAAAAAATATGGAGGACTTGATTTCTTTAACTATAAAAATCCTAAGGATATAGGTGCCAAGTAAGTTAGATGTGGTCCATAGAACTTACCACGACATTGCCATTCCCCTATTTTTTTTTATGTGACAAGACATAGATTATTTCGTTAAGATAATGCAAAGATATTAGGGTTTAACTGTTACCATTCCACTACTAATTGCTGATGTTATAGCTTTGCACAGATGATTCAAGACTTGTCATTTCTTCATTTTGGAACTTTCGCTGGTGGAATTCAAGCTTTACAACTCACCAAAATTGTACTGAGGGTACCCTAATCCTTGCTACTTCTAGTTACAATATATAGGGAATCTCTTAATAGTCCCAGGATCCTAGTGATATAGATAAGAAAAATATACTTTTGCTATCCTTAATACTAACGAGTTTAATCAATTATGATAATTGAGGACTATTTCAATAAGTGCTTATAGATTTTATTTAAGTGTTATTTATGAGACAAAAGTAGTTTCCAAACAATGTAACCCTTAAATAATAATAGAAGACATGTACTGACAGGTAATCCTTGCAATTGCTGAAGGTAAGAAAAATACAAATATAGTGATATTATTAACTCGAAATCCTTTGCAATTAAAGCATAAATCAAAACATATTCAGAATTTGAACTTGGCATGATGCAGGAAGAGTTCTATCTTTAAGAGGCTTGATAAACCTGGTTAGCATGTTATACTTTTTACTGAATGATTTGGTACTGCTAACTGATATTTAATACTTGAAAGATTTAAATGTAGCGAACCGCAATTACCTGTATATCTGTAAGAGAAAGAAAATCGATTGCATTAGCTCGTAAGCTAAGTAAGCCCAGTCTGACATGGCAATTCCCCCTTGCGGTTGCAAAACAGAAAAACAATCAGTAACTGAAAAAGAAAACCATAATAAAATTTAAGTATAATAAAAGATCATTCAAACACAATTACGATCACGTAAGCGAAACAAACAGTTAAATGACTGCATTTAATAACATTACTTGCTATTTTAAAAATTTTAAATTTTTCAAAAATTTTGGGTTTTGACATGTGGTATCAGAGCATGGTTCAAATACTAGGTCTTGATGTGGCCCAACTAGTTTCTGCAGAACCATAAAAGAAAAGAAAATTTATGTACTAACTTTGTATTTTTGTTTCATGTAAAAGAGCAGAAAATTTCCTTTTCTGAATCTAACAGACAGGTATGGAGAAGCTAGGAGAATATGCTGAGGAGGAATCTCCAAACACTGAGACAAGACAGATGTCCAGAGAACCTGTAATAGAGGAGGTAATTGCTCACTCCTCAGAGCTGATGCAGACTATAAAGGGTTTAAAGACTGAGATAGAAACAGTCAAGAAGGATAATGAAAGGATTTTGAAAACTCAAGAGCAGTGAAATCAAATTTTGATAGAAAAAATTCAGACTGAAGGAAGCAGCAAAAGAGCTGAATCTGAAGAAGCTAGTCATCAAAAAGGATCTAAAAGGGTGAAACTAGTTAAATCAGACAACAGTTCATCCTCTGAAGGAAGAAGGGGACAACCAAGCTATCACACTACTAGTGACAGTAGTGAGGCTGAGTTGTATAACAGAAAGAAGAAGTTCAGGCCTTATGAAGAGATTTCTGGGGAGTTCAAGAAAATAAAACCCCCAACTTTCAATGGAGAATCTGAAATAGGAGAAGAGGCAGAATCCTGGTTATCCGGGATGAGAAAATATTTCTAGATATACAACTATTCAAATCAGCTGAATGCAAGAATGGCCATCTATAACCTTTCGGGAAAGGCGGACATATGGTGGCAAGACTTGAAAAGGGTCAAGGGGATCAAAGAAAAAGAGGTCAATCGGAGTACCTTTAAAATTTACTTCAAAAAGAAATTTCTGTCCGAACAATACTATGAAGAAAGGGCCAAGGAATTTTATGAGTTAAAGCTAGGATCTATGACGATGAAGGACTTAAACAGTAAATTCTTAAGTCTGTTAAGATATGTGCCGTATTTTGTTGAAGAGAAACCTAAAGTACAGCAGTTTCTTAGCTGCCTGCCATATCATATAAAGGACAGAATCGAATATGATAACCCCAAAACTCTGGAAGAAGATATGCGAAAAGCTAATTTCCGTTTTGAACAGAATAAAAAGAAAGAAGGGATAGCAAACTGGAAGGCTAAAAAGAACAGTAATCAGCTTGAGTACAGGAAAAAGGAGTTTGTACCCCAGAAAATTTCAAGAATAACAAGAACGGAAACCATTTTAATGGTAAAAGCTTCGAGGGAATAAAAAATGGAGCTGCTAATCATTCCAACAACTTCAAGGCCAGCAAGGAGGCTTCTAACAATCATGGAAATTACACAAAGAATTTTGAACGAAAGGAGCTTGTTAAGTGCTGGGAGTGCAATGGCCCACACTATGCTTCAGTTTGCCCAAATCAGAAGAAACCAAACAGCAATATTCATACTATACAAGATGAAATGACTGTTGGAGACTTTGCAGGGACTATGCCCCAAATCAATGCAGCGTTGGAGAACCGCCAAGCTGACTATCAAACTTCCATGGTGGAAGTAGGAGGTATGGATAACAAAACCCCTGTAACTATTTTAATAGATCCAGGTGCTAGCCTTAGTTATATTTCACCACAGATAGTAGAAAAGTGTAATTTGACTGTTGAAAGGTTTGATAACTCTTGGTCAGTACAACTAGCCACTGGGGCAAAAAGGAAGGTGAACTGTTATGTTAAGGAATGTGCTCTAGATATGAATGATTTTAAAACTGCTGTTAAATTATATGTTTTTCCACGTGGCTCGTATGACATACTTATTGGTATGGACTGGTTAGAACAGCATAAGGTAGTTTTAAACTGTTTTGATAAAACTTTTACGTGTGTAAATAATAATGAACAGCCTGTAACGGTTAAGGGTATTCCCAGGAAAACTGTAATCAGGCAGATTTCTGCGTTACAACTTAAAAGAGCAGTCAGAATAGGGTGCAAAGCCTATGCTGTAACTATTACAGATGAGGCAGATAAGTCTTAAATTAGCAAGATAACAGTAGAGGATATTCCGGCAGTGAATGAATTTACTGATGTTTTTCCGGAGGAAATTCCAGGATTACCTCCCAAGAGAGAACTGGATTTTACAATTGAGCTGGTACCAGGTGCTGTACCCAGTTCAAAGGCTCCGTATCGTATGAATATTCTGGAGCTTAACGAATTAAAAACACAGTTAAAGGAGTTAATAGACAAGAATTACATTTGACCCAGTGTGTCCCCTTGGGGAGCACCAGTAATCTTTGTTAAAAAGAAGGACGAAACTATGCGACTTTGCATAGATTACCATCAACTAAACAAGATGACAATTAAAAACAGATATCCGTTGCCTCGCATAGATGATATGTTTGATCAGCTATGTGGAGCTATGGTGTTCTCTAAGATAGGCTTGAGATCAGGCTACCATCAGGTGAGAATTAAAGAAGAAGACATATTCAAGACAGCTTTTAGAACAAGGTATGGACATTACAAATTTGTCGTAATGCCATTTGGGCTTACTAATGCCCCAGCTCTCTTTATGTGTCTAATGAATAAGATAATGCATAAATACTTGGACAAATTTGTTGTCGTATTCATCGATGAAATTTTAATTTATTCTAAAAACGAAGAGGAACATAAAGAACATTTACAGATAGTCTTACAAGAACTGCGAGAACAGCAGCTCTTTGCGAAGTTCAGTAAGTGTGATTTCTTCAAGGATGAAATCCAGTACTTAGGTCACGTAGTGACTAAGGAAGGGATTTCAGTTGATCCTGAAAAGATCCGGGCAATCAAAGAATGGCCAGTACCAAAATACGTAACAGATGTTAGATCCTTCATGGGAATTACCGGTTATTACCGGAGATTCATTGAAGGCTTTTCAAAAATAGCCAACCCAATCACTTCCTTGCAAAAGAAAGGCAAGAAGTTTGATTGGAACTTGAAGTGTGAAGAAAGCTTTAAGAAATTAAAGACTTTATTAACAACTGCGCCTATTCTAAGAATAGCAGATCCTAATAAGGATTTCGTGGTTTGCACCGATGCTTTTAATGATGGTCTAGGTGGAGTGCTGACTCAGGATGGGCATGTCATTGCCGATGAGTCTAGGAAGCTGAAGATTCATGAAAAGAATTATGCCACTTATGACTTAGAACTAGCTGCTGTTATTCATGCCTTAAAGATGTGGTGACACCACTTAATAGGCAGAAAGTTTACCTTAATGACTAATAATAAGGGTCTAAAATACCATTTAGATCAGCCTAACTTAAATTCAAGGCAAGCAAGATGGTTGGCCTTCTTAAGTGAATACGATTTCGAAATTCAACACATAAAGGAAAGGAAAATAAGGTGGCTGATGCTTTGAGCAGAAATGCAAAGCTGAATTTTACAACAGCTATCAGCACTTATACCTCTGATTTAAATGAACAGCTGACTGAAGGGATCAAATTGGATGAAATTTATCAAAATTTACAAGCTACAGCTAAAGAAGAACCTACAGAAAGTTCGATAAAGGGGTATAGTCTAAATAAAGATGGATTTTTATTGTTTAAAGACAGGCTGTATGTTCCGAATGTATCTAAAGTTAAACTGTTAATTTTGGATGAAGTTCATAAAACCCCTTACTCAGGACATCCAGGCTATCAGAAGACTGTCCCCATGTTGAGAAAAGATTATTTTTGGCCTAATATGAAATCTGAAGCAGCTGAGCATATAGCTAGATGTTTAGACTGTCAACAAGTAAAAACAGAACATCAGCATCCAGTTGGGTTATTGCAACCTTTGCCTATTCCTAGTTGGAAGTGGGAAATAATCAGCTTAGATTTCATTACTGGATTACCCAGAAATCAAAATCAGAATGATTCAATTATGGTGGTAGTAGATAAATTGAGTAAATCAGCACATTTTATTCCTGTTAAAACCACTTACAAGGCTGCAAACATAGCTGATATATTTCTGAAGCAAATTTTTAGGTTACATGGTGTCCCAAAGGTAATTATTTCAGACAGGGATCCTAAATTCACAAGAAATTTCTGGAAATCTTTGTTTAAAGGATTAAACACAACATTGAATTTCAGCACTTCTTTCCATCCTCAGACAGACGGACAAACTGAAACAGTTAATCAGGTATTGGAAGATCTGCTAAGAATGTATGTTAAGGATCAACCCGATAAGTGGGAGGATTACTTATATTTAGCAGAATTTGCATACAATAACAGCTATCAATCATCAGCTAACTTCAGTCCTTTTGAAATTCTGTATGGGCGGAAATTTAACACTCCTATCTCTTGGAATAATCCAGTAGATAGATTAGTGTTACTTCCGGAATTATTAAAAGAAATGGAACAGATTGTGAAACAAGTGCAGGAAAATTTGAAGATTGCCCAGGATCGGCAAAAGAGTCAAGCAGATTTGAAAGCAACTCCTAAAGAGTTCCAGGTGGGTGAACATGTGTTCATAAAGGTAAGACCAAAGAAGAGCTCCCTAAGATTGGGGAGTTGTGCAAAGTTAGCACCACGTTACTGTGGTTCGTTTGAAATTTTATCTAGAATTGGTCAAGTTGCTTATCAGCTAGCATTACCACCTAATTTAAAAGTGCACAATGTTTTTCATATTTCTGTTCTGAAAAAGTACGTTCATGATGCTACTCATGTTATTGATTGGAACATTGTTCAGGTAGAACCAGAATGGGAAGTTCTGGTGGAACCGGATTGTATCCTCGGGAGGAGGGAAATTACTCTGCGGAACTACACAATTGGACAGCTGAAGGTGCAATGGAAGCACCTTAGTCCTGAAGAAGCCACCTGGGAACTGGAAAGTAATATGCGGGAAGCATACTCAAATCTGTTCCAGAAGGTGGCTGAGGATGAGGAATAAGTAACATCGAGGACGATGTTACATTTTAAGGGGGTGTGTATGTCACATACCCCAATTTTGTAAAAATTATGTAATTATTTCATTATATTCCTGAGACATTATGTTAAATTTAATGCTAAGTAGGAATTGATGACTCAGCAGAGTCACTAGAAATAGTATGTAATTCAGAATATTTTATTATTAATAAATAAATTATGGAGACAACAGCATGGGAGAGCTGTTAAAAAGAGGTTACTGCTCAAACTGGTGGATGGAACTAGGTGGAAAGGCAAAATACAAGTGGCAACATCCTCAAACACTTCCTCAGTTGCAGGTGGCAACTTCCCTATTTTTGGGGTCAGGATTCCCCTAGGAAGTGGAATCAGAGCAGGTGGCTCATTAATGACAGTTAACCCAACAAAGACCTAGGCAATCTTTTAAATAGTACTCAATGAACTGAGCTGGGGGTTCGAATTGTTCTGGAGGGAGAATACATTCAGGTGAATGTTATTCAGGAGTCCCATTGAGGAAGAGGGAAATATACAGTAAGGAAGTTGTTTGAGAGGAATGCTGCAGTAACTTGGTTCCAGTATAGCTGTTTGGGCTGAGTGAATTATTTTGCTGCACCTAGTTCCAGCCAGGGAGACCAGAGCAAGCTCGGGGATCCTGAGAAGTGCTGTCTGGGCACTCTCCAGGAGTTGGTAGGGAGGAACAGCCTCCCATTGCTGTTGTTGTCCACAGAAACAGGTTCTGCTATTTATTTCCTTATGTTGTCAAGTCTGAATAAATGTATGATGAGTTTATTGCTATATGTCTGAAGAGTAATTAGTTAGTAAAATAGTATATCAGAGTAGCAGTAGATAGATTTTGTAGAGTTATTATGTTTCAGCATTCCTTAATATCATTATTATCTTACGGATAAGGTATTTTTTAATGCATGCTATACAATAGTAATATTGTAAGCAATAGTTTATTTTTGTAATTTTTAAACTTAGTTTAATTATAATAGTTAAATAGATAAGTAGGGTTTAAGTACACAGTAATTATTCTCTGGAAACATAAACTCATTTAAACCATCATAGGAACATAAATAAAACATAACCGAATAAAATACAGTATTGTTATCATTATCGAAACTTTGCAGAAGAAGTTGTAGCTATTTTATTTTAGAATAACTTTATCCGAGTACAAACCCTAGTCAAAGTTAACTTATCATAACCTATTAATTAAGACAATATACAAACTCTAAGTTACAAATTTAACCAGTCATTTCTTAGCAACTAACTCATTGTGCAGAAACCCTAACAGAAAATTATCACAAGAAATTTATCAACAGTTTCAATAACCTAGCTACTAATTCCAATAGTAGGGTTAGCAGGTTAATATCTAGCTCAATATCGAGCTTCAACATTATCCTAATATCTTTCTTTTTACTCTCAAATAACAACAGAGTTGAATCGAAATGACGGAAAGAACAACTAAACCACATCACAATTATAAGATTCAGTTTGAACCCTATCATTACACATTAACAATTAAACATAAATTTTAAAGAATCAAGGCAACGATTTCACCTACGGCTGCAGCCCATTTATTAATAGAAGCATTTACATAAACATAGAAATTTAAAACACACGCCACACACCAGCTCAATTATACAGAATGACTGTAACATGTCATATTATAAAAGCTTAAATTACACAGGAAAAACGTATAACCAAAACCAATGCTAAATAGTTAAGACATTATTCTACCCACAGCCGAGTCACAAATCCACTGTATAAGTGGTTTAAAAACTAAAGAATTACTTACTACTGTACATAGCATAGAACAAGAGAAATACGCATACAATAAACAAGCCCGTTGTGCAGGCAAACCTTTATATTAAGTTAAATTTCAAACCCTGGGTAAAAATCCTGAGCAAAACTTTATGAGTACAGTGCTAAAACCACGAGGCCGTAACCTCATCTTCAGACAGGCTCACAGCCTTGTCTTCTTTTCTTCTTATACATTAAATCTTCTGTAAAAAAACCCTATCTAGCACAAGCAAGAAAAATTATTTATAATCGGCCGAAGCCATAACATTTCCTTCACGTACAGGGTTAACCTGTCAAAGGACTTGTGGTAACAAGCAGTCACAAGACCAAATAAAACGGAGATAGTTCATAGAGTTGTTCTTTCCAAATCCAAACCCTAACCACCCTAACAACCAGCAAGAAGGAAAATGCCATGGTATAAACCAGGCTTACCCGGAACGCCATTGTAGAAGCTTGTAAAATCCACGCCTTTGAGAGGGGCCAGAACCTGCAACCATGGAGTGGTATCAGTTACAACTTAATTTTGTTAAAAATAAATCTTTTAACTAAAATAACGAAGGGGAAAAGCAATGAATTACCAGCAAGCTAAAAGGATTTCGATCACCATAAAAAGCCTGATACACCCGAGCAGAGAAAGTGTAATACACCACCCTTACATTTGAATGAACAAACGAGTTGACAGAAGCATGGAGTATCTCCCATCCGGGAAGCTTTAACAGAACCAAATCAAGAAATTACAGTCATGCCGTGACAAAGACAGGGTTGGTAGTAAAGAAAGAACCCTAGGATTCTAACAACCATTTGGTCGCCAATAACAACGTATAACGAACCCACTCATTACAGATGACAAGTATGAAGGCTGGGAGCAGCATAGAAGCTGCTAGCACACTGTAACAGCAAAACTCAGACCAGGAAGTTCCACAGAGTGGCTGAGCCCGAAGGCGAGGGAAAAATGACAAGGTAGGGTTAGGTCAACTGTTTTATATCACCAACGCATGGCTCAGGAATAAACACGTAGCACTTAAATTTTTCCCATGCAGTGGGTCGACACTCCAAAGTTCTACGATGAGATACCAATTATTTGTTATGCAATTAAAATCATAGCAGGAATGTTCCAATATGGTAATGAACCATAGTTCAAACTTGCCAATCATTCCATGTTAAAAACAATGCTTCGAACCTCGCATAGGTGAACAATAACACTTTGCCCTACAATCATTAAATCATGCAAATTATCAATAAAGTTCCAGATTTCGATGAGATTCTCATCATTGTTGCTAAATAGAAATTATATCTTGGGTAAATAAAATTTTTGCATGGTTACCTATAATGGTTGCAATACCATAGTTCCCAGGTCATCTTTTTAACACTTAAAACATTGGATTGATGCCTTTAAATCTTGCTTAATGTTTAATGAGACCTTGCCTTACGTTCCATTTATACTATGCATTATATTAACGTTCAAAATCAAGTCTTAGGATGTTAAAAAAAATATGGAGGACTTGATTTCTTTAACTATAAAAATCCTAAGGATATAGGTGTCAAGTAAGTTAGATGTGGTCCATAGAACTTACCACGACATTGCCATTCCCCTATTTTTTTTTATGTGACAAGACATAGATTATTTCGGTAAGATAATGCAACGATATTAGGGTTTAACTGTTACCATTCCACTACTAATTGCTGATGTTATAGCTTTGCACAGATGATTCAAGACTTGTCATTTCTTCATTTTGGAACTTTCGCTGGTGGAATTCAAGCTTTACAACTCACCAAAATTGTACTGAGGGTACCCTAATCCTTGCTACTTCTAGTTACAATATATAGGGAATCTCTTAATAGTCCCAGGATCCTAGTGATATAGATAAGAAAAATATACTTTTTCTATCCTTAATACTAACGAGTTTAATCAATTATGACAATTGAGGACTATTTCAATAAGTGCTTATAGATTTTTTTTAAGTGTTATTTATGAGACAAAAGTAGTTTCCAAACAATGTAACCCTTAAATAATAATAGAAGACATGTACTAACAAGTAATCCTTGCAATTGCTAAAGGTAAGAAAAATACAAATATAGTGATATTATTAACTCCAAATCCTTTGCAATTAAAGTATAAATCAAAACATATTCAGAATTTGAACTTGGCATGATGCAGGAAGAGTTCTACCTCTTAGAGGCTTTATAAACCTGGTTAGCATGTTATACTTTTTACTGAATGATTTGGTACTGCTAACTGATATTTAATACTTGAGAGATTTAAATGTAGCGAACCGCAATTACCTGTATATCTGTAAGAGAAAGAAAATCGATTGCATTAGCTCGTAAGCTAAGTAAGCCCAGTCTGACATGGCAATTCCCCCTTGCGGTTGCAAAACAGAAAAACAATCAGTAACTAAAAAAGAAAACCATAATAAAATTTAAGTATAATAAAAGATCATTCAAACACAATTACGATCACGTAAGCGAAACAAACAGTTAAATGACTGCATTTAATAACATTACTTGCTATTTTAAAAATTTTAAATTTTTCGAAAATTTTGGGTTTTGACATCACACTCCATATTCACTTCATGCCACAATGACAATAATGTCATGTATATTTAAATGAGTCTCCTTCACCTTTATTATATAGCTAGAGGTATGGAAGATTTACATCCCATGACACATGTGTGATAAATAGTTTTCCACTTCTCTTATATAAAGAATCGTAGAAAGATAATTTACTTCATAATCCATGTAGGATAACTCCATTTTATAATGATAGAGTTATGTATGCTTTATTTTTTAGATATGATCATTACACAGCCAACAACACCACACAAGTCATCATTATATATTCCAACACTCCCCCTTAATGATGACCAGGGAAAATGAATACAAATGGAGGAAGATAACATTACTTGAACATTCCCCCTGATGAAAAATTATAGAATTCCCCATAAGACACGAATAAGAACACATTTCTCCATATGGATTTGATGAAGATAACAATCGCTTATCACTAGATCATGAAATTGCACCAAAACCAAGATGTATGATGAAATATTGCATAACAACACAATAGTGTACAAAAACTTGAGATGGCCAATACAATAGAAAATGTGGCTAGTAGATAGTCATCACAATTGTAACTCAACTAATAGTTGAAATAAATTTGCAATAGACGTCATAACAAATACAAGAACCCCAAATGGTCCTATACATCAAAAAATGTGTTGCGCATGCAGTCTTCACAACCAAGATGAAAGATGCAATTGATCTCATCATGAATATAAGAACCCTAGATGGTCTATACATCAAAAAGAGCTTCCAACAAACAATATTCATAACCAAAGAGCTCTACTGAATAATACATAGTGAATACAAGACCCCATATGGACTATCCATTGAAAAATGTGTCCAGTAGATAAGCATTTTGACTAAAATAAGAAGATGACCATTCATTTAATTACATTATAATCACAAGTTTTGGGAAACCTCTTCACCTTGAACCACATAATAGAAATGAAAATAGCATAAGGGAATAGTATTCCAACAAGAAAGGTGGTGTCTACAAACATCGTTACAACACTTAAGCACAATGCATTATGATCAAAACATCACAATGCATTATCACAAAGGATACAATACAATCTCAAGCATATGAACACAAACCATAGTGTCTTTCTTTTATAGCCTCCAAATCTAATGAATTCCCTTGAATTGAGGAAGATCTAGTCTACAAATAGGGGTCGTTAGTTCTACTTGTTTCCATAAAACCCATAACATCCCATAGTTTAGTCGGCTATTGTATCCCATCTAACCATGGTCATGTCGACCATTGAATTGAGCCTTTGATTCTCCACGCCAATACATCAGTCAATTACTTGGTTGGTTGACTATTGTCTATCAACTGACTATCTCTAGACAATCCAGGAGTGTGATGAACCTGCATAACCTTAGGCTCCAACAACCCCCATTAGCACAATGATCTGGAGAGTAAGGGGATGTAATTACGTTCTCTTATCATCCCCACATAATTACATCTTCCTGAAGCCCGATCATAGTTCAAGGTTTGACAAACTTAGCTTCTGGTAATGGATTTGTAAAGATATCAACAATATGATCATGTGTCCTGCAATAAATAAGTGAGACAACATTGTCCTGCACCAACTGTCTCAAATAATGAACATGAAGTTCAATGTGCTTCATCTTTCTATGAGCAACGTGATTATCAACAACCTATATCATACGTTTATTATCACAATGAATAATGATTGATTGCTAAGTAGGAAACCCAAGTTCTTCTAGAAGCTTAAGAATCCAATATGCCTTTGTACTTGCATTGACAATGCCATGATACTCTACTTTTGTAGTTGAAAGAGAGTCTACCTTTTGTTTCTTACAACAAATCAAGAAAATTACCTAAAGTTCCCAGAACCAAAGACGTAGTTATGGAAGAAACAATTCAAGAAGATCATGAATACCATGACATGACAGAACCATAAGAACCTGTAGATCCACCTCGTGAGACTAACTCCCTCAAAAGAACACTAACATGGGAACCTGAAGCAATACAAGATGCAGAGAAGTATGGCGCTTCAGATGGGACATAGAGAGAAATCAAGAGACCCAGACCATACTCCAATTATGTGGCCCTACTATGTGACATCATTGATAAAGAACCTTCCAACTATGAGGAACCGGCGGAGAAGAAGGAATGGAAGGATTCCATGATCGAAGAGTACCAGTCGATTATCAAGAATGATGTTTGGTAGCTAGTTCCGAGACTAGTAGGAAATTCTGTTGTGACTTCAAAGTGGATCTACAAGATCAAGCATGCTACAGATGGTAGCATTGAAAAACACAAGGAAATATTTGTGGCATGTGGCTTCTCCCAAAAAGAAGGCATAGATTACAAAGAGACATTTGCACCAATAGCAAGATACACTTCCATCATATCTATACTTGCACTAGTCGTGATAATGAAAAGGAAGGTACACCATATGGACGTCAAGACAACATTCTTGAATGGTGTAGTCGAGGAGGAAGTATATGTGGAGAAGCCACCAGGATTCGAGACACACGACAAACAAACTCATGTGTGCAAGTTGAAGAAAGCCTTGTATGGCTTGAAGAAGGCACCCAGGACATGATACGGTAGAATGGACAACTTTTTTATGAGCTTAGGCTTTATGAAGAGTAAAGCATATTCCAACCTTTACTTCAAGGTTGAGGACAGAAGACCTGTGATACTACTACTTTATGTAGATGACATGTTTGTAACAGGAGAGGATGAGCTCATTGCAGATACGAAGAGAAATCTTTCCGCAGAGCTCGAGATGAAGGACCTGGGAATGATGCACTACTTCTTAGGCATGGAGGTGTGGAAAAGCACAGATGAAATTTTCGTTGGTCAAGGAAAGAATGCAATGGATATTCTGAAGAGGTTCAGAATGATGGACTGCAAGCCAATGGCCACACTAATTGCATCGAACTTGAAGCTACTATGCAATGCTTCATTAGAGACAGTTGATGCCAAGATGTATAAGAAGATGATTCGTTCGTTGATGTACTTGACGAACATGAGACCAGACATATGCTTTGATGTGAACACCCTGATTCAGTACCTGATGGATCCGAGACATGTTCACCTGATTGCTACAAAGAAAATATATTGGAGGTACCTAAAGGGTATAATTGAGTATGGGCTCAAGTATGAGATGAATCAGAAGATTAACCTGCATGGTTATGTTGATTCGGATTGGGAAAGAAGTGCCACGGACAGGAAGAGCACTTCAGGATGCTGCTTCAGTTTGGTATCTGGTATGATCTCCTGGTTTAGCAAGAAGCAATCATGTGTGGCATTGAGTAAAGTCGAAGCAGAGTATGTTGCAGCTTGTTCGAATAGTTGTGAGGCAGTATGGCTTCAGAAGCTACTGTCAGATTTGTTTGATCTCAAGTTAGAGGTGACTTGTATCTTTTGTGACAACCACAGTTGTGTGAAGTTGTCTGAGAACCCGGTGTTCCATGACAAGTCGAAGTGTATTGAGATCAAGTACCACTATATCCGGGATATGGTGCAGAGAGGAGCAGTGAAGTTCCAGTATGTGACGACAATTGAGCAGATAGCCTATGTGATGACCAATCTATTAGCGAGGGTGAAGTTCGAGTACTTCAGAGAGAATCTTGGTGTTATCCATATCGATGTTCCTCGAAAGAGGGAGTGATGAGATCGACAGATGCAGGTGCACGAGAGTTGTATCTCACATGGTGGAAGACGCAGGTGGTCCATAGGAATGTAATGCACCTAGGGAACCAAACATCAGCTAAGTTATAACATATACAAATTGTTTGTCCCAAGTTCCGTTTTCCAACAAGAAGGATAGGACGCCCCTTCATTTAGTAGATAATTAATATGAAAAACTTCATCTAGAAATTCAACAATATCCAGAATGGAGAACAAAAGAAGGATCGACCGAACCTTCTTGCAGTCTCGAACTATAAGGAAAATAATATTGGGAAGAAGAAGGGTCGGTCGCCCCTTCATTTACGAGGGAATTGTTAAAATAGAACTTGGAGAAAGAGCAACCACTCTTTCTCTGTGGATATTTCCACTTTCCAGCAAAATATGTGAAGCAATGTTCCTATGAAATTTGTGTTTAGAGTGCCGATATCTACTTTCTCCACTCCTAACAAATCATCCCTGGAGGAAGGACTGGACGTTCTTTCTCCTCAGCATCTACTTCCAACACCCTAAACTAGAACAACCCGATGAAAGAGCAACCTATATTTCTCTGACAAAATTTCGACTTGCCAGCAAACTCTTTGTAGCAAAAATTCTATAAATTTTGTTGTTAAAATGTCGATATCTAGTTTCCCAGGGTGACACGTGGAACGATCGGATTGTGCCACATGGCATATTTGATTTTTAAAATTAGTCTAAATATTCTATAAACGAAAATTAAGGATATTAATGGTACCATTTCAATATAAACATATGGATTTAACTTATATAAATTTTTGGAATAGGTATTAGGGATCAAATTTGAAAGGGTGAGCTTAATTTCAGGTTGAAGGTTATATATTCATACCACCCTTCTAGCATGAAGGACTTTAATTAAAAAAATTACACTTCAATTGACAATAATAAATTAACTCAACGTTTCATTAAAAAAATTGCTAATTGGCTGGAAACTGGATAAAAAATCCAAAGAAAAGAACAAGAGGTGTTTCTCTTGTTTGGGATGGTTTCCTAAAACTCTACAATTGGCTGGAAAATGATCTCTATTGGTGAGTAGGAAATGGTAAGGAGATATTGGTCGGTATAGATCCGATCCTGGGTTTGGAAGAGAATTACAAACTTTCAGAAGATATTATGAGTTTATTGAAGGAATATGGTATTATTACTCTTGATAAAATAAAAAAGACCAAGGATATGGTCTTTTAAATACTTGAACATCCATGGACTATTTGATTCAACTTGAATATCAATAGTATGTTTTTTTTTTTTTTTGCCGAAAAAAAAAGTTGCAGGGGAAATAATAATTAACCCCATCTAAGAGATTCATTTATATAAGAGTTCAATACCTTGGAACCTGCATGGACTTTGGAGTAGACCGAGCGTACGAATGGAGTGTGGCAGCGTGCGACTGGAGTCTGAACCAAGCATGGAACCTACGTAGGGCTTGAGCTGCGTCGAACGTAAATGGGACTGAGCATAAAATAGAGCCCACTATGTGGAACTGTTACCCGAGCTTTGACTGCCGCAGCAGATCTTTCTTACTATTGCAAGGGAACAAGAACCCAAACCCTCAAAAATTCTATCTCGTAACTACTTCCCGGAACTACTGCAAATATTTTGGTGGCCAGGTAAATACGATGGAGGCCAGACAATGCACACGAAAAATTGGTGCGTCAGATGAAGTAATTTAAGAAAGAATTTACCTTTCTTACACGCTGCCGCCAGGAAAAAATAGCATCAAAATGGTTAATTTATAAGAAATCAATGGTTTAGATTCGAGGAGGGGTGATATCTAATGTGGAAAGGGAATCCTCTAGGAAAATGTGCATGTTCTATAATGTTGGAAACTTTGGCAAAATGACCTTTGGTACGTGTTAAATTCAGGAATAAAATCTATGGTGGGTGAGTGGTGGAATAAACTATCTATGGTTGATGTTTATTTCGCACTTTCAACTAGCATGGAGAATGAAAAGGGTAAGAGGTAGCAGAATTTTTACCGCTTACTACGTGTCAAGTTGAGGATTGTTCTCATGATCCTGAAACCACTTCTTGTGATCCGATATATATATTAGTCCACTCATTATACCATATTAATACTTTAGTGTGCAATCAGTATCAGTTATTAAAAAAAAATCAATTTATTAAAAAAAATTGACAAGATTTCCATAAAAATAAAAACTAGGGCATCTTACTTTTAAAAAGAAATGGACATAAATGATAAACATAAAATAGTGCACCACTCTTGATAATTATTAGTGTGTTTTGAAAGTGCTAGATGGTATCTATAATGATGGAGACATTATAATGAAGGATTGAGTGCACGTCCCTAGACATATAAATAAATAGATAAACATAACCACTAATGGTTTCAGGGTTTAAAGATCAGGAATCTTGTTAGTGAACATGTGGCTTGGCTATCCTGGGATATGTATAATTGTAAATTCATCATTACCCTCGTAAATCTTCAAGGTGAGTCATGATACGACTATAAGATTGCAATGGATAAAAACTAAGAGGGATTAATGGGATTGGGTACCAAGAACATAGAAAAAATAAATGATGCATTATAAATAAAGGATTAATGGGATATGAAACAGTAAAACAATAAATATTATTGGCTAACATGGATATGAAAGGGTGTGATGTAGGTTCTTAAAACAAATATATAATTAGTTGGTGAAAAGACACAATGAAGTCTTATGATGCTTGAATGAAAGGAAAAGATGGTTATTTGTGATTATGATGAATATATAAACAAATTTCAAATCTGATGTAAGGCATCTCTGTGGTTTCAATAAGTAGATAGTTAACAGAGGTTAAAAACAGAGAATAGAAACAACAGTTCTTGAAGAAGTTCTGAATATTATTAAAATACAAAAGAAGGGTGGTTGGGAGGTGCAAGGACAGGCTGCAAGCCTGTAGGGGGTCATAGCCTCCTTCCAGTTGGTGCTGGAGAATAGGGTGTTGGTGCATCCTTCAGTGGTTGCTAAACAATTTGGGCGTTGGTGCATCCAGCAAGTTGGTGCTTTGCAAATTATTTGTAAATATAATTTTGCAGTAATATAAAGTATTGGTGGTTTTCCCAATTGGGATTCCACGATAATATTGTGTGTTTTGTCTTCATTGTTGATTTTGTTTTTAGATTTTGTTTTTAAAGTGATAAAAATTTAAATAGATAGCCTAATACTGATTCAGCCCCCTTATCAATATTACTTGATATTCTAACAAGAGTCATTGAATAAATGTTACCTGATCAATTAGATTAGTGTGTCTTGCAATGCCTTACTTGCTTGTCAATAAATATACTGAGAACATTATCTCACTCTCATAGCATGTCAAAACATCCTAGTTATCTCGAACATGCCTCTAAGAATTAAAAAAGGCATAGCAAGATAAAAAAAGGCATTACGGTCATTAAGCCTCTCTAAGTGCTCAACGCGCATATTAGAATTAGAGCAAAAGAAAAAGCATAGAAAAATAAATATTTCTCCTCGCATAACAGTTAGGTATGATTTTGAAGGAATATAATATTTGTGAGTGTTAAATTTATTTATATATTTAAAAACACAATTTATATAACAAAATTTCAATTTATTAAAAACAAATTGATAAGATTTCCATAAAAACAAAAACTAGGGCATCTTACTTTTAAAAAGAAATGGACATCAAGGATAAACATAAAACAAAGCGCCACTCTTGATAATTATCAGTGTGTTTTGAAAGTGCTAGACGGTATCTATAATGATGGAGACATTATAATGAAGGATTGAGTGCACGTCCCTAGACATATAAATAAATAGATAAACATAGCCACTCATGGTTTCGGGGTTTAAAGATTAGGAATCTGGTTAGTGAACATGTGGCTTCGCTATCCTGGGATATGTATACCTATAAATTCATCGTTACCCTCATACGTCTTCAAGGGGAGGCATGATACAACTATAAGATTGCAATGGAGAAAAACTAAGAGGGATTAATGGGATTGGGTACCAAGAATCAAGAAAAAATAAATGATGCATTATAAATAAAGGATTAATGGGATTCGAGACCAGGACCAAAGCAAAATGATTTTAAAAAAAAGAATATTAAGAGGGATTAATGGGATTAGGGGGAAAGAACACAACAAAAATATTTGAAAACATTATAGATTGAGGCCATACAGTTACCGCATGAGACATAGGATACATAAAGGTGGAGGTGGAGGTACTGTAAATTCAAACACCAACTAACCAATTATTTTCCGATACAAGATCACTCTTTCTATTATTTAAGGAACCTGTAATATCCTAGCCAAAATATAACCAATATATTATCTTCCACTCAGAGTTTTAATAAAATTTTACTAGCAATGTTTAAGGAAAAATCTCAAACTGAGCAGGATGTAAGTGACAGGGAGTGAATCTCTGAATGGGAATGGTAGGAATGAAATTAAGTTCTGGAATTTATATGGCTGAGTGTGAAGCAGAATATAAATAAGGTCTGATCAAAATTCCTTGGCACAAAGTACTAGATCCATTCACTTTTCAACAATAGGGCAACACTATTGCCTACTTCGAGGCTTCCTGGGCTTCTAGCATATGCCAACAAGACTGGGTGAGGGTTATCAAAGTTTATTGCAGAGGTATAACAGTCAATTAATCCTATAGAGTGCACTGGAATAATATATTAGTGAACTTGGGAAGGTTTGGAGTGTTTGGGAGGTCAAATGCACATTGTGGATTGCTGAGCTAGTCAAATTACAGGCTCTTCCAAATGATGCTAAATGCATCCAAATTATTAATACATGGGCTGATATGGGAATTAAAATGATTTATTAACCTCCTACAACTGACAGGGAGTCAAACTTATGCTCATAATTGATTTAGCAGTCAAAATGGTAAAACTAGTCTAGAATAAGCACCCAACTAGCTAGTCTTGCAGTTTAATTCATCAAACTACTCCAATAATTAATTAAATCTGTTATGATATGAAATAAAGCTCTTATATATGATATTTAATAGATATAAGTCGAAATATAACTTCATAAAACTTCTTTTCAATTATTTGATTGCCTTCCAAAGTTACAATGCCTCACGGGCTAGATTTTCATTACAATAGATGGAGAATGAATATGAGAAGTAGGGATATTACTTTGAATCTGTTCTGAAGTAGATTATCAGACCATATACAAGTCAGGTGTCTAATATTGCTGCACAATGAGCTTCTGATCTTCACTGGGACGCATTCACCAAACTAGCTCTCTCCTTCAAGAGAAACTCCTCCAAATCTAGCTGAGAAAGATGTATAAGTGGGAGAAGGAGGTGGAGATCAGGTATGAAGTCGATATTTGAACATGGGAAGCCTCTAATGTCTACAAATAATATCCCACTGGGCTCTCTGAATTTTATGGGCACATCCATTGAATACTATCTTCTTCGTCTGGTGATTTTCCTCCAAAACTAGCTGTAATTCTCTTGTAGAAATGATCTCCTCTTCAAGATGAATATGGATCTTCACTGATGGACTGATATGAATTTTATTGGATGCAATAACATATTATAGAACTTCATATTACTCATTGAAAACTCTGGGGCCTTGGGGCACATCTCCCAAGAAAAATTGTTGAGGCACATCACTCAACCAAGAGAGGCTCAGAGCTCTCAATACAAAATTGCAAATGACAAAAGTTCTTGAATGGAGTTGGAAACATCATTAAATAGATGAGTTAGCTTGATTAGCAAGCCAATCCACACGTGTGGATGTGGGAGGGCATAGTCCTTGAGTGGAATAGCAACTCTTTGCTTTGAAAAAATTCTTTCCTTTACCTTCCTTCACTGAATTTGGCAAGTGCGCCTTAGGGAGATTTTCTGGATGTTGCTACTTTTATTATGACTGCTTTTCCTATTCTTTCCACTCTCTTTACTTTCCCTCTTTTTTTCTTTTTTCCAGTTTTTCTGTTTGCTTTTGTTAGTTTCTAATTTGTTCTCCTTGCCTTCTTTCCTCCATTGGATTCCTTGACTTTTCTGAGATTTTCCATTAAGGCAAGAGTGGTCCACTTGAAACCAATTAGACATCCTAGCCACATCATCACCACTTTCCAATATTTATTAATAAAAATATTACAACTCGAAATTAATTCAAACTTCAAAATTTAATCAATTAATTAATAAATAATTAACTCATATGGTATAATTGACTTAAAAATACCCCCATTAATTAAATTCTCATTTAATTAACCACTTAGACCCCCTAGGGATGGGAGTATCCAAGTTGTGACCAAGGTCACTAGGGAGGGGACATGACAGTCCTTCCTTCCCAAGACTGCTTGTCCTCAAGCAATTTCAAATTAGGATGCTGCAGAATCTTTTCATCTTCACGAGTGGCATCTTCACTGGGCAACCCCTTCCACCACACTAGATATTCTTGAATAATTTCACTCCTCAGCTTCCTCTCTCTTACCTGCAAAATTTCTTCTGGCTCTAAGACTAGGTGTCCTTCATCACCAAGAGGAGGCAATATTTATGAGACAGACACCTATTGTCCAACTGTTTTCTTCAGGAAGGACACATGGAAAACATTGTGTATCTTGCTTCCTGGTGGAAGATTTAGTTCATAAGCAACTTCACCTACCTTCCTTGTGATCCTGTATGGCCCATATACCTTGGCAGTAGTTTCTTAGCCCCCTTCGATTTCAAAGTGGAATGCCTGTAGGGATGCAATATCAAACAAACTAAGTCACCTTCTTGGAAGGTTCGATCTATTCTCTTCTTATCTGCATACAGTTTCTGTGCAACCTCCAAATTTTCCTTAAGTGCCTTGAGTATGTCTTGGCTCTCTTGCAGCCAATCTTTTACCTTTTGTGCTCTGCAGTTCCCAAAAATAATATCTGCAAAAGTGGGGTGTTCATATCCATACAGAGCTTTGAATGGGGTCATTCCAATGGACATATGAAATGTGGTATTATAGCAGAATTCTCCCAGGTGTAGCCAATTGACCCATGCCTTCTGTTTCCCGGTAACATAGTTTCTGAGATACCCTTCCAACCACTGATTTACCCTCTCAGTTTGACCATCAGTCTGAGGATGATAGCTGGTACTGAGATTCATACTAGTTCCAACCAGCTGAAACAGTGATTTACATAAATCACTAGTGAACTTACTGTCTCTGTCACTGATTATGACCTTGGGCAGACCATGCAATCGAAATATTTCTTCAAAGAAAATTGCAGCTACTTGACTGGTTGTAATAGTTGATGTGATAGAAAAAAAGTGTGAGAATTTAGTTAACCTATCAACTACTACAAAAATTTTGTCCTTGCCCTGAGATTTTGGCAGTCCGGTGCTGAAGTCCATAGACACACTTTCCCATTTCTGTTCTGGAATTGGAAAAGTTTGAAGGAGACCAGCAGGGTGAGTGTGTTCAACCTTATTCTGCTGACATGATGTACTCTCCCTCACGTGTCTTAAGACATCATCCTTGAGGCCCTTCCAAGTGAACCTCTCTATTACCTTCCGGTAAGTTTTCAGAAATCCTAGATGGCCTGTTATTGGTTTATTGTGGGAAACCACCAAAATCTGTTCTTTTAACTTGGATTCAGGAGTTAGATTTTTTTTTCTTGTAAATAAAATGATTGACATCTTGGTAAGAGTCATCCTGAATCATCCTATCCAAAAATTCACAAGAAAACTGATTTTTTGAATATTCTCTAACTAGTTAATCTTTCCAATCAGTAGGAATTTGCAGCAAAGAGAAAGAATATTTTCCAGAGAGGGCATTAACAAGTACATTAAACTTACCCTTCTTATATTCTATGTCGAAATCATAAGACTGAATTTCTATTACCCATTTCTGTTGTCTATCATTCAACTCTTTTTGGGTGAATAGATGCTTCAAACTGTTGTGATCAGTCTTGACTATGAACTTACCTCCCACCAGATATTGTTTGAATTTAGCCAAGGCATGCATGATGGATAACATCTCTTTATCATAGATAGAATACAATTTCTCATGGGGCTGCAATTTTATGCTCTCATAAGCAATAGGGTATCTGTTCTATATTAATACTGCTACAATGCCTTCACCTGAGGCATCACACTCCAATATAAAAGGTTGGCTAAAATATGGAAGTCCAAATACTGGGAAGCTGCTCATAAATTCCTTCATTCTGTTAAAATCTTTTTCATCCTCCTTAGACCAGCAAAAAGCACCCTTCTTGGTGAGGTCTGTCAAGGGAGAAGTGAGTTTAGAAAATCCTTTTACAAATTTTCTGTAGTATGTGCACAAGCCAATGAATCCTCTTAGATTTGTTATGTTCTTTGGGATTGGCCAATCAAGGATGGCTTGGATATTCTCCATGTGTACCTTGACTGCTTCTTGTCCAATGACGTGGGCAAGATAGAGGAGCGCCTTCAAACCAAACTCACATTTTGACAATTTAGCATAAAAAGACTGTTCTGCTAGAAGTGTTAGAACATTGTCCAAATGCTTCAAATGCTCTTCCCATGTCCTACTATAAATCAGAATGTCATAAAAAATACAAGTACATACTTACGGAGTTGTTTGCTGAAGATTTTGTTCATGCAAGAATGAAAATTTGCTGGTGTATTTGTCAAGCCAAAAGGCATGACCATAAATTCAAAATGCCCAAAATGGCACCGAAAAGCAGTTTTCTGAATATCTTCATTTTTCATTCTGATTTGGTGGTAACCAGAATGAAGATCAATCTTGGAAAAATATTTAGCTCCATGCACCTCATCTATCAGCTCATCAATCCTTGGAATAGGATATCTGTTCTTGATGGTTTTCTTATTCGAATCTCTATAATCAATGCACATGCGCATTGTTCCATCTTTCTTTTTGACCAAAACCACCAATGAAACAAAGGGACTTGAGCTTGGTCTTATGAACCCCATCTCAAGCAGCTCTTTGATGGTTTTCTCTATCTCATCCTTGAATCTCTTGGGGTTCTTGTAGGGATGGATTTTTATAGGAAAGGTACCAGGTTCCAGCTCTATCCAATGCTCAGTACCCCTGTCAGGAGGCCTTCCATGTGGAAGATCTTCAAACACCTTTTTGTGTTTGTGGAGCAATATTTGGATATCTTCTGGATGTTGTGGCACATCAATGGTAGTCCCTTTTGGTAGTGATAAAACATTCAGCATCCCACTCTATTTCACCATGCCTAAAAAATTATCTCATACTGTGTGCAGAAATAACTTGTTTTGGGTAGGTGTTGACACCTCTCAAAACCACTTGTTTTCCTTCAGTATTTTTAAAGCACATCTGAGGGATTTGGTAATTTATCACATGCTCACCAATGGAAAACATCCATTGCACTCCCAAAACAACATTAGTATCAGCAACATAAACAATATAAAAACTATCAGTCACAATATGGTCTCCAATAGTTACCTGCAGCTTGGGAATCCACCGGTCACACTGCATAATGTTGTTTTTTCCTAGAATAATGACTGTGAAACCTCCAAATTTTTCAGAATTGAGTTTCCTTCTCTCTACCATGGCCGCATTAATGAAATTACATGTGGCACCCGCATCCACCAAAACTTAAACTTTATGCCCTTATACAACTCCCTTAAATCTCATAGTTTGGTACCGGGGAACTCCACTCAAAACTACAATTTTTCCTTCTAGTTGCGGGGGTTCTTCTTCTATTGTATCATACCCCTCCTCTGCTTGTTCTTCTGCTCTTACTTCTGCACTCATTTCTTCCTCATCACTTTCAGAAAATACTTCTATGTAATTAGCCTTCCCCTTTGTTGATATATTTGTAACTTCAGAAGATATTCACTTGTATATTATATTTGTACTTTATTTTATCCCCAACGAAGATGTATTATTCCTCCCATTGGAAGTGTCGTCAGTTGTACTTGCAAGTGTTGCAAGTTATATTGTAAATGTCGTAACTTATACTTGATGGGTTATTGGACCACCTTGATGGGGTCGGATTTGTATGAGTCATGTGGGTCAAAGGGTTATTAGACCACCCTAGTTGGGGCCGGCCCAGACAACATTATGTTAAGGGCTTAAGTCGGGGCCGACCTAGTTAGAGTTAAAAGACAAGTGAAGTAGTGTATAAATAAAGAGTGTGTCTCTCTCATTTTACACAATTCTCTCCTTCACTCACTTCGCATTAGTGAGAGAGAGGAAGAGTGTGCACTAGCGGAGGAGGAGTAGTTGTTGCAGTCATCTATCTCTTGGGTTTGATCTTTGTGATCTTTGTATTGGTTCTTATTCTATCTCTGAGGAAGTTGTGGGGTTTTTCACCTTCTTGGTTTTCCCCGGTGAAATGCTTTGTGTCTCTTGTCTCTTGTGTTTGATATGATGTGCATGTTGTTCTCTCAGTTAAGATCCTAGATCATATTGAATTAAATTCTGAAAAAATAACCTGATATCTGAGCTAGCCTGAAGGAAGGCATGGTATGGAATTTATGACACTTGTTGCACTTGCGACAAATTGGAAGCTACGGCTTGGTATAGTAAAAACCAGTCATCGTGGAACATTCGCTATAAGTCCATTTTGGAGAAGGTTCAGGATCTGAAACTTCTATAGGTCGATAATGAAATGTCCATGTACCTTGTGTCCGAAGGACAACCTAATCTTCATTGTACTTTGTGAGATATGATCCGTACAAGTTAGGGTTTCTTCCTCTTCCAGAATGCAGTCCTAAACAGGTGACCTAAGAAAAAAGGTCATATCTCGGGCTAGGAAGCTCCAAATGGAATTCCATAAAATGTGACAGTTAGGACATGGAATTTAATTTCACAGGTCTAGGTTTCAGAGGCCAAAGTTGAAACAGTGACACGTGGCACTCCGTACAAGTTCGCTATACTTTTTCATCCCATAAACAGGTCACGTTGCGACACTTGGAATATCTCTCTCTCAGAGAATCCATTTGAGGTCATATCTGTGGACTTGGAAATATGACAGGTCAATCTAGCACAAGCCAAAGTTTCAAACCATGATGATCTGAAATTTCAGAGATACATCGGAAACAATATGGGATATATTTCTAACCAAACAGAATTGGATTCTGAGCACCTTCATTTTTGGATCGTCACTGCTGTGGGACAGTGGGGTTTCATAGAAAGTTGGAATTTTTGAAATATGAGACCACGGCTAGATGATCCTCATCAAAATCAAAATTTAGAGACCAAGATCGAATTTTTTGGTTGGGAAGAACCCTGGGCATCATCAAACCCTAGTTCGGGATTTTGATCGGTAAGGTGAAAAATTAGGGTTTCTGCAAAAGTTGAAATTTTTGGAATCTGTGACAACGGATGGATGCTCCTCGGAAAAATCAAAGTTTAGAGCACAAGATCGAACCTTTTTGCTAGGTAGAACCCTAGGCATTATCAAACCCTAGTTCGGGATTTTGACTAGAAGATCTAAAAGTTTAAAAGGCAATTTTGAGGGGTCAAATTTTGGAGATTTCAAAATTGAAGTATACCATCTTGATCAGCTCAGCCAGGCGCATCTTTTCATCTAATCAGAATTTTAAAATTCAAGGTTTGAATTTTTAGGGTTTCTCTTACAAACCCTAATCCAGCTCCAGATCCATTTTTAACAAATCAAAGTGGATTGGGTTGATCCTAGAAGAGAATGAATTGGACACCTGCATAAGTGAATAAGTTCCAGTTCCAGAGGGAGATGAGGCTAAAGCCTTACATAAGAAGTCTACAAGCAATCCCAACAGGTATGACTTGAGGAGATATAGGTATATTTTGAAATCTGTTCATGATTAATTTAATGATATGTTTTTCTTCATATTATTGAGGTTAGTACAATCTTGATTAATTTTAGACTTGTCTTATCACCCTAGTAAAAGTATGAATGCATGTGAATGATAGAAGACATTCATTTATTAGGGGTATGACACTTATGATTGTACTAATACATTGTGTTGTTGTATGAGGATGATGTTGTCCACTAACATGAAGGGTACATCAAGAAAGACAAATCAAGTTCTAGATCAAGAACATATGACCATGGTGACATGAATACAAAGACTCATCCATAGTCATGGATCACATAGAAGCTCCACTTACGAGGTATGTATAACTTGGTTGTACAATTATTAACTTATGAGATATGCAGGTTGCTAAAACAAGGTCTCTAAGAGAACAAAGAAGACATTGTTTGGGTATGTTAGACAAGCATGATAATCTAGGTATGTTTTCCTATATCGAGTTAGAATCCTACTTTGTGTTAGGATCTCATATAAGTATACTTTCGTATGATTGATAATGATTATTCATGAAGTTATAGGTTTGAATAATCTTGGGTTTATGCATATTATGCTTCTTACTTTGATTAATGATATGTCAAACTAGAAGAGTCCAATAGTCAAATAATAATATGCATGAGCAAAAGAAGTCCTCCCTAAAACCTTGAAATACTAACGCTTGTAATAAATTACCTGTGTATGAAATGACTATAACCATACATGTTTAAGATTATTTAGAATCATAATGTTTTGATAGTATTGAGATTATACTGATGCATGTATGATTATGTATGAGATCTTGAGGATGACACTAGTGCACACTTAAGCATGCATAGTGGTCTAGGATGGATATAAGTTCAAAGACAGATAATCCAGGAAGCAAAGACAAAGAGGGAGCTCACTCTAGTAGTTCCTGCAAGGAAGCAAAGATTGGGAGGGAGTCCACCCAACAACCAAACAAAGATAAGTATTTGAATTGTCATTTCTTGTATATATGATTACTTAAATGATGTTGTTCAGTCACGTACATACTTATGTTCCTAGATTTAGGATGTATATTATGCATACTAGAAAATTTGCATTAATGAAGTGGGAGATACACCAGATGGATTGATTGCCGACACGAAGAGGAAGCTTGCTACCGAGTTTGAGATGAAGGACTTGGGTATGATGCATTACCTTCTAGGTATGGAGGTGTGGCAGAGTGAAAATGGAATCTTCCTTGGACAAGGGAAGTATGTAGTAGAGATCTTGAAGCGGTTCGGGATGATGGACTACAAGGCCATGGCGACACCTATGGAATCGAACCTGAAGTTATTGAGTGATGCTTCATCAGAGTCAGTTGATGCCACGATGTATCATAATATGATTGGGTCCTTGATGTACCTGACAAACACAAGACCAGAATTTTGCTTTGCGGTGAACACCTTGAGCCAGTTCCTGATGGATCCTAGACATGTTCACCTGAGTGTTGTAAAGCATATTCTGAGGTACCTGAAGGGTACGGTTGACTATGGGCTCCACTATCATGCGAATCAAAAGTTTAACCTGGAGGGTTATGTTGATTCAGATTGGGCAAGCAGTGTTGCAGATAGGAAGAGCACTTCGAGGTGTTGCTTCAGTATGGTATCAGGTGTGATCTCTTGGTTTAGCAGGAAGCAATCCTGTGTAGCACTGAGTATAGCCGATGCAGAGTATGTCGCAGTTTGTTCGGCTAGTCGTGAGGTAGTATGGCTAAGGAATATACTGTCTGATTTATTTGATCTCTAGTTGGATGCTACTTGTATATATTGTGACAACCAGAGTTGTGTGAAGTTGTCAGAGAACCAGGTGTTCCATGACAAGTCGAAGCATATTGAGATCAAATATCACTACATCAGAGATATGGTACAGAGAGGAGCAATGAAGCTCCTGTATGTTGCGATGGATGAACAGATTGCAGGTGTGTTGACTAAACCACTAGACAGAGTGAAGTTCGAGTACTTTAGAAAGAGGCTTGGTGTACTTCAGATCGAGGTTCCTTTCAAGGGGAAGTGATGAGTTTGGAAGATGCATATGCACATGGGATTTTCTGACATGGTTGTAGATGTGTTCTCCCATGGTGCAGATGTAAGGGATGGAGCCATTCTCACATGGTGGTAGATGTGTTCTCCCATGGTGTAGATGTAAGGGCTCAAGCCATTTTTCACATGGTGGTAGATGTGTTCTCCCATGGTGAAAAATTAAGGGCTAGAGCCTTCCTTGAAAGGTGGTAGATGTGTTCTCCCATGTCGGTGGTGTAAGTGTTGTATGATGTAAATCTAGGCTGTGCTCTGTGGACGATGAGATGATCTGAAGAGGACGATCATGTGTGATGAGTATCAGGATGATGCTCCAGATGATCGGCATCAGGATGATGCTACGATGATGATCATGATGATCATGATGATCATGTGTGATGAGCATCAGGATGATGCTCCAGATGATATGCATCAGAACGATGTTGTGACGATGATCAGGATGATCATGTGATGATGATATGCATCAGGATGATACTGTGTATATGATCAGGGTGATCATGTGATGATGATGTGCATCAGGATAATGTACTATATGGTGATGATCAGTATGATCATGAGTATCAGGCTGATACTCCATGGATAGGTTGTACAGGTAGCATGTAAAATATCCTCAGAGATCCGATAATCTGTGCTTGGATGCTCTTTCGAGGTTTTGCTACAGGTAGCATAGAAACGATCCTGGGAGATCTGATAGTCTGTGCTCGGATGCTCTTTTGAGGTTTTGCTACAGGTTGGCCATGGACAAGTTGTGCAGGTAGCATAGAAAAGATCCTGGGAGATCCGATAGTCTGTGCTCAGATGCTCTTTCAAGGTTTTTCTACAGGTAGCATAGAAAATATACTAGGAGATCCTATAGTTTGTGCTAGGATGCTCTTTCAAGGCTTTGCTACTAGAGGCATGTAATCAATCCTAGAAATCCAATAGGTTTAGCTATGTGCTGGTAAAAGTCCTAGGATGCTCTTTAGAGTTCTTGCAGGTTGCAAGACACTCTTTTAAGGTTTTTCCTAACCACATAGAAAATATCCTGGGAGATCCTATAGTTTGTGCTAGGATGCTCTTTCGAGGTTTGGTGGTGGTGGTCACATAGAAAAGATCTTGGGAGATCCTATAGTTTGTGCTAGGATGCTCTTTCGAGGTTTTTTGATGGTCACATGTAAAAGATCCTTGGTGATCCTATAGTTTGTGCTAGGATGCTCTTTTAAAGTTTTATTAACGCACGTAATCAGTCCTGATGATTCCACAGTATGGCCAAAGATGATGAAGACCTACAGGAGGTTACGCCTACAACCAGCAAGAAAAAGGGTTATCTCTGTAGAACTTCCTATGACGAGAAGAATTATGAGATAGCCCCGTGATCTATAAAATTAGTCACAGCAGATCTAATGAACAAGTAAATCAATCACAACAGATGAACATAGAAAATATGGTGTAAAACTGTGCAAAACATGCATCAGTGCTCAATATCTCAATGAGGGTGAATAATTACAATACAATACAATACAGTAACAATGAATGAGAAATTCGAATTGAATAAGGAGGTCATTCAAATTACTGAATGGTGTAGCTTGGTTCCAACTAGGAGTCCTCATCATTAATTAGTGGTGGTCATCAATGCACAAGAACCAATCATCTAGGTGTCAATCTGAGTCTAACTAAGTGTAACAAGTGTAACTGAAGTGTGTAGCACTGATATAGGGAAGGAGGCTCAGTGGAGGGCACATGGTAGGCTTAACTGAAGTTAGAACAGGTCATCTACTCAATCTGGAGGTCCAACGGAATGAAACAGTCAGTCGGGAGTGAAACTAGCCTCAAATCAAGGAGAATCGGAGCTAACTAAGTGTAAACTGAGTGGGTAGGAGAAGAAGTGCGCCCTTCTCTGACAGTAGGTGAGAAGTGGGTTCCTTCATGAATAGGAGGGCTAAAAATCTGATGGAAGGAGCTCCTGGGTCCTAGAATAAAGTGGATAAGGTGCTGGAGGCATCAACTTGGTGACTGGGATGCATGCAAACCCTAATTGCATGCAAGGTCCTGAAAATGATGATGTGGATATCCGAACACCCCCCCTCAAGAAAGACTATGATGTGCAAAAAATAATGTAGGGCCCTGGTTACTAATACCAAAGGTCACCCCAATACAATAATCCAAAAAAAAATGCTGAAAATAAGCTAAGTGAGGAAAGAGGGAAAACCTAGTGGGAAGAAAGCCCCCCCTCAAGCTAAAACATAATAATGGATCAATCTATCTCCACCATGATGGAACTCACCCCCAATAGTGAATGAAAGTAAGAGAACTTCTTCTCAGTGAAGCTCTTGGTGAAGATGTCTGCAATTTGCTCATCGGTAGGGCAATATCGTAGAAGGATGGTGCGGTCATGCACCAACTCTCGAATGTAGTGCATATGAATCTCAATGTGTTTTGTCCTTTGCCGCTGAACTGGATATGTGGAGATCTTGATAGCACTTTGATTGTCACAAAATAGGACAGTCGAAGTAGTGCCACCAAAACCAAACTCGGAAAGAATACCCTGCAACCAAACTGCCTGAATGCAGGCATTGACTACCCCTCGATACTCTGCCTCTGCTGAAGAAAGTGCAATGGCTGCCTGCTTTTTGCTTGATCAGCAAATAGGCCCATGTCCAATCATGAAAACATATCCAAAAGTGGACTTCCAATCTATGCTATCACCTGCCCAATCTGAATCAGTAAAACCAATGAAATCTAGCTTAGAATCTGCAGCATAATGTATGCCAAAATGTTTTGTACCTTGCACATACTGCAAGATCCGCTTGGATGCCTGCCAATGAAGCTAATGGGGCTGCTGCATATACCTTGATACGACACTCATGGCATAAGATATATCATGCCTAGAGTGTGTCAAGTATAGTAGTGAACCAATCAACTATCGATACATAGTGCAATCTGCAAGCGGTGTAGAATTTCTCTCCTCAAGACTGATTCCTGAGAGGAATGGGAATGGGGCTGTCTTACATTTAGCCATATTAAACTTCAATAATAGGTCGGAAGCATATTTTTGCTGAGATATAGTGATCCCATCAAAATTTTGAGCTATCTCCAAGCCCAAAAAGTGACTCAACAAGCCCAAATCGCTCATGTCAAAAGCTAGATTTAAGGCAGTTTTTAGGTTGTTTATTGAAGTAAGAGTGCTAACAGTAATTAGAAGATCATCAATATAAAGTACAATAACCAAAAAATTACCTTTAACTTGCTATAGGTACACATTCGGATCATATTTGCATCTTTTGAAATTCTGAGAAAGAAGGAAGGGGTCCATCTTTGCATACTAAGCTCTTGGGGCCTGTTTTAAACCATACAAAGATTTCTTCAATCTGCAAACTAATGATGGATCTGATGTGTAGCCTTCTGGATGCTTCATATATACCTCTTCAGCAAGATCTCCATGTAGAAAAGCACTCTTCACATCCATGTGATGCACTTCCCAGTGCTTGGATGCGGAAATTTCCAAAACAAGGCTGATGGAATCCATCTTTGCAACCGGTGCAAAGGTCTCAGTGTAGTCCACTCCTTGGACTTGGGAGAAACCTTTTTCCACCAAACTTGCTTTGTATTTTCTGATAGAGCCATCAGCAGCAACTTTCGTGCAGTAGACCCATTTACATTGGAATAATTTTCTTCCAGGTGGAAGAGAAACTAGCTCCCATGTATTGTTCTTTTGAAGAGAATTGTACTCTTCATCCATGGCACTTTGCCATCTCAGATCTCGGTGGGCATGATAGTATGTTGTGGGATCTGAACCAGTCATCAAATAACAAATCTCAGGCAGTAATGGATCAGAAATAGAAAGGGCCATACCTGATCTTTGAAAGTCTGCTCTTGTTCGTCTTGGATCAGCAGGATTTCCAATATTCGAACCAGCAGATTGAAGAGTGTTTTGGGCCCACTTTGGTAACTGAGGATAATGGTCGGATTCTGAACCTGATATGTCATGATCATCATGTGCTGCTACAATATCAGAAATATCAGAACCATTACTTGCATTATTGCTTCTTGAATCTTCTTCTGGTGAAGGCGGTGAAACGACAGTTTCTTCCTCAACTAGTTGCAATTCTTGAAGCGGCTCTTCAAATTGCACACTGCGCTCTATGAATATCTTTTTGGATCTGATATCCATGAGTTTATATGCATTTGATTCTTCCCCATATCCTATCAGTATGCACTCAATACTTTGTGGATCCAAATCTTGTCTCTTCTTGGAAGGAATTCTAGCCCATGCAGTAGAGCCAAAAACTCTCAAATTTGACACATCCGGTTTGTGACCAAAGAATGCTTCGAAAGGAGTCATACCTTTCATGGATGAATGTGGAACTCGGTTCCAAATGTATGCAGCAACATTGATTGCTTCAGGGCAAATATTTGCAGCCAAACCTTTTGATTCAATCATGCAAGTAGCCATCTCTTTCAGTGACCGATTTTTCCTTTCCGCTACACTGTTCTGTTGGGGTGTGTAGAGAACTGTATGTTGGATCTGAATTCCACTTTCGGCACAAATTTGCAGCAACTCGGCCTTGATATATTCTCCACCATTATCAGATCTAAGAGCTTTGATCTTTCTCTCAGTGGTGGTCTCAACATAAGCCTTAAAATCCTTGAATTTTCCAAGCACTTATGACTTGTTTTTGAGAAAAAATACCCATGTAAAGCAAGAAAGATCATCAATAAATGTCAAAACATACCTTGAACCATTTAATGACATATGGGGCAGTGGACCACTGATATTGGAATGTATCAGCCCCAAAACTGTAGAAGCTCTGCTAGCTTTGTCGCGGTCGAACCTGTGCTCGGGGTGCTTCCCAATAATGCAACTAGTGCATATTCCCTTCAAGGAACGGAGTTGTGGAAGACCATCTACCATGGATTTGTTTGATAACAGAAGCAAATAATTATAACTAAGATGTCCAAATATTTCATGCCAAAGCCTACTAACCTCATTACCATGTGTGTGAAGAGCAGTGGGCTTTGCAAGCGGAATAAAGTGTGAAAACTCATAGTATTTTGCAGTGTGGTTCACCTTTCCGACTACAATAAGTCTTCCACTTTTGATATCAGAAATTTTGACTATATTAGGGCTGAATGTAACTTGCTTCAGTTCACCAGTGTGTGTCATTTGATACACAGAAAGAATATTTGAAGCCAAGGAAGGAACATAGAGAACATTCTGAAAGCTTCCATGATCTACATGGATTGTACCTTTTCCCTTTGAAGAAATTTTTGAGTCATCTCCCAAGTGGATAGGGATGGAGCTGTTTAGATCGACTGAAGAAAAATAATCAATATTTGTAGACATATGATTCGAGGCACCCGAATCTATCAAAATAGTAGTGGACTTCAAAACAATTGCCATGAGTGCTTGTCCTCTTTCATGATCATCATTCCTATCCTTCTTCCTTGCACCATCAGGAAGAGTTATGTTATTCTTTTCCAAAAGGAGGGCCATTTGATCTATAGTCTTCTTCATGCATGAATTTTCAGGATGAAAGCCACGGTTGCAATAAGTACATTTATATTTTTCCTTACCATCTTTACCCTTTTGCTTGAACTTCGAACTAGATGGTGCATCCGTCTGCTTGCCTTTCTCTCTTTGCTTGTGAGTTTCGAATGTGGGCTTCTCTTTCTTTTGCTTTCCTTTACCATTCGAATTCTTGGGTCCTTGAAAAAATAGGGCTGAATCTTTGGAGTTTATGGACCCCATTTGAATCAACTTATCATGCTCTTTTGTGACGGACTCAATGAAGGCATTCAAGGTAGGCATCTTCCAATTCGGGGTAGTTGGCCGACCAGAATTGAAAGTAGAGACAAATACCGAATAGTCTTTACCAAGCTTGGTGAGAATAGAGAGAATCAATTGCTTATCCTCTTTGATAACTCCAATGTTCTTCAACTGCAATGTCAAGTGCTTGAATTTTGTGAAAAAATCATTGATGGTCTCGAAATTCTCAGGACTAAGAGTAATCAATTCATTCTCTAATTGAAAAGCCTTAAGCTCATCCTGCTTTCCAAATAGTATTTCAAGTTTCTCCCATATTGCTTTTGGAGTCTTCAATCCGCTGAGATGGAAGTGAAGATCTTTGGAAATAGAGAGGCAAAGAAGACCATAAGCTTCATCAAGCTTGTTGTAGTGTTTGGTTCTTTCTAACAATGTGCTTGGCTCTAATTCGAGGCCAACTGTGACTCTGTAGAAACCTTTTGAACGTAATATGATCTCCATATCATCTATCCAATCAAAATAGTTGAAAGGAGTGAGGATAGGATTTGAAGAAGAGTATTCCATTGCTAGGAGTGAGTGCACTTTGATGTAGAAAGTCTTTCAAAAGAAAGGTAGCAAATGCAATTGATGGAGACAATAACCTGCAAATCACAATGAAACCAAGAACAGTGAGGTCGAACAATCCACCCTTTTAGAGTTGCGTCACACCTGGGATTGGAGATCAAGCAATGTTGAATGGGTCTAATGTATCAAATCCAAGATTTATGTGGAAACTCAAGCTTCTAGAGTGGTATTGGAAGTATTTTTAAGCTTTGCATGCACAGGAGCGAATGCTCTAATATCTTTCATGCTAAACGTTTTGCAATTTTGAGCAAATTCACTCAAATAATCATGTAGAACACTTGTAGAAAAGAGATCTTGTCCCTGCAATGGATCTGATACCATGTAAAATTAGTCACAATAGATCTAATGAACAAGTAAATCAATCACAACGGATGAACATAGAAAATATGGTGTAAAACATGCATCAGTGCTCAATATCCCAATGAGGGTGAATAATTACAATACAATACAGTAACAATGACTGAGCAATTCGAATTGACTAAGGAGGTCATTCGAATTACTAAATGGTGTAGCTTGGCTCCAACTAGGAGTCCTCATCATCAATCAGTGGTGGTCATCAATGCACAAGAACCAGTCATCCAGGTGTCAATATGAGTCTAACTGAGTGTAACAAGTGTAACTGAAGTGTGTAGCACTGATATAGGGAAGGAGGCTTAGTGGAGGGTGCATGGGAGGCTTAACTGAAGTCGGAACAAGTCATCTAGTCAATCTGGAGGTCCAACGGAGTGAAACAGTCAGTCGGGAGTGAAACTAGCCTCAAATCAAGGAGAATCGGAGCTAACTGATGTAAATTGAGTGGGTAGGTGAAGAAGTGCACCCTTCTCTAGCAGTAGGTGAGAAGTGGGCGCCTTCATGACTAGGAGGGCTAAAAATTTGATGGAAGGAGCTCCTGGGTGCTAGAATGAAGTGGATAAGGTGCTGGAGGCATCAACCTCGTGAGTGGGATGCATGCAAAATGCATGCAAACCCTAATTGCATGCAAGGTCCTGAAAATGATGATGTGGATATCCGAACGTGATTGAGATGATGAGTACAGCAGCAATGACGATTATGCTCCATGATCCAGTGACGATGATCCCGCTCCAGAATTGAAGACATGTGCCTATATGTATTGATGACCTGTGTCAAGAGAATAACTTCCTAGTTAAGAGGGAGTGTTGATGTATTTGTAACTTCGGAAGATATTAACTTGTGTATTGTATTTCTACTTTATTGTATCCCCAACGGAGATGTATTATTCCTCTGATTGGAAGAGTCGACAGTTGTACTTGCAAGTGTCGCAAGTTATATTGTAAGTGTCGTAACTTATACTTGATGGGTTATTAGACCACCTTGATGGGGTCGGCCCTGTATGATTCATGTGGGTCAAAGGGTTATTAGACCACCCTAGTGGGGGTTGGCCTACTCAACATTATGGTAAGTGGTTAAGTTGGGGCCGACCTAGTTAGAGTTAAAAGACAAGTGAAGTAGTGTATAAATAGAGAGTGTGTCTCTCTCATTTTACACAATTCTCTCATTCACTCACTTCGCATTAGTGAGAGAGAGGAGGAGTGTGCACTAGTGGAGGATGAGTAGCTGCTGCAGTCATATAACTCTTGGGTTTGATCTTTGTGATGCTTGTATTGGTGCTTATTCTATCTCTGAGGAAGTTGAGGGGTTTTTCACCTTCTTGGTTTTCCCTGGTGAAATGCTTTGTGTCTCTTGTCTCTTGTGTTTGATATGATGTACATGTTGTTCTCTCAGTTAAGATCCTAGATCATATTGAATTAAATGCTGAAAAACTAACACCCTTGGCACATCTGTGCCCCGAAACCCACAGTTCTTGGTAGGAAAATCATAGTTTTTTTCTCCTTAACTCATCCCGGTCTCGGAATGAATATTCTTTTCTATTTGGGGAAGCCACATTTCTGAATGGTGGATTTTGATTCTTATTTTTAGAAGGTGCATTAAACTTAGGTGGATATCTAGTTCTTGGGATTGCATCCCGTAGATCTCTTATTCTGCTTACCGCTTCTTGCAAGGTGGTTGGTCGGTAGGATTTAACCATCCCTTTTAAGGGTTCTGTTAATCCTTCTGTGAACAGAAGAATTAAGCGGAATTCAGATATATCAGTAACCATTACAACCAACTTTTGGAAATAAGAAATATAAGCTTCTAGAGTTCCGGTCTGCTTAACATGTGCCAGTTCCCTGAAGGCAATTTCAGGGTCTCTTCTGTCGAATCTCTCCATCAATCTCCTAGTAAATTTTGCATATGAAGTCACTTGGTCATGGCCCAAATTCCTCATGCCATGAAACCACCATTCATTAGCTTCATATTGAAAATGAAGAGTTTCCATTTTGATGGCATCCTTTTTAGCCATTGGATTCAGCTGAAAATAGGTGTCTAGCTTCTGCACCCAGGAGCTAGCAGTGCATTTTGTTGACCCATCAAAGAAGGGTAGTTGAATCTTACCAATTGCACTTCTCAATTCATAATTATGGGTTGGATGCCTATGCCATCCTCTTGGATGATTTCTGTATTGTGCTTCACAGAAATCCTTGAAAGGCAGATCCCTTCTGCACTCTTCACTCAGGGTCTGGTATTCAACATACCGATCTTCCCAAGTATTGATTGATTCATTAGGGATCTCAGGTTCCTCCCTATGTTCATCAAGGAATTTTGGCATGGTCTATCGAGGCTGATATTTAGATTCATATTTTAATTCATTAGGCATATTATGAGGACTAGTCTTAGAAAATATAATTCCACCAGGGATCTTCCTATCATCATTCTGAGAGCCACTGTAGCTCCCTTCTACCTCTTTCTGTCCTAACTGCTTAGCCAAAAAATATCTAGTTTCTTGCCCATATTCAATGATATTATGGGATATGGCATGCAGCCCCTTTAACATACTATGCACAAAAATTCTAAACTCTTCCTTATCAATATTTTCAGACATGTTGTTCCCCCCTTGTATTTTCCCTCCAGTGGATTCTACCTCTTCTTCCACAAACAGCTCTTCAGGGTTCTTTCCTTTGGGGAGTGGTATTCTCTTAGGACTCATAACAAAATTTTTTAAGATAAGGCTCAAAGGACCATGATCTGATACCACTGTAATATCCTAGCCAAGATATGACCAAGATATTATCTTCCACTTAGAGTTTTAATAAAATTTTGCTAGCAATTTTTAAGGAAAAATATCAAACTGAACAAGATGTAAGTGACAGGGACTGAAACTATGAATGTGGATGGTAGGAGTGAAATTCAGTTCTGAAATTTATATGGATAAGTGTGCAGCAACAGTTAAATAAGTTATGATCAGAATTCCTTGGCACAAAGTACTAGAGCCATTCGCTTTTCAGCAATAGAGCAACACTATTTCCTACTTCAAGGCTTCCTGGGCTTCTAGCATATGCCAACAAGACTGGGTGAGGGTTATCAGATTTTATTGCATAGGTATAAAATTAAATTAATCTTATATAGTGCAATAGAATAATTTAATATTGAACTTGGGAAGGTTGGGAGTGATTGGGAGGTCAAATGCACACTGTGGACTGTTGAACTAGTCAAATTACAGGCTCTTCCAAATGAGGCTAAATGCATCCAAATTCTTAATACAGGGGATGATATGGGGATTAAACTGATTTATTAACCTCCTATAATTGACAAAGAGTCAAACTGATGCTCATAATTGATTTAGCAGTCAAAATGGTAAAACTAGTCTAGAATAAGCACCCAACTAGCTAGTCTTGCAATTTAATTCATCAAACTGCTCCAATAATTCATTAACTCTATTATGATATGAAATAAATCTCTGATATATGATATTTAACATATATAAGTAAAAATATAACTTCATAACACTTATTTTCAATTATATGATTTCTTGCCAAAGTTACAATGCCTCACATGCAAGATTTTCATTACAATAGATGGAGAATGAATATGAGAAGTAGGGAGATTACTTTGAATCTGTTATGAAGTGGATTACCAGAACATCTACAGGTCAGATGAATGATATTTCTGCATACTGATCTTCTGAACTTCACTGGGGCGCATTCGCCAAACTAGCTCTCTCCTCCAAGATAAACTCCTCCAAATCTAGCTGAGAAAGATGTATAAGTGGGAGAAGGAGATGGAGATCAAGTTTGAAGTCGATAAATAAACATGGGAATCATATGATATTTGTAAATAATATCCCACTAGGATTTCTGAAGTTTCTGGGCACATCCACTGAATACTATCTTCTTCTTCTGGTGATTTTCCTCCAAAACTAGCTGCAATTGTCCTGTATAAATGATCTCCTCTTCAAGATGACTATGGATATTCACTGATGGACTTATATGAATGTTATCAGGCTGCAATAACATCTTCTGGACCTGCATATTACTCACTAAAAACTATGGGGCCTTGGGGCACATCTCCCAAGAAAACTTGTTGAGGCACATCACTCAACCAAGAGAGGCTCAGAGCTCTCAATACAAAATTGAAAATGACAAAAGTTATTTAATGGAGTTGGAAACATCATTAAATAGATCAGTTAGCTTGATGAGCAATCCAAGATACACATGTGGATGAGGGAGGGCGCATTCCTTGATAGGAATAGCAACTCTTTGCTTTGAAAACTTTTTTTTCTTTACCTTCCTTCACTGAATTTGGCAAGTGAGCCTTAGGGAGATTTTCTGGATGTTGCCACTTTCATTCTGACTGCTTTTCCTATTCTTTCCTCTTTCTTTACTTTCCTTCTTTTCTTCTTTTGCCAGTTTTTCTTTTTTCTTTTGTTAGTTTCTAATTTGTTCTCCTTTCCTTCTTTCCTCCATTGCATTCCTTGACTTTTCTGAGATTTTCCATTGAGGAAAGAGTGGTCCACTTGACACCAATTAGACCTCCTAGCCACATCATCACCACTTGCCAATATTTATTAATAAAAATATTACAACTCAAAATTAATTCAAACTTCAACATTTAATCAATTCCTTAATAATTAATTAACTCCTATGGTATAATTGCCTCAAAAATTACCCCATTAATTAAATTCTCATTTAATTAACCACTTAGACCCCCTAGGGATGGGAGGATCCAAGTTGTGACCAAGGTCACTAGGGAGGGGATAGGACATAACCTTTCTGTCCAATCACGACATAGACAAAGTTTTTCTATTTTCTCTTTTCAAGCACATAAAAGTTTCATACTTCATGCACAGAAGACATGCTTTATATTAAAATATTTCTCACGAAGACATAAAAGAGTAGAAGTTATTTCGGGTTAAAACAGGGAAACTTCTCCGCATTACATAAAGATGGAATTTACTTCGATCTTTCACATTTTACAGAGCTTGGGATCTTAATACATTTCACGACTACGAGCATGAGCTCACAAACACAAACTCTTCTCCTACGTATACACAGAATCTTCTCCTACATATACACAGACTTGAGACAAATCCTAGTCTTGGGGCTTTGACAGTGCTCGAAATGCCCATATATCATGGTGTGGTGTGGATTTTTTAGGGAACTGATGTTGAAATTATCATATATCACGAAGAGAAATGGGGAGCGACCATAAGACTCAAGTATTTCTCATAAAACAACAAAGGAAACGGAACAGAGGCGATAAAGAAGAGTGCCATGACTTCCCGAATATTTCATTTTGCTGCGATATGGGGTATGGTTTAGACTTTATATAGTGAGTGGCTAGTGAATTGACTTGTATGTTACTTATGGCGAACAATAATTAACACAGTATGGAGGGATGGTGGTCATAGATAGTGTTAAGTCAATATTTTGTTTCATCAAATTTGGTTTGATTTGCACTTTATTTTAAGTTATTCATTTTCTTTAACTTGATTTTTTCCTCCTTAGTAAGTTTTCCTTAGGCTTTATATAAGATTTTGGGCTTGCTTTTGAGTTTTTAGATTTTAAAGCTTTATATTTGTTTTTTATGAGGGGTTTTAAAAGTTCATTATATCAAATAAGAAGCTCATAAATCTTATTCTAAGTGAGGACATGTACAAGTTTAATCCTGATAGCCTCAAGATCCCATGCAAAATGATATAAAGTTGTTTTAAAGCAACAAAACAGTGTTGAAGTTTTTCTTGTAGCGCTGGAGCCGAAATTCATCAAAGAAGCGCTACAAGAATATCGCGTTTTTCCTGTTTTGAGTTATTGAAGTCAAATGCAGACCACGAGCTGATGGAGAGGAATTTTTGAAAACAAAAGGAGGTTTTTGTTCATAATATACTCATATACAAAAACCTCTCTCAGTTTTGCAACAGCTGTCAAGGCTTGAAAGATTCAGTTTAATCTTTGCAGCCTATTTTCCAGGGATTTTAAATATTTAATATTTTCCTGTTTTAGTGTTCATTTTGCGGGGCCGATTCTGATTGACTGGAGATGCATTTTTAAAAACCAAGAGAGGTTTTTGTCCATCACGGACCCATTAAAAAAAACCTCTCTCAGTTTTTACACAAGTGTCACCAATTGAGAGATATGGAAGCTTCTTTGACACCTATTTTCCAGAAATTCGCCATATTTGCCAGGAATCCGATTTGCTATTTTTAGTTAATTAGTTGAGCTAGTTAGTTAATGTAACTGCTAGGAAGTTTGAATTTTGACCTAATGAAGGGGAAATAGAACCACTTCTTTGTAATTATAAAAGAGACACAAAGGGACTGAAGAAGGGTTCTGATTTTTGGGAGCATCAGGAGGTCTGCAGAATCTATTGTATCTTCAGACTTGTTTAAAAGATAAGTACTGTGACTCTTATGAGCATTAACTGATAAAATTATGAAATATATGACTTTTTACCCTCCATTTTGTTTGTGATTGGCTTTGTTATTGAGCTTGTTATCTTCTTAAATGGTAAATTCATTACTAGTTAATGTGCATTTTCTAGTGATGCTTATCCTTTATGTATGAACCTCAGCACATTCTTTCTGTGGGATTTCATGTGATATGTTATACATCTTTATCAGTTTTTGTTTATGAATTAGTTTTTACTTTTTTTTTGAATGTATTCCCTGACTATCCTCAAAGTTTATAACCATTAAAATCATACAAAAAAAACCCTAAACTTTGCTTTATTAATTGAATTTATTCTTGAGATTGTGTTAGCTTGTTTCCTTAGCCTTAGAAACAATTTCTGGCACAAACATCTTTGGCGCCGTTGCCGGGGACGAAACTGAAGCATATCTTCCCTGGGAGACTCATCAGTTTTACTGGTTTAAGAGGTGGACTTAAATCAGATCTTTTTGAAGGCTATTTTCACCAAAAAGCAGTCACAGTGGATTCTAAAGTGATTGGAACCAGGAACAGACCTACTTCTCCATTGAAACTGGGTGTGACAGAACCTGAAAAGATCTTGAAAACAACAAATAAACTCAGAAAATCTCAATCTTTGCCAGCCTCCTGTGACCCTGACCAGTTGGGCGTATCATTAAGTTCAGCCGAAACTTCACCTTGTGTAAAACCTACCATCCCTGAGAGCACTTTCCAGGTTTTTACTAATCCTCGAAGTTTTTTGAAAGCTAAGACCTCTTCCCCTGATAAAATACCAATCTTTCAGCTGAAATTAGGAAGGAATCCTTTTCAAATAGGTTATAGTCAAGTTTCTACATCTTCCAAGTCAGTTAGTACAAAAATGGCAGGGCAAAACCCACCCATGGATATGATGGACCGCATGGTTGCAGCTAGGTATGCACCATTAGTTTTACCTCAACCTTTACATGCATTGCCTGGAGGTGATTACCAAAAATATATGCCTAGATTCAATGGACAGGGGGAAATCACTGCTGAGGAACATTGGGAGGCTTTCCTAAGTTATGCTGACAATCAGAACATTGAGATTAAAGATGTATGGATGAGGGTATTTGTTTAGAGCCTTGATGGAGATGTAAGAAAGTGGTTCAGAGATTTTCCTGCCAACTCAATTACTATCATTGAAGAACTCCGTGATCTTTTCATGAGACAATGGGGAGACACAAAGGACCACACCTACTATATAACTGAGTTTGGAGCTCTCAGAAGAAAGAAAGATGATACTGTTGCAGATTTTTCCAAAAGGTTCAACAAGATGTAGAGTAGAATTCCAGCAGAAATTAAACCTACAGAAACATCAGCTAAGCTAACCTATGCAAATGCTTTTGATCATGAATTTTCTCTGTTACTGAGAGAAAGAAGACCTATCACCCTGTTGAACATGCAAGATGCAGCTTTGGAGGTAGAGTCTAATTTACTAGCTTCAAACAGACTTAAGAAAGAAACAGCCCAACAACTGTATGAAAGAAAAGGAAAGAAAGAAGCTGTCACAGCAGGTTTTGCTTCTCAGTCTGCTGAGACCAAGATAGATGAGATGGCTAAAATGGTTAAGATTCTTACTGCAAAATTGAATAAGCTAGAGCTTGAGAAAAATGCTAGTAAACCCACCCCAAAAGCTGATCGAAAACCAAATAACCAAAATCAGTTCAGAAGGCAGTTTGCTCCTAGATTCATGCCAAGAGAGCGCAGGAATAATGATATCCAGCGAGAAAGGAGGGAAAATGAAGATCAAAAAGTACCCCCACCTTTTCAAAATAATTTGGTTGATGAGGAAGAAATAGATCAACAGCTGCTCTTTGAAGAAATTGAGACTGATTAGGACATGAACCATATTGGAGATAGATTGTTTACAGGTTTTGTTACTGAAGATGTTTTTTGAATTCTGAATGCTACACTGCTGGCATGTTTGAAACTGAAGATGAGGAAGAGGTGGAGAATATTCCTATAACTGCTGCTATTCATCAGAATGGACCACCTAAAAAGACCCTAAATCTTAGATCAGGTCCAAAACAAGTGGCTCAAGCTCCAAAGAAGAGGGCACCTGTTCCTGTTGCACCTATTCCTGCTAAACAAATAGCTGATCCTGTTATTGAGAAGAAGCAGTCTCCAGAAAAATCAAAGAGGAATGCTGAAGTTAAAGAGGTAAACAAATCTGTTCAAAATTTTAGTTTGGAGAATGAACTGGGGAAGTTAAAGATTCCTGTACCTTTGACTGAGTTAATAGAGAATCCATCATATAAGAATACAGTTATGAAAGTGATGAATATACCCAATAATCAACCAGTTTCAGATACAGTGAATTTGCAGGAAGAAAACCCTAGAATCTTCATTGGATCAGCTTTGGCTGAAAATACTGAAAACGAGGCTGGTGCTTCTCCTCCTTTCTATATAACCTTGACTGTACACGAGTAGATGATTCATAATTGCCTGCTAGATTCAGGAGCATCTCATAACTTGATGCCAAAAGCTGTAATGGAAGCCCTGGGCCTTAATGTCCCCAAACCTTACCATGATTTATATGCTTTTGACTCCCGAGCTGTAAAGTGTCTAGGAGTAATAAAAGACATGGTTGTAAACCTGGCTCAGTTGCCCATGAAGAGTGTGATAATGGATGTTGTGGTAGCTGACATCACACCAAAATTTGGTTTGCTTCTGTCTAGGTCATGGGCTAAGAAGGTTGGGGGAACATTACGGATGGACCTCTCTTATGCCACCATTCCTGTTTTTGGTGGAGAAAATAGGAGACTTTAAAGAGAGCTACAGCTTGCTTACATAGTCACAGATGATAAAAACCCCAGCAATCACCCAATGTACTCTGTGGACAAAGACCTTGGTTCATGCATATTACAGTTTAGTGAAGAGGAGAATTCTGCTGGTCTGTTACAAGTGCAAAAAGAACAACATGTAAAACGCAGCAGAGAAGAGGAAGATGTATTGTGGCAGTTGTACTTTGATGGATCCTCATGCAAAGAGGGTGCTGGAGCTGGAGTTTTACTCATTTCCCCTGGGGGTGAAACAGTGAAACTCATGTATAAATTGGAGTTTGTTACCACTAACAACACTGCCGAGTATGAAGCTCTGCTACTGGGATTGAAGGATGCTAAAGATTTGAGAATTCAGCAGATTTCTGCATTTGGCGACTCCGAACTAGTTGTTCAACAGGTGAAGAACAAATATCAAGTAAAGCAGGGTCTGCTGAAAGTATATCGAAATGAGGTATGGGATATGCTTGAAAACTATTTTATAGCATTTAATATCACTCATATTCCCAGAAATCATAATGAGACTGCAGATTCTTTAGCCCTGGCTGCCACACATTTCAGAATCCCTAAAACCACTCAGCTAAAATATCCTATAGAAGTGAGGTATAGACCATGTGTCCCTGACAATGTGAAGCACTGGAGAGTTTTTGAAGATGACATTGAAATAAAAAAAATTCTTGAGCTTATAGAAGAGTTTTCAAATACTCAAATTGATCAGGAAGAAGATGAAAGGGAGGAACAGTTAAATGAGTTTGCTGCAGAAGAGATAGCAGGTCATAAGATTATTGAACTAAAGAGCAATTTCATTCCAAAAGGTCTAGTACCTTTAGAAAGAACATTCACAAAAGATGATACACCTTCAAAGCCAGTAACTCAATCTTCAGAAGACAATGTAGAAGACTACAATATTGGTTCAGCAGAACATCCCAGAATGGTAAAAATTTTGACATTCCTAACAGTGGAACAAAGAAATAGATATATTAAGCTGTTGAAAAAACATGTAGATGCATTTTCCTGGTCTTATAAGGAACTAAAAACTTATGATACAGCAATTATTCAGCACAAGGTCCCTTGGAAACCTAATGTCAAGCCTTTCAGACAGAAACTAAGAAGAATCAATCCAGCCTTGTTCCCTGTAATTGAAAAAGAACTAAAGAAGTTTTTGGATGCAAAGATAATAGTGCCTCTCAGGTATTCTTCTTGGGTGGCTAATCTGGTTCCTGTTAGAAAGAAGAATGGAGAAATTCGATTATGTGTTGACTTCATAAATCTGAATCGATCATCATTAAAAGACAATTATCCTCTCCCCAAGATTGAACAGGTTTTGCAGCAGGTAGTTGGAGCTCAGAGGATTTCTATGCTAGATGGTTTCTCAGGGTACAATCAGATTACCATGCACCCTGATGATAAATAAAAGACAGCTGTTACAACCCCCTGGGGGACATTTATGTATGACAAAATGCATTTTGGCTTGATGAATGCTGGAGTAACCTTTCAGAGAGCCATGGACATTGCATTTGTGGGTGAGAAAGATAAGTTTGTGGTTATCTATCTAGATGATATTACTGTCTTCTCAAAATCTGATGATGAACACTTGAAGCATTTGGAGCAAACCTTCATAAAATGCAGAAAATTTGGCCTGTCCCTGAACCCAAAAAAATCACATTTTGCTATGCAAGAAGGTAAATTACTTGGTCACTTGGTGTCTGCTGATGGAATCAGAATAGATCCTGAAAGGGTGAAAGCAATATTGAAGATTAGCTTACCTCGGAGTAAAAAGGATGTTCAATCATTCATTGGCAAAATAAATTTTCTGCGGTGGTTTATTCCCAATTTTGCTGAAACCATTAAACAAATCACAGCCATGTTAAAGAAAGATCAGGAAGTAAAGTGGACTACTGAGGCAAAGACAGCATTTGAGAAAATCAAAGTAGCTCTTACTAAAGCACCTGTACTGGTAAGTCTTGATTTTACCAAAGAATTCCTTACCTTCTCATTTGCATCAGAAGACACGATTGCAGCTGTCTTACTTCAGAAAAATAAAGAAGGATTGGAACAGCCTATTGCTTTCTTCAGCAAAACTCTCAGAGATTCTAAGCTGAAGTATAGTATTCTGGAGAAGCAAGCTTATGCTCTGGTGAAAGCTTTGAAATTTTTCAGAATATATATCCTGCATTCAAAGATAATCTCCTTTGTACCTAATCCTGCTGTGAAGGAAGTGTTAACTCAACCTGATAGTGAAGGAAAGAGAGGCAGATGGATTGTGAAGATTATGGAATATGATGTAGAGATTAGGCCTACTAAGCTTGTCAAGGGACAAGGTTTAGCCAAGCTGTTGGCTGATTCTAATTGCCAGGCCCTAGGACTGCATGTTATGGTTGAAGACTCACTTCCTGAAGAAGATCAAATACAACTGGAGAAAGAAAAAATCATGGATTTTTATTCATCATCAGTCTGGTATGCAGACATTGTTCATTTCTTATTATTTCTGCAATGTCCTGAACATTTGGATAAGAAAGCTGCAAGATCTTTAAAACTCAAAGCCACTAAATACTGTTTAGTTGAGGATCAATTGTTCTGGAAAGATCCAGGGGGTATTTTGCTCAGATGCTTAGACCAATATGAAATAGGAGAGGTAATTTCAGAATCTCATGAAGGTGCCTGTGGAGGTCACAAGTATTGGAAAGCAACAGCTTACAAAATTTTGCGAGCTGGATATTATTGGCCATCCTTATTCACAAATGTTTACCATCAGGTAAGAGCATGTATTCCTTGTCAGAAATTTGCAGGTAAACAGAAATTATTGTCCTTGCCTTTAAAACCTATTGCAGTAAATGCCCCGTTTCAGCAGTGGGGTTTGGACTTTACTGGAGAAATAAATCCAGCATCTTCAGGACAGCATCATTGGATTCTAACTGCCACATATTTTTTCACAAAATGGGTAGAAGCCATTCCCACAAGGAATGCTACAGACAAAGTAATTATGGAATTCATTGAAGAAAATATTTTGAGCAGGTTTGGCTGTCCACAGAGATTAATAACAGATAATGCAAAGGCATTCAAATCCAAGGCAATGGTGGCCTTCTGTGAAAGAAATGGAATCATTCTAAAACATTCAACTCCCTATTATCCTCAGGGAAATGGTCAAGCTGAATCTTCCAATAAGAATATCATTCAGAGCATCAAGAAACTGCTGAAGCATAACAAAAGGTCTTGGGATTCAATGCTAAAGTATGCATTATGGGAAGATAGGATTACAGTGAAACAAGCAATTGGAACTTCTCCATTTCAGCTAGTTTATGGTATAGAGGCAGTGTTCCCTATCCAATTGGGAATTCCAGTGATGAAATTCCTCCATAATTCTCAAGAGGAACCTAATGATATGCAAAGGAGACTATTTGAAATGATAGAGTTACAGCAGAATAGAGAGAAGGTGGATGAAAAAGCACAGTTGTACAGAGCCAAGATTAAAAACAGTTTTGACAGGAAAATTAAGGAAAAAACTTTCATAGAAGGGGAAATGGTTCTAAGATGGGATGCAAGAAAGGAACAAAAGGGCAAGCATGGTAAGTTTGATAATCTTTGGTTTGGCCCTTTTCTGGTATCAAAGGTTTTAGAGAACAATACCTTTATTTTGCAGTCCTTGGAAGGTGAGGAGTTGTCCAGCCCTGTTAATGGGCGATTCCTCAAACATTTTTACAGTTTATAAGAGCATTTTCACTGATCATTGTACATACCGGTGAGTGAATCACAATAAGACTCCATAGCCCAATGGATAAGGCACTGGTCTTCAGGTTCTTGAAGCCTCGCAGGGAGGTCTTCATCCTGCAGCTGGAGCCAGATGTTAAGTCAGTATTTTGTTTCTTCAAATTTGGTTTGATTTGCACTTTTGGTTTGATTTGCACTTTATTTTAAGTTATTCATTTTCTTTAACTTGATTTTTTCCTCCTTAGTAAGTTTTCCTTAGGCTTTATATAAGATTTTGGGCTTGCTTTTGAGTTTTTAGATTTTAAAGCTTTATATTTGTTTTTGATGAGGGGTTTTAAAAGTTCATTATATCAAATAAGAAGCTCATAAATCTTATTCTAAGTGAGGACATGTACAAGTTTAATCCTGATAGCCTCCAGATCCCATGCAAAATGATATAAAGTTGTTTTAAAGCAACAAAACAGTGTTGAAGTTTTTCTTGTAGCGCTAGAGCCGAAATTCATCAAAGAAGCGCTACAAGAATATCGCGTTTTTCCTGTTTTGAGTTATTGAAGTCAAATGCATACCACGAGCTGATGGAGAGGAATTTTTGAAAACCAAAGGAGGTTTTTGTTCATAAGATACTCATATACAAAAACCTCTCTCAGTTTTGCAACAGCTGTCAAGGCTTGAAAGATTCAGTTTAATCTTTGCAGCCTATTTTCCAGGGATTTTAAATATTTAATATTTTCCTGTTTTAGTGTTCATTTTGCGGGGCCGATTCTGATTGACTGGAGATGAATTTTTAAAAACCAAGAGATGTTTTTGTCCATCACGGACCCATTAACAAAAACCTCTCTCAGTTTTTACACAGGTGTCACCAATTGAGAGATATGGAAGCTTCTTTGACACCTATTTTTCAGAAATTCGCCATATTTGCCAGGAATCCGATTTGCTATTTTTAGTTAATTAGTTGAGCTAGTTAGTTAATGTAACTGCTAGGAAGTTTGAATTTCGACCTAATGAAGGGGAAATAGAACCACTTCTTTGTAATTATAAAAAAGACACAAAGGGACTGAAGAAGGGTTCTGATTTTTGGGAGCATCAGGAGGTCTGCAGAATCTATTGTATCTTCAGACTTGTTTAAAAGATAAGTACTGTGACTCTTATGAGCATTAGCTGATAAAATTATGAAATATATGACTTTTTCCCTTCCATTTTGTTTGTGATTGGCTTTGTTATTGAGCTTGTTAGCTTCTTAAATGGTAAATTCATTACTAGTTAATGTGCATTTTCTAGTGATGCTTATCCTTTATGTATGAACCTCAGCACATTCTTTCTGTGGGATTTCATGTGATATGTTATACATCTTTATCAGTTTTTGTTTATGAATTAGTTTTTACTTTTCTTTTGAATGTATTCCCTGACTGTCCTCAAAGTTTATAACCATTAAAATCATACAAAAAAAAACCCTAAACTTTGCTTTATTAATTGAATTTATTCTTGAGATTGTGTTAGCTTGTTTCCTTAGCCTTAGAAACAATTTCTAGCACAAACAGATAGCATCTGTACCGACTGTAGATTTTGCTAGTGTAATTGTACATGTATCACTCCAATCAATTCCTTGAGAAGGGATTGTATGCTAACATGACGATGGTTTATACGATGAAATTATTAAATGGAGGTGAAATGGATGTTATCCTGACGGTGCTAATGGTGAATGATGGATTGTATCACGTGTGTGAAGAAAAATATATCATCTTGCCTTAGATTTTGCTGGACTAATTGCATCGACTGTATATTTTCCTTTGTGACATTATGTCTTGTCATGAACTTTTACTTTGCCAAGGACTTCACTTCAATGGGCATTTCCTTCGTGGAGTAAACTTCACTTCGATGAGCATTTACTTTGTCGAGATTCAACTTCGACAATCCCACTCTTAAACAGGTTTTATATTAAAATATTTCTTACTAAGACATAAAAATCAGTCAAAGTTATTCCGCGTTAAAACATGGAAACTTTGCCGCATTACACAGAGATGGAATTTACTTCAATCTTTCACCTTTTACAAAGCTTGGGATATTAATACATTTCACGGCTATAAGGGAATTGTAAAAATATTCAACCTACGAAGGCTAGGATAACATATTTATAGCAAAGGTGTGAATAAAATTTAATTCTAAATTGATCTTCCTGTTAGGGAAGATCTAACAACTTTATAGCAAAGGTGTGAATAAAAGTTAATTCTAAATTGATATGCTTAAGCTAATTTAAACCTGGGAAATGTGATTATAGTTTCAGAACAATACGATCTCGGATATTTGATGAATGTTATGCCAATTTATAAATATATAAATCAGATCTAACATTACCAACTTCAAATAAAACAAGATAGTGAAAAGTGGGTTATTTTATTTAAAGGATTAAACCATAAGACTGTTCTGTTAATGATATGCTAATTAAAAAATTAGCATAAAATAATGATGACTGTATAATAGTTGCAGAAAATGGAATGTTATGAATCAAGTAAAGAAATTTATTTGACATATAATCTACACATAAACCGTATGATGAGAAATCAACACACTGATCTATGTATTTAATGATCATACAACATAAAACAAAGTTACCAAATGATTAAGTGGGAAACCAGATTTTATCAAGGAAACATGGAAAATATGGCTAAGAAAATGAAAGAAAACTGACTCCAATTCCTTAAAGATTGCAAAAAATTACAACTCAGCGAATACAGAGCATCTCCAGTTCTCTTCTTCGGTGATTCCGCCGCCCCCTTCCGATGAGACCTAAGTCTCTTTAAATAAATATTACAAAAATTACAAAGGGACAAATCTCCCATAAAAATGTAAGTGAGGTTAATTTTAAAACTAATATGCTTAAGCTATGCTAAACCTAGGAAATGTGATTGGAATTTGTAGAACAATCATATCTGAGATATTTGATAAATGTTACACCAATTTATAAATATATGAATTCGATCTTAACATTACCAGCTTCAAATAAAACAAGACAATGAAAACTAGGTTATTTTATTTAAACATTAAACTGAATAATTGCTCTGTCCATGATATGCCAATTAACAAATTAGCACAAACATAAAGATGATTGTTTAACAGTTGCAGTAATAAATAATATGAATTAAATAAATAAGTTTATTCAATACATAAATTACACATGAACCAAGTGATGAGAAATCAACACACAAGGTTAATGTATTTAATGAACATACAACATGAAACAGAGTTATCCAATAATTAAATGAGAAACCAGAACTCATCAAATAAAATTGACAAATATGAAAAAAGAAAGGTCAAGAGAAACTCACTGAATTTGATTAAGTTTGCAAAAAATTACAACTCCTCAAAACAAAGAGCATCTCGAGTTCTCTCCTTTGTGTTAGTTTTTCAAAATTTACTTCAATTTGATCTAGGATCTTAACTGAGAGAACAACATGTACAACATATCTACAACATATCAAACATGGACATAATAATGCAAGCACACAAGAGACAATAGACACACAGAGTTTCACTGGGGAAAACCATAAAGGTGAAAAACCCCACAACTTCCTCAGAGATAGATAGAGCAATGATACAACCCAAGTACAAGAGATAGTCCTCCTAGCAGCAGCTTCTCCTCCTCCACAAGTGTGCCACTCTCCAATGAGAGTATGAGTGAGAAAGTGAATGATCAAATAGAGTTCCTCCTGCACTCTATTTATACTTGACTTGACTTGCCTAATAACCTTTACTAGGTCGGCCTTAACTTAACCACATAACATAATGCTGACAAGGCTGACCCCCAATAGGGTGTTCTAATAACCCTTTAACCCACATGACTTATATAGGGCCGACCCCATCAAGGTGGTCTAATAACCCATCAGGTATAAGTTACGACACTTACAATATAAATGATGACACTTCCGTATAGAGGAATAATAACATCTCTATAGGAATACAATATACATATATGTGAAATACATTCCAAAGTTACAATTACATCAACACTTTGTTGTTTTTCTCCCCTCCTCTCCTATGAGATCCAAGTCCCTTTAAATAATAATTACAAAACATTACAAAAGGGTAAATCTCTCATAAAAGTAGGGATTAAAAAATATTGTTTTAAGATTTTCCAAGGGCCGATTGCCACTTGGAAAATACATCCAACAAATCTTCGACATCTTGATATTGAGCATGTTCGAGTGTTAACTATGCTTTGTAGGTGAAAGACTCGATTTCCCTTTTCTTCAACTTTTCCCATTCATGTAAGAAGAGATTAATATTCATTTATGAGGTTATAGGTAATTCAATCAACTCCTTAATATATTCTATTTGAATATGATCTAGTTTCTTGATGCGCTCCTTGTCCTTCAAGTACTTCTCTTCAACCTGTTCAATCATAATCCTGGGTGGAAGAGACTTCTCAAGCTGATCCATGATGGGGAAGTCCAACAAAGTTAACAAGGTGTCAGATGCAAACCATCTTTTACTGTAGACCTTCTTCCTTCTTAAATTGTGGACTCCACCATCTCACATGCATTCTCCCAGGATTCCAAAGAAACTTTGATCCTCCTGAGCTTGATCTTGTCCAAAATAAGTATATCTTCAGGTTTGTCTTTTATATACCTTTTCCAATATACGACATCCACATAAGCTTTGGAAACATCATTCCTTCTCTGGTTATGGTCATACAGGACATCTGAATAGTGTTCAAAAGAATTGAAGATCTCTTGAATTTCATTTAACCCTTCAAACAATTCAATGAACAAACTCTTGTGATCATACTAAATCTTCAAAGCCAATTCTTTGAATTCTTCCTTATAAAACTTTGAGAAAGAAGAGGTAGAAGCCATGGTTTTTGAATATTTTAATTTATGCTCAAGAACTACTATCTTTTCAGCATAGCTTACATTCAACCCTTGTGCTTCTTAGAGCTGTTGCTGGAGGACTTCATTCCGTGCTTGTATGTTTTTGAGCTAATTCTCATAATCATCCTTCAACCCCTGTAATTGGGATTGATGTTTCTCATCCATCTGAATCTGCTCATGTTTGAGATTTTGCAGTTCGTTCTCCTTTACCTCAATTTCTTTATTCAGTGAGGTGACAAAATCATATTTTTCCCCTGCAAAATCCCACATAGCAGCAGTTGTCTCAAGAGCTTCCTACTTCACATCAATGGAGATTCTTTCCAAATGACTTGATTAGGGACAGTTCCATGCACTAGAGTCCCTTCTCTGGCTCTTTTAGAATCCTTCTTTACCACTACCTTTTCTGATCTGCTCAAAAAATATTCCCCCAAAGAGACCACTGCATCTTCTCCAAAGTCTTCTATTTCTTCCATAGTGGGTGCTAACACTTTTGGGATGGTGACCAAAGGCATAGGTTGGGATACAACAAGCGTTGGAATTGGCATGGTTATTTGGGGAGTGGGAACAGAATCCATTGCAACAGTAGGGGTTGGAGGTGAAGAAATGGAGGTGGTGGATGAGGTAAAAGGATTTAAGGAGGCAACAAAAGTTGGCTCTGAAGGTGCAGTAGAGACCTGAACTTCAACTTGCTGTGAAGGTGAAAAATCAACAGGAGCAATAGGTTGATTAGTTGTTGTGAATGGAGGGACTGTAACATCAGATGACATGATAGAAGGTAAAATGGTAGAAATTGATGGAGATATAGAATATGTTACCGTAGTAGCAATGGTGACTTCCGAAAAATGAATATATGAAAAATAATCATCAACCACTAAACCCTCAAGTGCATCAGAGAAAATCTAAGTGATTGGGGTGGCTTTCAGTATGCTAAAAGGGATAGAAAATGGACATGAGAAGTTGGCAGGGAATAACTCATCTTCAAAATCACTATCTTCAATATGAAGCATAGTAACTAGTGGTGCTGAACCTTCAATCTTTTGCTTCTTGACTGGAGGGATTGAAGCTATTGTTTGTGTTTCAACCACTGAACCCATCAATTCTAGGCTCTTTTTCATCTCTGCAACGGACTTGATAAGAGAGTTGAGAGTAGCCAGGGGTTTAGGTTTTGGAGTATCCTCAACAGGAGCCTTCCCTTTATCATCTGTTTGGTAGGTCAGCATCAAGGGAGTGATGGCTTGTGCTTTTTGTGCTTCCTTTTCCACTAATTATTTCTGAGTTTTTCCCTCGACTTCAAATTCAAACTTCCTACACTGCAACACTTTGGTCTATAGATCTTGTTGATATTGGAAGATAAAATTATTCTCTTCTAGAGAAGTGGTTCTATTCAATACTTCAGAGAAGGAATTAACACCCTTGTAAATAGAATCATCAGGATTTTCCTGATGCACATAGGGTCTTTTGATGTGCTCCTGTGTAAAATGATTAGCCAAGAAGGAATTTGGGTCATGCATCCTCTTGGAGGATTCTCCAAACTTCAGAGTGGTAATTATTTTCCCAAGCAAGCTCGCATGGGTAGAATTCTGAATGACCAGAGACCCAAGGTTAAGGGGAAACTTAGGACACCCTTTCGTGTTAGCCCCTATCAACTTGGGGAACACACCATCAATCACTGTTTGGAAGGATATCTACTCCAACCTGGGCAATAAGTGGGCTGTGTTGCTGCCCCAAATTCTGATGTAGGAGAAATATTCTCCCACATACCAATCTCTTATTGTAGAAATTAGTGCCTTGGCTTAAGTTGAAAAAGTAGGAGCATCTTCCTTGAATATCTTCTGATAGATGTATCCCATGAGGTGATCTCAGATATCATAAATAAGAGGTATGAATTTATCCTCCCATAATGGAGAACAGTATATGTGGACTGGAGGTCCGTCCCTCGTCCAATTCCACCCCATTGTAGGGAAAGGAAAAGATGAACAGAAAACATCCATAACATAAGAAGAGAGGTAAAAGGTCAGCTTCCTTGAGGTAGGAGTCATCTAGTATTTCTCAATTGCTTCCTTCAATACTACTGACAAAATATGGGCCCAATTGAAAGAATCTCATGTGGTAAGAACATGATGGGCCAGAGGTGCCCACTCTGCTTTATTTAAATCAAATATAAGTCACTCTTTGTCAAACATATCTTCTATGAATATAATTCATCTCTAAATTACCATGTAACAATATACACATAAAGTCACTCTTTGTCAAGCTCATTACATGTGACAATATTTCTAAGAAGCACACAAACAAGTATAGTTTGTGAATCTATAAATCAGAGCTATTTCCGACACTAAAGTGTGTAAATACTGTTATAAATATAATTATCAATGTAAATTTATTTTGTACTATTTATTTTCTTATTTTATTTGTTGTTAATATCTTATTATATATTATAAATAAAAAAATGGTAAAATGCTCCGATAAGTAAATATTCCATTAAAATGAATTTAAAGTGAGGTTAAACTTTTCTTTATCACATTGACAACAAGTATAACTATAATTTAAGTAAAAGAGTTTACATACAATACCAAAAAATAATTATTTTATAAAAATTAAATTAAATTATTATTACTATTTATTTCAGTTTCAAATAAATAAATAATTATGCTATTAAATAGTTATTAAAAATAACTAAAAACAATTAAATTTTAATTCATTAAGATTAATAAAATTGAAATAAATTAAATTTAATTATTTAATTGAATTTTTTTATATATCTTAGTAAATTGTTTGAATGATATGTTTAAGCTTTTCAAACTGCAACCAATAACATTCAAATCATATTCCTTAGCATTCCAATCATATTCCTTAGGATGAGAGTGGGGTTTATATATTTCACCAATGATGTCCAAAGCTCGTACTTGGCCCAACCATTGTTTTGTATACTAACACCTACAAGCAAGAGTGTGCCATTGACGAGGATGATATTATTTGAGTGCACTTTCATTCCTTTGAAAAATTGATTGTTGACTTGAACCTTGTTCATCGTTATAATTATGTTGTGTGTACTTAGGTTGGTTGCGACCCTACAAAAGGGTCATCCTAATTGATAGCTTTGACTACGGTCGGGTGATCCTTTAATGAAATTATGTCTATATTTGAACAATGCCTATGTATTAGAAGGAATTCCATTGTCTCTTAATTTATTCCATGATCCATTTATCTCATGAATGTGTATAATGTTTTTTCTTTGGAATTTCATAAATGAAAGTCTACAAATTATCCAAATCAAAATCACCTTCTTTAGTATCATAATGGGTGCTTATACATGGGTGAAAAAAATACAAAAACAACCTAATCACACCTTCTTTTGGTTCCTAATGCAATCATCTTGTTGGAGCCTATGTTTTTTTGGTGGATGAATCCATCCTCATTAGTGAAGAAGGACTATGGTTGGATTTCTTTTTAAATGTTTTTTAGAAGGATTTCCATTTCTTGTTAGTGATCTCAATAGAGGTTTCACAATATACCACGCTTAATGGAGATGATAAAGGTGTAAGCAACAAAAAAACTTAAACCAAAATTTTAGTTGTTCTTCATTATTACTTATACTCCCTAACTTTAATAAAATGATAGAACAATATTGGTTTAAATCCCACTACATATAACCACTACCAAGAGATAATAGTTGACAAAAACAATAAAAGAACTAGACATATATAGTATTATCCTAGAACTTTTAAGCTTGGAATTTATGTGGTTAGTCCATTCATGAATGAAATCATTAATCTTGAATACCATAGGGCCAAACCCCTCCAACTCACTGTATTGTTAGAACTAGTCTTGTATGTGATGAGAGTGCATCTTGAAGGAATATAAGAAGAATGAGATGAGATTATGAAATTGGTGTTACACCATGTTTCCACATCATAGAGGAATTCCTTTCAAGGGTTGAGGGAGGGAAATGATAAGAGGTAAATGAAGGCCCTCTACAAAATCTCTATGCAATGTATAATTCAAGAGGGGTTGACTCAGTGAATTTATGACGTAGCACATGCATTAATGGAATATTAAATAATACCCTAATTTTCATTAGATATTAAAAAATAAAGTATAATATAATTTAGTTGAACCCCCCTCTCAATATGACTTTCCAATATACAAACCCCCTATTTTCACTTGATTTCCTCGGTAACCGTTTTTCCATGACAATTTTAATAATCCTTTTTATTTCTACCTCTATTATGGTGACATGACATGACTATTATAAACCTTGGATGAGGATTATGCAAATTAACATAATACATTTTCTTTCATTTCATTTCTTGATTGTTTTATCTTAACCAACTAATTGGAGATTATAACAACACTAATTGCTTCGCATCATCCATTAAAGTAAAAGAGGTCCATGCTACCAAAGTCATATATCATATTATCTTTCCCAAAGGATAAACCAAGCAAAGAGACTATAGTGATCCTTGACCTTTAAAAGTGAATCACAAACAAGATATTCAACGATAAAATGAAGAAAAGTAAATACTAGACACAATGAGATGAAATGTGTGAATGTAACCCTTGTATTAATGAGTTTTGAAAGAAGGAGCAATTTTCATGGACCTCTGCAAGAAGCCACCTTGGATCGAAGAGGTCCATGAAAATTGTCCATGAAGAGGTACTTGCTAGCAATTCAAATGTTTCTAGAAAGAGTTAGATATTTAAACAAGGAGTGGGTTCTTGGTCTTTAGGAGTAACTTAGAGGAGTTACAAATCTCATTTGGAGAAGAATTTTGTAAATGGTTTCCTGTGGAAATAATTTAGGAAATAGACTAAGTATAGCTTTTATGTTTCCCTCCTTTGAGGAGGAGAGTAACAACTTTATTATTGTACATATTCGATGGATTTTGGTGTGAAAAGTTAGCTTCAGTGGTCTTGAAGAATAATAAAATATTCCAAGTGTTAGTTTTAGTTAACTACAGCTTTAAATTCTTGGCATGATTCAATCTATGTGTGAATGACATGTTGTCTGTGTGAACTCGAAATTATTGAATGAGTTGAGTTAAGTGAATAGCAAACCGTGTGGAGTCTCTTGGAATATTGTGCACTAATTTGTAAGTTTATGCGCATGGCGGTTTAGAGTAAGGTTATGAATTCTTGCTCTTTGTGAATGATTTAATGTAAATATTGATGGGGTGAAAAGTTTCAATGAAATATTTGAATCCCTGTGCATCATTTATTTTCTTCTTTCTTCTTCTTTCTTGGTTAATTTCTGCTTGAAATAGAGCAGATCAACATGTGTTATTTGTGAAGTTTATGACTAGACAGAGAGCTGGTGTCTATTCATTTGATAGTGAAACCTTGAGAGAGGTGTTATCAGATGGTTTGGAGTGAAAGATTTAATGACCAAAACCATCACTAAACTTGTGGTTTATGTTGGTCACCCTATATGTCAATTAATTAAAGCTAACACATAGGATGGTCAATATAAATTGTCAAACCCAGGGAGGTCTTTTGTTTCAAGGGAAATAAGCATAACTTGTGCATAAACATGTCAAGTAATTGATTAACTAAATGGAGATAATGATCCTACCAGTCTATCCAGCCAAAATAATTCTAGAAAGAAAACTAATCTAACTCATACATCTAGGAATTCAATTGCAGCTACCTTCCTACAGAAATCAACCTAGCAGTTATAAAATTAAGAATAGAAATAAACTAGATTACTTTTGCAAGAAGTTAAATCCTATAATTATAAAACTACAATATTCAATCTTTACCAAAATGATCCATCCAGTAGCTACTGCTACTCAATCACAATATGCCTACCTTAATAAACCAATTGAAGATACAACAGCAACTAGAATCTAAATATAAGCTTGAACTCTAACTGATAATTACTAGAAATCCTAGAAAGCATAAACAACTGAAGGATATTGGAATTGAGCTTGGTTGTTACAGCTGATTCAAAAACACATGCATTAAACTGAATTATCCTACACAGTCAACTGTCACACCACTATTCTACAGCTAATCAAGATGCAATCGTGAACTACCAAAAGGAAAGATAACCTCTGTTGCAGCTAATAGTAACATCTACAATGATTCCACACCACACAATAGAAAGGAAACTAAATTACCCTACCTACTTAAGCCAACTATCTATGTGAGAAGGCGGGCCCTGGCCTTCTCACAGAGACGCCGAGAATCACAACAAATTAAGACACAGAAATGAAGAACTTCGCTCTCATGTTAATGATGGAAATTGACAGTATCAGTGCTCTGTTACAGCTTATGCAAAATGGTAATTGTCCAACCCCAGGCTACAAGAGCCTCCTCATATTTATACATTGAAAGTACAGATCACGATCCACTAAAATCGTGCAACAATGAAGATCTATGATCTTCATGCTGCGGAGTTACAGCTAACTGTTACAACCGTATTAAACAGGGTTGTTATTCATGAAGGAGTTGTTACTCCAATAATCAATGGATCAACGGATTTAGCAAGTTGGAATACGATCTGTATGTTGCAGCTAGGTTCTGTTTCAGTGGAGGCCTGTTACAGATTCTCGTGAAGGAGTGCGCTGTCCCTTGGAGTTATGAGGAATCAGGCTTTGAAGAGTAATAGTTGGTGCCATTCGGCTGATACACCTGCGCTTTAGACCTTGACTAAATGAACTCACATAGATTAGAATAAACCAAGAACTAGGATCTAGAACCTTAACAATCTTAGGCATAAAATAAATAAAGCAATAACGAATTATACCTATCAATATCATTGGTTGATCTGGAGAAAAGGCATAGGTATAGCTTATGAAAATAGGATGTAATCAAGGAAAAATGATGTAATAAGGATGGCCAAAAAGGGGTATTTCCTGGACCCAACATCTCCCCCCAACTATTTGATTGCATGTCCTCATGCAACTACCTCCCCTAGTCTAAATCTGAGTTTGAGTTGAATCTGTGAAGATTTGTAAGATTGTAGGCAAGTTCTGGTGTCTCCTCTCGAGTCACAAACCCATAGCAAGCTGTCCATTTCTCCCAAAACAACTTTTCTTCTTCTACTGTCAAAGCATAGTTTCTCCTGTAAGGACTCACAAGCAGCCATATGAGAGGGAATCTTAATATTAATCCAATCCACCAAGACCCACATTTTTCCATGCACTGCACATATCTAGGAACCCTTGTCAAAGCTTGCCTAAAATTCTCAAAGCAGTATTGGTCCTTTTCCTTTAGAGATGAAGAAGAATACAGCCATCTGTATTCACTACCTTCCAGAGCACTCTGGTGCATATTAAGAATCATCGGGACACATGTGGTGAGGATTTTATCTCGCAAAATTTCAAAGTATTGGGCAATTGAAGGAACCCTAAGAGATCCAACCTGATTTTCTATGAGTCCTTTTGGATCCTGCGGTTCACCCCTAATCCATACAGTAGAATTCTCCTCATTCCTGAGGATGGTTTGGAAAGCATCTCACCATTTTACATGGTTAATGACAAAAGAGGCAAATGCCCTAAACTGAACATCCCCTAGACAAGGAAATGGATTGGATGGAGAGTTAATATAACAGGCCCTGTCATGTAAATTCAATTCACATAACAAATGTTGATCCTAAAAATCACTTTTCAGAAAAGTTTCCAAAAACTGGGTAGCTGTTGCCAAATCAAATGATCTCCCTTCTTTCAGACCCCTCAATTGAAATAAAGTTGTCTGCTCGTGGAGAAAGACAAGGTAAGAGGGGGATGGAGCCCTGCAACTCAATAATTCTAGGGAAAGAGTATACATTTTGCCTTTTTCTTGTTGCAGGGACTTAAGTTTCTTCAACCCTTCCAATTTTTCTTGAAGTTTCTCCCACCAGATTTTCTGGAAGAATAACTCCTCAACCCATTTTTCTCTCAACTCCCTAATGACATTTTTATGTTCTTCAAGAGAAATCATACCTGCCCTAAACTGATCAATATATTTATGCCATTTATCCAACTCGAGATTTAGACAGAGAATCGTTTTCTCTAGCCATTGAAATCTTCTATCCTCCACATCCTTTTCATCATTAGAGCCTAGATAAATGACTTCCTTGTTTTGCTTTGGCAGTGTAACAATTTCATCCCCCATTGGTGTTGCAGTGATCTGTGCTTGTAATGCAGTCTCATCCATTAATTTTGAGGATGTTGGTTCTTGTGTAACAACATCCTTTCTTTCCATTTCAATCTCATCCATCTCAGTTTGTGTTACAGTCTCAGCAAATATTCTTAGGAATGCTGGTTCTTGTGTGACAGCATCCTTTCTTTCCATTTCAATCTCATCCATGTTAGTTTGTGTTGTAGCTTCAGCAAAAGATTTTGAAAACACTGGTTCGTGTGTAACAGTGTTCTCTTCTTGATCCTTGATGTAAAATATTGTTGTCTAAGTTGCAGCCTCTCTATATATTTCCAAGGGTGCTGGTTCTTGTGTAACAGCCCCCTGCCCTTTGATTTCCTCGAACTGCTGAGATTGTTTCTGGGTTATGTCAAATCCCTCTGACTGATGAGACTGGTCCTAAAGAAGTTCAGTATCCCCTGATGACTGGGACTACACTGTTTCATCTGCAAGATTCGAATCAGGAATCTCTTCAATTCTTAGCTCATTTTCCCCCATCAATTCTATTTCTGGCATTCTTTCTTCCTCCTGCTCTATCTATGCATGCCTTTGTGATACAACTCCCAACACAATAACTCTATGTCCTACTGCAAAAAATATGTCTCCACACTCTGGGAAAACAGTCTCTCCTTTCTTCTCATTTTCTAATGCAAAAGATGAATTTTCTAATAAGTTTTCAGCATCTAACAATGTATTCAAATTCTTCTCTGCTTGTTTTCCAACTACTCCCTTCCATCTTTTCAACTCATTTCGCAATGTCTGCACCTCCTCTTTTAATAATTCATTTTCATATAGAAGATTTTCAATTTGAGGTTCTTCTATGGAAGGTTCCTGCATAACAACAGATGACTTGGGGTCCAAAATGGGAATGTCTATATCTACCCCTGTTACAGGTTCTATTTCTGCCATAAGTGACTCGTTATTTGCTCTAATTGCTCCTGCTGTCTCTATTGAGGGTGCTTCAATATTACCCCCAATTGCATCCACTGTCTCTGCTTATTCTGCTGTCTCTACTGCTTCTGCTGCTGTTGTAGCTACTTCTACTACTACTGCTATTACAGCTGCTTCTGCTTCTATTGCAGCTGCTTCTACTGCTACTGCTTTTACAGCTTCTTCTGCTGCTATAGTTGATCGAGTCCTTCTTTTCCTCACCATTCCCACTGGGTGTTCTTCATTGCTTACTGCTACTGGTGCTGTAACAGCTCTATTTTTTCTTTTCTTTGCTGCAGTGGATGTATGACCCTTGTTCCCTAACCTTCCTCTTCGTTTCTTTGACACGGGGGTCTTTTCCTCGGTCTTCTCTTCTTCAATAATGGTCCCCCTTATCTCAGGAGAGGACACAAACGCCAAAAATTCCACAGTCCCTTCTCCTGCTATTCCTGCCTGATATCCCTCCTCCTGAATTCCTACTTCTGCAGTTGCAGCCTCTACTGTCGTAGGTTCAATAGCTGGTCCAATTTCAACTTCTTTCATCCGAGTATCTGCTTCTACAGTTACAGCTTCTGATTTTTCTGCCTCCTGCGCCATGGCTTCGATCACAATTTCCTCAGCAATAGGGTTTTCTACTGATGTTGCTTCTTGTTGGCCCAGTTTTGCAACCAGGCTTAGTGCTATGGGAACCTGCTAACTAGTAGCAGCAGTTTCAATAGAATTAAATAAGAAACTAATCTAAACAAAACTAATCATGGGGGGGGATTAAACATTTAAAAAACAAGAACAAGAAAATATTAAAGAATGAATTTGTATTGAAAAATGGGGGGGCAAGCAAGTGCTTGCGATAATACCTTCAATGGTGAAGGTTGATGTTGAGCAACTCCCAAGATGAGTAGCTCCAAGCTCCAAGAGGTCTCCTTCTCCAAGGTTGCTTACAATGGCCAGAATGCTCAAGGAAGATTTTGGCAGCATGAGGATGAGATAATGGATGGATGTGAAATGAGGAGCCCCTACCACCTTTTTATAGGTTTTGGTGGTGGGGAATACCATTTGTGGTTTTGTGGAAACCAAATGGTATTGACCAACATGGTTTAGGTACTTTTCCCTCCTTTTTCCTTTTTTGAATAAAATTAATATTTTTATTCCCTTTTTAATATTTTTGGGAATTTGGACCCTTTTTGAGGGTTTTTTATGCTTTTTTAGGAAAAATAATCTTTTTTAATGGAAAAAGGGGTGTACTCAGGTCTTTTGGTGACCTTTTGTTGGTTTCAGAGGCTCAGATGGTGAAAAAGTGGACAAATGGGTCATGTGAATAGGGAAATGAGCTAGTGAGCACTTTTTGGGTGTTAACAGATTGCCCCCTGATGTGTGAGGGAAGGAGCTCATTGTATGGCCGATAGACATCATAGTTCATTTGTCTTTTTCTGGGGTTTTAGGGGAGAGAAGAGACCGGTTGGAGACTGGAGCCACGGCCCTTGGGAGCTGCAAAAACAAAACATATTACATGTCCTCAATATGAATGAGGTATAATCTCTGATAATGGACGAGGCGGGCATTCCCATGCTCGTATCAAGACATATACATAACAATTAGTCCCAAGGGGGATCTAATACATAAAGAATCTACTGGTACATCATAATGGTCCAGGGGGGACATTATTTTTGGATATACTCCTGATCATAACTGATCTCAATAACTGATACACTGGAATAACTGATGAACTGCTGAAACTGAAGGTGTCCAACATCTGTAGGGACTCAAAGACTATGAGTCATCTCTGAGAAGTAATGTAACTGTGTACTCAAGGGAGTATGAAACTGGGGTACATTTGAATACTGTCGCCATGCGCAACCCGGATATCTATAGAAAAAGTGTAACTGGTTGTTTCCATAGGTAGACTCTCAAATGTGGAAGAGTCAGGAGGTATCCGGGGTCTTCGACAAATAACTGAATGGACCAATACCCTGTGCGAGTCTCAACGATGCGATCAAGGTGTTGACGTCGAGCATGTGAGAAACAACCATTTGGGGAGGTACTGAGGACTCCTCTCGAAATGATTCGTAGGCACTCATCATAAATGGTGATGAGTCCAAGACACAGGGACCTCTAGGTCTATCCTCTGGAATAAATTTGGTTGTCGTCGACAGAGGGAGACCAGCAACTAACAAGGCAATGATGATTCCTTGATAGGAGCGCGAGGTGTAGAACTGAAGTGTGGTAGTACTGATGGTACGACTGACATACTTGTGGGGATGGGAAGTAACTGGGGTCATATAGTGGGTAGACTCAAACTTCCTCTGTTCAGAGCATGATGACATGGTTGACCTGGCAGCGTAGGGGACTGACTTGCAGGTGCAGGGATCATAGCTTTTAAGGACTGAAGGGTATGTATTGACTCTGGGGGGGAATCAAGCTGATGGGTGCTGTCGAGGGATTCTCAGGGTGACATACTGCAGAATACTCTGAATAAAGGTGACCAAAATGGGGAAGCTGCCATATGAGTAGACGTGATCTGTTGTGGCACCGAGAAGCACCATTGATTCCTTCTTCGTAGTTTTAATGAGCTCCAAGAAGGGATAAAAGTGTGCTCTAAAATGGTACGGTCCTGTGGATTTTGCGAGCCCAGGACGGCTCATGCTCATGGTTGCTTTCATGTTTTGAGAGTTTGAAAGCGGTAAGTGGACTCTATTGGTGTTTCTTTTTCGTAAGTTTAGTCTCCAAGGCCCGAAAAAGCATAAAATGATGCGGATGGAGAACTATTCTAGCCGATGTGGCTAGAGTATACCTTTTTCGTAATTAGTCTACTAGGTCTGGAAAAGGGGTAAACTTATACCAGGTAGACGCCCTTTCAGATACGTTTAACGAGCATGAAAGGAAGCAAGGTTGCTCGGCAATCTTTTCATTGTTTTAGGAGTCAGAAAAAAGCTTAATCGAAACTCCCTAAGTGCCTTTTTCGTAAAAGGGGTTGCTCGGCCCGAAAAAGGGATAAAATTATAGCAAACAAAAAAGGGATTGTTGAGGGCGAGAAAAGGTCTCAAGCATCGTCATCAGTGTGGAAAACTGGATCCGGTGACATAAGGATTGTCGAAAACAGAGAACGGTCGATGTGGCACGCAAACCGAGGCTACGTGGGGGGCATGAAAAAATGCCCTGAAAATGGGGACATGACAGTGAGAAATGATCTCAAGCATCATCACGAGCGCGGAAAACTGAATCCGGCGATATAAGGCATGTCGAAAACGGAGAACGGTCGATGTGGCATGCAAACCGAGGCGACGTGGGGGTATGAAAAAATGCCCTGAAAATCGGGACGTGACAGCGAGAAATGATCTCAAGCATCATCACGAGTGTGGAAAACTGAATCCGGTGATATATGGCACGTCCAAAACGGAGAACGGCCAATGTGGCACGCAAACCGAGGCCACGAGATAGGCCAAAAAAGGTCAAAAAATAGACCTCGTGAAAACGGGAAAAGGAAGGAACCTGCATGAAGTTCTCGCTGTGCTGATTCCAACGGTACCAACGGTTTGAAAAATGGACATCGTATGGTACCGCAATGGTTGTTTGAAAATTGGTGGAATTTCTATAAATAGGGCGTGGGGCCCAAATGACTTGTCATTGTTACGTGCGAGTTTGATAGAGCTGTCAGAGCTATTTCTTGATTTCTGGGAGATTTCACCGTTGGTTTTCGATTCAGCGAGTTGTAGGTAACTCTATTTGCCTTAGCCTTGTCAATTATGTCTTTTTTGTTTGGCGGCGGGCCCCCGAAGGCCGCGAAATTCCATGTTGACTCTCCAACGTGGAATATCGCGGGTTTTGGGACTGTTCCCGCGATGAACCGCACGGGTTTTAGGCTGACAGTCGCGATGTTCATCACGACTGCGAGGTTGGAACCCGCGATGTTCATCGCGAGTTCATGGGGGATAGCCGCGATGTTCATCGCGACTGTCCGGCCAAAATCCGCGATGTTCATCGCGGGTTTTTTGCGTGGAGGCCGCGATGGTCATCGCGGCTTTTGGTGGAAAAGCCGCGATGGGCATCACGGCTTTTTGTGGAAAAGCCGCGATGGGATTTTTTCAATTTTTATTTTTATTTTTTATTTTATTTTATTTTTTTATTTTTATGCTGGGGCTAAAAATTTCTTCTGTTTTCTGGCAGGATGTTGAGGAGACCATTGTCCTCATGGCGGGAGCGGGAGATCGATGATGATCTTATGGAGAGGATTCAGACTGATCCGGGGGTGAGACAGACTCTGGCTATGAGTGGACTTTTGAAGTTCGCTCAGATCCCACCTATTCGTTCAGTGAGACGGCTCCTGAACAAGCTTGTGCGTTGGTGGGTTCCGGCGGAGGGTGCATTTATCATTGGGGGTGAGAGGTTAGAGATCACTCTCACGGATGTCTATTTTTTTACTGGGTTGCCTCATTTGGGTGAGGTGGGCGATCTCTTACCGAGGATCCCTCCAGGTGTAGATATGGAGGACCTGCTACAGACTTTCTGTGTTGATGATGCTGTTTTGCAGAACAGCTCTATTAGTCTGCGATCCCTACGTGAGTGGGATATGCGAGCTGTTGGGGCATGTGTGCTGTGGATATTGGGTGCTGCTGCGCCACATCGTATGTCTGGGGGATAGACGATAATGGTGGACTCCGTTCTTCGGGGGACATATTATGCCTGGGGGCAGATGTTTCTTGCTGGTGTCCGGAGAGATCTGGACAAGGCCATTCGAGAGGGAGGTGAGTTCTGTTATGCCTCCTTTCTCTGCTGTTTTTTCTTTGAGCTGGTGCCGACCTTGCGGCCACGGGTACCCATTCGTGCTGGTCTGGTGAGTGAGCCTCGCATGATGCGGTGGGGGCAGATGATGCCTCGTGCCGACGGTGGTGTCCGTGGTTTCTTCATGGAGGATTTTTATGTGCAGTGGGAGCAGATGCCCCTGGTGATTGAGGACTACCCCTACGCCGGCATGGACTATCGAGGTGACCCAGAGATGCCTCGCGCCCCAGGACAGGCCTGGAGTTTAGACGGTATGTTTTGTGTTTTATTTGATATTATATCATGTGTTGTTTGATTTATCATCGATGATTATAGTTGTATAGTATATGATGGCTTACTTGCTTTGTGCAGATGTGGGTCCAGTGCTACCGACTGACTACGTGGCTCGTCAAGGGCGAGCGATGGTGGTCGCCCATCCCCCTACAGCGGTACCACCTCCGCGTGGTGGAGGATTTGCGGCTCGTGGGCGAGGGGTTGGCCCTCGGGATGACGCCATAGAGGGTGTCAGACAGACCTTTGCCAGGATCTTAGCAGGACTCCCCGAGGATGGTTGGAGAGACCTGGATCGGGATATTTTGGAGGGTTGTTTCGGTGCGCCACCTGAGTGGCGGTCGCTCTTGTTGAGGATAGCGGTGTTTTTGGCGGAGCACAAGGGCGGCAGACGAGATGATCCGGCAGGGCCGGCTGAGGGGATGAGACATCTGCGGGATGATCCAGCGGGGCCGGCAGAGTGGAGGGTTCGGGCTCGACCTGACCCGGCGGAGCCAGTAGAGGAGGAGCCGGAGGAGCCTAGGGGTCCTGCTGAGTAGATGATATTGTATCTGCCCCCAAATGCTGATGAGCATATGGGGAATCATTTTTGTACGACTGATGTATTTTTTTATATCGGGTGCTGAGGGCACCTACGACATGTTGACTATTATGGTTTATATATATATATGTGGATATATATTTGGATATATTGTCGTGTATGCACGTGGATGCACATTTGTTTTTTTTTTTATTTTTATATATGCCCGTGGAGGCACATGTTATGCACGTGGATGCAGTATGTTGTTATTTGTGTATGCCCGTGGAGGCACATGGATGCAGTATGTTGTTATTTGTGTATGCCCGTGGAGGCACATGGATGCAGTATGTTGTTATTTGTGTATGCCCGTGGAGGCACATGGATGCATTTTGTTTATGGATATGCCCGTGGAGGCACATGTTTTGCACGTGGATGCATTTTGGCTTTTCATATATGCCCGTGGAGGCACATTTTGGTTATAACATGATGTGATTGGTGTGCCAGTCAAGGATATTGTTGGCCATATGGTCTGCTACATTATTGAGATTTCTTGGGACATGTGTGAACGAAATGGATTCAAATTGCCTAACCATTTGTTTAGTGCGTAGGAATTTTCTGAAAAGACAGGGATCGCGTACCTGGTAATCGTTGTTGAGCTGGGAAACCAGGAGCTGTGAGTCCAAGAAAACGTTGAGGTGACGGATGCTCATTTGGAGAGCTGCGGCCAGGAGGCCGGTTACAGCATCGTATTCAGCTTGGTTATTGGTGGCGGCACCTAAACATACTCCGTCAATGTGAATTAACTCATGCGAAGGGGAGTATATTACCCAAGCTGCGGAGGCGAGATTGGGAGACCAACGGCTTGCACCATTAGCGAAACCGACATAGCAGAGTGGAAGAGGATCCATCTGTGGTCATGCAAAACAAATATTTAGGTTTTTTGAATTTTTTGTGAAAAAAGAAAGTAAGCCTATACTAGAATGGACTGTGGTGTCCATCAGATTTTCTATGGGTAAAATCGCTTAAGGTACAACCCGTTGCGTGGGTTGCATAGGGAATTGCCTTCTGAATCGGTCAGAATGTATGCCCCCTGCCCGAGGCAGGTGTGTACGATGTAAGGGCCTTGCCACATAGATACAAACTTTCCCTTTCCGGTTTTATCATGAGCTTGATCGTAAGCGAGGACAAGGTCTCCCTCAGAAAAGGTTCTTGGGTGGATGTGTTTGTCGTAACTTAGTTTGGATCGTTGTTTGGCTGCTTCCATGTTTTGAATGGCTGTGCGCCGATCTTCATCGGCTTGCTCTAGGAGTAGTAAACGTTGCTCAATTGGGGAAGTGTCCAGTAGGAGTTCAACGGCGATATGTAGAGCTGGGATCTGGCACTCGATAGGGAGAACGGATTCGACACCGTGAACTAAATGGAAAGGGGTAAAACCGGTGGCGGTTTTGGTTGAGGTGCGGTAGGCCCACAGTGCGGGGAAAAGCATGTGGTGCCAATTGGATTTGTGTTTGTCTACAGTACGTTGGAGGATGGTATTCAAAATTTTATTGATCGCTTCAACTTGGCCGTTTCCTTGGGGATAGTAGGAGGAAGAGAAATGGTGTTCAAATTTCAACATGGTTGATAATTCTTTCCAGACGGCATCTTCGAAGTGAGAGCCATGGTCAGAGACTAGTTGCTTCGGCACTCCGAAACGAGCGATAACATGGTTGAAGAAAAACCGTGCTGCAGTGCCAGCTTTGCAATTATAGGTCAGCATGGCTTCTGCCCACTTGGTGAAATAATCTACGGCCACAACGATGTTTTTGTGACCGCCGGCTGACTTGGGGTTGCAGTCGAGGAAGTCGATTGCCCATTTGCAGAATGGTCCAACAGTGATGACTGGATGAAGGGGGGCGGGGGGGGTTCTTGCTTTGGGGGAAAAGAGTTGGCAGTTCTGGCAATGCTTGACTACGGTGATGCAATCAGTAAACAATGATGGCCAAAAATAACCTGCCCGAATGATCTTCTGGGCGGTGGCCATGCCGGAGAAATGGCCTCCGCAAGCACCACTATGACAATCATTGAGGACTTGTTCTGCCTCACTATGGGATAGGCATCGACGTAGGATGGTATCAACGCCGCGTCGGTAAAGTACGTCCCCTAACAAGAGGTATCGGGGGGCGTGGTGTCGTATGCGACGGCGTCCGTCACGATCGATGTGTGGTCGAAATTTTTGCGTATGAAGGTAAGTCAAAATGTCTCCGTACCAAGGGTCGTCAGACGAAATGATGAAGATTTTCTCGTCAATCAGGTCCGTTTGGATAACGGGTGATGTTGAAGAGGATGGGAGGTCAGTGATGAGGTGAGAAAGCCCGAGGGCTTTAGTGCTTTTGGGAGTTCTGAAAGTGAGGTCATATTCCTGGAGGATAATGACCCATTTAGCAACACGACCTTGTAGGAGCCGCCGGGTTAGGAGATAGACCATAGGGTTGGAGTTGGCCACGACCGTGGTATGACTGAGTAGAATGTAGTGTCGCATTTTTTGTACGGAAAAGACTACAGCTAGGGCTAATCTTTCCTCGTATGGGTAACGCAGAGGTGGGCCAGACAAGGTCTGGCTGACTTAATAAATCACATGCTCTTGGTGGGAGGCATCTTCTTGGACCAAAACTCTGGACACAGCATATTCAGATGCCGAGACATAAAGGGTGAAGTCTTGAGATAAATCCGGTGGGGATATCAAGGGGGCTTGTGTGAGAGCTTTCTTGAGGGATTCGAATGCCGTGTCTGCTTGCTCATCCCAAACAAAGGGTATGTGGGTACGAAGTAAGCGTACGAACCCATGGACTTTGGTGGCATAATCAGGAACGAAGTGCCTAAGGAAATTGGACCGCCCTTGTAGACTCTGGAGCTGCCGAAGCGTGCGAGGAGTCGGAAGTTCTAAGATGGCTTTGACTTTCAGGGGATCGACAGTGATTCCGTCTTGCGAAACAATGAAACCCAACAACCGGCCTGCCGGGACGCAAAAGACACACTTGTGTGGGTTCAAGCGGATTTTATATTTGCGACAACGCAGGAAAACTTGCCAGAGGTCGTTAAGGTGGTCTGATCGTTTTCGGGAACGAGCTGTGAGGTCATCAAGGTAGACTCGCAAGATATGGGCCAAGTCGTGAAAGCAATAGGTCATGGCTCACTGGAAAGTGGCACCAGCATTTTTAAGGCCAAATGGCATGACACGATAGGCAAAGGTGCCCCATGGGGTGGTGAAGGCAGTCTTGTACTGATCCTCCTTACGGATGTGAATTTGGTTGTATCCAGAAAACCCGTCCATGAAAGATAGGACCTCATGGATCGCACACTCATCAATGAGTTGGTCAATGAATGGCGTGGGGAAATTGTCTTTTGGACAAGCGTGGTTTAAGTCATGGAAATCAGTGCATACTCGAAGGGTGCCTTGCTTTTTGTTGACGGGAACGGGGTTCGACACCCAGGTGGTGTACGGAATAGGATAAATGAATCCTGCTTTGCGAAGTTTCTCGACCTCAGCTTTAACAGCGAGGAGTTTGGAAGGATGAATGGGTCGTTGTTTCTGGCGAACAGGGGGTACCTCAGGCCATGTATCAATGTGGTGTTCTATGATGGCGGGGTCGAGACCAGGCATCTCGGTATAGGACCAGGCAAAGACATCACGGAACTCTTGAAAGAGCTTTTTGTACGTCTGAGTTTCTGCTTGAGTGCAAGATGCGCCCAGCGAGATGAGCTCAGGTTTCCTAGGTGTTGTGGAAATATCTATCTGTATAGTGGGGGAAATGTTGGACATGTTCCCTTCTTCAAAGGCATCCGGTGCTGGGATGGGGTCCTTTAACCAATCGACCTTAGTAGGTATGAAATCTTTCGATTCGACCGATAGTTGGTTGGATGCGGTGGATGTAGATGCTTCCGGCAGGAAGTACGAGCGATGATGCATATCATCCCAAGGGTAGTCGGGTGCAGTGAGTGTCTCCAAAATTTGCTCATCATTATTGAAGTAGTCAGACCATAGATCAAGGGGTTCTGGTTTGAAAGTTGTTGAAATCATATAGATTGTATTGACTTCTTCCGACGAGGATGATGGCGGGGGGTAGATCTCCTCAATGAGGGGAGGAGATATCTCCAAATCGACGTTGTTTAACTCGTACAATGCTGCTCTATAGTCAGGGAGATCAGGACAATGGTGAGAGTAGTGGCCGTAAACACTGCATATGGCACAAGGATGGTTGGTGCGCAGTGATCTGTCGCGAGGCTGAGGAGGTGGCTCTAGTCTAACGACTGGGATGCCGGTATCATCGTCCAACATATTCATATGCTCCTGGAGTGCTAGTAACTGTGGGCATTGATGAGTTGGATGACCTATCTCATCACACAACGAGCATTTAGGGGGAGCTCGATATACGGGTGGGGGTTTAACTTCCTTAGGAGGTGGTATAGCAGTGTATGGTTGTGGACCTCTGCCCCCAGTGGGCTTAATAAGAGGAGGAGGATTCGTTGACGACGAAGGGATCTTGAGACCAAGAGGAGGTTTCTTTGACGACGAAGGGATTGTGACACCAGGAGGAGGTTGAGTAGTGGTAACAATAGGTTGTACCTGTTGGAGGATGACATTTGGTGTCGGAGGTGGAACGGGAGGCGAAATATACCACACGGGTAATCCCAATGTTAACCCGGGTAGACTAAGGGTAGCCATAACCGGGGCGCTTACTACACCCGAAGGAGGAAACAGAAAGGGGATGGTGTGGATGGGTGTGACACCGATGTGACTAGGGATGAATGGTGGTTGACTAGCGGTTGTTTGTGTATTCTGTGAAAGAGTACAGAGGTTTGCGACGTGGGTCTCCGGTGACGGTGGTGGTATGGCCTAGAATGTAGAGGTCATTGGTGTATCTGAGTAAAGTCCGGGTCCCACAGAAGAAACAAAGGAGGTAGTTGCACTAGAAGCGGGTTGTTCAATCATGGGGAGAACATTTTCGGGTGCTGCAGGGGCATTGGGATCATAGTAGGTGAGTTGGTCGATTTTGACCACGCGTCCCTCGTGGGGGAACATCATGGTACGAAAAATGGATGAGGCAACCGCTTTCATGGCGTACATGTAACTGCGGCCAAGTAAAAGGTTATAATCGAGTTGGGCATTAATGACCTCTATGTCGATGAGCATAGTTTTCCCACCCAATTGGATGGGGACCTTGGGTAGTAGACCTTGAGGTTGAGCTGACTGGCCGTCGTAGGCCCGCAATGCAGTGGTGGATTGCTGGAGAGTAGGGGATCCCAAATTCTGCCAAACAAATGTGGACATGACACATGTGGAGGCACCCTCGTCGATGATACATCGATGGATGACAAGATTTCGAATAGAAACGGAAACTTGGACTGCTATGGTGGAAGGCAGACGTGGTTCGGACTGGTCCAAATCAAAGGTCATCAATTTCGAATCATTTGGGTCAATCGCCCCAATGGCGGAAAGTAAAGTCTTGCGCTGCGTAGGACAGTTTTTTAAGACTTCTAACGCAGACATGGCTGCGGGGGACTGAGCTAAATCATCGACGATGTTGTAATTTGACGCGGCCCGTGCATTGGGGTTGTTGTTGATACGGCGAAGTGGGAAGCGAGGTTCTTTAGAGGCGCCATCGAGTCGAAGCGGGGGTATACGTAACATCTGATCAGTGGGATGAGCGTTAGTATCCTTATCCGCGGGGAGGGCTTCGGAGGTAGGGCCATACTGGTTCCGACGGGTCTGGATGTTGACATCGGCAGTGGACATCATCAATAAGTGGTGAGTACCTGAACTAAACATTGGTTGATCAGGGGCGACGTAAGTTATCTGTTGTGGTGGCACGTTGCCCTGTGGGGGAGCTAACGGCTGAGTGTTCACCACTCCTTGTGTTGGAAAAGGGTTTTGTAGCACCAAAGGTTGTTGTTGAGGTGGTGGAGGGTTGGGTGGCGGCTGAGGAGCCGCCTGCCCTTGACGATGGGCGTCATCTGTCCATAGTTGTCGAGCTCGCTCCAGATGTGGGAAGGCGTGGGTATAGTGGCCATAGACCCCACAAATAGAACAAGGATGGTTTGTTCGTAAATTAGCATTTTTGGCTTGCTTAGGTGGCCGATCAGGATTTTGATGAGCAGGCGCCGCGTTATTGTTTTGCGGAGGATGGGTAGGTTGTGGATTTTGGTTTTGGTTGTTTCCACGGTTACGTCCTCTTCCGCGGTTTGGTTGCCCACCCTGGTTGCGTTGGTTATTTTGGTATTGGGGCTGATGTTGTTGTGCGTACACATGCCCTTGAGCATTGGGGGGATTCTGGGGAGCCGCAAGTGCGGGAGCAGGTTGCGGTGGGTAGTATGCAGGTGGAGCTGGCGATGGTCCAGTTGCCTGTTGGGGTTGTTGGTACCCCTGAGATATTGGATGTGCTGGATTAGCAGGTGCAGCTTGCTGTGGGTACTGCAACGGTTGTGGCGAGAACTGAATGGGGTTCTGTGTAGCAGGTTGGTTATAGTATGTAGGAGGTACATATGCTGATGGCGTTTGTCCATAGCAATGTTGTGGACAAGAGGGTCCATGAATGTGAGGTGTCTGGTTTGTTGGAGCGTAAGAAGTTGTCGCTCCAGAACTGGATGTAACCCTAGAGAGGTCTGGGGCAGGCATGGTACTCACCATGCTGAAAGATTTAGCTTGGGGTGATATTTGGCCAATAATGCCATCGGCGGCATGAGATGCCCCCGGCGCGTCACTGCGTGAAGAGTCACATCGTGGGGCGTCCGGTATGATGGTGTATAGATAACCCGACTGGGCGTAGATGAGATCAAACTGTTGGGATTTGAGGATGGCCTCTTCGTCAGACTGGGGTCTTTCGGATGCCACATCCTTCGCAATGAGAGGGAGGAGGGATTTTAGAAACCAATCTAAGAAGATACGGTCGTCTAACTTGATTTTGCAGAGGATTCGACGTCGACGCCACTCATGAATGTGGTCAGTGATGTGGGTGGCCGTGTTCTGTCTGCAAGACAGTAGGATCTCGACTCCCGCATCATAGCGGACAGGTAACTAGAAAAACTGCAGGAATGTCGAAGCAAGGGAGGTAAAGGTGGCATGCGTCCCATGGGGCTGCTCGATATACCACTTAGCTGCAGAGCCAGTGAAGGTGCGCTGTAAAAGCTGGAGGCGGACAGAGTCGTCCACTATGGAGTTGGAGGAACACCATAGATGGAAGGACATGATATGGTTCTGGGGGTCTTCCCCTGCCTTACCCTCAAACTTAGGGATGTCAGAGGGGAGTTTGGTGGGCATATGAGGCCACGCAGGATCGTGTCTGATGGGGTCATTAGTGAGCCTAGCTAAGTCTGGCAGGTTCAGACTTGCCATGTATGGTAAGCTAGCAGATGTAGTGACTGGGACTGGGACCTGCCTAGTCATTGTGGTATGATGTAGGGGTCCAGTAGCGCCTAAAGATATGCTAGGTATGGAGGGTATGTGCCCTCCAATAGGTGTGGTCTGGTATGGGCCAGCGCCTCCAAGTGCAACATGGGTTACACTTGGGTTAGGAATAGCAGTAGGGATTCTTGGGATAGGGTTTGTGGAAACCAGAGGGGGGGTGACCCCTATGTTGGGCATACCCATAACAGGTGGTGGCCCTATGTTGGGAATTCCTATAACAGGAGGTGGCCCTGTGTTGGGCATTCCTAGATGTGGAGTGTTGCCCATATTGGGCATACCCAGGGGGGTGGTTGTTGCCATGGATGGCATCGCAGTAGAAGGGTCTGTGGATGTCTCACCTATGGTGCTGGTAAATAGTGGGTCAAATGGTGTTCCAGCCATAATGGTGGTTGGTGGTAATACAACGTAGTTTTCGGATTCTGCCTCAGAATCAGATGTGAATTGAGGCGTGTCAGAATCGGATGACCGTTTGGTTGACCGACGATGTGTCGAATCAAGGGATAGGGCTCGGCGTCGGTGACGTGGCGAGCCAAGTAGATTGAACTCTGGGAGTTCGCCCCGTAGACGACGAGAGCGTCTAAAATTCTCAATGGTGAGAAATAAGTTTTGTGTAAAAAATCTGTTTAAGTATCAGGTAGTGAAATATATATAAAAGACTCAAAACCCTAATGCAACCAAGGGTGCAAGAAGGGGAGTGAAAAAGAAGGCGCTCAGGCCAAAAAATCAACCTCAAAAAAGGCACTTATTCTAGCAGCTGTGCTACAATAAGTGGAGGAATGCAACAAATGGTCAGAGTACCAACATGCAAACGGCTTCTAGAAAAAATAGGTGTAACTAGACCAAGGGTGGGTTGAATCATGCAAACACCTAACTAAAAGTATTGTGACTCAAACAAACGATATCCTCTGCAAGGTGATGGAATCCAAGTCAGACAATATGAGTGTTGAGACAACGGCTAGATATCCCCCTACCGGGAGGGACACCGGGTAATCAATCCTAAAGAAAGGCTACTAGGATACTCTGTTCATGACGTGTCGAGAAAAGGTAAATCTGTTGTTTGGTCCTTTGATCGCAATATCCCAATACAGAGATATCCCGAGAACTGCGAATGGTAGCCCTTCGGTTACTGAATGGATTTCGGTATTCCACTCAGGCTTCCGGAACCATCCTCGCGACTTCAACCCTCCTAGGGGAGAGGCCTTCCCACAAACCGGTTGTGACCGCGCCAATAAATACTAAAAGATTTTAGCTCCCTAATTGGACAACTTCTATGTCTCAGATGTAATAACTGAGGGGTGTTATTGGAACACCTATCCCCTCAATACTACCTCTCTACAAAGTTCTTTTAGTGTTCCCCAAGTGGGGTTAAAGGTTTGTTGAAATTAGGGTAAGTTTTAAGGCTCAGTTCAATTAAGTGATCGAGTGAGTGCACGTGAGGTATTGTAAACTGAACTTGAAAAAAGTAAATGCTTTACAGAAAATTTTCAAAAAACAAAGGAGCTTTTGAAAATAAAAAAGCAAATATTTATGACTTTTTCAAATAAATGGAAATTAAATGCTTTGCAAATATCAACTCAAAAAACAAAGGATCTTTTGAATTATGAAAGCAAATAATAGACTTCTTTAAAGAAATAAATGGATTTCTTCTTTCAAGGAAATTGCTAAGGGCAAGATTTTAAAGAAGTAAACAAGAAAAATTTTAATCTAGATAAAAATGCAAAATAAGTCTTTCTTTCACTTTCTTGAAAATTTTTTAAAAAGATTTCTAGATGTGTATTTTAAATAGTAAAAAAAAATTTCAAGGCTGTAAAATATGCAGAATTTAATACTGTAAAAATGTGCTATGTTGGCAGAAAGCACAGTAAAAATTAATTTTTAAAATCGAAATGGCCGAATGAAAAAATCGGCAGCGCGGGTTTTGACAGAAAAGCCGCGGTGGACCGCGCGGGTTTCGGTCGCACAGTCGCGATGGACCGCGCAGAAAATGTCCGCGAAGCTGCGATGTGCAGCGCACGAATAGGCCGCGAAGTCGCGGTGAACCGCGCGGAAAAGGGCCGCGCAGGCGCGATGTGCAGCGCGGTAAATGACCGCGAAGCCGCGATGTGCAGCGCGGAAACCGGCCACGAAGCCGCGGTGAACCGCGCGGAAAAAAACCCAAAAGCCGCGATGGACCGCGCGACTGTCAGGCTAAAAACCGCGAGGCGAAAGCCGTGCACGGAAGCCGAAAAACGAACCCGAAAATTGAGAATTCCGGGCTGTTAATGGCAATAGATGGGGCCAAAACTTAGAGCAGCAATGGATCTGCTGTCTAAGATGGCATATCTATGGATCTAAAGGTTAAAAAATAATAAAAAACTAAGATTAAAAGCAAAACTAGAGATCTATTGTTCAAACCCAGCGGAGTCGCCAAAAACTGTTGGCCCGGTTTTGCAACCAGGCTTAGTGCTATGGGCACCTGCTAACTAGTAGCAGCAGTTTCAATAGAATTAAACAAGAAACTAAACTGAACAAAACTAATCATGGATCTATGCAAGAATATAAGCAAATAATGTAAATATTTAAAAAACAAGAACAAGAAAATATTGAATAATGAATTTGTATTCAAAAATGGGGAGCAAGCAAGTGCTTGCGATAATACCTTCAATGGTGAAGGTTGATGTTGAGCAACTCCCAAGATGAGTAGCTCCAAGCTCCAAGAGGTCTCCTTCTCCAAGGTTGCTTACAATGGCTAAAATGCTCAAGGGAGATTTCGGCAGCATGAGGATGAGATAATGGATGGATGTGAAATGAGGAGCCCCTACCACCTTTTTATAGGTTTTGGTGGTGGGGAATACCATTTGTGGTTTTGTGGAAACCAAATGGTATTGACCAACATGGTTTAGGTACTTTTCCCTCCTTTTTCCTTTTTGAATAAAATTAATATTTTTATTCCCTTTTTAATATTTTTGGGAATTTGGACCCTTTTTGAGGGTTTTTTATGCTTTTTTAGGAAAAATAATCTTTTTTAATGGAAAAAGGGGTGTACTCAGGTCTTTTGGTGACCTTTTGTTGGTTTCAGAGGCTCAGATGGTGAAAAAGTGGACAAATGGGTCATGTGAATAGGGAAATGAGCTAGTGAGCACTTTTTGGGTGTTAACACTTCTCCCGTATTTACTTCCTCTTCGTCACTAGTCTGGTTCCCTAATGCTCCAATCTCCCCCCCAATTGGATTTGAGGAGCACCGGTCCTCATTACCTTCGCCAACACCCTCCATTTCTAATACAGGTTCTCTGATTGGCCCATCTCCAGCAAGGAATTTCTCCTAGGTTAAATTACGATTTGCAATGGCTCTTAAGACTAATAATTTAACTAGGCCATGATTAGTAAGGGAGGAAACTGGGTGTTGGGAAGCTTTTGCATATCCAGCCATGGTTTGTAGGGCTTTAAAAAGATAAAATGGTATATTTACCAAATTGCCATGGAATAAATGAGACAATAAGGGAAGTTCAGAAAAGGACATAGTTTGGTACCTACCTTCACAAGAGATATATCTCTTCACAAAGACTGCTACTTGATTCCAAGGTCATGGTAAAGATGCGAGTTCGAACCCACGATGCTTTGGACTAACATGCTCTCCGACTGCAAAAAATTCTCTCACAGCATTTGCATTATGTGCCTTCCGTCCAAATGACTTCTTCCCAACCTGAGGTAGGCTAGTAACTTCTTCTATGATTTCCTTTGTAACCTCCATGCCCAGTCCTCTAACCTTAGAGTGGCTATCGGTTAGATTAAGGGCGAATTGTAATGCGGTTGCTATGATGAAACCGTTCAACCGTTCAAAATATTCCATCCAACCTACTACTGTGAAAATGTTAAGAATTTCTGCATTGGCACGTATAGCTTCTGTATTTACTGGTTCATGCCGGACTAGGTTTCCCATATCGACCTTTCCTCACAATTCAAAATGAATATAGCAATTACAAGTCTAAACATGGGAGTTGTAATTTTACGAACATGCAAGGGATCGTTGGGGTTAAAAATTAGGTTTTTAGGCAAGTCAGCGCAGGTATGAAAATTCAGTGGAATGAGGAAGTTGGCAGAATTGGGGTATTGGGTGCAAATCGGGTAAGGTGACGGGAAATAAATACAACCATGATCCTGACATATTTCCTGGAGGTTAATTAGTATGGGTTTACTAATCGAGGGCTAAGACAGTACATAATCGTTATTACCGTATTTAATTTCCTGCCAAATCATGTAAAAGGTGCGATCCGTACCTTTGTGTTTATGTGTTCAGCCATGAATCAATCATTACAAGTGGCCTTCATCCTCACAAGTACGAATGCACATCAGCTGAAGTGATGTCGCCATTGCCACCCGAGCTGACAGATACCCAAGACACCTGAAAATTTCCTTCCTGGAAAACCGTGATTGGATCTTGTGGAGCAAGCAACAAAACTGACGCCTAATTGAATCATTATTGGGATCATCATTCAGAGAGCAGGCGGACTGGTGGAGTCACCACTATACGGGAAAAGGAAAATGGAAATGAAAATGGTGGAGTCACAACTGCTAGATTTAGCAAAATAGGAAAGACTGGCAGAGTCGCAGCTGTACGGAAAGAGCGAAATAGAAAAAAAAAAAGTGGAGTCATAGCTGCTAGATTTGGCAAAATAGTCAAGAATAGCGGAGTCACAGCTGCTGGATTTAGTGGAATGGCCGGGAGCAGGAAAAGAGAGAAAATGAAGTGGAAATAACAGAGTTGCAGCTACTAGATTTGGCGGATTGATCTGGAATAGCGAAGTCGTAGCTGCTGGCGAAGAGCGAAAATGAAGTGGAAATAGCGGAGTCGCAACTACTCGATTTGGCGGATTAGTTAGGAATAGCAGAGTCGCAGCTGCTGGCGAAGAGCGAAAATGAAGTGGAAATAGTGGAGTCGCAGCTACTCGATTTGGCGGATTGGTTAGGAATAGTGGAGTCGCAGCTGCTGGCAAAGAGCGAAAATGAAGTGGAAATAGCAGAGTCACAGCTGCTAGATTTGGAAGATTGGTTAGGAATAGCGGAGTCACTGCTGCTGACAAAGAGAAAAAATGAAGTGGAAATAGCAAAGTCGCAGCTGCTGGATTTGGCAGATTGGTCAGGAATAGCAGAGTCACAACTGCTGAAATAGGAAGAATGAGCAAGGTAAGGAGTCGCAGTTGTTGAAATAGGAAGAATGAGCAAGGTAAGGAGTCGCAGCTGCGTAGTAATGAAGTAACAGGAAAATTTTCATCTGAATGCTGAAAGATAACGAATCATCCATCTTCTTAAAAAGAGATTTATTAGATCAGGAGCAATGCTGTTCAGATATCCACATCATCATTTTTTGGACCTTGCATGCAATTAGGGTTTGCATGCATTTTGCATGCATCCCAATCACCAGGTTGATGCCTCCAGCACCTTAGCCACCTTATTCTAGCACCTAAGAGCTTCTTACATCAATTCTTTAGCCCTTCTAGTCATGAAGGCGCCCTCTTCTCACCTACTGCCAGAAAAGGGCGCACTTCTTCACCTACCACTTCAGTTACACTCAGTTAGCTCCGATTCTCCTTGACTTGAGGCTAGTTTCACTCCTGACTGACTGTTTCACTCCGATGGACCTCCAGATTGACTAGATGACTTGTTTTGACTTCAGTTAAGCCTCCCATGCACCCTCCACTGATCCTCCTTCCCTATATCAGTGCTACACACTTTAGTTACACATGTTACACTCAGTTAGACTCAGATTGCACCTGGATGACTGGTTCTTGTGCATTGATGACCACCACTGATTGATGATGAGGACTCCTAGTTGGAGTCAAGCTACTCCATTCAATGATTCGAATGGCCTACTTAGTCAATTTGAATTGCTCACTCACATTATTAGATTATTGTATTGTAATTATTCACCCTTATTGGGATATTGAGCACTGTGCATGTTTTACACAGTTTTACACCATATTTTCTATGTTCATCTGTTGTGATTGATTTACTTGTTCATTAGATCTGTTGTGACTAATTTTACATGGTATTAGAGCCATGGCAGGGACAAGACTTCTTTTTTGCAGGTGTTCTACATGAAGATTGAGTGAATTGCTCACCAATATATTTCAGCAGCGGCATGCAAAATCTCATGTGCATTCGCTCATGTGCATGCAAGGCTGAAAACATAGTGTTTGTTTGTGTGTGATTTGTAGGTTTCTTACTTCCTCCACGTGCATTCACTAATGCAAAGATGGAGACTTCTTCCTCATAAAATATTCTTACTCCATTCAACTATGATGAATGGAAACCAAAGATGATTGCATTCTTGAAGAGACAATGTCTTTTTGATATGTGCATTGGTAATACAAGACATTTTGATTCCGATGAAGAGGAGAATGATTGGCTCAATGATTGTGACAAAGCTTTTGGAGCAATGTGTCTTGCTATGTCTCCTTGTATGCGATACCTCAGTAATACTGCTGAAAATCCAAGTGATCTATGGGTCCAACTTGACAGAGAATTTGGAAAGCAGGAAGAAGAGGATCATGCTAGCCTTTTGGAGAACAAGCCTAGTGAGATCTCCTTATGTGTTCTTTCCGATCATGTCTTGGCCTCAACAATTGTTCAAGATGAAGAAGAAACTGTAGATTCAAAACTCACTCTCTCAATGTCTTCTATTTCAAATTCTGAGCAAGATAAACTAGCTCATACTCTAGATTCCGAAAAGGTTCTTGAATCCTCTCCTTCACATGAGTTTGCCGGCATGTAGAATAATGATCTACTTGAAGTTTTGGAGGTAAAATATGATTTTGGAGGTGAAGCATTCGCCCTCCTTGATTGCATGCCTCCTATAGACTTTTTTTCTATCATTTGCATAGTTTCTCAAAGTTTTACTAAAGATAAAAGCACTACCATTCGCTTGAGTTCAATTCTCATGTAGTTTTTGCTGATTTTGGTTTTGATCTCACCCTTGTTGGTTCAAAGGAGATCTCAAGAAACCATTCATCTATTTTTGGAGCTGATTTAACTTCTATTGATAAGAAGTTCAAGGTTCAAGATCTATTTTATCCGATTGGAGCTATTCCTACCTCACTTGGTTCGAATCACAGGTTCCAGGATCATCCTTATATTTTCAGATTTGTTCTCACCATTTTCGGTATGAAGAGCAAGTTCTTAAAGTCTCCACATTCGCTTGCATCCACTGATGGAGAATTCAAGCACATGTTTTTGGAGCATGATCCATTTACTCCCAAGGATAAGATACCTCCAGACATATCTACTCGATTTTTGGAGCAGTTAAATCTTTTGGTGTGCTACAGTCTATTTTGAGGGGGGGTATTTTTCCCATGAGGTTTTCCCCATTTCCTCGGTTTATTGACTGTTATTAGTTTGGATTATTATTGTATTGGGGTGACCTTTGGTCTCAGTTACCAAGGCCCTATAATTTATTTTTTGCACATCATAGTCTAGCTTGAGGGGGGTGTTCGGATATCCACATCATCATTTTTTGGACCTTGCATGCAATTAGGGTTTGCATGCATTTTGCATGCATCCCAATCACCAGGTTGATGCCTCCAGCACCTTAGCCACCTTATTCTAGCACCTGAGAGCTTCTTACATCAGTTCTTTATCCCTTCTAGTCATGAAGGCACCCTCTTCTCTCCTACTGCTAGAGAAGGGCGCACTTCTTCACCTACCACTTCAGTTACACTCAGTTAGCTCCGATTCTCCTTGACTTGAGGCTAGTTTCACTCCTGACTGACTGTTTCACTCCGATGGACCTCCAGATTGACTAGATGACTTGTTCTAACTTCAGTTAAGCCTCCCATGCACCCTCCACTGATCCTCCTTCCCTATATCAGTGCTACACACTTCAGTTACACATGTTACACTCAGTTAGACTCAGATTGCACCTGGATGACTGGTTCTTGTGCATTGATGACCACCACTGATTGATGATGAGGACTCCTAGTTGGATTCAAGCTACTCCATTCAGTGATTCGAATGGCCAACTTAGTCAATTCGAATTGCTCACTCACATTGTCAGATTATTGTATTGTAATTATTCACCCTTATTGGGATATTGAGCACTATGCATGGTTTACACAGTTTTACACCATATTTTCTATGTTCATCTGTTGTGATTGATTTACTTGTTCATTAGATATGCTATGACTAATTTTACAAATGAAAGGTGCCTGCAATCGTCTGGCCCAGTCATGACCGATGTTCCTCCAATTAATTCCTGCACAGGATTCTTCAAAACAACCCGATCAAATGCAAAATGCAAAATAGATTAAATACATAATGAAAAAGAAAATGAATTATTTATGTACAGATCATGTGGAGATTGCAGTTCTTAAAAATTGACATGGGTTGAGAAAAATCCCTATCCCGGTGCTAACTGATAGTCTGGATCATCTGCAACATGCGAAACGAAAGCTTCCCTAGAGATCGGCTTGTGATACAGTCACAGTCGATGACCATTTGCGAATAATGGTATTTTGTTTTCATCAATGGTGATCAACCGAACTGTTCCATTATCAAATACCCGATCTATCTGATAGGGGCCCAACCAACGGGTACGTAACTTGCCTTTAAAGTCCCTCTTAAATCGTGAATCATACAACACAGCCCAGTCTCCCTCTTGGAAGACTTTCTTCTTTATAAATCGATCATGCCACTTAGAGCACTGTTGTTGGAGTAAAGCTGTATGATGTACTGCAGTTGTGCACTTCTCATCCAACTCATTGAGTTGATTCAGTCGGTCCCTCTGTGCCTCTGATAAATCCAGTTTTTATTCCATAGTTGTTTTCAAGGTCCTGATTTCAAATTCAATTGGAAAAACAACATTCTTACCATACACTAACTCATATGGGGAAAAAACAGTGGTTTTACGCCATGTGGTACGATAGGCCCATAGTGCCTCTGGAATCCTTTCAGCCCAATCTTTACGATGGTTCTTCACTGTTTTTGTCAGAATAGCCTCGATAACCTTGTTTGTACTCTCCACTTGGCCATTGGCCTATGGATGATATGGCGAGGTTATTCTATGCTGAATATGAAATTTCTGTAATAGTGCTTCCAGCTTGTGAGACACAAACTGTGGTCCACCATCTGTAATGATTTCCTTAGGTACTCTGAACCGAGTAAAAGTTTCTTTATATAGGAAATCAATCATAGCCTTATCATTGGCCTTCACCAAGGCTACGGCTTCTACCCATTTGGTCATGTAATATGTGCAAACCAAGATGTGAACTTTCTGTTTTGAGGGAGGGTTGATAGGCCCTACAAAATCTAGATCCCACCTATCAAATGGTTCAACCAAAAGCTATGGCTGCAAAGGAATTTCATCTAATCTGTTGGGTTGGTCCATCCTTTGGTAGCTATCACATGCCTGAACATACTTCCTTGCATCCCTAAACAATGTGGGCCAGAAATAGCCCATTCTCAAAACTTTATGACCTGTCCTTTTGTCAGCAAAATGTCCCCCACAGGGTTCATCATGGAAAGCTTTAAGAATGCTAAAGATCTCATCTTCTCTAACACATCTTCTGATCTCTAAATCAAGCCCTGTGTAGGAAATATGGCCATCAATCTAGCAGTACCTAGCACTCTGTTGTATGATCTTCTTTTTATCTCTCTTCGACATATGTGCTGGGAGCTTACCTGCAGCCAAAAAGTTAGCAATATCTGCATATCATGGGGAATGAGCTGATACTGCAAACAAATGTTCGTCAGGGAAGGAATCTTCGACTGGTAAATTGTCATCACTATTAGTAAGTCGGGATAAAAAATCTACAACAACATTTTCCTTCCCTGGTCTATCAATAATTGTGATATCAAATTCCTGTAACAGTAACAACCATCTAGTAACTCTAGCATTCCTGATTGGTTTATTCATTAAATACTTGATAATAGAATCATCAGTGTGCACAAAAGTAGAATATCCAATAATATAATGTCTAAATTTGTTGATGGCATAAACAATGGCAAGAAATTCCTTTTCTGTGACAGTATAGTTTAGTTCAGCAGGAGATAGTTCTTACTAATGTAATAAATTGCATAAGGAGCATTGCCTTCCTGCTGTCCCAAAACTGCTCCAATGGTAGTGTCTGAACCATCTGAAGAAATATGAAAAGGAAGAGTCCAGTTGGGCCCTCGTAAGATGGGTGTTGTAGATATCATTTTCTTTAGCTCAGTAAACGTTGTTTGGCATGCATCATTCCAGAAAAACTGTGCATCATTCATCAACAGAGTGAACAAAGGAGAAGCTAGTTTGGAAAAAATTTCTATGAACCTTTTGTAATAGCCAACATGCCCCAAGAAGTTGCATACATCCTTCTGTGTTCCAGGAGTTGGTATATTTTCAATTACCTTGATTTTGGATGGATCTACCTAGATACCCTCAGAAGAGATGAAGTGCCCCAACACTATGCCCTCACTCATCATCATATGGCACTTTTCAGTGCTTAAAGAGAGTTGGCTTTGTTCACAGTGTTTCAAGACCTTTTCTAAGTTTTTCAGTGCTTCTTCATAACTATCACCATATGGAGTAAAGTCATCCATAAAAATATCCATGCAATCATTTACCATTTATGAAAAGATTCCAATCACTGTTCTCTGAAATGTGGCTAGTGCGTTGCACAACCCAAAAGGAAGTACTCGGTATGCAAAAGTTCCCTAGGGACAGGTGTAAGTGGTTTTGCCCTGATCTTCTGGAGCAATCTGGATTTGGTTGTAGCCACTAAAGCCATCCAGAAAGGAAAAATACATTTTCCCAGACAAGGTATCAAGGATCTGATCGATGAAAGGTAAGGGGAAATAGTCTTTCTGCATTGCTTTGTTAAATTCTCTGTAATCCACACAGACCCTCCATTTCCCATTCTTCTTTGGCACAATCACAAGTGGAGAAACCCACTCACTGTCTAAAATCGGGTATATAAATCCTGCTTCCAAAAGTTTTTGGATCTCCTCTTTCACTATGTCTCTTAGGTTCGGGTTCATCCTTTGTTATGGTTGACACGCAGGCCTGGAGTCACTCTTAATATAAATGTGATGGGTGCACAGATTGGAAGGAATCCCTTTCATGTCTGTGTACTCCCAAGTGAAAGCTCCCCTTCGTTGTTTCAGTAGAGTGACTAGCTGTTCCATCTTGCTATGCGCAAGATTTGGATTGATATTCAATGTTTTCCCTAGCCCAATTTCTATTGGAACACTCTTTGAATTCTTGAGTACTGGAATTATACTGGCATCACTTACTAGAGTTTCTTCTGTAATATTTTCTTGTTCTGTTGCAGCGAGAGTACTATCCAAGATCTGATAGACATTTTTATTGACTGATGTGGGCTCACTGATGAAACTATTAATGGCATCATCCTCTATTTCATCTTTAAACGTTAAGGCTCTCCCTATTGTTAATAAGGGTTGTGCACCTTCTTCCTCCTCAAAATATGCCCACAATGGAGTTTCAGCTTTTGTGCTTGGTCGAGCTGGAGGGTACGGGGTTAGGCTCTTGATATTAGTTTGGTCTGAAATGGTCATAGATCCTGACCGACAAATGATATAGGCATCTGCTGTGGCCAACCACGGTCTTCCCAGGATCAGTGGGTGTCCCCCCAACTGAGATTTTGGTTGTAACACCAAGAAATCCGCAGGGTATTCCCACGATTCAATTGTGATCACAAGGTCATGTAAGATCCCCTCAAGCTTGATCATTGATCTGTCAGCAAGTTCCAAAAAAATAGGGGTCGACCGAAGATTAGTGAGTCCCAATTTCTTCATAGTCTCTATGGTCATAACATTAATGGCTGCGCCTAAATCTACCAAGACATTGGGGATTTGTGTGTTCCCTATGTGAATTGTAACAGTCGGATTTCCAGGGTCATTGTATTTTTCCACAAGGGCCTTCCCCATTATTAATTTAGAAAGTTTTCCCAGTACGTGGATAGCGGGGGGGTCCCTGGGTCTTCTTCCTGGTTTCTTGACACATAAATCTTTAACAGTCTTGGCATAAATGGGCACATCATGGAGGGCCTGTAACAGTGGAATTTTAACATACAAATTTTTCAATTCTCCACAGAGGTCGAATTGAGGTTGTTCCATTGTTTTCTGTAGGGCCAATCGTTCAGGGTATGGTGGTTCTCTCATCAACTGTGTAGGCTGTGATACATCGTGTGTTATTCTCTGAGTTTTAGCTATTGTTTCAGTAGGAGTATCAGCATCCTCAATGATGGGGCTTGCTGAATTAACCATATTCTCATAGTGTTGATTCACTCCAGTTTCAATCACTGGGGATGAAACATCCTCGGTGATAATAGGTTCCACCACCCTTCTTGATCGTAATTGTATATCATTATAGGGAATTTGGTTGATGGAATACGCAGGCATGTTGGTAGTCTCTAATTGATGGACTGCTTTATTGTTTGGGTTTGGGTTAGGTTGTGCAGGTAGCTGTGGTCGAAGTGGTGCATTCATAGGTGCGACATTGTTTTGGAATGGGAGTTGTGGTTGTTGATAATGTTGGTGCTGATACTGTTGAGGAGGATATTGTTGATACTGAGTCTGGTGATGGGGAAAGTTATTTCCTTGGTAAGAATTTCTGCAGTTGGAATTCCAAGGAGCTTGATTGTTTGACTGCTGTGACCATGGTGTCCATGGGTTAGGATTATGCATTGGGTTCTGAGATGGATGCCACTGATTGTTAGAATAATGTGAAGGGAATTGTGTATTCATATTATGCATATTGTTCATTCCATTCATATTATTCAGAAAAAATGATGGGTCTGGATTCATACCTTGATTGCGAGGCTGCCACGGTTTCTTCTGTGCAATGAAGTAAGTTGGCTCCACATCCGGAATGGATTCCTGCAGGACTGCTTTGACCTTAGGTAGTGAAGGACATTCCTTGGTATCATGCTCCAGTTCATATATCCTACATATCTCTGCTTTGTCCAGCGGGCATTCTTTCAGTGGATGCTTTTTCCTACATTTAGGACAGAATACCCCAAGCGTAAGGTCTTCCACTACTTGCCTCTGCTTTGCTCTCATGACATCTAACTCGAAGGAAATGGAGCTCATCATGTCTGTTTTAAAATTCTTCAATAGGTTGCCTATTTCTGCTTGAGTGGCCCCTCCACTAGCTGACTTCTGAGTCATAGTGAAGACATCCTGATCTCGATCTTTGTCTCGTTTGTTGGTTCTAGAGGATCTCCTTGAGTACCTTCGGCATAATCCAACAATCTTCTCAAAAGGTTCCTTCGAGATGTCTCCTTTTCCCAGCAAATTCAACATCTTAAGGCAGTCTTCTCTAATTCCTCGTAGTAAAATGATCTTGAGCACATCCTTTCCAATCTCAGCATGACCAAATCTTTGTAAATTGTATAGCAATCTTTTCACAAAGTCTTCCAAGCTTTCTTCATCCTTATGAACCATTTTAAACAACTCCTCCTTTCTATCCCTAGTTCTACAATATTCCTGGTACTTGGAAAGGAAGGTGTTTTTCATTTGGTCCCAAGTAGTAATGGTCTCATGACCCAGACTCATGAACCAACGCAAAGCATTTCCTTTCAAGGTTGCTGGAAATAACTTCAACTTCTGAGCGCTAGAGGTGTAATCATAGCTACGATAGAGGATATCAAACTCAAAAAGAAACTCATCAGGATCCTCAGAGGACTTACCATAAAAATTCGGGAGAACTGATAGGGAATTCTAATGTAGCCACAGTATTACCAGGATGATTATTTTCTCCTTCTTCTTCCCGGTTCTCCCCATGTTCATTCTCCCCTTCCTGTTCTCTACCAGCCATGGTTCTAGTCCAAAATTCAACAGCTTCCTTTATGTGTTCTTCCTCTGCTTTGGCTTCTTCTTCTCTTCTCCTCTCTTCTTCTTGCCTTCTCTCTTCCTCTGCTACTCGGCGAGTCTCCAACAACACTTCTTTAGTAACTCTGGTTCCGTTGATATGATAGATCTCCTCTATATCTGGTGCACCCACGACACTTCCCTTATCTTCAGGAGGTTTATGTTATGCAACAGGAGTTGAAGGTCCCGTTGTATTCTCCACTGTTGATGCTGAATTCTCAAAGTTGGGAGGAACATAATTTCCCCTGCCTGTAGATTTCCGTGGCGGTCTAGTGGAAGAATCCGCTCTAGCAATTATTTCGTCAATGTATGTATGTCTTCCCCGACCTGCGTTACGACCTCGACCTCTTCCACCTGCAATGTTAGTATTCAAAGGGGGTTACAGATTTGTTTTTCTTGTATTCATGCATGCTGTAAATAATTAAACCAAAATAAAATCGAATGAAACCAACTACTAACTCTGTCTATCTATTACCATCCCTGGCAACGGCGCCAAAATTTTGGCCACCCTATATGTCAATTAATTAAAGCTAACACACAGGATGGTCAATATAAACTATCAAACCCAGGGAGGTATTTTGTTTCAATGGCAATAAGCATAATCTGTGCATAAACATGTCAAGCAGTTGATTAACTAAATGGAGATAATGATCCTACCAGTCTATCTAGCCAAACTCATTCCATAAAGAAAACTAATCTAACTCATACATCTAGGAATTCAATTGCAGCTACCTTCCTACAGGAATCAACGTAGCAGTTATAAAATTAAGAATATAAATCAATTAGATTACTTTTGCAAGAAGTTAAATCCTATAATTATCAACCTACAATATTCAATCTTTACCAAAATGATCCATCCAGTAGCTATTGTTACTCAATCACAATTTTCCTACCTTAATAAACCAATTGAATATACAACAGCAACCAGAATCTAAATATAAGCTTGAACTCTAACTAATAATTATTGGATATCCTAGAAAGTATAAACAACTGAAGGATATTGAAATTGAGCTTGGCTGTTACAGCTGATTCAAACACACATGCATTAAACGGAATTATCCTACACAGTCAACTGTCACACCACTCTGCTATAGCTAATCAAGATGCAATCATGAACGACCAAGAGGAAAGCTAACCTCTGTTGCAACTAACAGTAACATCTACAATGATTCCACACCTCATAATAGAAAGGAAACTAAATTACCCTACCTACTTAAGTCGGCTATCTCTGTGAGAAGGTGGGCCCTAGCATTTTAACAGAGACGCCGAGAATCACAACAAATTAAGACACAAAAATGAAGAACTCTACTCTCATATTAATGATGGAAATTGACAGTATCAGTGCTCTATTACAACTTATGCAAAATGGTAATTGTCCAACCCCAGGCTACAGGAGCCTCCTCATATTTATACATTGAAAGTACAGATCATGATCGACTAAAATCGTGCAACAATGAAGATCTATGATCTTCATGCTGCAGTGTTACAACTAACTATTACAATCGTATTGAACAAGGTTGTTATTCATGAAGGAGTTGTTACTCTAGTAATCAATGGATCAATGGATTTAGCAAGCTGGAATGCGATCTGGCTATTGCAGCTGGTTTTTGTTTCATTGGAGGCCTGTTACAGATTATGCACTGTCCCTTGGAGTTATGAGGAATCGGGCTTTGAAGAGTAACAACTGGCGCCATTCGGTTGATACACCTATGCTTTAGAGCTTGACTAAATGAACTCACATAGATTAGCATAAACCAAGTACTAGGATCTAGAACCTTAACAATCTTATGCATAAAATAAATAAAGCAATAACGAATTATACCTATCAATATCATTGGTTGATCTGGAGAAAAGGAATAGGTATAGCTTATGAAAATAGGATGTAATCAAGGCAAAATGATGTATTAAGGATGGCCAAAAAGGAGCATTTCCTGGACCCAACAGTTTAGTTTATGAGAAAACGAGGACGAATTCAAAGATTCTGTGATCTGGGTTTTGTGCAAAATGAGGTCCTCTATGTGAGATGCCAACGATTTGCTGAGAAAATACTTGGTTGAAGATATTCATGGGGTTCTTTAAACTTTGTTTTATAGAAGTGCATAACCAATTCCACTCTCAGAAATTCAGAGAACGGAGCATTTTGAAAGGAGCACTATTGATTTTTATTGCACATACTTAAGTTTTGAGAATGCTCTATAAAGTACAGTAAATCATATATTTTTAGTTGAAAATATTGATTGTATCCTCAGTGATTTGGTTGACTGTTATAATAATTCTTGAATGAGATTTAAGGCACATTTAAGGACAGTGTTGTCGTTGTTTTCTCAAGAAGTAATTTGTACTCTATTTCAAAACCCACATGTATATTTCACCATAGTCATGTTCTAGTTGTCAAAAGATGCAAAGTTATACACAGATCCTCCTTGAACTCTCTTCTAATTCAGCTATTTCGGACTTACAAAATTCCCACAATTCACATATGTGCTACAGGAATCCAATAATGTTGTAGGAATACTTTCTGCATGCACACATACCTTACCCTGAATTGAAGGATCATAACGATCCTCACAATAGACCTGGTCTAATCTTATATAAATCCCTTTCACTTCCAAACAATAAACAACTCTACAAGTATTCAAATAGCATACTCTTCCTCTTCTAATAATTTTGTATGCCTACCACTATACTTTTGCTACGAACACACTCCCTTGGGCACTCCACATTAAGATACTATGTCCACTAATAGATCTATGTGGTTCCTCATCAAAAGAATTCATACAAAGGCATGTGGCTTCAATTCATCTACAAAGAAATTGGAATCTACCAGAACTCTATCCAGTGGCTTTGCACACTTCAAGTCCTTCAAGCAATCCATTGAAACACTTATCCTATGATCAATGCCTTCCAATGACCAATGCATGCTCAACAATCAACAATGTTACACAAGTAATGCAAGTGTAAAATCAGGCCAATACTCCATTATGTGGTTAAAATAGTGAACACCATTCACATTCGACTCCACATTACAATATTTTTCACTAGTCAAATCGATCTTGCATGAACTAGTGAAACAAAACACACTTACCTTTTCCACTGAAGCGATTTCCTTCCCCTCAAATGAGTTCGTATGACATAAAAATATACAACTCAATGCTTTTTCACAATACTCACAACTATTTCCTATACCACGGGTTCACCAAAGAGCGATATCTCATTCACCACAAGCTAAGACAAAAGGATGCAACTTCTACTCATCAATCTCTGCTGCAATAGTGCAGTACAAAGGATTTACTCTGGCACTGATATTCTCAATGAATGTTGCTTCACTCACTTCTATAAACCCATCTTAGAAAACCCCACGAATCTCTTCAATCGTGTATTTTATCGAAAAACCACTCAATATCCTATAATAGACCCCATCCTGCACAAAACCCAGATCACAGAATCGTTAGATTCATCTTCATTTGTACAGAAACTGAGTCGCAATTTCAATGATGGTTTTCCTCCACACATTCTTTTCACATCTTCTTACATCGGTTTCAAGATTGATCTTCCTCAAGGGTTCTTGTTCCATTTCTTAAAAAATGGAATCTCATGCACATAGATTCTACCCAACCCTCTTCTTCTAAAAAAAATCAACTATTTCGTCTTCTTCTTCCTTCAACAATCCATCAAATGTAGATTGCTCTGCAACTATGGTCCTACAGCTCTACGACAATATATCAAATTGGACATTCATCAACATTCAACATGTACAAAGATGTAAGACACAACACATAAAATTTCTATGTCTTCTCATTACTAGAATGCATATGTACATACTCAAATAACTCTATTTTATCTTCTATGGCCTGATTCAACCCCTTTGCTCACTGCAACTAACTCCTATAAATTTTGAACTAATTCTAATAATAGAAAATTTCCTATCCTTCAAGCCATGCTTCATAACTAAAATCTTCTAGACCTCTCGAATCATTCCAAAATTCAAGGCTTTGGTTACCATGGGTATTCAATTAATATTTACTCTAACTCGATGACTCATAGCTTTAATTGACACCTCATTATTTTCAGAACTTTTTAATCCTATGCTTGGAAACTATGGATATTTACATAGTTTTTACAATGATTTTACAATCCAACCCCTCATTGGGAAAACATCAAAACCTCATGGTTTTGTCTAACTCTACAACTTTGAACAAGAGCGGGATGCTCCTGCATTAGACTCCCAAGGTAGAAGAAAATATGACCTCCTAGTCATTAGCACTTGATGACTTAGAACCTCTAGGATCCCAAACATTATTCTGCAACTGTCCATAAGCTTTGTTGGAATCACATTTCACTATTGTCTTTAACCTTCCAGGATTCCAAATCTTATGATGCAATGCTCCACTTACCTTACCTTCATAATTCTTCACAATCGAACCAATTGCACAATTGAATGTATGCTTCATTATGCCACAGCTTCTTCTATAAACATGCACAAGGTTCCACAACTCTCCTATCTTTTTTTGCAGTGATGTTTGCTCTAAAACCAACTATTATCAATGTCCCTTTGTAACTGCACTTATTCATACATAAGAACATAGGCATTTTCCCTCCACTCTGCACTATTGTACATGTCCAAAAAGATGTCTAAGACATTGAAATGTCTTTCCCATTCCTCTACAACAAAATTATTGTTGTCATCTTCATCATTTTCAGATCTAATTTCATTTATCTTAGCATTATCCAGTTGCATGAGATCCTCTCTCTGCTCCAAATCTGCACATTCACCAAGTTTAAGCTATTGTTTGCTTTCTTCTTCCACCCCTACATCCTTAATGTCTTTAAAGACATCTCCCTCTTCGATATTTACTTGCTTCCTCAGAACTTCGCCTTTACCTCGAAGAAGTAATTTTTACTCTAAGTCCTTTACTGTAGTATCATATTCATCATCCTCCCTATCCTATGAATCAACAAACACACTATTAGTCCGAAAACTAAAATCTTCCTCTGTCTCCACAAACATTTGAGACATTCCTTCATTGCCAGGTACTGATGAACATCTTCCATCACTGGTTGCAATTTAACTTTCATATTCAGGATCCTCTAACAAACATTCCAGCATCTCGATTTCCCTTTGACACTTCTCAAGCACTTCATCACAATGATGGTCACTGCCTCTTTCATCTCTTTCTTCTTTTATAACAACTTTCAATAGTTGTCCTCCATCCTCTCTTTGACCAACTCTAGTAGTCAAATCTGCTTTATTCATTTCTATGATAGGATTATCTTTAATGTGAGACAAATCTGTCCCATCTCCATCTTTAACATAATTTCCATACTCACTGCATTCCTCTCTAACAATCCTTAATGGTTGTCTAGTATCTTCCTTTTGGCCACTTATGGAAGCCAAATATTCCTTGTTCTAACCAATAACACGTTCTCTAACATCAGACCCAACTGTCCCATTTATTCAAACAAGGTACTAATCTTGTTCTGCTCCCATATTTATAAAAAGCATATCCTCTTTACCTTTCACTACAGAGACCAGCGACTACATTTCTTCCTGTATCACAAGTTTTTGAGGGTGTCTTTTTCCAATATCTTGAAGATAAATTTCTTTACTTTCCTTCATCTTTATGACAACATTGAATGGTTGTCCATCTTCATCAAAACCTGCAAAATCACACATTTTGTTAGTTTTAAACCAATAAGGCACTATGGCCTCATTTGATGATTCAATCACCAACTCTTCTTTAATCACCACTTCTTATTGTTGATCTTCAGTTTCTATATACTCGATGAGAGTCTTAACTAGTCTTCTATGAGCATCATTTTAACTTTCCTCTTCATACTGACATGAATTCTCTGCACAATCCATGGGTTTCTAAACAAACCCCTTATCAATATTTTATTCTCCAAGGATTACACCTTGCTTAGGGTCATAGATGTGAACTTCATTTCTTGTCATTAACATTCTCTCACACTCAATTTCTTTGAGCTCCTCCTTCTTCACTTGGATAGACAATCTATGTTTTTGCTTTAGCTAGGCCATTTAACTTTCTTCCTCCACAATGCCCATCCAAAACATTGCTCTTCATTACTTCCTTGTAACAGCTTCATTATCTCATTGAGTCTCTCCTTGATCTCAACAACCTCTTTATCAAACTTATTTTGACATGCTCCTTTTATGCCATTTTCTATGACATCTTCTTTCCCTTCACCGTGACTTCTCCTTGAACCCCTTACATGACTATCAACATTCATCTTCTCTTCTCTGAGTTCCCTCAAACTCATTTTAAGCTGCACTCTTAGCCTCTGTAGCAACAAGTATCCTCCACCTTTCCACAAAAACCTCACCAAACCTTTTCTCTAAGTTTGGCCTTTTGGCATTCCACCGATCCTCCTTCTTAGGACCTCCTAAGCTTTATAGATCTTCTTAGGCTTCCACTTGCAATCTCATATTTCTTGAGAACGTTATTGTTCCCACTTCTTTTCCAACCTTCAATTGGAAACAACTACAACACTCAACTTGCTATGGGTTCCTTTATCACAACTCTTCAAGAGAGGTTTCCTCTTCTCCGTTCATGGTAGTCTGTAGCAATGGAAATTCTTAAAAGGCAGGTTACATGTTTCTCTTGGCTTCAATGAATGACATTTTTCATAAATTCAACTTTAACTTTAAATTTAAATGGCACATTTTTCCATTTAACTTTAATTTAAAAATAGGCCATTTAACTTTCTTCCTCCGTTATACCCATCCAAAACATTGGTCTTCATTACTTCCTTGTAACAGCTTCATTATCTCATTGAGTCTCTCCTTGATCAAAAGCCACATGTATATTTCACCATAGTCATGTTCTAGTTCTCAATAGATGCAAAGTTATACACAGGTCCTACTTGAACTCTCTTCTAATTTATTTCTTTCCGACTTACAAACTTCCCACAATTTATATATGTGCTACAATTTATATATGTGCTACAAGAATCCAATAATGCTACATGAATACTTTCTACATGCACACATACCTTACCATGAATTGAAGGACCATAACCAACCTCACAATAGACCTGCTCTAATTTTCTATAAATCCATTTCACTTCCAAACAATAAACAAATATGCAAGTCTTGAAATAGCATACTCTTCCTTTTCTAATAATTTTTTATGCCTACCACTATGCTTTTGCTGCGAACACACTCAGCTGGGAACTCCACATTAAGATACTATGTCCACTAATAGATCTATACGTGTCCTCATCAAAACCATTCATACATAGGAATGTGGTTTCAATTCATCTACAAAGAAATTGGAATCTACCAGAACTCTATCCAGTGGTTGGGCGCACTTCAAATTCTTCAATTAATCCGTTGAAACAATTCTCCTATGATCAACACCTTCCAATGAACAATGCATGCTCAATGATCAACAATGTTACACAGGTAATGCAGGTGTAAAATCGGGCCAACACTCAATTATGTGGCTAAAATTGTGAACATCATTCACATTCGACTCCTCATTACAATATTTTTCACAAGTCAAATCGATCCTGCATGAACTAGTCAAACAAAACCCACTAACCTTTTCCACTGAAGCGATTTTCTTCTCCTCAAATGAGTTCATATGACATAGAGATATATATCTCAATGATTTTTCACAAAACTCACAATTATTTCTTGTACCACAGGTTCATCAAAGCGCGATATCTCATTCACCGCAAGCTAAGAGAAAAGATTAAAGACTTCTAGTTAACCAGAGGCAACTTCTACTCATCAATCTCTGCTGCAATAATGCAATACAAAGGATTTAATCTAGCACTGATATCCTCAACGAATGCTACTTCACACACTTCTATAAAACCCATCTTAGAAAACCCGACGAATCTCTTCAATTCATACAACAGACCCCATCTTGAACAAAACCCCCAGATCGCAGAATCTTTAGATTCGTCTTCCTTTGTCTAGAAATTGAGCCGCAGGTTCAGTGATGGTTTTCCTCCATGCATTCTTTTCACGGTTTCTTAAATCAGTTTCAAGATTGATCTTGCTCAACAGTTCTTGTTCTATTTCAAATTTAAATTTAAACTCAAGAAATTTGATTTCTCTTGATTGATAGATCTGGGTTTCAGTTTTAAGTTTTTATTTTATAAACAAACATCGATTTTTTAATTACTTTTCATAACATTTTATTTTATGAACCAACATGGATTTTTTTTAAATACTTTCCATAATTTTTTCTTTTATGAGCCGACATGAATTTTTTTAATTATTTTTTAATGAACAAACATTACAACATCTCCCCCATGCTGAGATGTAGAGCACCTGGGAAGAAAATTACTAATGTGCGATGGATTTTATAAAGATTTTTTTATGAATAATAGTTAAAGAATATGAGATTTTCTACAGTGTATGATGTATGGAGTATTAAGGAGTATTCGATGTGGACATTGTTGTGGAAAATCAATGTCATTGGTGCTTCAACTCATGCCTGTTTGCAGCCACACATCAATTTGAAAAGGAATTATTGTGCACGAAAAATCTTATAGTATTAGCAAGTATTATTGGTCGTGCTATGTTTTTGGTAGTTTTATGTGCCCATAGTGGAAGCATTGGTGTATTGGAAATGAGTCTCTATGGTCCTATGCGCTAATGGTAATCCACAGTTAGACATTTTACGCATAAAAATGGCACCCAACATATATTATACTAAGGTTTTCTATACAGAAGCAAAATACAAAACTGTAATGCAGTATAGTGTCACTGTCATATTTCTTTTACCCTTTCTGTTCTAACATTCTTATAATGTTTTCATGTCATCTAATGTAGTAGATCTTATATTTGTTCTATGCACATGTTTAGGCCTTCAAAACAGTTCTATTCCTGTGCCTCGATCCATCTATTTTACAGGATCAATAGTTTCCTCATTGCCTAACAATATGTATGATTTTTGAAGATAATATTCAACCTGTCAGGCTTATTTTTTAGTTCTGGGATAGCTCCATGTTTTTATTCCAGAGATAATATTCCTTTATGTTTTGAGCCATGTTTTTATTCCAGAGATAATATGCCTTTCTTTTTTAAGCTGTGTGGTATTGTGGCCAATCCCATGATTTTTTTTGGAAAACGTTAAGCACCATAAATGAATACATTACTTACTTATAGTTTAGCCTCTCACATTATGGTTTAACCAATTCCAAGAGGAGCTTGTATGGTGAATAATGCTTTCTTTTATTAAACAATCACCAACTTTAAGAAGTCGGGAAGATTGTATCAAGGTAGGATCTATTACAATGTTTAACAACGATATTAAAACAAAGAGTACATGTTCCAAGAATGGTTAAATGCTAAAGAAAGATAAATTCCAAATAAAGTACTATTTTTTAAGGGTAGACTGTATTGAGTTATTTATCTTACAAAATGGATAAATTCCAAATAAATTATTATTTTTTAAGGGTGGATTGTATTGGGTTATTTATCTTACAAAAGGGGAGAAATAAAAAGAAGAGTAGAGAAAATTTAGATAAATAAAAATAATATATATATATATATATCAAATTTAAATATAAATCATTATTTATATTTTTAAAAATAATATAGATTTAGTAATTATCTTTTTGGTTGTTTATGTTAAAGAAAATGGAAGAATGAAGATTACAAAAGATTTATAGAGAGAAGGACAATAACAAAATATACACAAATTCAACATTATAGTGTTCCCTTCTTATCATTATAAATCTCATACTCAATATTATATAGCTACACATGTCAAAGAAGGACCCTCATCTACAAGCATTTCTAAGGTCATGTTCTAAGCTAGGATATCTTATCTCTAAGCTTTTTTAACACATAGAAACATAACCCATGTCTTCTCTCAAGACAATTGTTAAGCACATCTAGGAAGTTCCCATATTTTGGACAAGTGTATCGATCTTAACACTACATGCTCAAGGATAAGTATGAATGACACCTCAATATACATTGAACTCATTGTAACTTGTACTAATTCATCAAACTCACACAATAGCCTTCTCTTAGAGGTCATTGGTAAATATCTAAATTACCATGGAACAATAGACATGTAAAGTCACTCTTTGTCAAGCTCATTACATGTGACAATATTTCTAATAAGCACAGAAACAAGTATAGTTTGTGAATCCAGAAGTAGGAGATATTTCCGACACTAGAGTGTGTAAACATTGTTGTAAATATAATTATCAATGTGACAATATACACATAGAGTCACTTTTTTCCAGGCTCGTTACATATGGCAATATTTCTAGGAAGCACACAAGCAAGTATAGTTTGTGAATCAAATAGGAGCTGTTTCCAACACTAGAGTGCAAATATTGTTACAAATATATCACCTCTCCTTAGCATAGCCTTCACATGGTTTAATCTAAGCTTTTCTTCATACTAAATACTTGCTCCCTTAGGCGATGAAAATATATCATTGTGTTTTCCTTGATCTTCACTACAACAACAATTCATATACATGTTTCCAAATCTAACACATCATCGATATTCCACAATGAATAGAGGGTACACTTATAGATTCTTCAAAAAACATATGGTTTGCTTTGTCAAGTGTTGAGAACTCCAAAACAAATGCACAACCTGCCCCAACAATTCTACAGTATAATGTACATTGCCAAAATTTGGCACTATTACCTCAAGTTCCTTAGGTCCACTTCCAATCTAAAAGTCCTTATTTCGAGCACATTAGTAATCCAACCCAAAATACTAGTGAACTCAACTAATTATCCCACCTCAACCTTATATGCACATATTGTTGAACTCCAGAGCACAACAATAAGACCAAACAAGCAAATAAGGAGTATGCATGCCTTGCTAAGGCTTGTAAAGACATCCTTTTAATTCATGAATATATCTCCACACATGTGTGTTATAGGTGCATAACAAGCATTGAATATGCCCCAACAAATGCATTAACCCTAGGATTTCGCTTTCCCTTTTGAACTTATTCCAATATGGGTCTTTCAACATATTAGCTCCAGGTAGGCATTATATGTAATGCATGTCACCCAATCGCAGTCATTGCACATCTTTACCTATATGCAAGGAAATGAGTAGGAGTAAATACTCAAGGAAATAAATAGGAATAATTAAATAATGATGTAGGGAGGGTGGCCAAATTGTGTGAAACCAAGTAAATGATTCTTATTCTTGAGTTGGAGGAACTTAATCTTGATCAGGAGAAGAACAATATCATTAAGTGGTAAAAAATTTATCAAGATAAATAAGAAAACTCAAACTTCTTCTAGATGGATGTTTAGTCCAAAATGAATCAAAGTTTCATTTCAACTATGAAAACTAGACATGAGATATAAGATAGATCAATGGTTAGTCAAGGAAAAAATCACATGATATTATGATGAATTTTTTACGGATCAACCCCACATTTAGAAGCATGAATCAACCTATGGATATCATCCTAAGGCATACACCTACATCAAATACTTATGATAATAAAACCAAAATTGTATTTTAGACAAGGCTCCTACGATTGAAGAGATGGAGGGATTACTACAAATATGGTTGTAATAAAGCACTTAGTGTGAGTGGCCTAACAATTGAATTCTTCAATCTACCAATTGATGAACTTGCTCACCTATTTCATGATATAATTAAATAAGTGCAAAAAATAGGGTGTATCTCCGACTATAATGCCATCTTTGTGTCCCTTTCACTTGAAAATAGATCCACTTATGAGATTAATAATCAAAGGACACAATAGTTCCCTCCATTCCATCCCATTAACACTTATCCTTTCGAGCGGGCCTTAATTCGGCCAATTACTCTATCCCTACTACATGATATAGGGGGTTGATATCCTTCTTGGAGAGGTTTAGACAATCGATAGCCAGGGATGAGCAAGCTAGTACATGCCAAGTTGAATCCAAGTTCTCATTCCTTTTATCCACTCCCTCATTTAATTGCTCTGCAACTTTATTGGTTGAATGTTTGATATAAGAGGGATGTTGACACTAATATAACTGATTAAATTCATTAACCCTTCTTGTTTGACTTCAAGCCTCTTATTGTGAATTTTTTGGTTGATGGGGGTTCCATTCTAAAGATGCTTGAGCATTCAATCACTAATTTCATTATGTTTCCTTGAGTTGCTACCTACAACCCATAGGAAAGAGGATGCAATTCTGTGAAATTATTGCTTTCCTTCCCTAGGAAGCCAAAATAAGCTTTGACCATTATCGTCTCGTAGGATACCACCAAAGCCAGTTGGGCCTCAATTTCCCTTCGAGGCTCCATCAAAATTGAGTTTAATGAATCCTACTAGAGAGGGTGACCATATGTTCGAGATTGAGATTCTTGGAGCCTATTTGAATGGTTGTGAGGTCTTTCCTTTGGAGTTCAAGCCCCACACTTGCATGATAGGTTTCTCTATTCATGATCCCTACAAATCCTTCTCTCCAAAATGTGAATATTCAATTGTTTCTCTTAATTCCAATTGAATTCAACACCAAACTTGGTCCTGACTCCATGATACGTCTTTAAAAACTCTATGTTTCCTCTCTTTCTAGGTTTCCCAGAGCAAAAATCTTGGGAAACACTTCCATGTCTTGTTAAGAATGGGGTTTTCGTATGCAGTTTTTGAATAGTAAGCTATGGTACCCTTAATGCATTTTTTTGTAGGATTGAAATCTTGGTTCCATGACCTCATAGGTCCTCTCTCCTTCACTATTGATCACAATCGTCTAGGCTGAAAGAAATACTCATAAGTCAAAGCCAAGGAGGTCCCAACTAGAATGCAAAATAAATGCCTCATGCTCTTCATCTCCAACTCGAAGTCCTTAGATTCATCCACTAGCGACATGATCTTTCACGCTGCAAATTCAAGCAAATGCAGCTTTAGGTTATTTTGGGATTATTTCTATGTATCCACACAACACGTGCTACATTTTATGGTAACCAAATAGATAGGAAACCCTATCCCTACACTCACTCAGGCATGCAGAACACCTTCATAATCATAGAGCCAAGTAGAATTTTGTTGCTCGTGTTCACTTTTTTTTCCTACAACAATAATGGCTCCTTTTCATTCACTGAGATCCTCCTTTTTCCATGATTGATGGCTCCTTATTCGGGGGTTTATCTATTCCCCTTTATTCCCTCCTGCTCTAGTGTTTTCCCATCAGATAATGAATTAATTTCATTATGCAACCATCTCTCTAGTCCATAGATTCTCACAAGATAGCAGCAACAACTCCAATCCTGGCAAGCACTGTTAAATATTTTAGCCTTTTTCTCATGTTTACAGAGCTCTCACAGCCATATCCTCCTTGTGATCCAACACTAGTGCTGGTTGATCTAGAGGAGGTTTAGGAGAATCCCTTCAAGGTCACCTTCCCAGAACATAAATCGTGGGAACAACTTCCATGTCTTGTTAAGAATGGGGTTTTTCGTATGCAATTTTTGACCAGTAAGCTATGGTACCCTTAATGCATTTTTTTGTAGGATTGAAATCTTGGTTCCACGACCTCATAGGTCCTCTATCCTTCGCTATTGAGCACAATCGTCTCGGTTGTAGGAGATACTCATAATTCCAAGCCAAGGCGGGCCCAACTGGAATGTGAAACAAATTCCCTCGTGCTCTTCATATCCAACTCGAATTCCTTAGATTCATCCACTAGCGACATGATCTTTCACGCTGCAAATTCAATAAAACGCAACTTTAGGTTATTTTGGGACAATTTCTGCGTATACACACCACACGGGCTACATTTTATGGTAACCAAATAGATAGGAAACCCTAGTCCTACACTCACTCAGGCATGCAAAACACCTTCATAATCATAGAGCCAAGTAGAATTTTGTTGCTCATGTTCACATTTTTTTCCTACAACAATAATGGCTCTTTTCATTCACTGAGATCCTCCTTTTTCCATGATTGATGGCTCCTTATTCGGGGGTTTATCTACTCCCCTTTATGCCCTCCTACTCTAGAGTTTTCCCATCAAAGAATGAATTAATCATTATGCAACCCTCTCCCTACTCCATAGATTCTCACAAGATAGCAGAAACAACTCCAATCCTAACAAGCACCGTTAAAGATTTTAGCTTTTTTCTTGTTTGAAACTGTAGTCCCAATGATCTATTTCTCTTGGTAATGGTATATCATTTCTTACCGGTTTACATTAAATAAATCTCATCCTAAATGCATACATATTTGACAAATAGGTTTCCCACTAGTTCAGTTGTGTTATGATCATGGAAAAGATGGTTCTGGTTATCTCTAGGGTTGTTTCCTAGATTATTTTCATTTTTACCTAGTCAACATTCCTATCCCATCCTAGTTTTCTCTTTTCATTTTTATCCATTCTTCATTTTCCTTATCCTAGATCTTACCCTAAATGATTTTTATTAGATTTCTCAATATTAAAATAAAAGCAAGGCTCATGTTTCATAGTGATTTTCAAAAAAGGGTTTTTATTTCTTATCTAGATGCCATTCCAAATGATATTTTTGATTATTTATGGTCTGGCAGCATATATTAAAATGTTAAATGTTATCATGCTACCAGTGATATGAAATGCATATTTATTAATGATATGGGTGGCAAGGTTTTATATCGTAATTTTATGTGCATGATGATTATTCATTAAGGCATTAGCAGTACAATCATAACCAGAGGTATCGTGGCGGTATCTAGGCATTATGCAGCCATTCCTAAGTCATTTCCATAGGTGCCTCGAAATCATCATTCATTATTAACAGAGAGTAGTGATTTTGGGTGTAACCCTGAAATATTTTGTTTAACCCTGTTTCAATCTACATTGTATGAATTTTTACAGTTAATATGGAGGAGGGTTCACAGAGCACATCGAAGAAGAAACCTGGAGGGTTAATTTGCAGGATTGAGCCGGATAACATATAGTGGATTACCCAATTTCCTTGGTCAGCACAGCTAATGTAGGATGCTGGATGGTTTCCATTTTTCCAGAGGTTGCAGGGTTATAACATTCAGGTAACCCGAGCTTTCATAAAGAATTTCAAAGATGGAGTAGTGGATTTTCAAAGTTTCAAGGTTATTGTTAATGAGGAATCTATTTCAGAGGCCATTGGTGTCCCTGCACAAGGAGAAAAGTGGTTTAAGCAGCTAGAATTTGAAGGTAATTATGGTGAATTTTTATTACCAGGGTTTGAGAAGTTGAAATGGACAAATGGTATACACATTAGCAAGCTTAAACCAACTTGGCAAATTCCATTAGAAATTATTCAAAATTATATCACCTATGAAGGGTGATATGATAGGGTTTTAAGATGCCATATTCGAATGCTAATGCATCTCATTGGAATCTTGAAGCTAAATCTTCCATATTATTTGTTAAAGAGTTTGCAAAGGATGATTTTATCGGTTCAAAAACATCAAGGACATACTGGCCGCTCTATTTTTCACCAAGGTTTGATTAAATTGCTGGTTGTTTATCATTTGAGTAAGATTGGGCGAGATTGGGACAGTTTTCTTTTAGAATCAAGGTTTTAATCTAAAAAGAAAAAACAAGTTAAATAAAAAGGGAAGAAATCAAAGTATTCATGCAAGAAAACACAAACAAAGGATTCAACGCGGCTAGCAGATGACCAGATTAGGGCCGAGCAGAACAAGCAGGTGGCAGATGGAGATAAAAAGATTGTTGAGGGATTTAATGTTATGGAAGAATCATGCAGGCTTAATATTGTGGTAACAGACCCAAGTTTTGATGAAGGTGAACAATTTGCAATCCTAAATACAAAATACTTGGATTTGAAACCAAGAACTAGGTTAAGAAGTAAGTTAGAGGTAGAAATGAAGTTGATGCAGAATTGTACGAAGGGTAGTGAAATTATTGTTGTCAATGAGTCTGACAATGAAATGGATATACAGATACATGATGAACATTTGTCTGAAAATGAAAGCTTTGTAGATCTTCAAGGGAATATAGGCTATATACCTAAAGGATTTTGCATGAATAAACAGGCTCATTCTGAAAATGAAGATGGATCAAATTTGAAAATTTTGCAAATGGATGAGGTTTCAATGGGTGAGGAAGAAATTGAAATAACTCCAGAATTGGATCAAGACAAAAATACTTTGCAGTCTTCAAAGGAGCAATGTAAACCTGCACGTCATAAATGAAAACCTAATGTTGGCCAACAAGAGGTTACGAGAAGATCTAGGACAGAAAGATGTTGATTACTAGAATCTAGTTCTCACATCTAAAGAGATATTAAAGAAAAGGAGGGTTATTCAGAAGAAGAATGATCATATGAAGATCCAGATCAGGGAGTTCCAAAGTCAAGAGAAGAATAAAGATGTTGAGTACATCAGGTTACGAAAGAGGTCCTAGGTTATTAATGACTTAGCTGTCCTAGTAGAGTCTTCTAGAAGCATTTAGTTTGTTGATAAACTAAGATAGTTTAGTTTATGATTCGATAGTATTGTTATATACACCTGTCTAGTCTAAGAGTTTGAAGTTGAAGAAACTTTACTCGATCCATGAAAATAGGATCTTGAAACTACTTTAAACTTTAAACAATTTTGTTTTTATATCATATGTTAATTTTTCAAAATTTACTTTAATCTAATCTAGGATCTTAACTGAGAGAATAACATGTACAACATATCTACAACATATCAATCATGGACACAATAATGCAAGCACACAAGAGACACAGAGTTTACTTGGGGAAAACCATAAAGGTGAAAAACCCCAATAACTTCCTCAAAGATAGATAGAGCAATGATACAACCCGAGTACAAGAGATAGTCTTCTCCTAGCAGCAGAACCTCCTCCTGAAAAGTGTGCCACTTTCCGAATGAGAGAAGTGTGTGTAATGAGTGATCAAATAGAGATCTCTCGATCTCTATTTATACTTGTCTTGTCCTTCCCAATAAACTAATGGGGCCTACTTGTCTAGCTTAACCCATGGTTAACTTAATCCGGGCCGACCCCACACTTGGTGGTCTAATAACCCTTTGACCCACATGGCCGACCCCCAATAGGGTTGTCTAATAACCCTTCAACCCACATAAATTATACAGGGCCAACGCCAACAAGGTGGTCTAATAACCCATCAAGTATAAGTTATGACACTTACAATATAAATGACAAACACTTCTGTATAGAGGAATAATACCATCTCTATAGGAGTACAATATACATATGTGAAATGTATTCCGAAGTTACATATACATCAACACTCCCTCTTAACTAGGAAGGTATTTCTCGACACAAGTCTTCTAGCACAAGTCTTCTTCTCTGGATCATCATCACTGGATAATCGTCATCGAGTCATCGTCATTGTCACTACTGTTGCTATCTCAATCAATCTTTGAATATACTCATCATAGGAAGTTCTATAGAGCTAGTCCTTTTTCATACTAGATGTAGGCCCACCACCTGTAGGTCTTCATCATCACTGGCCATACTGTGGAATCCTCAGGACTTATTACGTGCATCACAAAACCTCGAAAGAGCATCCCAGGATGTTACGGCTACACAACTCCGACCTGTAGGATCTCCCAGGGTGCTATTACATGTGACCCCACCACAAAACCTCGAAAGAGCATCCCAGGATGTTACGGGTACACAACTCTGACTTGTTGGATCTCCCAGGGCAAAAATTACATGTGGTCACCACAAAACCTCGCAAGAGCATCCCAGGATGTTATGGGTACACAACTCTGACCTGTAGGATCTCCCAGGGCACAAATTACATGTGGTCATGGAAAAACCTCGAAGAGCATCCCAGGATGTTACGAGTACACAATTTCGACCTGAAGGATCTCCCAGGGCGCTATTATATGCCATAGGAAAAAACCTTGAAAGAGCATCCCAGGATGTTATGGGTACACAACTCCGACCTGAAGGATCTCCCAGGGCACAAATTATATGTCCTCCCAGAGCAATGTCTCGAAAGAGCATCCCAGGCTGTTACGGGTACACAACTCCGACCTATAGGATCTCCCAGACATGCTCATCTGCACAACCTATTCCACGGCCACAGAGTATCATCCTGATACTCACCATACATCATCCTGATGTACACATGATCATCCTAATCATCATCACTGCATCATCCTGATGCATGTCATCTGGAGCAACATCCTGAAGCTCATCAACCATGATCATCCTGATCATACACTGCATCTACCTGATGCATACCAAGTATCTACCTGATACATATCATCATACATGATCCACCTGATCATACAATGTATCATCCTGATACATACATAGATACATGATCTACCTGACCATACAAAGTATCCAGCTGATACATATACAAATACATGGTCCAAGCATCCAACATGATGCATATACCAAATACATACAAATGATCCAATTGATCATATTCAGCATCCAACATGATGCATACATACATAAATGATCCAACTGATCATATCTAGCATCCAACATGATGCATACATACATAGATGATCCAACTGATCATATCCAGCATCCAACATGATGCATACATACATAGATGATCCAACTGATCATATCCAGCATCCAACATGATGCATACATACATAAATGATCCAACTGATCATACCAAGCATCCAACATGATGCATATACATATACAGAGCAGTAACTGGAGCATCGTCCTGATGCTCATCATCCATGATCCTCCTGATCATCATAGCATCGTCCTCTTCAGATCATCTCATCATCCACAAAGCATAGCCCAGATGCACATCATCCAACACTTACACCAGCGACATGGGAGAACACATCTACCACCATTCGGGGAAGGCTCCAACCCTTACTTTTTCACCATGGGAGAACACATCTACCGCCATGTGAAAAATGGCTTCAGCCCTTACATCTACACCATGGGAGAACACATCTACCACCATGTGAGAATGGCTTAGCAATTACCTGACGACCATGGGAGAACACATCAACCATGTCAAAAAATCTCATGTGCATCTGCATCTTCCGCACTCATCACTTCCCTTTGGAAGGAACCTCGATCTGAAGTGCACCAAGCCTCTCTCTGAAGTACTCAAACTGCACTCTTACCAATGGCTTGGTCAATACATCTTCAACCTGCTCATCCGTCACAAAATACTTTGCTTCATATGTACTCAGTGCTACGCAGGACTGCTTCCAGCTAAACCAAGAGATCACACATGATCCCATACTGAAGCAGCACCCAGGAGTGCTCTTCTTATCTGTAGCACTTCCTGCCCAATCTGAATCAACATAACCCTATAGGTTAAACTTTTGATTTGCATCATACTTGAGTCCATAATCAACGGTACCCTTCAGGAACCTCAGAATATGCTTTACAGCAACCAAGTGAACACTCCTCGGATCCGTCAGGAACTGGCTCAATGTGTTCACTGCAAAGCAAATATCTGGTCTCGTGTTCGTCATGTACATCAAGGACCCAATCATTTGATGATACATAGTGATATCAACCGGCTCAGATGAAGCATCACACAGAAGCTTCAGGTTTGATGCCATAGGTGTGGCCATGGCCTTGCAGTCCATCATCCCGAACCTCTTCAGGATCTCTACTGCATACTTCCCTTGTCCAAGGAAGATTCCATCTGCACTCTGCCACACCTCCATACCTAGAAAATAGTGCATCATCCACAAGTTCTTCATCTCGAACTTGGAAGCAAGCTTCCACTGCGTGTCGGCAATCAATCTATCTGCACCTGTAATAAACAGGTCATCCATATACAAAAGTAGTATCACTGGATTGCCTTCCTCAACCTTGTAGTAAAGGTTGGAATCCGCTTTACTCTTGGTAAAGCCCAAACTGGATAGAAAGCTATCTATCCTACTATACCAAGTTCTGCACATATATGACTCCCTGTCATGTGTCTCAGAACCAAGTGGCTACTCCACATACACTTCTTATTCAACTACACCATTCAAGAAAGCTGTCTTGAAATCCATCTGGTGTATCTTCCATTTCATCACTGCAGCCAGAGCAAGTATGGATCTAATGGAAGTGTATTTGGCTCCAGGAGCAAAAGTCTCTATACTACCACCTGCAACATGCTTGATCTTGTAGATCCTCTTGGAAGTCACTACAGACTCCCCTTCAAGTCTTGGGACTACATCCCAAACATATTCATGATCGATTGGTACTCCTTGATCATGGCATTCTTCAATATCTTCAATATTTTCAATAGATAACTTTGTTGCTGAACAAATGTTGTAGTCCTTATTTTGTAGGTGATGGTATACAATCTTTCCTACATAACAAGTTAAATTGCATGATTAGAAAACATCTCATAGTTTTCAGAACAAATTCTTACACATAAAGAAATATGTCATACAGTCATGCAATTATCTTAGCCAATGCTTCAATACAACATTTATCCATATCCCGTAACTTTCTAGATGCCTTCCAATCTCTACCAGAACATTGTTAAGAGTGTGCACAACTCCCAACATGTCAGCAAAGAGGTTTCATTCCAGACAAGTAGCAATGGAATGTTGTACAGTTCCATAGGCCACTTACCCATGTATATTAGTAGTATACTATTCATCAATGCAACTATTCTAATATGCATAATACACAACCTAATTCTAGGAACATGAGTATATACATTATTGAACAGTATTATTTCAACAATAAAATATGCAAGGAATGATAATTCAAATACTTATCTTTGTTTGTTTGTTGGGTTGACTACAGTATTTGCTTCTTTTCTACAACTCCATTCTAATGTGGATTGTGAGAAGTGGTCAACTCCCTCTGAATATCTGCATCCTTGCAGAAACTACCGAAGTGTGCTCCTTCTTGATCTTTGCTTCCTTGCAGGAACAACTGGAGTGTGCTTTCTCTTGATCTTTGCTTTCTTGCAGGAACAACTGGAGTGTGCTCCCTCGTGATCTTTGCTTCTTGGATTACCTGTCCTTGAACTTATATCCATCACTATGCATGCTTATTAGTATCATCTTGTGTTATCCTCGAGGTCTCATACATAATCACACATTCATTAGTATAATCTTAATACTATCAAAACACAATAATCTTAAACATGTATGGTCATGATCATTTCAAACACAGATAATAAACATTAGTATTCAAGGTTTCAGGGAAGTCTTCTTTTACTCATGTATATTCTTATTTGATCATAGGACTCTTCTGGTTAGTTAAATCATTAATCAAGATAAGAGACATAAAATGCATAAACCCTTGATTACTTACATTTCAAACTTTATGAATAAACATAACCAATCATACCAAGTATACTTATATAAGGGATCCTAACACAAGGTAGGATTCTAACTTGATATAGGAAAAACATACCTGGATTGGTATGTTAGCTAGTTATGTCTAACATACCCACATGATGTCTTCTTGTTCTCTTCAATGACTTGTGCTAGTAACCTGCATATCTCATAGGTTACCCATTATAGAAACAAGTTATACATACCTCGCAAATAGATCTTCTAAGTGATTCATGACAATGGATGAATCTTTGTCCTCATGTCATCATGATCATATGTTCTTGAACTAGAACATGATTTGTCTTTCTTGGTGTACCTTTCATGTTAGCAGACAACATAAACCTCATACAACACCATAATGCATTAGTACAATCATAAGTGTCAACACCCTAATCAATGAATATCTTCTATCATGCATTCATAATTTTGACAAGTCTAAATTTAGTCAAGATTGTACTAACCGTAATAACATGAAGACAAACATACCATAAACTTAATCATGAACAAATCTCGAAACATACCTGGATGAGTCATACCTATCGAGATTGCTTGTAATCTTCTTATGTAAGGCCTTAGCCTCATCTCCCTCTGAAACAGGAACTTCTTCACATATGCAGGTGACCAATCCATTCTCTTCTAGGATTAACCCAATCCACTTGATTTGCAGGAACTGGATCTGGAGCTAGATTAGGGTTTGTCAGAGAAACCATAAAAATTCAAACTTTGAATTTCAAACTTTCGAAAGGATAGAAATATGTGCCTTGATGAGCTGATCAAGTTGGTATACTCATAATTTGAAAACTGCAAAGTTTCACCCCTCAAATTTTCCTTTGAAACTTCTAGATTCACTGGACATGACCCTGAACTAGGGTTTGATAAATCCCGCCCTTCTTCCCAATCAAAAGGTTTGATCCAAATCTCTAAGCTTCTAATTTTCTGAGGAGCTTCCAGCCGTGGTCACAGATTTAAAAAATTTCCATTTTTGCATAAGCCCTAATTTTCCACTTTTTCGATCAAAGTCCTGAAATAGGGTCTGATCAAGCCCGGCCTTCTGCCCAACCAAAAATTCTGATCTTGGTCTCTAAATTTCGATTTTGATGAGTAGCATTCAGTCGTAGTCTCCAATTACAAAAATTCCAACTTTCTCTGAAACCCTAAATTCCGAAAGCCATGAATGAAGGTGCTAAAAAATAATTCTGTTTTGACAGAAATATGTACCTGATTGTTTCTTGTGTAACTCTGAACTTTTTGATCCAAAGGGACTGAAAATGTTTCCTGTGATATCCCGACCTGTCATCTTCCCAACCCCATAGGTCTGACCTCAAATAGATTCTCTGAGAGAGAGTTATTCCAAGTGTCGCAACGAGACCTGTTTATGGGATAAAACAAGAGAGCGAACTTGTACGGTGTGCCACGTGTCAATGGTTCAGTTTCAGCCTCTGGAAATGTTGCTTGAGAAATTACAGTCTGTGCACTACCTGTTATGTTTTACTAAATTTCATTTGTAGCTTCCTAGCCCAGGCTATGACCTTTTTTCCAAGGTCACCTGTTTATGACTGAGATCTGGAAGAGGCAGAAACCCTATATTGTACAGATCATAAATCACAAAGTACAATGAATTAGAGGTTTTCCTTTGGACACAAGGTACATGGGGATCTTAGATTCGCCCTATATGATTTTCAGACCCTGAAACCTTTCCAAAATTTATTTATAGCGAAATTTCTACAATGACTGGTTTTTTCTATATCAAGCCCTAGCATCGCAAGTGCAACAAGTGTCATACCTGCCATACCATGCCTTCTTTCAGGCCAGCTCTGATACCATGTTAATTTTTCAAAATTTACTTCAATATGATCTAGGATATTAACTGAGAGAATAACATGTACAACATATCTACAGCATATCAATCATGGACACAATAATGCAAGCACACAAGAGACACAGAGTTTACTTGGGGAAAACCATAAAGGTGAAAAACCCCAATAACTTCCTCAAAGATAGATAGAGCAATGATACAACCTGAGTACAAGAGATAGTCTTCTCCTAGCAGCAGAACCTCCTCCTCACAAGTGTGCCACTTTCTGAATGAGAGAAGTGTGTGTAATGAGTGATCAAATAGAGATCTCCCGATCTCTATTTATGCTTGTCTTGTCCTGCCCAATAAACTAATGGGGCCTACTTGTCTAGCTTAACCCATGGTTAACTTAATCTGGGCTGACCCCACACTTGGTGGTCTAATAACCCTTTGACCCACATGGCTGACCCCCAATAGGGTGGTCTAATAACCCTTCGACCCACATAACTTATACAAGGCCGACCCCAACAAGGTGGTCTAATAACCCATCAAGTATAAGTTACGACACTTACAATATAAATGAAAAACACTTCCGTATAGAGGAATAATACCATCTCTATAGGAGTACAATATACATATGTGAAATACATTCCGAAGTTACATATACATCAACATCATATAGTGATGGAGTAAAAAGGGTTGGAACTTATGATGGAAATCAGACTTTAAGCTGGATGTGCAGGCATGTATATGGTTTTATTTCATAGTGATAAGACATAGCTGTTTTTTTTTAACTGACTATGATCTATGAGCCTATTTTGTTTTAATATTTAAAGTACATGTTACCATTATTCTTTCTGTCTATGGTCTTAACATTCCATGTCATGATTCTCTTGGTTAACATGCAACTATTCATAATGGTTTGAAAACAGAATCTAAATCATACTTTTCACAAGGTCATTCTTCATAGTTATGTATTGTCAATGCCCATGATAATAACACTGATATACTCCCTAGCATTTAAACATTTGATGTTTTATTATTTCTGTATATGTTTACCTACCACCAAACCCTATAGAGTTACTGTTCATTTACCTTATCTACTATTAAGATTTCCTTAAGCTTGAACCCCAGTAATCTAGGTTCAACTTTAGGGATAACATCTTTTGGCGTCGTTGCTGGGGATGGAGAGGCGAAAGTATATCTTCCCTGGGTGTTTGATATTTTTATATCTGGTTTTGAAGGGTGACAAGATCAGTATATTTTTTTTACAGACTACATTCACCTGGCAATTTACAAAGTTACAGTGGCTTCAAGGTGGATTGGTACAAGAGGGAATCCTTTGTCTCCTTTGCATTCAGGGGTTTCTGATCTAGAACGAATTATAAGGGAAGCTAGAAGGAATTTGAATGATCCATCATCTAGTAACCCTCAGCATTCCTCAGTTGATATAGATCAAGGTTCTTCCTCTTCATATTTTATAGACAGCCAGGAAGAAAACAAATTGGGTTTATCTGTGTGCATTCTTGAAGTTGATGACTTACATCCAACACATGTTGGTGATTTTGAAATATATTCAAATTCTCTATGTTTTGAACATAAACATATTCTTTAAAGTTTACTTTAAAGTCTTTGACAGCACCTGAGATACCACTTACAAGTAGAATTTTCATTAGCCAATTGAAAATTGAAGTGCCATCTCCTCCACATACTAAACCACCATCTCCACAAAATCAGCCATCTTTCTCACAAATATCAAATCCATTAAACATGGTTGGTCAACCTCCTGATATGATGGACCATATGGTAGCAGCTAGATATGCTCCCTTGGTTATTCCTTGACCTTTAAATCCTTTGTCTGGTGGTGACTACCAGAAATACTTGCCTAGGTTTGATGGTCAAGGTGGAAAAACTGCAGAAGAACATTGGGATAAGTTTTGTAGTTATGCTGATAATTACAACATTGAAAGTAGGGATGTTTGGATGACGATGTTTGTACAGAGTTTAGACGGAGAGGTAAGGAAATGGTTCAGGGAATTACCAAAGAATTCTATAGATGTCTTAGAGGAGTTACAACATGTTTTTATTAGACAATGGGGAGATACAAAAGATTATCTCTACTATTATACAGAGTTCATAGCATTAAAAAGAAAACCAGATGAAGCAGTGGCAAATTTTTCTAAGAGGTTTAACAAAATGTATAATAAGATTCCTCTTGAGATTAAACCTACTGAACCTGCAGCAAAGTTGACTTATGCAAATGCTTTTGATTATTAGTTTTCTTTGTGGTTAAGGGAAAGCTAGTCTTTGTCTCTAATGAACATGCAAGATGCAGCCTTAGAAGTTGAATCTAATATTTTTGCATCGAATAAACTTAAAGAAGAAGCAGAATGTCAAGAGTTGGATAGAAAGGGTAAAAAGGAAATGTTTCCTTCTTCTTATTTTACAAAAGCCTCAGATAGTAAATATGATGAAATGAATAAAATCATAAAAAATTTGTCTGCAAAGATTGATAAATTGGAAACAGAAAAAAAAAAAAGAATCAAAATAGGCCTGTCCAGGATAATGACAATAGAAACCAAAATCAGTTCAGACGCCCTTTTCCCCCTAGATTCATCCTTAGAGAAAGAAGGAACAATGATATTCAAAGGGAGAGGAGAGAAAATGAAGATCAGAAGATACAACCACCTTTTCAGAACAATTTGATAAGAGATGATGATCCTTATGAAACACCAATAGAAGAAGTTGAGGATTTAGAGCCTGATATTAGTCAATTGGATGATTTTTCTTCTTCTAGTTTTGTGACTAAGGATGATTATTATGGTGCAACAGAACTTAGTTATGAAGAAGCAGATCTCATTGAGCAGCAATCTGAAATTTTTCAACAAGAGCAACAAAAATCATATGGCCTTATGTCAGGGGTAAAACAGGTTTCACCATTTAAAAAGAAGGTTAAGTTTGTGGCTCCCAAGGAAGTATTGTCTTCTAGAGAAAAACAAGAACCACAAAAAGATAAAAAGAAGATTATTGAATCAGAAGAAGTAGGCAAAGTTCTTGGTTTTGATTTGGAACATGAGATAAATAAAATCAAGGTTCCCATTCCTTTGATTGAGTTGGTAAGGAGCAAATCCTATAGAGAACCTGCCCTGAAAATTCTGAATTCATCACTTGTTCATTCCTAATCAAATGTAATACATTTACAAGAGAAGGACCCAACTATTATCACTGGTTCAAAAGATTTTGATCAGTCAAATATGAAATCATGTTATCCCCCACCATTCTATATCACACTTACAATACATGACCAGATGTTACATAATTTCTTCCTGGATTCAGGTGCTTCACATAATCTTATGCTAAAGGAAGTTATGGAAGCTCTGGGATTATCTATTACCAAGCCTTATCATGATTTATATGCTTCTGATTCAAGAGCTGTAAAGTGTTTAGGAGTCATAAAATATCTTGTTGTCAATCTTGCTCAGTTACCCATGAAGAGTGTCCTTATGGATGTGGTAGTAGCTGATGTGTCTCCTAAGTTTGGCATGTTGTTGTCAAGATCATGGGATAAAAGGATAGGTGGCACTCTACAAATGGATTTATCATATGCTTCAATTCCTATATTTGGAGGTGAATATAGAAGGCTTTACAGAGAAGTACAATTGGCATTCTTGGTAAGTGATGATAGGAACCCCACGAATCATCCCATTTATTCAATACAAGAAGATATGGGCGCTTGCATGTTACAGTTAAATGATGATTCTACAGGGGTTTTGCAAGTACGGAAGGACATTCTAGTTCAGCACAACACAGAAGAACAGGAGGGCATTTGGTAGATGTATTTTGATGGAGCATCAAGTAAGGAAGGAGCAGGGGCAGGGGTTTTATTGATTTATCCTGGAGGTGAGATGATTTCATTAATGTATAAATTAGAATTTCAAGCCACCAATAATACTGTTGAGTACGAAGCACTAATCCTTGGATTGAGAGCTGCAATAAATATGAATATTCAAAGTCTTGCGGTATTTGGCGACTCCGAACTGATAATTCAGCAAGTGAAGAATATTTACAAGGTAAAGTAGTCGTTGTTGAAAGTTTACATAAATTAAGTATGGGATTTGATAGATAACTTTTTCCTTGCTTTCAACATAACATATGTTCCAAGAGATTGTAATCAGACTGCAGACTCATTAGCATTAGCAGCAGCCCATTTTAAAATTCCAAAGTTGACACACTTGAAGTATCCCATTGATGTGAGATATAGACTAGCAGTTCCAGATGATATTAAACATTGGAGAGTTTTCTAGGATGAGCAGGAGATAAAAGAGTTCTTAGAGCTGACATAAGAATTTGCTGATGATTGGGTTGATCAAGATGAAGATGTGGATTTGGCTGAATTTACTACTCATACAAAAAATTCAATTGCTGATTAGAAAATTGTTGATTTAAAAAGTAACTTCATCCCTAAGGGACTTGTCCCACTCAAAAGGTTGTTCTCAAAGAATGACACATTGTTAAAAACCAATTTGCAGACCACTGAAGGAAATGTTTTAAGTTGTAATATTGGGTCTGAAGCAGAACCTAGAATGGTTAGAATATCTAAGAAACTTTCAGAGAAGGAAAGGAATAGATACATCAGTTTGCTGAAGGCATTTATAGATATTTTTGCTTGGTCATATGAGGATCTTAGGACTTATGACACTAGTATTATCCAACATAAGATCCCATTGAAGCCAAATACTAAGCCTTTTAAACAAAAACTTCAAAGGATTAATCCAACACTTTTACCAGTTATTGAAAAAGAAGTAAAAAAATTGCTGGATGCAAAGATTATTGTACCTCTCAGGTATTCATCTTGGGTAGATAATCTTGTGCCAATACGCAAGAAAAATGGAGAGATAAGGCTCTGCATGGATTTTCGCAACTTAAATAGATCATGCCTTAAAGATAATTACTCGCTGCCTAAGATAGATCAGATCCTGCAAAGAGTGGTAGGTGCAGAAAGAATTTCAATGATTGAAGGTTTTTCTAGTTATAACCAGATTGCAGTGCAGCTAGAGGATAGAGAAAAGACAGCTTTTACAACCCCCTGGGGTACATTCATGTATGAAAAAATGCTTTTTGGACCGATGAATGCAGGTGCCATGTTTCAGAGGGAAATGGACATAGCCTTCATGGGTGAGAATGAAAAATTTGTTGTTATTTATCAAGATTGTATCACAGCATTTTCCAAATCTGATGAAGAACATTTAAAACATTTGAAGCAAACTTTTTGAAGTGCAGAAAATTTGGTTTGTCACTTAACCCAAAAAAATCTCACTTTTCCATGACAGAGGGTAAGCTATTGGGTCACATAGCCTCTGCAAAAGGGATTAAAATAGATCCGGAAAGAGTAAAAGCTATTTTAAAGATTGCCATCCCTAGAAATAAAAAGGAAATTCAATCTTTCATAGGGAAGATCAAATTTTTAAGGTGGTTTATCCCCAACTTTGTAGAAACTATTAAGTATATCACTGACATGCTCAAAAAGGACAGGGAGGTAAGATGGTCAAATCAAGCTAGACAGTCATTTGAAAAGATTAAGCAAGCACTTGTAGAAGCACCAGTATTGATAGCCCCTAACTATACTAAAGATTTTGCAATTTTTTCATTTGCATCAGAAGATACAATAGTTGTTGTGCTATTACAAAAAAACTCAAATGGCTTAGAACAACCAATTTCTTTCTTTAGTAAAACATTGAGAGATTCAGAGCTGAAATACACTAGTATGGAGAAACAGGCATATGCCTTGGTAAAAGCACTTAAATTTTTTAGAATATATGTTCTCCATTCTAAAATTTTAGCTTATGTGCCTAATTCAACTATTAAAGATATTTTGGTACAGCCTGATAGTGAGGGTAAAAGAGGCAGGTGGATTGCAAAAGTAATGGAGTATGACATTGAGGTAAAGCCTACTAAATTGGTGAAAGGGCAGGGTTTAGCCAAGCTTCTTGCAGAATCAAATTGTCAGATATTAGATCTTCATATGATGGCTAAATGTTCAGAACAGAGTGTGGTAGCAAAGCAGAATGAGGAACAAATTTATAGTAGGTGTTGTGATTCTCCATGGTATGAAAAGATTGTGTATTTCTTGTTGCATTTACAGTGTCCTCCAGATTTGAATGAGAATGAGTGTATATCCTTAAAACTAAAAGCTCTCAAATATGTTTTAATGGATCAAGTTATATACTGGAAGGATCCTGGAGGCATATTACTGAAATGTTTGGATAAAGTAGAAGCTGATGTTGTTACTAAAGAGTTGCATGGTGGTGTTTGTGGGGGACACAAATACTAGAAAGCTACAACATTCAAAATTTTGAGAGTTGGTTACTATTGGCCCACTCTTTTTACAGATTTGTATCATCAAGTCAGAGCCTGTGTGGAGTGCCAGAAATTTGCAGGTAAGCATAAACTGCAATCTTTACCCTTAAAACCTATAACAGTAAATGCTCCATTTCAACAGTGGGGTTTAGACTTTATAGGTGAAATCCATCCTGCATCTAGTGGCCAACATAAATGGATCTTAACTGCAACAGAATTTTTCACCAAATGGATAGAGGCAATCCCAACAAGAAATGCAACAGACCAAGTTATCATTAACTTTCTTCAAGATAACATTCTTAGTCGATTTCGATGTCCTAGAAAATTGATTACTGATAATGCTCCGCATTTAAATCTAGAAAAATGATAAAGTTTGCTGAAGAAAATAATATTAACTTGAGACAGTCCACACCATATTACCCCCAGGGTAATGGATTAGCTAAATCTAGTAACAAAAGCATTGTGACTAGTATCAAGAAACTGTTATCAGAAAACAAGAGAAACTAGGATACCAAATTGAGATTGGCTCTATGGGTAGACATGGTTACTATTAAAAAATCAATTGGAACTTCCCCTTTTCAGTTGGTATATGGAGTGGATGCATTATTTCTTGTTCAGTTAGCTTCTCCAGTGATTAAATTTGTGTAGGAAACTGAGAAAGAACCTGAAGAAAAAAAGAAGAAGAGTGTTTCAAATCATTCAGTTGCAGCAGGAAAGAGAGGCTATTATGGAAAAAGCTGAAATGCATAGAAAACAGGTAAAAGAAAGCTTTGATAAGAAGATCAAAACAAAGGTGTTTTCAGTTGGTGATACTATGCTGAGATGGGATTCTAGAAATGAAGAAAAAGGTAAACATGGGAAGTTTGACCATTTATGGTTGGGACCATTCATAATTGTTAATGTTTTGGGCAATAATACTTTTGTTCTGCAGACTTTGAGTGGTGATGAACTTATAGGTCCAGTGAATGGACGATTTCTAAAATTGTTTCATTCATATTAAGGGGGACAGGCTATATGTATATATTCATTGTACATACCATTTTAGTTTAAGTAGACTCCAGCCCAATAAGACAAAAATTGTGACTCCAGCAAATTTCAGAAGGCACAGGTCAGAATGTTCTTAAAGTCTCACAGGGAGGAATTTATCCCCAATCGGAGCCAAATGTTATCTCTAGGTTTGTTTCCTAGATTATTTTCATTTTTACCTAGTCAACATTCCTATCCCATCCCAGTTTTCTCTTTTCATTTTTATCCATTTTTCATTTTCCTTATCCTAGATCTTACCCTAAATGATTTTTATTAGATTTCTCGATATTAAAATAAAAGCAAGGCTCATGTTGTTGATGTATATGTAACTTCGGAATGTATTTCATCTATGTATTTCATATATATTTATTGTACCCTTATTAGAGATGTGTTATTCCTCTATAAGGAAGTGTCGTCATGTGGATTGACAAGTGTCACAAGTGTATGTACTTGCCGATGGGTTATTAGACCACCATGTGTGGGGTTGGCCCTGAAATATATATATTATAATGTGGATGTACCTAGCTAGACAAGTCGGCCCCATAAGGTCACTGGGAAAACAAGTTAGTATAAATAGAGATCAGGTGATCTCTATTTAGATTATTCGAAAAGTCATATCTCTCTCACTTAGAAACTAGCGCACTAGTGAGGAGGAGGATCATCTGCTACTAGGAGACTATCTCAGTGTATTTTGGTTGTACTTTGGTTGAGCCATTGCTCTCTCTATCTCTGAGGAAGTTGTGGGGTTTTTCACCTTAGGGTTTTCCCCACGGAAACTCTGTGTCTCTTGTCTCTCATGCTTTTGATTCTTGTGATGCTTGTCATGCTTATTGTGATTGCTATGCATTGATATACTGTATATGTTATTCTCTTAGTGAATATCCTAGAATATTGTGAATTAATACTCAAAACTTAACATGGTATCAGAGCTAACCTGAGAAGAAGACATTTTGCAGTGACAGAAACTTGAGTTTCTTGTTTATTGGGTTTCTCTCCATAGATTTTGGAAAAGCAGTATAGTAGATTGACTCTACTCATCAAGGAGAATCTATCTGTCCAATCAGAATTCAATTCTGAGCATTTTCAGATTTGGCCCTAAAAATTAGGGTTTCCACAAAAATAGAAATTTCTGAAATCTGAAGACATAGCTGGAAGCTCCTTGCAAAAATCGAAGTTTAGAGCTTTGGATCGAGATTTTTGGCTAGGTAGATCTCTGGGAAACTCAAATCCTAATTCAAGGCTCTCCCTGGTGAACCCAAGAGGACAAAAAGGCAAATCTGAAGGGTAAAACTTTGTTGATCTCAAATTCTGAATGCACCAAGCTGATCAGCTCATCAAAGCGCATCTTTCTATCATTTCAGAAAATTGAAATTCACATTTTGATTTTTTAGGGTTTTTCCGACAAACCCTAATCTGGGACCAGATCTAGTTTTCAGCATTTCAAGTGGTAAGACCTAAATCTTTTCTATTTCCATTTGAAGTACTCTTTAAGATGTCTCACCACACCAAGCTTGAGGATAAGCTTGAAGGGGCTGATAAGCTCCGAGCTTGGAAGTATAGGATTGGGTTAATCCTGGAAGAGAATGAGTTGGACTCATATGTAAAAGAAGACATCCCTATCCCAGGGGATGAAGAGGCTAAGGTATTGCATATGAAGAACTTGGTCAAGGTAAAGAGAATCATTGCTAATTCTATCAAAGGCCATCTCATACCCCATGTGTCTTCTCTAAAGACACCCAAGGAGATGTTTGACTCTTTGACCAAGCCATTTGAAGGGAAGAACATAAATCGGAAGATGACTCTGCGGAATCAATTGAAAGGGGTCAAGATGTTGAATGGAGAAACCATTCAATCTTACTTCTCCAAGGTCTCTCAAATCAAGGAGCAACTTGAAGCTGTGGATGAAGTAGTGGACAATGGTGAAGTTGTTATGACCACTCTGAATGGCCTACCTAGGTCATGGGACTCCTTTATTCAAGGAATCTATACAAGAAAGAAATTGATCTCTTTCAATAAACTATGGGAGGAATGCTCTCAAGAAGAAGCTAGACTTGTAGCTCGTGAGGAAAAGATGGGAGGTGAAGATCAAGCTCTCGCAACTCACACCAAAAGAAGCAAGCCCAAGAAGGAGCACTCTCGCTACAAAAGATCATATCAAAAGAATAAGAAGGATCTAAGATGCTTCACATGCAATGAGAAGGGTCACTTTGCTTCAGATTGTCCCAAGAACAAAAGGGATAATAACAACAACTTCAGCAAGAAGAAGAAGGGCAGCAAAATAAAGTTCCATGCTCATGTTGCCAAGGATGATGAACCTCCAAAGAAGAAGGCTAGGGCAGAAAGTGATGATGACTCATCAAGTGAAGAAGAGTATGTTCTAATCTCTGCTCTCACAGGTACTATCTCCCATGGTTGTAATGATTGGTTGATTGATAGTGGTGCTTCCAAACACATGACTGGGTTTAAGGAATATTTTGTGAATCTATCTGAACATGAATCACCCCATAAGGTGAAACTTGGGGATGATTATCAATACCCGATCAAAGGAAGTGGTGAAGCCTCCTACAACCTAGATTCTGGAAAATCTTTGAAGATGAAAGAAGTCCTTTATGTACCTGGGCTCAAGAAGAACTTACTCTCCATCTCTGCATTAGATGCAAAAGGTATGAGGGTTGCATTTGTGGATGGCCAAGTCCTAATGTGGCCAAAGGGAAAGAACATAGATGATGCAGTAGTGATTGGAGAGCAAGAGGGAGGTTTGTATAAATTGAAGGGACAACCTGAATATGCCATGGTACATGAATCCATGGAGCTAAGTGAACTTTGGCATAGAAGACTTGCTCATATGCACTATAGGGCACTTCCAATTGCAAGCAAGGTTGTAGAAGGTCTTCCTGAAATCAAGACCAAACATGAAGGTGTTTGCAAAGGATGTGCAAAAGGTAAGAACATTAAGAAGGATTTCCCAAGAAGTGAAAGCAAGGCCAAAGATATCCTGGAAATCATCCACTCAGATGTATGTGGTCCTATGTCATCCAATTCTCTTAGTGGGTATGTTTACTATGTCTCATTTATTGATGACTTCTCTAGGAAGACTTGGGTATACTTCTTGAAGAACAAAGATGAGGTGTTTGATAAGTTCAAGGAATTCAAAACCTTGATGGAGAATCAAACTGACAAGAAGATCAAAACATTCAGATCCGACAATGGTGGAGAATTCACCTCAGGTGACTTCAAGAAGCTTTGTAGTGATTCAGGGATTAAGAGGGAGTTGACTGCTCCTTATAATCCTCAACAGAATGGAGTTGCAGAAAGGAAGAACAGAATAGTCATGAAAGTAGCAAGGGCAATGTTGCATGACCAGGATCTACCTATGCATCTATGGGCAGAAGCAGCTAGAACAGCTGTATATGTGCAAAACAGAACACCCCACAAGATATTGGACAACAAGATACCAGAAAAGGTCTTTTCTGGTAAGAAACCTGAAGTCAGCCATCTCAGAATATTTGGTTGTCCAATATACACTCATGTCCCAAAGGAAAAGAGGACTAAACTAGATCCTTCAGGAAAGAAGGGTATCTTTGTGGGTTATAGTGAAAGCTCGAAGGCTTACAGAATATACTTTCCAGGGTTCAAGAAGATTGATGTCAGCAAGGATGAATAGAAGCTCAAGGAAAGGTAATCCAGGAAGCAAAGATCAAGAGGGAGCACACTCCAGCAGCTCCTGCAAGGATGCAGATTTTCAGAGGGAGTTGACCATCTTCCTACATTCCACAACAGAAAGGTGTAGAAGAAGCTACTTTAGTAGCTCCTGCCAGGAAGCAAAGACTCAGAGGGAGCCCACCCAACAAACAAACAAAGATAAGTATTTCAATTATCATTTCTTGCCTATTTTGTTTAAATAATATTATACTTATGTTCCTAGACTTAGGAGATGTATTGTGCATATTAGAATGATTGCATTAATGAACAATATACTACTAATATGCATGTGATGGGTAAGTGGCCTGTGGCACTGAACAACATTCCAGTGCTACTTATCTAGAATGAAACCTCTTTGATGACATGTTGGGAGTAGTGCAAACTCTTAACAATGTTCTGGTAGAGACTGGAAGGCATCTAGAAAGTTGTGGAACATGGATAAATGTTGTATTGAAGCATTGGCTAAGATAACTGCATGACTGCATAACATATTTCTTTGTGTAAAGAATTTGTTCTGAAAATTATGAGATGTTTCTAATCACGTAATTTAACTTGTTTTGTAGGAAAGACCATATATCTTCACCTACAAAAGAAGGACTACAACATTTGTTCCAGCAACAAAGATATCTATTGAAGATATTGAAGTTCCCGGGATCTGGGATGAAGAAATGGAATGCCACGATCCGTCGATCATGAAGAAGATGTTTGGGATGCAATCCCAATACCTCACAGGGAGTCACATGTGTGTAGATTGAAGAAATCCTTGTATGGCTTCTAGCAAGCTCCCAGAACTTGGTGTGATACTAAGAGGAAGCTTACTGCTGAGTTTGATATGAAAGATTTGGGAATGATGCATTATTTCCTAGGTATGGAGGTGTGGTAGAGTGCAGGTGGGATCTTCCTTGGTCAAGGGAAGTACACAGTAGATATACTGAAGAGATTCGGGATGATGGATTGCAAGGCCATGGCCACACCTATGGCATCGAATCTGAAGCTTCTATGTGATGCTTCATCTGAGCCAGTTGATGTCTCTATGTATCGTCAGATGATTGGGTCCTTGATGTACCTAACGAACATGAGACCAGATATTTGCTTTGCTGTGAACACATTAAGTCAGTTCCTGACAGATCCGAGGAGTGTTCACCTGGTTGCTATAAAGCATGTTCTGAGGTACCTGAAGGGTATAGTGGATTATGGACTCAAATATGAAGCAAATGAAAAGGTTAACCTGCAGGGTTTTGTTGATTCAGATTGGGATGGCAGTGCTGTAGATAGGAAGAGCACATCTGGGTGCTGCTTCAGTATGGGATCAGGTGTGATCTCTTGGTTTAGCAGGAAGCAGTCCTGCGTAGCACTGAGTACAGCTGAGGCAGAGTATGTTGTAGCATGTTCAGCTAGTTGTGAGGCAGTATGGCTATGGAAGCTACTGTTTGATTTATTTGATCTCCCGTTGGATGCTCCTGGTATCTTCTGTGATAACCAGAGTTGTGTGAAGCTATCTGAGAACCCAATGTTTAATGACAGGTCGAAACACATAGAGATCAAATATCACTATATCAGGGATATGGTGCAGAGAGGAGCTGTGAAGCTCCTGTATGTTGCGACGGACGAGCAGATTGTAGATGTGCTGACAAAGCCACTAGCCAGGGTGAAGTTTGAGTACTTCAGAGAGAGGCTTGGTGTTCTTCGGATTTATGACACTTCGAGGAAGAAGTGATGGACACATTTGCTGAATCCATTCCAAGCATGTTGGAAGGAGGATCCTTCACATGGCTGTGGATGTAAGCGCTAGATGATGAGCATCAGGATGATGTTCTGGTTTCTGCTTTGCATGATCAGTTGGATCATTTATATATGTATGTATGCATCATGTTGGATGCTGGATATGATCAATTGGATCATTTATATGTATGTATGCATCATGTTGGATGCTGGATATGATCAGTAGGATCATTTGTATGTATTTTGTATATGCATCATGTTGGCTGCTTGGACCATGTATCTGTATATGTATCAGGTGGATACAATGTATGATCAGGTGGATCATGTATGGTGATATGTATCATGTATTTGTATTTGTATCAGATGGATACACTGTATGATCAGGTGGATCATGTATGATGATATGTATCAGGTAGATACTTGGTATGCATCAGGTAGATGCATTGTATGATCAGGATGATCATGGATGACGAAATTCAGGATGTTGCTCCAGATGACATGCAGCAGGATGTTGCAGTGATGATGACCAGGATGATCATGTGTACATCACGATGATGTATGGTGAGTATCAGGTTGATACTCTATGGTCGTGGATCAGGTTGTGCAGATGAGCATATAATTTGGCCCTGGGAGTTTTTCCTATGGCATAAAATTTGGCCCTGGGATATCTGGCAAATGCTCTTTCGAGGTTTTGCTCTGGGAGGACATATAATTTGGCCCTGGGAGATCTGTAGATAGTCTTTCAAGGTTTCGCCTATGGCATATAATCTGGCCCTGGGTTATCTGGCAGATGCTCTTTCGAGGTTTTTTCCTATGGCATATAATATGTCCCTGGGAGATCCGATAGGTTGGGCTGTGTGCCCTTAATAAGTCCTGGGATGCTCTTGCGAGGTTTTTCCATGACCACATATAATCTGTCCCTGGGATATCCTATAGGTAGAGCTATGTGCTCGTAACAGCCTGGGATGCTCTTGTGAGGTTTTGTGGTGACCACATATAATCTATCCCTAGGAGATCCTATAGGTAGAGCTGTGTGCTCGTAACAGCCTGGGATGCTCTTGCGAGGTTTTGTGGTGAGGTCACATATAATATGGCCCTGGGAGATCCTATAGGTAGAGCCGCATGCTCGTAATAGCCTGGGATGCTCTTTCGAGGTTTTGTGACGCATGTAATAAGTCCTGAGGATTCCACAGTATGGCCAGTGATGATGAAGACCTGCAAGTGGTGGGCCTACATCCAGTATGAAAAAGGACTGGCTCTGTAGAACTTCCTATGATGAGTAGAGTCAGAGATTGGTTGAGATAGCAACAGTAGTGATGATGACAATGACGATGCATCGATGACGATAATCCCAAGAAGAAGACTTGTCTATCATATCTGTGTCGAGAAATACCTTCCTAGTTAAGAGGGAGTGTTGATGTATATGTAACTTCGGAATGTATTTCATCTATGTATTTCATATATATTTATTGTACCCTTATTAGAGATGTGTTATTCCTCTATAAGGAAGTGTCGTCATGTGGATTGACAAGTGTCGCAAGTGTGTGTACTTGCCGATGGGTTATTAGACCACCATGTGTGGGATCGACCCTGAAATATATATATTATAATGTGGATGTACCTAGCTAGACAAGTCGGCCCCATAAGGTCACTGGGCAAACAGGTTAGTATAAATAGAGATCAGGTGATCTCTATTTAGATTATTCGAAAAGTCATATCTCTCTCACTCAGAAACTGGCGCACTAGTGAGGAGGAGGATCATCTTCTACTAGGACACTATCTCAGTGTATTTTGGTTGTACTTTGGTTGAGCCATTGCTCTCTCTATCTCTTAGGAAGTTGTGGGGTTTTTCACGTTAGGTTTTTCCCCACGGAAACTCTGTGTCTCTTGTCTCTCATGCTTTTGATTCTTGTGATGCTTGTCATGCTTATTGTGATTGCTATGCATTGATATACTGTATATGTTATTCTCTCAGCGAAGATCCTAGAGTATTGTGAATTAATGCTCAAAACTTAACACATGTTTCATAGTGATTTTCAAAAAAGGGTTTTAATTTCTTATCTAGATGCCATTCCAAATGATATTTTTGATTATTTATGGTCCGGAAGCATATATTAAAATGTTAAATGTTATCATGCTTCCAGTGATATGAAATGCATATTTATTAATGATACGGGTAGCAAGGTTTTATATCATAATTTTATGTGCATGATGATTATTCATTAAGGCATCAGCACTACAATCATAACCACAGGTATCGTGGCGGTATCTAGGCATTATGCAGTCATTCCTATGTCATTTCCATAGGTGCCTCGAAATCATCATTCATTATGGACAGAGAGTCGTGATTTTGGGTGTAACCCTGAAATATTTTGTTTAACCCTATTTCAGTCTACATTGTATGAAGTTTTAGGGTTAATATGGAGGAGGGTTCACAGAGCACGTCGAAGAAGAAACCTGGAGGGTTAATTTGTAGGATTGAGCCAGATAACATACAGTGGATTACCCAATTTCCCAGGTCAGCACAGCTAATGAAGGATGCTGGATGGTTTCCATTTTGCCAAAGGTTGCAGGGTTATAACATTCAGGTAACCCGAGCTTTCATAAAGAATTTCAAAGATGGAGTAGTGGATTTTCAAAGTTTCAAGGTTACTATTAATGAGGAATCTATTTCAGAGGCCATTGGTGTCCCTGCACAGGGAGAAAAGTGGTTTAAGTAGCTAGAATTTGAAGGTAATTACGATGAATTTTTATTACCAGGGTTTGAGAAGTTGAAATGGACAAATGTTATACACATTAGAAAGCTTAAACCAACTTGGCAAATTCCATTAGAAATTATTCAAAATTATATCACCTGTGAAGGTCGATATGACAGGGTTTTGAGATGCCATATTCGACTGCTAATGCATCTCAGTGGAAGCTTGAAGATAAATCTTCCATATTATTTGTTAAAGAGTTTGCAGAGAATGATTTTATCAGTTCAAAAACATCCAGGACATATCGGCCGCTCTATTTTTCACCAAGGTTTGATTAAATTGCTAGTTGTTTATCATCTGAGTAAGATTGGGCGAGATTGGGATAGTTTTATTTTAGAATCAGGGTTTGAATCTAAAAAGAAAAAACAAGTTAAAGAAAAAGGGAAGAAATCAAAGTATTCATGCAAGCAAACATAAACAGAGGATTCAACGCAGCTACAAGATGACCAGATTAGGGCCGAGCAGAACAAGCAGGTGGCAGATGGAGATAAGAATATTGCTGAGGGATTTAATATTATGGAAGAATCTGGCAGGCTTAATATTGTGGTAACAGACCCAAGTTTTGATGAAGGTGAAAAGTTTGCAATCCTAAATACAAAAGACTTGGATTTGAAACCAAGAACTAGGTTAAGAAGCAAGTTAGAGGTAGAAATGAAGTTGATGCAGAATTGTACGAAGGGTAGTGAAATTATTGCTGTTAATGAGTCTGACAATGAAATGGATATACAGATACATGATGAACATTTTTCTGAAAATGAAAGCTTTGTAGGTCTTCAAGGGAATATAGGCTATATACCTGAAGGATTTTGCATGAATAAACAGGCTCATTCTGAAAATGAAGATGCATCAAATTTAAAAATTTTGCAAATGGCTGAGGTTTCAATGGGTGAGGAAGAAATTGAAATAACTCCAGAATTGGATCAAGCCAAAAAGACTTTGCAGTCTTATAAGGAGCAATGCAAATACCTGCAGGTCATAAATGAAAACCTAATGTTTTCCAACAAGAGGTTACGAGAAGATCTAGGACAGAAAGATGTTGATTACCAGAAGCTAGTTCTCACATGTAAAGAGATATTAAAGAAAAAGAGGGCTATTCAGAATCAGAATGATCAGATGAAGATCCATATTAGGGAGTTCTAGAGTCAAGAGCAGAATAAAGATGCTGAGTACATCAGGTTACGAAAGAGGTCCCAGGTTCTTAATGACTTAGTTGTCCTAGCAGAGTCTTCTAGAAGCATTTAGTTTGTTGCTAAACTAAGATAGTTTGGTTTATGATTCGATAGTATTGTTGTATACACCTGTCTAGTCTAAGAGTTTGAAGTTGAAGAAACTTTACTATTTTTGAAGAGCTCGATCTATGAAAATAGGATCTTGAAACTACTTTAAACTTTAAACAATTTTGTATTTATATCATATAGTGATGGAGTAAAAAGGGTTGGAACTTATGATGGAAATCAAACTTTAAGCGAGATGTGCAGGCATGTATATGGTTTTATTTCATATTGATAAGACATAGCTGTTTTTTTTTACATGACTATGATCTATGAGCCTATTTTGTTTTAATATTTAAAGTACATGTTACCATTATTTTGTCTGTCTATGGTCTTAACATTCCATGTCATGGTTCTCTTGGTTAACATGCAACTATTCATAATGGTTTGAAAACAAAATCTAAATCATATTCTTCACGAGGTCATTCTTCATAGTTATGTATTGTCAATGTCCATGATAATAACACTAATATACTCCCTACCATTTGAACATTTGATGTTTTATGATTTCTGTATATGTTTACCTACCACCAAACCCTATAGAGTTACTGTTCATTTACCTTATCTACTATTAAGATTTCCTTAAGCTTGAACCACAGTAGTCTAGGTTCAACTTTAAGGATAACAGTACCTATAAAGGTGGAAGCGACACTCTACATCTTAATGCACTAAGGATAGCTTATTTTCTTAATAAATAAATAAAAATCTTAAAAAAACCATCTTAAACGAGAAGGGGTTAAACGGACCAACCTTGGGCCCACATGATAGCAGTCCACCTAATCCTTTACGAATACTTTACTAGAGGGGCAAATATCTTTTACCAGATCTATATCCTTTTATAGTCATTGTCAAATGGTTGTTCCTTAACTTCCTGTTACATACTAATTAATGTACGCATTCAATATATATATCTATGAAGCCCATGTGTCTCGACTCTAAACATATTCATAATACAAGAATCAAAATCTGGGTATGGGATACCATCTTAGCATTTTATATTCACATTTATAAATTAAGGAGAAAAGATTCCATTGGCTAGTGATTGTTGACCATAGGCATGCTCTTGTAAAGATTTCAATTAGCACGTGATTCTGAATGAGAAAAGATTCCATTTGATAGTAATGGTTAACAATGTTATTTGATTGCTCAAATAGTAATTGTAGAGATGATAGGGATATAGAGGCCGGAAGTGAGTGATATTGAAGTGATAGCGAGAATGATGTTGTTAAGAAAAGTGTGAAATCAAAGATACAATTTTGTGTAGTTTAAGAGTCATATGCTTTCTACATGTTGTTTAGCAATATATTAGAGTCACGTGAAAAATGCAAAGCTAGTTACTATTTTAAAAACTCTTTCTAATGTGAGGCAACTTTGTTTATAAATCTATATATCATAAGTTTATATGATATTATAGGAGAGGTAACTTTGTTGATAAATCTATATATCATAAATTGTTATATGATATTATAGGAACAAGAGTAGTTTAGCAGCAATGTTTATGCATTTTAAAATGATATTGCTATAATATCATATGGGAACAAGAGTAGTTTAGCATAAATGATAAGGGAAAAAGTCCATGAGATTTTAAAATGATATGGGAAAAGTCAATGAAATGTAAAGTAAAATAGAAATATAAAAAATACTAAATATTAAGATGCTAAATAAAAGTCAAAAAATCATTACATAATAGTTGTATAGTCCTAATTGACACTCTTTTTAATATTGTATATCAAAATCCACAATGTGATTGGAAATATCAAACCAACCACACAATAATAATAGTTTTCTATTACACAAAAATATAAAAACTATAATAATAATAATGATGGTAAAGTAGTGAAACATTTATTAAACTAGCTTCATTTGTAAGATACATTAAAAAAATCACTATAAAAAGTCAAAATCATTTGTGTATGTGAAAAAGAAAGTGGTTGCCATAGCTAAATTGGTTTGAGTGGAAAGTAATATAATATTTTATATAAAAGAAATAATAAAAGAGTTCAAATAATTTTGGTATTTAAGAAAATAAAGAGGTTATTATAATTAAATTGGTTTAAGTGAAAGATGATATAATATTTTTATTTTAAATTAAATATTTATATATAAAATTAAAAAATATTTAATTATTTAGAGATTGTTTCTCGGGGATTCTTTGTCTTTTTAGTAAATGGATAAGTACCTCTTGTGTTTTACCTAACCCCAAATTCTTCTCATTTTTCGCTATGTCCTTGCACAGTTCTTGGTGCAAGTCCTTCTAGCGTGCTCACGAAGTTTCTACATCGATTTCATGGGTGGGCTAGTTGTTATTCTAGCCCTTTTATTGTTTCTTCTCTAATGTAGCGGGTGCCTGGGATTCTCTGTAACATAATTACTATATTCACTTGCAGAGAGATGTAGAGTGCAACGAAGAACTCTTTTGAAGCTCTGGGAGGTGGAGGTTTTTACCACACAGTTCTATGGTAGTTGTTAAGAAGTTGGAGGGGGTCAAACAAGAAGAGAAGAAATCACATGGAGGTGAGCACCATTGGAATCGTACAACATGTCACCATAAGAGAGAAAGGATAAAGTTGACCATAACTACTCCATATTCAATTCTCATCACATTTAGTATGATATTAGGTTAAAGAATCTCATCATGATTGTCATAATCAATATGATTTTCATTGCCCTATGTTACCACAATGAATTGATATTTGATTCTCAATGCATTCAATATATGACACTATCAGACACTCTGAAAATGGCCACTCAGTCTACAGTTTCTAGTTGGGTTTCTGCAAAGTCTACAAAGATGGGGCATGTTTGTATATTATGAAAATGGCACCCAACATATATTATACTGTTAAGAACCCATGTCAACCCTTCTATTTACTTTGTTAGTATATTGTTGTTGGACGCATATGCTTTGTAAGTCGTCCCATAGTATTTGTTGATCCATAGTTTTTATTATTGTTGTTGGACACATATGCTTTGTAAATCGTCCCGTAGTAATTGTTGATCCATAGTTTGTATTGGCCCATGGTTTGTATTGGCACATGGTATTGACCCATGGTATGGGTGCCTAGACTTAGTATATAAGTTTGTGTTGAGACCAATGAAGATACCATGAAGTTATTTCTATTGATCTTGCTCAAAAGAGGTTTCCCCCTCGAAGTGGCCTATGATCAATAAAAGTATTCTGTGATCTCATATATTGTGCATTTTATCAATTAACTATTGCAGGTTCTTCACATCTAATATCAGAGCACTTTCTTGAGCTCGTTGGGTGAAATTTCTGCCAATTTTTTTTTTTGCATATGTTGCAGGTTTGGATCTGGAAATAATCCCTATCCACTTAACTATGGGAAGTACTTGGGCATAAGACCTAAAACGCATTGTGAGGAGTACCACAGGAACCCTGAAGTAGCTGTCCCATTGAGAGGACTTTCCAGCGAAAAGGGCAACGACCCCTATCTCATTGACTAGTTCCCACCCGTGAGGTAAACCAAGAGTTGTCCTTTGTGGAAAAGCAGTTATCAGTTTTACCTGAGTCATGGAGTGAGGGGTACTGCCCCAATACGCAAGCCGTTAGACAACATTGGTGGCCGAGTGAATCCCCTGAACCGTTAGGAAGTCGAGCATACCTGGGGTCCATATCTATTTTCAGCTGATAAATCACAGATTTCCTCCGTCCAGAACTGTTGCCGATCACTTCTGTGCCATTGTAGATCCATCTATTGTCGATCACTTCGGTGTCGTTGTAGATCCATATGTTTCTGATCCCTTCTGTGCTATTACAGATCCATTCTGGAAAAAAAAATCCATTTTTTCGCCATATCTCCCTTGTTTTCACTCTGTTTCCATTGAAACTTCCCTGACACCCCTACAATCCCATTCTGCATATTTCATTCCTGAGGACCCTCACCCAAATTCCACTTCCCAAAGCCAGAAATCCCACATTTGTATATTTTTAGGGTTTGCCATAACTTCTTCGACTTTCACCCAATCGCCTTCAAATTTTACCACGGAGTTCCTTTCCTATTTCTGCTTCTTTGTTCATCTTTGCCACATTTTCTCATTCTTTCACCCCACTTCTGAAATCCTCCTTTTCTGCTTCTCTGTCCGTTTTTAAGTGTCCAAAACCTAGTCAAACACAAATTACCCATCATATTTTTTCCCAAATCCAAATTTTCCTTTACTGAAACAGTTTATGTTTTTTCTTTTCTATCCACTCAAACAAAAAAAAAACTTCAGAACACAAGAAACTATGCAAACATTGGAATTATGCAAAGATTGGAACTTTAGAAGACAATAACAGAAGAAGACAATAAATAAGAGAGTTACAATAAATAGGCAATTCAATTCAAATTAGGGTAGGAGGAAATTTGAATTGGTCAAGCAGTGCATGAGGTGCTAATGAGGCTTAACTAGAGCCGAAGACCCTCAATTACTCGTCCTTATTTTGAAGTGCATGTGAGCCCATTCACGATATCCAAACACTTTGGAGTTCTTGAATGGTGGTCCTTAACCTCTCCTTGCTTCAAATGGAGGAAACCCATTCAAACTTTTGCGCAAAATTTGGTGAATTGTAGGAGCAAACGTTGTAGATCTAGAGTATCAAGGGACATTTTAGAGGTCTTCTTCAATGGGACCTAATTTGGGACAAGTTCTCCAATGGATAGTAGAAAATTGTTGATCACCTCTTCTAGGTCTATAAAAGGGTCTTCATCAGCTGAGTGGTGGATCATGGATGTGCAATGCCCTTGTATTCCATATGTTGTGAATATTTTGGGGCCTCTTTCATCCTCCCAATGGATGTGAATATTTCCTCGTAGTTCATATGTTGTGAAGCTTTTAGGGCCTCCTTCAACCTTCAATAAGACTAGATTCCTATAAAACTAGTATACCAACTATTCAATGAACTTAAAACTATGATACCATGTACAATTTGAGAATGTAGATCTAGAAAATAAACAAGATTACAATAATGTGAAATATATCAAAAATCTGCAAATTCATGCAATAAATGTGCTAGACATTAATCATCACACAAAATAGAGAAGATAATAACATGAGAGAAATAGAATGTTGTATTACATTAATCATCAATAGATGAAGAGAGTTACAATAAATAGGAGAGGCAATTCGAATTAGGGTAGGATGCAAATTGAATTTCTCAAGCAGTGCATGAGGTGCTATTGAGAATTGACTAGAGCCAAAGACCCTTATTTATCCATGCACACTAACCAATTTGAGTTACACTGAACCAAGACTCCCCAATCACTAGTTCTGACTGAGTGATGTACATGCAACTGATTGTATGTGCATGAAAATACCTAAAATATCTCAACCATGGTGCTAATGACTGAACAAGGTTAGTTAAGGTCATTTAGGACCTCGATTAAGGGGTCGCATCTAGTCATCTACTAGTTACTGACTTAAACACCTAAACTTGGGGAAAAGCTCCCAAAATCAGGGAATGCACCCCCAAATCAAGGAATGAGCCCCCAAAACAAGGAATGCTTCTTAGGGGTGACTCAAGTGGTTAATTTAGATGGGGTTTGTCCCACTAGATTCATCAAGTCATGGTCTAGGTTACTAGATAGAGGGTTTTTTGCTCTATCCAGAAATGTGAAAGGGAAATATCTAAAGTAGAAGCCCTCTTTAATTCTACAAAAAAGATTATACAGAAAACTATAAAACTATAAAACTCTACAGAGAAAGAAAGGAGCGCAAAATTTGAAACCTTGGAAAACCTTGAATCCATGATCTTGCTTTTGTTTCCATTGTTTAGGGATGTCTAGAGACATGTTAGGGATTTATGCTTTTCTTTTGTTCCTTTATGTATCGATAGTTGATATGCCAGTTTTATGGCTTTGGTTGGTAACATGATGCATTTTGAGTAATGTATGAACTCTGTTAGGGTTTTGGTGTTTGTCTCCACCTTTATTTGCATATTGGTAATATTTTTATATATACACATACGTACATTGAGTATCCCACTGATCCTGTTCTACTTCAATTGATATATCAAGAATGATAAAGTGCTCAATGATTTTGATAATATCAATTGAAACAAAAAATACTTTGGTAGAAACTTATTACATCTATTTTGCAGTAGTTAATATATCTACTAGATCATTTTTTTTTGTCAAAGTTGGATTTGTGTTAGATATGTTGAATATTTTCCCCAATTCCATACTAAATGGCCTATAGATTATGAAAATGAGAAACTCTTAAAAATGTATTGATGAATATTTCTCACCAAACAATTCTATTAGATTAAAGAGAAATAGAAAGGTTGTCCCAATAGTTGGATTCATTGTAGGATTTGTTTTTTTCTCTTGGGCTATTAACAATGATCAAGTATTTATGTTGTTGTCCCTAGATCTCATATTACAAAAATCTCTACTATAACAATTTTTTTATATTTTGATATATTTTATTTATAGATTTGATTTATTTGGTTGGCCCTTTTAGGGAATGTGAAGCCTGAAATTCATTGTTTCTATTTTTTATTTTGGATAAATTGTGTGTGGGAAGATAGTTTAGAAGAAATTAATATGTGTCCAAGTTGGGTGGTGAATGCTAAGGAGAAAGGAGAAAAGCGAGGCACCATTAATTTCCATGGAAAATAGAATCACATGTTTTGTGGAGAGGGTAGAGGTGGATAGATCTGGATAGCATGGATATGAGAAGGGTACAGATGTCAATCTCTCTACTAATGTTTTGTGGATTCAACACCTTAATCACTCATCATTAATATTATGGATCTCATGGGCCCCAAGTTATTGGCATAAATTTCTAAGATCTCATTTTTTTCTAAAAATATTTCAAGGTTGTAACTTAACTCAAATAAGAAGAAGAAGAGGTAGGAGAGGGAGGAATGGAAGTTTCTTAAATGCAACAATATTACATTAATTTCACTAATTCTCTATTCCAGGAGGTATTTACACTACTACATATGGCTCAAAAGTCCCACGAAACAGTTAAAATTGATGTTTTCGTGGAAAAACAGTTTAAATTTTTGGAAAAAATTGAAAATTCCCTCGATGATCGTCGCTATAGCCACGGATGGACTTTTCATCTCTATAGCCACAAACTTTCGTGGCTATAGCGACGAAATTTCGTGGCTATAGCCACGAACTTTCGTCACTATGGATTGCATCTCTATTTAATATAAAAATATCCATGTTCTGGTTAAACAATTTCAATTTATTTCATTAAATCATAAAAATAATTATATATATTTTTTGTTAAATATAAAAAGAGGTTTGAAAAACCTCTAGGCAAAGTGACATAGATAATAATAGTTATTAATATTAATCTGATAAATAGTGATAACATACTGTATTTTAAATCATGAAAACAATTCTACATCAAATTTGATTAATTTGAACAAAAAAATTGTTTCAATCATAAAAATAAATTTTTTTATATCAAATTTAAAAAAAAAGAGATAAAAAATCTCTAACTAAAGTTATAATGATAAATGTCATTAATATTATTCTTATAAAATGATACAACATGTAGATCTTACAATTAAAAATTATCACAATTCATTAAAGAGCTTGGAGTTCAAAACTAACTTTTTAGTTTCAAGATGATGGTTGTAAATGTTAATTTTTCATATAAAACATCATAAATTGAAGAAAACATGTCTTTGGTATTGTATTAACTTTTAGGAATGATTGAAACTTGGTGATAACTAATAAGACCTAAATATACTCATTAAACATGTTTGTGAAATCACCTTGAACTATACTTTTTTCTCTACCATGATTTAGTCCAAACGCTTCTCTAAATAAATGTCATTAAATAACTAGAAAGTTAACATTGTTGGCCAATTACGAAAAAACTAGAATAAAATGAGACGTACACAACATAAATGTTGAATAAAATTGTAAATATCTCTGGCATTGCCACCACCCCAATTATCTTCCCCACTTGGAATGATAACATTGTTTTTTCTCAAAATAGATGGCAGGTGTGAGGGGATCTTAAGGAATTTAAGTACGATAATGAAGCATAAGTACTTGTTCCATACTAAGTTTTATTGTGCAGTCTAGATACGGGAACAAAAAACATCCTTGTTTTGGGGGATTCAATGACAATTATTTATCAATGATGATGACGATGATGTTGATGATCAATATGGTGATAATGATGATTACAATGATGTTTTTTACAATGATGATGTTGATGATAATAACATTGATGATGATGATGATGATGACAACGATTATGATAAGGATGGTGATGATGATGCTACTTATGATGATGATGTTTACAATGATGTTTTTTACAATGATGATGTTGCTGATGATAACATTGATGATGATGACGATGATGACAATGATTATGATGGGGATGGTGATGATGATGTCGATGATGATGATGCTACGTATGATGGAGAGGATGGCGATGATGATCATGACGACGACGATGATGATGATGATGATGATGATGGCGATGATGGCGATGATGATGATGATGATGATGATGATTAGTGATGACGATGAATATGACGACAATGATGATGATGCTTATGATGACAATGATGTTATAGATGATGATGATGTTGATGGTTATCATGATGATGACGACGATGTTGATGATCAATATGGTGATGATGATGCTTACGATGATGTTTTTTACAATGATGATGTTGATGATAATGACATTGATGATGATGATGATGATGCTACTTATGATGATGATGTTTACGATGATGTTTTTTACAATGATAATGTTGATGATGATAACATCGATGATGATGATGATGATGATAATGATTATGATGGGGATGGTGATGATGATGATGATGATGATGCTACTTATGATGATGATGACATTGTTATTTATGATGATGATGATGATGATGATAACGATGATGTTCTCTATGACAACGATGAGTCTTAATGCATTTATAACCATGGTTTAAGGAAAAATACAAGGAATTAGATCCTAAACCAAGACTCTTGGGCTAATGGGTCGTGATCGAGGCCTAGTACTACAACATAGGCCCTCTAAAAGGGATCTTTTGCATACAAGTGGGATAGGGATGCCATTAGAAGTTTTTATGCAATTTAGGCATGGGTCTCGAGGCCTTGACCATGATTAGGGGAGTAAAATAAGCTTACAAGGCTCTATTCCATGAATTAGGCCTCAAACCACCATACAGACCATATCATTGGCCTCTCGATGGAATATATAGCTCAAAAAAACATTAAAAAAAAATCCTCCATACCAAGCACGTTAGCAATGCTAGCATCGTAGGGGGCTGGGCATCAAATTTTGTTGTTCAACACTTGTCGCAACAACATACATGTATGGGATGTAGGGGAAATGGAAATAGGCCTAATTCAACTGGAGCCTTACAACTTGCTGCATATTTGAGTCTCAATAGTCTACCTTTTAAATTGAACCATAACAACAAAAGAAATTCGTTAATGGATCGATTTGTGAAAATTCTAGATACATGAGTAATTAAGAGCTCGAGGCTATAGAATTTGTTGTGTTTTTTACCAATCCATGATTCGTTGAATTCGTAGTCACGGGAATGATCAAATCTAAGTTATTTAATGAAAGAATTAATGTATCTACCTCTATGTCGAAACTATAATATAATAAACAATAAACATAATAATAAATAAATAATAAATAATAAATAATAAATAATAAACATAATAAATAATCAAAAATAATAAATATATAGAAAATAATAAATAATAAAAAAAATAAAAATAAAAACAAAACTTCAAAACATAAAACATATAATTCAATATAACATTACATTCCGGCTAAATATTGGTTCACTTACCTGCATCCGTCGACCACTTACCATTTTCTGTCCTGTGGCTAGTTACTAGCTCAACGAGTCGAGTCTGAGGTTGCAAAGGGGAAGAGGAAGATAGCTCCATCCTGTGGCTAGTTACCATCTCAAAAACCCGAGCCCTAGGTCGCCCGGATCCGTGAGGTCACCAGGACGCAATGGCCCCCAAATCAGTGAGAACCTCTTCTCTGCTACGAAAAAAAGCCTCTGCGAAGTGGTGTTAAGTTGGTAATTATGATTAGCATGGTCATTATTTTATCCATACTTGTTGCTTTGCTTCCCTCAGCCATCCACCGCGTCCAAGCCACTCCAAAATTTGTTTTCCTAGTTGTCGCTCCCTTCCCTACTTTGTTCTCATGTCATTGGTTGATAGAGCGGTCATGGTCATGTTTGAGACCCTGTCAGAGAGCCAATTGAGGTTTTTCAAGACACTTCACCGATGCCATTGAGGGTTTTCATTGAAACTCTTGAGGGTTTGAAGTTTGATCATCTCATCTCATCTCTAACTAGCCTACCCACTGCAAGGTATTTTCTCTATTATATTCCTGAGTTACGCTTTATTTCGATATTATATGACTGATTTATCTGCTCTACTTTTGGCTCTCGAGGGGTTGATATTATAGTCTCTTTGAGTTTCTCATGATTTCTAACCTCGTTCTCTGTATTACTATTCTCTGCAGGTTGAATCTTCCTCCCCCATCCCCCATTGTCTGCATTTTTCTTCATGGAGATGAGACCAATTTGGGCTTCTAATTCCAGGTAGGTATTATTTATTATTTCATCTTGCTCTTTCTTACTATAAATTATTGTCTCGATGCACACAAATGCACTCTATGCCAATGTCGGGTCCTATGGTTAACTTGTCAAAGCCAATGCAACAAACAAATGGCATATCAACACAATTGAGCCATCCTCCTCACACAATTGAGTCGGCTGGGAGTAGATTTCACCAGGTGCTTGCCTCTAAGACAACAATCAATGTGCCTTTCTCATCAGTAGATGTAGCTGCACAATTTCCTGATGAACTTAGATTAGGAGATTCAGTTTCCAACAATAATAGCTCAGGTTTTCCTTCAAATAACACACCTAGTAACATGACAAATTACAGCTCTGTATCATCTGCTAATATTAAGGTGCAAAAAAGTAAGAATACAACCAGGTCTACTCGTTCCAGCAGTACTGGAAGTAGTGTTGAGAATAGTGCTTTGGCACTTAGAACAAATATTGGCACATCGAGCAGCCAATCTCTACATGGAAGATGCGTTGTTGGTTCACCTTTCCAATCTCAAGGCAACGCTCAACAGACATCAGGGCAATATCCCCACCCAATTGGTTACATGGAGTAGAGAGGAAATACCCAATAGTATATGGGACATAAGACAAGTGCTGCGAATGAATGGTCGGGGCAAAGCCACAGGAAAATAGGGGGAAAAGGAAGATCCCAGATGTCAGGGGAAAAAAACTTCATAACTTCAAAGATAAAGCGGGTTTATGTTGTGAAGCCATCTTCATCTCCAAGTAATGTGGGTATTGTTGTGACACTGCTGTAAGATTTCCTATTTACCAATAATTTGCAGAAGCTACATTGGTTCAAAAAAAAATAATGAGTGAAAGCAGTTGCTGTAAAATATGATTTTTATGAAGTTCATAGAGAGTAGCTGCAACAAAGCTCTTCGTGTTCTTTACATGATTCAATTTGTCAATCTTACGGGCTATTTAATCAACATCTTGTGCTGGAATCAATTTGGGTTTCTATAAAGGTTTTTTCAAGCATAGGATGTCGATGGAATGGCTTTCTGGTATTCCTATTATTTTCTCTGAGGTTAGTTGTAGTGTATTGGTCCAAGAATCAATTTCATCTAGTGGCAGGCTTCGAGTTGTAAAAAAATTGCTTACATCATTGTGGCTCAAATTGCAACTTATCTGAGGCATATTTTCATCTGATGCCTCTTTTATTTAACCTTTTTCCAATTAGGTCTTGTGATGGAATTCCTTGCTATTTCACAATCCGAGTTTATCCAGTCTTATGTGAATCTACTGTTTTGTTAGAGGTTTGGGCTCCAAGTGCCTTAATAGTTGAGTTGGGCCTAAATGTTGTCCCCTTTTTCGTAATTTATATCAATCCTTGAGTGATGAGAAAAGCAAATATAGTTCCAGCTTTTCTGAAATATCTTAATCTTTCTGCATGATACTAGATATTGGTAAAATTATATTTCCTATACATACTAGCATATTCAGCTTGGTATGTTCAATTCTATCCTAACCTCTTAGAAAATTTTATTTTGGGTATTTTTCTTATCTAATATTGTCTCTAAATTTTTGAAAAATATCATTTGCATGCCCTAGATGTAGCTTGAAATTGATTGTAGTTACTATAAACATATGCAATAGGAAGAAATTGCTTAGCTTTTCTTAGATTGAAGCCATTTTATCTTTTGTACAAGGATGTTTTGTAAGGGCGATTGATTAGAAGATTATTAAGTTCTATAAATCATAAAGATAAAGGGTTGGAGCCATTAGCAAGTAGCTAAATTTGAATTCAGGTCAGCTCAGTTTGTGGAATTTGCATAAATAATGCCTGTTATCAATAATATCCTCAGTTGTAAAGTAATTTGAGTCCATTATTATTGGGGATGCAATCTTTGAAATCTTCATCAGGATATTGACAGTAATTAAAGCTCATATTATGAAAGAGTGAGCAAGTTGGGAATGGAGAGACTTTGTTTGAAAACATGCAATGATATTCTGATATTTTGATTTGGATAAATCTATCTAGAAAGGGTGACCCTTTAAGGAATTTACTGAGTCAACTTGCTATATAATCTGAAAGTTGTTGCCATTGTGACTGAGGTTTGATTCATTTTGCAGGTAGAATACATCCCGTATGCATCAAGTCGACCAACACAAGCAGCAGCTGAGGCCCCAAAGGAGGCTCTCCCACTTGATTGTAGGCCCAGTTTCAGTTTTACCTGGAGAACCAAAGATGAATTCAAGGTATCTACAGATGATTCCTAATTCAGGTGCATTTGAGTTTGAAAAAAAATAGCTGTAGGAAACAGATAAGAAAGTTTCATGTACAAGTATATCTCTCTTGCTCCTTGGCTGGGGACAATCTCGCATGGTGTATGATGACTACCATGGTGTGGATGATAAATGACAAAGGCGAGGCTGGAAATAATAGTAAGGTATACCTTCACGAGAGGTGTGTTCCTTGAAATAAACAATAACTTCATATTATTTTTCCAACTATTTCTTGGCATTGTATTTTGGAATCTTATATGTATTTAGGAGAAGGATTGCATCTAGTAGAGCAAACATCTTTTCTATTTAATGTGTTTGAATGTTGTTACTTGTATAATAACTCATAAGGGGAAAGGATCTGTTATTTGAACCAATGTTGCAAATATTGTTTTGGGGAATATATGGCTGAATTAGAGAGGCTCCTAAATCTCTCTAATGGCTCCTAAATCTCTCTAATTGGTGGCTTAATTATGGTTGCTGTACGAAATCCGATTGGCAGCTAATGTATGGCTATCGTAGAATTCTGAATACACAAGCAATAGGTTCTCCACACAATTTGAGTTTGTCTCATGTCTTCCTGTTAGGTGGCTGGACAACTAATATTTGCAGACACAGGCTCTCTCAATCTTGAAATGGTGGCTGCTCCTTCAACTCCATGGTGGGCTATGCTACCTTTTCTTAGTCGTCTCTATCCTAGAAGCACCAAGATTGTTTTAAATTGTGGCTACAGGAACATATTCTTTCAACATCAACTCACTTCTTTGATCCCATGGCTTCCATACAGTCAACTTTACTAACCCATTAATCTAATCATGCCTTTCTAATTTTCCAGATCATCATGCAATGTAATAGAAGGGCATATTTGGCAGACAAGCCCTAGGCACTTGCTCCAATACCATATTATAAAACTAGAAACAATAAGGTTACATAACATAACAGGAGAGATAAACACAATAACTCAATATGGTGTTAAGAATAAAAGGTGCACATATTACAATGGAGTTCATCTCCCTATATACTAATATTCACTGTGCAAATTATTTCCATTTATGAATGTGGGATAAAATGATCTACACATAAAGTGATATTAGCGCAACGTAAAGTCAAAGTGATTTTATTACATAATAAGCTTTATATTCTAACAGTATGATGTTGGAGGAAAGGGAGTCTACTGTAATGGCCAAATGCCTCATTGCATGTCACATACATTTAGTGTGGTGCACTCACCTGATTGTAATTATATGGCAAGGGCAATTAATAATGCTTCTTGAGGATATAAATGCCCAGAATTTAAGAATGTGGAAACCACATTACTTGCAAAGAGCAAGGCCCCTGATGGCAGATGCGTGAAAGCCATCCACTCTTATGGAGGTACAATTTTCATAAGAATAGATTCCAGTCTTGCCATTAGGTTTGAGGAGACTGTAGGGTTAGTTTGATGAAGAGTAATCATGGATCAAATGCTGGACCCTTTCAAGAATAATATTGTCCGTTTTGGTTAGTCCATATATGGCCTTCAATTCTAGCCACGATATCTTATCCCTTGTTTTGTTGTTTTATAGGTCCTTGGCTATGATGATATTTTCTGTCGTAGAAACTGAGAACTTACATCCTAGGGATCTTAGCCAGATTTTTCCCCTCTTGCACAAGGAGAGGCACCCACTAACTGCATTTTCCATTAAAATAAATTAGAGTTCTTAGGGATTGGTTTCGCCACGATAGGAATGGCTTTGTAGCTACCCAAGCTTTATGAATACTTTGGGCCTCAAAAGAGCCTTTGATATTAACCATGGCAACGGTGATGATAAGAGATTGAAAATTGATACCTTGCCAGATTAATGCATAGAGGGGTTTTCAAAGAAATACAGTTTCTTAGAAGTGTACCTTTCAGGATTCCTTCCCTTCCAACCCTAAAGTGCCCATTTAGCACATAATGGTTAGGCTTGTGTATGGGTTTTTAAGACCCGTATACAGTCCAATCTCTTGAAGTGTAACACAACTCCTAGTTGAACCTATGAAAGCCTTTACCAATAGATCTGTTGAGCTAAAAAAAGGAGTACAAATTAGTTTTGTTCACTGTACTGATAAAACTTTTTCACTCACAGTCCAATCTCTTGGAATGTAATACAACTCCTAGTTGAACCTATGAAAGCCTTTACCAATTGATCTGTTGAGCTAAAAAAAAGGAGTACAAATTAGTTGTGTTCACTGTACTACTAAATCTTATTCACTCACATAACAAAGGAGTACACATTAGTTGTGTAAACTATACTGCTTACAAGTTTTGTTGATTTCAGTACCATGTTTACTCAACTGGTGATTCTAGGCATCTTTGACATTTTTCTAGAATTGGCTTTTTCTAGTCACCAAGATAGTTTGTTGATGTGAACAAGCAGCATGGTGGATGTCAGTTGTATTCCTCCTAAGGATTTTATAGTACTTAAGTTTTATCAATACATTCTTAATCTTCTGAAAATGACAATTTTCAAATTATCTTCATGAAACAATTCTCGATGAGCAATAATAGGTAGGAATGTCCTGCTCATATCACCCAACATGGTCGCCTCGTGTACATGTTTAAACTTTAAAAGTTTCTTGCTTTCTTTGTGAAATGTATGATAACAAAACATAGTTTCCCTTCAATTTCCATTGATATCTTAATAATACCTCCCAGGCTCCAAGACTGTATGTATAAATGCCCTGCTGGAAATGTCTATATGTATATTTATATGGTCTCCCCAAACTAAAAATCTTACGTTAACAATTTCCAGTATGCTTAAGAATTTATGAGATACATAATTTCGTCTTCATTTCTATTGTCTCAAATACTAGATATTCTTGTTCACTAGACTTTTAGTTCATTAGCAGAAATTTGCTTTCAGCAAATATCATTGACATCTAAACTTTATTTTTTACTCGTGGTAGTTTTGTCTCAGCACAAACAAGATACAATGTCGTTTATTCAAATGAGTTTATTGCTAATTGAGAAATTTTTTAACTAAATGATATTTCTTCAGATTTCATCTTTACTTGTTGACAATTCTATCACAATGTGAATATGATTTCAATGTAGTTCTTCTTCACCCACAACTTCAATAATGCTTAGTTCTTGTGTCGAGGGTACTGTTTGGTTGACCAAATGTAGTTGCGGAATATTTGAAGTCTGTTTTTTGTGGTTTCATTAACACCAATGTGCCGATATGAGACCTGTTACACCCATTGAAAGAGTGTATGTGATGTGTTTTTGGTGGAGTTGCTATAAATCAATCCTGCATAGAGTTCTGATATGAGTGGCTATATGTTTCACATTGGATAGTATTGTTGATTAGTGTATTGGTCTAGTTATTGATAAACTTGAAGTGGTTAACCAACTCTTTAATATGCAAGCACAAATTCATGTTCCATTATGAATATCTCCTGCTTGTAGCAAGTAGACTATGATGGTAAGCTGCTATATTGATGGAATTATTTGCTTGTCTATTGATGAGGCTTATTCTGGTGAACCTGTAATATATTGTACTTCATCTATTTGTACTTTAATGCTTTTGTACTTTATCCTTACCTGTTTTTGGGAAACTTTATCATCATCTCTATGCCTCATCCTTTTCACTCACCCAACTTTTTGTATTTTATTGGAAACTTGACCAACTTTGATCACTCCCTCCATAATTGTGTATTCTATATGTATATTTAATGAAAATGAGTGTACACTTGTTTTCTTGTGTATGAGTATCTTTTTTTTCATTGGTGGTATTGTGTATATATATATATATATATATATATTGGTATCAGAACATTAAGATCTAGGCTTTTCAAGGGCTTTTCCTATCCAGTTTCCTTTGGGACCTGTTGTCCACACAAAATCTTTCTTCAAGCTCTCTCCAAGTGGTTCAAGCAATTTATAGGCAGATCAACATTACCAATTCTTGTTTCCAGGTCATTGGTTAGTATGTACTCGGTAGCTTATTTGTGCTCAGATAAGTTAACTAGTGTTTCAGATCAGCATCACCAATTCTCTGCTCAAATATATCACAGATTGCAATTAACTGCTATAATACATCAATTGTACCATGCCATTCACCTCAGATTTTCTTTAGCCTATTAGTTGATGGGAGATTCTCTTTTGGTATTTTATGTTCATTCATATTGATGAGTTTTTTGATGAGTGTGCATACAATATTTTCATTAAAACTAGTTTTTTTTTTAGCTTTAGTCTTGAAGGATTCTGATAAGGATGAACCCTTCCAGCAAGGATTGAAAGCTCTATTGGCTATAGTCAAAGAGTAAAATCATCTTATCCTTGATATTCTTGGGAACAGTCTTCTTGACTTTGCTTAACAACTCTTGAGCTGCTTTGGCATTGGAAGATCTTTTAGTTGTTTCTTCTAAATTCTCCTTAGGCCCTCTAAAAACATGGGTTGAGTGAATCAAGGTTCAGGTTACAAAGCAACTTCCACTTCAACAATCCTTTTCTTCAATTAAATATTCCTCTTGTTGTTTGTTTATAGAATGTTTCAAGTTTCAACACATCTTCAACTATGTCATGTATTCTCAAAGCTTGGATGGGTCCTAAGACCTGTAGTATCTATCACAATGTTTGGTCCTCTAGAATTCTTTTTCCTTTAGCTCTAACTCTATCAAACTATAGTTTTTTGGCATCCTTATCATAACTTGCATGGAATAGAGTAAAAGAGTTATACTCTAACATAGTTAGCTCATTTTGCAATATTTCTTTAACTATCAACTTGTTGTCTTCTATTTTCGTTATTGCCCAGGTTGGCAATTTGTCAATATCATCAATTTCCATGACATTTGCATTGTTTTTGGGTCCTTTAGATTGTTCCCCTTTATTATCATTCAAGGAAATTTTCCTTTTGGGGACATGGGAAATAGTGTGTCCAACTTCTTGTTTAGATTTGTAGGGACCTTTCCCATCATTGCCATTAACACCTTCATCTGCATTTTTCTTATGACTGTCCCTACATGGCAAGGAGGCATTTTTCTTGGGAACAATGACTGCATTCTTGGCAAAGTGAGCAAGTGATCCCCCTCTTCCATTGACTCTATATTTACTTCTCTGTCTTCCCTTGGGGTTTGGTTCGTTAATAGCTCAACATCTTTTCTTCTTTTGGGGATTTTTCTTTTTAGACAGAGTATTGGAGCTTACGTAGGTGTAAATTTCATCGTGCATAGTAGGGTTCTTGATCTTGACACTAGGGCCACGAGTGAGAGTGTACTGACCTTATGGGATCTTTGAGCTTCTATATCATAATCCTCATTGTCTACAACACCTCTTGCATGTTCATCTTGCTTAGGGAAACAAGTACTGTAACCAATTGCAATTATATGGGATTTAAAAAGCCCCTCAAGAGTGAAATCCTTGATTGTCTTCACTTCCTTTTAAATCAAATGAATTGAAACCTTCATCTATTTTAGACAAATGGGTAATACCTTTGACAGTGCAGGATGTTAGTTTTTCATAATTTACTTCAATCTGATCTAGGATCTTAACTGAGAGAACAACATGTACATCATATCTACAACATATCAATCATGGACACAATAATGCAAGCACACAAGAGACACAAAGTTTACTTGGGGAAAACCATAAAGGTGAAAAACCCCAATAACTTCCTCAGAGATAGATAGAGCAATGATACAACCAAAGTAAAAGAGATAGTCTTCTCCTAGCAGCAGAGCCTCCTCCTCACAAGTGCACCACTTTTCGAATGAGAGAAGTGTGAGTAATGAGTGATCAAATAGAGATCTCCCGATCTCTATTTATACTTGTCCTGTCTTGCCCAATAAACTAATGGGGCCTACATGTCTAGCTTAACCCATGGTTAACTTAATCTGGACCAACCCCACACTTGGTGGTCTAATAACCCTTTTACCCACATGACTCATACAGGGCCGACCCCATCAAGGTGGTCTAATAACCCATCGGCAAGTTAACACACTTGTGACACTTGTCAATACAAATGACGACACTTCCTTATAGAGGAATAACACATCTCTATAAGGGTACAATAAATATATATATGAAATACATTCTGAAGTTACATATACATCAACACTCCCTCTTAACTAGGAAGGTATTTCTCGACATAGATCTACTAGTGCAATTATTCTTCTCTGGATCATCATCAGCGAATCATCATCCTCGAATCATCATCATCGTCACTGCTGCTGCTATCTCAATCAATCTCTGAATCTACTCGTCATAGGAAGTTTTACAGAGCCAGTCCTTTTTCATACTGGATGTAGGGTAACCACCTGTAGGTCTTCATCATCACTGGTTATACTGTGGAATCCTCAGGACTCATCACGTGCATATGCAAAACCTCGCAAGAGCATCCCAGGCCTTTTACGAGTACACAACTCAACCTCTCGAATATCCCAGGATCTTTTACATGCCATTGCACAAGCTGTCCATGACCACAGAGTACCTGATACTGACTATACATCCAACTGATGTATATCATCACATGATCAAATTGATCATCATCATCACTGCGACCAATCCATCAAGTAAGTACACCTCAGGACTGATTACACTGCCTCTACAAAACCTGCAAGATCTCTCAGGACTGATTACATTGCCTCGGCAAAACCTGCAAGAGCATCTCAGGATTGATTATATGCCTCTGCAAAACCTGTGTACTAAGCTGTCACATCAATGTATTTAGATCACCACATAGTCCACGGAGCACAACCCAGATGCACACACATAGCACTTACACTCACAATGGGAGGACTAACCTGCCACCATGTGAAAGGCTCACAGCACTTACACTCACCAGCATGGGAGGACCAACCTACTACCATCTGGGAAAGGCTAACAACACTTACATCAACGACCATGGGAGGACCAACCTACCACCATGTCGGAAAGGCACATCACTTACATCAACGACCATGGGAGGAACAACCTACCACCATGTCGGAAAGGCCCAACACTTACATCATGACCATGAGAGGACTAACCTACCATCATGCCAGAATGGCCTAGCACTTACATCTCACCATGGGAGGACTAACCTGCCACCATTTGAGAATGTCCCAGCACTTACATCTCACCATGGGAGGACTAACCTGCCACCATGTGAGAATGGCCCAGCCCTTACATCTTACCATGGGAGGACCAACCTACCACCATGTAAGAATGGATCAGCCCTTACATCTTACCATGGGAGGACCAACCTACCACCTTGTAAGAATGGCTCAGCCCTTACATCCTGCCATGGGAGGACTAACCTGCCACCATGCAAGAATGGCCTGGCCCTTACATCCTTCCATGGGAGGACTAACCTACCACCATGCAAGAATGGACCAGTGTGCATCTGTGTCTCTGGAATTCATCACTTCCCTTTGGACGGCATCTTGATCTGAAGTACACCAAGTCTCCCTCTAAAGTATTCAAACTTCACTCTGGCAAGCGGCTTGGTCAACACATCAGCTATTTGCTCGTCTGTCGCAACATACAGGAGCTTCACAGCTCCCCTCTGCACCATATCCCTGATATAGTGGAACTTGATCTCAATGTGCTTCGACCTGTCATGGAACACTAGGTTCTCTGACAACTTCACACAACGCTGGTTGTCGCAATATATACAGGTAGCACTCAACTGGAGATCAAACAAATCAGATAGTAGCTTCCTAATCCATACTTCCTCACAACTAGCTGAACAAGCTGCAACATACTCTGCTTCAGCTGTACTTAGTGCCACATAGGACTGCTTCCTACTAAACCAAGAGATCACACCTGATCCCATACTGAAGCAGCACCCCGAGGTGCTCTTCCAATCAATGGCTCTGCCTGCCCAATCCGAATCAACATAACCCTCCATGTTAAACTTTTGATTCGCCTCATACTTGAGCCCATAATCCACTGTACCCTTCAGGTACCTCAAAACATGCTTTGTAGCTATCAGGTGAACATGTCTCGGATCTGTCGGATACTGGCTCAAGGTGTTCACCGCAAAGAAAATGTCTGGCCTTGTATTCGTCAGATACATCAAGGACCCAATCATCTGACAATACATCGTAGCATCAACCGGCTCAGAAGAAGCATCACACAGAAGCTTCAGGTTCGATGCCATAGGTGTGGTCATGGCCTTGCAGTCCATCATCCCAAAACTCTTCAGGATCTCTACTGCATACTTCCCTTGTCCAAGGAAGATTCCATCTGCACTCTGCCACACCTCCATACCAAGAAAAATAGTGCATCATTCCCAAGTCCTTCATCTCTAACTTGGTAGCAAGCTTCCGCTCCGTGTCGGAAATCAATCTATCCTCACCTGTAACAAACAAGTCATCCACATACAAAAGTAGTATCACTGGATTTCCTTCCTCAACCTTGTAGTAAAGTTTGGAATCCGCTTTACTCTTGGTAAAGTCCAAACTGGATAGAATGTTGTCTATCCTACCATACCAAGTTTTGCACGTATGTGACTCCCTGTCATGTGTCTCAGAACCAAGTGGCTGCTCCACATACACTTCTTCTTCAACCACACCATTCAAGAAAGCTGTCTTGAAATCCATCTGGTGTATATTCCACTTCATAACTGTATCCATAGCAAGTACTGATCTAATGGAAGTGTATATGGCTACAGGAGCAAAAAGTCTCTATGCTACCACCTGCTGCATGCTTGATCTTGTAGATCCTCTTGGAAGTCACTACAAACTCCCCTTTAGGTCTTGGAACTGCATCCCAAACATCTTCATGATCGACTGGTACTCCTCGATCATGGCATTCTTCCCCGATCCTGGGAACTTCAATATCTTCAACATTTTCAATAGATAACTTTGTTGCTGAACAAATGTTGTAGTCCTTCTTTTGTAGGTGATGGTATACGATCTTTCCTACACAACAAGTTAAATTCCATAATTAGAAAACATCTTATAGTTTTCAGAACAAACTCTTACACATAAAGAAATATGTCATACAGTCATGCAACTATCTTAGCCAATGCTTCAATACAACATTTATCCATATCCTGTAACTTTCTAGATGCCTTCCAATCTCTACCAGAACATTGTTAAGAGTGTGCACAACTCCCAACATGTCAGCAAAGAGGTTTCATTCTAGATAAGTAGCAATGGAATGTTGTACAGTGCCATAGGGCACTTACCCATGTATATTAGTAGTATACTATTCATCAATGCAACTATTCTAATATGCATAATACACAACCTAATTCTAGGAACATCAGTATATACATTATTGAATAGTATTGTTTAATCAATAAAATATGCAAGAAATGATAATTTAAATACTTATCTTTGTTTGTTTGTTGGGTTGACTCCCTCTCGATCTTTGCTTCCTTGCAGGAACAACTGGAGTATGCTCCCTCTTGATCTTTTCTTCCTGGATTACCTGTTCTTGAACTTATATCCATCACTATGTATGCTTATTAGAATCATCATTGTGTTCTCCTCGAGGTCTCATACATAATCACACATTCGTATTCAAGGTTTATATAGGAATCTTATGGTTGGTCATATCATCAATTATGGTAAGAAACATAATATGTATACAACCATAACTATTCAAACCTATGATTTCATGAATAATCATTATCAACAACACAACAATATAAGATCCTATCATAAGGTAGGATTCGAGCTTGATATAGGAAAACATACCTAGATTAGTATACTTGCTTAGTTATGTCTAACATACCTAAGCAATATCTTCTTTGTTCTCTTCAATGATTTGAAGATCCCGTGCTAGAACCTGCATATCTCATAGGTTAAGCATAATAGAACAAAGTCATACATACCTTGTAAGTAGAACTTCTATGTGATCAAAGATTATGGATGAGTCTTCGTCTTCATGTTGTCATGGAACTTGATTTGTCTTTCGTGATGTACCTGTATCTTGTTAGCAGACAACATCAACCTCATACAACACCACAATGCATTAGTACAATCATATAACCCTAATCAATGAATGTATTCTATTATTCACATGCATTCATATTTTTACTAGGGTGATAAGACAATTCTAACATTAATCAAGATTGTACTAGCCTAAATAATATGAAGACAAACATATTATGAACTTAATCAAGAATCAGATTTTAAGACATACTTGTATCTCCTTAAGTCATACATGTCGAGATTTCTTGTAGTCTTCTTATGTAAGACCTTAGCCTCAACTCCCCTTGAAACTGGATCTAGAGCTTGATTAGGATTTGTTAGAGAAACCCTAAAAATTCAATCTTTGACTTTCACATTTCTGAATGGATGGATAGATGTGTCTCATTGAGCTGATCAAACTTGCATACTTCAATTTTGAAATCTCCAAAATTTGACCCCTCAAAATTGCCTTTCAAACTTTCGGATTCACTAGACATGAACCCAAACTAGGGTTTGATGGAGCCCACCCTTCTGGTCAATCAAAAGGATTGATCCAAAACTCTAAACTTTTAATTTTCTGAGGATCTTTCAGCTGTGGTCACAGACTTCAAAAATTCCAATTTTTGTAGAAGCCCTAATTTTCCACTTTTCCGATCAAAGTCCCAAACTAGGGTCTAATCAAGCCCGGCCTTCTGCCCAACCAAAAATTCTGATCTTGGTCTCTAAATTTCTATTTTGATGAGTAGCATTCAGCCGTAGTCTTTGATTATAAAAATTCCAACTTTCTCCGAAACCCTAGATTCCGAAAGCCATGAATGAAGGTGCTAAAAAATAATTATGTTTTGACATAAATATGTACCTGATTGTTTCTGGTGTAACTCCGCACTTTTCGATCCACAAGTTCTAACAACTTTTTCTGTGGTATCCTGACCTGTCATCTTTCCATCCTGACAGGTCTGAACTCAATTGGATTCTTTGAAAGAGAGTTATGCCAAGTGTCGCAACATGACCTATTTATGGGATAAAATAGGAGAGCGACCTTGTACGGAGTTCCACGTTTCATTGGTTCAACTTAGGCCTCTTAAAAACTTTCCTGCGATAGTACAGTCTGTGAACTACCTGTCACTTTTTACAAAATCTCATTTGGAGCTTCCTAGCCCAAGTTATGACCTTTTTTCCAAGGTCACCTGTTTTTTACTGAGATCTGGAAGAGGCAGAAACCCTATATTGTACAGATCATACATCATTAAGTACAAGGAATTAGAAGTGGTCCTTTGGACACAAGATACATGAGGATCTGAGCTTCGACCTGTAAAATTTTCAGATCCAAAAACATTTCCAAAACGGATTTATAGAAAAAGTGCTATGATGACTGGTTTTTTCTATATCAAGCCTTAGAATCACAAGTGCAACAAGTGTCATACATGCCATATCATGCCTTCTTTCAGGCTAGCTCTGATACTATGTTATTTTTTCAGAATTTACTTCAATCTGCTCTAGGATCTTTACTGAGAGAACAACATGTACAGCATATCTACATCATATCAATCATGGACACAATAATGCAAGCACACAAGAGACACAAAGTTTACTTGGGGAAAACCATAAAGGCGAAAAACCCCAATAACTTCCTCAAAGATAGATGAGCAATGATACCCCCAAAGTACAAGAGATAGTCTTCTCCTAGCAGCAGAGCCTCCTCCTCACAAGTGCGCCACTTTCCGAATGAGAGAAGTGTGAGTAAATGAGTGATCAAATAGAGATCTCCCGATCTCTATTTATACTTGTCCTGTCATGCCCAATAAACTAATGGGGCCTACATGTCTAGCTTAACCCATGGTTAACTTAATCCGGGCCGACCCCACACTTGGTGGTCTAATAACCCATAGGAAAGTTAACACACTTGCGACACTTGTCAATACAAATGACGGCACTTCCTTATATAGGAATAACACATCTCTATAAGGGTACAATAAATATATATATGAAATACATTCCGAAGTTACATATACATCAACACAGGACGTAAAATTGAAAGGGGTAGAAATAAGTTGTTGCTTCTTTTTATGATCAAAGAATTAGAAAAAAAAGCACTTTTCATATTAAAAGTATGTATATATTTTTTAATTTAAATTTAGTTTCTAATATAATATTAGTCAATAAATTCGAAGTTTCTTGTTGGTTGCTTTAAAAGTATGTATATATTTTTTAATTTAAATTTAATTTCTAATATAATATTAGCCAATAAATTCGAAGTTTGAATTGTTTCCAAATTTGGGCAAACGTTTCTTCCTTGCGAATTTCCTTCAATTATACTAGTTTTGTTCATTTCTGTTTATTTTCTTGTAAATTTTCTCAAAAAATTTATATCTGAATTTCACATTTTCCCCAATCAGCTTACCCTTTCCTATTTGACTTTAAAAATTAGTAAATTTTTCCAAACTTATTTCCAGAAAGCTGATCATGTGAGGAGAAAAATAGAGCTTATCTGGAAACAATTAGAGAGCTTGGCAGCTCATGCTGGTACTCATCAACCAATATACAAGACTAGTGGGTATCATAGCTCCTCCATGCCCATAAAAGTTGTTCATACCCCACTCAGTGTCGTTTATTAATTGTATTTTTCAGGAACAACATTTCCCTTGACAAAAGGCATGCAATGCAAAAATAGGCCAAAGGACTATATATTCTTGTATCTACAAGAGAGAACCCAAGATCTGAATGAATACCGTGAATGGTAAAAATAAAAGCTATTCATACATTGTGCTTCAAGTGCTTTCAATCCATACTTCTCTTTCGATATTCTGACTATTAAAAGCATAATAGGAACATGCCACTAGTCTAAAATAACACAGAGCTCTAAAACTGTATGAAAAGGTAAGCCTGTCAATGAAATACCAAAACTGATAGTTCATATGCTATTTTATTTCTTGATGAACTGAAGACCATTCTCATTAGAATATCGTTCCATAAATCTCATGAACCTATCCCATTCTCGTGGGTTCCTCATGATATATTTAGCTTCTATCCTTGAAGGTTTTCCATTCACAAAATTTGCACTCACATCAACTAACTGGAGCACTCCTTCATCAATCATATAAAGGCCTGTAATATCTCCAAGTTCCCTAGGGGAATCATATACAGATGGTTGATTGAATGAAAATATGGCCATACCAATTGTGCCATTCCTTGACTTTGACAATTTGACATCTGGAACGCACTCTTTGATCGCACCTTGAATGAATTGAATAACTGGTTTTGACATCATTGTCACAAGAGTAGACTTGCGAGACCCTCGTGTAGAGACCACAGGTAATCTGGTAAATGTAAGATTTGGCCAGTGAATGTAGATCTTATCCTTGGAAAAGGTGTGCTGCCTGAAAATGATGACAGCCCTGCATAGAACAGAAGACAACCCATAATATGTTTACACTAGGACTTGTATAATCACTTTTAGTTATTTGAGGAGAATATTCACATGGCAAGCTACAAGATGATTGTGAAGACATCCATTCAACATAGTTTCATGTCCATTACATCAAATACATCATGTATTTTCCAAAAAAAAAGGTATTTAATGAAAAAATATGTTACACTAGATGAATAATCTTAACTCAGGAAAGAAATAAATGTTCCATCTACATAGCTGCAATAAGGATCACTTGAATGTAGTCAAAATAAATTTATTTGTTTACCTAGGTCAAGCCATAACCCTCTATGTAACCATGTTTAAATTGAATAAGATCATTGAATTATATGGCCTTTCTCAGTTCATAGAATTTTCCATTTTAGTTTTGGGAATCAACTGTGTCAAATTCGTAGAGTGTTCCCATGTTTCGGGTGACACTTAAACCCATAATCAAGGAATAGGATCATCTTCAAATGCATGTCATTGTTTGGTGATAGCATCAAGGGAAATCATGCTTTAGCATGATTTTTTATCATTAGTTTAATATAAGATGAAGCCAGTTCTTTAAAATAGAGACATTGATTGTTTTCTCTGTTTTCCCTGTTGACAAAGTGCACAGTTTGCAAACAGAACACACCATCTAGGCATGAGTATTACTTGGAATGTGTTCTTCAAATAGAGGAGGAGACAATGAATTTGGAATGTGTTCTTCAGACAGAGGAGGAGACAATGAATTTCATAATGAAATTTATGAATCTATGATTTGGAAATTTACATTTTTCACTAGTAAATATACATTTTTTTGAATCTGTGTTTTTCTAAATTTACTTTTTTCACCAGTAAATACACATTTTTTTGAATCTGTGATTTTCTAAACTTACCTTTTTCACTAGTAAATATACATTTTTTTAATCTATGATTTTCCAATGGGTGCTTTGCAATTGTTTTATTATTTTAATTGATTTTTTTACTTTGTTCTATCAAGTTATAGAATTTCCAGCATGTGCAATGTATCATTGTCTTTTCCCAGGATTGCTAGCCGTATAAATTTCTCAATGCCTATGCAAAAATAAAAAATAAAGCTACCTATGGGATCTATGCTTTCAAAACTTGTGATCTATCAATGCATCCTTTGCAAATGTGTGGATTGTGAAATTATGGCTTAAACAAAGCTTTCATTGCAACTATAGAAATGTTTATAGCATTAATTGCAAACTTGTTTTGTCAAAATGCTCCTAAAAATGAATATGCTACTAGATAGGTTCAACATTTTTTTGATTCTGCATATGGCTTACATATCTTTAAGCTTGCAATGTGTCAATTTCTTAACATTCACCCTTCCTATTTGCTAATGCCTTTGCACCTAGCATCTTCTATTGGCCTATCATGGACATTGCCAGTTGTGGCTCTTGTTTGAGGAGGAATCATCTCAGATTTCTCACTTGTTCTTCAGTGCCATCAAGGATTTCAAATGCTTTCTTTCAAATCTGAGTTCACAGTGACTTTCAGTGGTTAATGGATGACTGTTGAGGCACATTTGGAAGGAGATTATCCACCTGTTGTAGAGGGTGCACTCATGGGAAAAAAAATTATTTCTGAGAGAAAGGAAGGGATCACCAAGTGTACACGGCAGGAGGGCGCACTTAAGGAAGCAAGAAGACTGCCATATTTTATCATCTGAAGATGTTTTCTTTAGCCACTGCTAGGTTTTGTATTTGAAATTTTCTTGGGAAAACCACAACCCCAAAGAGGACGCATCAACACTACTAGAGATTCATTAAGGAATTAGTTTCCATTTTTCTGGGTGATATCTGTGTGCGAAGATCATTGGGAGAGGGTGCAGATTTAATGGAGAGTTGGCACTTGTGTGTGGAAAGTAAACCTTTATTGCTTCCTATTGATGCCTACATATTCACTACTATCCTTGACATTATTAAACATTGGTATTAAAGGAGGAAGACAATCACCATTCCTGTAGTAGCTTGTGTAACTTCCACGACACTCTACACAGTCATTATTCCTATAGCAGCTCGCTCTGTTTGAAGGGACAAGTACACACATCAGTCTACATTGCTATTCATCTATTGTTACAAAGGGAAAGTCATGCTCTTTGGGAGGAGCCAACATTTGTTACTGCTGCAAATATTTTATGAACTGTGGATGCACATTCCAATTTCTCTGTTATTTTCCAGGCATGTAAACAATCTATTTTTAATTTATAATCAGATATGAAGACGCCTCTAAAGTTTGAATTTAAGTGTTGGTTTGTTATATGTTGTGAGATATTATTATGTGTGGTAAAAATTACATAGTTTCCATATGAAATACTCAGTGGAAAACCCATAAAAATCAGTCCTGAGTCCTTTAAGAGCATGCAGTAAGCTACAACAGCCAGGGTATGAAGTGTTTGACAAAATGGCACTACCAAACCTATTTATTAGACCATATTAAATCTTCTTTAAATCCCTAGCATTCAACAACAGTGTGTAGATCAAGCATTTCACTGAGTCTATTACCATTTTGCTGGACAGTTAAGCCAAAACTTTTGGCTTGAGTTTGATTAGGGACATTACACATATTCATCTCAGCTAGAGAGTTGGATTTGAAAGCTACAGCCATACGAGCATGAAGTGTTTTGGCAAAAATGATGCAACCAAAATTTATATCAAACCTTACTAAAGCAGACTTAAACCTTCAGTATTCTACAACAATGAGAAGATCAAGTAATTTGACAAGATCCTTAGAATTCGATAGGGTGGTTGGACAACTTCTTTTGGGACAACTTCTTTTTTGGCCATGCTTTGCCTGTAACTTTTATTGCAAAGCCCTCATCCTCTAGACTGCCTAGAAAGGATGATCATATAAGCATTGCTTCTAATAGCATGGTTTTTAGTTCCAAGGATCCTCCAAGTAATTCTAGTAATTCTTTGCCTGTCACTTTTGCTGCAAAGTCCTCAGGCTTGAGAATGCCTTCACCAAAACTAGGATTTTTTTATTTGGTTAGTCCACATTCTCTTTCTCAGATCTCATGCATTGATACATTTTGTCGTATGAAAACTGTGAAGGGACATTTGACTGCAAATGTATTATCACCAGACTATTTGTTTTTTGGTTGTTTGCAGACAAAAGTGATCTGTGCACCATATTCCTCTTCCTTACACAGAAGATCTACCGGCAATCATGTCCTTCCACCCAAGGCTATGTCCAGAGGGCCAAGCAGTATTCATCAAGGTAATAGATTGAAACCCCCAGGTGTTCCTAGTGCAATACCATCCTCCATTTCTGTGAGCAATTTTATTTTTCCAAACTATAATGCTATTGTACCACCCAACACTCTAGTGACTTCCAATTTGTTGTCTGATGCTGCCTTGAGGAGTTCTATCACATCCAATCCAGCTCTGTTAGGAACCCATGTCTTTACTTTGTTAGTATATTGTTGTTGGACGCATATGCTTTGTAAGTCATCCCGTAGTATTTGTTGATCCATAGTTTGTGTTATTGTTGTTGGCGCATATGCTTTGTAAGTCGCCCATAGTTTTGTTGATCCATAGTTTGTATTGGCCCATGGTTTTGACCCGTAGTAATTATTGATCCATATTTTGTATTGGCCCATGGTTTGTATTAACACATGGTATTGGCCCATGGTATTGGCGCCTAGACTTAGTATATAAGTGTGTGTTGAGGCCTATGAAGGCACGGTGAAGTTATTTGTATTGAGCTTGCTCAAAGGAGGTTGCCCCCTCGAAGTGGCCTGCGATCAATATAAAAGTGATTATGAGTTCTGTCATTTCTGCTATTTCGCATATTCTTATTAATTAATTGTTGCAGGTGCTTCACATCTGGTATCAGAGCACTTTCTTGGGCTCGTTGGGTGGAATTTTTGCCAATTTTTTTTTTCGCATCTGTTGCAGCTTCGGATTTGGGAATAATCCATATCCGCTTAACTGTGGGAAGTACTTGGGAATAATCCCTAAAAATCATTGTGAGGAGTACCACAGGAACCCCAAAGTAGCTGGCCCATTGATAGGACTTTCCAGCGAAAAGGGCAACGACCCCTACCTGATTGACTAGTTCCCACCTGTGAGGTAAACCAAGAGCTGTCGTTTGTGGCAAAGCGGTTATCAGTTTTACCTGAGCCGTGGAGTGAGGGTACTGCCCCAATACGCAAGCTGTCAGACAGCATTGGTGGCCGAGTGAAACACCTGAACTGTTAGGAAGCCGTACATACCTGGAGTCCATATCTATTTTCAGCTGAACTGTTGTCGATCACTTCCGCTCCAGATCCAGCCGTTTCAGATCTATTCTGAAAGTCGTTCCAGATCCAGTTGCCATTTCAGTTCCAACTGTTTTCGATCCCTTCCGCGCCGTTGCAGATCCATCTATTGCGGATCCCTTCCGTGCCGCTGTTGCCGATCCATTTCTCGAAGAAAAAAAACAAACTATTTTTCGGCCATATCTCCCTTGTTTCAACTCTATTTTCCCTGAAACTTCACTGACATCCCTGCAATCCCATTCTGCATATTTCATTCCTGAAGACACTATCCCAAATTCCACTTCCCAAGACCAGAAATCCCACATTTGCCTATTTTTAGGGTTTGCCATAACTTCTTCAATTTTCACCCAATTGCCTTCAAATTTTACCATAGAGTTCCCACTTCTGAAATCCCCATTTTTTGCTTCCCTGTCCCTCAGAAAGTGTCGAAAACCTAGTCAAACCCCAATTACCCCTCCGATTTTTTCCTAAAACCAAATTTCCCCTTACTAAATAAGCTTGTGTTTGTGTTTTTTTATCCATTCCCCCCCCCCAACAAAAAAAAAAAAAAATCCTGGTTATGGTTGTCACTCGCACAGGAGCAAAAACCATGGAGGAAGCACTTGCAGCCATCCAAACCAAACTCCAAGATCTGGATGAAAAATTTCTCAGCCTCCATCTTCAGCATTCAGCCATGAACAATAACCGACAACCAAAATCTTCTGCAACCACTGGGTTCTCTTCTTCTAGCAATTTTCGTGGGCCGAAGCTTGATTTTCCTCGCTTCAATGGTACTGATCCGACTAGATGGATATACCGAGAAGAACAATATTTCAGTCTGCATAATACTTTTGATGTCCAGAAACTTCCACTTGCAGCCTTTCATTTGGAACAGGAAGCCCTTCAATGGTACCGTTGGTACATCAAAGCTCATCCCGAGCCAAACTAGACAGATTTTTGCCAACTCCTTTTGCCACGATTTGGTCCTAGTGCTTTTGATAAATTCACAGGAGCACTCACTAAACTTCACCAAATTGGCACAGTGAGAGAGTATCAGACAGAATTTGAGAAACTGGCCAATCACACAGAAGTATTGTCTAATGAATTCTACAGGAGTTGTTTTATCAGTGGTCTCAAGGATGAAATCCGCTCAGAAGTCAAAATTTTCTATCCCAACACAATGATGGAAGTCCTAGGGTTGGCTAAGTTGGCAGAGGACAAGATCGCATCTCAACAATGCTCCAAACCCACCTTTATTCCCTTCAGAAATATGGGTTCCCAATGACCTCCCATCACGCCTTCTCCTCTACCAACTCCTATCAAGCATTTGTCTGAAACCGAGATGCAGGCACATTGAGAAAAAGGGCTTTGTTATAATTGTGATGAGAAATTCACTCGGGGACATAGATGTGTTCAACAAAATCTCTATCTCTTGGATGTGGATTCTCCACCTGCCTCAGAACTTGGTGAAGAAGCTCCAGATATAGTAGATGTTCAGGTCGACATTCAGCACCCGCCTATTGATACCCCATCTCAAGACGACCCACCCACGATCTCTCTCCATGCTATAACTGGCGTCACCACCCCACAAACAATGCAGGTCAGGGGATACTTCAAGAAGCTCCCTCTTACCATACTCATTGATTCTGGTAGCACTCATAACTTCATTGACCCTCGGATTGCCAAACAGGCTGATTGTTTTGTCCATCCTTGTTCCAACTTTGAAGTCATGGTTGCCAATAGGGGCACCTTACCTTGCAAGGGGAAGTGTCATAATGTGCGTATCTCTATGGAATATTATAACCTGTGCTCTGACATGTTTGCCTTGTCCTTAGGTGGATGTGATGTAGTTTTGGGCGTTCAATGGTTACCCACACTTGGCCCCATCTTATGGGATTTTGCTTAACTTTGGATGCAATTTTCAGTCAATGGGACACAACACAAATTTATGGGCTTACAACCAGGGTCTCTCTGCATCATCAGTTCACATCACTTGGAAAAGATCCTTAAGAAGAATTCACATGGTGTCATTGCTCAGCTCCATTCCCTTCAGATGCACCCACCAATGGTCTCCACTACTTCCTTGGATAGATATGCAGGTGTCTATATTGCACCAGTGGGCTTGCCGCCTTCACGAGACCTTTCCGGTAAGCATTTTTCCGCATCTACATCTCAGCAGGACATTATGGCTATTTTGCATGCAGTACAGAAGTGGCAACCATCCCTGTTGGGGAATTATTTCTGCATCAAGACTGATCTCCAAAGTCTGGAAACTTTCCTGGAACAACAAGTCTCCTCCCCAGCACACCTGAAATGGGTTCTCCAACTCATGGGTTATGACTATGCGACCACTTACCACAAGGGTAAGGACAATATGGTGGCAGATGCTCCTTCTCGCACATTTGATGACCCAGTTTCTCTTACAGCTATTTCTCTACTTGTTCCAAATTGGTTGCAATCTATTCAACGGGGCTATCTCTTCTATGAACTCCATGCTTCTTCATCAACAGGGCACTCTGGGTTCCTCAAAACGTATGATCAGGAATAATGTAACTTCTTTTGGCAGGGATTGAAAATGACAATTCAACGGATGGTGGTTGACTATGATACTTTCCAGGTCAACAAGGGTGAAATGACCCTCCTTTTGGGACTGCTCGAACCCTTGCCCATCCCTACACAGATTTGGACAACTATTTCTATGGATTTCCTGGAAGCACTCCAGTGGTATAGTACCACATCTAAAAGGACACCATATGAAGCAGTCTCTGGACAGGCACCACCAGTTCTTCTTCCATACACCTTCAGCAGCTCCCCAGTTCAGGCAATTGACTCAATTCTTCGAAACCGCAATCAACTTCTTCTCATTTTGTAGGACAATCTTCACATGGCAAGAATTCAACTGAAACAACAAGCCAACCAACACCATTCTGTGCGCACTTTTCACGTCGCTGATATGGTTCTTCTTCATCTACAGCCTTCCACGCAATCCTCCCTGAAACTCAAAAGGCACTAGTGGCCCAGAATGCAACCTGAGGATGCTACAGGGGACCCACTCCTTCAAATTCTGCATCAATTTCCACATCTAAAGCTTTGAGGACAATGATTTTTCTAAGGGAGAGGGGATGTTAGGAACCCATGTCTTTACTTTGTTAGTATATTGTTGTTGGACGCATATGCTTTGTAAGTCATCCCGTAGTATTTGTTGATCCATAGTTTGTGTTATTGTTGTTGGCGCATATGCTTTATAATTCACCCATAGTTTTGTTGATCCATAGTTTGTATTGGCCCATGGTTTTGACCTGTAGTAATTGTTGATCCATATTTTGTATTGGCCCATGGTTTGTATTGACACATGGTATTGACCCATGGTATTGGTGCGTAGACTTAGTATATAAGTGTGTGTTGAGGCCTATGAAGGCACAGTGAAGTTATTTGTATTGAGCTTGCTCAAAGGAGGTTGCCCCCTCGAAGTGGCCTGCGATCAATATAAAAGTGATTCTGAGTTTTGTCATTTCTGCTATTTCGCATATTCTTATTAATTAATTGTTGCAGGTGCTTCAAAATCTCCTCCATTTCAGCCACAGGTTAAACCAGACTCTGAAGTTTCCGGTCTGGTCTTGTTGGCATAGAAACAATTTGGTGTTTCTAAGGCTCAGCAAACTTCATCTGTCCAAAGAAGTGATTAGAAAAAGGTCCCTTCAGATGTTTGTATAGATGCCTCATCAATAGTGGAGATTGGTAAAGCTTCGAATGCAAGTAGTACTAGCATTCCTCAACCTGGTCATGGACATGGAATGGCTATTCTTTCTGATGCCAGGACAAATGATCTAACCAAGCCTTTACAATCTGAACAATTGTCATCCCTCTCATGTAGAAAAATAACAAAAATATCTGAAAAGTTCCAGCTTGATACTTGTCCTGATTTAATTCGAAATGAAGAACACTATGGACTTTCAAACAATGATTCAGAAGGAACCATGAGGGATGATAAGGTTGAGAATGAAATCTCTGATTTGGGTTATAGTTTGCACCAAGAGAACAAAATGAAGCTTGTGTCTTGGCCTGTGAATTTAGAACATTTTCCATCTCCAAGATGGAACTCTGGTTTGTGTTCTACTTTGCAAGAGAATGAAATGGAGCCTGTGTCTTGGTGTGTAAGATCAGAACATTTGCCATCCCTAGGCCAGAAGGAAATAGAGAAGGTATCTATTGGGTTAGACATTGCTTCAACCACTAGTTCCGTTTCAGTTTAGATTGAAAAGCATGATGATGCTTCCTGTCAATTTTTTCAGGAAAGTGTCTCTATGCAAGATGAGGATTTACATGATAATGTTAGAAATGGAAATTCTTATTTGGTTTGTCAGTTTTTGTTGGAAAATGAAATGGAGACTACATCTCAGCCTGTGAAATTTGAGCAGTCCCTGGCTACACGAAAAGGAGAAACAAAGAAGGTAGCTAAAGAATTCCTCTTTCCTAAAGCCTCTAGACTTGAGAAGGGTTTGGATGTAGTTCAAAATGAAGTAAATGATAGAGCTTACACCAAAGCTTGCCAAGGAAGTATGAATGTCTAGAATGACTATTCAAATGACAAGGTCAAATCCATATTCTCTGATGTGACTGGTAGCTTGGAATTCAAAACTGGAATGGTATTTAATCTTAAAGAGAACGCCACAAATTCTTCCAACAATAATCAACATAATACCACCGATACGCTTATTACTCCACGTGGGCATTTTGGACAAAGTTGAACAGTTGTGGGAGATTTGCCAGTTCTCTTTCGGGGTATATATGATAGTGGAATTGGCATAGTCTATCTTTAAATTTTATTTTATTTTATTTATATATCAATATGAACATGGTTTCTTTCCTTGATTGCAGGTTAGTGGTTTTTTAAGTCACCTCTGAATAAAATGATCACATAAGTATTCATACTTCTTGTCAACAAGCAAACTCGAAGGTATTGTTGCTAATATTTCATCTCATTTCATTTCCATTTATCTAGTGGCTAAGAGTACTTAGAGCTAATGCCCATTCTTCTTGATGTGAAATGGAATTAGTAGTATATTTATTTTTACTATTCTATATACATTTTGGGTAATGAGTTGCTCCATTGGAGACTAAAGAAAATTACAAGGTATCCTATCTTGTTGATTCCAAAATTTCTATCTGATTTTTAATGTTTTTTTTTTTAGAGGTTACTTTTTCCCAGGATTTTTGCATCATTCAAGCATACAAAATAATGATTACAAAGTTACTATAGATCCATAATGGCTTACCTTGTACTAGTCCTCCAAGTTCTTCAACTGCTTTTATTAAGTGCAAAAATATATTTGCACTTAATAAATGCAGTTGAAAGACTTGAAGGACTAGTACAAGGTAAGCCATTATGGATCTATAGTAACTTGGTAATCATTATTTTGTATGCTTGAATGATGCAAAATTTGTTTTAATATCATCACTGTCAAGCAATAGCAACTTCTTAAAGGGTGCTAGCTCAATGGTAGAGCACCTGCCTAATTATAGGCAGGAGATTGGTGGTTCGATTCCTCCGTACCATATCATAAATTAATGACTAAGAAAATGACTAAATCCGCATATATATGACTATTAGTATCTAATTTCCAGTATCTTATAGCACGACTAACATTTCTATAACGACGGACATATTTTTTTTAAATATGTGAATCTGTCTCTATAGCCACACACTTTCGGTGCTATAGCCATGAACATTTGTTGCTAGAGAGACTGAGATCGCTTTAATTATTTTTTTTTAAATATGAACATCTGTCACTATAGCCACGAACTTTCGGTGCTATAGCCACGAACTTTTGTTGCTAGAGAGACGGAGATCGGTTCACTTATTTCTTTTAAATATCAACATCCATCGCTATAGCCACGCACTTTCGGTGATATAGCCACGAACTTTCGTTGTTAGAGAGACAGAGATCGGTTCACTTATTTCTTTTAAATATGAACCCTACTACATTTTTGGCCTTTAGGGGGGGTTGTCTTCCGCCCCCAAAAGTGACCTAGGGAGGGGGGGGGTTTGGCAAAACCGCCCCTAAAGGCACCGATGTTAAAAGTTTTTCCTTTTAAGGGTGGTTTCTGATGAGATTGGAACCGCCCCCAAAAGTGACTTTTGGGGGCGGTTTCTGACCCCCCTCGTAGAGGTCTACGAAGGCAGTTTTAAACCCCCCTTGTAGACCCCTTCATAGAGACCTATGGGGGGGGTTTGAACACCCTTCATAGAGACCTACGAGGGCGGTTGTGAACCCCCCTCATACAAACCTACAGGGGCGGTTTGGAACCCCCCTCGTAGAGGACTATAGGGGCGGTTTCAAACCCCCCTCATAGAGGCCTATAGGGGCGGTTGTGAACCCCCCTCGTATAGTCCTATAGAGGTGGTCTGGAACCCCCCTTGTAGAGGCCTATAGGAGCATTTTAGAACCCCCCTCGTAGAGGCTTATATGGGCGGTTTTGAACCCCCCTCGTAGAGGCCTATAGAGGCAGTTTGAAACCCCTATAGGGGCGGTTCTAAACACCCCTCGTATACACCTATGGGGGCGGTTCAAACCCCCCCCCCTAAATGTCCTTATTACAAACCTTTGGGGGTGGTTACAAACCCCCCTTGTAGGTACCTACGAGGGCAGTTACAAACCCCCCTCGTAGCTACCTACAAGAGAGGTTCCAAACCCCCCTCGTTGTAACATACAAGGGTAATTTTGAACCCCCCTCGTAGTGACATATAAAGGCAGTTTAGAAACCCACCTCCTAGAAACATACAAAGCCGGTTTGAAACCCCCTCTATAGCCATAATAAATCATAATAAAATATATTTTATTAAAAATATCAATATTGCAATATCAATAGGGCACGGAGGAATCGAACCACCAAACTCCTGCTTGTAAGGCAGGTGCTCTTCCATTGAGCTAGCACCCTTTCAGAATTGGGGAGATGAGCAATATGAACATCTAAATTGCATCATTTGTAATTCTAAGAAAAGACAATAATATCCAAAGACAACCATGCTTAAAATCTAATTTATTTTTCAAAACACACTGATAAGCACAAAAATCTACCATAATAAGGCAACAAAATATCCAAAACAATTATACAATCTATTAAGGTGGTCTGCAAAAGGGTCTAAATGCCATATTTTATTTTATTTTTCTACTCGCGCTAGATGATCTCCTAAAAATGGGACTTTGACTTGAGAACCAAATTGCCTACCAATGTGAACAAGGATGCACTATCATGGCATGATTTACAACCATTGATATATCCCAAGAGAATCCAAAGAAAAATAGCTCTAGATAGAATAAGATAAGATAATTTTATTAAGGTCCAACAAATGACCATAGAAGTAGGTCAATGGGACTGTGTTAGTCTAGCACACAACTGAAGAACTGCCTGTACTGTAGCTGCTGGAAGGTGCAGCTACAGATAGTTGCAAGAAATATTCATTACTCTATGTTGTTCGTCTGTTGTCATGTATCCCAAAGTTTTTCCTAAAATCTTCATGAATGGACTATTGCCTTTGTTGTTGTCATCCAAGGAAGACTTTTTACTGTTATCCATAGCACCTGCACTAGCTAAGGTTGTATCTTCAGACTCAGACACAACTGAAGTTCCTCCAATAGCTACAGTGTTCTGAACATCTGGAGTAAGTTGGAGCTTGCATTGCAGCATATGGTCAAGTATAAGCAGTAAGGCAGTCACCCACTTAGGAACTGAAACTTTTTCCCTTGTCACATAAATTGGCATAAAATTCATCAATAAGGCCAATGTGACACCAACAAGTACATTCTCTGCTCCTATTTCTCTTGTACTACTGTCTTCACTCAAAACTAATGCCAAAATATGAGAAATACTTGATAATAAACTAGTGTCTTTTTCAGATCCCTCCACCTTACAAAGTTTTAGCTGTTGAATGAGAAAGGAAATAACTCTCAAACGGTACTGGCCTTTGTTTTGGCTGCACAATGTCACAATCAAATCAGTCATGGAAAAAGCAATGGCATCTGTACTTTGCAACAGACTCATACACGTGGTTAAGATATCCTCAATGAGAGGATTTTCTAGAGGCTTCTCTTCATAAGAAGCCTCTGTTCCTTTTTCATTGGCATTGTCTTTGGGAGCCTCTGAATTACCCAATGATAAGGCAAGAGCTTGTGCAAGTTCATCATGTTCTTGTGCTGGCTCCTCGGGATGACTAAAGAGCCACTCCATAGCAAGTTCAACACTATTTGTTTCAACACGCCTCAATGCTTCCTCTGCCCTAGACCTTGGAAAGCCCATGTCAACCATCACAGAAATGGCAAACTCATCAGGTGGATGACCTCTAAAACGTTGACCTATGCTTCCAAGAATACCATTTCTGCTTCCTTTGGCATCACCTATGGCAGAGTATACATGGGTAATAATGGAAAGCACAGAGGTAATCAAAGATGGACTGCAGCGACAAAACATTGGATTGTTCCAGATAGGTAGAAAAGCATAGAGAACTTGAGCTTGTAGTGTGCGGACAAAAGCCTCTGGGTCCCTTGGAATAGTGAAAGACCCTCCAATAACTGGTTGCACTAACATTTGTGATTTAGATGGCACAATTAACAGCAAAGAATAATTCACAAGGTATTCCAAGAGCCTGCAGCAGCTTCGTAATGTTTCTAACAACCAAGGAGCATGCTCTAGCTTGTCATTTTCAGTTTCCATTCCTCATTGTGTCATAAATGATACTATCCATAGTAAATGACCCGTTGCTTCAAAAGTAGTCAAAAGACTTTTAATTGTACCATGAGCATAGAAACAATTCACTACTGCTGTATTGCACATGCGCTTAAGGTTGTCATATATAACTGCTGTCATGTCATCCACAACTTTCGCCAAGTAACGACACTTTGAAGAAAGTGATGATTCAAACTCAGATGAACTACAATTCTCATCCACATCAATACTGTCATGAAAAATTTTGGCAAGAGAAACCACCACGCTCTTGGCTTCCCCACTAAGTGATCCAGCTTCATCACAACGTCGATTGGGCACTACCAATACCTTCACAAGAGTCACATAGAATGATCGCATTGTAGATACCACCTTATTCATAGTCTCAAAGTCAAGGAGATCAGGTGATTTCCTTTTAATTTCTTGGGCTTGAGATGTTTCACCTGCACTTACAGAGCCTCCAATATCAACCTCTGATGCATCTGCATGTCACCCAAGCCGACCAAGATGCATTCTTGAAATCCCTCCAATACCATGGTCCCTTCTTCTATGGCGATGTAATATTGTTTGTATAACAGAAAGATATCCAGGTTCAATGGACAGTCATACATCAATCAAATAGAAGCTCCTTTAAAATGTGCAGAGGCAGCCTTAACCCACACTCTAGCACGTCCATCACACTATGGCACACTTCCATCACTTATCTTGGATCACTTTCTTTTGCTGTTGTTTCTCAAAAGGCCCAAGGGCCTCAAATAGTGCAGGTTCTAATGGGGAAAGGAAGTTTGACACTTTTGTTAGAAGGGTGGGTTTTGAGAGGTCTTACTTTACCTCTATGATTAGCAAGGTCTCTATTGACTTGAGTTTTGGTCAGTCTTCTTGAATAGGTATCTCACATGTAAATATTTTTCTCTTAAGTTGTTTCCTAGTTCTGAACAGAATGGTGAAAGATGTGTATTTAATAGATAGAGGGGCTACTGTGATTGCTCTGCTCATTTGCCAATTGAATCTGAAATTTTTTACTATACTCATTTTCCTATTGAATGCGAGAATATGTTTTTATTGATATGATTATTGCATTCCATTCATGGAATAGATAATCATATTATCTATTTTTGGAATTATTTGTTGAATTTCATTCCCAATGTTGGTCACAGATAATGTGGTAACTCTGTCCTACCTAACTCAAGTAGGAGCTATTATAATGATTGCATGGTGAAGGAAAAATACTAAAAGTACCTCCTTCAGTTCTATTTGATCTAACTATCTCTAATTTAGATATGTTCCTTATTACTGTCATTTGACATTCTGTCAAACAGGCTTTTAATAATCTAGCATTTTATCCTTTTAGAAATTCTAAAATCACTGATGATACTTGTGGCATTCTTAAAAAAATTTGATTTGCATTCTCAAGAATTTTACGTCAAGATGCCAATCAAAACTCTTTTCATTTGAATCCTAGAATCAATGCCAAACTAGATTTGAACAAGTTTCCCCAACATCTAAAACATTTTGTAGTTGATGGTATTCATTGATTTTGTATCTTGGATGGGAAATATGTATTAAGATGGCCACCAATTTCCTCAATAGAACCTGATAGTGGATTATTTGAAGATTTTCCATCTAGACTGTGTTTCCCTGAGCTTGTTGAAAGGAGAGATGTATCACATCCTCTCCTGGGTCTACCTTGACCTCGCTTTATTGGTGGTACTACTGGTACTACTTCAACATCTGTCACTGTCCCATGTCTAACTGCATTTTTTGTTTTGCAAATATCTTTTCCTGAATCATGATTTTTGGGAGAATCTAGAGGCCCAACTTGACAAAGCATTTCAAATTCTTCTTCTATTAACCGAACCCCATATGACCGCACCTGAGAGAAAAAACAAAAGTATGTAAAATGCTACAAAACATACTCCATTAGACAGTGATAATAACACTGAAATATATTACTACAAAACCCCATCAACTAACCTCTCTGGATCGTTTACCCCTTCCATAGTGCTGAACATCTGGGGCCACTGAACTCCCTAATTTCTTCTTTACACTAGAGTTTGTAGTGTCATGTGCCTGGATTTCCATAATGGAAGGCATCAACTCTTCTTCCCTGACCAATTGTGGAGGAATAAACATTGAATCCCCGCCATCCTTTCCTTGTATGGTCCTCCATGCATCCTATTTGACATTGTACACAAAAAATTGCTAAATCAGGGAAAATGGTACCCTGATAAATGCTTGAGATCATTGTCACAAAGTAAATAAAAGCAGTGAAGACTCTAAAACAAGTATAAGAAGCGCAACATGTTGCCCTTGCTTCCTCACCCTATCAACAGCCTCAAAGATGTCAATCTCTGCATCACTACAAAATATATATTGTTTTCATCAGGGTATAGTTAATAAACATTCCTATGTCCATTGAGAAAAAAGTGCAAAAGAACCATCTAGAAAAAATATGGAACTAATCTTCATTAGAAACAAACCATCAACATGAACACATAATATCACTCATCCATATTTGTTGAAACAACCTGTGAGATAAAATATAATTCAGAGCTTCATCATCTACAACACCGACAACTTCTTGTTTCTTTGACCCTCTTAAAAGACCTTCCAAGTACTCTCTTTGGTCTTCTGCACTGCAGTGACACCACAACACTTTTCAGCACCACTAACTGCAACTAAGGTTCAATTTGACATTACTAAACTCAAAACTCCTGTAGCTACAAAAAACCATACAACCCGATTTCTAAAATAGGTGATGTAAATAAGCAAAAAATTTGTATTATTGTCAAAGAATTCAACAATAATGCTTTGATTCGCTACTCCAAGTTTATGCTCTACAAAAACCCTAATTTGTTCTTCAACACTATGAACCTGATCCAACAGTGTCAAACAAATAAGCATTCACAAAGTAAAAAATTTACTGAGGGAACATTTTACTTTTTCAAAGATCAATTCATGCAATAGCCTTTTCACTTTTCTCATGTTAATATTGTGTTCAAAAAAATAGAATTCCCAACCTGAGGATTCCAATCATTCTTCACCTTTCCCAACTTGAGGATTCCAGTCAGTTTCAAATAGGATTCTTCATATTTGGCCTACATGTTCTATATGTGCATGGATACCATAGCCATCACTTGTTCCTTATACTGAATTTCAAGTCCTTTCCTTATAATGAGTTTCAATTCCTTATAGTGAATGTAAATCCTACTCATTCCTCTCTCGTATACCCCAACCCCCACACACATATAATTAGTTTGAATGTAAGCTTCGAATTAAATCCACACAAACAACAAATATGCAGAGACTTATTCTACTAGAAGGTCAAAATGGACTTACAAAATGATTCAGGATACAAACTAGATGAGATGCAGCATGGAAAAATAAGAAGGATGTCCAGACCACCCTACAAGGGAAATCTTGCTTTTACGAGTAAAATTACTAATTACCTACAGTTTGACATCATATCAAATCTGACATCCCAATAATAAAGTTTGAAATCCACAAACCCTATAAGAGTATGCATAAGAATTACATAAATTAAAATAAATGAAATCCGATTTATGATTTTTATCATGGCCAAACACAATGCATGTTATTGACAAGATAGAAGCTACTTATTTACAATTATTTTAAAAACAAATATCATCAGGACTCAAAACTAAATCTGGCATCTTATTCGTTTTCTAAATTATTGAATTATTAAAACATGTACATGAATGATATCAATATTTATAAAAAAAGAACTCTCAAAATTCTTGGAAACACGAACGTATATCAATGCTTCTATACGAGTACCCACCAATCACTGCAAGCAATAAATATTCAACCAATGACTATATACATTAGACTAGTGGTTCACCCAGGACACTAATTCCAACCAAATCACCACTTATGAACATCAACCATTGTGCCATGGCAGGATCATACAATAGCTAAAATAATATGCCATGTATCAACTTATGTTGCGTGGGCCAATATCCATTATATGTAGGAACAAAACCTTCATTGTTTTTCACATCACAAATTTGCAGTAACTTAAACCTCATAAAATTCCATGAATGTCAGCATAACACGAAAATCAACATCCCCAGGGATAACTTGTTGCAGGACATGTGGTGTAAGACATGTAATGTTTTGACCATCAACTTCTTCCTGCAAAATTATGCCATGTATAAAAACACTTTCAAAAAAGGGGACCTTATTTTTATGACAAGCACAAAGAAAACAAAATGTACATACTCAAAAACAAGTCTACTAGCTTGAACATGGAAACTCTCGAGCTTGTTGACGTGGTAGTAGATTCCCTTCACAGACACAAATTTCTTACGTAAAGAATGTGTTCTAGAAATGTAGGCCTGCCACTCCAGACTTAATTTGTCAACAAAATTCAGTTTTTAGTGGCATCAATTTTTGTTTTACAGAGATTGCTTGTCTGCAGGACAAAATGTGACCTATAAAGTTGAAAAAAAATCTCTAGAAAAGTGCATGCTGTAGAGAAAATGGTTCCCACTTTGTAGTAATTCATAGTTTTAGCTTCAACTTATCAAAATAAATAACAATTCAATTCCCCCAAAAGAAAAATTATAGATTAAATTTAATATCTGATCTAAGATCAAAATTTAACTCTACATTATGCCATATTCAGAGATACTTATTTGAAAAAATCCCACCACTAGCATCTCCCAACAATAAAAATAAAAATAGAATCTAGGAAAAGACTATTATTGGCATGGCAAAATGAGAATAGATGCCATAAATGACAAAATGTTACTATATACAAGGTTGAATCTAGATTCAAAATAAGCAGCCAAAGGAATCCTCCCACTTCTAAATGGTACTTGGATGGTTGCATGATCCATAGCATATGCATATGTATAATCCCGGTGGAAGGGTTTTTGATAGGATTACTCTTTCCAACACCACTAAATGCTTCAAATGGAATAAATTCCAATATGCTATAATACTTTAGACCCTGCACGAATGAAATTGCCTAACCTTTTGGTCAATTCCTTCTTGAAATAGGAGTCTAGATCATGTATAAGTTCCTGTCAAGCTCGAGTTAACTTGAAACTTCATATGGAGATTCTCCTTTGACTTCCTGGTAGGGTGGACAACAAAAAATTTAATCTACCTGAAGCTATCAAATAGTTGCTTCTCATGTCATGTACTTAATCATAACAAAATCCATTATGTCCTAGAATGAAAGGGGCGTGAGAGTGGAGGAAAAAACTCCTACCAGATATTCATTTTCTTCAAGAAGTTGAGATTGCTCATTTCAGGCTCTCACATCAATAATGAGTGGCATCTATCAACATGATTACTATACCACTAGCCATGATGAAAACTGAAGATGTGCATGTTGTAATATTTTTTCTTCAAGGACACTTCAAAGCCTCAAGGAAAGTTGTTTTGAGAAGGCTTTGATATGAGCACGCTCATCCTGGAAATGATGCTAACTATAACATATCCCAATTTTTCTTTGATGAATGGATCCTGTTGCATATTCTTGTATTTATATTTCACCAAGGATCAAATTTTAGCAATGAAATAAGAATGACATGTTAACATTCATATCTCAGTGCCTGTATCTTAAAACAACAACATCTAGGGTAGACAAATCTTAGAGTAGACGCACCTTGCCTTCTTATCTCAGACCGTAGCATATTTCAGCATCAATCTTAGCCTTTCATATCCTTGTGCAGTTCGTAGCCCTATTAGGGTGTATTCCTCAGTCCCAGCACACTTCAAATTTCTACCCCAATTTGGAGAATGAGTTGCATCTACCCTAGGCTATAGGAAGTCTCAGGGATTTCCTCAATCTCAACGAATTTGAATATAGAGTGCTAGCTTTGGTAGTATTTTCCCTCGTTTTGGTATTATTTGAAATGGAAATAAGTGATATATAGCTCATCCCTTGGGGCACTCATCCTAGGTTCCCTTTGGTGGTGAAAACATTGATATATGGAGTGATGCCCAGCATTGAAGGGGTTTTATACTTTATATTATGGATCAGTTGCATAGGAGTTAATTTTGAGCATCTATTGAAAGGTGAGGGCTTTGAGAAACTTGTGAAGATCATTCATGTGGACATACTCTATTGGACTCTATGGGATCATTTTCTTTGGAAGTCCTTGAAGTTGGGAATGTTTTTTAAACCATGGGAATTTTTAACTCATCGAGATTACCTAGGCTAAGCCTAGGTTCAAAGCTGACAGTTGTTACTTGTTACCATAACCAAAGAGTATATTCAACAAAATACAAGCTAGATATACCAAGTTGGGATTTTTAACTTGTGGGAAACATTGTGAAGGAAGGGATTTCTTAATATGTCTATGGGCTTGTTTCCATGTGGGCACATTTGATGGTTTCATAACCCCATGTGGCCTTACTTGGAGAACAAGTAATATTGAAAGAATCCTTTGGCGGCTATAGTGGACATTATTTATTTGCTTGAAGAATTTGGTCAAATTTGATATGATACCTTGCCATCTTTCAAAATGGATACAAAGGAGATATGAACTATACCATCTATAGCCACAAACTTTAAACACATTACTTCATAGCTCTCTTTTGCTAATTTTTGAAAATTTCTCAATTTTCTAGGTAAATTTGTTATAGAGGTAAGATGAACTTGGTCCTTGTTACCCAAATTTTCACATGGGTGTCCTATAGGTGTTTTTGTGAAGGTGAATGGTTTGTTATGGTAATTTTTGCAGCAGTAAGAAATATTAAATTTCAATTATGGGCATTGAAAGGCCTTAGAAAACCAATTTTGGGAATGCCTTTGAGCAGTTTTTGCAAATTTCAACAAATAGACCCTAGGCACTATATATCCTCATGCAGCATGGAGAGAAGACATAAATCAGTTCTTGATGGAAATAACATTATCTACAACAGTATGCCTTCAACCTTGTAGCAACAACATCAATGGGAAATGGTTGCAAATAATATTTGTAAGCCTTTTTAGGGAAATTATGGGAAACAAAGGAAGCATAGCATCCATTGATCTTTGTAATCCTTTTTAGGGTAATCCTATGAAGTCAACTACAACAGTTAATTCCTCAATTTTGGAAATGAATATTGAAGAAATGGAAATCCTGTAGCAGTGTGAAATCGACAAGTAATCATACAGATGGAATGGTCTAATGCATACATTCCAACAATGAAGAGCTATACAGTAAGGTTGCAAAAATAAAAGAAATTGCTACATAACATTAGGGATCCAAGGAATGCATGTATTGGGATGAATAAGAATCATATTTGGATTCCTTGGGATCAAATTTCACCAAGTTTCAACCTTGGAAACTCTAGTGGCAGCTTGGGTATCCTATGAAGGCTCATTGGCCTAGTTTGTACTTTGTCAATTGCAGGGCTCAACACCCACAGAGGCATTAACAATAGTGACATGATTGTTGATAGGCAGTGGTCTGGTTTTCCAGTTGCAAGGTTTACTCTTCACAATGACATCAACAGAAGTGCTAGAATTTTGAAGGTGACCACGACTTAACAAAGTCATCCTGGTAAGTGTTCTTATTGTAAATTGTAATGTCTTGGACATTGGAAAGGTATTAGGAACACTGCTATCCATATTGATGCTTTGCAAAGTGCAATTTCTCATATTACCCAAACAATAGGCATGCAATTTGAGGCTCAATTGATCAAAAATGCAGAGTTAGAAGTGAAATTGGAATCCCCAAACCAGAGGTTAGACTTAATAGAAACTGATTTGGATATGCATTACCATATAATTCTTGGGTTTGCTCACAGTTCCTAGCCCATTGTAGGCCGACCCTCTAACTTCATTGGTTCAGTAAAGGAAGAACTGATGGAATAAAATGATGGTTCAACAGGCTCAAGAAGAACATGTAAGAGAAGCAACAGTATAGTATGAACCTGGGTACCAGCAAAATGAATATATGGCTATGGAGGAATCCCACTCTGGGCATGATTTTACATAATTTTCTCAGCTTTTTATGTATTGTGAATTTATTTGTTTGTGTGGCCAGTTTGTCAGGGTTTTCAATTTCAGACATTATCGAATACATGTAGATCTGATGGTCATTGGGACCTACTTTCGGAGTGCTAAAGTTGAAATAGATGAAAATTATGTTTTGAATTATTTTTCTTAGTTACCACTGTACTATTATGCTTTAGTACTAGTTTACTATTTTTGCATTAAAGTATATCAAATTTTATTTCTCTACATCAAGCCCTAACCTAACTCAAAATTTAACATTTTAAACATCATTTCTTCATGTAGCCAATTTGCATTTGTATTGTCCTCTGCTTTCATGGGTAGCATAGCTTTAATTTTGCTTTATTTTAAAACAATTAACAACATGAGATTCATAGTTTAAATAAAAAACATCTATATATGTGACAAATCTCCTTCATTACCATGACTTAAATGCATTTAGGAATAGTTTAATAAACAACATTTCTTCATGTAACCAATATGTATTCCTATTGGCCTCTGCTTTCATGGGTAGTATAGCTTTCATTTTTATTCCATTTTTCCATATCCAACTATAGTACACCTTTATTCATGATTCTTCTTCCTATCTTATTCTTAGGAAATTATATTGTTGCCTCCTTCAACACATGAAACGTCTTTTCATATCACAAAGAAAATGTGAATTGTGTGCTTCCCTTTCCAACTCTCCCAAACTGTTCTAGCACGCCCTCTTTCTTTGCCTCTCTCCTCTCCCCCATAACCTTAACCCTTGCTCCATGTTTTCTCATATTTCATCTCTCTCTAATGTTCTTGTGAATCCCTTGATCCAAGTTACATCTCCTCCCCCCTTTTTTTTCCTATTCTCTTGTCAAAATATCTAGGAGGTAGTTAGAGTGATGAATACCAACAAAGCAACAAATGGGGTCTTCCAGGCCGAGTTTTTCAAACACAACCTCCAAAATCTTGATGACCGCATGGAAAATATCTTAAGCATTGTTGTTAAAACTTAATATATGGTTTATTTAGACTTGGTCCCATCAAACTATTCACCCTATCCACAATTTAGGTTCCAATGCCATCCCTAACAATTATAGGAAGATCATGGTTGGCCACATATTCTTGAAACTTTACAGCACTGACTTTTGTATGAATCTTTCATATGAATCTTTCAAATGAGTAGAGATTCCTTTGAACTAGAGGACAGAAATCTTCGGACACATTCATCAAACCATGTATCACATGCTTAGACGATGAGCAATATTATGGATACGAGATATCACTCTTTGCATTTCTATTGCTATTTTGTAGGATTATGAAAAGTGTTCAACTCTATCTTGCAAGAGGCCCCTTATTCTAGACACAAATAAGCTTATCAGAAATATAAAAAAATATCGGTCAGAATAAACTTGGCACTGAAAAAATCAAAAAATGTTTGACAAATCGAGAACTTGAAAAACATAGGAGACATCATAAATATCAAGATAAATTGGAGATATTTTCAACACTGCTTTAGCCATGGGTTAACAAGAGATATCGGTCCTTAGATTTTCTCAAAGGACAATTTTTCTAGCACCACTTCCAGGAGATATTGTCCAACATGTCTCTCATGGACTTCATTATCCGAACCTATAATACTTTACGTGTCATAGGTTTGGGGGCCTTTCTTGCTTGAGACAGAATAAGCTACTACTAAGAGTGTCCATACACTTTTACTCCAATATATGATTTGGATGCAAACATATAGTCTCTTAGCCCATTATTCTTATAAATTTTGGGGCCCACCCCCTCCATCTTGACACTATGTTCGATCCGGTCATACTCCTCCATCATTTTCATATTTTTGTTCACTCAATGATAGGTTTGGATCCATGTAGATACTTGGCCTATTTCTCATTAGAGTACATTTTTTTAGCTATCCCCCCCCAAATGGGCACTTTATTGGTTTTTAGGTGGAATTGATGGGTGTTGCAATGGAACACCTCCCTCCATTCAATCACTCCTTGGATGCACCTAGCCACCTCTTACCTTCTAGGAAGGGATTGAAAATAACGACTTGGAATGACATTTACACGTATTTCTATGCTCAGTACTAAATGGAGGATGTCATGATCCTGCTGGCACTAGGTGACAAAGACGAGTGAGGTGGCAGTGTTTACGAAATATTTAGTATATTTTAAAGAGGTGGTCTAAATAAAAGGGTGATAGATTTGCATCAGATTCCTTGATATAAATGTGTTTCTTAAACAATGCATATAATGGAAAATTAATGTTACCATTTATCAGAATTTGGCATGCTTATTGTTGTGATTGTCTGTCATGAATTGTTGATATGAGTTATGTGAAGTAGTATTGATTATTGTCACTAGTTGGGAGAACTACAATGCCCGTATTTGACCTATTATTGGGTTTTTAAATCTAAGAACTCTTTAGGGAGAATAAGAATTAAATAATTGAATATTGTAGTGGTTACAATGAAAAATAACTGCTGGGAACTTTCATTGTTGGGCAAAGTTGCTAGAAGCAGGGGTGCGAGTGTGCCCTTTTCATCCACAAATTGCCCAGAATTGGAGACCAGTTGCTGCTTTCACCCACAGAATTGCTTCCTTGCATTTTTGATGTTCTTTTTACCCATAGGCATGCTTAGAAATCCCACTTTACTGTTGTATGAGGGTGAAATAATGTCTAGAAATGGCCAGAAGTAGAAGAGAGGATTTAGGGCTGATGTTCATGTCATGCTACAGGCTAACCTAGAATGTTCCCAGATTTAAAATAATCCTCCTTACCGCTATTTTAATGCTCAGAAGTGCCCAAAATTAGTAGTTGGGGTTGTTACTACTATTTACTGTTGATAGAAGACTGAACTATGCCCATAATTGCTACTTATCAAGATGTTTGAGCACAAAACAAGGATGAAATTGGATCAGCATGCCCAGGTCATCCAAAATTGGATAAATTGCTCCTTTTTGAAAGCCGAAATTCAATCGCACATGGTCTAAAATGCACAAATAATCCCCAACCTGCTTATATCTTCCATGAAGCGATTGTATGGATTATAGACTTTTATTTCTCTCCAAAGCAACAATCTAAAACTTCACTCTCTTAATTATCATTCAATTGCAATTACCCTTCCTCCCATTCACATTCTGAGGTCTCATCCTCTAACCGGTAGCATCTGTTAATACCTCTATTGTCATCTGGTACTAATTAGCCAACTACTAAGGCTATAAAAAGTTCATCTTCATGGCCTAGTTCACCAATTTCATCCTCTAAAAAGGATATCTGCAAACTGATTCCACGTGCCACTTGTGGATTAGAGAGAACATTGTTAGAATCCTTAATTGGGATTTCCTTTTCACCTATAGATTTATTGCAAAAGCTCTTATTTTCATAACCTGTATATTCCATACCTAAATTACTCACCTCATTTTGATTCATTTGACAATGAAAAATACTAGCATGACAATATAGTAGATATGGTCCAAGTTTGTTGCCTGCTAAATTTGAGCCTAGTTATTTTGGAGGAATCTAATATTCTAGAGAAACTTCACCAAAAGAATTACATGACAAACAACTAGATCGTGGACAACTAACACAAATACGATAGAATGTTGATCAATAACCATGTCATATTTCTATTTGCCATTATTTCACCACTTAAATGGGATCATAAAAAACATGAAGTCAAGGAGGATTGTACGGCCCACATTAAAAACTAAAAAGAAAATTGGAATAATAAGGTTATAAATATCAAAGAAACTACCCTCATATGTTCTCTTATCAAGGAAGTGAACGGAGACCCGATCAATTGGGTGACATTAAAAGTCAATTTTATCAAGGCCCTTGAATTCAGAGTAGAAGACCCAAGGCTTAAACCTACACTAGTCCTCATTCCATATTTTTTCATAGGCAAATAAATAAATTTAAAATCTTCATCAACATCAACATTGACAATGACATCCTCAATGCTCACATCAACAAAGTCTTATATAGGAAAATAATTTTAAGTTAAGGTCCATAAGGGACACAACAATCTAAAATGAGGACAACAATAACAAATATACAACAGTCAATCACATTTGTCTTCCATTAACTGGAAGAAGAAAAATACAATGCAATATCTCAAACACCTATGTGTCTAATCATCTGAATGGTGAACCTCGTCTCTCCTTTAGAAAATAGGAGGTCTAGGGTTTACAATCAATTCCAACCATACTTGTGGTGTGCCTGGGATAGGATAGTAAAACATCACCCTAAATATGCATAGTGCAATGTGCCCAACCTATATGAGAGAATTCCTAGAGTAGAGCATCCAACTAGAGAAGATTGTCTGCATGTATGCATATTTTAGCATTGGGAAAATTGCCCCATCAAAATATGGAAGAATCCTCTCTAGTGCATCCTGTCTAAAGTTAGAACAACTAAATATAAAAAAAAAAAACTTTCAATTCTAAAGAATCATGTTAAATAAATACAAGCATGCATGTACCCAATACCATTGTCTACGTGACTGCGCCCTACTCATTAATGGGGCTTAAGTAACAGCCATCACGGCTGCACACAGAAACTGAGAGAAAGATATAATGAAGCATGCCAATTCTAGAGGAGACTCAATAGTTGAGCAAGAAGTAAAGCTAACACAGGCACCTCAGCATTTATCTCTCTTGCTTCATAGCTTGTGTTTTTCCAGATATAGTGGGTTATGCCTAAGAATGGTCACACAGAAAATCAAACATCCCAGTATTCCTTGCATGAAAAAATGATTGGTAATCATACTTAATCTGAAAAATTGATGGATAGTTATAAATTTTTCAATAGCCTGTATGCCAATGGTTGTATACGAAATGAAAACTATCAATGGACAAATGCAAATGGTATGCTAAAAGATGCTTTGGACAGAATGCTAACTACAGTTGTCTAAGGTAAATCCAGTTTAAACAATTGAAAAGCTATTTCTATACAAACAAAGGTAATCCTTTATAGCCTGATTGACTTCACTGGAAATTATTCTTGATAGAATCCTTCACAGGTTTATGTGCAAGAACCAAAAAAAAGTTCATTATCTCATTTTAATCTAGATACAAATGTTGTAAACAATACACTCTGAATATTTACAATGTTATGTCTCAACTTTTTTGTATGTTGCCAAAAGTTAAACTTCCAGCAAGTTTGCAAGTGTTCACTGTTCCACAAGGCAAGTTTGTGGGTACTGCAAAGAAGGTTATGAGTTCATAATGGAACAACAAAGGTACAAGAAATCCTCCAAATCTTATTTCATGCCTAAAAGTATAAAGTAAGATATTTTAGAAGATTGACAGATCTTAAGCCTTTTCTATCTTGCAATTTACTTCAAGAGCATTCAATACTTCTTCAGATTAGGACGGTATCCCAATACTCATCAACTCAGGTAAAATGATTCTTAGTCTATGGAACACCTTTTTCACTGTTTCATGGGGGGTTGGGTACACATCTCCTAGAATCCTCATGTTCCCTGATATGGTAACTTCATTTGGAACTTCTCCTTCCATCCCCTATATGCTCTCAGTACTTGCAGACTTCATTGGGTATGTACCTTGTAAAAATGAGATGCTCAAGGTACTTTGGAACACCCCTGTCCTCATGAAAACATAAAAAATAAAAAACAGAAATCACTTGAAGGGACCAATGAAAAACCTAATGATGTCCTTCGTAGAGTGCTTAAGGTTGAGAGGGATAGACTGTGCAATCTTGGGAAGAGTTCTAGGGAAAATTAATTGTCTCTCCTAACCATAGAGGCTCATGAGAAGAAACTCCTAATTTTAAACATAGATCACAATTCCTTGTTTTGTCTTGAATCTTGAATTCCTTGTTTTGTCTTGAATGATGAAATTTGAATAGAAAAGAAGCAATTATATCATCACACAACCTGGTCCTAGATTTAGTTTCCAAGGCTCATCAAAATTTAGTTGATGCCCATCCAATAAGGCCTACCTTTTCTTCAGGGAACATAGAAGTAAACTAGTAGGTGTTTTTTGTCTACCCCAAACCAGTGCATGGTGATTTGGATAGTGTTACGAACTATGATGCAAACATGGATGCCTAATAATCCCAAATTTAGGTTGGAGCTCTAAACTTAGTGAGCTCAAAATTAATCATAACATTAAACAAACTATGGGGACACCTAAAACACTTATTCTTTGATCAAAGCTAACATATTTTGAAAACCCGAGATGGAATGAAAACATACAGAATTTCGATAATGAAAAAAGGCAATCTAAAATTTACTTCAACGACATACAAAATGAACATAAAACAGAAATGAGACGGAGATAAGTGGGTATAGACTAGAGAACATAGTAACATACCTCTTAGTGAGACTTCCATAGGAAAGCACTTGTTCTTTCGTGATCTTGAAATTTACGGTCCATATGAAATCCTTGTAAGCAGGGCACCTGAGGGAAATCTTGTATTCTTTGGGAGGGCACACCAAGCAAGGCTGTTGCATTGATCTTGAAAACCCACAATGCCGATCGTATTCCTCTCCATTTGTATAACCAAGAATTTGATTCTTAGACACATTATACCAGGGAATGAAGTCCTCCATGCCTCTACCATAGAAACTCGGCTATCCCTTGGCCAAGAAAGAAAATAAGCCTATGTCCAAGAACTCTACCATGACTTTCTCCCTCAGCATCTTGTATCCTCTGTAAACACTGGGCGAATGCACTGATGATGGGAAGCTGAAACCCGGAGCGGAAATCAACATGAGGAAGCTGATAAAGAACATAAAAACCCACTTGAGGAATGATAGAGGGCCACATTTAGAATAACTTGGCCCTACATTGATTTGCTTCACTTTATCCTTCATCTCCCAACCATTTTCAGAGGGATTATTGGGGATCGTTTTCCAGGGCATAGGATTGGTTTGAGCTCAAATCCGCCAAATTGACTTGCTTAATCATCCACAGCTTGAGAGAATGTGACCATGAAATGGAACTCGATCGAATTTGAACATGTGACCTCTCACATTGAAGAATAAAAAAAAGACAATGCAACATAGGTGCATATCCAATGGTGGTGGATTCTCTACCTTGTCTACCTTGTTTGTTGGATTCTCCACTTGGGGTTTCAAAATGAAGGCCAGTAAACAACAATAGAATAAGGAAAGCGCTTTGATCTCCTCAAGCCATTAATTTTCACATTTTAGAGCAAAAAATATTAGATTTTTACCATCTTGGCATGTCTTTTATTTTGGTTTTGATTTTTGGCGAGTAAGTTTATTAAGTTGTTCTAATAAAAGAACCATGGAAATATTGTTTTTTTAAAAGACAAATTTTAAGAAAACTTCCAAAAGCTTCATATCAAGAAGAGTCCATTTCTTTTTCTTGGAATTAACTAGTTTCCAAAGATTGTTTAGCTTACCCTGAAACAAAATCCTTGAATAGAGCCATCCATAACAAGGTCACGGTTGTATTTAGTGATGGGTGTCTCATTTCCCCATTTCCAATGCCTCCACCAAGTCAAATGGCCTTGCAATCCCAACTTAATTATAAGATCATCTAGAATCAAGCCTTGAGATAAGTTTGAGTGATTTGGGATTTCAAGTCGATTTCTAAAGGCCACAATCACACTTACAATCAATTGAATATGGACACCATCCAGATCACTCTTAGAACAAGGGTTTCATATCCAATTTTGTGTTGTCAAGTTTAAGGACACATATTTTGTGCTGACACTTATGTCCAAGTGGGAATTCAAGGACTATGATCCTGAGATTTAAGAAAATCAAATATAGATGGGCTACTTTAATAATGACACAACAAAAACCCTACAGTCCATTCACTAAAATCAAAAAACACCAGTCCTATAAATGATGGAATTTACCTTCATGACTAGTTCGGTGATAACATCACAAAAACATTCATACATAGCTAAAAGACATAAATAAAAGATTTCATAAAAAAATTATGACATGATTATCCTCATAATCGTGTACCAATTCTTGTTCACTAAGGAAAGTGGGTGGATAGAACTAGGGTTGGAATGTAATGAGAAACCCTCCACCTATTAAAAGACATAGTGCAATGTCTTAAGAACCCACCATAGGCTAAGCCATGACCTCAACAAGAAAATGGAACCTTGTGGCATGTGGGATTGAAAAGAAAAAATGTGAGTGCCTTCCAACTAAAACCTCATACTTCCTATCCCCGCAATCTCGCAATCTGGCACCAATTTTTGCTTACCAAGGAAAGTGGGTGTATAGAAATAGAGTTGGATCAAAATGGGATTCGATTCAAAATATCATGAGATTTTTGCCATGTTTTCCATTTTCCTTACGAACCAAATAAATCCAAGTAGAAGCGGAGAGGGAGAGAATGGTTGAACAAATAAATAACAAGGACAACGAGGCATGATGAACAACCCCCCACTTTTGAAATGACACAACACACTGCTCTAACCCGCCATCAGTTAAGTCAAGACCTCAAAAAGAAAATGGAGTCTTTTGGACTTGAACCATGGCGTGGATTGTGAGAACCATACATGGTGTTCAGAACCTTTAAATATGAACTAAAACCTTGGATTTTACCTTTAGTATGTCATGGGTCTCGCAAACCATCCCCAATGTGCCCCTCCTCGTAATGGTGGGAATATCTCACATGTAAGCTAAATATTTTGTACATAGGTATTATGTGATAGTCTAGGTTAACATGCATGGTCGACCAAGAAATCCATAGTCTAGGGTCTCTCTCTCTCTCTCTCTCTCTCTCTCTCTCTCTCTCTATATATATATATATATATATATATATATATATATCAAACTTTAAATAGTTGTGTGGAATTTTACCAAAAAAATAATTGTATAGATATTTCAGAGTTTGAAATCAAAAATTCATTTTATGTCCAAAAAGGGACTACTTTGAAAAGAAAAGTGACCCTCTTAGTGCTTGAAAGCACACTCCATGTTCTAACATATTCCAATCTTCCAAGATCAAATACAAAAACTTTTTTGAGTCTTTCCCATACACAAAAAAACTTCATGATCTCCCATGCAACCAAATGAAATGATAAACATCGAGCATACTCTAAATATAAACAAAATTAGTAAAAGTGTGATTTGAAGTTGGTAGGAGAGTCCCTTCCTTTAAGACTCGTTTAGTAAAGGTACCCTCCTACAAGAGTAAATCATCATTGGATAAGTTATCATCTTTAGTGTTGAATTATCAAGATACGTGTGTAAAGGAAATATCATGAAAAATATATTTTACCTCTGTAATTCAATTCATAATAGGGATCAGGTCTAAATTGTCAGTACTATGATTTTGGTTGGACCACTCTATCACAAGATTTGAGTCACCCATAACTTGTAAATGGTTTATAACTTTGTCATGTGATGCCTTCAAACTATCCATGTAGCGTAAAGTTCTTCCTTGTTGTTCTTTCAATCCTAACAACATATTCTAGACAAAAGTAATGTGAGGTATCAATAAAATGGATTTCTCTAGCCCCACAAAACCTGAGGCCCCCTTGGCATGTCCCATCAAAAAATCCCCAGGGTTTCTCTTTTTCTATGCTTGTCATTTGTAGAATCCTTGGGATTTTTGTCTTTAGTGGCATCGTATTTCCTTCATAACCATTATGATCTTGTGTGCTACTTGCAAAGTTGTCATAGGTAGATCATTCCTAGCCATCCAAATACCATATATAAGCATACAAGGTAGGGACCTGTGCACATTCATAGCTTTGTCTATTGGATTCGTTGGTCCACCATAGTTGAGTTGCAAATGGTGTCCATAACCCCAATCAAAAGCCTAATATCCCATTGTCCAATGTTATGTGCTAATAAAAAAACTTGATTCATGCCCATCAAGCAATCAAAGATTCCTTTATGGCCAAAGGCTATAGTTTCCTCCTTAAAAATTTTCAAGGACTCGCGACCCATCTAAACTACTACTAAAAACCTCCTGATAAACCCCATAAACTAACTAGGACACCAAGACCCATACCTAAGAGAATTAGGTCCTAAGGCCCAATTTCCATTCCTTAACCATGTCTAGGGCCCCAAGACCCATACCTAATGCTCATAAACTTCTTAACAGTTCCTGTATTCTGATTATAAGGAAAAATATCCCCTCGAGAGGTTACCTTTGGTGGTTAGAGACATCATTGTTAGACCTTTAGGCCTAAAAATTTCCTAAATATCCCAATGCATGAGCTTCCTACACCAACCATGGTTAATACATGATCAACACATAAACCTAGTGCTCAAAAACTACTAATGGTGACCATATATCCACTTGGTGGACATGGATACCCTCAAGAGATCATGTGTGATGTTTCAAAGTGATGCTGTTGGCCTTACCTACCCATATCCCAACTTGGAGGAAATTGATACTCTCAGGAGATCGAGTGTGATGGTTCAAGGTGTTGTTCTTGAAGTAAGTTGCTACCTAAAATATTGTTTTGGATACTAAGGCTTAGGTTCCTCTCTTATCCATGTCTATGGTCCCACAACCCATCCTTGGGGCTAAAAGCCTTCTAATGGTACCATATTACAACTTAGATTCCAAATATCCTACATAAAGGCCATGTGTGGTATGTTAAGAGTTTATTCATGGCCCTTTAGTTTCAAAGGCTACATTTTAGGGCTAAGGCTAATTTTTCATTACTCTATATTGGTTTAGGCCTCAATACTTACACATAGTTCTCAAAATACCATAATGGTTCCAATATGCTCTATTGAAGGTGAAGGATCCCCTTGAGAGGCCATTTGTGTTTGTTCAAGGCATTGTTATTAGAATTGGAAGCACAAAATAGCCCTTTAGGGTCTAAGGCCTAGGTTTCCTCCATCCACCATGCTCAAGGCCTTGAGGAGGATTTGATTTCCTGGGTTTTTTATAAACATTCTGGAGTTTTTTTCTGCTTGGCTTGCTTATGATAGTTTGATGGTTGCGTCAACGGGTGTGACTACATCCCAGTGGCGTTTAAATTTTTGGACGCTTGATTGTCTGCTTAAAATTAGATGTTTCTTTTGGTTACTCTTGCACAACAAGATTTTAATGTGGAAAAACTTGCTGAAGTGTGGCTTGGTGGGTTCGGGTTACTGCATTTTATGTATGATGGATTCTGAAGGTGTGGAGCATTTGTTTGGCTCTTGTTTTTTTTTTCAGAACCTATGGCAAGCTCTGGAGTTTTCGGCAGGTTTCTCATTCTCCTGGACTGGAGTCACCTTAGAGGAGAATCTCACACAATGTTTCGCGATGAATCCTATCAATCTGGTTTTTATCTGCTATACTGTTTGGGAAGTATGGAAAGCACACAACCACACTTTGTTTTGGGGCAGTCGATTATCCATCAGTCACATTGTGGCAAAGATTTTACTTTATCATCGTTATGTTCCAAGGTCTCAAAGCAATATATGTCGAAGGATGACTTCTTTCTCTGAATTGGATTATGTTTTTCCTTTGGGTTTTTTTGACGATGCGGCCCAGTCTGGCTTATGTGGAGCAGGGTGTATTCTGAAGTTGTCTTAGGTCCATGTTTTTAATCTTCATTTTGGAGCAGGTGATGGATCCAATACGAGAGCAGAGCTTCTCTCTTTCTGGGGACTACTTTGGTTTGCTTTGAGAGTTGGATGTGTTTCTCTTACTATTTTCGGTGACTCCAAATGTGTGATAAACTGGGCAGATGGTAGTGACAGCTTATCTTCGGTGGAGCTCCATGGATGGATTCGGAGGACCAGAGTTCTTATTTCGTCTTTTGACTCCATCCTTTTCAGACACATGTATCGCGTTTACAATCTGGAGGCTGATACACTTTCTAAAGCTACAGTGAGTGAGATGAATGGTGTCTTGAAGGTGGAAGAATTTCGTGACGGCTTGTTGTTTAAGTCTTCAACCTTATCTTTGATGGACTGACCTTATTGTAGTCCTATGTTTTAAGGATGATACTTCAACTTTGGTTATGTGAAGATTGTTATTACTGTTTTTTGGTTTGTTTGGTAATATTTGGTTGGTAAAACTTCAAAGAGATGCAGATGTTTTTGTTTCCTGCCTATATGTAATATTTGACACAACTTTTTTAATACAAAGTTGTTATTTTTTCCATGTGAAAAAAATATATATTATATGTTTTATGTCTTATTACATTATATGTTTTACATATGATAGATTTTGTTAGTAATATAATATATATAGAGAGAGAAAGAATGTTTTGTAATTATATGGCTGCATATAATGTCGATTCCTGCTAGTTCATTCGGTTAAGGTGTGGGTCTCATCAACAGGGCGAATCGAGTTCAATTCCCCTTAGGGGTGAGCTGGTTGGGAGGAGGCACCAAAAATCCAAATTGTTGAGGGTTGGTGTGGACCAAGTTGAGTGCGATACCCAGGTAGTTTTGATGGCTTAGATGCCCCTAGGTCATGGTTTATTAGACTAGAGTCCACTCTGGCCCGCAAGTCAAGAAAAATCTAGCCAATATATATATATATATATATATATATATATATGGTATGTAATATATTTATATGTTTTGTGGATTTGTGGATAGTTGAGTGCTCCAAGCAAGTGTACCTTGTCATTGTTATCTACCTCTGGGGATTTCTGGATGTGGTTTGGTATTGACATGTTATTAAACATATCCATAGCCTCCCTAAAGTATGTTTTATACCAACTTGGGTGGTGTAGGTCCCACTTTCTTAAACTTAAGGATATAATATTATATTATATATTAATATAATATATTTATATATTAAAAAAATATAATATTTTATATTGTTTATATATTATATATAAGTTAGGTTCAATGAATCCATACACATTACAAGGATGCAACACATTGGCATAAACAAGTTAGAGGCATCCTACGATTAGTTTCCACTCCTATGAAGGTCGTAGTTGCCCTCTTTTTAGAGATACTCCATCTTATAGAGTAATGATTATTCCAAATAAAGTAGGTTTTTCAAGAAGTACAAGATACATCATAGGAGCACCAAACTAGGTAATTGGATGTTGGTACTAATTTCCAATAGGAAGAACATATCCATGTAAAATTGGATGAACATAACAAAGTTTAGAGAAAACCAACATAAATGCTCTAACAAAAAATTATGCTACTACAATATAATAACACAAACCAAATTTTTTACCCAACTCAAAAAGAACAAAAACTCAATTAGATTTCACAAGTTGATGAGAAAGTGGATCAACATTTTTCTATATCTCACCAAGCAAAAGCTAAAATTCAATAGCTAAGGATAGTGGCCCAAGTCGAAAGATACATGATTCTTCATAAAATGAAAGAACTAGTTGTTAACATTGATTGGGTTGTCATCTAGGAAACAAATTAGCCACAAGTATGACATTGATGACTTCTTGTTGTAACAATAATTGTATGCTTCATTGAAGAATAAAGAGAAGTTGCATGCCTCATGTGAGGAAGGGAAACATAGTTGACACTAATTGGGCTATTTTTTAGGAAACAAAGCTGCAGGTATGAAATTGATGATTTCTTGTTGTGATAGTGATTTTGTGTTTCACAAAGGAATAAAAAGCAATTGCATGCCTCATGCAAGCTGGGAGGGACAAATAATTATCCAAAATGGTCAAATTTGAAGTTCAGTAATGCTTAATTATCCCAATTGTCCATGGTTTTTATGATTATATTCTAAAATAAAATTTGATTTGTGACACATTCATTACAAAACTCTTAAGTGTCACAAGCAAGAGAAAGTGGCATGATAACACCTAGCATTGTAGAGTTCTATGTACATTAAACACTTGAATTCATTTGGGGGAGGTTCTAAAAAGACCCCCCTAAAAGGTGTTTTTGAAGGCGGTTATTTAAAACCCCCCCAAAAGTCATGAGAATTCTCATGACTTTTGGGGGGGTTTTAAATAACCGCCTTCAAAAACACCTTTTAGGGGGGTCTTTTTAGAACCACCCCCAAAAGTCTTGAGAATTGGGCTTTTAGGGGGGCTTTTCAAACAACTACCTCCAAAAGTTCAATTCTCATGACTTTTAAGGAGGTTCCCAAACAAACCGCCTCCCAAAGTTCAATTCTCGTGACTTTTAGGGGGGGTTTTGACAAACCGCCCCCAAAAGTTATGAGAATTGGGCTTTTAGGGGGGGGTTTCAAACAACTGCCTCCAAAAGTTCAATTCTCATGACTTTTAAGGGGGGTTTAGAAAAAACCGCCTCCAAAAGTTCAATTCTCATGACTTTTAGGGGGGGGTTTTGACAAACCGCCCCCAAAAGTTATGAGAATTGAGCTTTTAGGGGGGGGTTTCAAAAAACCGCCCCCAAAAGTCCAATTTCCATGACTTTTAGGGGCGGTTTTAAAATACTGCCTCCAAAGGTATGAATAAACTTTTAGGGGGGGTTTTACCAAGACCCCCGCAAGCCAAAACCGCCCCTAAAGGGCTATTTTGTTGTAGTGGAACATCCGTCGCTATAGCCACGAACTTTTGTTGCTAGAGAGATGGAGATCAGTTCATTTATTTCTTTTAAATATGACCCTTCATCGCTCTAGCCACAAATTGTTGGTGCTATAGCCACGAACGTTCGTGGATAGAGAGACGTAGATCGCTTCATTTACTCTTTTTTTAAAATAAAAACATCTGTTGCTATAGCCACGAACGTTCGGTGCTATAGCCACGAATGTTGGAAAGTGTTGCTACAGCGATGAAATTAGTGCCATGAAAACAAAGAGTCCTGTTTGTCACTATAGCAATGGAAAAGTGTTGCAATAGAAACGATTTTCCGTGGGAAAAATGTCCACATGTACTAGTGTTAATTATGTAGATCAATCTTTTCTCTTCAAAATTTTTGCAACTCTTTTTCTGGTTTTTTTATTTGTGGATCTATTCATTTAAAGGTTCAACTCATTTTCTGCATCGTAGTGGGAGTATATATAATGGACTTCCTTCAGTTAGTTGCTTGGTTTCAAGGGTAACTATTTAATGAAAAATATCCTCGTCTTATACCAGCCTTGAACCTTTCACATATATGTCATTAGGGTAGAATGAATGAATGCAACCCTTGTTGGTGGCTTGATGCTCCATCAAACTCCTTGGCAAGATGAAGAAATTTTGACATTTTAATTTTTTTTGTTTTTGGAGTATTTTCTACAAATTGACTTCTCCTCCTACTCTAACATATGTTTGTCTCTCTACAAGATGTCTAAAATGGTTAATGTGCAATTTGTGCCAGTATAGGGTTGCCATTGCTGCTATATATTGTTTGTTAATGTATTTGTAACTTCAGAATGTATTCACTTGTATATTTTATATTGTATTCATGTGTTGTCATTGTTCTTCCGACGGAGAGGTTTTATTCCTCCGATCGGGAAAGTTATTATTGTATTTGTTAGGGTTATTAGACTCCCCTAGAGGGGTCGGCCCTAAGTTAAGTGGTAACGGGTTATTAGACTCTCCTAGGAGAAGTCGGCCCAGTTAGGGTAAAAGTCAAGTGAAGGTAAAGTATAAATAGAGAGGAGCATCCTCTCTATTTCATCATTCACTCACTCACTTATTCGCATAAGTGTGAGAGAGAGAAGTTCGCACAAGTGGAGGAGGAGGAAGATGTTGAAGACCATCTCTTTGTTTTGGGGTTTTGTATTATTGCTCATTCTATTTGTGAGGAAGTTGCGGGGTTTTCTCCTTTATGGTTTCCCCGGTGAAATGCTTTGTGTCTCTTGTCTCTTGTGTTTGATTTGCTATGCATGTTATTCTCTCAGATGAGATCCTATATCATATTGAATTAAATTGCGAAAAAATCCAGAAGGAATGCATAGAGAAAGCAAGAGATCGAGACCATTCTCCAATTATGTAGCCCTGCTGTGTGACATCATTGACAAAGAACCTTCAAACCATGAGGAAGTAGCTGAGAAGAAAGAATGGAAGGATGCCATGATCAACGAGTACCGGTCAATCATGAAGAATGATGTCTAGGATGTGGTCTCGAGACTAGTAGGGAAGTCTGTTGTGACTTCTAAGTAGATCTACAAGATCAAGCATGCTACAAATGGCAGCATAGAGAAACACAAGGCGAGGTTTGTGGCACGTGGCTTCTCCCAGAAGGAAGGGATAGATTATGAAGAGACATTTGCACTTGTAGCCAGATACACTTCCATCAGATCAGTACTTGCTCTGGCTACAGTGATGAAGTGGAAGGTACACCAGATGGATGCCAAGACAACGTTCTTGAATGCTGTAGTGGAAGAGGAAGTGTATGTGGAGTACCCACTTGGATTTGAGACACATGACAGGGAGACTCATGTGTGCAAATTGAAGAAAGCCTTGTATGGATTGAAACAAGCACCCAGGACGTGGTACGACAGCATAGACGGCTTTCGGACTAGTTTGGGCTTTACCAAGAGTAAAGCGGATTCCAACCTTTACTACAAGGTTGAGGAAGGGAACCCAGTGATACTTCTACTTTATGTAGATGACCTGTTTGTGACAGATGATGATGGGTTGATTGCTGACATGAAGAGGAATCTTGTTGCTGAGTTCAAGATGAAGGACTTGGGTATGATGCACTACTTTCTAGGCTTTGAGGTGTGGCAGAGTGCAAATGGAATCTTCCTTGGACAAGGGAAGTATGCAGTAGAGATCCTGAAGAGGTTTGAGATGATGGATTGCAAGGCCATGGCCACACCTATGGCATCGAACCTGAAGCTATTGAGTGATGCTTCATCAAAGTCAGTTGATGCCACGATGTATCGTTAGATAATTGGATCCTTGATGTACCTAACAAATACGAGACCAGATAGCTGCTTTGTTGTGAACACATTGAGCTAGTTCTTGACGGATCCGATACATGTTCACTTGATTGCCGCAAAGCATATTGTAAGGTATCGAAAGGGTACAATTGATTACGGGAACAAGTATGATGTGAATAAGAAGATTAACCTGGAGGGTTATGTTGATTCAGATTGGGTAGGCAGTGCCATTGATAGGAAGAGCACTTCGAGGTGCTTCTTCAATGTGGGATCAGGTGTTATCTCTTGGTTTAGAAGGAAGCAGTCCTGTGTGGCATTGAGTATAGCCGAAGCATAGTATGTCGCAGCTTGTTCGGCTAGTTGTGAGGCAATATGACAAGTCGAAGCACATTGAGATCAAGTACCACTATATCAGCTATATGGTGCAAAGAGGAGCAGCGAAGCTCCAGTATGTTGTGACAAACGAGTAGATAGCCGATGTGTTGACCAAGCTGCTAGCCAGAGTGAAGTTTGAATACTTTAGAGAGAAGCTTGATGTACTTCATATCGAGGTTCCTTCCAAGGGGAAGTGATGAGTCCGAAAGACGCAAATGCACATGGGCTTTTCCGAAATGGTGGTACGTTGGTCCTCCCATGGTCATTGATGTAATTGCTGAGCTTTTTCGACAAGGTGGTAGGTTGGTCCTCCCATGGTCATTGATGTAATTGCTAAGCTTTTTCGACATGGTGGTAGGTTTTTCCTCCCATGGTCGTTGATGTAATTGCTAAGCCTTTCCCAGCTAGTGGTAGGTTGGTCCTCCCATTTCGGTTGATGTAAGTGTTGTGTCTCACATGCTGGCAAGAAAGTCCTCACATGTTGGTAGACGTGTGATGTACATCTGGGTTGTGCTCCGTTGACGATGAGATGATCTGAAGATGATGAGATGACAGTAGGGTACATAGGTTTTGTAGAGGCATATAATTAGTCCTGGGATGCTCCTTTAGGTTTTGCAGTGGCATATAATCAGTCCTGGGAGATCCTGCAGGTTTTGCATAGGCATATAATCAGTCCCGGGATGCTCCTTCAGGTTTTGCAGTGGCATATAATCAGTCCCGGGAGATCCTGCAGGTTTTGCAGTGGCATATAATAAGTCCTGAGATGTACCTACTTGATGGCTTGCTCACAAATATGATGAAGACCTACATGGAGGCTAGGCCTACATCCAACATGAAAAAGGATTGGCTCTATAGAACTTCCTATGAAGAGTAGATTGGAGACTGATGGTTGAGATAGCAGCAACAGTGATGATGATGATCCAGCTTCGATGATGATCCAACTTTGATGATGATCTAGTGACGAAGACTTGTGCTGATGAACTGTATCAAGAGAATAACTTCCTAGTTAAGAGCGAGTGTTAATGTATTTGTAACTTCGGAATGCATTCACTTGTATATTTTATATTGTATTCATATGTTTTCATTGTAATTCCGACGGAGAGGTTTTATTCCTCTGATCGGGAAAGTTATTAATGTATTTGTAAGGTTTATTAGACTCCCCTAGAGGGGTCGACCCTAAGTTAAGTGGTAATGGGTTATTAGACTCTCCTAGGAGAAGTCGTCCCAGTTAGGGTAAAAGTCAAGTGAAGGTAAAGTATAAATAGAGAGGAGCATCCTCTCTATTTCATCATTCACTCACTCACTCATTTGCATAAGTGAGAGAGATAGAAGTTCGCACAAGTGGAGGAGGAGGAAGTTGCTGAAGACCATCTCTTTGTTTTGGGGTTTTGTATTATTGCTCATTCTATCTGTGAGGAAGTTGCAAGGTTTTCTCCTTTATGGTTTCCCAGGTGAAATGCTTTGTGTCTCTTGTCTCTTGTGTTTGATTTGTTGTGCATGTTATTCTCTCAGATAAGATCCTAGATCATATTGAATTAAATTGTGAAAAACTAACATTGTTGTGATTTTTCCATTTGGTTTTTATGATTATTGTTGTGTTTCAGGGTGGCTATAGTGGATCAATATATAAATATGAGTTTTCCATTTTATTGAGAATTTATTTTGACTTTCATGCTTCTAACCATGGAAATCACTATGTAATAGATGGAACTCCTTTGGAAGTTCTATTTATTTATTGTATGACAATACTATGTAATAAGAGTTACCAAAGTATGACAATACTAGGCTGGTTGGTGGCTTGATACTCCATCAAACTCCTTGGCAAGATGAAGAAATTTTGACATTCTATTTTTTTTTTGGAGTATTTTATACAAATTGACTTCTCCTCCTACTCTAACATATGTTTGTCTCTCTATGAGATATCTAAAATGGTTATTGTGCAATTTGGGGCAATTTAGGGTTGGCATTGTTGTTGTATATTGTTGTAATTTTCTCCATTTGGTTTTTATGATTATTATTCTATTTCAGGGTGTCTATAGTGGCTTAATATATAATATGAGTATTCCATTTTATTGAGAATTTATTTCGGCTTTCATGCTTCTAACCATGGAAATCACTCTGTAATAGTTGGAACTCCTTTGGAAGTTGTATTTATTTATTGTATGATAATACTAGGTAATAAGAGTTACCAAAGTAGAGTAGGACATAACTGAAAGTAGGTATCCTATACATGATAATTCTATGATACTAATATTGGATAAACACTACCACCCCATGGCGATGAGACCCAAATGATAGCTTCCCCAATTTTATAACATGAAAGAAAGAGATTATCCTTAAATGACAAAAATATGCCAATGGGACTCTAAAAGTACAACCTAGATCAAGAAAGGTAGGAGGGAATTCCTAATGCATCTTCAAGGAAATCCAGTAAAATAAAGTAGAAAACCATTCACCCAAAGAATGGGAGAACATACCAAAATAGTTAAAAGAGTACAACCCACTACCCAGATGGGATTCAATGCAAGAAACTGTTTGTAGTTTCTCATTCTAACCACCATGAAGTACTATTATAATCATATGTTGGACTATCAATCTATATGATGTCCCCGAGGCAAAGTCTAAGAATGTCATTTGGAGATTTGCATAAGCCGAGTAGAACTAGTGGAACTGGACTCAAGGGTGGTAGATTTCTATATACCCTTTGATCAACAAGGTTCGAAAATCATCAATGGAACTGATGAAGTTGGTAAGGCTTCTTTTGGACCTTCAATTCTAGGTTGACACTTCACATTTCCACTAGATATACAAGAAGCTAACAAAAGTTTTGATGAGAGTTGATTATGGGTGTAGGATCAGATTTGGTAAAGTATTTGAGAGGATTCTTGAATATGGTACCAAAGTGGTTGTAAAACAGGGAAATTGAAGCTCTAGGCAAGGCATAACAAAATTTCAGGCTAAAATTGAAATGTTGTCTAAGATTCGCCACCATCATTTTGTTTCTCTTGTTGGATATTGTGAAGAAAATTGTGAGATGATTTTGGTTTATGAATACATGGCCAATGGATGTCTTAGGAGCCATTTGTATAGATAAGATCTTCCGCCAATGTCATGAAAGAAAAGGCTTGATATATGCATAGGGGATTCTAGGGATCTTTGTTACCTTAACACAGGAGCAGAGCATAAAATCATTCATTGTGATGTAAAGAAAACAAACATTTTTTTGGATGAGAATTTTGTGGCCAAGGTAATAGAATTTGAGATTTCAAAGAGTAGTAGACCTTCTTTAGACGAAACCCATGTGTAATCAAAGGTATATTTGGATATATTGACCCTCGGTACTTAAAAAGGAATCAATTGATAGAAAAATTGATGTTTATTGCTTTGGATTAGTGCTAATGGAGGTACTATGTGAAAGACAAACCATTAATCCTTCTCTTCCCAAAGAGAAAGCTAATATAGTAGAGTGGGAAATGCATTGGAAAAATAGAGGCAATCAAGTGGCCAAATTATTGATCATCAGCTTGTAAATAGCATCACCCCTATCTCTTTGAGAAATTTTGGAGAGATGACTAAAAAGTGTTTAGTTGACTAGGGTATAAATAGGCCCACCATCGGTGATTTTTTGTGGAACTTAGAATATTTCCTTCAACTTTAGGAAAATTTCATGTTGCATGATCCATATGAAAACACTACTAATTGCATTACATGGATTCCCTTATGCTTTTCTTAGCTAGAGCATTTCGATAATAGTACTATTGAGAGGGGTAGTGTTGCATGTGAATATGGTTAAAAGGTGAAACTACAAGTACAATACTTTCACAATCAGTTAATCCTCATAGAAGGTGATTGTATAAATTGTGTGTGGGGTGATTCATCCACTAACAAATGTGAGCTATTCCTTTTTCTACAAATTAGTGATTGTATTAAAAAATTATTAATGCTTCATTGGTCTTATACTCATAAGCCCAAATATTTAGTTTCCCCTTAAAAGAAATTGCTTTCTACCTTGCTGCATCCAAGGGAAGTCCCATATGGATCGATTTTCCTACACTTCCTTCCTTATTTTTAAGGTTTCAAATTCTCTCTTTCTAATATTGTACTATTTAGAGGTATTTCTTGTGTATTGTAACCATTTGACATTTTCATCTATTAAAAGCTATCCTTAGTTTAAGATTAATATTTTTCTATTAAATCCTACATGGTTGGGTTTTTATTTCCTCGTGAAATATACCATTTCTATTTAAAATATCATTTAACTTGATTGGATAGTTAATCGGATCTTATCTATGGAAAGGAACCATGCTAATGCAATTTTAATTTTATGCATATTTATGTTGGTTTTAGATGTTATTATGCACCATTTAAACTCAATTTAGTAGGCTTGGAAATTTTTTGAAATCTATCATGGGAAAAAGAAAAGTTCTTATTTTAATATGTAACTTATTTAATTATAAATATATTTCATTAAACCCATTTAATTAAATGAATATGTTTCATTCAACGCAAAGTCATAATATTGTTTATAAGGGCAAGTTTTGAACTAAGAGTCCATGGGTGAATTTGAAAGAGGGGACATTAGAAAATGTTTTCAGAAATGGGTTTGATGCACATATTCAAAAAGAGTGAAACAAATCGCTCTCCACAATATATTAGTTGGTAGTTTCATGGATCTTCCAACATCGTTTTTTCTTGCAAATGTGACATTATTGAAGCTTCAGTGTTTTTTCTTTATACAACTACCTACTTACTTTAGCGGTTTCATATTCCTTTTAACATGTTCTCTATCATTTGTCAATACAAATGATGACATACTTGAGTATCTAGTAGCAAAATGTTTTCTTCTTGAAAATTTAAGAGTTGAACACTATAGAGTTTTGCAATGCGAAAATTTCTATAATCAATATAAAGTGTATAGATTTTATTATTAATTGGTATTTTTTGTATACTAAAACCATTTGGCATTTTCAATTAATAGAAGCTTCCTTTGGCTTAAGATTAATATCTTTCTATCAAGTTCTATATGGTTGGTTTTCTTTCCTCACGAAGTCTGTCGTTGTTATTTAAAATTTCATTCAACTTGATTGGATAGTTAAATAAGTCTTGTCTATGGAAAGAAGTGATATTAATACAATTTTATTTTTATGCATATTTATGTTAATTTTAAATGATGTTATTCTGCATCAACAAAAGAAAAGTTTGTACTTTAATATTTTTTCATATGTTTCATTCTTGACACAAAGTTAATAATATTGTTTACAAGGGCCTTTATGTGCTTTTGGATGGTTATATTTGTTTAACAACGAACTAATGGAAAACTAGGTTTTTTTAATGTTACAATTGCTTTAGTAGTTATATACTAGACACTTTAAAGGTGAAAGGTTTATAGAATCACCTTAAATCTTGGTAGCAACTTTGGAGCATTTAGGTCTAATGTTTGTATTGGTATTTCCTCATTGAATACTTTTCATTCGACATAACAAGAATTTTAATTTATAATTAACCATGGTCTTTAGTTTGTACTTTAATATTGTTTCATATGTTTCATTCTTGACACAAAGTTAATAATATTGTTTACAATGGCCTTTATGTGCTTTTGGATGGTTATATTTGTTTAACAACGAACTAATGGCAAACTAGGTTTCTTTAATGTTACAATTGCTTTGGCAGTTATGTACTAGACACTTTAAAGATGAAAGGTCTATAGAATCACCTTAAATCTTGTTAGCAACTTTGGAGCATTTAAGTCTAATGTTTGTATTGGTATTTCCTCATTGAATACTTTTCATTCCACATAACAAGAATTTTAATTTGTAATTAACCATGGTCTTTTGTTATGCACTAGGGATGGAGTTAGATTAAGAGGTTACAATGTTATTAATTATATTCTAGCTCAAGTGAAAAGCTAGTGACTTCATATGTTCTATTGTTTAGAATTCATTTGATAAACAATTTTACACAAGAACAACATTGAATATTGAGGTATGTTGACAAATAGATTGGATTATTGTCCTAAATTATGAGTTTAAGTGTTTTTCTACAAATATACCCTCAAGCAAATATACACTCAAGCAAACTCAAAACCACCGTTGACACTAAAACCCCATGGCCTACGCTCCCTGCAAAGTCTTTTGATTAACAGAAAAATACCCAAATAGATTTGAAGCAAAGAGAGCCCGATATCGCTATCTTGCAAAATATGATAATTATTATTCTCTTAATTGTGTTAATATTACTCACAGTCTATACTTGGCGTCTGTGACCAAACTGCTGGGCTATGGCTCGCAATTATAATCCACTTTCAAAGATTCTTATCTTCAAGGTCAATCAATCCATTCAACTTCAGACAAAAACCTATCAAGGATAAATTTGTTCATGAATCACATCAATGGCCAAAACCCTGACAATATGTCAATGGCCAAAGCCCTGACAATATCTCAATCCGGATTAAAATGTTGTTCGTAAATATGACAGCAACTATATAAAATTAAAGCAAGATATAGACCAAGTGTTCAAAAAGAAAGTCATGCCTGATTATGAATTTACAGTAACATGCCCCAGATTGGACAGAAGTGGAATATATCCATCTTAAGTTATAAAAATTGTTCAAATATAAAATTTAATGGGTTTAAGTTTTAACATGTTTGGATGTTATCTCATCCTTTCCTTAATCTGAACTTCAAAATGCTTTGGATATTCATGAGTTAACAGAGCGATGAGTTCACATCCTTGGCTTGATATGAGTCAGTGGAAAGTAGCGAAAAGCTTTGCTTGTTCTTCACATGATGGGTTGATGTTACCGTAATTTAATTGTATTATTTACAGTTTATCCAAATCTTTTGAAGATTAAAAGACCGTATGCTTTCTTTTTTTAAATAAAAAGGACATCATATTATTTGCAGAAAATAGAGATACATAGCCGCTTAAAGCATGATAGAGTTTCAAACCTTAAACCCTTGGACCCAACATTTAGACATAAGAAGTTATATATCATGTAGCCTGCACCCCATGGCCGAATCATCTAGTTGGAAATTCAAAATTACAGACATATTCCAAAAATCATGAAGCCTGCACCCCATGGCCGAACCATCCAATTGGAAATTCAAAATTACAGACATATTCCAAAAACTAGATTGACGCCTATCACCTACATACCCATTTCTTGCTATAAGCCGCATAACAGACATGAAAAGCAAAGATCTAAAACCTGAAAATAGATGGTCAAACCCCAGTACCAGTATAAACTTTGGCCGAAGAGCCACAGGCGTCCTTCTCTAGAGCTTGAGTAACTGCTTCCGACAACTAGGGAGAAGTAGTTGCCGAGAAAGTAGTGACAGTTGGCTGGGGTGGATCCTTCTTGGGGGTCTTGCTGGTAGGAATCCTGTTTCCTTTGGCGTCCAGTCCAGGATAATGAAAGGAAAGGCCCATCTTTTTAGCAATTGCGTCAATCTTGCAGTGCACGAGATAGTTATCCGCATTGCGGGCTTTCCAATTCTTCATCGACTCTTCATCCCCTTGCTTCTTCCAAGTCCCTTCCATCAACACATTGGCCAAGAGGTTCTTGGTGACCCAATAGGTCATCACCATCCTATCATACGCCGAGGCCCGACCCACAGTAATTCCTGGATCAGTAACCCATTCTTCAACTGTGCTTCTAACCTCCTCAATAGGCATGGTCGTGACATCTTTCCAAAGTTTTTTCTCCATAACTTCTATGTCCTCCCTAGTGGAATCAGGAATGTGGTCACGAAAGAAAACAGCGGCCGATTGAGCCCACACTTGGGCTCTCGTGACCCTGCCCACTCCACCACGCTTCACAGGAACCTTCTCTTTTCCTTTCAGAGCTGAACCAGCGGAAGCCGTCCCGAAGGGACCTACAAACTCACGTTTCGGGCCCATGGTAGAAGGAGATACAAACAGCAGAAGGACCTCGGGAGGCTGTAATTGAACAAAACCTGCCTGAAACAGAGAAGTCAGAGCACAATTAACAGAACCACAGCACTTACCACTAACTTCCTTGGAGCGAGAACAAAGCCACTGTAGGAGGGAGCTCCAATAAAACGGCCAATTGCTAATGATGATGCTTCCCATGCCATAATTGGCCAAGTTTTCCAAAAAAATGACCAGGCCTAGAGACGTACCTTCTCCATAAACCAAACTAATTATGGACATCGTGCGAACATATGGAGATCTCAGCAGATCTGCCATCTGGATCACCAAACACCTGAAAACATACATCCATCGCTTTCCTATAATAACTCCCTTGAGGGATATATCATTTTTCGAAGTTAACCACTCCATCATCCAGGCGTCATAGAAGTAACCTCCGAGTGACTTCTGTCCTGTCCTCGAAATATGGATTGTCCTCCTGTCTCCACCTGGCTCCTGCTCATGTCATTAACTGCCAACTGTAGGCATCTCAGGGTCCAAGCTTCATTGCGAAATCTCGCTAAGGGTCCCATCATGTGGCCTCCTCTCCTATCCACCCCAAGATTAGCCATATAGTCAGCCACTTTATTGGTTTCCTGTCTGACGTGGAGAAAGGACAACCAACTGTGAGAATGGAGAAGGTGGCGTAGAGCATCCAAGCAGTGTGAAAGCCGCCAGCTGGACGTAACATGTTTTGCTGATTTGCCTTGTGCAAGCCCCTTAGCCATTTGGGTTATGATGTTCGAGTCCCCCTTGATAATGGCAGGGAACAAACATTCCTAGATTATTATCTATAAGCCAAAAATAAGCCCGTCCAACTTGGTCGAGTTATTCATGTCGTGGCCTAGGTGACCAAAAAATACCTGCAGAATCTCTCCCTTCGCATTTCTGCACACCCTTCCAAAACCTGCACTTCCAGGGCTGCCTCGAGAGGCCCTGTCAAAATTTAATTTAAAGAACTCCAGAGCAAGAGGGGACTAGGAATTAGGACTAGAAGGTTTGCATAGTTTGTCTCACCTGCGGAGCCTGAGTAAATCCTCTTTTCCCAGGTCCCAACCATTGGCTATGAGCAAATCTCCCACTGTGATATTTTTGTCCTTGTCAATCCATTGGCGGCTTCTAACAGTTTCATGGATGTTGCGAACTAGTGAAGCCCAAACCACTTCCTTATTCTGGCTTTTGTCCCGGAAAATCCTTTCGTTTCTTTCTTTCCATAAATTCCAACAAAGCATGCCAGGGAACATTTTCCAGATGAAAGCAATAATAGGGTTATTAAAAGCTTTGACATCCCAGTTACATAGAGAAATCTGCGGTTGGCCATGATTCCAGTCGCTTCTTCGAAAGATCATGGCCCCTTTGTCCCAGAGGAAAGAGGAAAACTCACACTCGTCTAGAAGGTGGCATAGAGTTTCCTCACTGTTCCTAGAAAGTGGACAACAAGATGGTCCTTGAATTCCCCTTTTCTTGAGGTTCTCTCCCGTTAGGACTCTTTTCCAAATAACCAGCCAACAGAAAATGGCAGTTTTTGGCCAAGGGTTCATCTGCCAAATCTTATCCCAAGGGTTATCCCCATCATCTGCTCTGTTAGTCTGGATGTCATAGGCTTCCTTGATGCTAAACACCCCTTTCTGCCGATAACCCCAACGAATCTTTTCAGAGCCGGTCCTTATACGAATATATCTCTCTTGCAGAATTTCTCCAAAAGATTGCCCATCCTCGTTATTGATGATATCGATCCACCATTGTTGGTCCAACCAAGTCCTGCTAAAATCACTAGGAGTATTAGACCAATAGTGACACACCTTTGATTTTCCATATATCAAACTTCGGTTTCTGATGTCTTTCCATCGCTGATCATTCCCAATCTTCGGAAATTGGTTCCATGAGTCATCCCAGAAGTTGGCTAACCCCCGTCTCCAATTTCCCAAAAGCTATGATCTTGAACCAATTTTCTTCCTGACAGAGCTTTCCTCCAAATGTGGGAGCCTTCGACATCTGAATTGAAACGGACTAATTGGTTGGAAGGATGGGTCCTAGCATACTTGACTTGCCACATTTTCTCCCATGGCTCATTATTGTGATTACACAAGTGCCACCACAGCTTTGCCCCATGAATATCACTGACAACTTCCGGATCCTGAAGTCCTAATACTCCCTTGACCTTTGGCTGACACAAGACATCCCACCTAATCAGGGAAAATTTAGATTTGGATTCCCGACCACCCCATAAGAAATTGCGCTAAATACTTCCGATTTCTCTGAGAACAGACTTGGGAGATGATAAAAGAGAAAAAAGATAAATAGGCATGGCCTGAAGGACAGATTTAACCATAATGAGCCGACTAGGAAGGTTTAGGGGTCTATTAATCAACTATGCAGACTATTCTTTAGGCGGTTCAGAAGATCATGCCAAGAGATCCCCCTAAGGGAGCTCTCAGAGAGAGGAGGCCCCAAAAATTTAGTGGGGAGGGAACCTTTGGAGAAATTGAGAATGCGAAGGATATTACGTTGAGTGACATTAGGGGTGTTAAAAAAGAACACCTGAGATTTATCTGGATTCACTTCAAGCCCTGATGCCTTGGCAAAAAGATTGAGGCTTTTTTTAAAGGCATGGGATTCTTGAACTGAAGGGTGCCCCATGAGCATAGTGTCATCCACAAATTATTGGTGAGTCTGTTTTTCCAAACCAACATGGAGGGCTAGCCCACGTATTTCACCTTCCATTGTTTTAGCTTGAACAAGGCGACCCATCCCTTCCACCATTAGGATGAAGAGGAAAGGAGATAGTGGGTCACCTTGCCTGATGCCACGAGAGGATTGTATAAGCCTTGTACGGGAGCCATTAAGCAGGATGGAAAAAAAGGGGGTAGTGACGAGGTTCATAACCCAACTCACCCACTCATCACCAAAGCCATAAGCTTCCAATACTCCGCGCATATATTGCCAGTTTAATTTGTCATAAGCTTTGGACATGTCTAATTTAATTAACATACTCGGTTTTCTGGTAGATTTTAGAGAATGAATGGTTTCATGGGCAAGAATAATACCATCCAGGATCTGCCTTCCTTCCACAAAACCCGACTGTTCTGGGCTGATTAAGAGAGGGAGAAGAGGCTTCAGATGGTTAGCAACAACCTTGGTGGTAATCTTATAGATAACATTGCATAAAGCAATCGGGCGAAATTTTCTTGGCACCTCCGCCCCATCTTACTTGAGAATTAAGGCAAGAAAGGTGGCATTGAAAGCCTTCAGAACCCCCCCACTTTTGTGAGATTCTTCCACTATGTCAACAACTTCCTGCTTAATAAGATCCCAAAAGAAATGGAAAATATTAGTGGTGAAACCATCTAGGCCAGGGGATTTTCCAAGAGCCATCTGCTACATGGATTCCTCTACCTCTTGCATGGAAACTAGTTTGAGCAGAAGCTCATTGTGCTCATTCGTGACCAGTCTGGGGATATGCCTAGTTATCCTAGCAATAGCAGGGCTTCGATCCACACGATCCTCTTTGAGAATGTCAGAAAAGTGAAGGACAAGTTCGTCTTCAATCTCTTGTCGAGACTCAACATGGGTGCCATCAGACTTTCGCAGCTTATAAATTTTCGATTTGTAGCGATTTTGAACCACAGAATTATGGAAGAATTTAGTGTTCCTCTCTCCTTCATGAAGCCATTGAGTCCTAGATTTTTTCCTCCAAAAAATATCTTCCTATTTTTCACGAGCTTCAAGTTGGGTCAATAGATTGAACTCCTGTTCTTTAAGTTCATCTATCCATCCTTCTTCCATACCACGACGTTGCACCATCTCCAAATCGGCCACCACCCTAGCCTTGTCCTAGAAGATGTTCCCAAAGTCTGACTTGTTCCAATCTTTGATTTTGACTTTTAAGGCTTTTAATTTATGTTGGAACTGAAACATCCCTGTCCCCCTAGGAGGGACAATCTCCTGCCACCACTGACCAACCAAATCCTTAAAATCTTTATGTTCTATCCAAAATTGTTCAAACCTGAAAGGTTTGAAATAGGAAGTATTAGAGCCATCCCATTGGAGGCAGATGGGCCAATGATCAGAGCCAGTCGCCGCCAGGAAAACAGCGTGGGTCTCTCCTCCATTTCTGACCAAATCTTCTGTGGTTAGAAATCTATCAATTCGTGAGGCCACCAGGTGGGTGCCCCCCCTCTTATTGTTACACGTATGCAACCCATTGCTCGTTTCAATGTCAATGAAAGGACCCTGGGTACTGAAGTTCCCAAAAGATTCCCGGTATTTATCCAAGTTTCTTCTTCCCCCTTTTTTTTCCTCCAGGGACACAATCAGATTAAAGTCCCCCCCAATGATCCATGAGCCATAAGAGGCTTGGTCTCACAGCCAAGATAACTGATGGAGAAAATCCCTTTTATGAGGGAAAGCGCTCGGTCCATAAACATTTACAAGCCTTCCAGAGGAGCTAGACACACGATCTGTAAATAGGGCACTAAGGGAAAAGCGGTTATCCCACCAATCCGTCAGACCCACTGCATCAAGCTGCCAGAAAATAGCCATGCCCTCCGCAAATCCTATGGCATCAGTGGCCATACATTCACTTCCTTTCCAAATTTTTTGCTTTATTTGCTCCAAAAAACGAGAACTACACTTTGTTTCTTGGAGAAAGAGTATATCCGGTTTTTCCTGCTTGATCTTTCTGGCCAGAGTTTTGACCTTCCTAGGGTGATTGCACCCTCTAATATTCCATGATATCAGCTTCATTGAATAACCTTATTGACTTCAGAAAAGGCTTCCAATATCGTGGGATACTATCCAGACTCAATTAGCTTTACTCCTATCTGAACAATCCTCTGCTTATTTGTTTTTCTGCCTCTTTTTAGATTGTCCTCTGGAGGTTTGCTCTTGTTTCCTTTCTTAGGATCAGAGGCTCTGCCTAATTGGCCGGGGACTTTGGCACTGATGATAGCTTCCTTGAGAAGCTCTAGTTGCTGTCTAGTAACATAACCTTTCCCTTTTTTGTCCCATTCTCTCTCAATCTCATCAAGATTTAATTCCCCGAGCTCCATGTCATCCTCATCATCCTCCGCCATTGGTTCTGCCGGATCTATCCCTTCTTGAACTTGCTCGCTTTCCTCGATTACACCTTCCATGGGATCTACTTTTGTTTTTCCTTTGTTCTTAACTATTGTCCCATCTTCCTGATGATTCTCCAAAATCTGAAACGGGTTGGATGATTCGATCCCCTTTCCCGGGATCTCCTTAACCACCTTATTATGTCCTGCCATTTTATTTCTTCTCCTATTACGAACCTGGGAAAATCATTCCTTGTCCATATCACCTTCTAAGCCACTTTTTTTTGGGGGGGAGGGGGTGTTGAACTTACCTATGGGAAATTCCTACCCAAATGGCCATATACATGACACTGACGGCAGCGGAAGGGGAGTTGCTCGTAATCAAGAGGTTGGATCTATTCCTCGTCTTCCCAGTTTAGACTTATTGCTTCAGGGAGCTCCTTTGAAAGATCCATGTAAACACATATCCAGGCATATGCTGTGTACCGCTGTTGTTTAGTCTGTTCTACAATTTTAACAAATTCGCCCAAAGTGTTGCCAATATCTTGAAGAATCTCCAGATCCCATTATTTGCAGGGAAGGGAAAACAGCCTGATCCATACCGGGGAAATAGTCACATCCTCAGTTTCAGGGTTGAACCTTTCCTTCCAAGGTCTAAGATATAACCCAGCTGAGAAAAAGAAGTATGGGCCTCCTTCCAGAATTCGATCCCGATCCTTTACATTGAAGAAGATAATGGTGAAAAACCCTTTGGCACCCAGTTGGAGATCATAATGGCCCTTAGCTTTCCATGTGGACTTGATCCAATTCACAAGATCTCTTTCTTTAGGGCCAATACCCACAAACTTCCCTATTAGGGATTTTTCACGCCATTCTTCAATTCTCTCTCGGATCTTAACAGATTTGATTTGCATGGCTGGGATCTTCGAGGATCTAGGAAGGCATCTGCCTGGACTCATTCTCTGTTTAGCACCCTGTCCAATTGTAGCCTTGGACTCCATAGAACTGACAGCTAGAGGGCCTGTCGGTGGTGGTCGTGGGGGGGAGCTCGATCCCATCAGGAAATTTGGGGAGAGGGCCCCGAGCCCACATCAGGCGGTCTGTCAGGGCTAGGCTCCCGAGCCAGTCGGAACTAGCCCCTGAAACCTGGAGCGAAAAAGCTCTGAATACACTTCCCTGAAGAGCTAGGGTTTTCTCTCCACCTTCTCGCCAACTTCAAATGATAAGTTAATCCCCCCCAATAAAGACCATATTCTTTTAGTTTTGAAGAAGGCTAGTAAATTTTTTATTGATGTTTTTTTGTAACTTGTATGTGATGTTTTTTATTTAAATTTTTGTTAATAATTTTTTTAGATTTTGATCACCACTGCAATGAAAGATAACAAATGTAAATGAATAAAAAAAAGTATTTTTATAACACATAAGCAAGGAGACACATACCATAAAAAAATGTCTTTTTATAACACATAAGCAAGGAGACACATACCATTCCATTTAGAAATTAAAATAAAAGTGGGGACTAGAAGTCCATAAAAAGCCAAAGAGATATTTTTGTATAGCTATTGACTCACATAAAAAACCAAAGAGATGTTTCCGTATGCTGGTTTTTCTATGTCAACAGGACATGGATTCTATCGAGTGTCCACCATGTTATGGGAAGGAGTTTTAGCACTAATGAATTGTGTAGGATAAAAACAAACCAAAACGCCTTGTTTTTTAGTGGTTTTTTAATTAATTCGGGTTTAAATTTGGTTTGAAAATTGTAATTTCTGTAATGTTGTGATTTCAGCAATCATGATGATCAATAGTAAATTAAATGGGTGATTTTAAAACTATCCAAATACGATTTGAACAACAGAAATTGCGATTTGGACAATTCTTCATCTACAAGATTCCAGCACCAAGAACATTTTGGTTGTTCCTTATACTACTCCCTAATAGATCAACAAAGGATTTGCATGTTGAAGACCTTCCTTTCATCTGTTCCCATGGAGTGAAAAAAATGCACCAGATCATAGCATTACACGGAGATTAGGTTAGCCACGAAGGGATTCAAGGAGTTGTTGGGCTTTGGCGGTTTTGAGCAAGTTTACAAGTGGGTTATGACAACGGTACTTGAATTTGTAGTGAAGTAAGTATATGACTATTCAAAGCACGGTGTGAGGGAATTTATGAACATGGATTGTACACTTTCTCCAATAACAATACAAACATAGCAGTTGTATAACAGTTACACATGAAATTTTCATAAATTTTAGTTTTAAAAATTAATTTTATTTGTTTTTAAAACTAGCATTTTCCCCTGGAGGGGAAAAAGAAACACCGAAGGTATGAAAGTAAAAAATGGAAAGTCTGTGTAAATGTCTTTTTTGTAATTCATGAAGGTTTAGGGTTGATTTTACTTTAATGCTACCGCTTTTCGCGTTTATGTCTATGTTGAAAATAGTTTGTGCTAGAGGATGATGTTCTGTTGATGCCTCGAAATGCGCATCATCAAGCAGCAAGGGATTCTCCCCGAGAAGCAATCCCAATTAGATTGCTCACTGTTTGTTGTGAGGAATCCGACCGGTTAACGGTCCGGCTACTGTGTAAGCTTTAAAGATTTTTTTATTTTATCGGTTGCGGGCCGATCCACTGTTTATGTAATTTTGTATTAAAGAATGCTATGCAAGTGCCTTATTCTAAATGCATGCAATTAAACAAATTTGTTTTAAGCTATTTAACATAAATTAACCTATCATTGCAAGGAGCAGAGCTTTAAATTATGAGCAATAAAATGAAGAATACATCTAAAGATTTCAACAGATAGTTATTAAATCACATAGACACATTTCAACTGAATCTAAATGATATGAAAGATAACTTTGATTTTAATTACAGTATTTCATTACTCAGGAGGCACAGAAATTTTGCAAAGAAAATGAAATCATTCACAGCATAGAATTAATTCATATAAGATAGGAAAGATCTCATTGAATATAGATGAAAATTGATGAAATAGTTCCAAAAACATCCATGATAACTCCATACAAAAGAATGCACCAGCATTCACAAGCCAAAATTGTTTTCTCCATTCATGTAGCTGAAGTAGTTCTTTTACATAAGAGGAACATTATTTCATTTTCCAAAAGTCCTTCTTGCTAACTTAGCTATATATAGCTTTACAAAATGCCTCATTGGCTGCCACCAATACCCTAACCATTCTCGCTATTTTAATTTGTCTTCTAGTGCCTATTTTACAAAAAAGGATAAATATCCAAATTATTTAAAAAATAACGAGAAATAAATTTAGAATGTTCTATTGATGTCCCAAAGTATAAAATCAAAATTAGAAACTTAGAAGGGTGCGTTGGATTTTTCAAAATGTGTTCAAAGTACTTCATCCTTGGGTTGGCGCTTCTGGGGATTTAGGCACCTCTATGGCTACTGGTATTGTTGATTCTGATAGTGAGGCTACTAGAGTTACTGATATTAGTGGAGCAGCTGATGCTTCTAATGGGGCTTGTGATGCTTCTAGTTTCCTCTCTTCCTCTTCTATATAACTTATCCACTGATTTGCATCTCTTATAATAATGTTTCCAGCTAAGAGAAGCAAAAATCTAAAGGACACTTCTTGTTTAACAAGCTCTTCCTTAAGGATGAGTATTTCTTCCATTGTAGCTTGATGACTTTTTTCGAGGAGGTGTGCATGAATGGAGGCTCTGCCGATGAACTGGTGCAGGTCCTCTGGGGTTAAAGCGACTAGCTTCCTCACATAGTTAGTTTCCTCTTGCAAGTTTTCTCTTATCTCAGATAAGCGCTGTGTTTTATCTGGAAAATATTCTATACTTTGGAGCATGATCATTTCGCAAGACTCATGAGTAGCTCGTATTTTGAGGTACAAGTTCTTACATTGTTCATAGGTATGTAAGGTCACAGTGTTCAACTTTACTCCGCAATCTTTAGAATAGGTCAAAGTGCGTATCTCCGCTATGTATTCAGAAACAGACTTAAGGGGGAGATTTTTTGGGAACCCTAATTTCCCTTTTCTCCATTCAATGTGCTTCTTAATATCTCCAGCAATACGAGCGTGTTTCTTTCTGATCCTGTTGGTGTCAGCATTAATTTGTTTCATCCTGGCCATCATTGGTTTCAATTTGTAGATTCCTTTTGATATGAGTGTTTGGAAATCACAGGTCCTTGTCAATATTTCACAAGCTTGTTCATGAAAAGGGGTCATGTCACCTACTTTGTTGTTTGCAAGCTGCAGCTGATGCTCCAGCAGTTCCCCACATTTCTCTAGTTTTGCAATATTTTCTTTTAACTCGTCAATCTGTTGGATGAAATCAAATTTCTTGGATTCCAGCTTCAGGTTCTTATCTTCAAGTTGTCTTTTTTCTACCTCTAATGCTCTTGCTTGCATTGACAAAGATCTCCTTTCAGCTTCCAGATGTTGAATTTTCCTATTAAGCCCCTCCTTTTGAGATGTAAGAGCATCATTCTTTTCAATCATTAAATTTGTATAATTTTTCTCCTTGACTAAGGCTTCTTGCAGCTGGTGGGTTTTCTCCTTTTCTTCTGTCAATTTGTCTTCCAATATGTTGACATTGTCAGCAGTTGCAAGGACAGCGGACATAGAAATAGATGCCATGAAGGCAGGGTCATTCTGGGTACCATTTATGACAGTAGTCTCATGCCTGGTGATGACATCTGCCTGACAAGGCCTTTTGATACTTGTAATGGTTTCCTTGATGATGGATTTCCTTTTCTTATTGAAAGAAAACCTATCATATGTGGTCACCTTGCTACCCTTAGATGGTGTGAAAGGAACAAGTGGAAGATTCTCAATAGGGATGTTCATGTCGAGGTCTTGTATGCTTGGACTCTTAGAACCAGCGTCTTCCTTTTGTATTTTCTCTTCTTCAGCCTTTTTCAGTGCCTCTTCTTTTGCTTCCTTTTTCAATCTTTTGTTTTCTTGTTGCTTGGCAGCTTCTTGCAGCCTAGTTCGTTCTTCTTGCTGAATTCTACGGGATTCATACTCAGCTTCTTGAATTTTCTGGGCTTCTTCTTCATCCCTTTTCAGTGCCTCTTCTTCTACTTCCTTTCTTAATCTTCCATTTTCTTGTTGCTTGGCAGCTATCTCCAGCTTGGTTGTTTCTGCCTGTTGAATTCTACGAGCTTCATCCTCAGATTCTTGAACTTTCTGGGCTTATTCCTCTCTAAGTTTAACTTCTTGTGCTTTCCTTGCCTTTTCCTCAGTCCATATTCTGATCTACTCAGCTTGTTGTAGAAGTATTTGTTCTTCTGTTAAGAAATTCTCAGTTGCTCCTAAGGCTTCCTTACCTTGATGTTGTTTTGATCCCTTGGGAGCGTTGGAACTGGATCTAGGTCCACTTTTTCTATTTTGGCAAATTAGCAACTCAGTCATGTTGTTGATTCCCCGGTATGTCTCTTCCTCAGAATCATAATAGTGGGCATACTCGAAATGACCATGTATAGCTTTGCAATGCTGGGAAACCTTGCCCCGTCTATCATTTTTCTGATATATTCTCTGTCCAAAATGAAAACTTGTTAGCTTTGCTATAAACTCTTCCCCTGACGCGATCTTGGAAAAATTATAAGCTCCCAAATAGAAGGGAAAAGGAGGAAACGTGGCTTTGTTTGCTTTATTCATTGCACTACCAATTCCATCTAGGAAAACTTGTCGCACGACTTCCTTATGAACAATATAGGCCATGGCGTAGTTTGGTAGGATATAGGGGGGTTTTGTGCCTCCATACATTCTTATGTAAGTGCCATCCTTTGAAAAGAAGAAGTCACCATATTCCTCCAGAACTACCATCACGTTTTCTGATAGGCAATTGGGCTCTTTATTGAACATCAGCTCATAGAGGGGCATGATGAAATTTTCACAAATGTTTTTGTAATGGCTCTTGTAATTTTGAGGCCAGAAGATTTTGTACGCGGTGAACACTGGTCCTCCTGCCTGATTCCATATGCATCATATTTTTGGGAAGAGCTGCTTTGCCACAATACAATCTATCAAATAGGAGGGCATGTAGAACTCTGCCTTCTTGACTTCTAAACCTTCTTTGGCCGTAGTTATGGTTGATGCCTGGCTTTTTGAAATCATTTCAGCCCAATTAAAGATAGTTCCTTTGAAAGATACATAGTGAATAATGGGTACCCATTGAAGCATAAACATGGTCCCATCAGGTCTTCCAAATATTCTGCTCAACATGAGAGCAACCATTCTGAATGGAGGTCTCAAGTTTTGAACCTTATACTCTTCATTATCATTCTTCCTGAACTGTTTTCCTATGATGAGTAGCTTTCTTGCTGATTCCAGGTTATCCAGTTTGACCTCTGCTAACCAGTCATCATTCAAGTACTGAGTTGGACGAGGTAACTTGTATGTTGATGAGATATAAAGTGGGGTAAAGGATGTGAAGGCTTCTCTCTTGCTATCAGATAAAATTCGCGATTGGGCATCTGCGTGTTGCAAAATCCATCTGATGACCTCTGCTCAAGGAAAAAGCTCAGGGCGAGTAATTTCTTTTGAAATGCAGGACGCTCTGATGTTCTGATATAGATATCCTTCTTCTAATAGAGCATCTAGGATATCCTGGTCTCTTATCATCCAGTAAATGTCACTCCATTGGGCTTCTGGTAATGCACCTGTGATGCATTTAGTATCCTGATAAATGGTCTCATCCTCACTTCTTCAGTGGATTCTGTAACAACTCCCTTCGATTTTTTTCTGGCACCTTTAGTCATTTTTAAGTATTCCTGCCTCAATACACAACGTCAGTCATAAGAAAGTAGAATGTGACATGAGTGGCCTACATGCAAACATGTCAAAGAATTTTCATAGGTGTTTCTATATATATTTATAGAAATGTTAAAAACTGCTTTCTGCCGCTTTAAAATATTACTACTTAAACGCGCAGGCATGAACTTTGAACAATAGTGTTTGCAAGCCATATGGTTTCATATGAAAAAATGAATTAAAGTCAACCACTCTGGACTATTATAAAGATTTTGACCAGGATTTTTCACTGCGTGTTGGCAAACGAAATAGGAATATAAAATAATTTGTTATTTGCCTTTTACCAGGGTACTATGCTGCGTTGCACTTTAAAACATGTTGTAATTAAAGAATAAAAACAAATTGTGTTTCCAAAATTTCATGCAGAAATAGAAATCTCTGAAACATGGATATTATGCATATGCTTTCGTAATTTAAATATATATTTGTAAATTAAATAAAAAATATTTTTTAATTAAATGATAATTATGAAATCCATTGGAAACGGTCAGCAGGTCGACGGGCTTAACATAACTCCACCGAAATGGTTGGTGGACTTAACCTAACTCTGCCGAAACAATCCCTAGAAATAAAGATGATTTTGGAGGATTTACCTGTAGACAAATGTGTGAAGCTGAAAAGAGAAGTGAATTTATCCAGGGCTGCGAGAAATTTTATTTAACTTAAGCGTAACAATTCATCGGAGAAGAAGGAAAGGTTCATCTGCCCTTTTACGGAAGAGTTGATCGGAAATGTCCGTCGTTGCGGAAAAATTCGGCGACTTCCTCCGCCGTTTCGGAAAAAGAACAGTAACTCTTCCATCATACCAAACTTGTTCGTCAAAAAAGGGCGTTGCGGTAGATTTAGGTGAGTTTCTCCGCCATTGCGGTAGACTTAGGCGAGTTTCTCCGCCGTTGCGGAGGACTTTAATTAAAACCTTCAGTGATTTCGGAGACATCTAGGTAGGATGTTCACATCATTTGCGAGGATGATTGAATAAGTAAAATCTACTACGTAATAAAAAGAACATTCCTATACCCTATGTGTCATTAAATTAATTGAAGTAATTACTTTTCAAATCATATCAAATATGATCCGTAAACAATACACTTATAACCTATATCAAATCTAATTGCATTTAAATAATGAATCTGAATACAATTTCACTTATTTTCAAACATTCAGAACATATTAACACTCTTGTAACCTATGAAACGAATTTAATTGCAATTTCACTTTTATTTCAATTGTGCACAACATATGAATACTTTTATAGAATTATAAACTGAATCTAAATACCAATTCAATTTTCGATTCAAATATTGAAACCTATCAATAATTTTTTTTAAATTATAAACTAAATATAAATACCATTTCTTTTTCATTTCGAATATTCAGAACATATCAGTAATTTTATAAAATTATGAACTGAGTCTAAACACAATTTTATTACAAATATACCGAACATATCCATTCTTTTATAAGATGTAAAAATGGGTCAGGTTACTTTTCAAATTCTTTAAGAATGTGGACCTTCTATTTATATACAGGCATGATGAAAAAGCTAAGCCATATACTTTACAGCCGACTCATTCAATGGTAACCTTGTCGGACTATTGGACAGGAATACCAAATCTCAAAGTTATAGGGTCGCGGGAAGTTTCTGGATGGAAAAATGGTTGTGGGCATAACATATTTTGAATAAAGATGATGATACATTTAAAAAATTTAAAGCAAGAGAGCGTAAGAAACCTCCGTTGCAAAGTCATTTGGCACCGGTCATAATCCCCACATCTAAACTTGGGTATCTATACAACCAGTTTTGTACCGGTTTTGTACGTATAACATCACTGAGCTTCCTTATTTTGAAAAACTTTATTTCCGTGGTATCAATTCTAGATTTATCGTTGGGTAAGAAAGTATCCTACAAAGGGGCTAGTTCCCTGGGGTATATCAATCTACGAGTAAATCAATCTAACGTAATTCCTTTCTTAAAAGAAGAGGCAGGGCATGTTGGTAGAATAAACAAAAGCAATGCGCTACATGACCCAATCAAAATCAAAATTACGGGAAAAGATGCCATGAAAGAGCTAATAGGAAACAGTAATGTACCAACCTGTTAAGATGGGGATGGTGACTGGTGCAACGGTGCTGAAGTCCTGGAGCAGGTGCACGCGAATTCAAACGGAAACAGACAACAAACTTTCAACGAATGAAAACAATGAAATTCTTCAACGGGGTTATCGCCTATATAAAGGATCTAACGCGTGTGGGGAATTAATAGGGCATGTGCAAAAATTAAAAACGGGGTTAAGTGAGCCGTATGGACAAGTAAAATCGATTCTTTCAATATTAAATGTGATCGTCAAAGAAAAAAATAAGGCCAAATGGTTCCGCCGTTGTGGAAAAGATAGGTGGATTTGCCCGCCTTTGCAGAAAGTGAACGCGAGCTGTATCCGTTGTTGCGGAAGAGATAAGAGAAATTAGGCGATGGTGCGGGATATTTTATGTAACTTAAGCGAAACAATTCATGTTAGAAGAAGGAAAGGTTCATCTTCCCTTTTGTGGAAGGGTTGATTAGAAATGACCGCCGTTGCGGGAAAGATAGGCGAGTTCCTCCGACGTTTGGGGAAGAGAACGTTAACTCTTCCATCGGGCCAGACTTGTTTGTCGAAAAGGCTGTTGCAGTAGACTTACCCAAGTTCCTCCATTGTTGCGGAGGACTTTAAGTGAAACCTTCCGCAATTTCAGAGACATTTAATATATTTCCTCCAACAAAGCGGACAGAATGTCTTAAACCTTCCGGCGTTGCAGCTCAAGTCAAATCGATTCTTTCACTATTAAATGCGACCGTCAAAGCGGAAAGATAAGGCCAAATGGTTCGGCAGTTGTGGAAAATATAGGTGGACTTGCTCGTATTTGCGGAAAGAGAACCGGAGTTTTCCCACCGTGGAAAGGAACGAAAGGGTAAGGCGGGAAAGGTTTAGCTTCCCTTTTACAGAAGAGTTGATGGGAAATGTCCACTATTGCGGGAAACATAGGCGAGTTCCTCTACCATTTCGGGAAAAGAACATTAACTCTTCCGTCGGGCCAGACTTGTTAGTCGAAAAGGCCATTGTGGAAGACTTACGTGAGTTTCTCCGCTATTGAGGAGGACTTTAATTCGAACCTTCCACGACCTCGGAGACATTTAATCTATTTCCTTTGACAAAGTGGACAGAATGTCTTAAACCTTCCAGCATTGCGGCTCAGATGCTTGAATTTTACTAGTTAAAAAGGCACAAGTGAACTCAGAACTGAAGCAGGCAAAAGAGCTCTTTCAAGAAAAACCAAAATAGGAAAAGTAAGATGGCTTCAGACTCTTAGAAAAACAAAGGAGGGACTGGTACGTAAATATTGTATCCAGTTAATGTGATTGTAAGTAGGCATATTCATTGTTCTAGGTAAAGTTGCATTTTCAATTTTTTTTTATCAAATTGGTCATAAATTGCAAATTGAATTTTGCTTGGGATACTTTTGAATTGCAAATAATTTGAATTGAAATTGTTCACCATCATGACCGACCAACATGAAGTTATTTTAAAATATGTGCTTATTGACTTTTAAATAATTTTCCTTTTGCTTGTACTTGGTAGCAATGTTTCAGTTTATATCAGATTAAACAAATTGTGTCTAGATGTTGGACAGTTGATGAAGTATGACAATTGATGGAAGTGATAGATATATCAAACATAGGTGAAAATCCAAAGCTATCCAGGAGAGGAAAAAAAAAGCCAAGGTTGTAATAAAAAGAGTTGTAAACTTTTATTTGATTGTTGTGTGTGACATTAACACAGATTGCTGAATCAACAAGTGGATAATATAGAAAATTTGAGGCAACAGTGTGGTTAAGACAGGTAGAAGATAACCTTATGAGAATGACTGATAGGGTCATTGAGCAGCTTTGTAGTTATAGCACATGCTTCGAATCCATTGTGGTTGAGCTGTGTGAGTTGAATGGAAAATGATATGTATTTGTAAATGCTGTAAAAGAATTGGAACATGGGGTGTTTGTTCATGTGAAGATAGCACATTCCCCCTTAGTTGTCACATTGAAGAAATATTTGCACTATTGTCCTATACATTCCATTTTAATTCAACTAAACACTGTTGAACATAGTCAATGTATATAACTGATATATGTATACTTTTAATTTTGTGAGGCATGAAAAGTCTGCATTAATGTCTTCTTTTTGTTGATAAAGGGTTAGGTTTGATTTTGCAGCAACGAAAAGTTTGTGTGAATGTATTTTTTTTTTTAACATTTTGTCTCCTACAAAAGTTGCCACTTTTGAAAAGTTGATCTTTTATTTTCTCAGAATTTTGTTGTTTCCTGGTTCTGCAATAACGTATTCATGCTACTCACCCCCTGTTGAAATTCCTTGTTGGTTCTATTCCTTTTGTCCTGTCTGCTTCAAATTTATTTTTCACATCTTTTGTTCTGCACCGCATATTATTTTTACCAAGATACTCTTTACTCGTTCCAACTTCATTTAAACTTGCTTCTTATAACTTTCTATCTTGTGGATCGAGTTGTCTTCCCACATTTGTAGCTTTACCGAGATAAAAAAAATATATATGCATTAGCTTTATATTTGCTGCAACAACCACAGGTGCTTGAACTTCTATTGACCTGCCACTACAACAGAGTCAAAAGGTGTTGTAGTTCCTATGCACTCACCCATATTGTTCTTAGTTTCTTCAACTATGCATACTTTTTTTCTTTCATTCTGCATTCTCAAATCATGAATATGAATATCAAATTGGATACCTACAATGCACATTAGAACATGTTTCCAAGCAGAGCATATTTTGTAACACAATATAGAATATATAAAATACATCAATTGTACATTGTTACCAACTTACTAACAAGGCCTAGGTTCCAAGAAAAGAGCATCAAGTATTGCTCCCAAGTCACTACTCAACCCATTGTAACAATGATAAGAAAATGTGTTACTCATCTATTTCAGAACTACAAGGCCCCAAGATATATCACAAAACAAGACCTAGAAATATATCTAGCTATAACAGCTGCCACCTTTCTATGGAAGCAACTACCCTTCCATTTCAAGAGTGTTTACTTTCATGTTCCCCACTGTCAGTTGACTTGCCATCTTGTAAAAAAAAACTGCCTTAGCTCTTAGGTAATGGCTTGTCTCTTTGGATTTTGAACAATACATTACAAATATTGGCTTTCGGGTTATAGTATTGAGGGACAACAACCATATTTCTCAAGTGTGAAAAAAACAAAAGAAGCATTGGAACTACATTTTGTAATAACTACAGAAAGTAGAGTTGCAAAGGAGTAGGAATGTAACTTTATGGATTATGTGGCTGCAAAGACTTGGAAGAAAGCAAGGTCTCTTCTTGTATTCTGCTGTGCACATATGGACTATCTTTCATCCATGAATACCTACATAAGGAAAAAGGTGGAGATATGCGAAGGCCTGACAAAGATTTAACTCTTGATATTGCAGTGAATGTAAGGCCTTGGTGGTCAATGTTGCCAATGTCTATTGTTGCACTTTGCAGAGTCATCCCTTGTGCTTTATGGATTTTCAAACCCCATGCCATTCAAAGTGGTACTTGCCTCCGTGTACCCCTTGTGATAGGAGGGATGGGGACATAATTTGGATTGGAAGAATCCCATGGGGGTCCTTTGTAGTGTCGAAAGTCGATCACAACATAAGATGGTAATCTAGGAGGTTGATCATTGGAGTTGTAGAAAATTGCAATAACTTTCCCAACTGAGCCGTTTACAAGTCCTGCAGATACACACAAGTTGGATGTCAACATGTCTTCTTGACCAATTGCTAGTAGAACCTTCAATGGAAGTTGTTCATCATCTATTGAGGTTTGCACATGTTGTTTCTTTTTCTCTGCAAAGCAATGTGCAATTGGCATGTTAAGGTATTTTAGCATTTGCTTGTTGTGCAATTCAACAGAGCTATTAGTTGTGTACAAATGAGTGGAACTGTCAAATGCATTATTCTCTTCATGTGAAAGGGATGACGTTGTCCTTGAAATGAGGAGGGCCCAATCTTCAAGAGTTGGTGTTGCATTTCGGAGATTGAGTAGGAGTTGACGAAAGGAAACTTGAGAAGGGGTCTTGCCTTGTTGACAAAAGATGGTTGAAAGAGTGACAAAAGTGTCAAATGTGCACCAAAGAGCATTGCCTCGAGATGTGCCAACATACATGGGGATGTCCTTTATAGGGGGTAGTTTTCCAAAATCACCAAGGAATATGATGGAGCAACCACCAAAGGGGGTTGTACACTGCGAAGGGAAGGCCTGACCTAAGCGAGAATCAATTTGGGATAGCATTTTTGGGCCAACAAAACTCATTTCGTCAATGATGATGTATCGGATATGGCGAAATTGTTCTTGGAAAGTTGAAAAGGATTGGACTTCAAGAGGATGAATGTCAACAATGGGTATGAGAAGGGCATATTGTATTGTCAGCGCATCTATGTTAAAGGCAACAATACCGGTGGGAGCAAGGAGGAGTAAGGGGGAAGGGTTGTTGCTCGAGAGATGTTGGAGTGCGAATCGAAGGCAAGAAATCAAAAAAGACTTTCCTGTTCATGCTATTCCTTGAATGACCATTTTGAGTGGGGGAAGTTTTGTAGCATTTGTGGAGTGTGCAAGGATAAGGTCAAAGGCCGTGCATTGTGTGGGAGACAAAGAGGCAGAAGAACATGAAGTTGAGAAGCTGTCTTGGGGTATTTGGGAGGACAATCGCGTGTGATCAATGAATGATATGGCTGTTGCATGCATGTGTGAAGGAATATGGTTTTCAGACCAATTATGTTCTTTATCAAAGTCACGATGGCCAAGCATGTCAAGGTCATCAACAAAGAGGTTGTTTCCAGGGAGGAGTTGAGAAAGAAGTTCCCATTCATCCATGGTAGGGGCTAAGGGAATGTGGTTGGAATCAGAAGTAGAATCATTAGAGGAAGGTGTATTGGGGGTTTCTGGAAAACGATCAACATACCATGCAGTGTATGTGTCTTTAATGCGAAGCCAATTAGAAGTTATGGCCAATTCTGTGGAACCAATGTCATCGTGGAGGTTGCGAAATGGTTTGTATAAGAGGAGCTCACTCCAACAAAAGGAAACAAAGGAATCTGCATTAAAGGGTGGAATGGTAGTGAAGCAAGGAAAGACACGAACAATTTTGGTAGGGATGTTTGGTTTCCATTGGGAATGCTTTCTACGAGATGAGTATGACCAAGAACATGCAGCTTCAAGAAGGGTAAGATGTTCGAGTGCAGTGGGTCGTTGCATGTATGCAAAAATGAAGGTTGGTGTTGGTGGGGTATCGAGAGAGTCATTGGAAATATGTCGGAAAACACTCTGGCTAATGTTCAAGGATAAAAAGGAACGGCTGCAAAGACAAAGAGGGAGCTTCTGGAGCATGTGGAAAGTCTCTTGTGCGCCAATGTCTCGAACTGGAACAGTTTCAGACAGGAAGCGTCTTATTGGTTGAAGGACTGGTGCATCATGTGGACTTGCATGTGCAAGACGAGAAAGAAGTGCATGGCAGCTTTCTGATTTCGGCACTGCCTTTGCTGCATATTTTGAAATATATTTGAGTACAACATGTCTAGAGAGAATAGGTTGGCAATCAACATTAGCTTGCCAAATTGAGAACATGGTAGCGTTGTCAATATTTAGGAGGGAATCGTTCCTTGCAGGGTTGTATGTTTTTCGGTCATTTGCATGAATGAATAAGGAAGAGATAGGTTGTAGCTCAAATGGAAATCCATAGCGACATTGAAGAGATGATCCTTTTTTGTAGAGGCAAGAAGATTCAGAACATTTTGTGTGCCTTTAGACACAGTTAACAAGTCCTTCATAGTCATCGAGGTGATTTGTTGCAAGTATGGAGTCTGCTCCAATGGCGCATGGATCATTTATAGCCGAGACTTGCAAAGTTGGGGTTTGAGAATGGTTGATGCGAGGATTCCATGCTATAACGAACTTGTCAAAGTATTGTTTTGCATCTTCGACCTTTGCAACATTTCCCCAATCTAACGTGTCCATATTGGGTGCATTGTCCAACCATAGGAAGCCATGTATATGTGTTGATCCCCTGTGTTTCCATTCATACCTACATGGAAAATACAAGTGTTAGGAACAAATATTTGAGGTTTTGAATATATTGAAAATCCATGAAACTATGGTTTGTTAGCAACCTGCACCAGTAGTCTTTTGTAGAAAGGGCTTTTTGAAGAACTTCTTCCAGGACTATTTTGAATCTTTTGTCCATGTATTGAGATGCAATGTGTGGATTGGATATAAGGTTGCGAATTCTCCATTGGTATTGTTGATGTGAATTAGTTGGAGCTTGTCCAGGCATCAAAGAGTGCAAGTCTGGCCACTTCATGTCAGCTGCGCTGAGTGTGAAGAAGAATGTTGGTGTCCCTTGTTGTGCGATCATGTCAGTTAGTTCACCTCTGCTTTTGTTCCAGTAGGAGCGGGTCCCGCGGAGGGTGGAGCCAAATTGCATGACCTGCTCGGCTATTTTAGCATTGGGCACTTCTTGTAATTGATGTTGACGTTCTGTGACTGTTGAAGGCAACGTATCTTTAATGTTACCTTTTACAAACATGGAAGCAGTAGCATGGCTACGATGCCACATCATGAGGTTATATATGTAATAACGGAAACGAGGATGTTGGCCAAATCTATTGTTGTGGTATCGAAGTAGGTGTAGTGCATAATTGTCGATACCAACCTCTTGAATGTGTGGTTGTTTAAGCATTGTAACTCCAGTGGGAAACAAGGTTGGGAAGGCCATTGAGAGGAGGCCTATTGTGTTGTATTCATTGATAGGGGAAGTATCTATTGGGGGCCAGTCAATGTAAGGTGGAGTGGGTGCATTGCTTGTGCTTAAGAAGCATTTGATTTCATCAACCTCAGTTCTACAATTTGTTTGTGTAGATATAAATGAGGAGGATTGTTCTTCATGGGGTTCAAGGAAGGCGAGTGATTGAATAGCAGCATTTGAGGCATTGGAAACAAGTGGGGTTTCGTCGGCTCTAACATGCCGAAGTAGGGAGGAAATGTCAATTGGTTCAAGAGGCAAAGAAGACAATGCAATTAAGTTAACTTGAACATCCTTGTAGTAGGGGTCATTTGAAAGCTTGTATTCAAGAGCAGCAAGAACACGTGTTCGGCTAACAAATAATTCATAAGGCTTCTTCTTAGGATTGGATTTACAAACAATTAAGATTTCAATGTCTGAGAGCAAGCGAGGGAGGAAATTGGCAATGCTTGAAATGTTTTGCGGGAAGCTAATAGTGTGGCAAAAATATGTATATTGACCCCCACGAGCATGAGTGACCTGTAAAATTGGGTTAACACGAGAAATGAGCATTTCTTCAACTTGAGTAAGGACAGCTAGCACAGTTGGTTGTATCCCTGGGTCCATGTTGTTTGCTAAGGAGTAGCGATGGACATTTTTTTTTGCAATACAACGAGAGCATGCAGATGCACCAGAAGAGTGCTTTGTTTTAATTCCACGATAAGACTCCATGCATATAGAGCATACATCCATGCTAGATAATTTGTCCAGTCTTCTATGGAATTGTTGTTGTACACTATCTAGGTGGATATTTGTTGGATGGGTTGGGGTGGTTGTGCATGGTTCTGAGGGTGGTAAGGAAGCTTGAACAACGTGAAATGGAGAAGGGATATGAACAAGTTGGCGAGCAGCTCTATATAGAAGGCATTGACGGTGGTTGTTTTTTTTTTCTTTTCAGCATATACAATTCTTCTACATGCATTGATTTGATCATTGACATCATTGGTTGACATGGCTACAAAAAAAATTGTTTTGTGGTTATCAACTTTATTGTGCCTTTGTTGGAAGACAAACATAGTATATATTGAATAATTGAACAAGTAAACAAAGATAGAGTGTAAAAGATAAATGGAGCATGGATAATATATGCCAAGTTATTTCAAGAAGTATAAAGTTGATCAAATTAGCATCATTTTAAGTATAAATGTGAAAGTGGAAAGATAGGTTCCAATGAATATGTATTTTAACAAAATGTTACAACAAAACTTAATCATAAAATATTTAAGACTGTTGATTGATGGTTACAAGTAGTAGTTAAACAATGTTCATTCTAAGTAAAAATTTGTTTATAAACAAAGAAGTATAAAGTTGACAAAGCAATCTTTATTAAAAGTATAAATTTGAAAGTGGCAAGATAGGTTGCAATGAATATGTAATTTGACAAAATGTTACAACAAAACTAAATCATATAATATTGAAGACTGCTCATTGATGGTTACAAGTAGTAATTACATAGCATTGTCTATACAAAAAGTATGTAGTGGATAAGTATCAAGCAAGAAGAGAAAAAAGCTACATTTGAATTGCACAAAATTGTGTGACAAAGGGTTATCAAAGGTAGAGTTCAAAGCCTGCGAGCAATTGAGTGTGTATTAAGCACAATGGATTCGCTTCAATCAACTGAAGCAATAGGTGGTGATGACGATGAATCCTCCTCAGACATAACAAGAAGCACCTTCAAGCGAGCATTTGAAGTAAAAGTATCTGTCTTCACCGATAAGGTTAGAAGGTATTTGTGAGCACAAACACGTTGAACAATTTACGACAGAGATGTTGGATCACTTGAGAGAAGGCATAAATACTGTGCAGATATGCCCATGAGTTGGTGCACAGAATCATCGAAAGCTATGACACCGTACATTTGTCTAGTGGCATCAAGTAGATCAAGTTTTAGTATGTATCGATAAGCACATTCTGTAAACTCCCCATCACATTTTGCACAATGCCATACATTACCAACTTTGTGGGAAATTTTTTTCATGCATTGTATTCCATTGACAAATAGAGGACATGCAAGGAAATTGAAGTCATCGATGTTAATATGGGTGATTGTAGCAATAAGTGAATACCAAGTTTTTTTTTCAGAGGGTTGCAGAGATTGAAGCGCAGAGATGCAAATGCATTTGCAAGAGCTAGAAGAAGGTGAGGTTGATTTTCTGCTCAAAGATGGCAAGGTTGAATGAAAACCATTGTCATCAAACCATGTTTGGAGAATATGAGCTTCCTGAATATTTGGGTTTATAACGAGGGTGGTGTTTGAGAGGGTGCCAATGGTTTTTCCATTGAAGTTTGTAACACGGTCACCTTTAATTGCAAGGATAGGGGGAGTAGGAAAACCTCAAAGGCTTCCAAGGTGGGAACCCTCGATTGTGCGGTGATCATTCCAAAGTGTTATGTCTATGCTATGCCCCGACATGTCCCTCAACCCAATTGTTCGTCGAATGGTTTCAGAGCCATCCCTTTTGCGTATAGTTGATGCAAGGGAAACAAAAATCACAATTCCAATAAGGTCAACCATGGAATTGAGAGGTGTAGTTTTGATGTCATGGATAGATTTAAAGTGGAAGCAATGAAAAGGGATTAATGGGTACTCTTCCAAACATGGTTTAATGGTTGAGGAGGGATTAAGAAAAACCTCAAAAGAACTTGTCAAATGGTTGTATGTTGGGTTGACTACTTTAACTGTGCCATTTGAGATAGTGTAGACTGTGCCAACTTGTATTTGGTCATATAATGAGGTGGCTAGTTCATTGAAAGCAGAGATATGAATCTCATCTTTGATAGCACTAACAAGGTCAAAGCCAAAGATTTGACCAGGCCCTTGTTGATTGGTGTAGGTTGTCATACTGGTCTTTGCAGTAACGCGACCTTGAATCGACCAACTTTTGTTGGAAGGATTGAGTGATGTGAATTGAAGAGAAGGTGCAATAGGGTTTGTGGTTGCGTTTTGCGAGCAAGGCATGGCAAGTGAAGGGTTTTTGGAATCAATGGTGTTCATTTCTGGAACAGATGAAATGCTAGGGGAGGTAAAGATGGGGGTAAAGTTGAAAGGTGATGGGTCTCCGACGATTGCTCCTTCCGAAGTGACACTTTCAAATGTGTCCAATGCAACAATCCTGGCAATAAGCATTAAGGTAAGTAAGTATATAAGTAAAAAAACTGTAGATTGATTGGGAGTGCAATCTAAAACAAGTTAAAACAAGAGGTAGAAATCAAATCATACATGGCATTGTGCAATATGTTGCATGTACATTTAATGACTTTGATGATTGAAGCTGCTTGGAGTTGGTTGTTTTCCACAACGTTGTTGTAGCTAGTTGGAAGCAATGTATTGTGGCAATGAATTCCATCAGAGATACAGATTCAGAAGCGGGTAGTTGTTGAGTGAAGAGAGTTGACTCGTTTGAGAGCAACAACTTGTACAAGCGGGCAGAGGTCAACAAAACTATTCATCAAAAGTGAAACAATGTTTTCAGTTAATAGAGTCTCCATACCGGCGTACTGAAAATAGTGGCACTACAAAAGCAACCTAGAAAAGGGCGAGATTGTTATTAGCAATGAATGTTTCTATTGGAGTAATAAGGAAACATGTAGAAACCACGTCATAGATTATTTAGTTAATTTTGAAACTTAAATTGTACATTATTGAAAGAGTTAAGATTTGGTAGAAGGTTAGAAGAGTAGTTGCCATGTAAAAAGAAGAAAAAAAGGTGTTGGGTTCAAGTTAGTAGTTTAAGAACATAGGAAAAAGGGCACAATAGATAGAAATATCAGTTCAATGGTGTAGAATGTGAATTACAGCCTTGGGAATTCTCATATAAAAATGTATGACAATTTGTTCTAATAGTATCGCACTTTAAGCGGACTTGGAATGAATCTGTTGAAAATGAAACAAGGTATACATATGTAGCAAACACATCTCTTGTGAATCATTGAAGTGGAAACCTGTGCTTTGAAATGCCTTTTTCATTCTTAGAAGGAATATCTTTTGAAAATAGAGTTACAGAGGTTACATAGAATACTTGATATGGTGAACAGAAAATCAGAACAATTGACTTTGATGGCAAGGCAATCAACCTTCTATTTAATTTGGTTGTAGTGGTATCCTTCATTGCTTGATGGAAATAGATGGATCCTTTTAGGATCTTTGACTGATAGGAACAATCTCTAGTGGTCATGTATCGCACTAAGGCAGTTTTTTTTTACAAGATGGCAAGTCAACTGACAGTGGGGAACATGAAAGTAAACACTCTTGAAATGGAAGGGTAGCTGCATCCATAGAAAGGTGGAAGCTGTTATAGCTAGATATATTTCTAGGTCTTGTTTTGTGATATATCTTGGGGCCTTGTAGTTCTGAAACAGATGAGTAACACATTTTCTTATCATTGTTACAATGGGTTGAGTAGTGACTTGGGAGCAATACTTGATGCTCTTTGCTTGGAACCTAGGCCTTGTTAGTAAGCTGGTAACAATGTACAATTGATGTATTTTATATATTCTATATTGTGTTACAAAATATGCTCTGCTTGGAAAGATGTTCTAATGTGCAGTGTAGGTATCCAATCTGATATTCATATTTATGATTTGAGAATGCAGAATCAAAGAAAAAAACATATGCATAGTTGAAGAAACTAAGAACAATCTGGGTGAGTGCATAGGAACTACAACACCTTTTGACTCTGTTGTAGTGGCAGGTCAATAGAAGTTCAAGCACCTGTGGTTGTTGCAGCAAATATAAAGCTAATGCATATATGGTTTTTTTTATCTCGGTAAAGCTGCAAATGTGGGAAGACAACTCGATCCACATGATAGAAAGTTATAAGAAGCAGGTTTAAATGAAGTTGGAACGAGTAAAGAGTATCTTGGTAAAAATAATATGCGGTGCAGAACAGAAGATGTGAAAAATAAATTTGAAGCAGACAGGACAAAAGGAAAAGAACGAACAAGGAATTTCAACGGGGGGTGAGTAGCATGAATAGGTTATTGCAGAACCAGGGAATCACAAAATTATGAGAAAATAAAAGATCAACTTTTCAAAAGTGGCAACTTTTGTAGGAGACAAATGTGTTGCAGTGCAAGTATATTTGCCTAAGTTAGTAGAAACATATATTGGTAAACACAAGGAACTGAATAAATATCAATCAAGCACGGTTGCATGTGAAACCAGTAAACAAATCACATACATGATTAAATTCTAAATTTAAAAGCTGAACATACAAGTGAACGAGTAAATAAATTATAGTGCAGTGACACGAACATCCTATACCTTCCAGAAAAAAAAGCAAAAAAAAATACAGTAGAACCTTCTTGGTTGTTATAACAACAAATATGAGTTTGGTTTGAGAGAAAAACCTTGATTTTGAATAGACAACAAAAAGTTTTTCCTCCTGAAGAGGACCGTTGCTTCATAAATTGATGGGGATTCGAATAAGTGAGGTGATGTCACAATAACAGTAGCAAACAACAATACAATCACAGAGGCTTGACCCATTGAATTTTATAAAGGATTACGAGGAAAGGCGGTGGTGCATTAGTGTCTAAGCACATTTAAGCATTCTTGCATTGAAATCTGTTCTTGTATTTGCATAAGATACAATGTACAGCAGGTCCAATCCATCAACTTTAGGTCTGTGTCAATAGGCAAAGATCTGTACGACTCAAGCGATATTCATAACTTCGTGATGGATTAAACCCAAGGAAATAAATGTTGATGTGGGAAACCTTATAGAAGGTTGTTCCATGTCCAATCCGAAATTGAATGCTCAACTTTAGAAAAAGAAAATTTAGACCTGGTACAATCTTTTGCCATGCAGAGATGGATCGAAGCCTTACACTGGGAATATTATTATTTTTGAAAACTAAATGCATAAAAAAAGTATTTTATCTACGGGAGATGGATGATTCAATTGAAGCAATGCAGAGGCCCATCTTAGAAAACCAAAACAAAACTGCATTTCTCTGTGCAGGAGGGGGGTTTGTTCATCCGGTCGTCGGATCGAATCACATGCACGGAGGAACTCGCCTATTTTTTCCACAAAGGCGGACATATCTGATCAACTCTTCCGCAAAAGGGCAGATGAACCTTTTCTTCTTCTCTTATGAATTGTTTCGCTTAAGTTACATAAAATCGCTCGCATGCTCGGAAAAAATTCGCTTATCTTTTCCACAATAGCGGATAAAACTCGACTAAATTTCTTGCCTTACACTTTCGTGCCTGTCCACGATGGGCAAACTTGGGTTCTCTTTTCGCAAAGGCGGGCAAGTCCGCGTATCTTTTCCGCAACGGCAAAACCATTTGGCTAAATTTCCTGCCTTACGCTTTCGTGCCTATCCACAACGGGCAAACTTGGGTGCTCTTTCCGCAAAGGCGAGCAAGTGCGCATATCTTTTCCGCAACGGCGGAACCATTTGGCCGTCGATTCCTCGCCCTTCTGTTTCATGATCGTAGATCATCTGGATGTGAACGCGCAAGATGTGCAGGCCTACATCATAGGTGAGCACGGCAACAGCTCCGTGGCTCTCTGGTCAAGCATCAGCGTGGTTAAATTCCCCGGCTATGATTCATCCATGTTATTCCCCTTGACCGCGACATGAAGGTGGAAAACCTAATTCCTTACTCGTCTATTCAGAACAACGAATTTAGCCTTCTGAGTCTCCAAACCAACAGAAAACCTGGAAGCCAGACCAAGCTGCTAGAAGGAACCAGGGAAAACCAGGAAAAACCCGGAGAAGACTAAATCGATGGCCGCTTCGCGAGGAGTTGATCCAACGGACCGAGAGCAACCTCCACGTGGCAAGATTCCATTCGCCCCATGAGTGAGGAATCTAGCCGACGTGGAGGTTATGGACCTCCATGGTGAAATGCCTACGGCATAAAAATCATTCATTGTGCCATCTCACCACACATGTAATGGATCAATTAAATTTTATAATATTGTAATTTTAAATTTTAAAAATTTATTTTAAGGTTTTAAAATATTATATTTAATATAAAAGATTTAAAAACTTTGTAAAAAATATATTTAGAAAAGCATAGTGATAATTTAGTCAAATGAGTTTGACTAATATTAGTATATATCCCTGTGGGCACGGAATAATATATGTATATATCCCTGCGGGCAGGGAATAATAATGGAAATAACCGATATCTAGCAAAACAAATAACGTAGATAGCTACATGCAGATGAATATGATATAAATATGCGGAATGAAAGAGAAAAGTTCTCAATGCTATCCATGTCGATGTCTGGTGCGTCGCCTGGTAAACAAAGCGGCAAACCCCCTCACGGTTAGAGTTGTTACCGTTAGACGCTACAGCCGAACAAACTACAGTATGTCTGTATACCTATCAGGAAAAGACCCAAGATCGCAGCCGCCGGAGCTAAGAACCTCCAGCTTTTCAAGTAGTCAAAAATTCCAGAAGCCTTCTTTTTTATTTTGTTCTTCCAATAGTTTTTTTTGAACCGTTGCCGGAGCGTGCCCATGAGCTCGAGATATTTTTTATTTTGTTCTTCCAATGGTTTTTTTTCAGATTGTTCAATACTTATTTCGCTGCATACATATATATACAGAGCGAGAAATCACTAATCTGGGACCGGAATGCAATAATGAGTGCAAAGTAAATAATTGTAGCACCTAACACTACAAAAAATATAGAACCTAGCACTTAAATATTGTAGCACCTAACACTATAAAATATGTCCCCTGCTCCGGGGTTGTGACAGTGATACAATCCTACCTGGAATTGACTCAGTGACACAATCTGAAAATTGTAAGATGAAATGAGTTAATTCCACTCCATAGAGGTGAATCTTTAATGCTGTTTAAATATTTAAGAGAAAGGATCGAGGAAAACTTGGTTTCAATTATCTTTGTAGGAAACGAAAGTTAATATGTGATCACAATTTTTCATTGCCCTAGGTTACCACAATGAATTGATATTCGATTCTCACCGCATTTAGTATATGACACTATCAGACACTCTGAAAATGGTCGCTCAGTATACAGTTTCTAGTTGGGTTTCTGCAAAGTCTACCAAGATGGGGTATGTTTGTATATTATGAAAATGGCACCCAACATATATTATACTTAGGTTTGCTATACAAAAGCAAAATACAAAGCTGCAATGCAAGATAGTGTCACTATCATATTTATTTTACCCTTTCTGTTCTGACATTCGTATAATGTTTTCATCTCATCTAAATGTACTAGAGCTTAGATTTGGTCTATGCACATGTTTAGACCTACAAAACAGTTCTATTCCTATGCATCGATCCATATATTTTCAGGCTTATTTTTGAGTTCTAGGATGGCTCCATGTTTTTATTCCAGAGATAATATGCCTTAATTATTTTTTACCATGTTTTTATTCCAGAGATAATATGCCTTTCTATTTTAAGCTGTGTGGTATCGTGGCCAATCCCATGAAAGTTTTAGGAAAACGTCAAGCACCATGGAAGCTTATGGTAGATACAGGGAGATTGGAACCACAAAGGAATACATTACTTATAGTTTATCCTCTCACATTATGGTTTAACCAATTCCAAGAGGAGCTTGTATGGTGAATAATGCTTTCTTTTATTAAACAATCCCCAACTTTATAAGAAGTTTGGAAGATTGTATCACGTTGGGAGCTATTACAAAGTTCAACAATGATATTAAAACAAAGAGTACATGTTCCAAGTATGGTCATATGCCAGAGAAAGATAAATTCCAAATAAATTATTATTATTAGTCCTTGCCGTAGGCAGAGACTATATGTTTCGCTTTTTACTATTAGTTGAAATGAATCTACTGAAAAAACATTACCTTTATTAAAGTTAACCAAAATAATGTTATTTTTCAATTTTTTTTATTAGGTGTTTTCTTAGTGTTTATTGGACTAGAGCTATTGATTAGACAATTTTTATCATTGCACGGAATCTTAAAAATTGAAAAGAAAATAAAAAATCATTTACATAGTATTACTTACCAAATTTATAGAAATATTTGGGCACTAGTGGATTGTCATTCTTAATAGATCTGGAGACACATGGGTGATTTGCAGGGCACTTGTCACCCCATGTGACAATGGGTTATCATTTCGAATTCTTGAAGTTATCTCACGGCCATTGCCATTTAATGTTTTCTTCAAGGTGAAGCTATTTCAGAATCTCATCCTGAAAGAGCCATTGCATTTAATATTTTTTTCGAGGTGAAGCTATTCCATATTCTCAGCCTTAAAGAGTCTTGTCCTTAAGGACAATATTTATGGATTAAGGACTAGTTGCGTGCACAAAACACCTCTTTCAAGTTCCCTTGGCATTAGCGTTTGTTCAATGATTCTTGATGTTCTACTTGTTTACTATCTTTGTTGTTTGATTGCAGGGTTGTTATTTTGTTAACTGTACAAAACTAATAGCACCTCCACAAGAGATGGAGCCATACAATTTTTTTTGCTTGCCCTTAAATTTGTTGTGTTGTGGGTAAGATGAAGGGCATCTCCATGAGAGATGGACCAATGGATATGTGTAAGATCGAATTGTTGATTAAGGTTATTAATGATAGAGGATGGGTACGACGACCTCACTTTGTAGAATCGACCCCTCCTTGCATGTCTTGTTTTGTGTTTTTTTGTTTTTGTTCATCGTAGTAAAGGATGGGGCTAATTTAATAAAGAACCATCCCAGTGCATGTTTATTAATAATCATTTGTTTTCTTCACTATTGGAAGAAGGCCGCCTCCTTAATAGAGAGTCAACCATTGTTTTTAGATGATTTATTTTTTTATGGTGTTCCGGAGAAGAGGGAGACCAGATATTCGACCGGAGGATCGGACCATGCACCCATTCTTTTTCGTTGTTTCTACGTGAAAGTAAAAGGAGGGATGGCTTCAAGGGAGAAAAGGCCCATTTCATTTTTGGTTGTTTATATATACTTATAATTGTGCCTCTCTGTGAAGGTTGAAGGCAGACCTTTTCTCCTTTTGCCCTCTACATTAATCTACAAGACGACGGTTTTTTTTTTTTTTTTCGAGCATGAATGATTGAGAGGGAGAGTTTCTTTGTTTGTATCCGCCCATGAGCGTTGCAATAATGTTATTTTTTTGTTGTATAATGTGTAAGGGATTTTTCTAGAGATAAATACCCGTCTAATTCATTTTGGCTTTATCTACCTTGATGAGCAAATCAAAGGGCGTCCACCCACGTGAATATTTACTATTGCTTTGGATGCTTGAGTTGAAAGATGTTAGAAATTATGACTGTGTATTCAAATGAAATTTCTCATGGTACAGTGTACTATGAATGTATAGTTCATAAGACTGGACGATCTACTAATAGTTATGACCCCATGTTAATTCATATGTCCACTATCTTTGTATATGAGCATAGAGGAGTTGGGCGATCTCATTGGTAGACCTAACCCATGTCGAGGTTTAAACTCTTAATTATTGGTTGATTTCAATGTCGAGCTTATGAAGCCTAATTAAAAGTGTGGGTTATGCTTACAAAGACGGGCTTTGAGTTTATTGTTTTTACTTTTTTCTATTAAAAAAACAAATTAACCATATTTGGGGAAGTTCTAGAGTATAGTTAACTAGTTAATAATTTTTATGTTTTGTAGAAGACTTCTCCACATATGGGAAGTGGTGTTATGTAATATTTTGGGCGGTGCCCACTGCTGCGATGGCTCAGCCAATAAGATGGGCCTTCTTGCTGAAGAAGCACCTTGTATCAGCTTCTCCTCCGAGGTATGCTTCATTTTATTATGTGGTAAATAGGGAACCACAACCATAGCAGGTTTACCTCCTACAGACTTGTTTGGAGATCAGGTCGTCTTGTTAAATAGTAAATAGTTGTTATTTAGTTTCTATTTATTTCCATGCAATGAATTAATATTTTTGATGTTACATTACATGGTTTGAAAACCCTAAATGGTTTGGGGTTTATCAATGTAGATATATCTGAAGTACTTTGGGAGATGGATTTCACTATTATCAAAGTGGAGGTTTGAAAAATGCCTGATAAGAACTTGATGTACTTATTTTATATCATGGATAACAGGTTAGGGTTTGAGACTTATCTTTATCTTTGTTTTAACATTAGAATGGTGTGGCTCATATCAATTGTCATGTTGTTATATTCCCTTTTTTAATTTTCAGTTACTATTGGATTGGGCATATTTTATGTCCAGTGACTTCTTGTATTCCACTATAGTTTGGATGTGGAAAATGTCCTTTGTCTCTATTTGGGTTGCATTAAATGATGAAATTTAAACAATGCAAACTCCAATTTGAACAATTCTTTTTTGCCAGATTCCAATGATCCGGGCCAGTTCAATGGTAACTCACTAGCAATTGATTGATTAGATCACGAGGGCATGTTTGCATCTACATCTTAATGCACCTGTTCTCGCTTGGAATTCTGGATGTCCTACGTTGCCTCTGTAAAGACTGGTGTAATGCCATCATGTTCCTGGAAAATGCGTGGCATAGCCTTACAATACTTATAATCTTGGGCCAACTGTTTGAGCTGCGCCATAGCGGATAACTGATCTAAAGGAGATCGTGGCACAAGAATCATTGGAGGTGCAGTGTCCCTTGGAGGATAGACTATCTCAGTCACTTAAAATTTCACTTTTTCCATTTTAACATATTCCTGCAGCGGTGTGTCAACCAAAATTTAATGAAAACCCAGGGAATATAAATTATTGAGTAAATATTAATTTTTAACCATGCCAAGCACTTAATACCTCGCTAAAAAATGCAAGAGGAATATTTAAAGGAAAAAATCTTGGACTCTAGGATTGGAAAAGGCTAGGTGTATGGAAGAATGTTATATATTATATGTTAGTTAAGTGTAATTTTGTTAAAATTTAAACTTAAATAGGTTGCTACTTCAATCTAATCGATGTGTTGTTTGCTTTGCGTTAGTGAGAAATTTATGAGTCATCCATTCAATTCTAACCTTTTAAATTTTTAGTCTACTATATGTTATTTTTGTTAAAAAAACAAAACATGCATTGCACTTTTTTTTCTTTTTGTATTTTGTATTTTTGAAATAAATAAAGAGTAAATTATTAATTTATTTTATTTTTAGGTTAAATAAAATATTTTGTTTAGATATAACTAAGGCAGGGACTAAGGTGCACACAACTCTTGTTTTTTAAGGATAGATTATATTGGGTTATTTATTTTACAAAATGAGAGATAATAAAAATAATAGACAAAAATTATATAAATAAAAATAATAAAAAATATATATATTAATTTTAATTTTAAATATAAATCATTATTTCTATTTTTTTAAATAATCTAGATTTAATAATTATTATTTTTAGATGTGTACATAGGTTGTTTATGTTAAAGAAAATGGAAGAATGCACAATACAAAAGATTCATAGAGAGGAACAATAACAAAATATACACAAATTCAACATTATAGTGTTCCCTTCTTATCATTAAAATCTCATACTCAATATTATATAGCTACCAATGTCAAAGAAGGACCCTCATTTACAAGCATTTCTAAAGGCATGTGCTAAGCTAGGATATCTTAGCTCTAAGATTTTTTATCAATAGAAACATAATCCATGTCTTTTCTCAAGGCATTTTTAAAGCACATCTAGACAATTCCAATATTTTGGACAAGTTGATCGATCTTAACACTACACACTCAAGGATAAGTATGAATGACGCCTCAATATACATTCAACTCATTGTAAATTGTACTAATTGATCAAACTCATGCAATACCCTTCTCTTAGAGGTCATTGGTAAATATCTAAATTACCATGTAACAATATACACATAAAGTCACTCTTTGTCAAGCTCATTACATGTGACAATATTTCTAAGAAGCACACAAAAACATATAGTTTCTGAATCTTCAAGTAGGAGCTATTTCAGACACTAGAGTGTGTAAATGTTGTTGTAAATATAATTATCAATGTGACAATATACACATAGAGTCACTTTTTGTTAGGCTCATTAAATATGACAATATTTATAGGAAGCTCACACAAACAAGTATAGTTTGTGAATCAAGTAGGAGCTATTTCCAACACTAGAGTGCAAATATTGTTATAAATATATCACCTCTCCTTAGCATAGTCTTCAAGTGGTCTAATCTAAGATTTTCTTCATACTAAATCCTTAGAAGATGAAAATATATCATTATGTTTTCCTTGATCTTCACTACAACAACAACTCATATACATGTTTCCAAATCTAACACATCATCGATATTCCACAATGAATAGAGGGTCCACTTATAGATCCTTAAGAAAACATATGGCCTACTCCCTCAAGTGTTGAGAAATCCAAAACAAATGCACAACAAGCCCCATCAATTCTATAGTATAATGGACATTGCCAAAATTTGGCACTATTACCTCAAGTTCCCTAGGTCCACTTCCATTCCAAAAGTCCTTATTTTGAGAACATTAGTCATCCAACCCAAAATATTAGTGAACTCAACTAATTAGCCCATCTCAACCTTTTATGCACATATTGTTGAACTCCAAAGCACAACAATAAAACCAAACAAGCCACAAACAAGCAACTAAGGAGTATGATGCCTTGCTAAGGTTTATAAAGACATAATTTTACTTCATATATATATATATATCCACACATGAGTGTTATAGGTGCATAACAAGCATTGAACATGCCCTAACAAATGCATTAATCCTAGGTTTTCACTTTCCCTTTTAAACTTATTCCAATATGGGTCTTTCAACATATTAGCTCCATGTAGGCATATATCTGTAATGCATATCACCCAACCGCAGTCATTGCACGTCTTTACGTCTATGCAAGGAAATGATGAGTCAATACTCAAGGAAATAAATAGGAACTTAGTCAATACGTGGACAAATTGTGTTAAATCAAGTACATGTTTCTTATTCTTGAGTTAGAGGAACTTAGTCTTGAAGACAAGAACAATATCATTAAGTGGTCAAAAATTTATCAAGATAAATAAGAAAACTCAAACTTCTTCTAGATGGACTTTTAGTCCAAAAGGAATCAAAGTTTCATTTCAACTATGAAAACTAGACATGAGATATAAGATAGATCAATGGTTAGTCAAGGAAAACATCACATGATATTATGAGGATTTTTTTATGGATCAACCCCACATTAGAAGTATGAATAAACCTATGGATATGATCCTAAGGCATACAACTACATCAAATCTTTATGATAAAAAAACCACAATTCTATTTTAGATAAGGCTCCTATGATTGAAAAGATAGAGGGATTACTACAAATATGGTTGTAATAAAGCACTTTGTGATACCCAAAACATTATTATTTAATTTTGAATTGTTATTTGTAATAATTATTTTTATGTAAGAGTTATTTAAAACTAAAAAAAAAAAACGAAAAATGCACTTGGAGATCGGTAACGACAAGATCCTAAATCATAGGGATTTATGGATTGATTGGAGATTTGATTGGGATGGCATAAGACCTAGGAGAGATGATTAGAATCAAGATCTAATCATCTTATAAAGGTACAAGTTTCTTTTTTATTTAATAAATGAAAGTCACCAATTTTGTAAAAAGTTGTCCATGATATTTTTAAAAATTTTGTATTATAAAAATTTTGTATTTTTTTTTAAATAACCTTTATCAATATAAATAATATTAATATTCTATTTCACCAATTTGAAATTATATATATATATATATATATATATAATTTCAAATTGGTGAAAGAGATTATTATGTTCCCGACATTTATTTTTTGGTCAGGGGCATTTATCAGGAGTACCGTTTCCACAATTTTTTGTTCAACAAAAGTTTTCTATAGTCTGGAGTGATTTTTTTTAATTAAGGATTTTTCTCTATTTTCATTGGTTGTGTACCCCATGACGCCAAACTGGGTTCCTGTGCCCTAGGCCCAGGTGGGCTACTAGCGTCATAGGGTTTTAATGTGTTGTAGGGTTAAGTTGTCTTTTAGATGTGATTTGCATGGTAGATGAAGCAGAGAAGTGGGTTCTACATTCACTATATTAATTCTACAAGTTAATGCAATTTAATGTCTTGTACAATACTGTGCACCAACCTTGATAGTCTTGATCGATTGCATATTTGAAAGGCTATGGACAAGCAGGTTGGAACCACAGGTAGTTTTATGCATTCCTTGTTTGGATCCTCCATTCATATTTATGTTGCAGTGGTGGATCATTGATCAGGGTTGGTTGGTTATGGCAGGATATTGGTGTGGACATGGAATGTCAGTGGCAAAACGGTCGGGAATGATTTGGATTTGGATGTGGCAACTTGGATTCGGTCTAGACCAAAGGTAGAGTCTTTGGATATTTATGTTTTCGGGTATAATCTTGATCATCATCATGCTAATTAATTTCCTCCTTTAAACTCTTTTCGATTTGCACTTCATTTCAATTTCGATTTGGTCACAACGTCCAGGAAATTGTTCCCCTCAAGGCGGGCAAGGTTTTTGGCATAGAAGATAGCCGGGAAACCCAGAAATGGGATGATTTAATCTGCAAGATACTAAATATAAATGAGGTTTCCGAAATCATGAGAAGCGTGAGCCTTCCTTTGTCAGAGTTTGTTTCTGTGAAGCTGGGAGATGCAGAGGCAGTTTCAGTTTCTTCATGGAGCAGAGAGCGGTATGAGCGAGTTGCAGGAAAGAAAATGGTGGGAATATTGATAACAATATGGGTCAAATCCGAGGTCAGGCATCATATTCACGATGCCAAATTTTCCTGTGTCGGCTACGGTATCATAGGCTTTCTCGGCAATAAGGTATATTTCATTACAACAACTTTTGTTTTTTTTTAGCCCATTTTTGCTCTCATCAATTTAACAACAGTCTAGCCACGTTTATCAGGGATCTGTCTCCGTCAGCCTACTGTTTCATCAAACAAGCCTCTTCTTTGTTTGCACCCATTTGGATTTGGGTTAAAAAGAAGGTGACGAGATTGGAAAAAACTCCGACATCGCAGAAATAATGAAGAGAAGCCATTTCCCTTGCGATTCCACATTTTTGCCTCAAACCATCATGGTACACGAGTAAGCACATGCGTCTCACTCTCCTCTTTTGATTCTCTCTGTATTCCAGAATGATTCAACCCTTTTGGTTTCTCTTTCTGCTACAGTCGGATCATCTGGTTTTGGCGATCTGACTAACAGACTTACCTTATCGGATTCGGAGGAAATGTCCCTCATCGATAAAAATGATTGGGAGGCTTTACAACTGAGTGATCGGGTACTACATTTAAATTATCTACTCAACTTCTGTAGGAAGATAGAGAAACTAATATCTATGTGATAGAGAAACTACTAGTCTCATTCACCCTCTCATCGGGGGAGTTCTTTGTCAAGCAATATACTCATACAATAATTAGTGTTTAACTTCGATCATCAAATAAGACCTTTTTCAAACAGCGTACTCATACTAATTTGGCTGTGATATTTGGTGTCGAGCTTAGCTCTGCTCGTCAAGGAAGTCCTTTATCAAACAATGTACTCGGACACAAATTTAGTGTCATGTTTTGTAGTGATATTTATACTATATAGATATGTTTGAATTGTATCTAGCAGCAGGTTCTTTAAGGCCTTCGAAGTTTTGAAGATAATTTTATCTATTGGTTTCTTATTAAATTTGTTATATATATATATATATGTCTGAACTTTTTTCCAATGAATTTTTTCTTGTTGCGCTGAACATCTAAGCAAAATACAAAATGCATCCCAAAAATAATATACATCTATCATCCATGTTTTGAATGCAGTTAACTTCTTGTGGAGAAACACTTTTCGCTTGTTATTATAATGAATTCGTTGAATCCTTCCAAAGAATTGTTGACCACCTACAACATCATGTTATGCCAACATTTACGGTTAGATCCAACTAATTATCTTTCAATACAATAAAAATGGTTATGAATTATAAATAGCTTGTTACATGCAAACACAAAATATGACAAAGCATCATAATGAAAATATGGTAAAAGGATGTTAATTTATAAAACACTATTTTATAATTCAGTTTTAATGTTTTATTGTTAAAGTAGCACAACTACACTTTCACAAGAGAAGACTTCACTTTGTCATGCCAAAAAAACCCCACGTAGTGTACTATTTTGTTCCCTTCTACTCAATCTTGTACTTTAAAAAGTTGGTTTTCATAATAAACTTCTCCAGGTTTTTGTTTTATTTTATGTGGCTCATAAAATTTATTCTTCATTATCTGCTCAACTTTTTTTCTTCTTTTATGGACTAACATTTCTCCTATTACTTCTCAATTTGGTGGCATGGAGGCCCATGCTCGGCGGTTTGATTGAAGCAATGGTAGCAGTTTTTTGTTTTCTTTATCGAATTCATGGCATTAACTATAACAATAACATTGCATCAATCTCGTGGCACTCATGCCATCATTCTAGCATCATCAGACCTGCCACTTTATGGAGATGTGGCATCTTTATAATGTACTGGCATTCCTTTTTTAGATATGTGATCACTCTGATGACGTGGTGAACTGTTACTTTACCAATGAACTCATGACGATCTCTCTTCATTGATTCGACATCCCGAATATTACAAATCAGTCTCATCCTTTGATTTGATAGCTAAGATGTGGCATTCTTTCCATCTAGTGTGTTAACCTCTTGGTTGCATTAAAACTTACACAGTTGTCTCTGCTATCAATGTGTTCACATGACGAGATTGTAACTTGGCTTCTATGTCATGCCACGCAAATGCATTCAAATGGTTTTTATACAATCAAATGGTATATGCAATTTCATCTTCCATAGCCACGCAAATACTTGAATAATTTGATCGATTAAGAATAAAAACTCATTGTAAACGTTTTGATTAGAAATAGTTGAAGCAAATCATTTCAAGATGTTGCGTTCAGGCCGTAATCACGTGATTGTGCACTAGAACCATAGGCATAGGTCAAGTTATACTGGAAAGAAGAAGATGTAGCAAACTGTTGGCATGCAGAAGATAGGAGAATAGTCGCAGTTGGGGCTAGCATAAGATTTATTGATGTGAAGAAAAACACAGTTCAATAATGTAACATTAAATGATGGTGAACATTGCAACTATTACAACTAGAATATCGGAGCCTTCGGAACATGCTAGAAAACTTTGAAATTATTTGGATTATTCTTATATTCCTTTATGTGATTTATTTGGCTTGTAATCCAAATCCGTGAGTATTTAATTATTCTCCTCTTACATTCAATCGTCGAAATCCTAAAATTTAAGTGGCTTTCTCTAATTTGGCAATTTTCAGACATTGAAGCGAAAGAATCTGCGTTGCCAGCAGACTATTTTATGAATTTTTTTTATCAGAGATGTGCAGAGCCTTTTGTTCTGGATTTAAAGTTTTTTAATTTGAATTCTGACTTGCAACAAATAGAGCAGGTGGCAATGTCGGGGACATTTCCACCTCGTGGCTCTTGTTAATATTATTTGTATTGATAAAGATTATTTTTTTTTAAATACAGAATTTTTAGAATACAAATTTTTTAAAAATATCATGGACAACTTTTTACAAAATTGGTGACTTTCATTTATTAAATAAAAAAGAAAAGTTGTACCTTTATTAATTACACTAATTACCTTGACTATGTTGTGTTCGTGAACGCTATATAAAAGACATTTTCGCTAACGATATTTACTATCACTTTCTTTGAAATGTATTACAACCTTCCTTAGACATAGAGGTATTGCAAGCAATAGAGTACTTTTAACTCCTTAAATTGAAGCTAGCACCATTAAAAAAACCACCTCCATCCATATCACTGTTTCTCACCCCAAATATGCAAAATCAAAACGGTGTGTCTAGATGAACTCATCCTTATATGCAATCGTATGGCTATGATTATTCTTGTCTTTTATAATATGTATCCTTAGGAGCTCTTATAGATAGATAAAGATGGGATCTACATTGAAGAAGAGCTGAGTAATGAAAATTGGATAAAAGCCCTCAATATGGTAGATTTAGGAAATCCCTGATAACATAATATGGTAGAAAATTGCAAGTGTTGCCATACCTTTGATATATAGGAAGACTAATTAAGAATAGTAGATAATGATAACATTAGAATTTATATATTATTGTAATCATAAATTTTTGAATATATGAATATGAAGAATATAAAAGAGTGATGAAAGAGATCCTTCATTGTTTTGGTGCAACAACAATGATCTGACTTAGTTTAGTGTGCATACTCAATTTTGTTGTTTATTGCTCTATACTTTATTTTGAACTCCTATAAACCTTCAATTGGTATCCGACCAAAAGGAGTTGGTAGATACTTATGTAATAAAGTCATTTTTTCCGTTTGCAATATATTCAAAGATATTTAAAATACCTATGTCCAGTCCCAGAAAAGTTGGATGAGCTTTAGAATTTGAAAACCTTGAACTTGAAAGAGACAAGGCCACATACAATGATCATATCAACCTTTTGAATGTCAAATCCCTCAATTTAAGGGAGATAATTATGGATTGTGGAGCATTAAGATGAAGATATTACTTATTTCTCAATATTTATGGGATCTATTTGAATATGAATACTCATTTCCCACTAACCAAGCCACTTAAAATACATGGATGCAACCTCAAAAAGATTAGTTAAAAGAGGAAAAGGAAAAATAATTTAATACACTCTTCTACATCTAACAACCCCTGCATGAGTTGAATTTCACAAGAATCAAGCAACAATTCCCAAGTCAAAGGAAGCATGGGATATTCTACAATGTGTTTATCAAGGAACAAATAAGGTAAATCTTGTCAAAATTCAATTGCTAAGGAGAGAATTTGGAAAGCTATCAATAGAAGAATTAGAGTCTATGCAAGAAGTTTTTTACTTGCGCTATGGGAATTGTAAATCCAGTGAGTCATGGAGAAATATTGCCAGATCATAAAATAGTTGAAAAATATTAATAAGTTTGATTTAGTCATGGCTACAATTGAGAATCCAAGATTTTAGCAATGCTTTTTATTGAAGAACTCATGGGGTCACGTCAAACTCATGCGTCGTGACTAAATAGGTTTGCAAATCGTGTTTTTCTTGAACAGGCATTTGAATAAAAAATGAACATTGATGATACAAAGAATAAGACAATGGATTAATGCTTTTGAGGAGAATCTTCATAAAATAGAGGCCAAGGCACATGAAAATTTATAGGCAAAGAACAAAGTGCAAGAAGAGGTCAAGTCAAAGGAAGGAGTAACAATGACCATGATTAAGGTAATCAATTTCTTGGTAAATCCCATATTCAATGTCATTATTTTAGAAAGTAAGGACACTATGGGTCTAAGTGTAAGAGTAAAAGATTTGAAATGAACAAGAAAAGATCTAGTTTTGTAGAAGAAAAGGAAGGCTTTGGTAATATGTTTTTCAATTGTAATGTCACTGAAGAATTTTCAAAAGATATTTGGATTTTAGACAATGATTGTTGCATCCATATGACAGGGAATAAGAAAATATTTTCCAAATTGGATGAATTGGTGCAGTTCCGAGTGAATCTTGGAAACAAAAAAATGAGAACTATAATGGGTAAATGAATCATCTCAATTAAGACAAAGTAAGGTGACAAGTTTATTTTTGAAGTTTATTATGTTTATAGTTTAGAACACAATTTGTTTAGTGTTGGGCGTCTAATTGGAAAATCATATCCAATTATATTTTGGGACAACAAATGTGTTACTTATGATAGAGATAGTAGCAATAATGTTATTGCAAGGGTGTCAATGATGAATAATTATATGTTTACCCTAAAGCTTGTTAGTGAAATCTCTCAAGATTTCAAATTTGTCATGGATGATGAGCCTTCATTGTGGCATATGAGGTTTGGACATTTATGTTTTCTTTGTTTGTGTTTACTACATAAGAAACATATCGTGAATGTATTTTTGAACATGAAGTAGAAAGATATAGTATGTGAACATTATGTATTCTTATTAATAACATGGAGAGCTGATGCGCATCTTGTGTTAGTGCATTTAGATATATGTGGCTCAATGAAAACAACTTCAATTTATAAGTGAAGGTATTTTACTACATTTTCTAATGATTTCAATAGAAGAACATGGGTAATTTTATCTAATGAGAAATGAAAAGCTTTCAATTTGTTCATGCTACCTAAAAGGATATTGCTAAAAAACATAATACTTTTTTGTTTTTAAGTTGTTGTGTACAAACAGAGGGGGGGATTTGCCTCCCATGCATTACAATATTTTTGTAAAGAGAATGGAATGAGGAGCCAACTAACCACAAGATATACCCCTCATCAAAATGGGATGGTAGAATGCAAAAAAAATGTCAATAGTTGAAATAACATGGAGTGTGATTAAGGCCAAGGGCCTTTCAAATGTTTTGGGCATATACATTGTACCTACCTTAGTTTACCGATTCAATAGAATTCCTATTCAAAGTGTGAAGATCATGATGGAAGAAAAGGATTGAGAGGAAGAAAGGCTAGTGTGGCTCATATGAAGGTGTTTGGATACAATGCTTACACTCACACTACAACAAATCACCCTTTTAGGGGCAGTTTTGCTAACCCCCCCCCCCCAATTTTTTTTAGGTCTTTGGAGGCGGTTCTTAAAACCCCCCTCAAAAGTCCTGAGAATTGGACTTTTGGGGGCGGTTTTTTAAAACCCCCTCCCAAAAGTCCAATTCTCAAGAATTCGGGGGGGGGGGGGGGGGTTGGAAAGACCCCCCTAAAGGTCCTTTTCAAGGTGGTTTTTTAAAAACCCCTCCAAAATTCATGAGAATTGGAATTTTGGGGTCGGTCGTTTTAAAGTCGCCCCCAAAAGTCATGATAATTAGAATTTTGGGGGCGATTGTTTTAAAGCTGCCCCCAAAAGTCATGAGAATTTGTACTTTTGGGGATGGTTTTTATAATGCCGCCCTCAAAATTCCAATTGTCATGACTTTTTTTGGGGGGTGGGGGGGGGTGGTGGGGGGGGGGGGGTTGAAAGACCCCCTCTAAAGGTCATTTTCAAGGTGGTTTTAAAAAAACCCCTTAAAATTCATGAGAATTAATACTTTTGGGGGGGATGGTTACAAATCTGCCCTCAAAAGTCCAATTGTCATGACTTTTGTTTTGGGGGAGGGTTAAAATACCCCCCCTGAAGGTCCTTTTCAAGGTGATTTTTAAAAGTACCCCTTAAAAGTAATGAGAATTTGGACTTTTGGGGGTGGTTGTTATAAATCGTCCCTCAAAAGTCTAATTGTCATGACATTTTTGGTGGGGTGTTGAAAGACTCCCCCTAAAGGTCTTTTTCAAGGCGGTTTTTAAAAAACCCCTTAAAAGTCATGAGAATTGGATTGTTGGGAGTGGTTGTTTTAAAGTTGCCCCCAAAAATCCAAGTCCAATTGGCATGAATTTTTGGGCGGGGTTTGAAAGACCCCCTAAAATTCCTTTTCAAGGCATTTTTTAAACCTCCCCCCCCGTGCAAAAAAAAACATCATGAGAATTGTATTTTTGGGGGCGGTTGTTTAAAGACTGCCCCCAAAAATCGAATTCGCAAGACTTTTTTGGGGGGGGCGTCTCTACCTCAAAGGACTTTTATCTTGAGTGATTAATGCTCGTTGGTTATCCTTGGTTTAGTTAGGGTTTTTTCTTGGTTTTTTGTAGCTAGGGTTTTGGATATGTAGTTTTTTTTAGTAGTCTTGTCATAAGGATCTTGTATGTACAACTTGATCCTATTCATATTGATGAAGTTTTCATTCAATTTTCACTCGATCCAATACTTATGTAATTTGTCGATTTTATTTTCAACCATATATGTTCTTCATGGTATATAATTTCCATCCGTATGTCTTGTGGATTTGACATAAGTTAGGGGAAATTATGTTGAGTGATTAACGTCATTATAATTAAAGAAGATAAGGATTTTTTAATGTTGTATTTATTTTTGTAAATAAAGATTTTTAAAATATGGTTTATGCAAGATAAGATTCCATGGAGGGATGAAACTTATCGATAAAATTTGGCATAATTTCTCTTGGATTTCCTAGAAGTTTGGATTTGTTAAGGATTGAAATATATTCATTCACTTATGATGTTGTTTTATATTATATTTCATAGAATCCCTAAGGATGAAAATTCATATGGTTAAGATTTGATAAACCTATAGTTCAAGGGTGATGAAATATTTTTTTTCTTTAAAATCCACTTTTCATTTGAAATTTCTACATTACTCATGTGGAAAATTCCTTATGTAGGGATTGCAGGTTTCCCTTGGGTTCCATATATCCCCATCAATTTCATAGAGAACCCATATGAGCTAAGACATTAGCTATTTTCCTTATACCATGGCCTAGGAATTTAGAACTATCTACGGATTGTTATACCTTAAAAAATATCTCCCTTACATGACAATATTTTGTATGCAAGGATTAGTTGTGTATTTGGGCCTTATGCATGACCCTTCAACCTTGCAAGCTAATGTTATGATATAAGAGCTGGAATTTTGGCCATGTACCATGGATTATGTTTGAAGAACCATCCATGGTATTCTAAACATCAGAATGGCCATGATATCTTTCTCACATGGAATATGTTTACTATGTGGAGTTTTTATCATGTTCTTTGTCCCTATGCAATATAACCCATCAACCATGTTCACAAATACTATCACTTAATACCCTCCCTTTTGTCCCTAGAGCATGGCTTAGACCTTGACAATTATTCATAGTGTGTTAAACCTCAACATTACCAAGATATCTTACTTGTATACTAAATGTTCCTTAATTATTTAAGTCTCTTGTGGAAGAATTAGGCACCACGTATGACCCATAAGTCCCATAGACAAAATTTATGTTTTAAGACCCCAAATTTTGGCCTTGTAATAAGGAATGGACATCAAGAATCATGTACATCCCATGAATCCATTAGGTCATTAGTATCACCTTAGAATCTAATAAATACACTACCACATCATGATAAATGCTTTCAGGTTGAATGGCCACATCGCCTTCCATCTCTTTCATTGGCACTTAATGCCGATCATTCTCACTAAATTTCAACACCATCACCAAAAAACTCAACATCATGTAAGGTGTTGTTTATGGCTATTTCATAGAGTTTGGAGCGAAAGGGATTACCAAGTGTTGTATGCACTCATTTCCAAGTTTATGAGTATTTGATAGTGCTTATAATGCCCAAGTGTTCATCGAGGGAACCCATCAAATGTCAAATGTGATTACATAGAGCCAAGTTGCAGAGAGAAACTTGCTCTTAGTTGGATACAAGAATTTCAATGGGGTATCGAGAGCCTCATGGCATATATGTCCTCCATTGAGCATAAAGAAGAGACAAAGGGTAATGAGCTTATTGTCAAACAGATCAAGAAGTATCGTCACAATGTTGAGGATGAACTCAGTAATATTTTCAATGACCTTCTCAGAATTATTGGTGATCATCTCATTTCCTCTTCTAGCACTAGTGGATCCACAATTTTCTACTACAAGATTCTAGGGGGATTGATGACAAGTGGAGGGAATTTTAAAGGTAGAATATCAGCCTTCGAAACATTCTAATATTTGAGGGCATTTGGAAAGTCAATGAATTCATCCAATTTTTGATAGGCATCAAAACTGCTTCAAATTTCAAAGAAACTACTTCAGATCCCATATCAGGCAGAAAATCAATAGGTGGTTGAGTATTTTGCACAACACTTGGAAGCAGAGGATTATCAGTGAGCAAGACAAGCTCTTGAACATGGAGGCACTTGACATGTGTTCCAAAAAAGATTTTTGTTTTCATAGGAACAATGACAACAAACCCTTCAAAAAGTTTTATAAAGGATCCTAACATAAAGATTTGTTTTTTCATAGTAACAATGACACCAAACCCTTCAAGTATTATAAAGGATCCAAATTTACAAATACCATGCAAATACCACTAACTCTCCTATATTAGTGACTTCTCCTCCATAGTCATGACAAGGATCCAAATGAAAGGAGAAGGAGCCAATCAAATCTTATTCTTTTAGGGACAAAGATCAACATCATAATACACATTGTTGGAAGAAGATGCAAATATTTCATGAAGTGATCGGAGTTTTTATCACAAAACCCAAGATAATTCTACCACATTCCTCCTATATTAGTGACTTCTCCTCCATAATCATGCTAGGGATCCAAATGAAAGGAGAAGGAGCCAACCAAATCTTATTCTTTTAAGGACAAAGGTCAACATCATAATACACATTGTTGTAAGAAGATGCAAATGTTTCATGAAGTGATCGGAGTTTTTCTCACAAAACCCAAGATAATTCTACCACATTCCCCAAGACAACCTCTACTGATCTTTATGAATTTCCATTGTTGTATGATGGTGATGCTCTGTCCCTTTTATGCTTTTGGAATTTTGGACAGGGGTAAATTTCTTTAATTGAATGTCGTTTCAACAAAAAAAGTACATTCATCTTCAGAAGACATAAAACAAAAGTTGTGACTGAACTGTAAAGCATATTACGTAAGCCATCCATCCTCTCAACAAAAAAATGTGTATTTGATTGCGTAAGCACCACACATTTTTTGTGGTGTTAAAATGTTGTTAATGTTTATTGGAAATTATGTTTTTACTCATGTATATTAAGAGAAATGCCATGTTGGAAAGTACCATAAAGTGGTGCTAATAATTATTTTTCACATGGACATATACATGTAGGATTTATTTATGAGGATTTTCACCATAAACACAACCATTTCACAAATAATTATTTTGTAAATAATTTAATTTAATTATTTATAAAAAAATTCATTCAAATAAATTATCAAGACTAATTTATGAGTTTTTGCACCACAATCCAACAAATTCAATTTCTTATTTTTACACTATTTAAACAAATAAATTCGTGTGATTCAATTTAATTCAATTATTCATTTTTAATACTATTTAAAAAATAAACACTTGGGACTCTTAATATTGAAAAACAGTAAAAATAACCATTTTTTAATTATTAAGATTATAAAGTAGCAATAAAAATTATTTAAATAGAATTGGATTATCTAATTGAATATTTCTAAGTTGAGCTTATTAAATTTGTTGATGGACATTATTATCATTATTAAATTTTAATCACTAGCTTAAGTCCATCTTTAGCACCACAAGTTAGTCCCACTTATATTATATGGTGTTAATATGGGGATATTAGCACCACTTACATTATATGATATTAAAATGATGATAGTATATGTTAATCTTATTGGAAATGGCATGCCACATCATATATGTTAATTAGAGAAGTGGTGTATGGTACTTTGGCAAGTGCAATAAGGTGGTGATAAGTCCTTTGACACATTGACACTTACAAATAAATTTTAATTATGAGGGTTTGCACCAACCATAAAACAAATTCACAAGTAATTATTTTTTAAAAGAACCCACTTCAATGATTTAATTTTTATCTTTTTCAAGCAAATAAATGTTTTTAATATCATGCTTTGCACCATAAATATATATAACAATTTAATATATATATATATATATATTAAATAATTGATTCAATTGTTTACTTTTTATATTATTGCCACTTCAAATAAATAAATATATGCATTTTACAAAATTATTATGGAAATATGATCAAAGATAATCAATTTTAATTTATTAAGATTATAAAGATGGTGATAAAAGTGTTTTGAATTGAAATTTAATTGTTTGAATGATAAATTTTTTATTAATAGTAATAATTAAATATCAAATTGTTTGATGGGTATTAGTTCCATTAGGAATATTTGAGCATTATGTAGGGTCTCGGGGCCCCAGGCATGGTTGAGGGAGGAAACTTCTACCTTTAGTCTTATAGGAATATTATAAACATATATGACCAATAAAAACACCTCAAACCACTATACATGGATTTGTGAGAGCATTCTTAGCCTATGTGTATGGATGTCAATACTATTATGAAATTTTGATAAGTACAGATGGGACTAGGAGTCATTTACATGGTTAAGGGAAGAAACCAAACCTTAGGCACTAATGATGCTTTTAAGGATTCAAGGCTAATAAAGATGTAGACACCTCCAAACAAAATACATGACTTCTCAAGGGGATCCTTGGCCTTAGAATAGGGATATGGGTGGAATTTGTAAGGTTTTAAGGACTAGGTTAGGGTCTTGGTGCCCTAGACATGGACAAGGGTGGAAACTTGAATTTTAGATCCTAAAGGAACTATCTAGGAATCTATGGTCAAGAAAGACACTTGAAATGACTATATAAGACCATTTGAGGGTATCATTGACGTATGAGTTGAGATACCAATTCCATTAGGAGGAACTGAGCAATAGACATGGGTCTCGATGCCTTTGACATGGTCAATGGAAGAAAGTTAGGCCTTAGGCCCTAAATGCACATTCTATACACCCAAGGTCCATATCAACGACTTGATCACCACTTAGGGAATCTATCACCTCTTAGTGGGGATATTAATTACATTAGAAGGATTTGAATTGTAGATATGGGTCTCGGGATTATGAACATGGTCTACAAATAAAATATTGGATTTACACCCACCACAAATGATCTCTGAAAGATACCCTTTACCTAATGGTGGGATGTTGATGACATTAAGAATTTTTCAACATTACGTATGGGTCTTGGAGCTGGGAGAGAGATTAGGGGAGAAAACCTAAAACTTAGGCCATAAAGGAAGCTTCTAGTTATCTAAGGCTTAGAGCAACAACTCAAGCTACAACATAGCACCTCTTAAGGGTATCATTTTCTTTTGAGTGGGGCTAAGGGAGGAATTGGAATATTTTGAGTAGTAGGTATGGATTTCAAGTAATTTGACATGGTTTTGGGAGGAAATGTGGGGATATGACTCCAAATAAATATTATAGGTAGTCATGGCCATCAACAATACCTCAAAGCACCACCTAAGACCTCTCAATGTTATCCTCGCCTTCAAGTGGGGATACAAGTTCCATTAGAAAATTTTGAATACTAGGTATGAGCCTCTATGCCTTGTACATGATTAAGGAAGGAAAGCTAGGCCTTATTCTACAAAGTAAAGTTATATGCATTTAGGTTAAAGAACAATTCCTTAATCAAACACACATCAACCTGTCAAGCATATACTTGGCCCAAGTATGTGTATCGGGGCCTTGGACATTGTTGGTAGACAATGAAATGCATATTAATGGACTGTAGTCCCAAGAATGATTCCTTGAGATAAAACACATGACCTCTCAAGGGGACATTTGACCTCAAAATGGTGATGTGGACACCGTTATGAATTTTTGAGCACAAGGTATTGTTCACAAGGCCTTGAGCATGGTGGATGGAGGAAACCTAGGACTTAGACCCTAAAGGGATATTTTTTGCTTCCAATGCTAATAACAATGCCTTGAAAAAACACAAATGAACTATCAAGGGGGTCCGTCACCTTCAATAGAGAATATTGGAACCATTATGGTATTTTGAGAACTATGTCTAAGTATTAAGGCCTAAACCAAGATAGAGTGATGAAACATTAGCCTTAGTCCTAAAATGTAGCCTTTGAAACTCAAGGTCCATGAATAAAATCTTAACCTACCACACATGGCCTCTATGTAGGATATTTGGCCTCTAAGTTGTAATGTGGCACCATTAGAAGGTTTTTAGAACCAAGGATGGGCCGTGGGACCATATACATGGATAAGAGAGGAACCTAAGTCTTAGTATCTAAAACAATATTTTAGGTAGCTTACTTCAAGAACAACATGGACCATCGCACTCGATCTCCTGAGAGTATCATTTTCCTCCAAGTTGGGATATGGGTAGGTAGGGCCAACAACATCACATTGAAACATCACATATGATCTCCGGAGGGTATCCATGGCCACCAAGTGGAGATATGGGCACCATCAGGATTTTCTGAGCACTAGGTTTAGGTGTTGAGGTACTAACCATCATTAGTGTAGGAAGCTCGTGCATTGGGATATATAGGGAACTTTAGGCCTAAAGGTATAATAATGATGTCTCCAACCACCAAAGCTAACCTCTCGAGGGGATATTTGTCCTTATAGTCAGAATATGGGACCTGTTAAGAATTTTCTGAGCATTAGGTATGGGTCTTGGGGCCCTAGACATGGTTAAGCAATGGAAACTGGGCCTTATGACCTAAAGGAAGCTTCTAGGTCCCTATAGCCAAGAAAGACATGTTGAACAAATACAATAGACATTTCCATGGTATATTTGGCCTCTGAGTGGTTTTTTTTGTGCCACAAAGAGAATTTTAAGACTAATTATAGGTGTCAACACCTTGTACATGGTTGGGGAGAAAAGAGTGGAACTAAGGTCCCAAATGAAATTTTAGGCATCTTTGGCTAAGAACAATGCCTACAACCACCACACATGACCTCCCAAGAGCATATTATTCATCTAAGTGGGGATATTAGTGCTATTAGAATGTTTTGAGAACCTGGTATGGGTCTTGGGTTCCCTAAACATGCTTGAGGGATAAAACTTGGGCCTTAATCCATGAAAAAACCTTTTAAGAATCCATGGCTAAGAAGAACAACTTGAACAAACAAACATGGATTCTTGAGAGTATCTTTAGTGTTTGAGTAGGGATTTCTATGTCATTGGATGGTTTTGAATAGTAGTTAGGGGTCTTGAGGCTCTATACATAATTAGGGAAGGAATCACATTATGTATGCCATAAAGGAATCTTTGAGGTATCCAAAGCAATGAAAGATATTTTAAAGAAACACACATAATTGGATTACGATATCCTTGGCCTCAAAGAGAGGATGTCATCACCTTTAGGAGGTTTTGAGCATTAGATATGAGTTTAGGGGGCTCGACATTTTTAAAGGAGGAAACCCAAAACTTATCCCCTAAAGGAAGCTCTAGGCATGCAAGGCGAATAATAATGCATGTATCAATGTATAATACCTTTGGATGGTATGTTTTCCCTCAAGTTGAGATATGTGTGCCATTAGGATTTTTTTAGCTCTAGGTATGTGTACTAGGGCCTTGGACATGATCAACAGAGGACCCTCGATATTTAATACTTAAAGGAATATTCTAGCCATCCAAGGATAAGGAGGTGGGCTCCACCAACCACACATGGATGCTTGAGTGTATTATTAGCCTATGATTTACGGTGTCGGTGGAAACAAGTTGTTTTGAGGAGTATGTAGGTGTCTCAGGGCCTTGGGAATGATGTTCTAGAAAATAATACCATGCCTTTTGCCCTAAAGAAATTTTCATGGAATTCAAATCCATGAACATTGCTTCAAAGTACCATGAAATATTTTGGAGTCGTATCTATAGTGCTATGCGTTTGGATCTTGTGTCCTTAGGGCCTTGGAACTAGTTGGTGGAGGAGACCTAAATCGTAGGCTCTAAAGGAATATTCTAGACATCTAGAACTAAGTAGGTTTCCTCCATAGATCACACATGGACTATTAAGGGTGTCATAGGCCTATGATTCAGGATGTTAGCACCATTAAATGGTTTGAGAATTATGAAGGTGTCCTAGACCCTTTAGAATGGAATTCTAGGGATGAAGACCATACCTTTGGCTCTAAAGAAACCATTGAGGCATCTAGAGCCATGCACAATACCTCAAAGAGCCATACATGACTTTCCATCGGCATCCATGGTGTTATGTATCTAGGTCTTGCGATCTTAGGGCCCTATACATGGTAATGGAGGAGACCTGCATCTCAAGCCCTAAAGGAATATTCTAACCATCTAGGGATAAGAATATTTCCTTCACCAACAACAGGTGGCCTCTTGAGGGTGTCATTAATGTCCTATGATTGATGATGTTTGTGCCATTAGGTGATTTTAAGAATAATGTATGTGTCATAGGGCATTGGGAATGGATTTCCAGGGAAGAAGACCATTAAGAATTTCTCTCAGTGGAAATATGAGAACCATTAATATGTTTTGAGAACTAAGTATAACTCTCAATACCTTGAAAATAGATAGATACAAGAAGAAACCTTATACTATGGATACTGTTGACTGTAGCTACTATTGATACTATGGATCTAGATAAGGCAAATGTAGGAAATCTAGGACATAGGCCCTAAATTAACATACACACCTAGGCATAAAGGGCTAGCAAGGAGGTTGAAAACTGCCACATAGGACCTATATAGGGGATGTTTGGATTCCAAGTGTGTATATTAAATCCATTAGGATGTTTGTTATCCATGTATGTATCTCAAGGACATTTACATGGTTGGAGAAGGATCCAAAGCCTTAATTTATAAAGAAATATTATAGGGATCAAGAGCCATTAATATTGCCTCAAGTTACTACACATGACCTCTCTAAAGGATCTAGAGCTCCAATACACTAATATGCCTTCACAAAAGATTACATGACTTCCTATTTTTATAGATATTTCTCACTACCAAAACCGTAACCACTAATGGTCCCCACCTTAATGAGTGCCAGCTAACTAGTGGGTTATATTCCATGAGGATGACCCCCTACATAAATTAACCAAACTCCAACTATCTAGTGGACCTTATTCAAATATGATGGCCCCATACATTAATTAACTAACTTGATATTTCAACTAGGCTAGGACCCTTACTCCCTAAATCTCTTTGGGTTCCTAGGATGGTGGACCTAGCTCAAGTATCATTAATTATTGACACATTCTCAAGAATTTGCATGCCCCCTTTCTTTTCCCATTCTCGCACATTGTCTCAACCATGTATTTTCATTCCACCTCCCACTAGATACATAAAACCACGTATACTCATATTCCTCACAAGTTCATGGGTTTTAATGGTGCAGGTTGTAGGTATAGGTCACTAATCGATGCACACAAATTTATCTCTAGCTGACAATAAAAATTTGGAGAATAAATAATAAGAAAGAAGAAACTTATATGCATAAAACCAGGATTGATATATCTTTTAACTTGCATAGACCAAGTTTTCTCCTTCAAATACGAAAGGGTTCAGTAAGAACATATGAGATAACATGGACGAATATGTGTGTTGGAGAAAACTCACTATGGCTTGGGGTAGACCACAACAGACAGCTGACTACCAGAAATTAACTCAATTCTCATAACTATGCTATTATAAATGACAATGCTAAGATAATGGAGAAATGTAACCAACCTCGATCCAAATGTTTGATGTAGATCCCCGTTGGAGCTATCAATCTGTGCACTTGAAATCTGCAAATTAGTCTTGACAGCCAATATACAACAAGTACATATAATATATAAACAGCATTAACATCATCAATAGCAATGGTCCATGATATTATAAGAAAATACAACCCAATGTATAATACACAACATTCACAACATTAATGGACGAGAATATGAGTATTTCTATTAATAAACAAGAAGAAGTACAATGGGATACGACCTCTTGCCAGAAACCAATTTGAACCACGATCTGGATCAATCCACTTGTGCTTCCACCACTTCAATCCTCCATGAATGGCAAACTCAAACTATGGTAGGAGTTTGGAAGGTGAACATAAGGGGTTCACAACTACAAGGATCAATAAGTGTAGACTCAAGATAGGGCAAAAATCCACTAGAGTTCTCTTGCTCTTCTTTCTCCTCCAATCCATAAACCATATGTGCTCAATATATAGTCCTTCCAAAGGTAAGTGAAAGGACACATCGAGGCATTTCTTGGGCAGATGGAGGGTCAAAGGTCACCCAATAACCGCTTTTGGGGAGTAAAAAGCAATAAACTAGTGATTTTTACCATTTTACATGCTACCGCGGGCTATAGTAATGCAACTCGCGGGTACGCACGCTGTAATGTTACAGCTAGCAGGTAAGAATAAAAATAGGGAAAAATAGTGTTTGAAGGATATAAAGTGGATCTAAGTCAGTGAAATGGATCCTACATGCCAAAGAATACTGATATTCACAAGGTGGAAGATTACATTGTAACAGATGCCCCCTAATGTGTGAGGTCAGAGACTAATGCTTCGATGGCCGAAATACATTATAAAAATCAGAAGTGGAGTGATGGAAACACAAGTGGAAAGAGCAGCTCACTTGTCATAGTACAATAGTATCCCTGAATACATGTCGGTATAGTACAAAAATCTGATACAATGGCCATGAATAGGGAGTACATAGTAGATACACGTCATAAGTGATCATAGCCATGATCCCTCTATAGTAAGATATGGTCTTCTGCTGAAAAGAAGACAATTGGTGCAAACTGGAGGTACAAACTGCTGATATCTGAGAGGTGATATCTCAGATGTAAAGTTAAAGTCATAGGTAGCATACTGAATGCCACCATCTCCTGGAGTCTTCTACACAAGTCTTCGACGATGCAAGTCCCATCAAGTGAATACAGGATTTGGGGTCGAACCTAATGTGACGTCATCTAATTACCGGTCAATAATGTATACTGTTAACAGACGTGAGATCACCCACCAATAATGAAAATGGGAATCAAGGAACAGAGCACAATCATCAGAGTGTGAATAAATGAGTTGAAGTCGAACACTAGGATGAATCCATCGATCAGGGGACATTGATATATTCCCAAAACTGTCGATGGTGAGAGAACCTGCCACTAATGACTGCAAGCCTCAAGGTACTCAACCGAACTCTAAGCCTCAAGTCCCAGAATAAATGGGTTGAAGTCGAAAGAACGAGACTCCCTGGAAGGAGGGCGTTAACGCATCCCCCATCAACCAGCACGAGGTACTAGCAATGCTGAAAGATTTGGAAGATCTTAGGTGAAACGGACTGACTCAATAAGGATGGCCGACATGCAATAGTCAAGAGATCTGAGGAGTGGTCGACACTGGTTTCAGGACTTCCTTTGAAAAAGATCATGAGCAGATGGATAGACTCAGGCAGCATAGACTCGATATAGACTGTGCGATGCAGGAGGCATCACAAAGGGCTCCATAATGACTGGAATCTTAACCAATCGATGGAGAAATTGAGAAACAAGTATGGCTCCTAAGATCCAACTATACTCCTGACTCATAGTGTATGGAGTGGAATGAATGCTCTGTTCAAAGGTGACACAACAGCTGCCAACAAGAAGTAGTGACCATAATCCCATCTGGCTTTTTGGAATATTTGATTTTTTTGGGTCTTTTTCATATTTGGAAAGCTTGAAAAAGAATAAAATTGCTTATAATACAACAAGTGAGGGAACTAGTGTCAAATAGCTAACAGACTAGTCCCAAGCAGTGGAACATACCTATGATCAATGCAAGGAAGCATGTGTAGGATGTGGACACTCGGGGGAATGTTTCCTCAGGGTAAAGGGTCATCAAGCTACGAAAGATAAATTAAGGCTCTGCTTGGCTCGGAAGGTAAAGTACTCAGGCACATGGCTAATAAGTGAGTAAGCGGGAGTTGGCACATGGCTAATAAGTGAGTAAGCGGGAGTCGGCACAAGGCTCAAGCGGCAAGCAGGATAATGCAATGCAATCACAACTCAACATAAAAGGGAATTCATTTTTCGTAAAGTTAGTCTCCTCACCCGAAAAGTGTAAAACAATGAGAGAAGAACTCTTCTAGTCACGTATGACTAGAGTATACCTTTTTCGTAATTAATCCACAAAGGTCCGGAATAGGGGTAAACTTATACCTAAGTGAATGTCACTTCAAATACTTTAATGAGTCTGAAATGACAAGTATACTCGGCAATCTTGTTTGATTTGAAAAAGTCTAACAAGGGCTTAAAAAAGACTTTATAAAAAAAAAATCGTAAAGGTTTAACGAGCCCGAAAAAGTAAACTCATGACCTCCTTACTTTTTTTAACGAGCTCAAAGGAGAGATGGAAGAATGCTTGTAATGAGAGCAGACGAGTGTCAAGGACATGCGAGACTAGTTCCAAGCGCATGGGACAAAGTTGTGCATAATGCAAGGAACATGAGCAAGATAAGGACACTCAAGGGGTGTCTGCGAATTCGGATAGTAATAGGTTCAAGTGCATCATAACAATGGGGAGGCCTAAACCTATATGCAAGGTTCCGAATATTCCTACCATGACCAAAGAAAATGTCAAAAAGGACCAGTAAACAAGTATAAGTCTAGCTAAGAATCTTGTCTCCAAGAAACATAAGTACCAAGATCATCTCTAAAACGTACATAAAGAAAAATATGATACAGGTCACTATGGTAGAAAAATTTTCAACTTCACTATTATCACCCTCAGACATAATGCAGGGAGAACTAACCACTGAAGGTGCCATAGTACCAACACCCAAGGGACCAAAATGATCAACTTCGGAATGAAGAGCAAAGCTGAAGGACGTGAAGGAATCTGCAGTGGAAAATTCATCATCACGGGAGTTGGAAATTCTAGAAGTAGAATCGAACTCATCAGGATCACCGATTCGCTGATCTATAGGAGAGTCTACAGACTCATCACTAGGGAGATCAGACTTTAATGTCAAACTGGGGCTATACAAAACTATGCCTGAATCAAAATCCAAATGCATGGCAGGTTGTACTCGAGGCTCGTCTCGTTCAATAAGATCAAGGGTAGGAAGGAAATAAAATTGGTTATGAGAATCCTCCCAAGGCTTGTCATTACCATTCATGGCCTCGATAAAAATTTCATCTGAAGGTAGAATACCATCGAGGCAATCATGTGAACAAGAAGGGTCGGCTGCACACATGGGCAGCATAACAGGATCTTCTTCTCCTGGCCGTGAAGAAGAGAGATCCGGCTCTGCAGTGACTTGTTGAATATCTTGGTAAGCAAGCTTAGCTACAGATAGTGGCATAGACATCCTGACATGCGTAATGTCTCCAGACGTACAATTCATAGATGGTAAAGTCCATGGATCGTCAAAATATGAAGTCTGGAACGGTACATTATGTGAAGGAGGAGACGCATTGTCGGAAATGGTTCCAATAAAGTTCACGGGTGTGGGAAAATCATAAGTTCCAATCAACGAATAGTACATGCCAACACCCTTGTTCCCAGTTGCCGGCTGAGAATCAGTAACTTGCGGGACTATGGATCCCATGGATGCTATGGAAGGAGTGTTAACGAAATCTAGTTGATGGATGGTCACAATCTTGCCTTCATGGGGAAAGCAGATAAATCTGAATATAGTGGATGCAACAGCCTTCATAGCGTACATCCAATTCCAACCCATTAAAAGGTTGTAGTTTATGGGCGCATCAACCACCTCGACTTCAATAGGCACAGACTTACCTCCCAAGCAGACAACAAGGGAAGGGATAATTCCATGCGGCTTAAATGTCCGACCGTCGAATGCAGTGAGCGTGGTTCTAGATGTGAGGAGAGGAGGAGAGCCAAGAGCTTTCCAACAAGTTAATGACATTACTGACGCGGAAGCACCTTCGTCAACCATAGTACGTTTGACAAAACTCTGAAGGCACACCACCTGGATTTGAAAAGCCACGTGGTAAGGTAAGCGAGGTTGAACATCAGTAGTATCAAACTTGATAACACTAGGATTTCCCCCATCCTGAAATTGTAATGCACTCAAAAGGGCATGCTTCTGAGAAGGACAGGCCTTCAAAACTTCAAGAGCCGACATGGCACACGGATTTTGGCCCAAATCTTCTACAATGGAGTAGTTTTGGGCGGCTCGAGAATTAGGATTATGCGTAGAGCGCTTGAGAACACCTTTTGGTATCCGCGGCATATTAGAGGGCTTCTCGATATGCAAGGAATTTTCAGGAGGAGGGGGAGGCTCACTCCCCATATTGGGTTGTGGTGCACCATAATCGCGTTAACGAGTAGCAACACAAACCTCCGACTAAACCATATTCACACATCCATAACCACTAGTATTGGAAGAAGACGTTGCCGTCTCAGTAGGTCCATAACCGGTGGTGGGTGCTAATGTATATGTAACTTCGGAATGTATTTCACCCATGTATTTCATATATTTATTTTGTACTCCTATAGAGATGGTATTATTCCTCTATACAGAAGTGTCGTCATTTATATTGTAAGTGTCATAACTTATACTTGATGGGTTATTAGACCACCTTGTTGGGGTCGGCCCTGTATAAGTCATGTGGGTCGAAGGGTTATTAGACCACCCTATTGGGGGTCGGCCATGTGGGTCAAAGGGTTATTATACCACCAAGTGTGGGGTCGGCCCGGATTAAGTTAACCATGGGTTAAGCTAGACATGTAGGCCCCATTAGTTTATTGGGCAGGACAGAACAAGTATAAATAGAGATCGAGAGATCTCTATTTGATCATTCACACACACACTTATGTCATTCAGAAAGTGGCGCACTTGTGAGGAGGAGGCTCTACTGCTAGGAGAAGACTATCTCTTGTATTCTGGTTGTATCATTGCTCTATCTATCCCTGAGGAAGTTATTGGGGTTTTTCACCTTTATGGTTTTCCCCAAGTAAACTCTGTGTCTCTTGCATTATTGTGTCCATGATTGATGTCCTGTAGATTTGTTGTACATGTTGTTCTCTCAATTAAGATCCTAGATCAGATTGAAGTAAATTTTAAAAATTTAACATGGTATCAGAGCTAGCCTGAAAGAAGGCATGGTATGGCATGTATGACACTTGTTACACTTGCGATGCTAAGGCTTCATATAGAAAAAACCAGTCATCGTATAACTTTCGCTATAAATCCATTTTGGCGAAGTTTTCGGATCTGAAAATTTTACAGGTTGAATATCAGATCCTCATGTACCTTGTGTCCAAAGGAAAACTTCTAATTCGTTGTACTTTATGATTTATGATCTATACAATATAGGGTTTCTGCCTCTTCCAGATCTCAGTCATAAACAGGTGACCTTGGAAAAAAGGTCATAACTTGGGCTAGGAAGCTCCAAATGAAATTTAGTAAAAAGTGATAGGTAGTGCACGGACTGTACTTTCTCAAGTAACTTTTTCAAAGGCCGAAACTGAACCAGTGACACGTGGTACACCATACAAGTTTTCTCTCCTTTTTTATCCCATAAACAAGTCACGTTGCGACAATTGGAATAACTCTCTCTCAGAGAATCCATTTGAGGTCAAACCTGTGGGGTTGGAAAGATGACAAGTCAAGATATCTCAAGAAAAATTTTCAGACCTTGTGGATCGAAAATTTCGAAGTTACACCAGAAACAATCAAATACATATTTCTGTCAAAACGGAATTATTTTTTAGCACCTTCGTTCATGGCTTCCGGAATATAGGATTTCAGAGAAAGTTGGAATTTTTGTAATTGGAGACTAGGCTGAATGCTACTCATCAAAATATAAATTTAGAGACCAAGATCAGAATTTTTGGTTGGGCAGAAGACCGGGCTTGATCAAACCCTAGTTCGGGACCTTGATCGGAAAAGTGGAAAATTAGGGCTTCTGCAAAAATGGGAATTTTTGAAATTTGTGACCACGGTTGGAAGCTCCTCAGAAAAATGGAAGATTAGAGATTTGGATCAAACCTTTTTATTGGACAGAAGAGTGGGCTTCATAAAACCCTAGTTCGGGGTCACTTCCAATGAATCCGGAAGTTTCAAAGGCAAAATTGAGGAGTGAAACTTTGCAGTTTTCAAATTCTGAACATACCAGCTTGATCAGCTCATCAAGGGGCATATTTCTATCCTTTCGAAAGTTTGAAATTCAAAGTTTGAGTTTTTGGGGTTTCTTTGACAAACCCTAATCCAGCTCCAGATCCAGTTCTTGCAAATCAAGTGGATTGGGTTAATCTTAGAAGAAGATGGATTGATCACCTGCATAAGTGAAGAAGTTCCTGTTTCGGAGGGAGATGAGGATAAGTCCTTAGATAAGAAGATTACAAGCAATCTCGACAGGTATGACTTATCCAGGTATGTTTTGAGATTTGTTCATTTGTCTTCATATTATTATGGTTAGTACAATCTTGATTAAATCTAGACTTGTCGTATCACCTTAATAAAATTATGAATGCACAATAGAAGATATTCATTGATTAGGGTGTTGACACTTATGATTGTACTAATGCATTATGGTGTTGTATGAGGTTTATGTTGTCTACTAACATGAAAGGTACACCAAGAAAGACAAATCATGTTCTGGTTCAAGAACATATGATCATGATGACATGAGGACAAAGATTCATCCATTGTCATGGATCACTTAGAAGATCTACTTACGAGGTATGTATAATTTGGTCCTACAATGGATAACTTATGAGACATGCAGGTTACTAGCACAAGTCATTGAACAGAACCAGAAGACATTATGTGGGTATGTTGGACATAACTAGCTAGCATGCTAATCCAGGTATGTTTTTCCTATATCAAGCTAGAATTTTACCTTGTGTTAGGATCTTATACTGCTGTGTTGTTGATAATGATTATTCATGAAGTCATAGGTTTGAATAGTCATGGTTGTATGCATATTATGTTTCTTACCATAATTGATGATATGACTAACCAAAAGAATCATGAAGGTATAGGTTTGAGTAATCACAGGTTTTATGCATATTATATCTCTTATCTTGATTGATGGTTTAACTAACCAAAAGAGTCCTATGATAAAATAAGAATATGCATGAGTAAAAGAAGACTTCCCTGAAACCTTGAATACTAATGCTTATTATTTCTATTTGAAATGATCATTACTATACATGCTTAAGATTATTGTGTTTTGATAGTATTGAGAATATACTAATGAATGTATGAGATTACAAGGATAACACAATCATGATACTAATAAGTATGCATAGGGACCTAGGATGAATATAGGTTCAAGGACAGGTAATCCAGGAAGCAAAGATCAAGATGGAGCTCACTCCAGTAGTTTCTGCAAGGATGCAGATATCCAGAGGGAGTTGACCATCCTTCTGCATTCCACAATAGAAAGGTGTAGAAGAAGCTACTTCAGCAGCTCCTGCAAGGAAGAAAAGACTCAAAGGGAGTCCACCCAACAAACAAACAAAGATAAGTATTTTAATTACCATTTCTTACATATTTGTTTGTTTAAATAAAATTGTTCAATGATGTATAGGCTTATGTTCCTAGACTTAGGATATGTATTGTGCATATTAGAATGATTGCATTAATGAACAGTATACTACTAATATGCATTTGATGGGTAAGTGGCCTATGGCACTGTACAACATTCCATTGCTACTTATCTAGAATGAAACCTCTTTGTTGACATGTTGGGAGTTGTGCACACTCTTAACAATGTTCTGGTAGAGATTGGAAGGCATCTAGAAAGTTATGGGATATGGATAAATGTTGTATTGAAGCATTGGCTAAAATAATTGCATGACTGTATGAAATATTTCTTTATGTGTAAGAATTTGTTCTGAAAAACTATGAGATGTTTTCTAATCATGCAATTTAACTTGTTGTGTAGGAAAGATCGTATACCATCACCTACAAAAGAAGGACTACAACATTTGTTCAAGCAACAAAGTTAACTATTGAAAATATTGAAGATATTGAAGTTCCCAGGATCTAGGAAGAATGCCATGATCGAGGAGTACTAGTCGATCATGAAGATGTTTGGGATGCAGTCCCAAGACCTAAAGGGTAGTCTGTAGTGACTTCTAAGAGGATCTACAAGATCAAGCATGCTGCAGGTGGTAGCATAGAGAATTTTTCTCCTGTAGCCAGATACACTTCCATTAGATAAGTACTTGCTCTGGCTGCAGTGATGAAGTGGAAGATACACCAGATGGATTTCAAGACAACCTTCTTGAATGGTGTAGTTGAAGAATAAGTGTATGTGGAGAAGCCACTTGGTTCTGAGACACATGACAGGGAGTCATATATGTGCAGAACTTGGTATGGTAGGATAGACATCTTTCTATCCAGTTTGGGCTTTACCAAGAGAGAAGCGGATTCCAACCTTTACCACAAGGTTGAGGAAGGCAATCCAGTGATACTACTTTTGTATGTGGATAACCTGTTTGTTACAAGTGAAGATAGATTGATTGCCAACATGCAGCAGAAGCTTACTGCCGAGTTTGAGATGAAGAACTTGGGGATGATGCACTATTTTTTTTTGGCATGGAGGTATGGCAGAGCGCAGATGGAATCTTCCTTGGACAAGGGAAGTATGTAGTAGAGATCCTGAAGAGGTTCGTGATGATGGACTACAAGGCTATGGCCACACCTATGGCATCGAACCTGAAGCTTCTGTGTGATGCTTCATCTAATCCGGTTGATGTCACGATGTATCGTCAGATGATTGGGTCCTCTATGTACCTGATGAACACGAGACCAAATATTTTCTTTGCGGTGAACACATTGAGCCAGTTCCTAATGGATCCGAAAGATGTTCACCTAGTTGCTGTAAAGCATGTTCTGAGGTACCTGAAGGGTATGGTTGATTATGGGATCAAGTATGATGCGAATAAAAAGTTTAACGTATAAGGTTATGTTGATTCATATTGGGAAGGCAGTGTTGTAGATAGGAAGAGCACTTCTGGGTGCTGCTTCAGTATGGGATCAGGTGTGATCTCTTGGTTTAGCGGGAAGTAGTCCTGCATAGCACTGAGTACAGCTGAAGCAGAGTATGTTGCGACGTATGAGCAAGTTGCAGATGTATTGACCAAGCCGTTGGACAAAGTGCATTTTGAGTACTTCAGAGAGAGGCTTGGTGCACTTCAGATCAAGGTTCCTTCCAAAGGGAAGTGATGAATCTGGAAGATGCAGATGCACATGGGATTTTCTGACATGGTTGATGTGTTCTCCCTTGGTCGTGATGTAATTGCTGAGCCATTTTTTTCACATGGTGGTAGATGTGTTCTCCCATGGTGAAAAGGTAAGGCCTGGAGCCTTCCCCGAATGGTGGTAGATGTGTTCTCCCATGTCGGTGGTGTAAGTGTTGGATGATGTGCATCTGGGCTGTGCTTCATGGACGATGAGATGATATGAAGAGGATGATGCTATGATGATCAGGAGGATCATGGATGATGAGCATCAAGACAATGCTCCAGTTACTACTATGTATATGCATTATGTTGGATGCTGGATATGATCAGTTGGATCATTTATGTATGTATGCATCATGTTGGATGCTGGATATGATCAGTTGGATCATTTGTATGTATTTTGTATATGCATCATGTTGGATGCTTGGACCATGTATCTGTATATGTATCAGGTGGATACTGTGTATGATCAGGTAGATCATGTATGTTGATATGTATCAGGTGGATACATTGTGTGGATTATGTATCTGTGTATGTATCAGGTGGATACATTGTATGATTAGGAAGATCATGTATGATGATATGTATCAAGTAGATACTTGGTATGCATCAGGTGGATGCAGTGTATGATCAACATGATCATAGATGACGAGCTTCAGGATGTTGCTCCAGATGACATGCAGCAGGATGTTGCAGTGATGATGATCAGGATGATCATGTGTACATCAAGATGATGTATGTTGATTATTAGGTTGATACTCTGTGGCCGTGGACAGGTTGTGCAAAGGAAATCCTAGATTTGTTCTAGGTCACATCCAGTATGAAAAAGGACTGGCATTGTGTATCACATGTAAGACCTAGGAGATCCTATAGGTCGGAGTTGTGTACCCGTAATAGCCTGGGATGCTCTTTCGAAGGTTTGTGATAGTGGACCACATGTAAGACCTGGGAGATCCAATAGGTTGGGTTGTGTGCCCATAATAAGTCCTGGGATACTCTTTCGAGGGTTTGTGGTGGGCTTCTACATGTAAGACCTGGGAGATCCGATAGGTTGGGCTGTGTGCCCATAATGAGTCCTGGGATGCTCTTTCGAGGGTTTGTAGTAGAGGTCACATGTAATCAGTCCTAGAGATATTGCTGGTCATGCTTAGGCACATAAATGTTCCTGGGATGCTCTTTAGAATTCTTGTCGATCGTGCTATGCATATAAACGTTCTTGGGACACTCTTTTAAGGTTTTGTGACAGTCACATGTAATAAGTCCTGGAGATCTGGACAAGATGAAAAAGGCCTCAGATGCTATTTAGGGTTCTTGCTAGTCAAGAGACTCTTTTAATGTTTTGTGATGCACGTAATGAGTCCTAAGGACTCCACAGTATGGCCAGTGATGACGAAGACTTGCAGGTGGTGGGCCTACATCCAGTATGAAAAAGGATTGGCTCTGTAGAAATTCCGATGATGAGTAGATTCAGAGATTGATTGAGATAGCAGTAGCAGTGATGATGACGATGATTCGAGGATGATGATTCGCTGGTGACGATCCAGAGAAGAAGACTTGTGCTAGCAGATCTGTGTCGAGAAATACCTTCCTAGTTAAGAGGGAGTGTTGATGTATATGTAACTTTGGAATGTATTTCACCCATGTATTTCATATATGTATTTTGTACTCCTATATAGATGGTATTATTCCTCTATACGAAAGTGTCGTCATTTATATTGTAAGTGTCGTAACTTATACTTGATAGGTTATTAGACCACCTTGTTGGGGTCAGCCCTATATAAGTCATGTGGGTCGAAGGGTTATTAGACCACCCTATTGGGGGTCGACCATGTGGGTCAAAGGGTTATTATACCACCAAGTGTGGGGTCGGCCCGGATTAAGTTAACCATGGGTTAAGGTAGACATGTAGGCCCCATTAGTTTATTGGGCAGGACAGAACAAGTATAAATAGAGATCGAGAGATCTCTATTTGAGCATTCACACACACACTTATCTCATTCGGAAAGTGGCGCACTTGTGAGGAGGAGGCTCTGTTGCTAGGAGAAGACTGTCTCTTGTATTCTGGTTGTATCATTGCTCTATCTATCTCTGAGGAAGTTATTGGGGTTTTTCACCTTTATGGTTTTCCCCAAGTAAACTCTGTGTCTCTTGCATTATTGTGTCCATGATTGATGTGCTATAGATTTGTTGTACATGTTGTTCTCTCAATTAAGATCCTAGATCAGATTGAAGTAAATTCTGAAAATTTAACAGTGGGTGCATGCGAAGCCATGTTTTGATGATGAGGAAGGGGATCCTTCAACACAGCTGAGCTCTATGCCAAATGCTTCAATGCTTCTTCGATTCGAGGACATAAGTGAGTAAAATGATCTTCCCCACAGAGCTTGCAAGGAAATTTCACCTTACGCCTATGTTTACAATCCTCACCAGCATTTCCGCTTTCCCGAGGAGGGTTGGCATTCTCTTTACGAGGATTATTGCGATTGCTATTATTGTTACTTCCATTGTTTCCACCCCTACGGTTGTTTCTCCCCTTTTTCTTACCACCAGGTTGCTGGTTACCTGACGGTTTCATTGATTACACATTGTGTACATCAAACGATGGAGTGGAAGTGGACAAGGTGTGGACCTGTCTGGGATTAGACTGGTTTAGCGACAAATTTTGAATTTGATTAGCTACCAAGTCTATAGGGCGAGTTCTTGCGAATCCCACGATTCCATTGACATGTGGTCCAGGAACTGACGTAGGCTCATGTCGTGTTCTCGGTGCATCAGGAATAATGTCATATAAAATTCCAGACTGAGAGTATAGTAAGTCTAACTGTTGGACTTTCAAGATAGCTTTTTCCTCAGTCACAATGCCGGACATCGAAACATCCTTAGCAATGTATGGTAGTAGAGACTTGAGGAACCATTTCAACAGAAACTTTGCAGGAATGTTGGCTTTCACTAATTTCTTCCGTCGGCGCCACTCTTGAACGTGGTCAGAAATATGTGTGGCCTTATTCTGACGGAAGGTAGACAACAATTCAGTACTAGTATCATAACGAACCGACAACTGGAAATGGTCCAAGAAAACCAAAGCAATCTCGTTGAATCCCCTATAGGTATTCCCAGGCAACTCCACATACCACTTCGCGGCTGCCCCTGTGAGGGTGCGTTGAAATAGTCGTAATCTAACAGAATCGTGATTCAATGAGTCGGAGGAGCACCAAAGGTGAAAAGTTGTGACATGATCACTCGGATCCTCACCATATTTCCCTTCAAAGTTAGGAATGTTCGAAGGGAGCTTGGTAGGGACCGGCGGAGAAGTAGGGTCATGACACACTGGATCATTCGTGAGTTTGGAAAGATATGAAATATTCAAACATGCAAGGAACGGGAGCTGCGGCTGGAAAGATTGATTATAAGCTCCCATAAAGGGTTGGTTGAACGGAACCGGATTGTAAGGTGGACCAAAAGCTTGACCATGAGTACCAAACGACTGATAATGAGGACTTGGCGGACCATAAGCTTGACCATGGCCATAAGGTGGATATCCTCCTCCGGCCTGATCCGTATGAGAGTAAGCAGGCATATGAGTGTTGTGGGAACCGTATTGAGGTGGGTTGAACTGGTGGCCAGCACCGACTGTGTTGTAGTAAGGGTTTCCACCATAAGTATGGTGCATATACGTACTATTCGTAGCGGGAACTGAGTTATAATGACCATAATGGTGAGGTATGTTCCCACCCCCAGCATTAGGAGTAGCGTGAGCAGTCGTGTGGTGACCCAAAGTGTGAGAAGTATTCCCAACCCCAACGTGGGTGTTACTAGTAGTAGGAATGGTGGGGGTATGACCATGTAAATAAGATACATTCCCACCCCCTACATTAGCATGGCTAGTAGTGGTGGTGGACGCAAAAGTGTGCGGTACATGTCCACCCCCATGGTTAGGAGGAGCATCAATATCTCTAAAAGTGGTCCTAGGTTGACGCGTAACAATATGTGTGTTAGGTGGTGGATGGTGAGTCATGTTTCCAACAGTGTTCCTATTAGGTTGGGCAGTCCTAGGAGGTGGTCTTCTTCCAACATTAGCATGGTTAGGAGGATTATGACCAGTCTCCATACTACGTGTGTGAGTGATCAACGTGGTGCCCCCAACGGGGGTATTTCCCCTAGTAGGTACAGTGTTGCTAACACCATGACTGTTGCTAGCATGACTGCCAAAAGCAGTGGAAGGATCAACTATACTGAAACCGGGCATACCATATGAGAACTGGTTAATGTTGATCGCAGGATCTTCTCCTTCATGTAAGGTAGGCATCCCATAAAGATAATTATCCAGATTTGAAGGATCGAATGGATCGTTCTCAAGTGGATTCGACCAAATAGAACCAGGTTGAGTCCCAGGTGGATCACCCCCCCAGGCCTCTCGAGGTGTGGAGATGTCTGAAGTATGTTCGACTCCACCCGATGGAATCGTGGGGATGTCCTCCATGTCAGAATGTGAAGCCGTCATAATTTCGGCTGTGTATGTCTTGTAAGAATCCGAAGACTTAGAGGGAGGCCGTTGGCATCCCCGAACAACATGGCATGAGAACTCGGCCGGTTTTAAACCAGCTAACCAACGGGATCGATGGAGAGTAGGACTCCGTGCCATGATATCTCCGGAGAGAATATCAAATCACAATGTCTCCTACGGCCAACTATCGATCAAAAACAGTAAATCAAAAGCACACACCTAAAGAAACTATAGCCAAGAGTAGACAAACAGAGTGGCTAAATGAGCTCTCGACACTAGAGCCGGTATGTCTCTCGTAGGAGAGGCTTGAGACTCCCAAACTATAGCCAGAGGTAACATAATAAGTTATAGAGACACCCATACTTCACTACGTGCAAAGGGTCAAGTCCACTGTACAAACACAACTGTGCTGTCCAATCTCTATCTGACTTAGGACACAAATAACATAACCACTATAAGTACCCTATGCGATACCTAGGTAAGGAAACTATGGTCACCGCAATATAACCAATGCTCAGGGGGATAGTTGCAGGTGGGATCCGTCGTATGGGAAAGGTATCTAAGCCTGAAGCACAAGAGGACGAACCTCTAGTACCCCTAGATACGAACAAATCAGGGAAAAATCTCACACGTTCAGCCGGTATCAGAGAGATATCCCTTCAACCAACCTCCCGTGACCTCATGCTTAACTTTGGGTTGAGTAGAGCTTCCTGAGAACACCAATATATACCATGGATTCCTTCACTCCTTGGTTAGAAACCTAATTTTTCGTCTAGTAGTCTTGGATTGTTAACTCACAATGATCTATTCCAAGACTCTAACCCTATGCTAGTTGGTGTACCCTATAAATAAAATTAGTCTAATCAATTTTAAGATTAAGCATTAATTTTAATGGCTGTGGTTACTCAAAGGATATGGTTGTGAAACTAGTGATGTGTATGACTCAATAGTATGCAAAATTGTCCAATCCTAGACTCATCTATCCAATAAAACAATGTCACTAACATGCAAAATCAGCTGAACGATTCCGAAATAAAAATGCAATCCTTTAATATTTTCAATGCACAAGTAGAACCTAAATGAAGGCAACAAGCACTTAATGCAAGATGCAGTACATGAAAGTAATTTTTTTTTGTTTTTTTTTGTATTTTCTCTTATAAACAGAAGGAAAATGCAAAAACTATATGTATTTTTTTTTGTATTTTTCAATATATAAAGAAATGAAAAATGCAAGCAAAATCCTACTATCTAGTCACTGAAGTGACGAGAAGATCACTAAGAAAAACCAGCAGATCCCAAACAGTAAGACCCAGCCACAGGGATGAGCTCAAAAGGAAGAAACCAACAAGGCTAAATCCAAAGATGGGTAAAAAACCAATAAGGCTCAACCAAGAGAAACAAAGAGTTTTGGTCACAACCAAGGCATGAAACAGTCAAGAAACAGGCCAACAAAGACTCAGGATCATCCAAAGCCAACCCAGCAACAACCAATAGTCATAAACCAACAAAATCCGGAGTTGTACGCTACGACCTCTTGCCGGCAACCAATCTGAACCACGATCTGGATCAATCCACTTGTGCCTCCACCACTTCAATCCTCCATGAATGGAAAACTCAAACTATGGTAGGAGTTTGGAAGGTGAACATAAGGGGTTCACAACTACAAAGATCAATGAGTGTAGACTCAAGATAGAGAAAAAATCCACTAGAGTTCTCTTGCTCTTCTTTCTCTTCCCATCCATAAGCCATATGTGCTCAATATATAGTCCTTCCAAAGGTAAGTGAAGGGACACATCAAGGTGTTTCTTGGGCAGATGGAGGGTCAAAGGTCACCCAATAACCGCTTTTGGGGAGTAAAAAGTAATAAAATAGTGATTTTTACCATTTTACATGCTACTCGCGGGCTATAGTAATGCAACTCGCGGGTACGCACACTGTAATGTAACAGCTAGCAGGTAAGAATAAAAATAGGGAAAAATAGTTTCTGAAGGATATAAAGTGGATCTGAGTCAGTGAAATGGATCCTATAGGCCAAAGAATACTGATACTCACAAGGTGGAAGATTACGTTGTAACAATATGGGAAAATAATACTTAATCATAAAAAAACTTAAAATAACTTATTAATATCCACTTACCCATGTGTTAAACTCATTGGGTATTCAAACACCTTACAACATAAATATGTTAAGGATTCGCACATCCACCAACAATGCAACACCTTCTCTCACAAATACATCATAAACACATCCACCAATGATGCAACACTCTCTCACAAACACACCAACGCTTACATCCACCAAAATTTCCACGTATGTGATGGGCCTCCCTTCTTAACAACTAAGCCACCCTAACCACTAATGGAGGGATTTATGTGATGCTGTAATAAATAGGGTGTCATATATCATGACATACTCTCCTACCCTACCAATTTGACCTGCTACATGTGGCGTGGGAATCATGTCACCAAAAGAACACATTTTGGAGGCTTATTTCTTGTCATTATTGCTATCAATAGCCACATTAAAGGACATAAACTAACCTAGGGAAAATAGGGCACCGAAATTGAAATTTGGAGGGTGAAACGAAATAGAAGAAACAAATAATATTAGTAGATAGATAGATCATATGGGTTTCGTGGGGAAGTTGAATGTATTTGTTGTGAAGGGGCCTATGTTGTTTGCCTCATGCTTCATCGATGGCATAGGTAAGAATGCCATTCTCTCTGTTTTTTCTAATTCTATTTTATCCGTTCTTACTGAATGTGAAACACAAATTTTCTCCATTCATATTATCTCAAACCCTTCATATCCATAACCCCTTTTCTTTGAGCTTCTCCTATACACAAAACAATGTCTCAAATTGTGTAGTATTCCACAAACAATAATGTTCCTTGGTCCCTATACGATACCCTTTCTTACTCTTGAATGTAGGCTTTCAAAATTAGTTGTATTTCCTAAAGGGTGAAACAAACCATCTCCTTCATTGATCTTATTTCCAGGTAGTTTCTACCTCTTTGGATTAAAACAAAAAGTAATATTGGGGAGCAGTGCCAAATCCAATGTTAGCAGCATGAGATTGAAGTCTATGATGGCACTAAGGTTCAAAAAGGTGACATTGGTCCTGGCCCAGCGCATGAAAATATTGACATGAACCAAATGTTAGTGTTTCTTCCTGTATTTTTTATATGACTAATAGTAAGTTGGTTGGAAATACTACTTTGTCAGATGATTAAAGGTTCTGCAAGGTTGTATTAGTGAGATGTAGAACAGTTGGTGGCGGGGTATGGTTAAGACGCCCCCTAAACGGAAAGGTCATTGGTTCTAGTCCTGCGGATACCAAAAAATCCAACCATGTTAAGAGTTGGTGCGGTCCAGGCTGGGTGCGATCCCCGGGTTATTTTGACGGCTTAGATGCCCCTGGTTCGTGGTAACTTAGCCAAAGGAAAAATTTCTAGTCAAGGAGGTTCCACCACTTTGCCAACAAAAAAAAAGGTTCTGCAAGGTTGTTGCTCATACCATTGCAATATATAAGAGTGTCTGCAAATTGTATGTCAGTTGATGAAGGCTTTTGCAATGTTGATGCTATTATGGTTGTTAATGATAGTGTCTGCAATGATTATCTCTACAACAGTGTGATATAAATCATTTAAGTGTAGACCTTCTTTAGACAAAAACTAGACCTTCTCTGGACAAAACCCATGTTAGTATCTATAGTCAAAGGTAGATTTGGATATCTTGACCCTAAGTACTTTAGAAGGCATCAATTGATAGAAAAAAAATGATATCCATTCCATTGGAGTAGTTGTAATGGAGGTACTATGTGCAAGAAAAAACTTCAATCCTTCTCTTCCTAGAGACAAAGTTAATATAGTAGAGTGGGAAATCCATAGGAAAAATAGAGGCAATCAAGTCGACAAATTATTGATCATCATCTTGTAAATATAATCACACCTATAATATCCCCTGGGGATATCAAAGGGTCTCAGGGACATATCATTTACTCTCATTACTTGATTTTTAGTCCAGTAGATAAACCATAAAAATTTAATTTGAATTTTTCAAAAATTAATTGCGACACAAAATCCAATAATTTAATATAAATTCATTAACAAATACAAAATATGATATAATGGTTGGGAAGGCATAATAACATCACATATCATCATCAAAACTTCAATCCAATCCATATCAGAGTTGATAACCACTTCTAAAGGCTAATTATTATTAATCACAATTAACTAGTAAATAAGGTGTTAATTACGACACTTAGTGCGCAAATGAAGACACTTTTCACAAATCCAATTGTTTAACAAATAACCATTGATTGTCACTCCCAATGGATTAATAACATATAATTACATGTAAATAATTCCTAATTACCAAAACACAATAATTATTCATGGTAATTACGAAAGAGAGTCGACAAGACTAGTTAACTAGTTTTCCAATATAAGCAGCTAATTTTGAACAAAATCAACTGCTAACCATGCAATTAAATCCAAAATAAATCCTACATCCATTAAAAACATATTTAAGTGTGCACCTAAAACCAACTAAAGGTTTATTTGCAAATAATTCCAATTGCACATAAGGTGATATTTTCCATCAATTCCAATGAAACTAGTTAACATTCACTGCAAGGAATTCAGTCTAAATAACTGAAAAAAAATGAAATGCATCCATAAGTAAATGATAAAACCTGAATGGGGTCACCTACATTAATATGGCTGTATATTTCCACCCATATACAATCCATTAAATAATTCACAAAACTAGCTAATTCTACTCATCTCAATTGACTAGTAATTCTAGGAATCGCTATAATAATTAAATCCACGGCTCATAGAATCATTCAAATGAAATTCCAACTCTAAATAAAATGTTTTATAAGTCATAATATATTTAAATCCCATTCTAAAAAAAATTCAAACACTTCATATGCAAAGTCAGAAATCTACTCAAAACACTTCCATTGAAGGAACTAGAAATTGGAAATTGATCTAGAATTTTGGTAAACATTTCCCAAACACTATCAAGAATATTTACCCTAAAATTATCACACAAATTTAAATTGTATTTATTATACATAATCATAAAAATAAAACTCAGTAATTTTTAGAAACACTTCATGTGCCAAGTCTCCAAACTATGCAAAACAATTCAATCGAAGAACTACTTTTCGAATAAAAGGTAGAAGCATCAAGGAGAATTGTCTTAAACCATTATGAGGCTACTGTACCATAAAAATACACATTCTAAAATGAAAATGGGAATAAATATCATTTCTTTAGTATAGGTTCCAAAGAATCATTTCCTCAAACAATTTGTGCACAAAATCTCAAAAACTAGTTTCCAATTCCTTCACAAAATTTACTTACATGAAAAAAATGAATTCTATGAGAAATTTCTTCCACAAATAGCTCATACATTTCACCAAACATTTCATGTGAATCCATAAATAAATCATATAATATCCAAATAAATTAAATAAACATGAGATAAATCACTTATCTTTTCCCAATACGCAACCAGAATCGACCGTGCCACGTTCCACCTAGCCGTAGACACAATGCAAGAAAAAAATCACTTTGCAATGGTCACCCCAGAGATGGAACCATGATTCCACAAGAAAGAGCACACTCAAACACAAATTCTCTCTAGAAATCAGTCCAACCACGACCCAATGGAAAGTGTGGCCTCTACTTCCACTCCAGGGAAATTCCAATGTCTCCAGGACAACAGTCCAACCACAAACCAATGGAAAATAACACTTCCAATCCAGGGAAATTATAGTGGCTCCAGGACAACCTCAAATCCAAGGTAGTGGACCTCACCCCTGCTTCCAAACCAGGATATCCAAAGGCAATACACAACTCTTTCCAACCTCAAATCCAATGGAAATGGACCTCACCCCTGCTGCCAATCCAGGATCTCCAAAGGCAATTCCAGGACATACACTAGTGGCTCCAGAGTAACTCAGCTTGGGAACAGGCTCCACAAGGGTGTAATGACCAGTAAGCATCTCATACCAAGAATAGAAAAATCAAACCACAAGTTCCAAACACAAGCACAAGAGCAAAATCATGAACCAACACAAGTGTGACTAGCCCACACAAGAAAATTGAATTCCTTCATGATCAATTCGAATTGGGAGAGAGAGGGACACATGCATGAGAATTACATTCACAGAATATTAAACTAGAGTTACACATCAGGCAGCTACAACAAGAGGCACACTAATCCCACTCATGAGGGCACACTAGGTGAGAGAGGGAATCCAATCCTCAAATAAAATTTTTATCTCAGGGTAAATAAAACCGAGTGACATAACACTTCAAGGTGCATAACCAAGAGGGTCAATCAAGTACATAAGAAGGGTGTACAATATCAACATAGACACAAACACAAAGGTACCACTTTTCCACCACCCCTTGCTCGTAACATCGTGGTTCCTCATACTCTCTTTTATGTGGCATCAATCGTTCTGGTTGTTTTATTTTATTAATTAATTAATAATGTACAACATAATAATAATAATAATAGTAATAACAATGTGCGAACCATAGTCCCAACACCTCATGCCATAATGTCACAACATCAAAATAATAATAGCATGTCTAGGGTATAAACCTTAGGGTGTTACAATGCCTAGCGCTTTGAGAAAGTTTGGAGAGACGATTAAAAAGTGTTTGGTTGACCAGGGTATATATAGGCCCGCCATGGGTGATTTGTTGTGGAACTTAGAATATTTCCTTCAACTTCAGGAAAATTTCATGCTACATAATCTAGATGAAAAAAATGCTAATCACATTGCAAATATTCCCTTACACCTTTCTCAGCAAAATCATTTCGATAATGGTACTATTTATAGGGGTAGTGTTGTAAGTGAATATAGTTCAGAAGGTGAAAATTAAAGTACAATAGTTTCACAATTAGTTAATCCTCATGGAAGGTGATTACATAAATTTTGTGTGTGATGATTCACCTAATAACAAATGTGAGCTAGTCATTGTTCTACAAATTAGTGACGACCTCCAAAAAATCTCAATTCTTCATTGGTATTCTACTCGTAAGCCCGAATCTTTAGTCTCCCCTGTTAGAAAAACAGGATCGCAGAGCAATAACAATAAACAGAAATGCAAATATAATCACACAAGCACATTACAAGAGAGACACCAATATATCGTGGTTCACCCAAGATGGGCTACGTCCACACTGAAATTTTCAGTCCTTATTATTATACTGTCCAGCAAAATGAAGGGATACAACCTGCAGCACAACCGCTGCACTTCCTATTCATTGTCTCACAGTCTCTCTTCCGATCTCAGAGATCTTTACAACGCATAATACCTAATACATCAACCTTAGCAGTGTTACAATGTCTTTCTTTTATAAGGGAAATGCAATGGGAAAATACCATGGGTTACCCAAACCTTAGGGATTGTGTCGGGATCATAACCAAACCTGGGGTTCAAACACGGCTGAATCATCATCTACGAGACAAAAAGATCTGGCTCCACAACCAACAATCTCCCACTTGGAGACTGATCAAAGAAATCCACCGCGGCTGTACTTGTTGGACCTTGGACTTGGCAAATTTCTCATCTTAACCTTCATGCTAGAAGGCTAACTGAAACCGAGCAAGAACTCAGTTTCTCTCTGGTCACTACCTTCATGAACATGTCTGCAGGATTCTGGATAGTATTTGTCTTATCCAGCTTCAACAGTTCATCTTCCAGAACAGAGTGTATGAAATGGTACTTGAATTGTATATGTTTAGTCCTGGAATGAAATGTTGAGTTCTTTGCAAGATGAATGGCACTTTGGATGTCACTATACAACCTACTATCCTTCTACTTCTTACCCAATTCCTCCATAAACCTCTGCAACCAAATCATCTCTTTACTAGCCTCTGTAACAGCAACATACTCTGCTTCCGTTGCTGAAAGTGCAACAACCTTTCGCAGTTTCAAAATCCAAATTACTGTTGTTCCACCTATAGTAAACACATACCCTGTGGTTCACCTCCTGCTATCCTTATCACCTGCCATAACTGCATCAACATATCCTTGTAGAACAATGTCTGAACCTCCAAACCATAATTCCTTAGTGGTAGTACCTCTCAAATACCTGAGAATCCACTGTACTTCCTTCCAATTTTCTTTACCTGGATGGTTCATAAATCTGCTCACAACTCCCACAGCTTGTGCAATATCTAGTCTTGTGCACACCATTGCATACATCAAGCTGCCAACTGCTGATTGATAGGGAATCATGGACATGTAATCTGTCTCTTCCTATGTCTTGGGACACATTTCGTTACTTAGACTAAAATGGCTGGCCAAAGGTGTACTAAGTGGTTTTTCATTCTGCATTCTGAACCTCTCCAACACCTTTTATATGGACTCACTCTGAGACAATGTCAATTTGCAATTTTTCCTGTCTCTCGTTTTTGTCATACCAAGGATTTGATTTGCAGTACCCAAATCCTTCATCGCAAATGAATTAGCTATCTTTTTTTTTAGTACATTTATATCCTACATGCTAGACCCTGCAACAAGCATGTCATCCACATACAATAACAAGATAAGATATCTTTCATTGTCTAGCTTCTTGAAATAAACACAGTGGTCAGAATGACATCTACTATAACCTTGTTCTGTCATAAACCTGTCAAATTTTAAATAGCACTACCTTGGAGCTTGCTTCAAGCCATACAATCTCTTCTTCAACCTGCATACCAAATCCTCCTTCCCTTTGAACTCATAACCTTGTGGCTACTACATATATATCTCTTCCTCCAAATCCCCATGGAGAAAGGCTTTTTTTACATCTAACTGTTCAAGATGCAAATCTTCTACCGCCACTAGACTTAAGATAGTCCTAATTGAAGTCATATTAACAACAGGAGAAAATATTTCATCAAAATCTATACCTTTATTTTGCGCAAACCCCTTTACAACAAGTCTGGCCTTGTACCGCTTCTTACCTCCTTCTTCCCGCTTTTTATGCTTTTCAGTAGATGAGGATAAAGTTAATTGCCTTTATGGGCTTTGCAATCTATCTAGTTTTATGCCAACACATCCTCCATATTTTTCTCTCCAAAATCCATCATCTTACTACTTTTTCATCACTCATTAGTTTCCATATATCTAACTTAGCTAATTCATGAGGTCCTTGACTGAGTTGGAAAGTGATGTTGCCACTATTGGGGTTTTTAGATTTTAGTAAGCCTACTTTTCTATGAGCTTTTCGAATTGCCTTTAGTGCATTCTATTTTCTCTCATGAGGTGTATTATTTATTGTACTCTTGTTGTTCAATAATATAATGATGGATTTTTACTCAATTGAGTTTCTTTTTCTCATGTGTTCTGCTCAAATTTTCTTCCTTCTAAGCATTCTTGCAAAACTAATTGTGAGGATTCTTAGTGAACTAGATTCAGTGTGTGAAAATTTCTCACAAAGACTCCCCAATTACTAGTTCTCACTGAGTGATGCACATGCAAATTATTGTATGTGCATGTAAATGTTTAAAATATCTCAACTGGGTCGTTAATGATTGAACATGGTTAGTTAGGGCCAGTTAGGACCTAGATTATTGGAGAAAATATAGTCCTCAACTAGTTACTGACTTAATCACTCCTAAACTCAGGGAAAATATCCCCAAATTAGGATATGCACCCCCAAATCAAGGAATGCACCCCCAAAACAAGGAATGCATCTCAGGGATGAATCAGGGGGTCAATTTGGATGGGGTTTGGCCCACTAGATTCATCAAGTCATGGTATAGGTAAATAAGTAGAGGGTTTTTTTCTCTATCAAGAAATGAGAAAAGGGAAATATCTAAAGTAGAAGACCTCTTTAATTCTGGAAAAAAGGATATACAAGAAACAAAAGAACTATAAAATTTTATAGAGAAAGAAGGGAGTACAGAATTCGAAACCTTGGAAAACCTTGAATTCATAATTTGGCTTTTGTTTCCATTGTTTAGGTATGCCTCGAGACCTTTTAGGGATTTTTTGATTTTTTTCTATTCCTTTATGTATCGATATTTTATATGCTAGTTTTATGGTTTTGGTTGGTAATAGGATGCATTTTGAATAATGTATGAACAACATCAGAGTTTTGGTGTTTTTTTTCCATCTCTATTTGCATATTGGTAAGATTTTTATATATCCACATAGATACAATGAGTATCCCACTGATCCTATTCTACATCAATGTATATATCAACAATGATAAAGTGCTCAATGATTTTAATATATCATCTAAAACAAAAAATACTATGGTAGAAACTTATTACATCTATTTGGTAGTAGTTAATATATCTACTAGATCAAAAATACTTTTTGTCAAAGTTGGATTTGCATTAGATATATCAAATATTTTCCCCAATTCCAAACTAAATGGGCTAAAGATTATGAAAATGAGCAACTCTTAAAAGTGTATTGATGGATCTTTCTCACCAAACAATTCTATTAGATTAAAGAGAAATAGAAAGGTTGGCCCAATAGTTGGATTCGTTGTAGTAGTTTTTGTTTCTCTTAGGATGTTAACAACGATTATTTTTTCTATTGTTGTCCTAGATATCATATTACAAAACTCTCTACTATAACGAATTTTTATTTTTTGATATATTTTCTTTATAGCTTTGATTTCTTTGGTTGGCCTTTTTAGGAAACCCGAAGCCTAAAATTCACTATTTCTATCTTTTTTTTTGGATAAATTTTGTGCAATAATATGTTTCAGAAGAAAGTAGTATGTGTCCCAGTTGTGCGGTGAATGCCAAGGAGAAAGGAGAAAGTGAGGAACCATTAGTTTCCAAGGCGGATAGAATCACAAATTTGGTGGGGAGGGTAGAGGATAACATGGATCTGAGAAGGGTACACATGTCAAGCTCTCTACTACTATTTGGTTACTTCAATGTATCCATCATCCATCATTAATATTATGGATCTCATGCACCCCAAGTATTTCTAATATCTAAATCTTTTTTTCTCTAAATCTTTTAGGGTTGTAACTTAATTTAAACTAGAAGAAGAGGTAGGAGAGGGAGGAATGGAAGTTTCTTAAATGCAATAGTGTTACATTAATTTCACTAATTCTCTATTCCATGAGGTATTTAATTCTATAGATCGATCTTTTATCTTCAAAAATTTTGCAAGTCTTTTGCTCGTTTTTAAATTTGTAGATCTATTCATTTAAAGTTTCAACTCATTTTTCCCATTGTAGTGGGAGTATATATAATGGACTTCCTTCAGTTAATTGCTTGGTTTGAAGAGTAACTATTTTAGGAAACCCCATATTATACTAATACTTGAACCTTTAACATTTATGCCATTAGGGTAGAATGAAGGAATGCAACCCTTGTTGGTGGCTTGATACTCCATCAAACTATTTGGCAAGATGAATAACTTTTGACATTTTTACTTTTTGTTTTTTTGTTTACGAAGTATTTTCTACAAATTGACTTCTCCTCCTAATCTAACATATTATGTTTTTCTCTATATGAGATGTATGAAATGGTTATTGTGCAATTTGGGCCAGTATAGGGTTGGCGTTGCGGTTCTATATTGTTGTGATTTTCCATTTGGTTTTTATGATTATTATTGTGTTTCAAGGTGGTTGTAGTCGCTTAAAATATAATGAGTTTTCCATTTTTGTGAGAATTTATTTCGGATTTCATGCTTCTAACCATGGAAATCACTATGTTATTGTTGGAACTCCTTTGGAATTTCTATTTATTTATTGTATGACAATACTATGTAACAAGAGTTTCTAAAGTAAAGGAGGACATAGCTTAAAGTAGGTATCCTAGACATGATAATCTATGGTAACTAAGATTGGATAATCATTATCACCCCTTAGGGATTAGACCCAAATGATAACTTCATCAGTTCTATAACATGAAAGAAAGAAATTATCTTTAAATGACCAAAATAGGTCAATGAGACTCTAAAACTACAACCTAGCTCAAGAGAGTCAAGAGGGAATGCCTAATGCATATTCAAGGAAATCTAGTAAACTAAAGTAGAAAACCATTCACCCAAAGCATGGGAGAATGTACCAAAATAGCTACAAGAGTACAACTTAAATGGGATTCAATGCAAGAAACTATGTGTAGTTGTTCATTCTAACTACCATGAAGTACTATCAGGAGCTTTTGTTGGACTATCAATCTATACAATGTCCCCAAGGAAAAGTAAAATAATGTCATTTGGAGATTAGCATAAGTTGTGGAGAACTAGTGGCACTGGCCTCAAGGGCAGTAGATTTGTATATGCCATTTTTTAAACAAGGTTGGACAATCATCAGTGGAATTGATGAATTTGGTAAGGATTCTTTTGTACCTTCAAGTCTAGGTCGACACTTCACAGTTCTAGATATACAAGATGCTACCAAATTTTTTTATGAGAGTTGATTATATGTGTAGGCCCAAATTTGGTAAAGTATTTGAGGGGATTCTTGCATATGGTACCAAAAAGGGTGTAAAACGGAAAAATTGAAGCACTAAACAAGGCATAATAGAATTTCATACTAAAATTGAAATGTTGTCTAAGCTTTAACACCGTCATTTAGTTTCTCTTATTGGTTGTTGTGAAGAAAATTGTGATATTATTTTGTTTTATGAATGCATGGCCAATGGACCTTTTACAATCCATTTGTATAGATAAGATATTCATCCAATGCCATGAAAGAAAAGGATTGATATATGCATAGGGGCTGCTAGGTATATTCATTAACTTCACATAGGAGTAGAGCATATAATCATTCAATATGATGTAAATACAACAAACATTTTTTTGGTTGAGAATTATGTGGCCAAGTTAATAGACTTTGGGATTTCAAAGACTAGACCCTCTCTAGACAAAACCCATGTTAGTATCTATAGTCAAAGGTAGATTTGGATATCTTGACCTTGAATACTTTAGAAGGCATCAATTGATAGAAAAAAATGATATCCATTCCTTTGGAGTAGTGGTAATGGAGGTACTATGTGCAAGACAAAACATCAATCCTTCTCTTCTTAGAGAGAAAGTTAATATAGTAGAGTGGGAAATCCATTGGAAAAATAGAGGAAATCAAGTGGCCAAATTATTGATCATCATCTTGTAAATAGAATCACACCAATAATATCCCCCGGGGATATCAAAGGGTCTCAGGGACATATCATTTACTCTCTGGAGCTAATTACTTGATTTTTAGTGCAGCGGATAAACCATAAAAATTTAATTTGAATTTTTCCAAAATTAATTGCGACACAAAATCCAATAATTTAATATAAATTCATTAACACATACAACATATGATATAAGGGTTTGGAAGTCTTATTAACATCATATATCATCATCAAAACTTCAATCCAATCCATATCAGAGATGATAACCACTTCTAAAGGCTAATTATTCTTAATCACAATTAACTAGTAAATAAGGTGTTAATTACGACACTTAGTGCGCAAATGAAGACACTTATCACAAATCCAATTGTTTAAAAAATAACCATTAATTGTCACTCCTAATGGATAAATAACATATAATTACATGTAAATAAGTCCTAATTACCAAAATACAATAATTATTCATGGTAATTACGAAAGAGAGTCGACAAGACTAGTTAACTAGTTTTGAACAAAATCAACTTGTAACCATGCAATTAAATCCAAAATAAATCCTACATCCATTAAAAACATATTTAAGTGTGAACCTAAAACCAACTAAAGGTTTGGTTGCAGATCATTCCAATTGCACATAAGGTGATATTTTCCATCAATTCCAATGAAACTAGTTAACATTCACTGCAAGGAATTGAGTCTAAATAACTGAACCAAAATTAAATGCATCCATAAGTAAATGATAACACCTGAATGGAGTCACCTACAGTAATATGGATGTATCTTTCCACCCATATACAGTCCATTAAATAATTCACAAAACTAGCTAATTCTACTCATCTCAATTGACTAGTAATCCTAGGAATCGCTAGAATAATTAAATCCACGGCTCATAGAATCATTCAAATGAAATTCAAAATCTAAATAAAATGTTTTATAAGTCATAATATATATAAATCCCATTCTAAAAAAAATTCAAATAGTTAATATGCAAAGTCGGAAATCTACTCAAAACAATTCCATTGAAGGAGCTAGAAATTGGAAATTGATCTAGAATTTCGGTAGACATTTCCCAAACACTATCAAGAATATTTACCCTAAAATTATCACACAAATTTAAAGTGTATTTATTATACATATTCATAAAAATAAAACTCAGTAAATTTTAGAAACACTTCATGTGCCAAGTCTCCAAACTATGCAAAACAATTCAATCGAATAACTAGTTTTCGAATAAAAGGTAGAAGCATCAAGGAGAAATGTCTTAAACCATTCCGACGCTATTGTACCATAAAAATACACATTCTACAATGAAAATGGGAATAAATATCAGTTCTTTAGTATAGGTTCCAAAGAATCATTTCCTCAAACAATTTGTGCACAAAATCTCAAAAACTAGTTTCCAATTCCTTCAAAATATTTACTTACATGAAAAAAATGAATTCCATGAGAAATTTCTTTCAGAAATAGCTCATACATTTCACCAAAAATTTCATGTGAATCCATAAATAAAACAGATAATATCCAAATAAATTAAATAAACATGAGATAAATCACTTATATTTTCCCAATGCGCAACCAGAATCGACCGTGCCACGTTCCACCTAGCCGTAGACACAATGCAAGCAAAAAATTACTTTGCAATGGTCACCCTAGAGATGGAACCATGATTCCACAAGAAAGAGCGCACTCAAACACAAATTCTCTCTATAAATAAGTCCAACCACAACCCAATGGAAAGTGTGGCCTGTACTTCAACTCCAGGGCAATTCCAATGGCTCCAGGACAACAGTCCAACCACAAACCAATGGAAAATAACACTTTAAATCTAGGGAAATTATAGTGGCTCCAGGACAGCCTCAAATCCAAGGCAGTGGACCTCACCCCTACTTCCAAACCAGGATATCCAAAGGAAATACACAACTCTGTCCAACCTCAAATCCAATGGCAATGGACCTCACCCCTGTTGCCAATCCAGGATCTCCAGAGGCAATTCCAGGACATACACTAGTGGCTCCAGAGTAACTCATCTTGGGAATAGGCTCCACAAGGGTGTAATGACCAGTAAGCATCTCATACCAAAAATAGAAAAATCGAACCACAAGTGCCAAACACAAGCACAAGAGAAAAATCATGAACCAACACACAAGTGTGACTAGCCAAGACAAGAAAATTGAATTCCTTCATGATCAATTCGAATTGGGAGAGAGAGGGACACATGCATGAGAGTTACATTCACAGAATATTAAACTAGAGTTACACATCAGGTAGCTACAACAATAGCCACACTAATCCCACTAATGAGGGCACACTAGGTGAGAGAGGGAATCCAATCCTCAAATACAAGTTTTATCTCAGGGTAAATAAAACCGAGTGACATAACACTTCAGGATGCATAACCAAGAGGGTCAATCAAGTACATAAGAAGGGTGTACAACATCAACATAGACACAAACACAAAGGTACCACTTTTCCACCACCCCTTGCTCGTAACATCATGGTTCCTCATACTCTCTTTTATGTGGCATCGATCGCCTAGTTGTTTTATTTTATTAATTAATTAATAATGTCCAACATAATAATAATAAGAAGAAGAAGAAGAAGAATGTGCGAACCATAGTCCCTACACCTCGTGCCATAGTGTCACAACATCAAAATAATAATAGCATGTCTAGGGTCTAAACCATAGGGTGTTACAATGCCTAATGCTTTGAGAAAGTTTGGAGAGACGATTAAAAAGTGTTTGGTTGACCAGGGTATATATAGGCCCACCATGGGTGATTTGTTGTGGAACTTAGAATATTTCCTTCAACTTCAGGAAAATTTCATGCTACATAATCTAGATTAAAACAATGCTAATCACATTGCAAAGATTACCTTACGCCTTTCTCAGCCAGATCATTTCGATAATGGTACTATTTATAGGGGTAGTGTTGCAAGTGAATATAGTTCAAAAGGTGAAACTGAAAGTACAATAGTTTCACAATTAGTTAATCCTCATGGAAGGTGATTATATAAAATTTGTGTGTGGTGATTCATCTAATAACAAATGTGAGCTAGTCATTGTTCTACAAATTAGTGACGACCTCCAAAAAATCTCTATTCTCCATTGGTATTCTACTCATAAGCCCAAATATTTAGTGTCCCCTATTAGAACAACAAGATCGTAGAGCAATAACAATAAATAGAAATGCAAATATAATCACACAAGCACATTAGAAGAGAGACACCAATATATCGTGTTTCACCCAAGATGGGCTACGTCCACACTAAAATTGCTAGTCCTTATTATTATACCGTCCAGCAAAGTGAAGAAATACAACCTGCAGCACAACCACTGCACTTCCTCTTCACTGTCTCACAGTCTCTCTTCCGATCTCATAGATATTTACAACGCATAATACTTAATACATCAACCCTAGCCATGTTATAATCTCTTTCTTTTATAAGAGAAATACAATGGGAAAATACCATGGATTACCCAAACCCTAGGGATTGTTTCGGGATCATAACAAAACCTGGGGTTCAAACACGGCTGAATCATCATCTATGAGACAAGAAGACTTGGCTCCACAACCAACAATCTCCCACTTGGAGACTGATCACAACAAATCCACCACTACTATACTTGTCGGACCTTGGACTTGGCAAATTTCTCATCTTCACCTTCATTCTAGAAGGCCAACTAAAACCGAGCAAGAACTCAGTTTCTCTTTGGTCACTACCTTCGTGAACATGTCTACAGGATTCTGGCTAGTATGTATCTTATCCAGCTTCAACAATTCATCTTCCATAATAGAGCGTATGAAATGGTACTTGAGCTATATATGTTTAGTCCTGGAATGAAATGCTTGATTTCTTTGCAAGATGAATGGCACTCTAGATGTCACTATACAACCTGCTATCCTTCTGCTTCTTACCCAATTCCTCCATAAACCTCTGCAACCAAATCATCTCTTTAATAACTTCTGTAACAACAACATACTCTGCTTCCGTTGTTGAAAGTGCAATAACCTTCCACAGTTTCAAAATCCAACTTACTATTGTTCCACCTATAGTAAACACATACCCTGTGGTGCTCCTTGTGTTATCATTCTCACCTACGATATATGCATCAACATATCCCTGTAGAACAGTGTATGAACCTCCAAAACATAATGCCTGAGTGGTAGTACCTCTCAAATACCTGAAAATCCACTGTACTTCCTTCCAGTGTTCTTTACCTGGATTGTTCTTATATCTACTCACAACTCCCACTGCTTGTGCAATATCTGGTCTTATGCACACCATGGTATACATCAAGATACCAACTGCTGATTGATAGGGAATCGTGGACATGTAATATGTCTCTTCCTGTGCCTTGGGACACATTTCCTTACTTAGACTAAAATGGTTGGCCAAAGGTGTACTAACTGGTTTTGCATTCTGTATTATGAACCTCTCCAACACCTTTTGTATGTACTCACTTTGAGACAATGTCAATTTGCGATTTTTCCTGTCTCTCGTTATTGTCATACCAAGGATTTGTTTTATAGCACCCAAATCCTTCATCGCAAATGAATTAGCTAGCTTTCTTTTTAGTACATTTATATCCTGCATGCTAGACCCTGCAACAAGCATGTCATCCACATACAATAACAAGATAATATATCTTTCATTGTCTAGCTTCTTGAAATAAACACAGTGGTCAGAATGACATCTACTATAACCTTGTTCTGTCATAAACCTGTCAAATTTTAAATACCGCTGCCTTGGAGCTTGCTTCAAGCCATACAAGCTCTTCTTCAACCTGCATACCAAATCCTCCTTCCCTTTGACCTCATACCCTTATAGCTGCTGCATATATATCTCTTCCTCCAAATCCCCATGGAGAAAGGTTGTTTTTACATATAACTGTTCAAGATGCAAATCTTCTACCGCCACTAGAATTAAGATAGTCCTAATTGAAGTCATCTTAACAATAGGAGAAAATATTTCATCAAAATCTATACCTTTCTTTTGTGCAAGCCCCTTTACAACAAGTCTGACCTTGTACCCCATCTTACCTCCTTCTTCTCCCTTCAACTTGTAAAACCATTTGTTTTGCAATGCTCTTTTACCAGTAGGCAACTAAACCAAATCCCAAGTCTGGTTTCCTACCAATGAGTCGATCTCCACTTTCATGCCTTGCTCCCACTTCTTTCTAGTTTCCACTTGCATTGTTTTTTCATAACTTTCTGGTTCACGAGCATCAGTCATCAATAAATAATACATTCAAGGACAATATCGTTCAAAGAGTCTACTTAACCTTGTAGATCTTCTTTCACTTGCAGGAATTTCAGGTACTTGCTGTTGTTCTTAATTTTCTGGCACCTTTGGAACTTCATTTTCTTTAATTTCATCAAATACTGTGTACTCTGTGTTTTCTTTTTCCTGTTTCTTTCCCTGCAATTGATCTTTATACATGACCTTTGCATTGAATATCACATCTCTACTCGTAATGATTTTGTTATTTTCATAATCCAATAAGCAATAACCAAAATCATCAACCCCATATCCAATAAAAGTACATTTCTTGGATTTAGCATCAAGGTTTTTTCTATTATCTTTATCAATATGTACAAATGCTTCACAACCAAACGTTCTCAGAAATGAGTAGTTTACCTTTTTACCTATCCATGCCTCCTCTGGAAAACCACTATTCAAAGCACTTGAAGGTCCTCTGTTTATTAAATAAACAGTAGTATTTATAGCATCCTCCCAAAATTGTAAGGGAAACCCTGCATGCAGTCTCATGCACCTTACACGCTACATGATCATTCTATTCATCCTTTTGGACACACCATTTTCTTGTGGTGTTCATGGGACTTTCTTCTATCTACAAATCCCATGGTATGAACGGAAACTATCAAACTCCTTGCCACAGTACTCACCTCCATTATCACATCTGAGACACTTCAACCTTTTTCCTATCTAATTCTCAACTAAAGCTTTCCACTTCTTAAAAGTAGCAAACACATCAGATTTATGTCTAAAGCAATAAACCCAAGTTTTTCTAGTTGCATTATCAATAAATGTAACATAATAATGAGAGCCACCAAGAGATTGTACCTGAGTCGGACCCCATACATCTGTATGCACAAGCTCTAACTTTTCATTCTTCTTATGTTTCCCAACCTTGAAAAATATGACTCTCTTCTGTTTTCCATAAACACAGTTCTCACAGAATTCCAAACTTACCTGCTTCAACTCTGGAAACAACTCCCTTGAGTGGAGAATATGCATCCCCTTCTCACTCATGTGGCCAAGCCTATGATGCCACAATGCTATATATGTTCCTGTGGAAGCTAAAGAGATAGAATGGTCAATATTATGAGGACATAAATACAATGTACCTACCCTGTCTCCTTTTGTTATCACCATTGATCCTTTAGTGATCTTCCACCACGTTTCTCCAAACATAGATAGACAGCCGCTATCTCCCAACTACCTCGTTGAGATCAGATTTCTTTTCATAGCAGGAATATGCCTAACATCTTTCAACAACCAATCAGTTCCATTCTTAAATTTTATCCATACCTTACCCATTCCGACAATTTTACATGGCTCATCATCACCCAATAAAACATGTCCAAAATCGCCTAGAACATAATCATTAAAATATTTCCTATGGGGTGTAGCATGACATGAAGCCCCTGAATCTACTACCCAATAATCACTTGTATTATCTAATGCAAGAATCAAAGCATCTTGTAACACATCACCTGCTACATTTGCTTCCTATGTAGTTTCTTGCTATCCATCTCCTTTCTTCTTTAGAGATCTGCAGTCTTTCTTCATATGTCCTTTCTTTCCATAGTTTCAGCACTCTATTTTTCCGAGTCTGGACTTGGATCTGCCCGTTTTAGACTTGCCACGATTACCTTGGCTCTTTCCTATCTCCTTTTGTCTTCCCTTGCTCTCCATGGTCAGCGCATTACCTGATGTCTCACTTGTGCTTTTTCTTCGCATTTCCTCGCTAAGAATAACACCAATAACATCATCAAATTTCAAGGTGTTTGAACCAGAGACAGAGTTACTTATAGCCATGACCAAGCTATTCTAGCTTTTTGGTAATGAACACAAGATTAGAAGAGCCCTAACCTCATCATCAAATTTCACACTTACATAACTATGGAAAGAAATACCTTCAGACATCTTCATATTAAATAAACGCTTTATTAGAAATACCTTGTTGGAGGCCGAGGGTTTTTCATACAGCTTACCCAGTGTGCTCATCAAACCCTATGTTGTCATTTCTTTTGATATATTGAAATCCACCAATGAAGCCAGGGACAACCATATTGTTCCCAATGCCTTTCAGTCAAGAACCTCCCATTCTTCGTCCTTCATAGCCGCCAACTGCTTTGCTCTTCCTCCCAACGGTAGGAATAGATCCTTCTGGTACGGATAGTCATCCATTTGCATTTTCCATAACTGGAAGTTTTGGCCATTAAACTTCTCGACCTTAAACTTTCATTCTTCCACCATTGCTCCCACTCGAACTAGAAACCCTAGTTTTCTGCGGGTTTAACTGCCAAATAGACCTTTGGCTTTGATACCAATTGTTAGAAAAATAGGATCATAGAGCAATATCAATAAACAGAAATGCAAATATAATCACACAAGCACTTTACAAGAGAGACACCAATATATCGTGGTTCACCCAAGATGAGCTACGTCCACAGTGAAATTGCCAGTCCTTATTATTATACTGTCCAGCAAAGTGAAGGGATACAACCTGCAGCACAACCGCTACACTTCCTCTTCACTGTCTCATAGTCTCTCTTCTGATCTCATAGATATTTACAATGCATAATACCTGATACATCAACCCTATCCATGTTGCAATGTCTTTCTTTTATAAGGGAAATACAATGGGAAAATACCACAGGTTACCCAAACCCCGGGGATTGTGTCAGGATCATAACCAAACCTGGGGTTCAAACACAGCTGAATCATCATCAATGAGACTGGAATATCTGGCTCCACAACCAACATCCCCTTAAAAGCAATTGTTTCCTACCTTGCTTCCATATCAATTTTCCCATATTTCCTTCCTTATTTTAAAGTTTCAAAATCTATCTTTCCAATACTGTACTATTTAGTGGTATTTCTTGTGTACTGTAGGGCTGGTGCAAGGTAATGATAACCACTTATGACACGTTAGTTGCAATGGTATGCTGGAAAAACAAAAATTTTATCATTAAAATGAAATATTAGAGGTACCTACAAACGTTTTTAGAATTAGGTGTAAAAACATGAAACATAGAAAAATGGAGCACCTTCCGGAATATATAACTTTTATTTATGTGAAAGTGGTATAACCACCCCAAAATGTCATTATTTTAATATTGGTAGGTTATTTTTTCTCTAAAACATAATGCATATGTTTGTGTTGGTCCACCGGTTTGTTATGTCAAGTGTCAATTTATGAGGAAACAAATATGTAGAGGCGTATGCAACATACAAATGTTATGAAGGGATATTTTTCCAAAATTTTAAAAGTTAATTTTATATTTTTTTTAAATTACGAAAGTCAGTGAAGCCTTAAAACGACATGGTCGAGTGTTGGTCCACCATATCATGGTTTGAACATAATAATAAATTTTTTTAGCTTGTAGGTATTCTTGTACTCTTGTGCGAGTTCTTTTCTGTTCTCGAAATAGGTAAGCCAATCAAAAGTTATAGGTGTTGACTCAAACCCAATCGACAGAGGTTCCACTCACTGTCGACACCCAAACCACGGCGATCTCCCTGAGCACTAGCCTCGACAGGGTTTACCCCGTCCAACAACACCTGCAGAGCATATGAGGTCTCACCCGAGATGTTCGAGAGTTGACGGAACCATGTTTCCGCCGAATGAAGGAGGATGTTTGCGGCTCAATTACCTAACTTATTGCAGCATTTCAAAAATAGATCTATGTATTTAACCCAGACATCATTTGTATTCATAGCATCATTCACCATTCATCATCGCAACAAATATAACAGTAAAGCATTAATTGTAGCAAGAAAACACAGCATCATTCATATATCACAATATGCATTACCACAGATGAACAAAAGAGACAGTGATTCCACAAAATAGCTTTGTCATATCATATTAACTCTGCAAAACCCAACTACAATCTCTCCGCAAAATACAGATCTTGGCATCTCTCGATCTCAGATACACAATCAAAAGACGCATGATCCAAGATGATTCAACAGATACAACTCTATGACTATATATAGGCTTCTGACTTTACATTGCTTGTCCACTTACTAACAACTTCCTAACAGACACTTTGAGTAAATGACCCAAAATCTAACTGACATGGTCCAAATGACCCAAAAACCCCCATATATACTATGAATATTGCTATGTCCAAATGACCCCTAAAGAAATTCCTATGAATATACTATATGTAAAATTTCAATTTTTTTATTTTGTATCTGAGATTGATGTAATATATATAATTTTTCATATAATGGTGAATTATATTTTATTTCAATGATATAGATAATGTATGTGATAAATAGGTGTTCATTTCTATTTGAATTATTTTGGCACAATGTATATAATTTAAAAAAAATGTTAATCTTATTATTTATCTCTGTTAAAGGAAAATCATTTAGTATTTTCAGAACACATCAATTTTTAGCCTTCAAATTCAAAATCTAGAAATTTGTAGAGAAAATAAAGCTTTGGCATGCAATTCTGTCAAAATTGCTCAAAGGGGAGCTTTTGTAAATTATATGTATCTACATTGTTTAGAAAGTGTGGAACATGGGCCTTGTAAAACATGTTTTGGATTCCATGTGCCATGCTACTATGTAGTAAGTCTGTATCACGGCCATGACAAAACCCAAGATTACAGCCATCCGAGCTAAGAACTTCCAGCTCGACAGGTAGTCAAAATGTCCAGAAGCCTTGTTTTTTATTTTGTTCTTCCAATAGTTTTTTTTTAACCATTGTTGGAGGGTGCTCATGATCTCGAGATAAAGAGCAATGTCGCTGACTCTGTGGAATGGCTGCCGCACGTCGTTCCACACCTTGATAATGCACTCATCCGATAAGCTGACAATACCTCAAGAAATCACACGTTGATCCACAAGTATGCGAACGTCATCACGAGACTGGATGAGAATGCCCATCAGGGCAACGTATTCTGTCACGTAGTTAGGAGGGAAGACATTGTTGAACTCCAACGCCAGCATGTTCTTCAGAAACACTTTAGTGCCTATACCCCTTACAATGATCGGTGGAAGATAGATCGTGGCGGTGTCTTTGTCCAGTCGGATGCAATCGGGCACCTTGGAGAATGTTCGGAATTTAATTCCATCCCTGGCCAACTCTCCCGCACTCATTCCATTTGGAAACAAATATTCGATTTGTGGAATAGTGGGGATAAAAGAATGGATCCATTTAAGAAGCTCTTTGACGATGCTGTTAAACGTTTCCAATAGTGTCCCCTGCAATCGCCTCACTACTACACCAAAGGGGTAGTTACGACAAAACTTTAAGATGAAATCTGCTTTTGTGTTAATATATATATTTTATTTTTAAATTACTTTTTAATTTTTTTTCAAATGTATTAATCAAGACAAAAAGATAAAAAGGGTTTCCTCTTTAAGACCAAAAAAATTTCATGACCCTGTAAAATTAATAACCATCTTGCTGCATTTTGCATTAATCCTCCATCTACCGACTGCAGAGGCATTATAGATGGAATTTATCAACAACAAGCTCTGTAAATATTTTCTACAGGACAAATTGTTTGCTAAAACTATGCGGGTAGAGGTCCAATACTCTTACCTTTGCTTCTGCTTTACCAAGTGAAACGCAATAACTGAGCAGTAATCTACTCGGGGGTTATATATAGCAAGCTCTGTAAATATTTTCTACAGGACAAATTGTTTGTTGAAACTCTGCAGGTAGAGGTCAGATACTCTTACCTTTGCTTATGCTTTACCAGGTGAAACGCAATAACTGAGCAGTAATCTACTCAGGGGTTATATAGGCTAGGGTTGTCTTTGTTTAATGTTGTAAATCGTTTTGATTTTGGGTTCTTTATAATTAGTTCACCAGGCATATTACGTTTATATTAGATAATAATAAATTATTCCCCATGATTTTTGGTTTGCAAGCTATAGGTAATCATTGGTGCTCCTAAAACCCTTGGAAGCGACTGCATTCACCTACATTTGACAGATGTTGCAAATAGGTAAATACACATCTCCGCTGTTAAGTTTTTCTTTGTTTTTAGGATTGTTTTTTAATTGCTAAGTTTTTTACCGTTGAGTGATCTAGTTTATGGCATGATCTAGAATCCGTTTTTGGGTATTTTGCCATATCAGAGCTTTTATAGGAGTTCCATGGAGAAATTGCAAATGTTTTTTTGTTCTAGGTCTTATAGATTGTGCCCTCGCCGTTTCAGGGGTTTCAAATTTTAGGGGTTTTTTTGCTCCACCCATGTTCAAATCTCTAGAGGCTTCACCCATACACCCGTAGTGTAGGAGGATACAAGCAAGCTGAAAGAAAGTCCCATCACCAACACTGGCCTCTGGTGTATTGGTGTTTGAAATGGATTTGCATAAGTCCCACCCGTGTTCAAATCTCTGGAGGAGTCACCCATAACCCTCTAGGGTTTTGGTGTTTGGAATCGATTTGCAGAAGTCCCACCCATGTTCTCCCTCGGCATTTCCAGTATGCCCTTAACTTGGTATAGCCTTGTGACTCAGCTACTATATACGTTTAGGCTTTTCAATAAAGAAAAAGATCCTACTTGAACCAACCTCACCGGAGCCTGTTTCATCAGAGCCTCAATTTCACCGAAGCCTGTTTCATCAAAACCTACTTGACTGAAGGTCCTCCAGTTCCCAAATCCTCATTCTTCCCTTCGCCTTCACATCATGCCTTCTGTTACCCTAAATCCACTGACTAAATAAGAAGAGAGTAGCTTCTTTGTGGCTTCTAATCACTTCTCTTTTTTTCGAACTCTGGCCCATTGCCATAGTTACAACCTTTATAAGGTCGTCCCTTCTCTCTTTTCAGAACTCAGAGTCTAGTCACTTATAGACATTATTATTAAATATTAGATTTTTAAATTAATATTGTCTTACCTTGAAAGAATTTGCTTCATGCCAACCATGAAGGCTATAAGCTATGAGATCTAAACAACTTATATTCTAATCAACTTATAGAGGTTGATATGTTTGGCATGCAATGCTCCAGGCAATCTCCAGGGTCGAAAACCATTTCATACCTGCAAAACCTGTACTAGGTTGAAAAGCTTTACTGCAGATCTACAACCTTCTAAAGCCAGTTTTCATAGAAAATGCATTTAGTAGAGGTGGATGGTCAACTGGAGTGACTAATAATAAAATTTCTCTCTAATCAGCTTATACTAAATGCACTTATGTTGATGCCACCGATGAAGGGTAAGCCATGCGAGTTGAGGATTTGATGATGACTTGTAGACAAATTTAAATTAAATTAACTCTGCGTATACATATTAAATTAATGTTTGGGCCTACATTGAAGGCACTTATCGATAAATGCTAAACTACGAGAGTCGAGGACTTGATATTCTTACTAGTTTTCTTTTATATATGTTTTTTGTTTGCTTGTTTTCTTAATTAGATAATATTAGTTTTACTTTAAAAATGGGCTTCCATGAGTGACATCTTACATGCAGTTATGTCTTTCAATAGTTTTATGTATGATTTCTCAATGGGGCCAAATAATCTATTTGGGCATTAATAGAACTGAGGCATCATTTTTCAATCGTCTTATTTGTATATAGTAAATTATAGTAAACCCAAAGAAAAACTTAACAATTGAGAAGTTTGAGACATACTTGTTATTTCTATAAAGAGCTGCTAACTCCTGGATTTGTTGAACTGGACATGGATGGCCCAGATCTTATGCCAAGGCCGCAAATTACCATGATTCACGCCCAGCAGTTAAATCAATGAAGAATTATTATTGTTTCTACCTTAGATCTGGGAGCATTTAATGTATTAATATATGTTTGTATTTTTATAGTTAATTTAACATATATGAAATAGTTTCATTTTGTATATATATATATATATATATATATAGATATCAAATTATATTATATAATTTAATGTTTTTAATAATTTATATAAATAAGTATTTATATATTTAAATTTGGGGTGAAGTGTTGAATGTTTGTAGTTGCACATATGAAACCAACACTACTTGGGATAAATAGGTGAGTGGTCCAATCCCTCGGTTTTTCTTATTTACTTATGTGCAAGTAAATATATTAACCCACTATATTCAATGTGTAAAATGCATTACACAGACTAGCGTTAAATAAATTACCTCACAGTGCAACTAAAGGTTGCAACTAAAGGTATGGCAAGTACCTGTACTAAATAATTCAAGTTGCATTTTTTTATCCATATATATTTTTATATTTAAACGTAAAATTGATGTCCATCAACACCGCTATTGTAGAATGTATTTCAATTTATCAAATTTTGTTTTGGTTCTATGCTTTGTGTTTCATAGTTACAACCTGTAAATTTTATCAAATTGTCACTAAGTAATTGATATTTGTATAAACATTAAAGACTTCAACTTTTTAGTACACTCTGTGTAATAGGAATACAGTCTTCATTGTGACACTGTAAGAGTATAGTTAATAATATTGACATCTTGCAAAAACCATCCTTTGTATTGGATTATTTAAATGCAAAAGTGTTCACCTTTTGCATTTAAAAGAATTAATAAAACAATTATTTGACATTTAGATTTTTAAAGGTCCATTTCCACAAATCTGAGATTCAATAATCTATTTGCTTTTACTACTGAGATTCACCAAACACCTTCAATGAAATCTCTCTCATGACATAAACAAAGACTCTCTGAAATCCAAAACAGGGTTTCACATTACAGAAGGTATGGTCAGACCCTTACACATTATAGGCGGACCTATTTTATATAATGCAAAGCCATTATGGTAAGTTCCTCCAAGGTCTTACCTGATCTCTGCGATGGAAAGGTTATCTCAACCCTATCATTTTCACCCGGTAAGTGAGTCGAGTAAGGAGAGGTATGCGCTAGGTAGGGTGGGTGAAATACTTCATGTCAAGTCATCAGGCAAACATAATTACAACACATGTAATGAGACAAACAATTTACATTGAATATATCTCCGCATGAAATAAGAGCTTAGCCTGAAATATCAATTTTTCTAAAGAAAGGTCTTCCGCCAACGGAAATATTGTGCAAGTCAACCCCAATCTGGAGCAGTCACATCTTGTGCTAGCCCTATATTTATTCCCACAAGGGTTGAGCCTTACCTCAACAGAGCTAGCTCTTTGACCTTTCCTAAAGAAAAAAAATTCATATAAAAATAAATGAAATATATTCCATATTAAGGAATAAGACAATTCTTTGATATATAGTGGCTCAATGCACGTAAAGATTGTGGTTTTTATCGTATGTTGAAATAAAAAAAATGTTTTTCTTTTTTAAATTCTTACTAAATTTTAAAGCAAAAATGTGAATTCCTTTTTTCTATAAAAGCAAAATACTATTATAATATATTTAAACAATTATAAAATCTCTTAAACACCAAAATAATATATCATTATTACGACAAATAAATAAATAAATTCAAAACAAAATATATTTATTTTATATGATTTATACACATATACCTCGCAATATATGCACATACAATAAATACACACATACATTTATTCCCACAAGGGTTGAGCCTTACCTCAACAGAGCTAACTCTTTGACCTTTCATAAAGAAAAAAATTTATATAAAAATAAATGAAATATATTCCATATTAAGGAATAAGACAATTTCTATTACAGGTGTAAAAATGATCTTACAAATTTGAATTTAGATTACAGAAACAAATGCTTGTTGTATTAAGAAAAAAGTTTTATATTTAATTTTTTAAAAATAAAATTATTTGAATTTTAGTATTTTTACACTAATATGTTTATATATTAGAATTTAGGGTGGATTACTATCTATGTTTTTTTTTATGCTTTTTCTAAATTGAAGAAGAATGGATAACTCTTATCTCATGCATACATGGATCACAAGTAGTGACCTAAGTCACAAGTTGTTTTGAACAGCAACTCAAATCCATCGATCTCTGCCTCTCGGCTCTCACTTGGTCCTCGGTCCTCACTCTCGTGACCTGTCTTCTAGTGGCATTATTTACCCTTGTAGGATACGTCGTCGTTTTATCCATGCACGGTCAATCGTGAATCAGGACTGCTACACAGTCAGTTGCTCAAGTCTGTTCCTCGACCCTCACTTCTCAGTCATGACTCACGATGACACCGATTGAGTACTTGTGAGTAGGACTCGGGCTCCTGGTGAGTCACGACTCGTGACTTGCAGTTACAGGCCCTCAAAGATTTGACACCGATACGGGGAAGTTAGAACAGACTGAACAGTGAAGTCGGTTGCATGCGTTGAAGCCTGAAGTTGGGACTCGACCCTCGAGAGATTGTGGCTTCAACCATAACTTAAAAACTATAACCGACAATGTTTAAGTTTTGAAAAATCTCGGTTATGTTTTAAATTATGTAAATGCATTATGAACATCATGTGTTAAATTCCAAAGTTTAAAAAATATGTTTTTCAGTTTAGAATTTATTGTTTATTTATTATTAATGATGGTTTAATTTAATACTAATAATAATATTATTAATCATAGTTTTATTATTCTAGAATTCATTGTTTATTTATTATTAATCATGGTTTAGGTAAAATTTATTACTTTATAGTATATTTCATCTTAAATTTAATATATATATATATATATATATATAATTAAAGTCGAATCTCAACCCATCCAAAAATTTGAATTCGAATCGAATCAAATAGTTGTCGAACTAGAATTCGAATTCGAACCATGTGACATAGGTAGTGACATACAATCCATTTAACTAAGGACTAAAACACATACTTGATGCACAGACAACAAATGATTACAACTAAGTATGGGGAACAAGTAACAGATAGCTTGTTCATGGCACTTAGCTTGTAACCTATTGGTGTTCACCGACTGAAGTTGCATATTCACAAGTAGATTGAATGCTTACATAGGTTTGAGAGAGAGTGCACGAAACTTGCATATGTCTACCGCCACCATCAAATTAAATTTGGTATAGTAAGTATTTATAAATAATTATTTAAAGGGAAAAATCACCCATGCAAGTATTTTATAAAAAGATGACCTTTTAAAAATAAAAATAAAAATCATAAATCTATGAATGAATTTCTAAAAATCCTATTCTCTTTAAAATCCTAAAAAGAAGATATGATTTACCATCCTTAAAAAAAAGGGTTTGTTTTAGAATCCTAAAAAAACCATGCTTTTAAGATTCAAAAAAGAGCCATGCTAGGCAAATTTAAAGTTTTAAAAATCCTAAAAAGCTTTAAAACCACTAAAAGCATAAAATGCTTTAAAGCTTAAAATCAAGAAATCTTTATTTAAAATAAACTTCAGATATGGGAAAAGGAGATTTTATGTAAGAGGAACGAATATACATTTTTTGGGGATTACTCGAGAGGGTTTAGTAGTCAAGGGATTCAAGCCCTCGTTTTATTTTTTTTGTTTGACTATAGGTGGCCTCTCTCAAGAGAGTGGATGCCTTTGCTTGCTTTCGGTATGATTTCCTTATCGTGTTTCTTAGTATCTTGTAAATAAAGGGAGAGCTCAACATTATTGATATGATGAATTTTATTTTTTATTAAACTCTCTCTCTCTCTGCAAAAGAAGGCGCAACCCATGAGAGGGTTAGCTTCCAAATAGTTTGACTTTATTATGACGACAAGTTTTAAATTTTAAATCTTCTTTCAAGAAGGCGTATAACCCAAGAGAGGGTGCAACCTTTAGATAGCCAGTTTTTGTTTGCAAGCAATGATATAAATTACACAAGCTCAATGCGTGAGCTGTGTGGGAAGGGTGTAATTCCTTCCATTTTATCTTTTATTCTTTGGTCCATTCCAGAGTGGAGGAAGAGGGCTTAAGCCATTCTTTTCTGTCTTGTATTCTTTGGTTTACACTAGAGTGGAGGAAGAGGGCTTAAGCCGTTCTTTTCTATCTTTTCTTCTTTGGTTCACACTAGAGTGGAGGAAGAGGGTGTAAGCCCTTTCTTTCTGTCTTTTATTCTTTGGTTCACGCCAGAGTGGAGGAAGATGGCATAATCCCTTCCTTTATGTCTTTTATTCTTTGGTTCACACTAGAGTGGAGGAAGAGGGTGCAAGCCCTTCCTTTTTGTCTTTATTTTTTGATTCGTGCTAGAGTGGAGGAAAAGGGCATAAGCCCTTCCTTTCTGTCTTTTATTCTTTGGTTCATGCCAGAGTGGAGGAAGACGTCATAAGCCCTTCCTTTTTGTATTTAATTTTTTGGTTCACACCAAAGTGGAGGAAGAGGGCGTAAGCCCTTCCTTTCTCATATTTTATTCTTTGGTTCATGCTAGAGTGAAGGAAGAGGTCATAAGCCCTTCCTTTCTGTATTTTATTCTTTGGTTCATGCCAAAGTGGAGGAAGAGGGTGTAAGCCCTTCCTTTTTGTCTTTTATTCTTTGGTTCATGCGAGAGTCGAGGAAGAGGTCATAAGCCCTTCCTTTTTGTCTTTTATTCTTTGGTTCATGCCAAAGTGGAGGAAAAGGGCATAAGCTCTTCCTTTCTGTCTTTTATTATTTGGTTCATGCCATAGCGGAGGAAGAGGTCATAATCCCTTCCTTTCTGTCTTTTATTCTTTGGTTCATGCCAGAGTGGCGGGAAAAGGCATAAGCCCCCTTCCTTTCTATATTTTATTCTTTGGCTCATACCAAAGTGGACGAAGAGGGCATAAGCCTTTCCTTTCTATCTTTTATTCTTTGGTTCATGCCAAAGTGGAGGAAGACAGTGTAAGCCCTTCCTTTATGTATTTCATTATGTTGGTTCATGCTGAATAGGAGAGAGAGTGCAAACCCATCTCTTTGGCCCTTTTTTCTTCTTGTTTACATCTAGTGCAGATTAATCATGTGAAGGCACAACCTAGGCTTGGATGAATGCTTTCTCTAATGTGTTAACAATATTTTGTTTAAGGATAGATTTATCCTGTGGAGGGGGGGGCGCAACTCCTCGCTAAGTTTGTTGTTTTATTTATTATATTTTGATGCTTTTTAATTAAAGAACAAGCCACAGGGTGCAACCATGGGGGGGACACAGTCCCAAGTCTGAACCATGGTTGTTTTTATTGACAGTTTGGATTAAGTACTGAATGAACTAAGTCTAGTGGTGACTTCGGCCTTGCTCAACTCGTTGAACATGGCGATACATATCCGAAATACTATCACCACCAAATTGGCAAGGATGCCTGGCTCCTGGTCGGTGCCTGAGTGCGGATCATACACCGTGAAGTCCATTACATAGTGTAGGGTTTTAAGTTTAGGGGTCGTTGTCTTGGAGGAAACTAGTGGCAAGTGGGTAAATATCACCACCAAGCTGGCATAGAGGCTTGGCTATTAGGTACTTAAGTGTAGATACATCGTGAAGGCCATTACAGAGTGCAAAGTTTTAAGTTTAGGGTTCGTTGTCTTGGAGGAGACTAGTGGCAGGCGGATTATGAAGCGGAATCCACAAATAGAAGAGGAGAATTTCACAGATTCGATATTGGGTATTTACAGGAAGTGAAGAGTTTTGAGGATAAATATCCCAGATATAATAGGACTAACATTATGGGGTCTTAGGAGACCATCCAAGACACTAAACATGGCAATGTAGTATAGATAAGGGATGCTGGAAACAATGGATTCCAATGCTTAGTGGTAAATCTGCACTTGTATGGTTGTATAGAAAAAGTCGATGGTGGCAGAAAGTCCCTCAATGCTAGAAAAGGGGAGACGGCTTACAGAAGAACCGATGACATAAGTGGCGAAGGGGATGGGGATTATCCCCATTTCTCCTAAAATGAAGAGGTTCCATGGCATCTCTGATATTTCCCACATGGAAGCCATTATAAATATCTACCAACAAATCAAAGCTAACAATATCCAAGTTCATTTCACTTATTTTTCCTGTCAATGTTCTATTTTGCTTCATTCAACATACATTGTTTATGGTTTTAGTGTTCCATCTATATATTAATCTAATCATTGGTAGATTTGACGTTGTGGGGTTTGAGGTGATCATCTAGTAAACTAAAATTGGCAATGTCTTATAGAGCCAACATATTTTACTATTCCAATACTTTTTCCTGGAGGATTCAAAGGATGTGAAACATGTTTAGTTTCCTTCCCAACAATAGGGTATCATCTCAGGATTATGTGCAATTTTTCCACTCTTTTCAATCCTTTGCCTAAAAACCTATCATCTAGTAGCACCTTTTCTAGATATTTACCCAATGTCTCTCTCTTTAGAACACAGGTGGAGAGGTAAAGAGAGAAGGTGTCCTTGCTTAAGGCCTCTTGAGGCTTTATACAAAAGGGTTTAGCTTCCATTTACTAGGGGTATATTCAGATTGGTGTTATTCTTAATGAGAGATAGTTTTCAGGAATATATTTTCAATGACCAATGTCAAAAAAAATTACATCATTGAGGTTAGTTACTTACTTTGCTTTGGCATTTCATATTATGGTGGAACTTTAGTGCAATATTTTTGTAAAATGCAGAAAGCAAGTGTTGATATGTTTTGGTCTTTTTCTTTAGATAAATCTAATGTGTAAAGAAATTTTGGGGAGTGGGTTGCAGAAGGATACACCCTGCAAATGAAGAAGGAAATTCTGGTTAAGTTTCAACTTTCTTAGTTTATTTCAGTCCAAGGAATCAACACAGAATCAAATAGTCAATGCTATGCAAATGTTGATTCTTCCGATGTTGGATTATGCCTTTCAAAATGGTCAAACTTGGGATATTACTAAGTCCTATAGATCATAAAAACTATTGTAGAGAAGTTGCTTAATCCATCTGGAAAGATATCGAGTTCAAGTTATTTGTTTTGAAACTTTGTTCCTTGCTTTTGACTCTCCAACTGTATATTTGACAGTTTCATTTCTCACGATTGTTAAGATTGATATTTTGATTCTATGTGATGTTTTGATTAAGCGTGTTTTTAAAATCCCTTCGAAGAAACTTTGATGTCAAATTATTTTACTCTGCTGGTAAGCATAGTTTACGATGAGCCGTTAAGGATAGAGATTTTGCAGCTATCAACAATTTTTTTGAAGTGTCTTTTGAACGATCTTGTGGATCATAGAGAAAAACTTTTCAAATTTGGGCGGAACCATCTCGAGGAAGATGAAAGTATCCGCAAGCAGTGGGCCTTTGTTAATGTTTGCCAATTTCTTGTGGCTTATAATGTTCCTCTTACATTAATACTCGAGGTATAGCATATAATCTACAAAATTATTTTCAATTTTCAATTAAATTGGTTGAATTTATAAGTGTCATGGAAGCTCTTTTCTTTTACTTTTCCTATAGCAAGAACTGTAAATTAGCTCCACTTGTTAATTAGAGTAGGTCGTTAAGCTCCGGTCTTTTAGTGAATTGTGAGTGGAACTAGCAAACCCAAGAAGAAAGAATGTGATGATAAATGAATGATCAAATGAGAGTAAGTGACCTCTCATATATACTCCTCTAAGTTGAACTCTTCATTTTCCACGATGACCTTTACTTGGAAGAATTCACATCCAACTTGGCACACTTGTAGACTTCTTTTGGGAATCACATCTTGTCTTGGTCTTAAGAAAGGTCTTCCTTGAGCCACCTACTCAAGGGAATCATGTACACATGAGCTACCCTACTCATGTACCATCCATACGTCAACATGGGCTAACTCCCCATGGACAAGGCATCACGTCAACATGGGCTAACTCCCCATGGACAAGGCATCACATCAACATGGGCTAACTCCCCATGGACAAGTCATCATGACAACCAATTATAGTAATCTATGGTATGTGAGCTCCCATACCAAATTGGATGTGGCTTAATCAACGAGGGATAGATAGTCCCTTCGGAAAGTACATCACGCCAAGATTAGGTGATGGTCACCTCAAACAATGTGATAGTGTCACATGTCTACTCAACTCAGTCCTACACAACGAGGAGGGCAATCATATATCCTCGCAACACAGTCTTACACAATGAGGAGGCTAACCATATGTCAACTCAACTCAATCCTACATGATGAGGAGGACAATCACAGTTCCACTCAACTTAGTCCTACATGATGAGGAGGGAAATAACAAAGTAGTTAGCAATTCCCCCATCTCAGGAGAGCTCCTCTATTCTCCCCATCTTAGGGAGAATATCTCGAGCTCCTCTATTATCCCCATCTCATGAAGAATATCTCTCTGATGTTGCAACATCAACAATTATTGTATCACAGTCTACAGATTGACTCTTGCACATTGTAAATGCCATTCTTGACTTGAACTTGAACATGTTCCTTTCAAATTGTCAGATATTATTGGTTCAACAATGAAAATGATTCAAGTCCCAATCTTCTTCACCCAAATGCTTCTTCTTTTATCTTAATGCGTGTATGCTTGTTTTGCAACACTAATGTGAAAATTCAACAACTCAATTATTTTTATGGTTATGATGGTGACTTGTTCTGTGACATTAAATTTTTTTCATTTAGTTTGATGATTTTTTTTACATTTCAAACCTTATATTTATGTAATAATTTGTTTTATTACAGCTTCCTGCAAAGAAAAAGTAGTTGGATTTGAGAAACTGCCTTGGATGTACTAGACAACCTGGTCGGTGATCCAGGTAGGATCAAACATTGCATTCTAAACTTGGGTATGATTTTTATTAGATTCCTGTCACTAATTTCCAGAATTTTTTATCATTACAATTCTAAGGGAAGCAAGATTTAAGAATTTCTCTTATGCCTTTCAATTTATCCTGTTCCCATGGAAAGGTATAACTTGAGCATTTTGTAGAGTTATGGGGATGCCAACCATATTATTTTTCTTCACCTCGATGGAAAACATCAAGTAGTCAATTATTTTTCTCATGAATATGTCATTCATTGGGCATTAGTAAAATTATCTTATCTTATCTTATCTTAGAAACAATGATAAATATCTTATAAAAAAAACCCAAAAAGTTGGATATTAGGTTTCTGACATGATCTCATCCTTAGAAATTTCTCTGTCTACTACTTTGGTCAAGCATTTATGCAACAAATAGAACCCTATGTCGACTAATTCTGTGCAAAATCCATTGAAAAATCATTTTCCTTTTAATGGACACCTTGTCATTTCTTTTTTTTCCTCTTTGCCACTGCATTTTGTTATGAAGAATAGGTTGTATTTTAGTTTCCTTATAACTCCATGTGTTATAAAACCTATAAAAATTCACCACCTCTATATGTTTTAAGCCACTACATTCTGTTATGAAGAATAGGCTATAGTTTAGTTTCCTTATAAGTCCATGTGTCTTACAAAACTGATAAAAATTCAGCACCTCAGTCTGTTTTAGGGACCCTTGACTTCCTAGGACATTAGCTCTCCACTTTTGTATTGAATTCTTTAAAGAAGGAAGGTGTATCTAATTTATTATCTAAGAAATAAATCCATTTTTTTCTAGAAAAGTCATCATTGATTGTCATTAAATACTCGGCATTGTCCATCCCCCGTTTTGGCATTGATTGACATTGGAAATTGTTAACAAGATCCAACAAGCTTTCCACTCTCCATTCTTTTCCTATTATGAACTGTTGACTATGTTGTTTTCCCACAATACATCCTTTACATACTACATTGTCTAGCTTAGTCCAAGGTAGCTCTTTAACAATCTGCTTCCTATGAAAAATGAAAAAGTTAAAACTATGAAAAATTTAAATAACCATAGCTCTCATGCCATATCCAACTGTCTATTTTCCCATTGCCACCAGTGATTCTAATATGAAAAATTGCATCCAATTTGTATAATCCATTTTTTTCCACCACATTTACAACAAATTCATTATTGGCTTTATCACAAATCTTACATTCTCTCCCATTAAATATTATTAAATTTTTTTCTTAGTAACTTCATGTTTAGAGTTCAATTATTTCTTGATAGTATACATACCATACATCTTTTAATCTTCTAACCTAGCTGTTTGGCACTCTTAGATCAATGCTACTCTTTCCTTTGACCTCATACATATCATCATCTATATTTGATATGGAGTCTCTGTCATTGGATAACATTTCCAGTCCACTAGTGGTTTATATCCCATGATATGCTTTGTGGCCCCCAAATCCAACCACCAAACATAATTTGTATTTGACTAATTGTTTGTGAAACAAAATACAAGAAGTCAGATTTGTAGCTAACTCAAGTTTTCAATTTGTAGCATCCATTACAACTTCTATACTTTCTCAAGGGAATTGTTACATGTAATGAGTTCTAACTATTAAATATACATTTTGATTGAAGGAAACATTTTATACATACCAACATTAGGGCCTTCAATTTAACAATTTTCTACAAGATATGTTTGATTTCTCCCATCTCTAATCTCAACACACAATTCAAAGGCAAATGCAAGCTGCATTGGTGCATGAATCTATTGTATGGTTGAGGTCATGTAGCTATCTCAGTTATACTACATTGTAATAGAATTATTTCAACTTCATTTTGACATATAGAAGATTTGTGTTTAGATTTATTGGAAATTATTTTATGTATTGGGTCATATGTAAAATTATATGTACAATTATGAAGATGATGGTGATATTATTGAAATTGCAAGTGGCTAATTAAATTTTACTGTATCCCACTTGCTGAATTGGAATGACAAGAAGCAATGCAGATTTTTATTCTGTTAGTGGAAACACAGTGCTGTAATATATAATTTCATTCCACAAATGTAAACACAGTGCTGTAATATATAAGTACCATTTTGTTTGTTCTCAATTGTTTGACTGGATAAATGATGATGCTTTTGATAATGTTCCAGCTGCTAATATGATGATGATGGTAATGTTAGTATGGGGCAATTCGCCAATCATAAAGTCAATGTGACACTAACATAATCATAGCAGCAACATTATCACATTCGAAATGACAGATATAAGATAGGAAAAGACATGATGACATAAGTTGATTCAACAAATCTTATGTCTTTTTTCTTCAACTTATGTCTGAGGTTACATGAGGGCTAGTCCATGACATTTATGTTGATATAGCAATTTTTAATATAAATCTTACAATTAGCAATTACTTCTTAATGTGCAAAATTTATGTTTTATATTGTGAACATGTTGACTTTTTTTATTATCTTATTTTTATCTTTCATAATTCTTTAAAGGGTGTTAGCTCAATGGAAGAGCATCTGTGTTTCAAAACCAGGAGGATGGTGATTCGATTCCACCATGCCCTACAATAAACACATTTTGTAAAATTAGTCACAGTAGATCTAATGAACAAGTAAATCAATCACAACAGATGAACATAGAAAATATGGTGCAAAACTGTGCAAAACATGCAGCAGTGCTCAAAATCCCAATAAGGGTGAATGAATTACAATAGAATACAATACTGTCAATGAGCAATTCGAATTGACTAAGTAGGCCATTCGAATCACTGAATGGAGTATCTTGACTCCAACTAGGAGTCCTCATCATCAATCGGTGGTGGTCATCAATGCACAAGAACCAGTCATCCAGGTGTCAATCTGAGTCTAACTGAGTGTGTCACGTGTAACTGAAGTGTGTAGCACTGATTAAGGAAAGGAGGCTCAGTGGGGGCGCATGGGAGGCTAACTGAAGTCAGAAAAAGTCATCTAGTCAATCTGGAGGTCCAACGGAAGTGAAACAATCAGTCGGGAGTGAAACTAGCCTCAAATCAGGGAGAATCGGAGCTAACTGAATGTAACTGAAGTGGAACTGCAATGGTAGGTGAACAAGTGCGCCCTTCTCTGGCAGTAGGTGAGAAGTAGGCGCCATTCAGCCTAGGAGGGCTAAAACTCTGAAGTAAGTGGCTCCCGGGTGCTAGAATAAGGTGGCTAAGGTGCTGGAGGCATCAACCTGGTGACTGGGATGCATGCAAAGTGCATGCAAACCCTAGAATTTGCATCCAAACCCTAATTGCATGCAAGATCCTGAAAAAAGATGATGTGGATATCCGAACACCCCCCCTCAAACTAGACTATGATGTGCAAAATAATGTGGGGCCCTGGTAACTAAGACCAAAGGTCACCCCAATACAATAATAAAAAACTAATAACAGTCAATAAACCGAGGAAATGGGGAAAACCTCATGGGAAAAATACCCCCCCTCAAAATAGACTGTAGTACGCCAAAAGATTTAATTGCTCCAAAATCAAGTAGATATGTCTGGAGGTATCTTACTCTTGGGAGTAAATGGATCATGCTCCAAAAACATGTGCTTGAATTCTCCATCAGTGGATGCAAGCGAATGTGGAGACTTTAAGAACTTGCTCCTCATACCGAAAATGGTGAGAACAAATCTGAAAATATAAGGATGATCCTGGAACCTGTGATTCGAACCAAGTGAGGTAGGAATAGCTCCAATCGGATAAAATAGATCTTGAAACTTGAACTTCTTAACAATAGAAGTTAAATCAGCTCCAAAAATAGATGAATGGTTTCTTGACATCTCCTTTGAACCAACAAGGGTGAGATCAAAACCAAAATCAGCAAAAAGTGCATGAGAATTGAACTCAAGCGAATGGTAGTGCTCTTCATCTTCATTAAAAATCCGAGAAACTTTGCAAATGATAGAACATAAGTCTATAGGAGGCATGCAATCAAGGAGGGCGAATGCTTCACCTCCAAAATCAGATTTTACCTCCAAAACTTCAAGTAGATCATTATTCTGCATGCCAACAAACTCATGTGAAGGAGAGGATTCAAGAGCCTCTTTGGAATCTAGAGTATGAGCTTGTTTATCTTGCTCAGAATTCGAAATAGAAGACTTTGAGAGAATGAGTGTTAAATCTACAGTTTCTTCTTCATCTTGAACAATTGTTGAGGCCAACACATGATCGGAAAGAACACATAAGGAGATCTCACTGGGCTTGTCCTCCAAAAGGCTAGCATGATCCTCTTCTTCCTGCTTTCCAAATTCTCTGTCAAGTTGGACCCATAGATCACTTGGATTTTCAACAGTATTACTGAGGTAGCGCATACAAGGAGACATAGCAAGACACATTGCTCCAAAAGCTCTATCACAATCATTGAGCCAATCATTCTCCTCTTCATCGGAATCAAAAACTCTTGTATTACCAATGCACATATCAAAAAGACATTGTCTCTTCAAGAATGCAATCATCTTTGGTTTCCATTCATCATAGTTGAATGGAGTAAGAATATTTTGTGAAGAAGAAGTCTCCATCTTTGCATTAGCGAATGCACATGGAGAAGTAAGAAACCTGCAAATTACACACAAACAAACACTATGTTTTCAGCCTTGCATGCACATGAGCGAATGCACATGAGATTTTGCATGCCGCTGCTGAAATATATTGGTGAGCAAAGATTGCTCTCTCTTCATGTAGAACACCTGTAGAAAAGAAATCTTGTCCCTACAATGGCTCTGATACCATGTAAAATTAGTCACAGTAGATCTAATGAACAAGTAAATCAATCACAACAGATGAACATAGAAAATATGGTGCAAAACTGTGAAAAACATGCAGCAGTGCTCAATATCCCAATAAGGGTGAATGAATTACAATAGAATACAATACTTTCAATGAGCAATTCGAATTGACTAAGTAGGCCATTCGAATCACTGAATGGAGTATCTTGACTCCAACTAGGAGTCCTCATCATCAATCGGTGGTGGTCATCAATGCACAAGAACCAGTCATCCAGGTGTCAATCTGAGTCTAACTGAGTGTGTCACGTGTAACTGAAGTGTGTAGCACTGATTAAGGAAAGGAGGCTCAGTGGGGGCGCATGGGAGGCTAACTGAAGTCAGAAAAAGTCATCTAGTCAATCTGGAGGTCCAACGGAAGTGAAACAATCAGTCGGGAGTGAAACTAGCCTCAAATCAGGGAGAATCGGAGCTAACTGAATGTAACTGAAGTGGAACTGCAATGGTAGGTGAACAAGTGCGCCCTTCTCTGGCAGTAGGTGAGAAGTAGGCGCCTTTCAGCCTAGGAGGGCTAAAACTCTGAAGTAAGTGGCTCCCGGGTGCTAGAATAAGGTGGCTAAGGTGCTGGAGGCATCAACCTGGTGACTGGGATGCATGCAAAGTGCATGCAAACCCTAGAATTTGCATCCAAACCCTAATTGCATGCAAGATCCTGAAAAAGATGATGTGGATATCCGAACACATTTAAAATAAATTGTTTATTTTTTTTTAATATTTTTTTTCATATTGTCTCTAAAGAGACAATAGTTGGGACAAAAGATGTATTATCTCTATACAGACAATATGTCTTTATCCCAACTATAGTCTCTAGAGAGACAAAAATGAAATTGTCTCTTAAGAGACAATAAGTGACTTGTGTTTTATATTGTCTTTATAATGACAATTTTTTAAGACAATAATTTGAGACACTCGCTTAAAGACAATATTTAAGACAATATACAAGTTTTTTTTTTGTCTCAAGTTAAGACAATTTACTCTAAAATTGTCTCAAATATTGTCTTAAAACTCCCCTCTATGTAGTAGTGCCTCCACCTCCTCGAACTTAACGGAATAGTGGGGAGAAAATGGTGGATCCTTTTAAGAATCTCTTTCAGGATGTTGTTAAACATTCGTAATGGTATCCCCATTCGCCTCTGGTCCTCTCTGCCGCCAGGTTGGCACATATCCAGGACTAGCGAAAGGTATTTGTGGATGCAACCCATTAAATGCTGCTCCTTTTCCATTGCATCTTCCATTAGCATATGTTGATTATCAAACATTTCAAAGTAGATGTTGTTCTACACCATTGAAACTCAATTTTGAAGGCTTAGAAATTTTTGGAATCTATCATGGGCAAAAGAAAAGTTCCTACTATAATATGTAATTTAAATCATTATGAAGATGTTTCATTCAACCCAAAGTCATAATATTGTTTATAAGGGCCTTTACTTGAATGTTTTGAGATCAGTGTCCATGGGTGGTATTGAAAGAGGGAAGATTAACAAAAAAAATTTCAAAAATGGGTTCAATGCACATATTAAAAAAGAGTGAAGCAAATTTCTCTCAACAATATATTAGTTCGTAGTTTCATGGATATTCCAACATCATTATTTTCTGGAAAATGTGACATTATTGAAGCTTCAGTGGTTTTTATTTATACAACTACCCATTTACTTTAGCAGTTTCACATGCCTTATAACATGTTCTTTATCATTTGTTAATACAAATGATGACATGAATATCTGGTAGCAAACTGCTTTCTTCTTGAAAATTTAATAGTTGAACACGGTATAGTGCTTAGCAATGTGAAAATTTGTATGGTCAATCTAAATTGTTTAGATTTTACCATTCAACAATATTTCGTGTACTGAAACCATTTGGCATTTTCAATTATTAGAAGTTTCCCTTGGCTTAAGATTAATATTTTTTCTATCAAGCTATACATGGTTAGATCTTTCTTTTCTCATGAGAGTCTATAGTTGTTATTTAAAAGTTCATCCAACTTGATTGGATAATTAAACAAGTCTTGTCTATGGAAAGAAGGGATGTTGATGCAATTTTTTTTGTAATATTGTTTATAAGGGCCCTTATGTTCTTTTGGATGATTATATTTGTTGAACAATGAACTGAAGGCAAATTGGGTTTCTTTAATTTTACAATTGCTTTGGGATTTATGTGCTACAATCTAAAGATGAAAGGGCTATAGAATCACCTTAAATCTTGTTAGCAATTGTGGAGCATTTAAGTATGATGTTTGTATTAGGATTTCTCTATTGAATATTTTTTATTCAACATAAAATCAATTTTAATTTGTAATTAGTCATGGACTTTTACTATTCATTAGCTATGTAATTATATTAAGAGGTTAAAAGCTCAAGTGAAAAAAGTTAGACTTCATTAATCACATTTTATATGTATTAGAATTCATTCAAATTATATTTAATCTTGAGGTATGTTGACCAATAAACTGGATTATCATCATACACTATGAGATTTATTTGTAGCTTTATAAAACTCATTAAAGAAATTCATCCCTTTTGTTCTTAACAATTAAACTATGAGAAAGTGTTTATCTACCAATAATCTCTACAATTCTTTATTTGTGGCTTTATAAAACTCATTAAAGAAATTTATCCCTTATGTCCTTAACAATTGTAACCCTACTACCATCCAATTTTGGTATTTCTTAAATATACAAGGTGATAAAAATATAAAATTATTTATTTATTATATATTTTTAATTCTTTTATTAAAATTATGTAATTAAATTTTTTAATAATATTTATTTAATTATAATTATAATAATCAATATATCAATTGTACCCTCTACTATCAACAAAAATGCAATATTTTTCTTACGTATGTTTTTAAAATATATTATGTCTTCAAACATTTTCTCAATATCATATTACATTCGTTTTTAGAGATGCATACACACTTTACCAAAATGTGTAATACATACAATTGGTGTTATAAAATGATAGACATATTATTATGGAAAAAAATCAATTTTGTAATAATATTATAGAATGATAGATATATTATTATAAAATAAAATAAGTTTTAAATGGAGAGGTAGTTATATTTTAGAATTTGAGGTGGATTATCATTTATGTTTTTTTTAAATTGAAGAAGGATGGGACAAGTGTACTGTCCAATTGATTTGATAGTTGCAGTTCAAAATTCTAAATAAACAATTATAAAAAAATAAATAAAAATAATAATTGGTAACCTATGCATGGATAACTAGTAACTTATGCATAAATAACAAGTAATGACATATAATCTATTTAACTATAACTTATTCATAACACTTACTTGTAATCTCTCAGCCACAAATTAAGGTAAATAGCTGTGACATGCATACAAATATACCTAAATTTATTTTCAATCCATATCCACGGAGAAATGATATAATTGAAGGCTGAAAAGTCAGACTGAATCCATGTCGATGTTTGGTGCGTCGCCTGGGAAACAAAGCAGCAAACCCCCTAACGTTTGGAGTTGTTACCGTTAGTGGCTACAATGGTGAAAACTACAGTAAGTCTGTAACCCGGTCATGACAAGACCCGCGATTGCAGCCATCGGAGCTAAGAACTTCCAGCTCGACAGGTAGTCAAAAAGTTCAGAAGCCTTGTTTTTCATTTTGTCCTTCCAATAGTTGTTTTCTAACCATTGCCCGAGCGTTTTCATGAGCTCGAGATTAAGAGGAATGTCGCTGCCTCTAAGGAAAGGCTGGCGGACGTCGCTCCACATCTTGACCATGCCCTCATCGGTTAAGCTGAAATAACCTCGAGAAATGACATGTCGATCCACAAGTATGCGAACGTCGTCAGGAGACTGGATGAGAGTGCCCATCAGGGCAACGTATTCCGTCACGTAGTTAGGACCGGAGGCGTCGTTGAACTCCAACGCCAGCATGTTCTTCAGAAACACTTCAGTGCCTATGTCATTCACAATGATCCGCGGAAGATATACCGTGGCAGTGTCTTTGTCCAGTCGGATGCAATCGGGAACCTCGGAGAACGGTCGGAATTTAATTCCAGCCCTGGCCAACTCTCCCGCACTCATTCCGTTTGAAAACGGATATTCAGTTTCTGGATTAGTCCATTTAAGGTGTTTGACGATGCCGTTAAACGTTTCCAATAGTGTCCTCTGCAATCGCCTCCACCTCCTCGAACTTAACGAAACAGTGGAGAGAAAACGGTCGATCCTTTTAGGAGTCCCCATTCGCCTCTGGTCCTCTCCGCCGCCAGGTTGCATCACCAGGACTAGCGAAAGGTATTTGTGGACGCAACCCATTAAATGCTTCTCTCTGTCTATACCTTGCATTAGCCTACTACGCTCATTATCATCCTTTACCTTCGGCGGTACCAGCAAACGAGAGAAACGCTTGCAGATTTCCAGCAACAGTTGATTGAATGCAGATGTTGTATCCCACTTGCAGATTTCCAGCAACAGTTGATTGAATTGAGATGTTGTATCAAACAGTAAAGCATTTTTCCCGTTGTCAAAAACTACTTTCAGCAAAGACAGCGGGATCTGATTCTCCAACTTGCGGATATCGAAAACAATACAGCTAGAATATATGCTACAAAAATCGATCATTTCGGCGTCCATGCTCGGACTGCGGCCATCATGAGAGCGAAGATTAAGAATTGTAACAGAAAGGATGAATCTGTGGCCATCATGAGAGCGAAGTTATGAGAGTACCCGCCTTCTGTACTATATGGCCAGCGATAGAAACTCTCAATCTCTGGGCGCATCCCTTCGATCATTTCAACTATAGACATGAAGCTCTCTCCACGGACTTGCATTTTCTGCATGAGGTTTGCCACGGACTTGCCTTTGTACATCTCCGCCATTGAAGTCTTAGGTTCCGTAGAAAGAGAGTCAATATCTTTCTCCAGCTTGGAATGGTGGTAAGGACCAAAAGACATAAACTGCGGAACATACGCCTCTGGTTTCGTCTCCAGCAGAGGCCTCGGCACACGCAGGATCGGGTCCGTGTTTCGTAGAGGATTAACAATCTCATTAACAATCTCATTAATTTGTACAATCCACTCCCTCCGAAACATTGGAGGTGCCGCCATCATTCTATAATCTATACTCTCCTCTACAGATTAACAGATCTGTTTCAGATTGTTCAATACTTATTTCGCTGCGTACATATATAGAGAAATCTCTAAGCTGGTAGGGAAATGCAATGGTATATATTATTATTATTATCTTATTAAGCTCCGGTCTATGATAGCTTTTTTTATCATCGGTCTATCTTTATTGACAATTATCTTAACATTTAAAATGAAATTCCTCCCATCTAAAATTATGCGGTTGAGAGTGAATGGATTTAATGTTCATGCAACTTGTTAAATTCTCAGATATTTGTATTTTCTATTAATGTATGGTTTTCTTGTTAAATTCTCAGATATTTGTATTTTGTATTAATGTATGGTTTTCTTGTTAAATTCTCAGATATTTGTATTTTCTATTAATGTATGGTTTTCTTGATTATAATATGCTAATTAATCTTATTTTGGCATTTAAAATAAAACGTTCATCTTCTAGTCATACGATGGATAATGAGTGGTATTTAATATTAATTTAATCTCTTCAAGTTGTTGATAGGTATATTTTGTAATAATGCATAATTTGAACACAACAATTATCTTTAAATTTAAAATGAATCATTTGATTTTAGCAATTTGATAGCTATATTTTGTAATAATGCATAATTTGAATGAATCATTTGAGTTTAAAGCTATAGTATAAATACACTATTAATTGACATTAATGTTCAACTACCTTGTTAGACTATTAATTGACATTAACGTTCGACTACCTTGTTAGACTATTAATTGACATTAACGTCCAACTAACTTGTCAAAATCTTAGATAGTTATTTTGAAGTGTTGAATGGTTTTACTGGTTATGAGCTAATTTTAGATAGTTATTGTGAAGTGATGTATGGTTTTACTGGTTATGAGCTAATTTTAGATAGTTATTTTGAAGTGATGTATGGTTTTACCGATTATGAGCTAATTTTAGATAGTTATTTTGAAGTGATGTATGGTTTTATTGGCTATGAGGTTTTACTGGTTATGAGCTAATTTTAGATAGTTATTTTGAGGTGATGTATGGTTTTACTGGTTATGAGCTCATCTTATCATAGCATTTAAAATGAAATGTCCAACATCTAAAATCATATGGTGGACACTAAATGGCATTTGATATTGAGTGAATGTGTCAAAATTGTTGACGATACCTATAGTTTGTAATAATGTATAGTTATCCTGGTTATAGGTCTAATCTCATTAATAAAATGATTGACATCGAAAATCTAATATCCTCCACATATTAAGAGATCTATTTCAACTTCTAGATCAACATGAAATAAGCAAGAAGCACTAGTTGTTTTCATATGGTTCAATATTTACTTCTCTGCGTACATACAGAAAGAGATATATCTAAACTGGCAGCGTGTGGGGAAAGCAAATAATCTAAGTCCTTCAAAGAATAATTATAGTACCTAATATTAAAAAAATGTGACCCGTGTTGTGGGGTTTGGACACTGATTCATAACGAGAAAAGATTCCATTCGCTAGTAACTTGTGACAATATAGCTCAACTACTGATTATAGGCCTGGTAGTGATATAAAGAGAGAGACCCAAAGTGAGAGTGACACTGAAAGTGATGTTGGTAAGAAAAGTGTGAAATCAAAGATACAATCTTTTGCAGTTGAGAAGCCTTAATAACTCTAGTTAGTGGGAGGTCATTATTGAATTAATGTTTAGTTTCCCACCTATCTAACATTTTAGATAAATATAAGGAAAATGCAAAGCTAGCTGGTACCTCTTTGAAAACTCTTTATCATGTGAGAAAAAACTATGTCTACATTTCCACATAATATAAATTGCTCTCTTCATTCCTTCTATACTTAAGGAATAGTGGTCATATTATATTGTAGTAGATGATTTTTGAAAGGTTTAATTGCATATTTTTAAATTTTAGTTTATTTTTGTTGAAATTTTTAGTAGTAAAAGTGATCTTATTATCTATCAAAATTAAAATTAATTTCGTGTTCTGGTAGTTTTTTAATAGCATATCATGGAATTTGGAGTTTAGCATTTATGACTCGTGTTACACTATTCCAAGAGAAATTCTCATTAGGTTCACTAAGTTGAATGTTTGTAATGTGAATTGATCCTTAATAGTTACCTTAATTTGAATTGAAGATGGAAATAAACATTATGTTAAGATATTCCTATACTCTATCCTAGTCCTTCTAGCATTTCTGTCATTTTCACTCACAGTGATGCATGCAAAATTAGGGTTTGCATGCATTTTCATGCATCCTAGTCATCAGTACCAACACCTAGCCCTCAACAAACTAGCCCCCAAGGCTTCCTTCAGATCAATTTTAGCTCTCCTAGAGCTTAGGGCGCCCTCCTTTCACCTACTGCATGAGAAGGGCGCATTTCTTCACCTACCAGTCCAGTTTAGTTCAGTTATCTTCAGTTCTTTCCTTGATTTAAGGATTAACTGACTCCTAACTGACCTTATCACTCCGATGGACCTCCAGTGTGACTAGATAGCCTATTCTAACTCCAGTTAGCTCCATCTGCACCCTCCACTGTGCCTCCTTCACTACATTAGTGCTTCCATGTGCCAGTTAGACTCAGTTTGACTCCCAGTTGACCATTACTTGTGCATTGATGACTTCACTGATGAGAAGGTGGACTCCTAGTTGTGCATTGATGACTCTCCACTGATTATGGATCTGTGCATGAAGGCTAATTCGAATTACACCTAGTGAATTCGAATCCTCATCCTCGGCATTATATATTTACCAGTTTACTATTCAGATTAATGTAACATGTGGACTCCTTTACCTAAGGTTGAGGAAGGCAATCTAGTGATACTACTCTTGTATGTGGATGACCTGTTGTTACAGGTGAGGATAGATTGATTGCTGACACGAAGAGGAAGCTTGCTGTTGAGTTCGAGATGAAGGACTTGGGGATGATGCACTACTTTCTAGGCATGGAGGTGTGGTAGAGTGCAGATGGAATCTTCCTTGGACAAGGGAAGTATGCAGTAGAGATCCTAAAGAGGTTTGGGATGATGGACTGCAAGTCCATAGCCACACCTATGGCATAGAACCTGAAGCTTCTGTTTGATGCTTCATCTGAGCCAGTTGATGTCACGATGTATCATCAGATGATTGGGTCCTTGATGTACCTGACGAACACAAGACTAGATATTTGCTTTGCGGTGAACACATTAAGCCAGTTCCTGACGGATCCCAGAGGTGTTCACCTGGTTGCTGTAAAGCATATTCTGAGGTACTTGAGGGGTACAATTGATTATGGGCTCAAGTATGATGTGAATCAAAAGTTTAACCTGGAGGTTTATGTTGATTCAGATTGGGCAGGCAGTGTTGCAGATAGGAAGAGCACTTCTGGGTGCTGCTTCAGTATGGGATCAAGTGTGATCTCTTGGTTTAGCAGGAAGCAGTCCTGCGTAGCACTGAGTACAGCCGAAGCAAAGTATATCGCAGCTTGTTCTGCTAGTTGTGAGGATGTATGGATTAGGAAGCTACTGTCTGATTTATTTGATCTCCTGTTGGATGCTACTTGTATCTTATGTGACAACCAGAGTTGTGTGAAGTTATCTGAGAACTTGGTGTTCCATGACAGGTCAAAGCATATTGAGATCAAATATCACTATATCAAGGATATGGTGTAGAGAGGAGCAATGAAGCTCCTGTATGTTGCGACATATGAGTGGATTGCATATGTGTTGACCAAACCACTAGCTAGAGTGAAGTTTGAGTACTTTAGAGAGAGGCTTAGTGTTCTTCAAATTGAAGATACTTTGAGGAAGAAGTGATGGGACACCTTTGCAGGAGCCATTCCAAGCATGGTGGTAGGAGGATCCTTCCCATGGCTGTGGATGTAAGCGTTGTGTGATGAGCATCAGGACGATGCTCCAGATGATATGCATCAGGACGATGTTATGATGATGATCAGGTTGATCATGTGTCATGAGTATTAGGATGATACTCTTGATGATATGCATCAGGTAGATGCTTGACATGATCAGTTGGATCATGTGTGATGAATCCCGAAGACATAGATGTGTTAAGATTCAATATGCTAAGACAGAAAATAGCAGCATTACATTCCATTTCACAATAATAGCATATACAGGATCACTGAAGAAATAACAAGCACAGCATAAACACAAGAGACACAGATTTATCCTGGGAAACCCTCATGGGGTAGAAAACCCAGCAAAGCTTCCTCAATATAGATGACCAGCAATATACAAAGATGCAAACCAAAGACATGATCTCCTCCTCCACCATAGCAGACCTCTCCTCCACAAGTGCGCTACTCTCAAGTGAGTGAGTGTGTGTAAAATAAGGAATACACCTCCTCTATTTATACACTACTCCGACTTGTCTTTTATACAAAACATGTAGGATCGTATTTAACCATTGGGTTAAATACCCCACTACAACTGACTGGGCCGACCCCCACTAGGGAAGTCTAATAACCCAAGTTACCACATTCCGACGGAGGAATAAACATCTCCGGATATACAATAAGATCTTTACGAAGGAATGAAACATCTCCGAAATAATAAAGTACAAATATAATATTCTTTGAAGTTACAATATCTCAACACTCCCCCTTAACGAGAAGGATATTATAGCATCTGCACGAGCAAGGAGTCATCAACATCATACATGATACATCTATAAATCATTGGAAGCTTTCTCAACATCATCAGTAACTCAAGCAGTTACTGGAACATCTTCAATACTGGAACATCACATCTTCAGTACTGAGTCTTTATCTTCTGCGGCACTTGAACAGATACAACAATATCATTATCTGGATCCTCACGATCATCAGCATCGTCATCACACGATCATCAGCATCATCAGCACTCGATCGTCAGCATCGTCATCACACAATCATCAGCATCGTCATCATACGATCATCAGCATCGTCATCGCACGATCATCAGCATCGTCATAATACAAGTATCCATACCAATACAAGTACCCACATCTTCAATATAAGTATCCATATCATCAATACAAGTATCCATACCGATACAAGTAACCACATCATCAATACAAGTATCCTACTGATACAAGTAACCACATCATCAATACAAGTATCCTACCGATACAAGTAACCACATCATCAATACAAGTATCCTACCGATACAAGTAACCACATCATCAATACAAGTATCCTACCGATACAAGTAACCACATCATCAAAGAATCACTTTCTCGGAGACATATGTCTACGGATCAATTCAGGGACCAAAGTCCGGGGATGATACAATCCCCACTTCTCGGAGACCATACATCTACGGATCAATTCAGGGACCAAAGTCCGGGGATGATACAATCCCCACTTCTCGGAGACCATACGTATACGGATCAATTCAGGGACCAAAGTCCGGGGATGATACAATCCCCACTTCTCGGAGACCATACGTCTACAGATCAATTCAAGGACTGAAGTCCGGGGATGATACAATCCCCACTTCTCGGAGACCATACATCTACGGATCAATTCAGGGACCAAAGTCCGGGGATGATACAATCCCCACTTCTCGAAGACCATACGTCTACGGATCAATTCAGGGACCAAAGTCCAGGGATGATACAATCCCCATCACATACATTTTGAACTAGTGGTTCCGGGATGATGCAATCCCCATCACTTCATTCTCGAAGACCATACGTCTACGGATCAATTCAGGGACCAAGGTCCGGGGATGATACAATCCCCATCTGTCCTTTAAGGACTTTATTCTCGAAGACCATACGTCTACGAATCAATTCAGGGACCAAGGTCCGGGGATGATACAATCCCCATCTGTCCATTAAGGACTTCATTTTCGGAGACCATATGTCTACGGATCAATTCAAGGGACCAAAGTCCAGGGATGATACAATCCCCATCTGTCCATTAAGGACTTCATTTTTGGATACCATACGTCTATGGATCAGTTCAAGGAACCAAAGTCCAGGGATGATACAATCCCCATCTGTCCACCAAGGACTTTATTCTCGGAGACCATACGTCTACGGATCAATTTAGGGACCAAGGTCCCGGGATGATACAATCCCCATCTGTATCCTTATCAATACAGATATCATCAAAACATGTATCCTCATCGATACATGAACAAAACATGTATCCTCATCGATGCATCAACAAAACATGTATCCTCATTGATAAAAAACATGTATCCTAACACATGTGTCCTCATCGATACATCAACAACACATGTATCGATACATCAAAAACACATGTATCCTTATCGATACATTAACAAAACATGTATCCTCATCGATACATAAACAACACATGTATCCTCATCAATACATCAACAAAACATGTATCCTCATTGATACAAAACATGTATCCTAACACATGTGTCCTCATCGATACATCAACAACACATGTATCGATACATCAACAACACATGTATCCTTATCGATACATTAACAAAACATAAATCCTCATCGATACATAAACAACACATGTATCCTCATTGATACATCAACAACACATGTATCCTTATCGATACATTAACAAAACATGTATCCTCATCGATACATAAACAACACATGTATCCTCATCGATACATCAACAAAACATGTATCCTCATCGATACATATATCATCAAGGTAAAAGCAAGTAAAAAAAATATTCTAAGTATGAGAGTCCTAAGTCTAAATGATCTAAGTATCCAAGTGTAGTAAACAAGTATCCACATCATCGACCTTGCTGTCGATGAGGCAATCTCATCATCAGTGACCACATCACTCCCCCTTTCGAGGAGGGTCCTTTGAAAATACTCAAACTTTTCTTGAGGTAGAGGTTTGGTTAGTATGTTGGTAACTTCTTCACTTGAGGTAGAGGTTTGGTTAGTACATCGGTAACCTGTTACAAATTCAAACTTTATAGTTCCTTTCTGCGTCATATCTTGTTAGATCCCTATGTTCTTTGACTTATCATGGAACATTGGATTCTATGTCATCTTGATACAACTCTATTTGTCACATAGGATCATAGTTGGTTCTATCTCTAAGTCAAACAATCCTGAAGCCAAACTTCTTCACAACTAGCAGAGCAAGCAGCCATATATTCCGCTTGTGCTGAGAGCCACACTAGACTGCTTCCAGCTAAACCATGAGATCATGGCTAATCCCAGACAATAACATCCTCTCGATGTGTTCTTCCTGTCTGATACACTTTCTGCCCAATCAGCATCTGAGTAGCCATCTGAAGTCATGATCTCCAAGATAGCATAGATCAAAGTCTATCGTATCCTTTAGTTGCCTCATCACATGCTTTGCAACTATCAGGTGAACACATCTAGTTTCCACTAGATACTAACTCAAGGTGTTCACAACAAAGCATATATCTAACCTAGTATATGTTAGATACATCAATGACCCAATAATTTGACTGTATAGAGTTATATCCACTAACTCTGATGAGTCATCCCCTAACAGCTTCAAGTTGGAATCCATAAGAGTGGCCATTCCAACAACTCAAGTCCTTTTAATAATTCTCAGCATACTTTCCCTGGTTGAGAAAGATTCCTTTTGAGCCTTTCCATACTTCCAAAACTAGGAAGTAATGCATCAAACTAAGATCTTTCATTTTTATTTCTGCAGCCATCTCGTCAAATGGGTCTACTGATATAAGCCTCAACATCATTCGAACTCTGTGGTGAGTTCCTTCTTGCATCCAGTTCATCTGTGTATAGACACCATATTCAACCTTGTAGCAAAGGTTGTGATCCACATCACCCATGATGATCATTAAGCTCATCAATTGACTATCGATCCTGGGTACCCATACAGAACCTAATTCACACTTCTTCTTTAGTTACACCATTAAGAGAATGGTCTTATCTATCCACTTGGAGCAAACATCTTATCATGATTCTCTTCCTCTTTCTAAGAGAATCTTCTAGCCATGAACCTTCTATATTTTGTTTGATTTGTAAATCTTCTTGTTGAACATCCATCACTTGTTCGGTGTTCATCATTCTTCATGATCTTTCCTACAAATCAAGATTAAGTATATGATTAGTAATACTTCATAATCATCAAATCACGTTGACATGATAACCTATTATGCATACAGATATCATTTACATAGTTATGCAACTATCTTGACCAATACTTTGGCACAACACTTTCCCATATCCTGTATGCATACAGTGGCTATCTAGATGCCTTCCATCTCTACCAGAACATACTATTGAGAGTGTGCACAGCTCTCAGCATGTCAACAAAGAGGTTTCATTCTAGACAAGCAACAATGGAATGTTTGTCCAACTTACCAATCATATGCATATTAGTAGTATACTGTTCAATGCTCTATGAATGTTTACACTCAGCATGATATATTCTAGGAATAAAAATATGCATACAAATAATATCATTTATTATTTCAAATAACAACTCAAATACTTATCTTTTATGTTTGTGTGGTTGCCTCCCGCTTGATCTTCTATATGTCTTTTGAACTTCTATTCATTCTGTACCACTGTGCATGCTCAAGTGTGCACTAGTGTCATCCTCATGATCTCATACACAAACATACATTCATTAGTATTTCAAGGAAGTCTTCTTTTACTCATGCATATTCTTATTTGATCATAGTACTCTTTTGGTTAATTAAATCATCAAGATAAGAGACATAATATGCATAAACCCTTGATTACTAACTTTATGAATAAACATAACCAATCATACCAAGTATACTATATAAGGGATCCTAACACAAGGTAAGATTCTAACTTGACATAGGAAAACATACCTGGATTAGTATACCTACTTAGTTATGTACAACATACCTAAACAATCTCTTCAATGATTTAGAGATCCCGAGTTAGAACCTGCATGTCTCATAGGTTAAGCATAATATAACAAAGTCATACATACCTCGTAAGTAGAACAAAGATTATGGATGAGACTTTGTCTTCATGTTGTCATGGTCATGGAACTTGATTTGTCTTTTGTGATGTACCTGTATCTTGTTAGCAGACAACATCAACCTCACACAACACCATAATGCATTAGTACAATCATATAGCCCTAATCAATGAATGTCTTCGATCATTCACATGCATTCATACTGTTACTAGGGTGATAAGACAATTCTAACATTAATCAAGATTGTACTAATAAATAATATGAGGACAAACACATCATGAACTTAATCAAGAATCAGATTTCAAGACATACCTGAACCTCCTTAAGTCATACCTGTCGAGACTTCTTGTAGTCTTCTTATGTAAGGCCTTAGCCTCAACTCCCCCTGAAACTTGATCTGGAGCTTAATTAGGGTTTGCTAGAGAAACCCTAAAAATTCAATCTTTGACTTTCACACTTCTGAATGGATGGAAGGATGTGTCTTGCTAGCATACTTCAATTTTGAAATCTCCAAAAATTTGACCCCTCAAAATTGCCTTCGAAACTTCTGGATCTTCTGGACAGGAACCCGAACTAGGGTTTGATGAAGCCCACCCTTCTGTCCAATCAAAAGGTTCGATCCAAGGCTCTAAACTCTTTTTTTTTTAGGAGCTTCCAGCCGTGGTTACAAACTTCAAAAATTCCAACTTTTGCTGAAGCCCTAATTTTCCATCTTTCCAATCAAAATCCCGAATTGGGGTTTGATCAAGCCCGGTCTTCTACCCAACCAAAAAATTCAATCTTGGTCTCTAAATTTCAATTTTCCTGAGTAGCATTTAGCTGTGGATTCTGATTCCAAAAATTCTAACTTTCTTCAAAACCCTAAATTCCGGAAGCCATGAATGAAGGTGCTCCAAAAATAATTCTGTTTTGACAGAAATATGTACCTGATTGTTTCTGCTGTAACTCTAAACTTTTCGCTCCACAGGGTCTGAAAACTTTTTCTATGGTAGCCTGACCTGTCATCTTTCCATCCTGACAGGTCTGACCTCAATTGGATTTTCTGAGAGAGATTTATGCCAAGTGTCGCAACGTGACCTGTTTATGAGATAAAACAGGAGAGTGAACTTGTACAGTGTGCCACGTGTCATTGGTTTAATTTCGGCCTCTGAAAACGTTTCCTAAGATAGTGCAGTCTGTGTACTACCTGTCACTTTTTACGAAATTTCATTTGGAGCTCCCTAGCCCAAGTTATGCCAAGTGTCGTAACGTGACTTGTTTATGGGATAAGACAGGAGAGAGAACTTGTACGGCGTTCCACGTGTCACTGGTTCAACTTCGGCCTCTGAAAAAGTTTCTTGCGATAGTACAGTCTGTGTACTACCTGTCAATTTTTACGAAATTTCATTTGGAGCTTCCTAGCCCAAGTTATGCCCTTTTTTCCTAGGACACCTAATTTTGACTGAGATCTGGAAGAGGCAGAAACCCTAACTTGCACTGATCATAACTCACAAAGTACAATGAATCTGAGGGTTCCCTTTGGACACAAGGTACCTGGGGATGTTATCTACTACCTGTAAACTTTTCAGATCCTGAACCTTCGCATAAATGGATTTATAGTGAAAGTTCCACGATGAATGGTTTTTGCTATGTAAAACCCAAACCTTCAAATTGTCGCAAGTGAAGCAAGTGTTGTAAGTGCCATACATTTCCTTCCTTTAGGTTAGCTCTGATACCATGTTAAGATTCAATATGCTAAGACAGAAAATAGCAGCATTAAATTCCATTTCACAATAATAGCATATACAGGATCACTGAAGAAATAACAAGCACAGCATAAACACAAGAGACACAGATTTATCATGGGAAACCCTCATGGGGTAGAAAACCCAGCAAAGCTTCCTCAATATAGATGACCAGCAATATACAAAGATGCAAACCAAAGACATGATCTCCTCCTCCACCATAGCAGACCTCTCCTCCACAAGTGCGCTACTCTCAAGTGAGTGAGTGTGTGTAAAATGAGGAATACACCTCCTCTATTTATACACTACTCCGACTTGTCTTTTACACAAAACATGTAGGCTTGTATTTAGCCATTGGGTTAAATACCCCACTACAACTGACTGGGACGACCCCTTTAGGGTGGTCTAATAACCCTTTGACCCACATAACACATACAGGGCCGACCCCCACTAGGGAAGTCTAATAACCCAAGTTACCACATTCCGACGGAGGAATAAACATCTCCGGATATACAATAAGATCTTTAAGGAGGAATGAAACATCTCCGGAATAATAAAGTACAAATATAATATTCTTTGAAGTTACAATATCTCAACAAGATGTACATGGACTTTTCAGACATGGTGTAGATGTGTTCTCCCATAGTCGTGATATAATTGTTGGGATTTTTAGACATGGTGTAGATGTGTTCTCCCATGGTCGTGATGTAATTGCCGATATTTTTCGACAAAGGCGTAGATGTGTTCTCCCAAGGTCGTGATGTAATTGTTGAGTCATTCTTTACAAGGTGTAGATGTGTTCTCCCAAGGTCGTGATGTAATTGCTGAGCCATTCTTTACAAGGTGCAGATGTGTTCTCCCATGGTAAAGATGAAAGGGTTGGAGCCATTCTTTACAAGGTGTAGATGTGTTCTCTTATGGTAAAGATGTAAGGGCTGGAGCCATTATTCACAAGGTGCAGATGTGTTCTCCCACGGTGAAGATGTAAGGGCTGAAGCCATTTTTCACAAAGGTGTAGATGTGTTCTCCCATAGTGAAAAAGTAAGGGTTGGAGCCTTCCCCGAATGGTGGTAGATGTGTTCTCCCATGTCGGTGGTGTATGTGGTGTGTATGTGCATCTACGTGGTGCTTCGTGGATGATGAGATGATATGATCAGTATGATCACGAGTATCAGGATGATACTCCGTGGTTGTGGACAGGTTGTGCAGTTGCATGTAAAATATCCTGGGAGATCCGATACGTTGAGCTGTGTGCTTGTAAAATTCCTGGGATGCTCTTTTAAGATTTTGTTGACGCACATAATCAGTCCTAAGGATTCCACAGGATGGCCAGAGATGATGAAGACCTACAGGAGGCTAGGCCTACATCCAGCATGAAAAAGGGATGGCTCTGTAGAACTTCCTATGATGAGAAGAATTTAGAGATAGCCCAATGATCGAGATGTCAAGTAAAACAACAGTGATGATGATGATGCTCTGTGATCCAGTGATGATGATCCAGCTCCAAAATTGAAGACTTGCACCAATATGTATTGATGACCTGTGACAAAAGAATACCTTCCTAGTTAAGAGGGAGTATTGATGTATTTGCAACTTCGGAAGATATTTTTCTATGTATTACATTTGTACTTTATTGTATATCCAACAAAGATGTTATATTCCTCTGATTGGAAGTGTCGTCATTTGTATTTGCAAGTGTCGCAAGTTACATTGTAAGTGTCGTCATTTGTATTGATGGGTTATTAGACCACTAGTGTGGGGTCGACCCTAGTTAGGTCATGTGGTTGGGTTATTAGACTTCATTAGGAAGTCAACCCTGTTGGATTATTGGCAGGTCAAGTCAGTGTATAAATAGAGAGGTTGTGTCTCTCATTCTATTCATTCACTCACTTCTCAAGCTCGCATAGCTAAGAGAGAAAGTGGCGCACAAGTGAAGGAGGAAGAGTATCTTCTAGAGACATCTCTTGGGGTTTGATCATTGTGATCTTTGTATTGGGGATTATTCTATCTCTGAGGAAGTTATGGGGTTTTTCACCTTCTTGGTTTTCCCCGAGGAAACTCTGTGGATCTTGTGTGCTTGTGTTATTGTGTTTATGATTGATATGATGTAAATGTTATTCTCTTAGTGATCCTGAATGATAATGGAATGAAATTATCTAAAAATTAACAGCGGGTTGTCAGTATTTAAACCTGCATACTTTTAGGAAAATGCGCAGGTTGTCAGTTATAAGAGTAGTGCACTTCTAATTAAATATGTAGAAAAAATATAATTTTCAGTTGGAGAGGTGTAATCTCAACAATAAATCGTCTAAGGTCAATCTAGCTCTTCCATCCATAGTGTCCTTTTGTGTGATCGACAGGGAAATGTGATCACGGATGGAGAAGTGCAGATTTGACCTATAACAGGCGGTAAATTTCGAGGCTGTGAATTGGCTTCTAACCTCCGAATTCTTCATTGCGGATTGTGGAAGGAGGGAGCATTATTTCGTCGGAGAGGCGGATTTGGAAATCCAAATTCTGACCTTCGATTGTGGCTTGCGAATCGGGGCTTGCGGAACTGTGGGTTGCGGATTGATGATCATTGTGGGTTAAGGGTTGCAGAGCCTTTGAATTGCTTGGAAAAGAAAAATTATTAGCAGGTAATTCAGGGGTTGTCTCCCATTTCCTCTAAAAGGCACTGAGGTGACCGAGGACATGACATTTTCCAATTTTGTTTTTATAATTATTATTGTGTTTCAGGGTGGTTGTAGTCGCTTAAAATATAATATGAGTTTTCCATTTTCGTGAGAATTTATTTCGTATTTCATGCTTCTAACCGTGGAAATCACTATGTTATTGTTGGAGCTCCTTTGGAAGTTGTATTTATTTATTGTATGACAATACTATGTAACAATAGTTTCTAGAGTAGAGGAGGACATACCTGAAAGTAGGTATCCTAGAAATGAGAATTCTATGGTAACTAAGATTGTATAATCACTATCACCCCTTAGGGATGAGACCCAAATGATAGCTTCACCAGTTCTATAACATGAAAGAAATAAATTATATTTAAATGACCAAAATGGGTCAATGGCACTCTAAAAGTACAACCTATCTCAAGAGATTCAAGAGGGAATGCCTAATGCATATTCAAGTAAATCTAGTAAAATAAAGTAGAAAACCATTCACCCAAAGCATGGGAGAATGTACCAAAATAGCTACAAGAGTACAACCCAAATGGGATTCAATGCGAGAAAGTATGTGTATTTGTTCATTCTAACTACCATGAAATACTATCAAAAGATTCTGTTGGAATGTCAATCTATACGATGTCCCCGAGCCAAAGTAAAAGAATGTCATTTGGAGATTCACATAAGCTTCAGAGAACTAGTGGAACTAGCCTCAATGGAAGTAGATTTCTATATGCCCTTTGATCAACAAGGTTGGACAATCATCAGTGGAATTGATGAAGTTGGTAAGGCTTCTTTTGGACCTTCAAGTCTAGGTCGACACTTCATACTTCTAGATATACAAGAAGCTACCAAATTTTTTTATGAGAGTTGATTCTGGGTGTAGGCCCATATTTGGTAAAGTATTTGAGGGGATTCTTGAATATGGTACCAAAGTGGATGTAAAATGGAAAAATCGAAGCTCTAAACAAGGCATAATAGAATTTCATACTAAAATTGAAATGTTGTCTAAGCTTTTCCACTGTCATTTAGTTTCTCTTATTGGCTATTGTGAAGAAAATTGTGAGATTATTTTGTTTTATGAATGCATGGCCAATGGACCTCTTACGATCCATTTGTATAAATAAGATATTCATCCAATGCCATGAAAGAAAAGGCTTGATATATGCATAGGGGATGCTAGGGATATCCATTACCTTCACACATGAGTAGAGAATAGAATCATTCAATGTGATGTAAATACAAAAAACATTTTTTTGGATGAGAATTTTTTGTCCAAGGTAATAGACTTTTGGATTTCAAAGACTAGGCCTTCTCTAGACAAAACCCATGTGAGTATCTATAGTCAAAGGTAGATTTGGATATCTTGACCCTGAGTAATTTAGAAGGCATCAATTGATAGAAAAAATGATATATATTCCTTTGGAGTAGTGGTAATGGAGGTACTATGTGCAATAAAAACAATCAATCCTTCTCTTCCTAGAGAGAAAGTTAATATAGTAGAGTGGGAAATGCATAGCCAAAATAAAGACAATCAAGTGGCCAAATTATTGATCATCATCTTGTAAATAGCCTCACGCCTATAATGTCCCCTGGGGATATCAAAGGGTATCAGAGACATATCATTAGCTCTTTGAGGATAATTACTTGATTTTTAGTGCAACGGATAAACCATAAACATTTAATTTATATCTTTCCAAAATTAATTGTGACACAAAATCCAATAATTAACAATAATTTAATATAAATTCATTAACACATCCAACATATGATATAAGGGTTGGGAATTATTATTAACATAATATAACATCATCAAACCTTCAATCCAATCCATATCATAGATCATAACCACTTCTAAAGGATAATTATTCTTAATCACAATTAGCTAGTAATTAAGGTGTTAATTATGACACTTAGTGCGCAAATGATGACACTTATCACAAATCCAATAGTTTAAAAAATAACCATTGATTGTCACTCTCAATGGATTAATAACATCTAATTACATGTACAAATAAGTCCTAATTACCAAAATTACAATAATTAATCATGGTAATTACGAAAGAGAGTCCACACGACTAGTTAACTAGTTTTCCAATATAAGTAGCTAGTCTTACACAAAATCAACTTGTAACCATGCCATTAAACCCAAAATAAATTCTACATCCATTAACAACATATTTAATTGTGCATATACATCCAACTAAATTTTTATTTGCAAATCATTCCAATTGCACATAAGGTGATATTTTCCATCAATTCCAATGAAACTAGTTAACATTCACTGCAAGGAATTGAGTATAAATAACTGAACCAAAATGAAATGCATCCATAGGTAAAGGATCACACCTGATAAGTATCCACATACATAACAATAACATGTTAGAAACATATAACATGGTTGTAGCATTCCGTTTTTACAAAAACAAAGATTTCAATCCACAACTAGTTATTAATTTTCACTACAATGTACCTAGTTTCCAATTTAACTTTCCAAATGAAAAATAAAGAGAAATATATGACTACTGTAGCTTTGGAAAGCGTATAATGGGTCACCTAAATTCATATGGATGTATCTTTCCTCCCATGTACATTCCATTAAATAATTCACAAAACTAGCTAATTCTACTCATTTGAATTGACTAGTACAATTCTAGGAATCGCTAGAATAATTAAATCCACAGCTCATAGAATAATTCAAATTACATTCCAAATCTTAATAACATGTTTTATCATTCATAATATAGGTATATCCCATTTTAAAATTTATTCAAACACTTCACATGCAAAGTCACAAATCTACTCAAAACAATTCCATTGAAGGAGCTAGAAATTGGAAATTGATCTAGAATTCCGGTAGACATTTCCAAAACACTATCAAGAAGATTTCCCCTAACATTATCATGAAAATTTAAAGTGTATTTATTATACATAAGCATAAAAAGAACACTGAGGAATTTTTACAAACACTTCAAGTGCCAAGTCTCCAAACTATGCAAAACAATCCAATCAAAGAACTATTTTTCGCATAAAAGGTAGAAGCATCAAGGAGAAGTGTCTTAACCCATTCCAAGGATACTGTACCATCAAAATACACATTATACAATGAACAGGGTAATAAATATCACTTATGTAGCAAGGGTTCCAAAGGATCATTTCCTCAAACAATTTTTGCAAAAAATCCCAAAAACTAGTTTCCAATTCCTTCACAAAATTTACTTGCATGAATACATTGAATTCCATGAGAAATTTATTCCACAAATAGCTCATACATTTCATCAAACATTTCATGTGCATCCATAAATAAATCAGATCAGAGCCAAATAAATTAAATAAACATGAGATAAAGCACTTATCTTTTCCCAATACACAACTAGAATCGACCATGCCACATTCCACCTAGACGTAGACACAATTGAAATAAAAAATCACTTTGAAATGGTCACCCCGGAGTCGAAACCATGATTCCACAAGTAAGAGCGCACTCAACCAAAAATTATCTCGAGAAATTAGTCCAACCACAACCCAATGGAAAGTGTGGCCTCTACTTCCACTCTAGGGAAATTCTAGTGGCTCCAAGACAACATTCCAACCGCAAACCAATGGAAAATAGCACTTTCAATCCAGGGAAATTCCAATGGCTCCAAGACAACCTAAAATCCAAGGAAGTCCACCTCACCACTACTTCCAAACCAGGATATCCAAAGGTAATACACAACTTTGTCCAACCTCAAATCCAATGGCATTGGACCTCACCCCTGCTGCCGATCCAAGATCTCCAAAGGCAATTCCAAGACATACACCAGTGGCTCTCGACTAGCTCAGCTTGGGCACAAGCTCCACAAGGGTGTAATGAACAATAATCATCTCATACCAAGAGCAAAAAAATCGAACCACAAGTGCCAAACACAAGCACAACAGCAAAAGCATGAACCAAGACACAAGTGTGACTAGCCAACACAAGAAAATTGAATTCCTTCATGAGAAATTCAAATTGGGAGAGAGAGGGACACAAGCATGAGAGTTACATTCCTAGAATAGTAAACTAGAGTTACGCATCAGGTAACTACACCAAGAGACACACTAATCCAACTCATGAGGGCGCACTAGGTGAGAGAGGGACTCCAATCCTAAAATAAAATTTTTATCTCAAGGTAAATAAAACTGAGTGACATAACACATCAAGGTGCATAACCAAGAGGGTCCATCAAGTACATAACAAGGGTGCACAACATCAACATAGACACAAACACAAAGGTAACACTTTTCCACCACCCCTTGCCCGTAAAATCAGGGTTCCTCATACTCTCTTTTATGTGGCATCGATCGTTTTGGTTGTTTTATTTTATTAATTAATTAATATTTTCCAACATAATAATAATAATAATAATGTGTGAACCATAGTCTCGGCACCTCGTGCCATAATGTCACAACATCAAAATAATAATAACATGTCCAGGGGCTAAACCATAGGGTATTACAACACTTAACTCTTTGAGAAAGTTTGGAGAGACGACTGAAAGGTGTTTGGTTGACCAAGGTATAGATAGGCCCACCATGGGTGATTTGTTGTGGAACTTAGAATATTTCCTTCAACTTCAGGAAAATTTCTAGATGAAAACAATGCTAATCACATTGCAAAGATTCCCTTACGCCTTTCTTATCTAGATCATTTCGATAATAGTACTATTTATAGGGGTAGTGTTGCAAGTGAATATAGTTCAAAAGGTGAAACTACAAGTACAATACTTTCACAATTAGTTAAACCTCGTGGAAGGTGATTACATACATTTTGTGTGTGGTGATTCATCCACTAACAAATGTGAGCTGGTCATTGTTCTACAAATTAGTGACGACCTCCAAAAAATCTCATTGCTTCATTGGTCTTCTACTCATAAGTCCAAATATTTAGTTTCCCCTTAAAAACAATTGTTTCCTACCTTACTTCCATCCAAGGGAATTCCCATATGGATTGATTTTCCTATATTTCCTTCCTTATTTTAAAGTTTCAAATTATATTTTCCAATATTGTACTATTTAGTGGTATTTCTTGTGTAGTGTAACCATTTGACATTTTCATCTATTAGAAGCTACCCTTGGCTTAAGATTATTATTTTTCTATCAAATCCTACATGGTTGGCTTCTTCTTTCCTCACAAAGTATATTGTTTCTATTTAAAATATCATCTAACTTGATTAGATAGTTAATCGGGCCTTGTCTATGGAAAGGAGCAATGTTGATGCAATTTTATTTTTATCCATATTTATGTTGATTTTAGATGTTTTTCTACACCATTGAAGCTCAATTTGGCAGGCTTAGAAATTTTTGGAATCTATCATGGGAAAAAAAAAGTTCCTACTTTAATATGTAATTTAACTCATTATGAATATATTTCATTCAACCCAAAGTCAGAATATTGTTTATAAGGGCCTTTACTTGAATGTTTCGAGATTAGTGTCCATGGGTGATATTGAAAGAGGGAATATTAACAAATGTTTTCAAAATTGGCTTCAATGCACATATTAAAAAAGAGTGAAGCAAATTGCTCTCAACAATATATTAGTTGGTAGTTTCAAGGATATTCCAACATCATTCTTTTCTTGCTAATGTGACAGTATTTAAGCTTCAGTGGTTTTTCTTTATACAACTACCCATTTACTTTAGTAGTTTCATATGCCTTATAACATGTTCTCTATCATTTGTTAATACAAATGATGACATACTCGATTATCGTGTAGAAAAATGCTTTCTTCTTGAAAATTTGATAGTTGAACACTGTACATAGCTTAGCAATGTGAAAATTTCTATAGTCAATCTAAATTGTCTAGATTTTACTATTCAGCGGTATTTTGTGTACTGAAACCATTTGGCATTTTCAATTATTAGAAGTTTCCCTTAGCTTAAGATTAATATTTTTCTATCAAACTCTGCATGGTTGGGTCTTTCTTTGCTCATGAGAGTCTATGGTTGTTATTTAAAAGTTCATCCAACTTGATTGGATAGTTAAACAAGTCTTGTCTATGGAAAGAAGCGATGTTGATGCAATCTTATTTTTCTGAATATTTATGTTCATTTTAGATGATGTTGTTTTCCACCAATAAAAGAAATTTTCCTACTTTAATAAGTAATTTATTTCATTATGAATATGTTTCATTCAACACATAATCAATAATATTGTTTATAAGGGTCGTTATGTTCTTTTGGATGGTTATCTTTGTTGAACAATGAGCTGAAGGGTGATTGGGTTTCTTTAATGTTACAATTGCTTTGGGATTTATGTGCTACACTGTAAAGATGAAAGGGATATAGAATCACCTTAAATAACATAATTAAAGGCTGAAAAATCAGACTGTATGCAAATGTTTGGTGCGTCGCCTGGGAAACAAAGCAGCAAACCCCCTAACGTTTGGAGTTGTTACCGTTAGCGGCTACATTGGTACAAACTACAGTAAGTCTGTATCCCGGTCATGACAAGACCCAAGATTGCAGCCATCGGAGCTAAGAACTTCCAGCTCGACAGGTAGTCAAAAAGTCCAGAAGCCTTGTTTTTCATTTTGTTCTTCCAATAGTTTTTTTTAACCATTGCCGGAGCGTGCTCATGAGCTCGAGATGAAGAAGAATGTCGCTGCCTCAAAGGAAAGGCTGGCGGACGTCGGTCTATCTCTATATAATTAATGGAGCAGCTGACAATTATCTTAACATTTAAAATGAAATTCCTCCCATCTAAAATTATGCGGTAGAGAGTGAATGGATTTAATGTTCATCCAACTTGTTAAATTCTCAGATAATTGTATTTTCTATTAATGTATGGTTTTCTTAATTATAATATGCTAATTAATCTTATTTTGGCATTTAAAATAAAACGTTCATCTTCTAGTCATACGATGGATAGTGAGTGGCATTTAACATTAATTTAATCTCTTCAAGTTGTTGATAGGTATATTTTGTAATAATGCATGATAATTGTATTTTCTATTAATGTATGGTTTTCTTAATTATAATATGCTAATTAATCTTATTTTGGCATTTAAAATAAAACGTTCATCTTTTAGTCATACGATGGATAGTGAGTGGCATTTAACATTAATTTAATCTCTTCAAGTTGTTGATAGGTATATTTTGTAATAATGCATAATTTGAACACAACAATTATCTTTAAATTTAAAATGAATCATTTGATTTTAGCAATTTGATAGCTATATTTTGTAATAATGCATAATTTTAACACAATAATTATCTTTAAATTTAAAATGAATCATTTGATTTTAGCAATTTGATAGCTATATTTTGTAATAATACATAATTTGAACACAACATTTAAAATGAACCATTTGATTTTAAAGCTATAGTATAAATACACTATTAATTGACATTAACGTTCAACTACCTTGTTAGACTATTAATTGACATTAACGTTCAACTAACTTGTCAAAATCTTAGATAGTTATTTTGAAGTGTTGAATGGTTTTAATGGTTATGAGCTAATTTTAGATAGTTATTTTGAAGTGATGTATGGTTTTACTGGTTATGAGCTAATTTTAGATAGTTATTTTGAAGTGATGTATGGTTTTACTGGTTATGAGCTAATTTTAGATAGTTATTTTGAAGTGATGTATGGTTTTATTGGTTATGAGGTTTTACTGGTTATGAGCTAATTTTAGATAGTTATTTTGAGGTGATGTATGGTTTTACTGGTTATGAGCTCATCTTATCATAGCATTTAAAATGAAATGTCCAGCATCTAAAATCATATGGTGGACACTAAATGGCATTTGATATTGAGTGAATGTGTCAAAATTGTATTTTCTATTAATGTATGGTTTTCTTGATTATAATATGCTAATTAATCTTATTTTGGCATTTAAAATAAAACGTTCATCTTCTAGTTATACGATGGATGGTGAGTGGCATTTAACATTAATTTAATCTCTTCAAGTTGTTGATAGGTATATTTTGTAATAATGCATAATTTTAACACAATAATTATCTTTAAATTTAAAATGAATCATTTGATTTTAGCAATTTGATAGCTATATTTTGTAATAATGCATAATTTTAACACAATAATTATCTTTAAATTTAAAATGAATCATTTGATTTTAGCAATTTGATAGCTATATTTTGTAATAATACATAATTTGAACACAACATTTAAAATGAACCATTTGATTTTAAAGCTATAGTATAAATACACTATTAATTGACATTAACGTTCAACTACCTTGTTAGACTATTAATTGACATTAACGTTCAACTAACTTGTCAAAATCTTAGATAGTTATTTTGAAGTGTTGAATGGTTTTAATGGTTATGAGCTAATTTTAGATAGTTATTTTGAAGTGATGTATGGTTTTACTGGTTATGAGCTAATTTTAGATAGTTATTTTGAAGTGATGTATGGTTTTATTGGTTATGAGGTTTTACTGGTTATGAGCTAATTTTAGATAGTTATTTTGAGGTGATATTGAGTGAATGTGTCAAAATTGTTGTCGATACCTATAGTTTGTAATAATGTATAGTTATCCTGGTTATAGGTCTAATCTCATTAATAAAATGGTTGACATCGAAAATCTAATATCCTCCACAAATTAACAGATCTATTTCAACTTCTAGATCAACATCAAATAAGCAAGAAGCACTAGCTGTTTTCATATGGTTCAATACTTACTTCGCTGCGTACATACAGAAAGAGATATCTCTAAACTGGCAGCGTGTGGGGAAAGCAAATAATCTAAGTCCTTCGAAGAATAATTATAGTACCTAACACTAAAAAAATGTGACCCCTGTTGTGGGGTTTGGACACTGATTCATAACGAGAAAAGATTCCATTCGCTAGTAACTTGTGACAATATAGCTCAACTACTGATTATAGGCCTGGTAGTGATATAAAGAGAGAGACCCAAAGTGAGAGTGACACTGAAAGTGATGTTGATAAGAAAAGTGTGAAATCAAAGATACAATCTTTTGCAGTTGAGAAGCCTTAATAACTCTAGTTAGTGGTAGGTCATTATTGAATTAATGTTTAGTTTCCCACCTATCTAACATTTAGATAAATATAAGGAAAATGCAAAGCTAGCTGGTACCTCTTTGAAAACTCTTTATCATGCGAGAAAAAACTATGTCTACATTTCCACATATTATAAATTGCCCTCTTCATTCCTTCTATACTTAAGGAATAGTGGTCATATTATATTGTAGTAGATGATTTTTGAAAGGTTTAATTGCATATTTTTAAATTTTAGTTTATTTTTGTTGAAATTTTTAGTAGTAAAAGTGATCTTATTATCTATTAAAATTAAAATTAATTTCGTGTTCTGGTAGTTTTTTAATAGCATATCATGGAATTTGGAGTTTAGCATTTGTGACTCGTGTTACACTATTCCAAGACAAATTCTCATTAGGTTCACTAAGTTGAATGTTTGTAATGTGAATTGATCCTTAATATTTACCTTAATTTGAATTGAAGATGGAAATAAACGTTATGTTAAGATATTCCTACACTCCATCCTAGTCCTTCTAGCATTTCTGTCATTTTCACTCACAGTGATGCATGCAAAATTAGGGTTTGCATGCATTTTCATGCATCCTAGTCATCAGTACCAGCACCTAGCCCTCAGCAAACTAGCCCCCGGAGCTTCCTTTAGATCAGTTTTAGCTCTCCTAGAGCTTAGTGCGCCCTCCTTTCACCTACTGCATGAGAAGGGCGCATTTCTTCACCTACCAGTCCAGTTTAGTTCAGTTATCTTCAGTTCTTTCCTTGATTTAAGGATTAACTGAATCCTAACTGACCTTATCACTTCGATGGACCTCTAGTGTGACTAGATAGCCTATTCTGACTTCAGTTAGCTCCATCTGCACCCTCCACCGTGCCTCCTTCACTACATTAGTGCTTCCATGTGCCAGTTACACCAACCACACTCAGTTAGACTCAGTTTGACTCCCGGTTGACCATTACTTGTGCATTGATGACTTCACTGATGAGAAGGTGGACTCCTAGTTATGCATTGATGACTCTCCACTGATTATGGATCTGTGCATGAAGGCTAATTCAAATTACACCTAGTGAATTCGAATCCTCATCCTCAGCATTGTATATTTACCAGTTTACTATTCAGATTAATGTAACATGTGTAATTATTCTGCCTCTATCAGAGCTCCTTTGGATCTATGTTCTATTGCTTCTATCTTCTTCTATTATTCCTAAATTCTTTCATTGTGAGGTTTACATCATCTCTTTGGATCTTATGTGGGCATTTTCACATGGTATCAGAGCCATTTGAAAGTATATTCTACCTCCATTCTTGAGAGTTTTTTGCAGGTATTTTGAAGTTCTAGCAGTTGTAGCAGCAGATTCAGCAGTTTCTATTTGCACTTGTTCTAGTAGTCAAGATGAGCAATTCGAATGCTTCTTCTTCTTTTTATCCTATGATCCTCACTCCCTTCAATTACTTCGAATGGAAGGGTGAGATGAAAATTCACTTGATGCATAAAGGGCTTCAAAGATTGGTTTATGAAAGAGATGCCATACCACATACAATTGTAGAGAGAGTCAAGCATCTAAACAAATTGGATGAAGCTTTTGGATTCATATGCCTTCATATGTCCAAAGATCTATTGTTCCATGTTGAAGGATTGAAGTCTCCAAATGAGTTATGGACTAAATCGGAGAGTCTTTTTGGCAAACAAGATGGGCTAAGAGGTCATATTCTTGAAAATGAATTGGTTTCCCTACAACCTAGCAATTTCGAGAGCATTCAAGCATTCTTCTCAAAATTTAAAAATTTGATTTTACAATGCAAGCATTATGGCATCACTAAAAGTGATGAGCAATTGGTGCTCTCCATTTTGAGCAAACTTGGATCTCAATTTTCTATCTTTGTATCTACTTTCCATTCTGGGCGAATGTCAATCCCCGGATGGAAGTTTCCTACCTTAGAAATCTTCATTCAATCCCTCATTCAAGAAGAGGACAAATTGTTTCAAATGGGTGCCATAAGCACCTCCAAAGATCTAGCTCTTCTAGCTGGTGAAGCAAGTGGAACGAATGCAAAAGGGAGGCAAAAAGACAAAGACAAGAAGCCATCAAAATCCAAGAATGACAAAAAAAAGAGACCAAATTGTTCCTACTGCAAGAGAGGAAACCATCCTGAGAAAGCTTGCATGCACAAGAAAATTGATCTTCTAACCAAGCTTCTTGAACAAAACAAAATTGTTGTTCCAAAAGAAGCAAAGATGTCTGATTCTAGAAGTGGATTTGATGATTGCCATGCATTGATGGCTGGTTTTTCAAAGTCAAAAGCCCTCCTCATAGATTCTAGAGCCTCCAACCACATGGTTGCCTCTGAAGAATCCTTTTCCTCTTTGGATATCCAAGATGGGCCTACCATTCACATGGGAGACAACTCTCAGATCTCTGCCAAAGGATTGGGTACAGTTCATATGGAGCATGGTAAGTTCAAAAATGTTTTATTTGTTCCTTCTCTAACAGCTAATTTGTTGTCAGTATATCAAATGACTCATACAGGATCACCAAATCAAGTAATTTTTGGTCCAAAGACAGTAGAGATTACAGAAATCTCCACTGGAAAGGTTATAGCGAATGGGATTGCTAATCATGCCTCAAAGGCATATGAGTTATCACACTTCATGCCTTTCTCTCCGACTATTCCTTCAAATTCTGATGAAGATCACAGTGACTCCTCTTCTGACGAAGAAGAAGATCAAGATTTTGATGTTGAGATCATAGTTCAAGAAGATTCAGATCCAAAACTAACACCTATTCTCAGTCCAGATTCGAGGTCAATATTGGCTCACACAGTTCTTGCTACTATTGAGAACATAGTTGATGATTTATCTGTTCACATAACTGCTAGACTTCAACATCATGCCAACATTGCATTATGCCATCCACCTCTCCATGAGAGATGCAACATGATGATGGGGTTATCTCTTCCATCTCTTAGGAAGACTCCTCATGTTCCATTCGCTCCAGTTACAGAAAGAGTTCATGAAAGACTTGCTTCATCCAACACATTCTCGACACAGTGGGAGGCATATCAAGAGACTAGATCCAGATCTAGATTCTACTTTGGCTTCCTACAGGGGATCAGCTTGCCAAGTCTTTTGAAAAAAATTTCACTTATGAAAGTTTCTTTCTTTTCTGCATAGTATGATGGTTCTTTGAGTTATTTACTGTTCTTTTGAGGGGGGGTATTTTTCCCATGAGGTTTTTCCCATTTCCTCAATTTATGGATAGTTTTTTATTTTATTTTATTTTTTCTATCATTTCTTTGATTGTATGGGTGACCTTTGGTCCTAGTTACCAGGGCCCAGGATGGATTAAGGGGGGGTGTTAGGATATTCCTATACTCCATCCTAGGCCTTCTAGCATTTCTGTCATTTTCAGTCACAGTCATGCATGCAAAATTAGGGTTTGCATGCATTTTGTATGCATCCTAGTCATCAGTACCAGCACCTAGCCCTCAGCAAACTAGCCCCCAGAGCTTCCTTCATATTAGTTTTAGCTCTCCTAGAGCTTAGTGCGCCCTCCTTTCACCTACTGCATGAGAAGGGCGCCTTTCTTCACCTACCAGTCCAGTTTAGTTCAGTTATCTTTAGTTCTTTCCTTGATTTAAGGATTAACTGACTCCTAACTAACCTTATCACTCTGATGGACCTCCAGTGTGACTAGATAGCCCATTCTGACTCTAGTTAGCTCCATCTGTGCCCTCCACTGAGCCTCCTTCACTACATTAGTGCTTCCATTTTCCAGTTACACCAACCACACTCAATTAGACTCAGTTTGACTCCCAGTTGACCATTACTTGTGCATTGATGACTTCACTGATGAGAAGGTGGACTCCTAGTTATGCATTGATGACTCTCCACTGATTATGGATCTGTGCATGAAGGCTAATTCGAATTACACCTAGTGAATTCGAATCCTCATCCTCAGCATTGTATATTTACCAGTTTACTATTCAGATTAATGTAACATGTGTAATTATTCTGCCTCTATCAGAGCTCCTTTGGATCTATGTTCTATTGCTTCTCTCTTCTTCTATTATTCCTAAATTCTTTCATTGTGAGGTTTACATCATCTCTTTGGATCTTATGTGGGCATTTTCACACGTTATTGCATTCACTTTGTATTTACCAATTTATAAAATTATTCATTCTCACACAATTAAAGAAAAATACAACATTATACTTTACATAGTCCAATGTTACAAAAACACCCCGAGAACTAGACCTTATAGATCCTAAGACATCTAAACCTAAACCACCAATTCCTAAGTCATGTAGACATGTACCAACAAAACTTGAACCATTCCTTGCACTAATACCAACAACATTGGATCTAGATCCACCAACACCAGCAACACTAACTAAAGGACCTCTATATATTAACACACCACCACCCCCATGACCTAAATCAAAGGCAACAAATGCACTGCCCCTCTTTGAACCATTGGAAGGAGGATGGGATAAACAACTACCCTCTCTTATCCCCTCACTCAGGTGTGACTTTTGAAGAGGACAATCTCTATTCAGGTGATCCCAATTCTAACATGCAAAATAGGATTTCAAAAGATTCAAGTAGAAAACATTTTTCTAAAGAAGACAACAATTATGCATATAGAGATAAAAGCATGGAGATTACTCTTGAGATCCACCTCCAAACACACTCAAGGATTGGCCCTAAGGGTTCCTCCACAAAGTTGTTTTCCAATTCCATTGCAATAGGAACATGTGGGCTATAAATTTTAGAAATGCATGCACATTTACAAGAACATGTGTGCACTTACAAGAATGTGTTCGTGTTCATAGTTCGGCAATTGTTGAACATCCAAGTAGAACAAACACTTGGACAAAAACATGCTCGCACTCGTTCCTTTGTATATTACAGAAAATAAAAGGGCTTGTAGGCCTCATTCTATCTATTCTCATCCATGGCCATTTTCCTCCATAATGTAAGTGCATCTTGGTCTATTTCCACCACGATCCAACGTCAAACCAAGGCGCGTTGCCACTCCTCTATCCATGTATTCCTTTAACTCTTTCTTTTGTTCTTTTATATGCTTGTTTAATTTAATAAAAAAACACAATTTAAAAATAAAATTGTTTTTACATGTAGATTATTTGTATTTGATTACAATGGCAGAAAACCCAGAATCAAATCCACAAACAAACCCCGAAATAGGGGCACAAACAAACATTAACATGAGTAAAACCCAAACACTCAAACCCAAATTAACCAAAATTTAAACCAATTGAGAAGCTTGGTTTGAGAGCTTAGGACCATAAGAAAACCATCAGGTCTTTCATTAGCCACATCCACAGATAGCATCATTTCCCCGGTTGACCATGTCCACAGTCAATTGTTGAGTATATCCAAATATAGGGCTAGGATGAGACATTTCTAATCCACTAGTCTTATTAAAGAACATATCAAATATTTGAAAATTATAGAAGAAAAAAAAAATGACTGAACTGGATTTTTCATTGACCCCATAACCAACCAACCCCTTGATCTGTGCAAGAGGTGCCTTTGCATGGATCGGCACACATACGATCCATGGAAACAACATTGGATGAGTTGTTGGTTCAAGGTTTTTGATAAAAATCCTTGCAACATTAGGGAGGTTCCATTATATTCTCTTCAGAAACTATGTGCTAAGTTCGTGTTGGGTCTCCATGTGAACTATTTTGACATTGATGAGTTTTAGGGGGTTGGTTTTCATTCTACCCAAGATTGACCAACAACTAGGCATAATACATTGAGAGGGCCACATGATCCTAGGTGTACGCCTAGCCCCCTCCCCCATAAACACCTCAATGATTAGATCGTTTCGCTGACTATGGAACTGCGATATCACGTCTTGCATGCAATGTATTGCAACACAATGCATTTGTGGAATCAGCTAGACATGAGCCATTGGAGGATTATGGAATATCCTTAGGTGTAGATCCTTCAGGCCCCACTGAGCATGGACCTTCCATGACATATAGTTAGGAAAGGGATTCATCTTTGACCCAAGCATTACTGCATCAATACACTCACTATAGGCATACTTTCCATGGCCCGATGGAGGATCCTACATAAGAGATATTTTTGTATGAGGTTAGATGATTTGTAAATGATGGTAAATCAATGAGTATACATTTAATTGTACAACTGACAATTATTAGATAAACACAACTTAAAGTATTTCTATCTAACTTTTGTTTTTTGGCATGTAAAGTTGATCCAAGATGAAACTCCTCCATTGTGGTGGGATGACATTAGTTCTCCTAATCTTGATGCAACGATGGTAGCAATAAAAAACATTATGGCACCTCACACACATGTATTTAAATGACTTTATGATTGTCATATTTAAAAATCCGTTTATTTGCAAATGTCAAAGTTATTTATGAGAAATAATTCGTAATGTCATTTTGTTTCTGCAAGTGTTTTCCAAAGAGATTGAGTAGGGGTCTCCACCGAGGGTAAGTTGATCACTCCCTACCTAGGTAATATGTGTTAAATTAATTATATATTTAATGTGAATTTCATTATCTTGGTATGGTTAATTTACATGTTTTTGTACTAAACAAACATATTGCATATGTTTATGCAGGTGTCATCATTCGCAGTTCCATCACAATATTCATCCATGCCATTCATAATCCACCCAATCCATTATTTGCATGATTCATGTTGAGTCCATTGATTGGGTACCCTACCTCGACGCTAAGCATACCCATTCCCCCTACTAGTCTGCTTCCATCCACTATAGAACTAGTTGGGTTTTATCACCACAGACACCCATCCCCTCTTACTAGTCCCACACATGTACAACTTTCACTAGTCAACCATCACATCCCTCCCCCCATTGTGCCCATCGTTGCATCAGTTGTTGTCCTATCTATTGTAGATATATCTATAGTGGTTGCATCTATGGTTGTTGCACCTACTTCTGCCCTATCCCATGTACTTACATATTCTCTATCCCTTGCACCTACATCTACCCCCTCCCCTATACTTACATCGCCCCCCTCCCCCACCATTGCCTTACATCATGTTGTCTAGCCGAGTGCTCCACTTCCAAGCAAGGAAGGGAAATCTCTTGCATTTCCTCATATCTTCATGGTGACATTTATTAGTTGATTGAAACCTTATAAAGCATTAATGAAATTGATAAAATAACACATTCCAATTTTTTGAATTAATTGATTTTTGTAATTATTGTACGGAGGAATTGTTGAAAGGATTCAATCAAGGAGGCGAGAAACCCCATAACGATATATTGTCTCATCTTAGGGGAGTGTTTAGGATTTTAATTCTAATTGTATTTTTTAAGTGTATCAAATAATAGAATTGTGGGAAAATTCTAATATGTTGTTGTTTCCCTTTCAGAGCCTAGAGAATAATTTTACACCGAGACGGAAGAAGGTCCAAGCTTCCTCCAACTCAAAAAGGAAGAAGGTTGATTTTGGAGACGTTCCTGGAGGTGATGAAGGTGTCAGGGTGATTTAGATACCTACTATGTACATTATCCATGCATTTTGAGCACATCATGTCATTTTGTGTCTAGGCCACGAGTTATCTTTATTCCATTTTTGGGCATGAGCTTCCATTATTATATTGGGAATGATGTTCCATTTTGTATAAAAGTGTATAGTTGGACCTATTTTCAGTACAAATACGTGACTTTCATATTGTGTATATGAAAATTTGTTTATCAATTTTTGCATTCATGATTTTGATTTGATGTTATATACTGTTAATTTTTGTCACGTCCCCTTCCTTCCATCTCACTTCGGAAAGGGAACATGACTAAAAATATGGGATTTTCCAAGCTCTAGCCCCATTTATCAAATGTATAAATTCATGTAAACAAAAATATTCTGCAGATGTATAATTCAAATAATCATAGCGGAAGAAAAATTCTACTACACATCTAGCATGCATTCGACATATTCATAACAGTCATCAAATAAATACATTGCATAATTAAAACAAGAGAATACTTATCTTGAAATGAAGTAGTCCCAAACAATTGGCTATGCAACTGCAACGTTCCACCCAACCATAGGCCAATTGTTCCCATGAATCTCTCAAAAGAACTTCCACCCCCGAGTTGGGCATGATTTCCACAAGGAAAAGGGAACAACAAATAACACATAGCCAAGTCTATACACATATCATCCAAGCCAGTATACAACTGGGTTTATCGGGTTGTTAAGGAAGAAGGAAGGAAGAGTTGTTAAGCTAGTGAGCTCAACCACATAGCTATTGGTACCTCTAAAATATCTATCTAGCTTAGCACTGTTGGGCGTAGCCCAAATGCAGGAAGTTTTGATGTCAAAGGTACAATTAGGCGAGGCCTAACATTGATCAATTTTGGAAGAAGCAACTCCGCAATTCCCGGGATCAGGGTATTGAGCGAAGCGAAGTTGACAGGAAAGGACCTATCCCCTTAGTAAAGACGAATTACTAAGGATGACCAGAGGTAGTTGGAGCAGTTATGGATGAAGCGGTAAACTATCAGCTACAGAAGCAGAGAGTAAAGAAGCAGAATGGTGCAAAGGATGCGCCACTGTAGAGTCTGAGCCACGTGGTCAGAACTATTTCTGGCAAACGAAGCGTCAGAGTCAGAAGAAGCGATGCAAAAGGAAAGTAGAGCTACAACAAAGTTAAGGAAAAGCGTGGTCAACATGAGAACCATATTATTTTGGGTTTAAGGGTACTATGGGGGTTGGCCCATAGTTATTGTAATATGTGACCTTCAGGCACATCTATATAAAGGGAAATTTTGTATAAGGAAGGGTTATATCTTGTTAGATGGGGAGAGATTGTTAAATGTTAGATCTAGAATGAGAGAGATCTAAGAGAGGAAAGACTATGCAGTTGAGTGCGCAAAGATCTATTGTAGAGAAGACTCTACAGCTGAGTGTGCAAAGATCTATTGTAGAGAAGAGTCTGCAGCTGAGTGCGCATAATGGAACTGTTACCCCTTCCAAGTAATATAATAACAGTTCGTGTGGATGTAGCTACCATATGGGGGGTAAACCACGTAAATCCCTATGTTATATGTGTGAATATATGATATGTTTTATGTTCATGTTATGATTATGCTTAGGTATTTTATTGCATATGTATGTGAATGAGAATATTATGTTAAGTAAGAAGAACACATATGTATGAATGTTGTGAAGTCATGTTAAGTATGATGAATGCATAGTTATAAGAGTAAAGATAAAAATGATTTAGCGTCTGTAGGTTGTTGATAACTGCGAAGTGTGCGGTTACATGTTGGTATTGTTACGTTAAGTGTATGTTAAGCAAGGAATACGTTACAAGTTCGCATAACACATCCGTGCATCACCAAGGTTACAGAAATTACAGAAATTGGATTCTGTAACCACCCATCTTCGCTTCGGGTGAGACTTCATCATGTTCGCAGGTTGATGTCGAAAGGGCCAGTGAAAGGGATTTTGTTGGGTCTACATAAGAACTTTGTCAAACCCAGGTCAGCCCACTGTTAACCAAAAAATGGTTTTGTTTCCTTGAGACTTGTTATGTCGGCGATGTGCAAGATTGATGTGTGGTATTGATGCGAAATCCAGAGAAAAAGGGAACCGAAAAATAGTTATGTTGTCGACTTTGGATTAATCGCGCCGGTGATGTATCAAATTGATGTGGAATCCAAAGAAGAAAAAAATACAGAATTGGGTAGGCTAGACATAACTTGAGTTTGCGAAGAAGGAAAAAAAACATCCACATCTTACCACAGAACAATGGTTGCAGAGCTATATATTCACTAACCTACATAAAATTTTCTTTGCATCTTTTGGTAATGAGCTACATGAGTGTATATCTAGGATAGCAGAACAAAAAACATGTTTTCAGGGTGGAGAACCTACAGTTTGGAATCTATAGTTGATTCAGAGGCTCAAAGGGATTGGCAACCAGATTTCAAGAGCAGTAGACTTTTGGTTGGATAGCTTACTGGAAGGCTATATTACAAAATTTGTTGTGGACACATTGAAGTCTTACAGCATAGCAGAAGGATATTTCTTCCAAGGATTTAGAGGTAAGTACCTAAAAAACCTGATTTTATGCATTAAAATGCTATTAGCTGAAAAAGGTGTCATGAAAATGCAATAATATTCCTAGGGTTTTAGTTTGTAATGTTCAGTAACACAGATAGTGACATAGACGAAGATATTGGCATTTTGTGTAGTGGAAAAAGATATAAAGTTAGCACTAGAAAGAGATCTCGTGAAGCTCAATCTCGCACATTCCTAGAAACTAAGTTACAAAGAGATATAAATTCATATCAAGCTGAGTCTAATAGTGAAACAGAACCTAGATGTATCAGTTATCAGCCTATTACTCCGTAGAAACCTATAGTTGTAGAAAGAAATATTACTAGTTCATAGAACACTAGTAGTAGTAATATTGCAGGAGAAACTACTCAAAATCAACCAAGTAGTGGTATACCTTCATCATTTTAGAACACTACACGTCCTAGAAGAAGAATGGTAGACGACATTAAGATACCTATTTTTAAAGGAACCGGTCTAGAAGTTCCAGAGCAACATTGGTTTCTTTGTGAAGCAGTCTGGAACGTTTCGGTGGATTTTTAATGTCCGATGGTTGTTGTGTTCTTGGATCGGTGAACATACTGTATAATTGGGACTTTGTAATATTCAATGCTTTTATTACCTCCTTGGAAATTCCTGTGGAATAATCACGGAATAATACTCACACATCCTAGATCTATATTCGGTCATGTCAGTCAAGTGGCGATGTGCATGGATGAGGGATTCAATTGAGGTGGCAAGGGACACTCAAGATGGTTCCCTTGTGTTTCTTAATTCTCGAGTGTGCACTCTCATTTCATTTAGGTAATGGTTCAAGTCATCTTGGTCCAAATTTTGTTTGGGGTTTTTATTTTGTTGGGCGTTTTGATTTTATTGAGGGTTTTCATTGGTTCCAAGATTTGTGTTTTCTTGTGTTCCACCAGAATCCATTTTAACCTACGTAGAACTTGAAATATTTTATGTTGTGGAAAAACATTACTTTAAAAGTTATTGTAAATTTTTATGACCAAGGAGGGTCAAGGATGATTGTAATTGAATATTATTATTATTTAATAAATTAAAATAGGAGACACTCATCCAAAGAGGACTGTTGAAAGAGTGTTCACTGACCCACTAGTAGGAATGAAACTGTTGTAGAAGGCAATTGACAAGTGGCAACATCTGCACCCACTTACTAGCTGTTGAAGGGGAAACTTCCCTAAAAATGTGGTCATGTTCCCCAAGGATGGTGGAACTGAGTAGGTGGCTCACTAATTGTTAAATTGACCCTTAAGACCTAGGCAATCTTATATATAGCCATCGAATTTGAGCATGCAACTCACACATTCTCTGAGGAGACATAAAAATTTCCTTATGTTGTTGGAAACTATTTTGTTGAGCACATAAGAGATTCGATGAGGGGATAAGCTAACTAATGAGTTGTAGTGTAAGATTGTCCTATACTTCTAAGTGCAGAAAGTGTTTATGCAAGTCTTCATGAATGTTGAGTTTTAAAGAAGATTGTCAGATACTTCTACACAGAATCTCCGTCCTGGTGGTTCAGTGAATAGGCTCGGGGGTCCTAAAGAAAGTAGACTTGGCTGCTTTCAGGATACAGTTGGGAGGAATGGTCTTCTTTGGGTGTTTGTCCACCTACACAGTTTTACACAGGTTCTACATTGTTCTAAGTTTATTTACTTATAATCTGTTGATATGCTTTCTGAAGATTTTATTTATATGCTATCAATTTATCTATTGCTTCTTAGACATTAACTTAGTTATTGGAATGAGTAGCAGATAGAAATGATATTTATTTATGTATAAATGGATGAATGATTTAATCTGAAAATTTAACAGAATGAATAAATTTCTCTTTGTATTTTTCCACTCTCTTAAGAGACGTACTCTAGTACAGAGAGATTAGCTTAAGTAGATAGATTTCAATGATATCATTTTGATAGATTAAATGATTCTGATTAGAATGGTGATTTTCTGTTTTGTAATATGATATAGACATAGATATTAAATACTGAAATAATACTCATAAATTCGTAAAGTTACAGTATATTTCTTCTACAGTTCATAACGATTGCAGAACAATATCTAGTGTAAATATTAATCAATTATACATAAAGATAGAAACCCAAATGTTTTACAGTCAATAATGGTACCAAGTATAAAGAAATAGTTCATACCAATGATATTTATTGTATAAACAATTTATATATTATAAAATCAAAATTAGAAACATATATTATTTCCGTATAGAATATCTATTAACATAAATCATCAACAACATAACTCTGTATATCTTTTATAAAATACTCCACATAATGCATTAGAAATTATTATACAAACAGAATGTATTATATACAGATGTAAAGTAACCGACAAGCATATAAATTCATAAACAACTCATTAAAAAACCCATTTACAATCTTATACAAAATCAATTCATGTTACATAGAAACTTCACAATTTATTTTTATATCAATTTCCAAACAGTTGGAATCTACACTCACATATTCATATAATGATAGGATTCCACTTTTTCAAACAAATATAAATAATGATCAAGGTTTCGAGACTCGTAGAGAGCTCACCCTTAAAAACTATACGAATATTCTTTATATATATATAACATAGTCTTGATTTCATAATAAAACAAGAAATCATTACTGGGTGTAATGCCATAGAAATAGTCAAACCCTAAAGTAATAAATTATAAAACCAACAACTCAAATCCACAGTCGATTTCACTGTCGGTTTAATCTTGATGCCATCGGAAAAAGATGTACATCGTTTACATATTAATAGTTCAAGTCAAGGGTTTGAAACTCATGAGAGTTTCCCCAAAGAAAGTGTTATAAATTATAAACAACTTCAAGACGACGCATTACAATCCTTTATAGAGTAGGGTTTAGGGTTTTTAACCCTGCTGCTATCGTTCAACATAAAATTTTACTCATGCCGACGATACAGTTGATCCCAGCATTTATATGCATAAAAACTTAAATTAAAAACTTAACTAATATCTATTATAGTCGAAACAATTATAACGTTCCAGAATGCGTCTTTATATATAACCTTCCTACTTTCATGTTATGGCTAGGGTTTTCATCCAGCTCAAAGTATCAATACTTTAGAGTCGTAATTTTAGGGCTTATGCCCAAACTTTTGTTTAAAAATCAATACATTTCTTTTAAAAACATAGAGTTCCTGTGAGGGCTCGCTTACACCCAGAATTAAAATTTAAAACACATACAATAGTCACAGAATTAAACCATAAACACAGTCAGTTCATACATTGACAAATTAAGCGAATACACATATAAGTTTTCATTTCAAGGTATAACCAAAACAGAGATTACAAGAGCCGTGGCTCTCGGGTTATAAACCCTCTCTAATTTTATGAGTTTGCCTTACGGCTTAAAAATATTAATAATAGAAACAGTGAAATCAATTGCATGCTGGTAATTCTCCATTTCAAATTTACAGAACCGGCATCAATGCCAAAACGCCACCACAAACACACATGCAGAACAAGTTTTTTTGTAGGAATTTCCAAGGACTACCCGAGGCTTACTAGGGCTACGAATTAACACTTCAAAAGAGTGTATGCCCACTTTCTACAGCTGTGAGCCTTGCCTAGAAGCAACCCTAGCACTCATTAGCAACCACAAAGCAACGAAACAGAGGTTAGAAGCATTACACAAGAAAATATATATTACAAACCAAACGAACTAATTTGTTAATAGCAAGATGGCTTACCTCCTTCACTTGGCACAAGCAAGGAGCCGAGCTATGAGATCCACCTTAGAAACCCTAGTGTTACATTTGTCAAGCAAACCCCGAAATGGCTGAGAGCCTGTCGGCTCCTCCAAACCCAACAACGAAAAATGAAAATGAGGTTAACGATGGCTGAAAGGTCATTATGTTGAACAGTTAGGGTTTCACCAAAACCCTATAAACCTTCACGTGATCCATGCCATGGGAAATTGCCACTGTGCATTCCACTATGGTATTAATAAAATGCACTTGCCTATAGTTCAAAAAGTCCTGTAGGACTTCAACCCAATGATTTAATACCAACCTTCAAACAATCAATCATATGTGCATGCATATAGTTTTGACCCTGCCCACATTCAAAACATTGATACTTTATAATCACTAGAATTCCGAGTTAATGTATAAGATATAGGTAATAGAATTTGATACATTATAAGATCACTATTTTATAAACTAATGAAATATGCCTTATGGCATATCTAGATGTAATTGAAACTTGATCATAATATAAAAACTAATATTTTGTAAAATAAGGAAATATGTCTTATGCCTTATCTTTGATCAAGCAAACAAATTATAAAATGATAAATTACAACTAATGAAACAATAGTGATCTAATGACCACTACAATCATCACATATCTATCGTAACATAGGATTAGGATATTAATGATTATAAACATATGTATTAACCAATACATTAATAGTTCGTAGTTTTGTCATAAATAAACTCTAAGTGTTTTGTACACAAAGCCTCAAGTATTTCCTTTGTGTATATACCTATGATATTCTCGTCTACTTTAGGTTCAGTACGACGTTACGACGTGCACTACATTAATCTTCAACCTTTAAAATGCTTACCTGCAAATCTGTACAGGATATTTAAAGTGCGTTAGCTTATGAAATCTTATAAGTAAGCCTCGAGGTATCCATAGGACCCCTTCAACAAAAGAAAGTAAAAGGTTAGTAACCATAATCACAATTATATAAAGCTATAAAGATATAGAATAACGTCGATCTATGAATTTGACAAATAAGCGATGTTGCATATAAAATAAACAAAGACAATATGCATTTATTTAGAGGTTGAATACGACCTGAGTAATTATTACATTAATTTCAAACAAGAATTACATAGACATTTATGTCGTTACAACAAATTAATTAATTTACGACTATTTGTAAATGAGTATGTGTCGTCACTATAAATATGGTTGAACAACTATTAAAGAGTAAACTGTCATTAATATATTTTCTGCATAACAAATAATAGCATTTATACTATTCATAAAAAATTTAATTTTTTGTCAATTTTTGAGGATGTTACATCCATGTTAACATTTTGTTCATTCATTGTATAGGTTTAGACTCTGCAATTGAAAAAAAAATTATTATTTTACTAATTTGGGAATTATTAAAAATTTAATGAACAATAAAAAAAATCAATAAAATAACAAAAAAATGATTTTACCTATCCAATGCAATGGATGATCACTCAGTAGATGGATTGATGGAGTTCTTGAGGGAAATGGGTGAGTGGGGTGGTCTCTTACTTCGCGTACGCACCGGATGAATGACTCTTGGTCGATTGGAAATGAAATAGACCATGCTTCTTCCCCCCTTTTTTATTTGGTTTAACAGGAGCACGTGTGTGCCCTTGGGCGTGTACACGCTAATAACGCGCACGCGCAGCAATGCGCACGTGCCCTAGTTCGGTACTGAGCCTAAAAGCACGTGCGCGCTTCCTTAGGTGCATGCACGCCCTCGTTTTTTTCGCTAGCACAACCCTATTGCAATGGTTTTGGGGAGAAATTTTGTGCACCCACCCATAATTGGTACGTGATGCATGGATAATGTCAACGGTACATCAGGTGATAAAAAATAACAGATAACTTGTTAGTGGCACTTAAGTATTGGTAACCTATCGATATTCACCGTCCACAAGTTAAGTGCTCTCCAGCAAAATCGTCAATTCCACTCCATGCTACTTTTTCTATTTCGGGAAGACCACTTTTATTTACTCCTTCGACGAGATGTCGTCTCCGTTAATGTCATCCTCTGCTTGATACAAAGCCATGGTCGAAGAGTTAACCTAATCTACACTAGCACAACCACTTGACTTGTGGCTGGTGAACACCGATAGGCCACAACTTAAGTACCACTAAAAAGTTAAGTGACACAAACAAGTTATATGTTACATGACAACATCTCCCCCATACTAGGTTGTAGACCACCAAGCTCTTCTTGGTGCAGGATAGATCTATGTTTAAGATGGACCTCTGCTAATTACTTTTCAGTGGTTTTAATTTTTTATTTTATTAGGCAACATGCAATTTTTTAATAAATTTTTATTTTTTAATTACATTATGTTAAGTTAAGTTACCTTACGTGATAACATCTCCCCCATACTATGTTGTAGAGCACATTGCTCCTTTCGGTGCAATCACAAGTAAACTGCTCATTATCCATGCATCAACTACGAGTTATTCATTCATCAACTACGAGTTATTCATTCATCAGCTACAAGTTATCCATGCATAAACTACCAGTTATTATCTATATATATATATATATATATATATATATATAATCGTTTATTTGGAATTTTGGAATGAATGCCATAAAACCAATATGGACAACACACTTGTGTGATCCTAGTGCAATCTAGGAAAAACATAGGCACTAGTCCACCCCAAATTCTAAGATATAAACACTTATTGGTGTAATCATTTAATGCATGCGAAATTTCAAATTTCAAATTTCAAATGCTGTAGTTGTTCACCTTCCATTTGTGCCTCCTACAACTTCCAACACCAACACTTGCAAGCCAAAAAATGAGGGTGGGGGGCTCTTCTCTGGAGGAGTGATGGCTACCTCTCGTTCAAGGGAAAATCACATCGCGCAGTAAAATAAAATTGAACTACGCAGTAAATAAAACTTTCTTTTCTTTTGCTAAGGGACTGTGTTGTTTCTCGCAAATACTTTGTTTTAAATTTTCTTCCACTTTTTATAAAACACTTTACTTCACAAAATAAGTGCGTGGATATGAGTTGCGCAATTCACCTTTTACTGTGCGCAGATTAACTGCGTGTTTTACTGCGCTGAGATTAACCGCGCGATTCCACTTTCTACTGCGCAGATGAACTTTGCGCAAATGCACAAATCTTAACTTCGCGCAATACTTTAGTTTGCATGAACTTGACTTTGTATGGAGTGTGCACTTCATACAAATTACTTTTGCACACTCTTTTAACTTTTACAAAGATTAACTGCGTGGTTACCTTTGTATACCTATCTAACTGCGCACAACCCAATCTTTAAACAAACTTTGTATAAAGATATTTCATGCTAAAACATAAGAACCAAAATATATGTCAAAGGTTACTGCGCGTTAAACTAGGGATTTTACCACCGTGAAATACTTGAGAATATTGATTTGATTTATAGACCATAAATGTAAACAACATTTACACAGGTCAATATGAAATAGATGTGCGGCATGCATAAACCAACATTCTTGAGAATGAATTCATAAAACTTAAGAACTTATATATTGTTGCAGTAAAATAGAGTAACTTTGCTGCACTTACAGAGAGATGGGATTTACTTCAAACTTTCACTTCTTACACGGAGCTTGGGCTCTTGAAACACTTCACGGGATTTTCTTCTCCTCTTCTTCACTTATCTCTATCTCTATCTCTCTTCAATTATCTTCTTCTACTTATAGAGTTTCATATCAACCGACTCAAGATCGCTTCTCTTGGAAGCTACAGGATTTCATTAAAGACTGTAATTCAATTCTACCTAAGAAGTTATGAGCCTGCGAAATACAAACGCGGCTACTTAAAATACTAACATGACGTGAGTTGGATTGGATGCAAACTCACTGACCGTCTGACATTGCAAACTGACAAAATGAACGACTGGAGTTCTGACAGAGTCGCGTAAATCAAATACGCTATCAGCTCATTAATTATGATATTTCCAACACTCCCCCTTAATTATGAGCGGATGGGGATCTTTAAACAAAAATAGAATATTACAAAATATTTCAGAGCTGAAACATGCTCTGTTCATGACAAAGTTCATTGCGCAGAACTTGTCACTCCCAAACAACTTCGCAGAAATTGGAATGGGTCCTTTGCCAATGGTTTTGTAAATATGTCTGCTACCTGATCTTCATACCTGCAAAATTCTAAGCAGATTTCCTTGTTGTTTATCAATTCTCTGATGAAGCGATACCTTGTGTCGATGTGCTTGGTTCTCTTATGAAACATGTGATTCTTTGACCATGCAATTGCTGAATTGTTGTCGCAAGAAATGGCTGTGGCTTCTTATTGGTTCTGTGATAGATCACTTAACATCCTCCGCATCCAAACTACTTGACATGCTGTGCTCGTAGCTGCAACATACTCTGCTTCTGCTGAATAAAGAGTTATTATGGGTTGTTTCTTTGAAGCCTATGATACAACACCTATTCCTACATGAAATGTATTCCCAGATGTGCTTTTTCTGTCATCTATGTTGCCTCCATTGTCACTGTCAGTGTATCCAATGAGTTTGAAATTTTCTAAGGTTGAATCTTTTGTTCGACTTACATACCTCAGAATTCTTTTACCTGCTTGCCAATGAGATTCTTTTGGTGACTCCATGAATCTTGAGATTAAACTGACTCCATACATGATGTCTGGCCTTGTTGTTGTAAGATACATAAGGCTGCCAACGAGCCTTTTAAACAATGTAGGATCTACATTGGATCCATCATCATCCTTGCTCAATTGCAAACCTATTATCACTGGTGTTGGAGCTGTCTTACAATTTAACATCTTAAATTTGTTCAAGACATCATTTGCATACTTTGATTGTGATATGAAAATACCATTTTCATTCTGTTGGACTTCAATTCCCAGAAAATACTTCATAAGCTCCAAATTAGTGATTTCAAATTCACTTTCCATGATTGTTATGAATTCTTCTATGCCAAAATCACTAGTAAATATTAAATCATCTACATGCAGGAATACAATTAACTTATTACCTTGTTGGTTGATTTTTGTGTACAGCGTTGGCTCACATTCACTTCTGTGAAATCCATTCTGAATGAGGTATGAGTCAATGCGACTGTACCAAGCTCTGGGAGCTTGTTTCAACCCATAGAGTGCCATTTTCAACTTGTAAACTTTGTGTCCTTGTCCTGGAGCTTCATAGCCTTGTGGCTGCTCCACATATGCTTCTTCCTCCAAATAACCATTTAAAAATGCAGACTTAACATCCAATTGGTAAACATGCCATTTCTTTTGTGCTGCGATGGCCAAAACTGTTCTGATTGTGTCCATTCGTGCTATAGGTGCAAAGGTTTCATTGAAGTTTATGTTAGGTTGCTGAGTGAACCCCCTTGCTACCAATCTTGCCTTGTGCTTCTGCACATTTCCATCAGCATATTGCTTGGTCTTATAAATCCATTTCACGCTTATCACATCCTTGTCTTTAGGAACATCAACTAATTCCCAAGTTTGATTTTTCTCAATGCATTCTATTTCTTCATCCATGGCTTGTGCCCAAACTTTCTCTTCAACAAATTCTTCAAATGTTAGAGGATCATTAACTTGAGAAAATAATGCAAAACATGAAAATGGATTAGGTGTACTAGCATCATATATCTCGCACAGACTTTTTGTCTTTGATGGAGTTGTTGGTGTTGAACTGCGCGAGCTGTGCGCACTACTTGATGGAGTTTGTTGCGCACTTGGTGTGCTTGACGGAGTAGCTTGAGCTGTGCCTTGTGTCGGAGTTCCTTATGCTGGAACATGCTGCGCAATCCTTGGAGTAGATGGAGTTGCGCAATTCTAATTTACATGCGAAATCTCATCCACATCTTCTGCGTTGTCATCATGTTCAACATGTGACACGATTTTGACATTCTTCTCTACAGTTCCATCCCATGCTTCATTTTCCACAAACTGAACATCGCGACTGATAATAACTTTCCTTGCAACAGGATCATTCAACTTGTATGCTTTTGTGTCTTCAGAATACCCAATAAAAATGCATTTATGTCATTTATTGTCTAATTTCCTTCTTAGCTCATCTGGAACATGTGTGTATGCTACACAACCAAAAAAATTTAAATGCGAAACACTATGTTTCATACATGTCCATACTTCCTGCGGAACCTTGTTCTTCACGCTCTTCATTGGACATTGATTCATGATGTATACAGCAGTTGCCACTGCTTCAACCCAATTTTCATTTGACAGATGTGCGGCTACCAACATACTATGCGCCATCTCCATAATGGTTCTATTCTTCCTCTCTACGATGCCATTCTGCCACGGTGTATACCGCGCAGTGAATTGCTTGTGTATGCCATGATTTTTGCAAAAATTTAAGAAATCATTTGAAACATACTCACCACCTCTGTCTGTTCTCAAAATCTTGATGCTATGTCCACTTTGCTTCTCCACAAGTGCCTTGAACTGCTGAAAAAATCCAAATGCATCAAATTTATATTTTAGAAAATAGAACCATGTTTTTCTTGTGAAATCATCAATAAATGTGAGAAGATAAGTGCATCCTCCCATGGATGGTGTTTGCATTGGTCCACAAATATCAGAGTACACAATTTCAAGTGGTGCGCGAGCTTTGTATGACTTTCCGACTGGAAAAGTCTCTCTGTGTTGTTTTCCAAAAATACAGCCTTCACAAATTCTCTCTGGATTTTCAATCAATGGTGATCCTTTCACCATGTTCTTTGTGTGTAGTAGCTTCATCCCACCAAAATTCAGATGTTCAACTCTGAAGTGCCATAACCAGGATTCATCCTTTGTTTCTGTTTGAAACATAGCTTGCATTACATTGTCTTTTGATTCCTTTGCATAGTGAATTTCTGTTGCTTTGCTTTCTGCTTTGAACGTAGATCCAAAATTTTCATTCTGACTTTCATGAACAACTTGAGTTGTTTTTCCTCTTATGATGGATCTTATCCTCAAAGGAAACAAGCGATTGCTTGTCATCTGCACCTCTGCTATCAACTGATTGCTTGGATATATGTCTTTGATCACACAGAGCTTCCCTACCATGTGAACTCTGTAACCTTTTTCCATCAGTTGTCCAGTGCTCATCAAATTATGCTTCAAACCTTGAACATTATACACATCAGGAATAAATTTCTACTCCCCCTGTTTGGTTAGAATATCAATAGTGCCCTTTCCCAAAATAGTGACTTGAAAATTGTTTCCAAGTGTTACATCAGTTTGAACTGATTTATCTAGACTGGAAAATAAACTTAAATTACCAGTCATATGATTGCTACAGCCTGAGTCTAAATACCATATGTCATTTGGACTTTCTTGGACAGCATTGCATTCCAGTGGTGATGCGCATGCTAAGAACAGTGAGTTGTTCGGAGTGTTTTTGCTGCTTGACTGTGCTTCACCTTGCTTTCCTTGATTATACTGCTTCTTCCTGCATTCATATGCGAAGTGTCCATACTTCTTACAGTAATGACATTGAATTTTTATTTATCATACCTTTGTCCACTTGGCTGACTGGTGGTCTGATTCTGACCTCTACCAGCAACTTGCGCAGGGCTGCTACTGTGACCTCCTCTAAAAGAACTTCGACCTCTGCCTCTAGAGTTTGAGCTTCCTCTGCCTCTTCCACGGCTTATGGATGACTGTGCTGCGAATGCACCTTCCAGCGATGTACCTGAGCCGCTGATTCTATGTTCATTATTGAATAATGAGCTTGCAACTCATCAATGGTAAATGTGGATAGATCTTTGTTTTCCTCCAGGGTTATGCACATGCTAAGAACAATGAGTTGTTCGGAGTGTTGTTGCTGCTTGACTGTGCTTCACCTTGCTTTCCTTGATTATACTACTTCTTCCTGCATTCATATGCGAAGTGTCCATACTTCTTACAGTAATGACATTGAATTTTTTATTTATCATACCTTTGTCCACTTGGCTGACTGGTGGTGTAACATCCCTCAAATTCAAACCAGATTGTTATTTCTCTTGTAAATATAATTATGAATTTTTGTAAATGACCATGGTGAGGAGCTCAAGGCCAAGGCCCCACCAATGGACCATGAAACTATTGTTATGTTCGTAAATGTTATTATAAACTTAGGAGACTAATTGTCACAACTAAGCAATAAGAAAAGCCGCTATGATATCTATATATATATATAAATAACATATATCTATACCTATTAAAATAACTTCAAAAAAATTGAAGTTCATGACTTTTTAGTCGTAATCATAACATTTAAAGATTTTTATTAAGAGAGGGTTTTCTATATATATAGATAAATTTAATTACGAAACATAAAGTATATGTTTTAGTATTAGAGATTAGAAATGATAACATATAATACATATATATATATTTTTATATATGCTAGCATACTAAATAAATTTGGCTTATTCATAGAGCTATTAGTGTACTTGTTTAAGATATGATTTCATTGGTTGTTAGTATGCTTATTATAAAGATAAATAAACTCATTATGAAACCTAAATATACTTAGTAGGCTAAAATTTATACATTGAGATAAATAACATAAACTTATATATATATATATTTATGTATAAACACCCTCCTATGAGAGGAGGTGGAGTTAGTTATAAAGGTGTCTTTTATAAAAAGCCTACAAATGGTAAACTAAAAGTTTAAAGTTCTAAATGTGAGAAAGATTAGATAAATTATAACAATATGTTAAAAAAATAAAGAGTTTATTATATATAAATAATAAACAATACCAAGGGAAAACAAGAAATGAGAAGTTGGAGTTTATATGTTATATAAATAATAATAGATAGCTTTTTAAGACTATCCAATATATATATAAAAGGAAGTGGTATCATTTAATGAAATCTCAATTATTAAAAGTTTACAAAAAAAAATTGGAATAGTTTACTTAGGATCCCCCAAACTCAACGTTTATCATGAGTAAGATTTGGTCAATGTATAAGAAGCAACGAATCTTAGATAAAAAGGATTTCGACATTCATGAAGGACAAAGCTTATGGAAATTATGTAAATTTTTATATTTATTAAACACCTACTACATGGAAGACAGGGCAGACACCCTCCCTTGAAAACTGTGGAGCTTAATTAGTTTAAATATGCCTCGTCGTTTTATTCTTGGCATTTATGTGAAAGGCCTGTTAAGGAACTCAACCTACCACTACCATAATGGTTTGGATAACTGGCAAGTCGATGAGAGATTTTAGGGATACTGCCTCCCTACGTGTTGAGTAATGAATAATTTATCCTTTTTGAATACCTACTCATCCATTGTTAGCTTAAATACATTAATTGCATTACTTCTCCTTTTTAGCACACTACTCCAACAACCTCCCACGATTTAGAACTCAACCTTAACTTTTATTCCCCCAGGTTGGCACGTTGGAAAGAGGTTGAAAGTTTTAGTGCCATTTGTTAAAATGAATTCGATCTGCGAGTAGTAAGGGAGGAAGTTACTTCCATCTAGGTGGGGGAGTGATAGCAGCTGGAGGAGGATAGTGGTGGCATTTTTATTTCGCAGATGGGCGTGAAGAGGGGAGGGGAGAGATAACCATTCTTGGAACTACTTCTCTATAGTAACCGGGAGAGTTCTGCGTTTTAGTACATTGCTGGAGAGTTCGTGATAGCTGGAGAGTTCTACGTTTTAGTACATTGCTGGAGAGTTCGTGATAGCTGGAGAGTTCTGCATTTTAGTACGTTGCTGGAGAGTTCTGCATTTTCTCTATGATGAGTAATTTCTTCCCAATCCTTGAATCGATAGCTGACTGCTACTAATTCTACATTCTATTTTATATCACTATTGGTTTTATCATATGTCTTCTAATGGTATCAGACTATATCGCTGCCTGTGTTTCATTGTATATACTTTAAAATGGTTTAACCTTAATATCCGATCCAGTTCGGTACCCACTCGAAAATGGTTTCTGTCCATCATATACTACTACAAAATCATCTGGTTTCTTGTGTATCTAGTATGATCCTTATTTTCTTCTAAGTAAACTCATGCACATCTACCTACACACTATAGATTTACTTTTATATTTCTGATTCCGATGGAACAGAGCTAAGCTACACCGTATGTGGGTGGGAACAGAAAATGTTGTATGTTTTAGTTTATGTTTACTCTATATATTAATCCTGATAGGATATTAATATTATAAGTTTCTTGCACTTAGTGAACTCATGGCATTTAGTTATATTTAAATATTGATGCTATATAGTTAAATGCGATCTCAACATTTTTAGCCCGCGAGAGTCTATCTCTTGATTCAGCTAAAGCTCTACAGTAAGAACTCTACCAAAGATTTATGACGAGTGTTGACAGTAGGGTTCTCAGTATTTTATTTAAGTGGACAGAAGTTATAATTAACTCCTGGAAAAATCTGTCTTTACATCTCTTTAATTATCCGCGAATTGTGTTAGCTCATAAACTAGAGATGTTAGGATCCATGCTAAACTTTCTTTCCTTTCCATGAAATCGTGGGAACTTGTTTGGTCCTTATTTTCCTTTCTATTTTTGGTGTTGGACCCCTTCATTTCACTTAGCCGCCATGTGGAAACTTATAAAGATTTTAGGCTCTCAAAATATATAAATATAATCATTTTATAATAATTCGTTGAAATAATTCGTTGAAAACTAGAGGAGAGCTTATAAAGATTTCTTTATATGTATAAAGGTTTTTTTCTTTAAAAATCATTATGTATTATGTCTAATAATTCAATGAAAGTTAGTGGAGAGCTTATAAAAGAGTCTTTATATATATAGGCTCTCAAAATATATAAATATAATCATTTTATAATAATTCGTTGAAAACTAGAGGAGAGCTTATAAAGATTTCTTTATATGTATAAAGGTTTTTTTCTTTAAAAATCATTATGTATTATGTCTAATAATTCAATGAAAGTTAGTGGAGAGCTTATAAAAGAGTCTTTAAATATATAGGCTCTCAAAATATATAAATATAATCATTTTATATTATGTCTAATAATTCGTTGAAACTATAGGAGAGCTTATAAAGATTTCTTTACACATTGAGTAAAGGTATTTTTCTTACTTTTTTGTTGATTGTGCTCTCTATGTGCTGGAGACTTGTTGGAAAGAGATGGAGTCTTGTTGCAGCAACTAAGTTGCTCTTTGTAATACTATCACTTTTTTCCTAAATAATAAAGAATGCACACACCTTTGTGGACTAACCCGTGTACGGGTGAACCACGTTATATTTTGTCTCCTATGTTTCCTGTGGTGTTTCTCAATGTGTCTTTATGAATGAGTACTTGCCTCTTTCTTAAATTGTTTATGATTACCTTGAAGTATACGATTCAGTTAGGGAGTTGGTTGTTTATATGATGTATAATGCCAATATGTTTCCCTTATGATTATGATTAAGTTGTTACCATTTAGGTTGTTGTATTGGTACAATTAACTGATAAAGGGTGTACATGCTTCTTGAAAATGAATAACATCTTGAAGTGGATTTTATTAATTTGACAAACAACTAAATGAATTGATTAAAAGAAATATGGGGCTTAAATATAGTTGTCTATGGTTTATTGGTCTATGGTTTTTAAGGTTGTATCTGGTGCACACATATGAAGAGTTAGTTGGTTCAAAAGAAGAAAACCATGTGTTGAATTTAGAAGAGTTATGTTTTCGAAGAGTTATAATTTATTTGTAAGCAATAGTTAAAGAAAGTAAACCCACACTTTATGGTTCCGCATATATTTTAGTGGCATTTTTGGCACTTAGAAAAGTTTTAAATTTTTACGAAATTTTGGGTTCGTGACAGGTGGTCTAATTCTGACATCTACCAGCGACTTGCGCAGGGCTGCTACTACGACCTCCTCTGAAAGAACTTCGACCTCTACCTCTAGAGTTTGATCTTCCTCTGCCTCTTCCATGGCTTATGGGTGACTGTGTTGCGAATGCACCTTCCAGCGATGTACCTGAGCCGCTGATTCTATGTTCATTATTGAGTAATGAGGCTTGCAATTCATCAATGGTAAATGTGGATAGATCTTTGCTTTCCTCCAGGGTTACAACCAAAAATTCAAATTTCTTTGGAAGAACTCTAAGAACTTTTTCAACAACTCTTTGATCAGTTAGAGTTTCTCCATGAGACTTTATTTGATGTGTATTTAATTAACCAGACCAATAACACGAGTATAGAATGATTCTACAGACTCTGTGTTTTTCATTGACAGAGATTCAAAATCTCTTTTGAGATTCTGAAATTTGGCAGTCTTTACCTTGTTAAAACCTTGATAGGAAGTTTCCAGTGTATCCCATGCTTCCTTAGCTGACTGCGCTGCTGCTACTCTTGGGAGTATGGATTCATGTATTACTTAATATATGTGGAACAACGCCTTTCCATCTTTCTTCCTTTGTTCCCTTAAGACATCCTTCTCAGCTTGTGTGAGATTGTTATATGCTGCAACATATGCTGGTTCTGCATAGCCATTTTTGACTATTTCCCATACATCTTGACCTCTAAACAAAGCCTTCATAGTTAGAGACCAATATTCATAATTTTTACCATAAAATATTGGGGTTTGCAAATTATTGGAAGTGGAAGCCATTCTTAATCATTTTTCTCTTATGTAAATACAATTTGGACTTTCCGTAAACCAGGCTCTATACCAGATCAAGGGAAAAGCACACAGCGCAGTCAAATAAAATTGAACTCCGCAGTAAATAAAACTTTCTTTTCTTTTGCTAAGGGACTGCGTTGTTCCTAGCAAATACTTTGTTTTAAATTTTCTTCCACTTTTTATAAAACACTTTACTTCACAAAATAAGTGCGCGGATATGAGTTGCGCAATTCAGTGCGCACATTAATTGTGCGTTTCTACTGTGCAGTGCACGATTCCACTTTCTACTGCGCAGATGAACTTTGAGCAAATGCACAAATTTTAACTTAGCGCAATACTTTACTTTGCATGAACTGAGCTTTGTATGAAGTGCCCACTTCATACAAATTACTTTTGCACTCTCTTTTAACTTTTACAAAGATTAACTGCGCGGTTAACTTTGTATACCTATGTAAATAAGCACAACCCAATCTTTAAACAAATTTTGTATAAAGATATTTCATGCTAAAACATATGAACCGAAATATATGTTTTAAGATCTGGATAGTTTTAAAGTTTATAACTATCATATTAATTGCTAAAATTACATAATTACAAAACTTATAATTTTCAGGACCAATTTTGACCAGATTTAATTAAAAATAGGCAGCATGGCTGGAGCGTTTTGGTTGCTCTTTATCCTACGCTATATTGCAGCGGTTTAAATAATTAATTTTGTGAATTGAAATGGTCCAGCGCAGCAAGTTTATCTCTGGCATTGCTTTAGGTGCACTCAAATTGATAAAAACAAATTATTGGGTTAAATTTTAAGTAGATTATACGAAACCGCTATCAAAAGGATTTATGTGATTGTAATCTACGGAATCTGATGATAAATTCCTATAAAAACTAAAAACTGAATTCCATTAAAAGCAAATATAAATTAGCAAATGATTAAACATTTCATCTATAATATTTTGACAAAAATATGTAGAAAATTTAGACCTTTGAGAATAAAATATTCTGTGACGCTTCTTCATAACTATTATAGTTGGGGAAAATAACTCGGAAATAAAGCTACGTCTATGTTAGTTGGTGAAAATGGCTTGTAAATAAATGCACATTCTATAATTGGATCGGCTCCAGCCTTCCATGGTCAACAGCGGGAGCCTTGAGTAAACACATTTTTTTAATTAGAAATTAAGTTTGTATGGCTCAGCGAACAGATGCACGGATAAGATAAGATAGATACTTGTGGGTGAATTTCAGCCCTTGTTGTCAGTCCAATGAAAATTTAATTGATTTTTTTTTTTCTTTACGCTCCATGTCATTTAATTTTGATTGATCGATAGTATCCAAAATGAAGGTTGAGGTTTTTGGCATTATATCACTGTAAAGTTCCACACAAATCCTTCCTTTTAGTTTTGGTGATATATAGTTGTCAATTGAAAACTCTAATTTGGTGATATAGTTGTCAATTGAAAACTCTAATTTGTACAACAAATTTATTATGATAATTCTAGTTTTTCTTTAAAGTGTGGAGTTGGGATGGTGTAAATTGTTTTGAAAACCCCTACATTATTAATACCGTTTACTGAATCATTTCCAACTACAACCAACAAGTATGAACTCAGGATCCATCTAGAAGACAATGATGGTACAAGGAAAAGTGACAAGAGAAAGAAGAGCGAAAGAGGAATATATCTTTATAGGCTGTCCAATGAAGGTACAAGGAAAAGTGGCAAGAGAAAGAGGAGCGAGAGAGGAATCTATCTATATAGGCTGTCCAGTGATGGTACAAGGAAAAGTGACAAGAAAGAGAAGAGCGAGAAAGGAATCTGTCCCATGAACATTGGGTTCCAGCTTGCGCCGCTATAATCATTACCAGGTGGCCCTCGATCAATATCCAGCCTGCAGCCTGCTGCATTAGCCTAGGAGTAGGCTAGATAATTTTGGCCGCCCTCGTTGCCCACTATATAGATTGTAGATTTCAATTGGAAGTTACCAAAATTCAGAGCAATCTTTGTTCATAATTTCACAGAGTAAAGAAACATAACTGGTATGTGATATAGTCATCTTTCTTCTTCTGGAATGTCATATCTTTTTTTATCTTGAATGAATTCTCTAGTTTATGTAGGTTTCTTTTTGTGAGAGTTCTTCTCACCGGGTGGATCTATAGGTTCTTGTGGATCTTTAATTACACGATCTAATTTTGGAATTGCTTCATTCATAGTGTTGTCTTGAAATCTAATTACTTTTGGTTCTTCATGATCTTCAACAAATATCTTTCTTAATTTGATGTATGCTGAGTCTTCATCAAATATTACATCCCTACTTATGTCAATTTTCTTGAACCCTAAAAAGTATATTCCGTAAGCTTTAAAGCTTTCACTGTAACCCACAAAGAACCTACCGATCATTCCATCTCTCAATCATCGTCTTCTTATTGTTATTCTTATTATTTGTGATTTGTGTTCAATGACAGACATGCAAACATCCACTATTGTTCGTAATTCTATTTGTGGTTTGTGTTCAAAAGCAGTCCTGCAAACATCCACTATCGCTCATCCCACACTACTCCCCTTCAATTCAACTAATTGCCTGTGCGACCGTGTGTTCATCAATCACCGCGGTCCAGACACAAAAGACGGCTTCGCTAGCCATCTTTACCATGGTCTTCTAAGACACGGATTGCAACCTTTCCTCGACAGGGAGGTATTGCAGAAGGGAGACTACTTAGCTCCTCAAATTGAAGGGGCGATCAGAGATGCCTCAGTCCATATCACCGTTTTCTCTCCCACATATGCCCAATCAAGATGGTGTCTGGATGAACTAGTGCTTATATTGAACAAGTCTGGGGATACTGTAATTCCCGTCTTTTATCAGGTGAAGCCTTCGGAGCTTAGATTGACAGAAAAAGATGGACAGTATGCTCGGGCATTGAATATTCTCGCAGAGAAAGGCACATACGACCGCCAAATACTTGAAAATTGGAGAAATGCCCTGTCTGACGTCTCCTACATTGTCGGTTTCGAACTCCAGGCCTACAATGGGTTGGAACTCTCAACTTCTTTGTTCATTTTGTTAATTGAGCTTGTATCGTTTCCGGGATTTACAACTTGTCGCAACTGAAGATGATCTTTTGAAAAGCATATTGAGGAGAATTCAGTCGCCAAATCTGATATGGCTACGCTGGAACAACTGTCCCTACTCTTTCCTGCCTCCCTGGATTCCGATGAAGAATACAAGGGTCTTAGAAGTGGCAGGAACCAAATTGAAGAAACTGTGGCAAACAGAATCTCAGGTGTTTTGTTTATTAGTTTTCCCTTTCTGGTTGCTGCTATAATTTATGGTCGATTATTATTGCTATTGATATACTAGCGCAGGGTCTGGAATGTGTTTTAAGGATATTTTAGCTGAAAATGGTTATATATTTATCTTTCTTATAGTTGAAAAATGAACATTTCATTGCAGACACCTCTGGAGTTGCGGGAGTTAATAATTCATGCTCCTCTTTCAGAGTTTCCGAAGTCCATTGGGCAGTTGAAGCACCTCAAAAAGATTGTGGTGGATTTCCCCACAATGTTTACTCATCTCAAAACTTTGCCAAAACTTTGCCAGAAGAATTTTGCAATCTGCGCTCGCTGAAATACCTCCGCCTACGGTACGAAAATATGGAGTCGCTGCCTGATTCTTTCGGTAACTTAACGAACCTCCAACACCTCGATCTGTGTGACTGCTACAGATTGGGAGGGCTTCCAAATTCCTTCGGGAATTTAGGTCGACTTAAACATCTGAATATGAGATTTTGCAGGGATTTGACCATGTCAGACGAAACATTTGGAAAAATCAGCACACTTGAATATTTAAACCTTTTAGGGTGTACCAGTGTAGAAGTATTGCCGGCCCAAATTGCACATCAGCCGTCCCTGAAATCATTAAAGCTGTGGTCTACGGGTTTAAAAGAATTGCCTGAGGATATTGGGAAACTAAGTGATTTGGAGACACTTAGTTTAGGAAGCTCTCGGTTAGAAATGTTGCCACATTCGCTCGGTCAGCTCAGCCGCCTGAAGGTTTTGGGTGTCGTTGGTTGTCGCAATTTGAGATCTTTGCCCGATTGGTGGAGACTCTCCACTCGGCGATCAAATTTATCGCCAGATAGCTATGGAATACAGTCCTCTCCTCGTGAAGCCGTGAATATGGAGATGCCATTAACCGGCTGGATGTACGGGCTGGAAAGACTATATCTACATCGGGTAGGAATATCGCAGATATCCTTTGTTGAAGGTGTCTGCCCCAACCTTCAGTACCTCTCCATCTATCAATGTGATAATCTTGTGATTGTTAGAACACTGCCACCAAAACTAATAACTCTGACTTTGATTTATCAAAATCAACTCAGGAAAATACAAGGGCTTTGTTATCTTAGGAACCTCCGAAACCTAAGTATCTCAGGGTGTGTAAAATTAAGGGAGCTCCGTGTGAAAGGTTTGATATCTTTGGAAAAGTTCTCGGCGACGGGATGTTCCGAGCTTAAAATAGTACATGGGCTGGGGCAGCTAGCAGAGCTTCGAATCCTTGAAATGTCTTCTTGCAGTGCACTAGAAGAGCTCGCAGGTGTTAAAGATTTGAGATTGTTAGAGTTGCTTGATGTTGTTGAGTGTCCCCGTCTCCGGTGGGGCGAGGGAGCAGTGGAACAGTTAGGCCAACGAATAAAGAAGTTGTATTTATAATTCTTTTTAAAACAAAAATTCCACACATTGCCACGTTATTTGTAGTGTTGATAAGGTTTGCAAAGGTTTGTACCTTTGATATGGCATGGCAGTCAAATTTAAGTTGTAAATTCCGAATAATGGTCACATCCAGTAAAGTTCCCTGGTCAAAGACGGCACCACTGAAGCACTTCTCTCTGTCTATTCAACACCCATCCATCACAGTCTCTTTGAGAATGACTCTTTCATTGTGAAGCCGAATAGTGACAGTAGCACCAATGTCTAGTTTAGTGAATAACCCTACAATCTCTGCTAATTCAAGTTTTCTGGTAATAATGGGTTCTTCGTTTCATTTCAGTTAAGTTTTTCAAGTTTGTCTCTATATTTTCTTTCTTAGTACGGTGCTTCCTTTCGAAATCTCAACAGAGACTTCAAGAAGAAAGCATAAAAATACATTAAAATGGAGATTTCCACTGGAATTTATATTTAGGTGCAATTTTTCAATAATGAAAAATTATTGCAATAAATTTTTTCATAGAGGTGCTCGTTACATTGCTGTGAATTTGCATATAAGGTATAGGCAACACTACCAATTTTGAATTTCCCCCATTGTTTTTGTTTTGGGAATTAATTCCATTAACACATGATTGTTCTTTGGTAGATGAACCATATAAGTTTCTTCTTCCTTCTACCTGAAAACAATTTCGAGTCACTAATATGCTATCAAAGTAACTATTATCATCCTAACTGTGCTGATCCTTAAGCGGAGGCAAAGTTTGAAGATGAAAAGCAAGGAACCGTGCAAGTAAATTTCATCTCGTTTGATCCCTTGCATACTAACCAAATGCTCGATTGTTTCATTGGGTTTCTTTGTCACTGGGAACAAATATGACACTAATTAGTTTGTTGAAAGCAATGTGCAAAATGATACATGAAAGTGTTTTATTTGAAATTTATAGGAACTAACTTGTTTTGTCTTAACATTCAAATTAAACTTCTTTGACTAAAAATTTAGTGTTTTATTGATGTTTCCTCACTAAGGAGAAGGAAGAGCTGGAGGAAGAAAGGTGGTGTGCCCGACCAAAGGATGCGTCAGCAGGGGCACCTCCCTACAAACAACTTGATTTCACCTCCACCTCCATGTATGGGATTCCTCGACTTTTTCATATACAACCTTCAACAACTTTTTTTTATGTAAATTTGTATACCAATATGTCTATATGTGTTTTTTAAATTTAGGGCTTAAGAGGGTTTTTAAATTTCTTTTGTTTATTTTTGGACATTGGATAGAATTATTACTAGCACACTCACTTAACTTGTGGTCGGTGAACACCAATAGGTCACAAGTTAAGTGTCATGGACAAGTTATTTGTTACTTGTTCTCCATGTTTAGTTGTAATCACATGTTCTCTATGCCTCAGCTGCCTATTACTTTCTTTGGTTAAATGGGCTGAGTTACTAGTTATCCATGCATCAACTACCGGTTATTACAGTACACTTGTCTCATCCTCCTTCAATCTAAGAAAAGCATAGATAATAGTGCACCCCAAATTCTAAGATATATATACACCTATCAATGTAATCATTTGTAGGTATTTATTTCAAGGATAATTTAAATTTTCTTGACATTGATATGTTGAAAACATGCTCTCTAACTTGGCATCTCTTAATGTGTTGTTTTTTTTATAAACATGTGTTTGAAATATTATTTCTTAAGTGAAATAAAGTTGTTTTGAATTGTGTTATTAAAATATGAGTTTTTATTAAATTCTTGATGATCTTCTCCAATTTGTTTGATTTTAAATCCTCGAAGAATTTACTAATGTTTCACTTAGTATAATTTTTAAGCTTCATATAATTGTTTTAAATCATCTTATAAAAGAGATAGCTTTCCATTAAATTCTTGACATTAAAACCTGAAAGGATTTAGTTATATGCTTCACTTGGTGCAATTCTTAAGTAGAACAAAGTTAATCTAAATCCTCTTAAAATGGAAGTATGAGCTTTCCATTAAATTCTCTACAATATTTTATGGTTATGGGTATGATTTTAAAGCCTTGAAGTATTTAGTTGTGTTGTGAAAAAGATCAAAGGGTCTTTGAAATTTAAATGACCAAATTGCTACTTACATCTTCTTCATCTTGAAGACGCTTAAAACTTTTAATTAAGAGTATGAACTCGCGTTTTGTCTTTCCCAATGACTTTAATGAAATCCCTTTTTAGGAAGGTTGAGTGCTCCAACCGTTTTTCTCTTTGTTGGTTTTAGATGTTGCAATTTTTTTATTTTATTTTATTTTCTTTTGGGCTATTCCTGGTCTTAGAGGCAGTTATGATTTTTCCACAAAATGAACGGCTGAATATTTTCATTTTCAATCATGGGTGATGCTTTTGTGTCTTTGGATTAAGTGATGTTTCTTTAATTTTTTAAAACATCCAATGATATTGTTAACTTTATAATCTCTCATTTTTTTTTGCTTAAAAATACTTTGACATAGCTCATACATTTGAAAATGATAGCACATGAACACAACACACTTATACATTTCTATTACTTTATAAATTGTTTAAATACATATGTAAAGACTTCTCTAGAAGACCCAACAATGGACAAACTATCTAGCTTCATTCCACCTATTTTGATTGTGTGAATTAACTAACCACTAACCATTATGTGACTTGTCAATAGGTAACAATTAATGGCAAGAGTAATTACCATACTTTAACACTTCTCCTTAACTATGACTATTAAACAATCGATTAAATTGTTGCTAAAACATATTGCTTCTAAGGCTTACATCCAAAATTGAAATGTGAATATTTATTGATCTATGTTTCATCTAGGCATACAATTGTTCAAACATTTTTTGGCTTAATCTTCTTTGCTGTTATGTGTTGATGAAGCTTCTTTCTGTACTTTCTGCTCCAAAATATAAAGCTTTCAATGCTTTTCTCTTCCTCATTCTACAGACTTTGAACTTTGGATATATCTTCTCCGTGCTACTACTTGGCTTCAACCATTTCTTCTTCTTGAATTTGGGAGGTACAAAACTACACTAATCTTTTTCAATTCCATAACTCTGGTTGTAAAACTAGTGATTTATAGCAACTTCAATTCTACCTTCGACATTTGCATTGGAAGTTTCCCTACCTTCTTCCTTGACCTTCTTTTCATCATTCAAATGTTAAATTCCCTTCATACCAAGGGCTGCAATCTCAATCTTCAAATGTTGTAATGTGAGCATACTAAAAACCCACTTGTTGCTCTCACCATGTGACATACTTTCATCATCATATTTTTCAACACAACTTAGCAATTGCTGATAGAACTAGATCTCTTCAAGAATCCACCTTATAAATGTCTTATCAAAACGATCTTCAAGATTACAATCTATCTTCATGTTATCTTCCTCTATTCCATTTTCAATAGTATTCATGGCTACCTCCTTTTCTTCTTCAACCTTTCTTCTTGCAACATCTTCAACTTGGCTACATTCTTTATCTTTTATGCATGCAAAATGAAATAAACCATTAATAGTAAAAAACATTATGTTCCATGGCACATCTTCCTTAGGCATTTCATTGACCATTACTTTTGATGTTTCATCTTCTTAGCCTTCTTCACCTATTTCTTCTACATCTTCAATTGTTTCATATGTAACTTCATTATAATCTCTGAATTCATCATCCACTTGCACGGTGGGATTTCCTTCATCATATTTTGGATTCAATTCATCCAGGAATACCGCTTTATTGGTAGTTTCTTCATCATTAACAAACATTGTTGGATTCATCAAAGCACTGGCTACTTTATTGCTAGCTTTGCCATCATAGGCTGCTACACTGGCAGCTTCAACTACAACATATATATTTGTCTTCATTATCCACCTGTGCATTTGCATAGTGGGATTCATTGGATGCTTCATTGGAAGCTTCACCATCATCATAATGACTTATATCCACTTGTGACTCAACATAGTGTGATTCACCAATAAATATATGATCTTTCTCTGCTACATACACAGAATCTTCTTCTTTCTCCTTCTCTTGTAGCTCTACTTCACATACATATGTACCTTTCAATGTGGAAACATTTCACAAGATGTTACTCCCCCTTTCATTTTACTATGTTTCCAAAACACTCCAAGCTTCCTTGGCTCTCGTTACTTTTTCAATTCTAGGTAAAATGCTCTCATATAAGCCTTGTCAAATGAGAGATAATGGTAAAACATCATTCTTATGTTGATATTGAGACATGAAATCATAGGTGGGTTCTTCAAACCCATTCAACACAATATCCCATAAGTCCGTTGCACGTAATCTAGTATTTATTTTAATAACCCACATATCATAGTTCTTACTAGTGAAAATGGGTGGTGGCATATAAAAATTATTCTATGCTACCTCATGTGGCATCTCCACTACAGTCTTTGACAAGTATGTCTTTAAGAAGTATTCCATGAGTTGCTTCTCATTTTCCATTGCAACTTTTGCTTTTGCTATTTTGTTCTCTCTCCTAAGTTGTTTGAGTCTTCTTTTTTGACGTATGACGATTTCTCTTGGTAGTTCATCCACCTTCTTCTATTATAGACTTCAACTTTTAGCTTCCTTTTCTTCTATCTTTCTTAGTCCTTCATCCTTTCTTCCATATTTCCCTCACCAAAAAAATGGGTTTCCTTGGGTAATGGTCAGTGCACATTAAGGTTTCCAGCGGATTGGACCCTTTTTTTAACCTTTGATATTTGCACTGAACAATTTCTCCTTACACCAGATATTTCCTCTTGTAGCTTCACCCTTCTCACACTAGATATCTCCTCACATGGCTTCACATGGATCCTTTGATCTCTTATTTGGCGGTGTCTTTCTCTGTGGATCTTTGCATAATGAAGTTTAGCTTCTTCATGACATGCCTTCCCTTCATGTGGCAGTCTTTTCTCATGCAGATGGTAACGACATGTTAGAATGTTGACAAATATTAATAAACATACAACAATACTTTTACTAACATGTAAATTAATAGCAGGAATCAACTAGTCTACTCTTCTATCCATACAAGTGACACATAATCAAATAGTAAGAAAGGAAGTAGGGACAAGAGAAAAATAGATATTACACCAAATACATCCACGGGAAGGTATGATCTTCTTTATTCTTCATAAATCTCCACTCTTACATGCCATCACCCTCATAAGAATCACATCACACTCCATATTCACTTCATGCCACAATGACAATAATGTCATGTATATTTAAATGAGTCTCCTTCACCTCTATTATATAGCTAGAGGTATGGAAGATTTACATCCCATAACACATGTGTGATAAATAGTTTTCCACTTCTCTTATATAAAGAATGGTAATAAGATAATTTACTTCATAATCCATGTGGGATAACTCCATTTTATAATGATAGAGTTATGTATGCTTTCTTTGATAGATATGATCATTACACAACCAACAACACCACACAAGTCATCATTATATATTCCAACACTCCCCCTTAATGATGACTAGGGAAAATGAATACAAATGGAGGAAGATAACATTACTTGAACATTCCCCCTGATGAAAAATTATAGAATTCCCCATAATACGCGAATAAGAACACATTTCTCCATATGGATTTGATGAAGATAACAATCGCTTATCACTAGATCATGAAATTGCACCAAAACCAAGATGTATGATGAAATCTTGCATAACAACACAATAGTGTACAAAAACTTGAGATGGCCAATACAATAGAAAATGTGGCTAGTAGATAGTCATCACAATTGTAACTCAACTAATAGTTGAAAGAAATATGCAATAGACCTCATAACAAATACAAGAACCACAAATGGTCCTATACATCAAAAAATGTGTTGCGCATGGAGTCTTCACAACCAAGATGAAAGATGCAATTGATCTCATCATGAATACAAGAACCCTAGATGGTCTATACATCAAAAAGAGCTTCCAACAGACAATATTCATAACCAAAGAGCTCTACTAAATAATGCATAGTGAATACAAGACCCCATATGGACTATCCATTGAAAAATGTGTCCAGTAGATAATCATTTTGACTAAAATAAGAAGATGACCATTCATTTAATTACATTATAATCACAAGTTTTGGGAAACCTCTTCACCTTGAACTACATAATAGAAATGAAAATAGCATAAGGGAATAATATTCCAACAAGAAAGGTGGTGTCTACAAACATCGTTACAACACTTAAGCACAATGCATTATGATCAAAACATCACAATGCATTATCACAAAGGATACAATACAATCTCAAGCATATGAACACAAACCATAGTGTCTTTCTTTTATAGCCTCCAAATCTAATGAATTCCCTTGAATTGAGGAATATCTAGTCTACAAATAGGGGTCGTTAGTTCTACTTGTTTCCACACAACCCATAACATCCCATAGTTTAGTCGGCTATTGTAGCCCATCTGACCATGGTCGTCTCGACCATTGAATTGAGCCTTTGATTCTCCATGCCAATACATCAGTTAATTACTTGGTTGGTTGACTATTGTCTATCGACTGACTATCTCTAGACAATCCAGGAGTGTGATGAACCTGCATAACCTTAGGTTCCAACAACCCCCATTAGCACAATGCTCTGGAGAGTAAGGGGATGTAATTACGTTCTCTTATCATCCCTACATAATTGCAGCTTCCTGAAGCCCGATCATAGTTCAAGGTTTGACAAACTTAGCTTCTGGTAATGGATTTGTAAAGATATCAACAATATGATCATGTGTCCTGCAATAAATAAGTGAGACAACATTTTCCTGCACCAGCTGTCTCAAATAATGAACATGAAGTTCAATGTGCTTCATCTTGCTATGAGCAACGTGATTATCAAAAACCTATATCATACTTTTATTATCACAATGAATAACGATTGATTGCTGAATAGGAAACCCAAGTTCTTCTAGAAGCTTAAGAATCCAATATGCCTTTGTACTTGCATTGACAATGCCACGATACTCTACTTTTGTAGGTGAAAGAGAGTCTAACTTTTGTTTCTTACAACAAATCAAGAAAATTACCTAAAGTTCCCAGAACCAGAGACGTAGTTATGGAAGAAACAATTCAAGAAGATCATGAATACCATGACATGACAGAACCATAAGAACCTGTAGATCCACCTCGTGAGAATAACTCCCTCAAAAGAACACCAACATGGGAACGTGAAGCAATACAAGATGCGGAGAAGTATGGTGCTTCAGATGGGACATAGAGAGAAATCAAGAGACCCAGACCATACTCCAATTATGTGGCCATACTATGTGACATCATTGATAAAGAACCTTCCAACTATGAGGAACCGGCAGAGAAGAAGGAATGGAAGGATTCCATGATCGAAGAGTACCAATCGATTATCAAGAATGATGTTTGGTAGCTAGTTCTGAGACTAGTAGGAAATTTTGTTGTGACTTCAAATTGGATCTACAAGATCAAGCATGCTACAGATGGTAGCATTGAAAAACACAAGGAAATATTTGTGGCATGTGGCTTCTCCCAAAAAGAAGGCATAGATTACGAAGATTCATTTGCACCAATAGCAAGATACACTTCCATCATATCTATACTTGCACTAGTCGTGATAATGAAAAGGAAGGTACACCATATGGACGTCAAGACAACATTCTTGAATGGTGTAGTCGAGGAGGAAGTATATGTGGAGAAGCCACCAGGATTCGAGACACATGACAAACAGACTCATGTGTGCAAGTTGAAGAAAGCCTTGTATGGCTTGAGGAAGGCACCCAAGACATGATACGGTAGAATGGACAACTTTTTTATGAGCTTAGGCTTTATGAAGAGTAAAGAAGATTCCAACCTTTACTTCAAGGTTGAGGACAGAAGACCAGTGATACTACTACTTTATGTAGATGACATGTTTGTAATAGGAGAGGATGAGCTCATTGCAGATACGAAGAGAAATCTTTCCACAGAGCTCAAGATGAAGGACCTGGGAATGATGCACTACTTCTTAGGCATGGAGGTGTGGAAAAGCACAGATGAAATTTTCCTTGGTCAAGGAAAGAATGCAGTGGATATTCTGAAGAGGTTCGGAATGATGGACTGCAAGCTAATGGCCACACTAATTGCATCGAACTTGAAGCTACTATGCGATGCTTCATCAGAGATAGTTGATGCCAAGATGTACAAGAAGATGACTCGTTCGTTGATGTACTTGACGAACACGAGACTAGACATATGCTTTGATGTGAACACCCTGATTTAGTACCTGACGGATCCGAGACATGTTCACCTGATTGCTACAAAGAAAATATATTTGAGGTACCTAAAGGGTATAATTGAGTATGGGCTCAAGTATGAGATGAATTAGAAGATTAACCTGCATGGTTATGTTGATTTGGATTGGGAAAGAAGTGCCACGGACAGGAAGAGCACTTCAGGATGCTGCTTCAGTTTTGGATCTGGTATGATCTCCTGGTTTAGCAAGAAGCAATCATGTGTGGCATTGAGTACAGTCGAAGCAGAGTATGTTGCAGCTTGTTTGGATAGTTGTGAGGTAGTATGGCTTCGGAAGCTACTATCAGATTTGTTTGATCTCAAGTTAGAGGTGACTTGTATCTTTTGTGACAACCAGAGTTGTGTGAAGTTGTCTAAGAACCCGGTGTTCCATGACAAGTCGAAGCGTATTGAGATCAAGTACCACTATATCCGAGATATGGTGCACAGAGGAGCAGTGAAGTTCCAGTATGTGACGACAATTGAGCAGATAGCCTATGTGATGACCAATTTGTTAGCGAGAGTGAAGTTCGAGTACTTCAGAGAGAATCTTGGTTTTATCCATATCGATGTTCCTCGAAAGAGGGAGTGGTGAGATCAACAGATGCAGGTGCACAAGAGTTGTATCTCACATGGTGGAAGACGCAGGTGGTCCATAGGAATGTCATGCACCTAGGGAACCAGACATCAGCTAAGTTATAACATATACAAATTGTTTGTCCCAAGTTCCATTTTCCAACAAGAAGGATCGGACGCCCCTTCGTTTAGTAGATAATTAATATGGAAAACTTTATCTAGAAATTCAATGATATCCAGAATGGAGAACAAAAGAAGGATCGACCGAACCTTCTTGCAGTCTCTAACTATAAGGAAAATAATATTGGGAAGAAGAAGGGTCGGCCACCCCTTCATTTACAAGGGAATTGTTAAAATAGAACTTAGAGAAAGAGCAACCACTCTTTCTCTGTGGATATTTCCACTTTCCAGCAAAATATGTGAAGCAATGTTCCTATGAAATTTGTGTTTAGAGTGTCGATATCTACTTTCTCCACTCCTAACAAATCATCTCTGGAGGAAGGAGTGGACGTTCTTTCTCCTCAGCATCTACTTCCAACTCCCTGAAATAGAACAACCTGATGAAAGAGCAACCTATATTTCTCTGACAAAATTTCGACTTGCCAGCAAACTCTTTGTAGCAAAAATTCTATAAATTTTGTGTTAAAATGTCGATATCTAGTTTCCCAGGGTGACACGTGGAACGATCAGATTGTGCCACATGGCATATTTGATTTTTAAAATTAGTATAAATATTGTATAAACGAAAATTAAGGATATTAATGGTACGATTTCAATATAAACATATGGATTTAACTTATATAATTTTTTGGAATAGGTATTAGGGATCAAATTTGAAAGGGTGAGCTTAATTTCAGGTTGAAGGTTATATATTCATACCGCCCTTCTAGCATCAAGGACTTTAATTTAAAAAATTACACTTCAATTGACAATAATAAATTAACTCAACGTTTCATTAAAAAAATTGCTAATTGGCTGGAAACTGGATAAAAAATCCAAAGAAAAGAACAAGAGGTGTTTCTCTTGTTTGGGATGGTTTCCTAAAACTCTACAATTGGCTGGAAAATGATCTCTATTGGCGAGTAAGAAATGGTAAGGAGATATTGGTCGGTATAGATCCGATCCTGGGTTTGGAAGAGAATTACAAACTTTCAGAAGATATTATGAGTTTATTGAAGGAATATGGTATTATTACTCTTGATAAAATAAAAAAGACCAAGGATATGGTCATTTAAATACGTGAACATCCATGGACTATTTGATTCAACTTGAATATCAATAGTATGTTTTTTTTTTTTTTTTGCTGAAAAAAAAAGTTGCAGGGGAAATAATAATTAACCCCATCTAAGAGATTCATTTATATAAGAGTTCAATACCTTGGAACCTGCATGGACTTTGGAGTAGACTGAGCATGCAAATGGAGTGTGGCAGCGTGCGACTGGAGTCTGAACTGAGCATGGAACCTGCGTAGGGCTTCAGCTGCGTCGAATGTAAATGGGACCGAGCATAAAATAGAGCCCACTGCGTGGAACTATTACCCGAGCTTTGACTGCTGTAACAGAGCTTTCTTACTATTGCAAGGGAACAAGAACCCAAACCCTCGAAAATTCTATCTCGTAACTACTTCCCAGAACTACTGCGAATATTTTGGTGGCCAGGTAAATACGATGGAGGCCAGACAATGCACGCGAAAAATTGGTGCGTCAGATGAAGTAATTTAAGAAAGAATTTACCTTTCTTACACGCTGCCGCCAGGAAAAAATAGGATCAAAATGGTTAATTTATAAGAAATCAATGGTTTAGATTCGAGGAGGGGTGATATCTAATGTGGAAAGGGAATCCTCTAGGAAAATGTGCATGTTCTATAATGTTGGAAAATTTGGCGAAATGACCTTTGGTACGTGTTAAATTCAGGAATAAAATCTATCGTGGGTGAGCGGTGGAATAAACTATCTATGGTTGATGTTTATTTCGCACTTTCAACTAGCATGGAGAATGAAAAGGGTAAGAGGTAGCAGAATTTTTACCGCTTACTACGTGTCAAGTTGAGGATTGTTCTCGTGATCCTGAAACCACTTCTTGTGATCCGATATATATATTAGTCCGCTCATTATACCATATTAATACTTTAGTGTGCACTCAGTATTAGTTATTAAAAAAAAATCAATTTATTAAAAAAAATTGACAAGATTTCCATAAAAATAAAAACTAGGGCATCTTACTTTTAGAAAGAAATGGACATAAATGATAAACATAAAATAGAGCGCCACTCTTGATAATTATTAGTGTGTTTTGAAAGTGCTAGATGGTATCTATAATGATGGAGACATTATAATGAAGGATTGAGTGCACGTCCCTAGACATATAAATAAATAGATAAACATAACCACTAATGGTTTCAGGGTTTAAAGATCAGGAATCTTGTTAGTGAACATGTGGCTTGGCTATCCTGGGATATGTATAACTGTAACTTCATCATTACCCTCGTAAATCTTCACGGTGAGTCGTGATACGACTATAAGATTGCAATGGAGAAAAACTAAGAGGGATTAATGGGATTGGGTACCAAGAACATAGAAAAAATAAATGATGCATTATAAATAAAGGATTAATGGGATATGAAACAGTAAAACAATAAATATTATTGGCTAACATGGATATGAAAGGGTGTGATGTACGTTCTTAAAACAAATATATAATTAGTTGGGGAAAAGACACAATGAAGTCTTATGATGCTTGAATGAAAGGAAAAGATGGTTATTTGTGATTATGATGAATATATAAACAAATTTCAAATCTGATGTAAGGCATCTCTGTGGTTTCAATAAGTAGATAGTTAACAAAGGTTAAAAACAGAGAATAGAAACAACAGTTCTTGAAGAAGTTCTGAAGATTATTAAAATACAAAAGAAGGGTGGTTGGGAGGTGCAAGGACAGGCTGCAAGCCTGTAGGGGGTCATAGCCTCCTTCCAGTTGGTGCTAGAGAATAGGGTGTTGGTGCATCCTTCAGTGGTTGCTAAACAATTTGGGCATTGGTGCATCCAGCAAGTTGGTGCTCTGCAAATTATTTGTAAATATAATTTTGCAGTAATATAAAGTATTGGTGGTTTTCCCAATTGGGATTCCACGATAATATTGTGTGTTATGTCTTCATTGTTGATTTTATTTTTAGATTTTGTTTTTAAAGTGATAAAAATTTAAATAGATATCCTAATACTGATTCAGCCCCCTATCAATATTACTTGATATTCTAACAAGAGTCATTCAGTAAATGTTACCTGATCAATTAGATTAGTGCATCTTGGAATGCCTTACTTGCTTGTCAATAAATATACTGAGAACCTTATCTCACTCTCGTAGCATGTCAAAACATTCTAGTTATCTCGAACATGCCTCTAAGAATTAAAAAAAGGCATAGCAAGATAAAAAAAGGCATTACGGTCATTAAGCCTCTCTAAGTGCTCAATGCGCATATTAGAATTAGAGCGAAAGAAAAAGCATAGAAAAATAAATATTTCTCCTTGCATAACATTTAGGTATGATTTTGAAGGAATATAATATTTTTTGGTGTTAAATTTATTTATATATTTAAAAACACAATTTATATAACAAAATTTCAATTTATTAAAAACAAATTGACAAGGTTTCCATAAAAACAAAAACTAGGGCATCTTACTTTTAAAAAGAAATGGACATCAAGGATAAACATAAAACAAAGCGCCACTCTTGATAATTATCAGTGTGTTTTGAAAGTGCTAGACAGTATCTATAATGATGGATACATTATAATGAAGGATTGAGTGCATGTCCCTAGACATATAAATAAATAGATAAACATAGCCACTCATGGTTTCGGGGTTTAAAGATTAGGAATCTGGTTAGTGAACATGTGGCTTCGCTATCCTGGGATATGTATACCTGTAAATTCATCATTACCCTCATACGTCTTCAAGGGGAGGCGTGATACAACTATAAGATTGCAATGGAGAAAAACTAAGAGGGATTAATGGGATTGGGTACCAAGAATCAAGAAAAAATAAATGATGCATTATACATAAAGGATTAATGGGATTCGAGACCAAGACCAAAGCAAAATGATTTAAAAAAAAAGAATATTAAGAGGGATTAATGGGATCAGGGGGAAAGAACACAACAAAAATATTTGAAAACATTATAGATTGAGGCCATACAGTTACCGCATGAGACATAGGATACATAAAGGTTGAGGTGGAGGTACTGTACATTCAAACACCAAATAACCAATTATTTTCCGATACAAGATCACTCTTTCTATTATTTAAGGAACCTGTAATATCCTAGCCAAAATATAACCAATATATTATCTTCCACTCAGAGTTTTAATAAAATTTTACTAGCAATGTTTAAGGAAAAATCTCAAACTGAGCAGGATGTAAGTGACAGGGAGTGAATCTCTGAATGGGAATGGTAGGAATGAAATTAAGTTCTGGAATTTATATGGCTGAGTGTGAAGCAAGATATAAATAAGGTCTAATCAAAATTCCTTCGCACAAAGTACTAGATCCATTCACTTTTCAGCAATAGGGCAACACTATTGCCTACTTCGAGGCTTCCTGGGCTTCTAGCATATGCCAACAAGAGTGGGTGAGGTTTATCAAAGTTTATTGCAGAGGTATAACAGTCAATTAATATTATAGAGTGCACTGGAATAATATATTAGTGAACTTGGGAAGGTTTGGAGTGTTTGGGAGGTCAAATGCACATTGTGGACTGCTGAGCTAGTCAAATTACAGGCTCTTCCAAATGAGGCTAAATGCATCCAAATTATTAATACATGGGCTTATATGGGAATTAAAATGAGTTATTAACCTCCTACAACTGACAGGGAGTCAAACTTATGCTCATATTGATTTAGCAGTCAAAATGGTAAAACTAGTCTAGAATAAGCACCCAACTAGCTAGTCTTGCAGTTTAATTCATCAAACTACTCCAATAATTAATTAAATCTGTTATGATATGAAATAAAGCTCTTATATATGATATTTAATAGATATAAGTCAAAATATAACTTCAGTAAACTTCTTTTCAATTATCTGATTGCCTTCCAAAGCTACAATGCCTCACGGGCTAGATTTTCATTAAAATAGATGGAGAATGAATATGAGAAGTAGGGATATTAATTTGAATCTGTTCTCAAGTAGATTATCAGACCATATACAAGTCAGGTGTCTAATATTGCTGCACAATGAGCTTCTTATCTTCACTGGGACGCATTCACCAAACTAGCTCTCTCCTCCAACAGAAACTCCTCCAAATCTAGCTGAGAAAGATGTATAAGTGGGAGAAGGAGGTGGAGATCAGGTATGAAGTCAATATTTGAACATGGGAAGCCTCTGATATCTGCAACTAATATCCTACTGGGCTCTCTGAATTTTATGGGCACATCCATTGAATACTATCTTCTTCGTCTAGTGATTTTCCTCCAAAACTAGCTGTAATTCTCTTGTAAAAATGATCTCCTCTTCAAGATGAATATGGATCTTCACTAATGGACTGATATGAATTTTATTGGATGCAATAACATATTATAGAACTTCATATTACTCATTGAAAACTCTGGGGCCTTGGGGCACATCTCCCAAGAAAAATTGTTGAGGCACATCACTCAACCAAGAGAGGCTCAGAGCTCTCAATACAAAATTGCAAATGAGAAAAGTTCTTGAATGGAGTTGGAAACATCATTAAATAGATGAGTTAGCTTGATTAGCAAGCCAATCCACATGTGTGGATGTGGGAGGGCATAGTCCTTGAGTGGAATAGCAACTCTTTACTTTGAAAACTTTCTTTCCTTTACCTTCCTTCACTGAATTTGGAAAGTGCGCCTTAGGGAGATTTTCTGGATGTTGCTACTTTTATTATGACTGCTTTTCCTATTCTTTCCACTCTCTTTACTTTCCCTCTTTTTTGCTTTTTTCCAATTTTTCTGTTTGCTTTTGTCAGTTTCTAATTTGTTCTCCTTGCCTTCTTTCCTCCATTGGATTCCTTGACTTTTCTGAGATTTTCCATTAAGGCAAGAGTGGTCCACTTGAAACCAATTAGACGTCCTAGCCACATAATCACCACTTTCCAATATTTATTAATAAAAATATTACAACTCGGAATTAATTCAAACTTCAAAATTTAATCAATTAATTAATAAATAATTAACTCCTATGGTATAATTGCCTAAAAAATGCCCCCATTAATTAAATTCTCATTTAATTAACCACTTAGACCCTCTAGGGATGGGAGGATCCAAGTTGTGACCAAGGTCACTAGGGAGGGGACATGACAGTCCTTCCTTCCCAAGACTGCTTGTCCTCAAGCAATTTCAAACCAGGATGCTGCATAATCTTTTCATCTTAACGGGTGGCATCTTCACTGGGAAACCCCTTCCACTACACTAGATATTCTTGAATAATTCTGCTCCTCAGCTTCCTCTCTCTTACCTGCAAAATTTCTTCTGGCTCTAAGACTAGGTGTCCTTCATCACCAAGAGGAGGCAATGTTTATGAGACAGACACCTATTGTCCAACTGCTTTCTTCAGGCAGGACACATGGAAAACATTGTGTATCTTGGTTCCTAGTGGAAGACTTAGTTCATAAGCAACTTCACCTACCTTCCTTGTGATCCTGTATGGCCCATATACCTTGGCAGTAGTTTCTCAACTCCCTTCGATTTCAAAATGGAATGCCTGTAGGGATGAAATATCAAATAAACTAAGTCACCTTCTTGGAAGGTTCGATTTATTCTCTTCTTATCTGCATACAGTTTCTGTGCAACCTCCAAATTTTCCTTAAGTTCCTTGAGTATGTCTTGGCTCTCTTGCAGCCAATCTTTTACCTTTTGTGCTCTGCAGTTCCCAAAAATAATATCTGCAAAAGTGGGGTGTTCATATCCATACATAGCTTTGAATGGGGTCATTCCAATGGACATATGAAATGTGGTATTATAGCAGAATTCTCCCAGGTGTAGCCAATTGACCCATGCCTTCTGTTTCCCGGTAACATAGTTTCTGAGATACTCTTCCAACCACTGATTTACCCTCTCAGTTTGACCATCAGTCTGAGGATGATAGCTGGTACTGAGATTCATACTAGTTCCAACCAGCTCAAACAATGATTTCCAGAAATCACTAGTGAACTTACTGTCTCTGTCACTGATTATGACCTTGGGAAAACCATGCAATCGAATTATTTCTTCAAAGAAAATTGCAGCGACTTGACTGGTTGTAATAGTTGATGTGATAGAAAAAAAGTGTGAGAATTTAGTTAACCTATCAACTACTACAGAAATTTTTTCCTTACCCTGATATTTTGGCAGTCCGGTGATGAAGTCCATGGACACACTTTCCCATTTATGTTCTGGAATTGGAAAAGTTTGAAGGAGACCAGCAGGGTGAGTGTGTTCAACCTTATTCTGCTGACATGCTGTACTCTCCCTCACGTGTCTTAAGACATCATCCTTGAGGCCCTTCCAAGTGAACCTCTCTATTACCTTCCTGTAAGTTTTCATAAATCCCAGATGGCCTGTTATTGGTGTATTGTGGGAAACCACCAAAATCTGTTCTTTTAACTTGAATTCAGGAGTTAGATTTTTTTTTTCTTGTAAATAACATCATTGACATCTTTGTAAGAGTCATCCTGAATCATCCTATCCAAAACTTCACAAGAAAACTGATTTTTTGAATATTCTCTAGCTAGTTAATCTTTCCAATCAGTAGGAATTTGCAGCAAAGAGAAAGAATATTTTCCAGAGAGGGCATTAACAACTACATTAAACTTACCCTTCTTATATTCTATGTCGAAATCATAAGACTGAATTTCTATTACCCATTTCTGTTGTCTATCATTCAACTCTTTTTGGGTGAATAGATGCTTCAAACTGTTGTGATCAGTCTTGACTATGAACTTACCTCCCACCAGATATTGTTTGAATTTAGCCAAGGCATGCATGATGGATAACATCTCTTTATCATAGATAGAATACAACTTCTCATGGGGCTGCAATTTTCTGCTCTCATAATCAATAAGGTATTTGTTCTATATTAATACTGCTATAATGCCTTCACCTGAGGCATCACACTCCAATATAAAAGGTTGGCTAAAATATGGAAGTCCAAATACTGGGCAGCAGCTCATAAATTCCTTCATTCTATTAAAAGATTTTTCATCCTCCTTAGACCAGCAAAAAGCACCCTTCTTGGTGAGGTCTGTCAAGGGAGAAGTGAGTTTAGAAAATCCTTTTACAAATTTTCTGTAGTATGTGCACAAGCCAATGAATCCTCTTAGATTTGTTATGTTCTTTGGGATTGGCCAATCAAGGATGGCTTGGATATTCTCCATGTGTACCTTGACTGCTTCTTGTCCAATGATGTGGCCAAGATAGAGGAGCGCCTTCAAACCAAACTCACATTTTGACAATTTAGCATAAAAAGACTGTTCTGCAAGAAGTGTTAGAACATTGTCCAAATGCTTCAAATGCTCTTCCCATGTCCTACTATAAATCAGAATGTCATAAAAAAATACAAGTACATACTTACGAAGTTGTTTGCTGAAGATTTTGTTCATGCAAGAATGAAAATTTGCTGGTGTATTTGTCAAGCCAAAAGGCATGACCATAAATTCAAAATGCCCAAAATGGCACCGAAAAGCAGTTTTCTGAATATCTTCATTTTTCATTCTAATTTGGTGGTAACCAAAATGAAGATCAATCTTGGAAAAATATTTAGCTCCATGCACCTCATCTATCATCTCATCAATCCTTGGAATAGGATATCTGTTCTTGATGGTTTTCTTATTCAAATCTCTATAATCAATGCACATGCGCATTGTTCCATCTTTCTTTTTGACCAAAACCACCAATGAAACAAAGGGACTTGAGCTTGGTCTTATGAACCCCATCTCAAGCAGCTCTTTGATGGTTTTCTCTATCTCATCCTTGAATCTCTTGGGGTTCTTGTAGGGATGGATTTTTATAGGAAAGGTACCAGGTTCCAGCTCTATCCAATGCTCAATACCCCTGTCAGGAGGCCTTCCATGTGGAAGATGTTCAAACACCTTTTTGTGTTTGTGGAGCAATATTTGGATATCTTCTGGATGTTGTGGCACATCAATGGTAGTCCCTTTAGTAGTGATAAAACATTCAGCATCCCACTCTATTTCACCATTCCTAAAAAATTATCTCATACTATGTGCAGAAATAACTTGTTTTGGGTAGGTGTTGACACCTCTCAAAACCACTTGTTTTCCTTCAGTATTTTTAAAGCACATCTGAGGGATTTGGTAATTTATCACATGCTCGCCAATGGAAAACATCCATTGCACTCCCAAAACAACATTAGTATCAGCAACATAAACAATATAAAAACTATCAGTCACAATATGGTCTCCAATAGTTACCTGCAGCTTGGGAATCCACCAATCACACTGCATAATGTTGTTTTTTCCTAGAATAATGACTGTGAAACCTCCAAATTTTTCAGAATTTAGTTTCCTTCTCTCTACCATGGCCGCATTAATGAAATTACATGTGGCACCCCATCCACCAAAACTTAAACTTTATGCCCTTATACAACTCCCTTAAATCTCATAGTTTGGTAGCGGGGAACTCCACTCAAAACTACAATTTTTCCTTCTAGTTGCAGGGGTTCTTCTTCTATTGTATCGTACCCCTCCTCTACTTGTTCTTCTGCTCTTACTTCTGCACTCATTTCTTCCTCATCACTTTCAGAAAATACTTCTATGTAATTAGCCTTCCCCTTTGTTGATATATTTGTAACTTCAGAAGATATTCACTTGTATATTATATTTGTACTTTATTGTATCCCAAACGAAGATGTATTCTTCCTCCCATTGGAAGTGTCGTCAGTTGTACTTGCAAGTGTTGCAAGTTATATTGTAAGTCTCGTAACTTATACTTGATGGGTTATTGGACCACCTTGATGGGGTCGGATTTGTATGAGTCATGTGGGTCAAAGGCTTATTAGACCACCCTAGTGGGGGCCGGCCCAGTCAACATTATGTTAAGGGCTTAAGTTGGGGCCGACCTAGTCAGAGTTAAAAGACAAGTGAAGTAGTGTATAAATAAAGAGTGTGTCTCTCTCATTTTACACAATTCTCTCCTTCACTCACTTCACATTAGTGAGAGAGAGGATGAGTGTGCAATAGTGGAGGAGGAGTAGTTGTTGCAGCCATCTATCTCTTGGGTTTGATCTTTGTGATCTTTGTATTGGTTCTTATTCTATCTCTGAGGAAGTTGTTGGGTTTTTCACCTTCTTGGTTTTCCCCGGTGAAATGCTTTGTGTCTCTTGTCTCTTGTGTTTAATATGATGTGCATGTTGTTCTCTCAGTTAAGATCCTAGATCATATTGAATTAAATTCTGAAAAAATAACCTGATATCAGAGCTAGCCTGAAGGAAGGCATGGTATGGAATTTATGACACTTGTTGCACTTGCGACAAATTGGAAGCTAGGGCTTGGTATAGTAAAAACCAGTCATCGTGGAACATTCACTATAAGTCCATTTTGGAGAAGGCTCAGGATCTGAAACTTCTATAGGTTGATAATGAAATGTCCATGTACCTTGTGTCCGAAGGACAACCTAATATTCATTGTACTTTGTGAGATATGATTCGTACAAGTTAGGGTTTCTTCCTCTTCCAGAATGCAGTCCTAAACAGGTGACCTAAGAAAAAAGGTCATATCTTGGGCTAGGAAGCTCCAAATGGAATTCCATAAAATGTGACAGTTAGGACACGGAATTTAATTTCACAGGTCTAGGTTTTAGAGGCCAAAGTTGAAACAGTGACACGTGGCACACCATACAAGTTCGCTATACTGTTTCATCCCATAAATAGGTCACGTTGCGACACTTTGAATATCTCTCTCTCAGAGAATCCATTTGAGGAAATATCTGTGGACTTGGAAATATGACAAGTCAATCTTGCACAGGCCAAAGTTTCAAACCATGATGATTTGAAATTTCAGAGATACATCGGAAACAATATGGGATATATTTCTATCCAAACATAATTGGATTCTGAGCACCTTCATTTTTGGATCGTCACTGCTGTGGGAAATTAGGGTTTCATAGAAAGTTGGAATTTTTGAAATATGAGACCATGGCTAGATGATCCTCATCAAAATCAAAATTTAGAGACCAAGATCGAATTTTTTGGTTGGGCAGAACCCTGGGAATCATCAAACCCTAGTTCGGGATTTTGATCGGTAAGGTGGAAAATTAGGGTTTCTGCAAAAGTTGAAATTTTTGGAATCTGTGACAACGGATGGATGCTCCTTAGAAAAATAAAATTTTAGAGCACAAGATCGAACCTTTTGGATAGGCAGAACCCCAGGCATTATCAAACCCTAGTTCGGGATTTTGACTAGAAGATCTAAAAGTTTAAAAGGCAATTTTGAGGGGTCAAATTTTGGAGATTTCAAAATTGAAGTATACCATCTTGATCAGCTCAGCCATGCGCATCTTTTCATCCAATCGGAAGTTTAAAATTCAAGGTTTGAATTTTTAGGGTTTCTCTTGCAAACCCTAATCCAGCTCCAGATCCATTTTTAGCAAATCAAAGTGGATTGGGTTGATCCTAGAAGAGAATGAATTGGACACCTGCATAAGTGAATAAGTTCCAGTTCCAGAGGGAGATGAGGCTAAAGCCTTACATAAGAAGTCTACAAGCAATCCCGACAGGTATGACTTGAGGAGATATAGGTATGTTTTGAAATCTGTTCATGATTAATTTAATGATATGTTTTTCTTCATATTATTGAGGTTAGTACAATCTTGATTAATTTTAGACTTGTCTTATCACCCTAGTAAAAGCATGAATGCATGTGAATGATAAAAGACATTCATTTATTAGGGGTATGACACTTATGATTGTACTAATACACTGTGTTGTTGTATGAGGATGATGTTGTCCACTAACATGAAGGGTACATCAAGAAAGACAAATCAAGTTCTAGATCAAGAACATATGACCATGGTGACATGAAGACAAAGACTCATCCATAGTCATGGATCACATAGAAGCTCCACTTACGAGATATGTATAACTTGGTTGTACAATTATTAACTTATGAGATATGCAGGTTGCTAAAACAAGGTCTCTAAGAGAACAAAGAAGACATTGTTTGGGTATGTTAGACAAGCGTGATAATCTAGATATGTTTTCCTATATCGAGTTAGAATCCTACTTTGTGTTAGGATCTCATATAAGTATACTTTCGTATGATTGATAATGATTATTCATGAAGTTATAGGTTTGAATAATCTTGGGTTTATGCATATTATGCTTCTTACTTTGATTGATGATATGTCAAACTAGAAGAGTCCAATAGTCAAATAATAATATGCATGAGCAAAAGAAGTCCTCCCTAAAACCTTGAAATACTAACGCTTGTAATAAATTACCTGTGTATGAAATGACTATAACCATACATGTTTAAGATTATTTAGAATCATAATGTTTTGATAGTATTGAGATTATACTAATGCATGTATGATTATGTATGAGATCTTGAGGATGACACTAGTGCACACTTAAGCATGCATAGTGGTCTAGGATGGATATAAGTTCAAAGACAGATAATCCAGGAAGCAAAGACCAAGAGGGAGCTCACTCTAGTAGCTCCTGCAAGGAAGCAAATATTGGGAGGGAGTCCATCCAACAACCAAACAAAGATAAGTATTTGAATTGCCATTTCTTGTATATATGATTACTTAAATGATGTTGTTCAGTCATGTACATACTTATGTTCCTAGATTTAGGATGTATATTATGCATATTAGAAAATTTGCATTAATGAAGTGGAAGATACACCAGATGGATTGATTGCCGACACAAAGAGGAAGCTTGCTACCAAGTTTGAGATGAAGGACTTGGGTATGATGCATTACCTTCTAGGTATGGAGGTGTGGCAGAGTGAAGATGGAATCTTCCTTGGACAAGGGAAGTATGTAGTAGAGATCTTGAAGCGGTTCGGGATGATGGACTACAAGGCCATGGCGACACCTATGGCATCGAACCTGAAGTTATTGAGTGATGCTTCATCAGAGTCAGTTGATGCCATGATGTATCATAAGATGATTGGGTCCTTGATGTACCTGATGAACAAAAGACCATAATTTTTCTTTGCAGTGAACACCTTGAGCCAGTTCCTGATGGATCCTAGACATGTTCACCTGATTGTTGTAAAGCATATTCTGAGGTACCTGAAGGGTATGGTTGACTATGGTCTCAAGTATCATGCGAATCAAAAGTTTAACCTGGAGGGTTATGTTGATTCAGATTGGGCAAGCAGTGTTGCAGATAGGAAGAGCACTTTGAGGTGTTGCTTCAGTATGGTATCAGGTGTGATCTCTTGTTTTAGTAGGAAGCAATCCTGTGTAGCACTGAGTACAGCCGATGCAGAGTATGTCGCAATTTTTTTGGCTAGTCATGAGGTAGTATGGCTAAGGAATCTACTGTCTGATTTATTTGATCTCTAGTTGGATGCTACTTGTATATATTGTGACAACCAGAGTTGTGTGAAGTTATCAGAGAACCAGGTGTTCCATGACAAGTCGAAGCATATCGAGATCAAATATCACTACATCAGGGATATGGTACAGAGAGGAGCAATGAAGCTCCTGTATGTTGCGATGGATGAACAGATTGCAGGTGTGTTGACTAAACCACAAGATAGAGTGAATTTTGAGTACTTTATAAAGAGGCTTGGTGTACTTCAGATCGAGGTTCCTTCCAAGGGGAAGTGATGAGTCTGGAAGACGCAGATGCACATGGGATTTTCTGACATGGTTGTAGATGTGTTCTCCCATGGTGCAGATGTAAGGGATGGAGCCATTCTCACATGGTGGAAGATGTGTTCTCCCATGGGGTATATGTAAGAGCTCAAGCCATTTTTCACATGGTGGTAGATGTGTTCTCCCATGGTGAAAAATTAAGGGCTGGAGCCTTCCCTGAAAGGTGGTAGATGTGTTCTCCCATGTTGGTGGTGTAAGTGTTGTATGATGTAAATATGGGATGTGCTCCATGGACGATGAGATGCTCTGAAGAGGACGATCATGTGTGATGAGTATTAGGATGATGCTCCAGATGATAGGCATCAGGATGATGCTACAATGATGATCATGTGTGATGAGCATCAGGATGATGCTCCAGATGATATGCATCAGGACGATGTTGTGACGATGATCAGGATGATCATGTGATGATGATATGCATCAGGATGATACTGTGTATATGATCAGGGTGATCATGTGATGATGATGTGCATCAGGATGATGTACTATATGGTGATGATCAGTATGATCATGAGTATCAGGATGATACTCCGTGGATAGGTTGTATAGGCAGCATGTAAAATATCCTCAGAGATCCGATAATATGTGCTTGGATGCTCTTTCGAGGTTTTGCTACAGGTAGCATAGAAACGATCCTGGGAGATCCTATAGTCTGTGCTCGGATGCTCTTTTGAGCTTTTGCTACAAGTTGGCCATGGACAGGTTGTGCAGGTAGCATAGAAAAGATCCTGGGAAATCCGATAGTCTGTGCTCGGATGCTCTTTCGAGGTTTTTCTACAGGTAGCATAGAAAATATACTGGGAGATCCTATAGTTTGTGCTAGGATGCTCTTTCAAGGCTTTGCTACTAGAGGCATGTAATCAATCCTGGAAATCCGATAGGTTCAGCTATGTGCTGGTAAAAGTCCTAGGATGCTCTTTAGAGTTCTTGCAGGTTGAAAGACACTCTTTTAAGGTTTTTCCTAACCACATAGAAAATATCCTAGGAGATCCTATAGTCTATGCTAGGATGATCTTTCGAGGTTTGGTGGTGGTGGTCACATAGAAAAGATCCTAGGAGATCCTATAGTTTGTGCTAGGATGCTCTTTCGAGGTTTTTTGACGGTCACATGTAAAAGATCTTTGGTGATCCTATAGTTTGTGCTAGGATGCTCTTTTAAGGTTTTATTGACGCACGTAATCAGTCCTGATGATTCCACAGTATGGCCAAAGATGATGAAGACCTACAGGAGGTTAGGCCTACAACCAGCAAGAAAAAGGGTTAGCTATGTAGAACTTCCTATGACGAGAAGAATTATGAGATAGCCCCGTGATCTGTAAAATTAGTCACAACAGATCTAATGAACAAGTAAATCAATCACAACAGATGAACATAGAAAATATGGTGTAAAACTGTGCAAAACATGCATCAGTGCTCAATATCCCAATGAGGGTGAATAATTACAATACAATACAATACAGTAACAATGACTTAGCAGTTCGAATTGACTAAGGAGGTCATTCAAATTACTGAATGGTGTAGCTTGGTTCCAACTAGGAGTCCTCATCATTAATTAGTGGTGGTCATCAATGCACAAGAACCAGTCATCTAGGTGTCAATCTGAGTCTAACTGAGTGTAACAAGTGTAACTGAAGTGTGTAGCACTGATATAGGGAAGGAAGCTCAGTGGAGGGCACATGGGAGGCTTAACTGAAGTTAGAACAAGTCATCTAGTCAATCTGGAGGTCCAACGGAGTGAAACAGTCAGTCGGGAGTGAAACTAGCCTCAAATCAAGGAGAATCGGAGCTAACTGAGTGTAAACTGAGTGGGTAGGTGAAGAAGTGCGCCCTTCTCTGACAGTAGGTGAGAAGTGGGTGCCTTCATGAATAGGAGGGCTAAAATTCTAATGGAAGGAGCTCCTGGGTGCTAGAATAAAGTGGATAAGGTGCTGGAGGCATCAACTTGGTGACTGGGATGCATGCAAACCCTAATTACATGCAAGGTTCTGAAAATGATGATGTGGATATCCGAAAACACCCCCTCAAGATAGACTATGATTTGAAAAAAATAATGTAGGGCCCTGGTTACTAAGACCAAAGGTCACCCCAATACAATAATCCAAAAAAAAATGTTGAAAATAAGCTAAGTGAGGAAAGAGGGAAAACCTAGTGGGAAGAAAGCCCCCCCTAAAGCTAAAACATAATAATGGATCAATCTATCTCCACCATGATGGAACTCACCCTCAACAGTGAATGAAGGTAAGAGAACTTCTTCTCAGTGAAGCTCTTGGTGAATATGTCTGCAATTTGCTCATCGATAGGGCAATATCGTAGAAGGATGGTGCGACCATGCACCAACTCTCGAATGTAGTGCATATGAATCTCAATGTGTTTTGTCCTTTGCCGCTGAACTGGATATGTGGATATCTTGATAGCACTTTGATTGTCACAAAAGAGGACAGTCGAAGTAGTACCACCAAAACCAAACTCGGAAAGAATACCCTGCAACCAAACTGTCTGAATGCAGGCATTGACTGCCCCTCGATACTCTACCTCTGCTGAAGAAAGTCCAATGGCTACCTGCTTTTTGCTTGACCAGCAAATAGGCCCATGTCCAATCATGAAAACATATCCAAAATTGGACTTCCAATCTATGCTATCACCTGCCCAATCTGAATCAGTAAAACCAATGAAATCTAGCTTAGAATCTGCAGCATAATGTATGCCAAAATGTTTCGTACCTTGCACATACTGCAAGATCCGCTTGGCTGCCTGCCAATGAAGCTCATGGGGCTGCTGCATATACCTTGATATGGCACTCACGGCATAAGATATATCATGCCTAGAGTGTGTCAAGTATAGTAGTGAACCAATCAACTATCGATACATAGTGCAATCTCCAAGCGGTGTAGAATTTCCCTCCTCAAGACTGATTCCTGAAAGGAATGGGAATGGGGCTGTCTTACATTCAGCCATATTAAACTTCAATAATAGGTTGGAAGCATATTTTTTCTGAGATATAGTGATCCCATCAAAATTTTGAGCTATCTCCAAGCCCAAAAAGTGACTAAGCAAGCCCAAATCGCTCATGTCAAAAGCTAGATTGAAGGCAGTTTTTAGCTTGTTTATTGAAGTAAGAGTGCTACCAGTAATGAGAATATCATCAACATAAAATAAAATAACCAAAAAATTACCTTTAACTTGCTGTAGGTACACATTCGGATCATATTTGCATCTTTTGAAATTCTGAGAAAGAAGGAAGGAGTCCATCTTTGCATACCAAGCTCTTAGGGCCTGTTTTAAACCATACAAAGATTTCTTCAATCTGCAAACTAATGATGGATCTGATGTGTATCCTTCTGGCTGCTTCATATATACCTCTTCATCAATATTTCCATGTAGAAAATCACTCTTCACATCCATGTGATGCACTTCCCAGTGCTTGGATGCGGAAATTGCCAAAACAAGGCTGATGGAATCCATCTTTGCAATCGGTGCAAAGGTCTCAGTGTAGTCCACTCCTTGGACTTGGGAGAAACCTTTTTCCACCAACCTTGCTTTGTATTTTCTGATAGAGCCATCAGCAGCAACTTTTGTGCGGTACACCCATTTACATTGGAATAATTTTCTTCCAGGTGGAAGAGAAACTAGCTCCCATGTATTGTTCTTTTGAAGAGAATTGTACTCTTCATCCATGGCACTTTGCCATCCCGGATCTCGGTGGGCATGATAGTATGTTGTGGGATCTGAAACAGTCATCAAATAACAAATCTCAGGCAATAATGGATCATAAATAGAAAGAGCCATACCTGCTCTTTGAAAGTCTGCTCTTGTTCGTCTTGGATCAGCAAGATTTCCAATATTCGAACCAGCAGATTGAAGAGTTTTTTGGGCCCACTTTGGTAACTGAGGATAATGGTTGGATTCCAAACCTGATATGTCATGATCATCATGTGCTACTATAATATTAGAAATATTAGAACCATTAATTGCATTATTGCTGCTTGAATCTTCTTCTGGTGAAGGCAGTGAAACGACAGTTTCTTCCTCAACTAGTTGCAATTCTTGAAGCGGCTCTTCAAATTGCACACTGCGCTCTATGAATATCTTTTTGGATCTGATATCCATGAGTTTATATGCCTTTGATTCTTCCCTATATCCTATCAGTATGCACTCAATACTTTGTGGATCCAAAGCTTGTCTCTTCTTGGAAGGAATTCTAGCCCATGCAGTAGAGCCAAAAACTCTCAAATTTGACACATCCGGTTTGTGACCAAAGAATGCTTTGAAAGGAGTCATACCTTTCATGGATGAATGTGGAATTCCATTCTAAATGTATGCAGCAACATTGATTGCTTCAGCCCAAATATTTGCAGCCAAACCTTTTGATTCAATCATGCAAGTAGCCATCTCTTTCAGTGACCAATTTTTCCTTTCCACTACACTGTTCTGCTGGGGTGTGTAGGGAACTGTATGTTGGATCTAAATTCCACTTTCAGCACAAATTTGCAGAAACTTGGCCTTGATATATTCTCCACCATTATCAGATCTAATAGCTTTGATCTTGCTCTTAGTGGTGGTCTCAACAGAAGCCTTAAAATCCTTGAATTTTCCAAGCACTTATGACTTGTTTTTGAGAAAAAATACCCATGTAAAGCGGGAAAGATCATCAATAAATGTCAAAACATACCTTGAACCATTTAATGACATATGGGGCAGCGGACCACTGATATCAGAATGTATCAGCCCCAAAACTGTAGAAGCTCTGCTAGCTTTGCCGCGGTCGAACCTGTGCTCGGGGTGCTTCCCAATAATGCAACTAGTGCATATTCCCTTTAAGGAACGGAGTTGTGGAAGACCATCTACCATGTATTTGTTTGATAACAGCATCAAATAATTATAATTAATATGTCCAAATATTTCATGCCAAATCCTACTAACCTCATTACCATGTGTGTGAAGAGCAATGGGCTTTGCAAGCGGAATAAAGTGTGAAAACTCATAGTATTTTGCAGTGTGGTTCACCTTTCCGACTACAATAAGTCTTCCACTTTTGATATCAGAAATTTCAACTATATTAGGGATGAATGTAACTTGCTTCGGTTCACCAGTGTGTGTCATTTGATACACAGAAAGAATATTTGAAGCCAAGGAAGGAACATAGAGAACATTCTGAAAGCTTCCATGATCTACATGGATTGTACCTTTTCCCTTTGAAGAAATTTTTGAGTCATCTCCCAAGTGGATAGGGATGGAGCTGTTTGGATCGACTGAAGAAAAATAATCAATATTTGCATCCATATGATTCGAGGCACCCGAATCTATCAAAATATTAGTGGACTTCAAAACAATTGCCATGAGTGCTTGTCCTCTTTCATGATCATCATTCCTATCCTTCTTCCTTGCACCGTCAGGAAGAGTTATGTTATTCTTTTCCAAAAGGAGGGCCATTTGATCTATAGTCTTCTTCATGCATGAATTTTCAGGATGAAAGCCACGGTTGCAATAAGTACATTTATATTTTTCCTTACCCTCTTTACCCTTTTGCTTGAACTTCAAACTGGATGGTGCATCCGTCTGCTTGCCTTTCTCTCTTTGCTTGTGAGGTTCGAATTTGGGCTTCTCTTTCTTTTGCTTTCCTTTACCATTCGAATTCTTGGGTCCTTGAACAAATAGGGCTAAATATTTTGAGTTTATGGACCCCATTTGAATCAACTTATCATGCTCTTTTGTGACGGACTCAATGAAGGCATTCAAGGTAGGCATCTTCCAATTCGGGGTAGTTAGCCGACCGGAATTGAAAGTAGAGACAAATACTGAATAGTCTTTACCAAGCTTGGTGAGAATAGAGAGTATCAATTGCTTATCCTCTTTGATAACTCCACTATTCTTCAACTGCAATGTCAAGTGCTTGAATTTTGTGAAAAAATCATTGATGGTCTCAAAATTTCAGGACTAAGAGCAATCAATTCATTCTCTAATTGAAAAGCCTTAAGCTCATCCTGCTTGCCAAATAGTGTTTCAAGTTGCTCCCATATTGCTTTTGGAGTATTCAATCCAATGAGATGGAAGTGAAGATCTTTGGAAATAGAGAGGCAAAGAAGACCATAAGCTTCATCAAGCTTGTTGTAGTGTTTGGTTCTTTCTGACAATGTGCTTGGCTCTAATTCGAGGCCAACTGTGACTCTGTAGAAACCTTTTGAACGTAATATGATCTTCATATCATCTTTCCAATCAAAATAGTTGAAAGGAGTGAGGATAGGCTTTGAAGAAGAGTATTCCATTGCTAGGAGTGAGTGCACTTTGATGTAGAAAGTCTTTCAAAAGAAAGGTAGCAAATGCAATTGATGGAGACAATAACCTGCAAATCACAATGAAACCAAGAATAGTGAGGTCGAACAATCCACCCTTTTAGAGTTGCATCACACCTAGGATTGGAGATCAAGCAATGTTGAATGGGTCTAATGTATCAAATCCAGGATTTATGTGGAAACTCAAGCTTCTGGAGTGGTATTGGAAGTATTTTTAAGCTTTGCATGCACTGGAGCGAATGCTCTTGAGATCTTTCATGCTAAACTTTTTGCAATTTTAAGCAAATTCACTCAAATCATCATGTAGAACACTTGTAGAAAAGAGATCTTGTCCCTGCAATGGATCTGATACCATGTAAAATTAGTCACAATAGATCTAATGAACAAGTAAATCAATCACAACAGATGAACATAGAAAATATGGTGTAAAACTATGCAAAACATGCATCAGTGCTCAATATCCCAATGAGGGTGAATAATTACAATACAATAAAGTAACAATGACTGAGCAATTCGAATTGACTAAGGAGTTCATTCGAATTACTAAATGGTGTAGCTTGGCTCCAACTAGGAGTCCTCATCATCAATCAGTGGTGGTCATCAATGCACAAGAACCAGTCATCCAGGTGTCAATCTGAGTCTAATTGAGTGTAACAAGTGTAACTGAAGTGTGTAGCACTGATATAGGGAAGGAGGCTCAATGGAGGGTGCATGGGAGGCTTAACTGAATTCAGAACAAGTCATCTAGTCAATATGGAGGTCCAACGGAGTGAAACAGTCAGTCGGGAGTGAAACTAGTCTCAAATCAAGGAGAATCGGAGCTAACTGAGTGTAAATTGAGTGGGTAGGTGAAGAAGTGCACCCTTCTCTAGCAGTAGGTGAGAAGTGGGCACCTTCATGACTAGGAGGGCTAAAAATATGACGGAAGGAGCTCCTGGGTGCTAGAATGAAGTGGATAAGGTGCTGGAGGCATCAACCTCATGAGTGGGATGCATGTAAAATGCATGCAAACCCTAATTGCATGCAAGGTCCTGAAAATGATGATGTGGATATCCGAACGTGATTGAGATGATGAGTACAGCAGCAATGACGATGATGCTCCGTGATCCAGTGACGATGATCTCGCTCCAGAATTGAAGACTTGTGCCTATATGTATTGATGACCTGTGTCAAGAGAATACCTTCCTAGTTAAGAGGGAGTGTTGATGTATTTGTAACTTCGGAAGATATTAACTTGTATATTGTATTTCTACTTTATTGTATCCCCAACGGAGATGTATTATTCCTCTGATTGGAAGAGTCGACAGTTGTACTTGCAAGTGTCGCAAGTTATATTGTAAGTGTCGTAACTTATACTTGATGGGTTATTAGACCACCTTGATGGGGTCGATCCTGTATGATTCATGTGGGTCAAAGGGTTATTAGACGACCCTAGTGGGGGTTGGCCCAGTCAACATTATGGTAAGTGGTTAAGTTGGGGCCAACCTAGTTAGAGTTAAAAGACAAGTGAAGTAGTGTATAAATAGAGAGTGTGTCTTTCTCATTTTACACAATTCTCTCATTCACTCACTTCGCATTAGTGAGAGAGAGGAGGAGTGTGCACTAGTGGAGGAGGAGTAGCTGCTGCAGTCATCTAACTCTTGGGTTTGATCTTTGTGATGCTTGTATTGGTGCTTATTCCATCTCTGAGGAAGTTGCGGGGTTTTTCACCTTCTTGGTTTTCCTCGGTGAAATGCTTTGTGTCTCTTGTCTCTTGTGTTTGATATGCTATACATGTTGTTCTCTCAGTTAAGATCCTAGATCATATTGAATTAAATGCTGAAAAACTAACACCCTTGGCACATCTGTGCCCCGAAACCCACAGTTCTTGGTAGGAAAAACATAGTTTTTTCCTCCTTAACTCATATCGGTCTCGGAATGAATATTATTTTCTGTTTGGGGAAGCCACATTTCTGAATGGTGGATTTTGATTCTTATTTTTAGAAGGTGCATTAAACTTAGGTGGATATTTGGTTCTTGGGATTGCATCCCGTAGATCTCTTGTTCTACTTACCGCTTCTTGCAAGGTGGTTGGTCGGTAGGATTTAACCATCCCTTTTAAGGGTTTTGTTAATCCTTCTGTGAACAGAAGAATTAAGCGGAATTCAGATATTCCAGTAACCATTACAACCAAGTTTTGGAAATAAGAGATATAAGCTTCTGGAGTTCCGGTCTGCTTAACATGTGCCAGTTCCTTGAAGGCAATTTCAGGGTCTCTTCTGTCGAATCTCTCCATCAATCTCCTAGTAAATTTTGCATATGAAGTCACTTGGTCATGGCCCAAATTCCTCATGCCATGAAACCACCATTCATTAGCTTCATATTGAAAATGAAGAGTTTCCATTCTAATGGCATCCTTTTTAGCCATTGGATTCAGCTGAAAATAGGTGTCTAGCTTCTGCACCCAGGAGCTAGCAGTGCATTTTGTTGACCCATCAAAGAAGGGTAGTCGAATCTTACCAATTGTACTTCTCAATTAATAATTATGGGTTGGATGCCTATGCCATCCTCTTGGATGATTTCTGTATTGTGCTTCACAGAAATCCTTGAAAGGTAGATCCCTTCTGCACTCTTCACTCAGGGTCTGGTATTCAACATACCGATCTTCCCAAGTATTGATTGATTCATTATGGATCTCAAGTTCCTCCCTATGTTCATCGAGGAATTTTGGCATGGTCTATCGAGGCTGATATTTAGATTCATATTTTAATTCATCAGGCATATTATGAGGACTAGTCTTAGAAAATATAATTCCACCAGGGATCTTCCTATCATCATTCTGAGAGCCACTGCAGCTCCCTTCTACCTCTTTCTGTCCTAAATGCTTAGCCAAAAAATATCTAGTTTCTTGCCCATATTCAATGATATTATGGGATATGGAATGCAGCCCCTTTAAAATACTATGCACAAAATTCTAAACTCTTCCTTATCAACATTTTCAGACATGTTGTTCCCCCCTTGTATTTTCCCTCCAGTGGATTCTACCTCTTCTTCCACAAACAACTCTTCAGGGTTCTTTCCTTTGGGGAGTGGTATTCTCTTAGGACTCATAACAATTTTTTTAAAGATAAGGCTCAGAGGACCATGATCTGATACCACTGTAATATCCTAGCCAAGATCTGACCAAGATATTATCTTCCGCTTAGAATTTTAATAAAATTTTGCTAGCAATTTTTAAGGAAAAATCTCAAACTGAGCAGGATGTAAGTGACAGGGATTGAAACTATGAATGTGGATGGTAGGAGTGAAATTAAGTTCTGCAATTTATATGGATAAGTGTGCAGCAACAGTTAAATAAGTTATGATCAGAATTCCTTGGCACAAAGTACTAGAGCCATTCACTTTTCAGCAATAGAGCAACACTATTTCCTACTTCGAGGCTTCCTGGGCTTCTAGCATATGCCAACAAGACTGGGTGAGGGTTATCAGAGTTTATTGCATAGGTATAAAATTAAATTAATCTTATAGAGTGCAATAGAATAATTTAATATTGAACTTGGGAAGGTTTGGAGTGATTGGGAGGTCAAATGCACACTGTGGACTGTTGAGCTAGTCAAATTACAGGCTCTTCCAAATGAGGCTAAATGCATCCAAATTCTTAATACAAGGGATGATATGGGAATTAAACTGATTTATTAACCTCCTACAATTGACAGAGATTCAAACTGATGCTCATAATTGATTTAGTAGTCAAAATGGTAAAACTAGTGTAGAATAAGCACCCAACTAGCTAGTCTTGCAATTTAATTCATCAAATTGCTCCAATAATTCATTAACTCTATTATGATATGAAATAAAGCTCTGATATATGATATTTAACATATATAAGTCTAAATATAACTTCATGACACTTCTTTTCAATTATATGATTTCTTTCCAAAGTTACAATGCCTCACATGCAAGATTTTCATTACAATAGATGGAGAATGAATATGAGAAGTAGGGAGATTACTTTGAATCTGTTATGAAGTGGATTACCAAAACATCTACAGGTCAGATGACTGATATTTCTGCATACTGATCTTTTGAACTTCGTTGGGACGCATTCGCCAAACTAGCTCTCTCCTCCAAGATAAAATCCTCCAAATCTAGCTGAGAAAGATGTATAAGTGGGAGAAGGAGAGGGAGATCAGGTTTAAAGTCGATAAATAAACATGGGAATCATATGATCTTTGCAAATAATATCCCACTAGGATCTCTGAAGTTTCTGGGTGCATCCACTGAATACTATCTTCTTCTTCTGGTGATTTTCCTCCAAAACTAGCTACAATTGTCCTGTATAAATGATCTCCTCTTCAAGATGACTATGGATCTTCACTGATGGACTTATATGAATGTTATCAAGCTGCAATAACATCTTCTGGACCTGCATATTACTCACTAAAAACTATGGGGCCTTGGGGCACATCTCCCAAGAAAACTTGTTGAGGCACATCACTCAACCAAGAGAGGCTCAGAGCTCTCAATACAAAATTGAAAATGACAAAAGTTATTTAATGGAGATGGAAACATCATTAAATAGATGAGTTAGCTTGATGGGCAATCCAAGATACACGTGTGGATGAGGGAGGGCGCATTCCTTGATAGGAATATCAACTCTTTGCTTTGAAAACTTTCGTTTCTTTACCTTCCTTCACTGAATTTGGCAAGTGATCCTTAGGGAGATTTTCTAGATGTTGCCACTTTCATTCTGACTACTTTTCCTATTCTTTCCTCTTTCTTTACTTTCCTTCTTTTCTGCTTTTGCCAGTTTTTCTTTTTTCTTTTGTTAGTTTCTAATTTGTTCTCCTTGCTTTCTTTCTTCCATTGCATTCCTTGACTTTTCTGAGATTTTCCATTAAGGAAAGAGTGGTCCACTTGACACCAATTCGACCTCCTAGCCACATCATCACCACTTGCCAATATTTATTAATAAAAATATTACAACTCAAAATTTATTTAAACTTCAACATTTAATCAATTCATTAATAATTAATTAACTCCTATGGTATAATTGCCTAAAAAATACCCCCATTAATTAAATTCTCATTTAATTAACCACTTAGACCCCCTAGGGATGGGAGGATCCAAGTTGTGACCAGGGTCACTAGGGAGGGGATAGGACATAACCTTTCTGTCCAATCACGACATAGACAAAGTTTTTCTATTTTCTCTTTTCAAGCACATAAAAGTTTCATACTTCATGCACAGAAGACATGCTTTATATTAAAATATTTCTCACGAAGACATAAAAGAGTAGAAGTTATTTCGGGTTAAAATAGGGAAACTTCTCCGCATTACATAGAGATGGAATTTACTTCAATCTTTCACATTTTACAGATCTTGGGATCTTAATACATTTCACAACTACGAGCATGAGCTCACAAACATAGACTCTTCTCCTACATATACACAGAATCTTCTCCTACATATACACAGACTTCATTTTTGCTTCACCTGGAAGCTACTGAGTCACATTAGAGACAAATCCTGGTCTTGGGGCTTTGACAGTGCTCGAAATGCCCATATATCATGGTGTGGTGTGGATTTGTTAGGGAACTGATGTTGAAATATCATATATCACAAAGAGAAATGGGGAGCGACCATAAGACTCAAGTATTTCTCATAAAACAACAAAGGAAACGGAACAGAGGTGGTAAAGAAGAGTGCCATGACTTCCCGAATATTTCATTTTGCTGCGATATGGGGTATGGTTTAGACTTTATATAGTGAGTGGCTAGTGAATTGGTGAATTGACTTGGATGTTATGTATGGGGAACAGTAATTAACACAGTATGGAGGGATGGTGGTCATAGATAGCATCTGTACCAATTGTAGATTTTGCTAGTGTAATTGTACATGTATCACTCCAATCGATTCCTTGAGAAGGGATTGTATGCTGACATGGCGATGGTTTATACGATGAAATTATTAAATGGAGGTGAAATGGATGTTATCCTGATGGTGAATGATGGATTGTATCACGTGTGTGAAGAAACATATATCATCATGCCTTAGATTTTGCTGGACTAATTGCATCGACTGTATATTTTTCTTTGTGACATTATGTCTTGTCATGAACTTTTACTTCGCCAAGGACTTCACTTCGATGGGCATTTCCTTCATGGAGTAAACTTCACTTCGATGAGCATTTACTTTGTCGAGATTCAACTTCGACAAGCCCACTCTTAAACAGGTTTTATATTAAAATATTTCTTACTAAGACATAAAAATCAGTCAAAGTTATTCTGCGTTAAAACATGGAAACTTCGCCGCATTACACAGAGATGGAATTTACTTCAATCTTTCACCTTTTACAAAGCTTGGGATATTAATACATTTCACGGCTATAAGGGAATTGTAAAAATATTCAACCTACGAAGGCTAGGATAACATATTTATAGCAAAGGTGTGAATAAAATTTAATTGTAAATTGATCTTCCTGTTAGGGAAGATCTAACAGCTTTATAGCAAAGGTGTGAATAAAAGTTAATTCTAAATTGATATGCTTAAGCTAATTTAAACCTGGGAAATGTGATTATAGTTTCAGAACAATCTGATCTGGGATATTTGATGAATGTTATGCCAATTTATAAATATATAAATCAGATCTAACATTACCAACTTCATATAAAACAAGATAGTGAAAAGTGGGTTATTTTATTTAAAGGATTAAACCATAAGACTGTTCTGTTAATGATATGCTAATTAAAAGATTAGCATAAAATAATGATGATTGTATAATAGTTGCAGAAAATGGAATGTTATGAATCAAGTAAAGAAATTTATTTGACATATAATCTACACATAAACCGTATGATGAGAAATCAACACACATATATATGTATTTAATGATCATACAACATAAAACAAAGTTACCAAATGATTAAGTGGGAAACCAGATTTTATCAAGGAAACATGGCAAATATGGCAAAGAAAATGAAAGAGAAACTGACTCCAATTCCTTAAAGATTGCAAAAAATTACAACTCAGCGAATACAGAACATCTCCAGTTCTCTTCTTCGGTGATTCCCCCGCCCCCTTCCAATGAGATCTAAGTCTCTTTAAATAAATATTACAAAAATTACAAAGGGACAAATCTCCCATAAAAATGTAAGTGAGGTTAATTTTAAAACTAATATGCTTAAGCTATGCTAAACCTAGGAAATGTGATTGGAATTTGTAGAACAATCATATCTGAGATATTTGATAAATGTTACACCAATTTATAAATATATGAATTCGATCTTAACATTACCAGCTTCAAATAAAACAAGACAATGAAACCTGGGTTATTTTATTTAAAGATTAAACTGAATAATTGCTCTGTCCATGATATGCCAATTAACAAATTAGCACAAACATAAAGATGATTGTTTAACAGTTGCAGTAATAAATAATATGAATTAAATAAAGAAGTTTATTCAATACATAAATTACACATGAACCAAGTGATGAGAAATCAACACACAAGGTTAATGTATTTAATGAGCATACAACATGAAACAGAGTTATCCAATAATTAAATGAGAAACCAGAACTCATCAAATAAAATTGACAAATATGAAAAAAGAAAGGTCAAGAGAAACTCACTGAATTTGATTAAGTTTGCAAAAAATTACAACTCCTCAAAACAAAGAGCATCTCGAGTTCTCTCCTTTGTGTTAGTTTTTCAGAATTTACTTCAATTTGATCTAGGATCTTAACTGAGAGAACAACATGTACAACATATAAAACATGGACATAATAATGCAAGCACACAAGAGACAATAGACACACAGAGTTTCACTGGGGAAAACCATAAAGGTGAAAAACCCCACAACTTCCTCAGAGATAGATAGAGCAATGATACAACCCAAGTACAAGAGATAGTCCTCCTAGCAGTAGCTTCTCCTCCTCCACAAGTGTGCCACTCTCTGATGAGAGTATGAGTGAGAAAGTGAATGACCAAATAGAGTTCCTCCCGCACTCTATTTATACTTGACTTGACTTGCCTAATAACCTTTACTAGGTCAGCCTTAACTTAACCACATAACATAATGCTGACATGGACGACCCCCAATAGGGTGTTCCAATAACCCTTTAACCCAAATGACTTATACAGGGCCGACCCCATTAAGGTGGTCTAATAACCCATCAGGTATAAGTTACGACACTTACAATATAAATGATGACACTTCTGTATAGAGGAATAATAAAATCTCTATAGGAATACAATATACATATATGTGAAATACATTCCAAAGTTACAATTACATCAACACTTTGTTGTTTTTCTCCCCTCCTCTCCTATGAGATCCAAGTCCCTTTAAATAATAATTACAAAACATTACAAAAGGGTAAATCTCCCATAAAAGTAGGGATTACAAAATATTGTTTTAAGATTTTCCAAGGGCAGATTGCCACTTGGAAAATACATCCAACAAATCTTCGACATCTTGATATTGAGCATGTTCGAGTGTTAACTATGCTTTGCAGGTGAAAGACTCGATTTCCCTTTTCTTCAACTTTTCCCATTCATGTAAGAAGAGATTAATATTCATTTATGAGATTATAGGTAATTCAATCAACTCCTTAATATATTCTATTTGAATATGATCTAGTTGCTTAATGCGCTCCTTGTCCTTCAAGTACTTTTCTTCAACCTGTTCAATCATAATCCTGGGTGGAAGAGACTTCTCAAGCTGATCCATGATGGGGAAGTCCAACAAAGTTAGCAAGGTGTCAGATGCAAACCATCTTTTACTGTAGACCTTCTTTCCTTCTTAAATTGTGGACTCCACCATCTCACATGCATTCTACCAGGATTCCAAAGAAACTTTGATCCTCTTGAGCTTGATCTTGTCCAAAATAAGTATATCTTCAGGTTTGTCTTTTATATACCTTTTCCAATATACGACATCCACATAAGCTTTGGAAACATCATTCCTTCTCTGGTTATGGTCATACAGGACATCTGAATAGTGTTCAAAAGAATTGAAGATCTCTTGAATTTCATTTAACCCTTCAAACAATTCAATGAACAAACTCTTGTGATCATACTAAATCTTCAAAGCCAATTCTTTGAATTCTTCCTTAGAAAACTTTGAGAAAGAAGAGGTAGAAGCCATGGTCTTTGAATATGTTAATTTATGCTCAAGAACTACTATCTTTTCAACATAGCTTACATTCAACCCTTGTGCTTCTTAGAGCTGTTGCTGGAGGACTTCATTCTAGGCTTGTATGTTTTTGAGCTGATTCTCATAATCATCCTTCGACCCCTGTAATTGGGCTTGATGTTTCTCATCCATCTGAATCTGCTCCTGTTTGAGGTTTTGCAGTTCTTTCTCCTTTACCTCAATTTCTTTATTCAATGAGGTGACAAAATCATATTTTCCCCCTGCAAAATCCCACATAGCAGCAGTTGTCTCAAGAGCTTCCTACTTCACATAAGTGGAGGTTCTTTCCAAATGACTTGATTAGGGACAGTTCCATGCACTAGAGTCCCTTCTCTGGCTCTTTTAGAATCCTTCCTCACCACTACCTTTTCTAATCTGCTCAAAAAATATTCCCCCAAAGAGACCACTGCATCTTCTCCAAAGTCTTCTATTTCTTCCATAGTGGGTGCTAACACTTCTGGGATGGTGACCAAAGGCATAGGTTGGGATACAACAAGTGTTGGAATTGGCATGGTTATTTGGGGAGTGGGAACATAATCCATTGCAACACTAGGGGTTGGAGGTGAAGAAATGGAGGTGGTGGATGAGGTAAAAGGATTTAAGGAGGCAACAAAAGTTGGAATTAAAGTTGGCTCTGAAGGTGCACTATAGACCTGAACTTCAACTAGCTGTGAAGGTGAAAAATCAACAGGAGCAATAGGTTGATTAGTTGTTGTGGATGGAGGGACTGTAACATCAGATGACAGGATAGAAGGTAAAATGGTAGAAATTGATGGAGATATAGCATATGTTACCATAGTAGCAATGGTGACTTCCGAAAAATGAATATATGAAAAATAATCATCAACCACTAAACCCTCAAGTGGATCAGAGAAAATCTGAGTGATTGGGGTGGCTTTCGGTATGCTAAAAGGGATAGAAAATGGACATGAGAAGTTGGCAGGGAATAACTCATCTTCAACATCACTGTCTTCAATATGAAGCATAGTAACTAGTGGTGCTGAACCTTCAATCTTTTGCTTCTTGACTGGAGGGATTGAAGCTATTGTTTGTGTTTCAACCACTGAACCCATCATTTCTAGGCTCCTTTTCATCTCTGCAACGGACTTGATAAGAGAGTTGAGAGTAGCGAGGGGTTTAGGTTTTGGAGTATCCTCAATAGGAGCCTTCCCTTTATCATCTGTTTGGTAGGTCAGCATCAAGGGAGTGATGGCTTGTGCTTTTTGTGCTTCCTTTTCCACTAATTATTTCTGAGTTTTTCCCTCGACTGCAAATTCAAACTTCCTACACTGCAACACTTTGGTCTATAGATCTTGTTGATATTGGAAGATAAAATTATTCTCTTCTAGAGAAGTGGTTCTATTCAATACTTCAGAGAAGGAATTAACACCCCGTAAATAGAATCATCAGGATTTTCCTGATGCACATAGGGTCTTTTGATGTGCTCCTGTGTAAAATGATTAGCCAAGAAGGAATTTGGGTCATGCATCCTCTTGGAGGATTCTCCAAACTTCAGAGTGGTAATTATTTTCCCAAGCAAGCTCGCATGGGTAGAATTCTGAATGACCAGAGACCCAAGGTTAAGGGGAAAATTAGGCCACCCTTTCATTTTAGCCCCTATCAACTAGGGGAACACACCATCAATCACTGTTTGGAAGCCTATCTAGTCCAACACCATTCTGTCTGGTACAATCCTGGGCAATAAGTGGGTTGTGTTGCTGCCCCAAATTCTGATGTAGGAGAAATATTCTCCCACGTACCAATCTCTTATTGTAGAAATTAGTGCCTTGGCTTGAGTTGAAAAAGTACGAGCATCTTCCTTGAATATCTTCTGATAGATGTATCCCATGAGGTGGTCTCAGATATCATAAATAAGAGGTATGAATTTATCCTCCCATAATGGAGAACAGTATATGTGGACTGGAGGTCCGTCCCTCGTCCAATTCCACCCCATTGTAGGGAAAGGAAAAGATGAACAAAAAACATCCATAACATAAGAAGAGAGGTAAAAGGTCAGCTTCCTTGAGGCATGAGTCATCTAGTATTTCTCAATTGCTTCCTTCAATACTACTAACAAAATATGGGCCCAATTGAAAGAATCTCATGTGGTAAGAACATGATGGGCCAGAGGTGTCCACTTTGCTTTATTTAAATCAAATATAAGTCACTCTTTGTCAAACATATCTTCTATGAATATAATTCATCTCTAAATTACCATGTAACAATATACACATAAAGTCACTCTTTGTCAAGCTCATTACATGTGACAATATTTCTAAGAAGCACACAAACAAGTATAGTTTGTGAATCTATAAATCAGAGCTATTTCCAACACTAAAGTGTGTAAATACTATTATAAATATAATTATCAATGTAAATTTATTTTGTACTATTTATTTTCTTATTTTATATGTTGTTAATATCTTATTATATATTATAAATAAAAAAATGGTAAAATGCTCCAATAAGTAAATATTCCATTAAAATGAAGTTAAAGGGAGGCTAAACTTTTCTTTATCACATTGACAACAAGTATAACTATAATTTAAGTATAAGAGTTTACATACAATACCAAAAAATAATTATTTTATAAAAATTAAATTAAATTATTATTACTATTTATTTCAATTTCAAATAAATAAATAGTTATGCTATTAAATAGTTATTAAAAATAACTAAAAACAACTAAATTTTAATTCATTAAGATTAATAAAATTGAAATAAAGTAAATTTAATTATTTAATTGAATTTTTTTATATATCTTAGTAAATTGTTTGAATGATATGTTTAAGCTTTTCAAACTGCAACCAATAACATTCAAATCATATTCCTTAGGATGAGAGTGGGGTTTATATATTTCACCAATGATGTCCAAAGCTCGTACTTGGCCCAACCATTGTTTTGTATACTAACACCTACAAGCAAGAGTGTGCCATTGACGAGGATGATATTATTTGACTGCACTTTCATTCCTTTGAAAAATTGATTGTTGACTTGAACCTCGTTCATCGTTATAATTATGTTGTGTGTACTTAGGTTGGTTGCGACCCTACAAAACGGTCATCCTAATTGGTAGCTTTGACTACGGTCGGGTGATCCTTTAATGAAATTATGTCTATATTTGAACAATACCTATGTATTAGAAGGAATTCCAGTGTCTCTTAATTTATTCCATGATCCATTTATCTCATGAATGTGGATAATGTTTTTTCTTTGGATTTTCATAAATGAAAGTCTACAAATTATCCAAATCAAAATCACCTTCTTTAGTATCATAATGGGTGCTTATACATGGGTGAAAAAAATACAAAAATAACCTAATCACACCTTCTTTTGGTTCCTAATGCAATCATCTTGTTGGAGCCTATGTTTTTTGGTGGATGAATCCATCCTCATTAGTGAAGAAGGACTATGGTTGGATTTCTTTTTAAATGTTTTTGTAGAAGGATTTCCATTTCTTGTTAGTGATCTCAATAGAGGTTTCACAATATACCACGTTTAATGGAGATGATAAAGGTGTAAGCAACACAAAAATTAAACCAAAAATTTTAGTTGTTCTTCATTATTACTTATAATCCCTAACTTTAATAAAATGATAGAACAATATTGGTTTAAATCCCACTACATATAAGCACTACCAAGAGATAATAGTTGACAAAAACAATAAAAGAACTAGACATATATAGTATTATCCTAGAACTTTTAAGCTTGGAATTTATGTGGTTAGTCCATTCATGAATGAAGTCATTAATCTTGAATACCATAGGGCCAAACCCCTCCAACTCACTGTATTGTTAGAACTAGTCTTGTATGTGATGAGAGTACATCTTGAAGGAATATAAGAAGAATGAGATGAGATTATGAGATTGGTGTTACACCATGTTTCCACATCATAGAGGAATTCCTTTCAAGGGTTGAGGGAGGGAAATGATAAGAGGTAAATGAAGGCCCTCTACAAAATCTCTATGCAATGGATAATTCAAGAGGGGTTGACTCAGTGAATTTATGACGTAGCACATGCATTAATGGAATATTAAATAATACCCTAATTTTCATTAGATATTAAAAAATAAAGTATAATATAATTTAGTTGAATCCCCCTCTCAATATGACTTTCCAATATACAAACCTCCTATTTTCACTTGATTTCCTCGGTAACCATTTTTCCATGACAATTTTAATAATCCTTTTTTATTTCTACCTCTATTATGGTGACATGACATGACTATTATAAACCTTGGATGAGGATTATGAAAATTAACATAATGCATTTTATTTCATTTCATTTCTTGATTGTTTTATCTTAACCAACTAATTGGAGATTATAACAACACTAATTGCTTCGCATCATCCATTAAAGTAAAAGAGGTCCATGCTACCAAATTCATATATCATATTATCTTTCCCAAAGGATAAACCAAGCAAAGAGACTATAGTGATCCTTGACCTTTAAAAGTGAATCACAAACAAGATATTCAACGAATAAATGAAGAAAAGTAAATACTAGACACAATGAGATGAAATGTGTGAATGTAACCCTTGTATTAATGAGTTTTGAAAGAAGGAGCAATTTTCATGGACCTCTGCAAGAAGCCACCTTGGATCGAAGAGGTCCATGAAAATTGTCCATGAAGAGGTCCTTGCTAGCAATTCAAATGTTTCTAGAAAGAGTTAGATATTTAAACAAGGAGTGGGTTCTTGGTCTTTAGGAGTAACTTAGAGGAGTTACAAATATCATTTGGAGAAGAATTTTGTAAATGGTTTCCTGTGGAAATAATTTAGGAAATAGACTAAGTATAGCTTTTATGTTTCCCTCCTTTGAGGAGGAGAGTAACAACTTTATTATTGTACATATTCGATGGATTTTGGTGTGAAAAGTTAGCTTCAGTGGTCTTGAAGAATAATAAAATATTCCAAGTATTAGTTTTAGTTAACTACAGCTTTAAATTCCTGGCATGATTCAATCTATGTGTGAATGACATGTTGTCTGTGTGAACTCGAAATTATTGAATGAGTTGAGTATAGTGAATAGCAAACCGTGTGGAGTCTCTTGGAATATTGCGCACTAATTTGTAAGTTTATGCATATGGTGGTTTAGAGTAAGGTTATGAATTCTTTCTCTTTGTGAATGATTTAATGTAAATATTGATGGGGTGAAAAGTTTCATTGAAATATTTGAATCTCTGTGCATCATTTATTTTCTTCTTTCTTCTTATTTCTTGGTTAATTTCTGCTTGAAATAGAGCAGATCAACATGTGTTATTTGTGAAGTTTATGACCAGACAGAGAGCTGGTGTCTATTCATTTGATAGTGAAACCTTGAGAGAGGTGTTATCAGATGATTTGGAGTGAAATATTTAATGACCAAAACCATCACTAAACTTGTGGTTTATGTTGGTCACCCTATATGTCAATTAATTAAAGTTAACACATAGGATGGCCAATATAAATTGTCAAACCCAGGGAGGTCTTTTGTTTCAAGGGAAATAAGCATAATTTGTGCATAAACATGTCAAGTAATTGATTAACTAAATGGAGATAATGATCCTACCAGTCTATCCAGCCAAAATCATTCTAGAAAGAAAACTAATCTAACTCATACATCTAGGAATTCAATTGCAGCTACCTTCCTATAGAAATCAACCTAGCAGTTATAAAATTAAGAATAGAAATAAACTAGATTACTTTTGCAAGAAGTTAAATCCTATAATTATAAAACTACAATATTCAATCTTTACCAAAATGATCCATCCAGTAGCTACTACTACTCAATCACAATATGCCTACCTTAATAAACCAATTGAAGATACAACAGCAACTAGAATCTAAATATAAGCTTGAACTCTAACTGATAATTACTAGAAATCCTAGAAAGCATAAACAATTGAACGATATTGGAATTGAGCTTGGTTGTCATAGCTGATTCAAACACACATGCATTAAACTGAATTATCCTACACAGTCAACTGTCACACCACTATGCTACAGCTAATCAAGATGCAATCGTGAACTACCAAAAGGAAATCTAACCTCTGTTGCAACTAACAGTAACATCTACAATGATTCCACACCACACAACAGAAAGGAAACTAAATTACCCTACCTACTTAAGCCAACTATCTCTGTGAGAAGGTGGGCCCTGGCCTTCTCACAGAGACGCCGAGAATCACAACAAATTAAGACACAGAAATGAAGAACTCCGCTCTCATGTTAATGATGGAAATTGACAGTATCAGTGCTCTGTTACAGCTTATGCAAAATGGTAATTGTCCAACCCCAGGCGACAAGAGCCTTCTCATATTTATACATTGAAAGTACAGATCACGATCCACTAAAATCATGCAACAATGAAGATATATGATCTTCATGCTGTGGAGTTACAGCTAACTGTTACAACCGTATTAAATAGGGTTGTTATTCATGAAGGAGTTGTTACTCCAATAATCAATGGATCAACGGATTTAGCAAGTTGCAATGCGATCTGTATGTTGCAGCTAGGTTCTGTTTCAGTGGAGGCCTGTTATAGATTCTCGTGGAGGAGTGCGCTATCCCTTGGAGTTAGGAGGAATCGGGCTTTTAAGAGTAATAGCTGGCGCCATTCGGCTGATACACCTGCGCTTTAGACCTTGACTAAATGAACTCACATAGATTAGAATAAACCAAGAACTAGGATCTAGAACCTTAACAATCTTAGGCATAAAATAAATAAAGCAATAACGAATTATACCTATCAATATCATTGGTTGATCTAGAGAAAAGGCATAGGTATAGATTATGAAAATAAGATGTAATCAAGGCAAAATGATGTAATAAGGATGGCCAAAAAGGGGTATTTCCTGGACCCAACATCTCCCCCCAACTATGTGATTGCATGTCCTCATGCAACTACCTCCCTTAGTCCGAATCTGAGTTTGAGTTGAATCTGTGAAGATTTGTAAGATTGTAGGCAAGTTCTGGTGTCTCCTCTCGAGTCACAAACCCATAGCAAGCTATCCATTTCTCCCAACACAACTTTTCTTCTTCTACTGTCAAAGCATAGTTGCTCCTGTAAGGACTCACAGGCAGCCATATGAGAGGGAATCTTAATCTTAATCCAATCCACCAAGACCCACATTTTTCCATGCACTGCACATATCTAGGAACCCTTGTCAAAGCTTGCCTAAAATTCTCAAAGCAGTATTGGTCCTTTTCGTTTAGAGATGAAGAAGAATACAACCATCTGTATTCACTACCTTCCAGAGAACTTTGGTGCATATTAAGAATCATCGGGACACATGTGGTGAGGATTTTATCTCGCAAAATTTCAAAGTATTGGGCAATTGAAGGAACCCTGAGAGATCCAACCTGATTTTCTATGAGTCCTTTTGGATCCTGCGGTTCACCCCTAATCCATACAGTATAATTCTCCTCATTCCTGAGGATGGTTTGGAAAGCATCTCGCCATTTTACATGGTTAATGACAAAAGAGGCAAATGCCCTCAACTGAACATCCCCTAGACAAGGCAATGGATTGGATGGAGAGTTAATATAATAGGCCTTGTCATGTAAATTCAATTCACATAACAAATGCTGATCCTCAAAATCACTTTTCAGAAAAGTTTCCAAAAACTGGGTAGCTGTTGCCAAATCAAATGATCTCCCGTCTTTCAGACCCCTCAATTGAAATAAAGTTGTCTGCTCGTGGAGAAAGACAGGGTAAGAGGGGGATGGAGCCCTGCAACTCAATAATTCTAGGGAAAGAGTATACATTTTGCCTTTTTCTTGTTGCAGGGACTTAAGTTTCTTCAACCCTTCCAATTTTTCTTGAAGTTTCTCCCACCGGAGTTTCTGGAAGAATAACTCCTCAACCCATTTTTCTCTCAACTCCCTAATGACATTTTTATGTTCCTCGAGAGAAATCATACCTGTCCTAAACTGATCAATATATTTATGCCATTTATCCAACTCGAGATTTAGCCAGAGAATCGTTTTCTCTAGCCATTGAAATCTTCTGTCCTCCACATCCTTTTCATCATTAGAGCCTAGATAAATGACTTCCTTGTTTTGCTTTGGCAGTGTAACAATTTCATCCCCCATTGGTGTTGCAGTGGTCTGTGCTTGTAATGTAGTCTCAGCCATTAATTTTGAGGATGTTGGTTCTTGTGTAACAGCATCCTTTCTTTCCATTTCAACCTCTTCCATCTCAGTTTGTGTTACATTCTCAGCAAATATTCTTAGGAATGCTGGTTCTTGTGTGACAACATCCTTTCTTTCCATTTCAATCTCATCCATGTCAGTTTGTGTTGTAGCTTCAGCAAAAGATTTTGAAAACACTGGTTCATGTGTAACAGTGTTCTCTTCTTGATCCTTGATGTCAAATATTGCTGTCTGAGTTGCAGCCTCTCTATATATTTCCAAGGGTGCTGGTTCTTGTGTAACAGCCCCCTGCCCTTTGATTTCCTTGAACTACTGAGATTGTTTTTGGGTTATGTCAAATCCCTCTGACTGATGAGACTGGTCCTAAAGAAGTTCAGTATCCCCTGATGACTGGGACTACACTGTTTCATATGCAAGATTCGAATCAGGAATCTCTTCAATTCTTAGCTCATTTTCCCCCATCAATTCTATTTCTGGCATTCTTTCTTCCTCCTGCTCTATCTGTGCACGCCTTTGTGATACAATTCCCAACACAATAACTCTGTGTCTTGCTGCAAAAAATATGTCTCCACACTCTGGGAAAACAGTCTCTACTTTCTTCTCATTTTCTAATGCAAAAGATGAATTTTCTAATAAGTTTTCAGCATCTAACAATGTATTCAAATTCTTCTCTGCTTGTTTTCCAACTACTCCCTTCCATCTTTTCAACTCATTTCGCAATGTCTGCACCTCCTCTTTTAATAATTCATTTTCATATAGAAGATTTTCAATTTGAGGTTATTCTATGGAAGGTTCCTGCATAACAACAGATGACTTGGGGTCCAAAATGGGAATGTCTATATCTACCCCTATTACAGGTGTTATTGCTGCCATAAGTGACTCATTATTTGCTCTAATTGCTCCTGCTGTCTCTATTGAGGGTGCTTCAATATTACCCCCAATTGCATCCACTGTCTCTGCTTATTCTGCTGTCTCTATTGCTTCTGTTTCTATTGTAGCTACTTCTACTACTACTGCTATTATAGCTGCTTCTGCTGCTATTGCAGCTACTTCTGCTGCTACTGCTTTTACAGCTTCTTCTGCTACTACAGTTGATCAAGTCCTTCTTTTCCTCACCATTCCCACTGGGTGTTCTTCACTGCTTACTGCTACAGGTGCTGTGACAGCTCTAGTTTTTCTTTTCTTTGCTGCAGTGGATGTCTAACCCTTGTTCCCTAACCTTCCTCTTCATTTCTTTGACACAGGGGTCTTTTCCTCGGTCTTCTCTTCTTCAATAATGGTCCCCCTTATCTCAGGAGAGGACACAAACTCCAAAATTTCCACAGTCCCTTCTCCTGCTATTCCTGCCTGATATCCCTCCTCCTGAATTCCTACTTCTGCAATTGCAGCCTCTACTGTCGCATCTTCAATAGCTGGTCCAATTTCAACTTCTTTCATCCGAGTATCTGCTTCTGCAGTTACAGCTTCTGATTTTTTTGCCTCCTGCGCCATGGCTTCGATCACAATTTCCTCAGCAATAGGGTTTTCTACTGATGTTTCTTCTCTCGTATTTACTTCCTCTTCATCACTAGTCTGGTTCCCTAATGCTCCAATCTCCCCCCCAATTGGATTTGAGGAGCACCGGTCCTCATTACCTTCGCCAACACCCTCCATTTCTAATACAGGTTCACTGATTGGCCCATCTCTAGCAAGGAATTGCTCCTAGGTTAAATTACGATTTGCAATGGCTCTTAAGACTAATAATTTAACCAGGCCATGATTAGTAAGGGAGGAAAATGGGTGTTGGGAAGATTTTGCATATCCAGCCATGGTTTGTAGGGCTTTAAAAAGATAAAATGGTATATTTACCAAATTGCCATGGCGTAAATGAGACAATAAGGGAAGTTCAAAAAAGGACACAGTTTGGTACCTACCTTCACAAGAGATATATCTCTTCACGAAGACTGCTACTTGATTCCAAGGTCATGGTAAAGATGCCAGTTCGAACCCACGATGCTTTGGACTAACATGCTCTCCGACTGCAAAAAATTCTCTCACAGCATTTGCATTATGTGCCTTCCGTCCAAATGACTTCTTCCAAACCTGAGGTAGGATAGTAACTTCTTCTATGATTTCCTTTGTAACCTCCACGCGCAGTCCTCTAACCTCAAAGTGGCTATCGGTCAGATTAAGGGTGAATTGTAATGCGGTTGCTATGTGGAAACCGTTCAACCGTTCAAAATATTCCATCCAACCTGCTACTGTGAAAATGTTAAGAATTTCTGCATTGGCACGTATAGCTTCTGTATTTACTGGTTCATGCCGGACTGGGTTTCCCATATCGACCTTTCCTCACAATTCAAAATGAATACAGCAATTACCAGTCTAGACGTGGGAGTTGTAATTTTACGAACATGTAAGGGATCGTTGGGGTTAAAAATTAGGTTTTTAGGCAAGTCAGCGCAGGTATGAAAATTCAGTGGAATGAGGAAGTTGGCAGAATTGGGGTATTGGGTGCAAATCGAGTAAGGTGACGGGAAATAAATACAACCATGATCTTGACATATTCCCTGGAGGTTAATTAGTATGGGTTTACTAATCGAGGGCTAAGACAATACATAATCGTTATTACCGTATTTAATTTCCTGCCAAATCATGTAAAAGGTGCGATCCGTACCTTTTTGTTTATGTGTTCAGCCGTGAATCAATCATTACAGGCGGCCTTTGTCCTCACAAGTATGAATGCACATCAGCTGAAGTGATGTGGCCATTGCCACCCGAGCTGACAGATACCCAAGACACCCAAAAATTTCCTTCGTGGAAAACCATGATTGGATCTTGTGGAGCAAGCAACAAAACTGACGCCTAATTGAATCATTATTGGAATCATCATTCAGAGAGCAGGCGGACTGGTGGAGTCACCACTGTATGGGAAAAGGAAAATGGAAATGAAAATGGTGGAGTCACAGCTGCTAGATTTAGCAAAATAGGAAAGACTGGCGGAGTCGCAGCTGTACGGAAAGAGCGAAATGGAAAAAAAAAAGTGGAGTCATAGCTGCTAGATTTGGCAAAATAGTCAAGAATAGCGGAGTCACAGCTATTGGATTTAGTGGAATGGATGGGAGCAGGAAAAGAGAGAAAATGAAGTGGAAATAACAGAGTTGTAGCTACTGGATTTGGCGGATTGATCAGGAATAGCGAAGTCGTAGCTGCTGGCGAAGAGAAAAAATGAAGTGGAAATAATGGAGTCGCAGCTGCTCGATTTGGCAGATTAGTCAGGAATAGTAGAGTCGCAGCTGCTGGTGCAGAGAAAAAATGAAGTGGAAATAGTGGAGTTGCAGCTACTCGATTTGGCGGATTGGTCAGGAATAGCGGAGTCGCAGCTGCTAGCAAAGAGTGAAAATGAAGTGGAAATAGCGGAGTCGCTGCTGCTAGATTTGGCAGATTGGTTAGGAATAGCAGAGTCACAGCTGCTGAAAAAGAGAAAAAATAAAGTGGAAATAGCAAAGTCGCAGCTGCTGGATTTGGCATATTGGTCAGGAATAGCGGAGTCACAACTGCTAAAATAGGAAGAATGAGCAAGGTAAGGAGTCGCAGCTGCTGAAATAGGAAGAATGAGCAAGGTAAGGAGTCGCAGCTGCGCAGTAGTGAAGTAACAGGAAAATTTTCATCTGAATGCTGAAAGATAACGAATCATCCATCGTCTTAAAAAGAGATTTATTAGATCAGGAACAATGCTATTCGGATATCCACATCATCATTTTTTGGACCTTGCATGCAATTAGGGTTTGCATGCATCCCAATCACCAGGTTGATGCCTCCAGCACCTTAGCCACCTTATTCTAGCACCCGAGAGCTTCTTACATCAATTCTTTAGCCCTTCTAGTCATGAAGGCGCCCTCTTCTCACCTACTACTAGAAAAGGGTGCACTTCTTCACCTACCACTTCAGTTACACTCAGTTAGCTCCGATTCTCCTTGACTTGAGGCTAGTTTCACTCCTGACTGACTGTTTCACTCCAATGAACCTCCAGATTGACTAGATGACTTGTTTTGACTTCAGTTAAGCCTCCCATGCACCCTCCACTGGGCCTCCTTCCCTATATCAGTGCTACACACTTTAGTTACACATGTTACACTCAGTTAGACTCAGATTGCACCCGGATGACTGGTTCTCGTGCATTGATGACCACCATTGATTGATGATGAGGACTCCTAGTTGGATTCAAGCTACTCCATTCAGTGATTCGAATGGCCTACTTAGTTAATTCGAATTGCTCACTCACATTATCAGATTATTGTATTGTAATTATTCACCCTTATTGGGATATTGAGCACTATGCATGTTTTACATAGTTTTACACCATATTTTCTATGTTCATCTGTTGTGATTGATTTACTTTTTCATTAGATCTACTGTGACTAATTTTACATGGTATCAGAGCCATGGCAGGGACAAGACTTCTTTTTTGCAGGTGTTCTACATGAAGATTGAGTGAATTGCTCACCAATATATTTCAGTAGCGGCATGCAAAATCTCATGTGCATTCGCTCATGTGCATGCAAGGCTGAAAACATAGTTTTTGTTTGTGTGTGATTTGTAGGTTTCTTACTTCCTCCACGTGCATTCACTAATGCAAATATGGAGACTTCTTCATAAAATATTCTTACTCCATTCAACTATGATGAATGGAAACCAGAGATGATTTCATTCTTGAAGAGACAATGTCTTTTTGATATGTGCATTGGTAATACAAGAGATTTTGATTCCGATGCAGAGGAGAATGATTGGCTCAATGATTGTGACAAAGCTTTTGGAGCAATGTGTCTTGCTATGTCTCCTTGTATGCGCTACCTCAATAATACTGCTGAAAATCCAAGTGATCTATGGGTCCAACTTGACAGATAATTTGGAAAGCAGGAAGAAGAGGATCATGCTATCCTTTTGGAGAACGAGCCTAGTGAGATCTCCTTATGTGTTCTTTCCGATCATGTCTTGGCCTCAACAATTGTTCAAGATGAAGAAGAAACTGTAGATTCAAAACTCACTCTCTCAATGTCTTCTATTTCAAATTCTGAGCAAGATAAACCAACTCATACTCTAGATTCCGAAAAGGTTCTTGAATCCTCTCCTTCACATGAGTTTGCCGGCATGAAGAATAATGATCTACTTGAAGTTTTGGAGGTAAAATCTGATTTTGGAGGTGAAGCATTCGCCCTCCTTGATTGCATGCCTCCTATAGACTTTTGTTCTATCATTTGCACAATTTCTCAGAGTTTTACTGAAGATAAAAAGCACTACCATTCGCTTGAGTTCAATTCTCATGCAATTTTTGCTGATTTTGGTTTTGATCTCACCCTTGTTGGTTCAAAGGAAATCTCAAGAAACCATTCATCTATTTTTGGAGCTGATTTAACTTCTATTGATAAGAAGTTGAAGGTTCAAGATCTATTTTATCCGATTGGAGCTATTCCTACCTCAGTTGGTTCGAATCACAGGTTCCAGGATCATCCTTATATTTTCAGATTTGTTCTCACCATTTTCGGTATGAAGAGCAAGTTCTTAAAGTCTCCACATTCACTTGCATCCACTGATGGAGAATTCAGGCACATGTTTTTGGAGCATGATCCATTTACTCCCAAGAGTAAGATACCTCCAGACATATCTACTTGATTTTTGGAGCAGTTAAATCTTTTGGTGTGCTACAGTCTATTTTGAGGGGGGGTATTTTTCCCATGAGGTTCTCCCAATTTCCTCGGTTTATTGACTATTATTAGTTTGGATTATTATTGTATTGGGGTGACCTTTGGTCTCAGTTACCAAGGCCCTATCATTTATTTTTTGCACATCATAGTCTAGCTTGATGGGGGGTGTTCGGATATCCACATCATCATTTTTTGGACCTTGCATGCAATTAGGGTTTGCATGCATCCCAATCACCAGGTTGATGCCTCCAGCACCTTAGCCACCTTATTCTAGCACCCGAGAGCTTATTACATTAGTTCTTTATCCATTCTAGTCATGAAAGCGCCCCTTCTCACCTACTGCCAGAGAAGGGCGCACTTCTTCACCTACCACTTCAATTACACTCAGTTAGCTCCGATTCTCCTTGACTTGAGGCTAGTTTCACTCCTGACTGACTGTTTCACTCCGATGGACCTCTAGATTGACTAGATGACTTGTTATGACTTCAGTTAAGCCTCCCATGCACCCTCCACTGAGCCTCCTTCCCTATATCAGTGCTACACACTTCAGTTACACATGTTACACTCAGTTAGACTCAGATTGCACCTGGATGACTGGTTCTTGCGCATTGATGACCACCACTGATTGATGATGAGGACTCCTAGTTGGAGTCAAGATACTCCATTCAATGATTCGAATGGCCTACTTAGTCAATTTGAATTGCTCACTCACATTATCAGATTATTGTATTGTAATTATTCACCCTTATTGGGATATTGAGCACTATGCATGTTTTACACAGTTTTACACCATATTTTCTATGTTCATCTGTTGTGATTGATTTACTTGTTCAGTAGATCTGCTATGAATAATTTTACAAATGCAAGGTGCCTGCAATCATCTGGCCCAGTCATGACCGATGTTCCTCCAATTAATTCATGCACAGGATTCTTCAAAACAACCCGATCAAATGCAAAATGCAAAATAGATTAAATGCATAATGAAAAAGAAAATGAATTATTTATGTACAAATCGTGGATATTGCAGTTCTTAAAAATTGACATGGGTTGAGAAAAATCCCTATCCTGGTGCTAACTGATATTCTGGATCATCTGCAACATGCAAAACGAAAGCTTCCCTAGAGATCGGCTTGTGATACAGTCACAGTCGATGACCATTTGCGAATAATGGTATTTTGTTTTCATCAATGGTGATCAACCGAACTGTTCCATTATCAAATACCCGATCTATATGATAGGGGCCCAACCAATGGGTATGTAACTTTCCTTTAAAGTCCCTCTTAAATCGTGAATCATACAACACAGCCCAGTCTCCCTCTTGGAAGACTTTCTTCTTTATAAATCGATCATGCCACTTAGAGCACTGTTGTTGGAGTAAAGCTGTATGATGTACTGTAGTTGTGCACTTCTCATCCAACTCATTGAGTTGATTCAGTCGGTCCCTCTGTGCCTCTGATAAATCCAGTTTTTCTTCCATAGTTGTTTTCAAGGTCATGATTTCAAATTCAATTGGAAAAACAACATTCTTACCACACACTAACTCATATGGGGAAAAAACAATGGTGTTATGCCATGTAGTACAATAGGCCCATAGTGCCTCTGGAATCCTTTCAGCCCAATCTTTACGATGGTTCTTCACTGTTTTTGTCAAAATAGCCTCGATAACCTTGTTTGTACTCTCCACTTGGCCATTGGCCTATGGATGATATGGCGAGGTTATTCTATGCTGAATATGAAATTTCTGTAATAGTGCTTCCAGCTTGTGAGACACAAACTATGGTCCACCATCTGTAATGATTTCCTTAGGTACTCCGAACCGAGTAAAAGTTTCTTTATATAGGAAATCAATCACAGCCTTATCATTGGCCTTCACCAAGGCTACGGCTTCTACCCATTTGGTCATGTAATATGTGCAAACCAAGATGTGAACTTTCTGTTTTGAGGGAAGGTTGATAGGCCCTACAAAATCTAGAGCCCACCTATCAAATGGTTCAACCACAAGTTGTGGCTGCAAAGGAATTTCATCTAATCTGTTGGGTTGGTCCATCCTTTGGTAGCTATCACATGCCTGAACATACTTCTTTGCATCCCTAAATAATGTGGGCCAGAAATAGCCCATTCTCAAAACTTTATGACCTGTCCTTTTGTCAGCAAAATGTCCCCCACAGGGCTCATCATGGAAAGCTTTAAGAATGCTAAAGATATCATCTTCTCTAACACATCTTCTGATCTCTAAATCAAGCCCTATGTAGAAAACATGGCCATCAATCTAGCAATACCTAGCACTCTGTTGTATGATCTTCTTTTTATCTCTCTTCGACATATATGCTGGGAGCTTACCTGCAGCCAAAAGGTTAGCAATATCTGCATACCATGGGGAATGAGCTGATACTGCAAACAAATGTTCGTCAGGGAAGGAATCTTAGACTGGTAAATTGTCATCACTATTAGTAAGTCGGGATAAAAAATCTACAACAACATTTTCCTTTCCTGGTCTATCAATAATTGTGATATCAAATTCTTGTAACAGTAACAGCCATCTAGTAACTCTAGCATTCGTGATTGTTTTATTCATTAAATACTTGATAACAGAATGATCAGTGTGCACAAAAGTAGAATATCCAGTAATATAATGTCTAAATTTGTTGATGGCATAAACAATGGCAAGAAATTCCTTTTCTGTGACAGTATAGTTTAGTTCAGTAGGAGATAGTTCTTACTAATGTAATAAATTGCATAAGGAGCATTGCCTTACTACTGTCCCAAAAATGCTCCAATGGCAGTGTCTGAAGCATCTGAAGAAATATGAAAAGGAAGAGTCCAGTTGGGCCCTCGTAAGATGGGTGTTGTAGATATCCTTTTCTTTAGCTCAGTAAACGTTGTTTGGCATGCATCATTCCAGACAAACTGTGCATCATTCATCAATAGAGTGAACAAAGGAGAAGCTAGTTTGGAAAAAATTTCTATGAACCTTTTGTAATAGCCAACATACCCCAAGAAGCTGCATACATCCTTCTGTGTTCCAGGAGTTGGTATATTTTCAATTACCTTGATTTTGGATGGATCTACCTAGATACCCTCAGAAGAGATGAAGTGCCCCAACACTATGCCCTCACTCATCATCATATGGCACTTTTCAGTGCTTAAAGAGAGTTGGCTTTGTTCACAGTGTTTCAAGACCTTTTCTAAGTTTTTTCAGTGCTTCTTCATAACTATCACCATATGGAGTAAAGTCATCCATAAAAATCTCCATGCAATCATTTACCATTTATGAAAAGATTCCAATCACTATTCTCTGAAATGTGGCTAGTGTGTTGCACAACCCAAAAGGAAGTACTCGGTATGCAAAAGTTCCCTAGGGACAGGTGAAAGTGCTTTTGTCCTGATCTTCTGGAGCAATCTGGATTTGGTTGTAGCCACTAAAGCCATCCAGAAATAAAAAATACTTTTTCCCAGACAAGGTATCAAGGACCTGATCGATGAAAGGTAAGGGGAAATTGTCTTTCTGCATTGCTTTGTTAAATTCTCTGTAATCCACACAGACCCTCCATTTCCCATTCTTCTTTGGCACAATCACAAGTGGAGAAACCCACTCACTGTCTAAAATCGGGTATATAAATCTTGCTTCCAAAAGTTTTTGGATCTCCTCTTTCACTATCTTAGGTTCGGGTTCATCCTTCGTTGTGGTTGACACACAGGCCTGGAGTCACTCTTAATATAAATGTGATGGGTGCACAGATTGGAAGGAATCCCTTTCATGTCTGTGTACTCCCAAGCGAAAGCTCCCCTTCGTTGTTTCAGTAGAGTGACTAGCTATTCCATCTCGCTATGCGCAAGATTTGGATTTATATTCAATGTTTTCCCTGGCACGATTTCTATTGGAACACTCTTTGAATTCTTGAGTACTGGAATTAACTGGCATCACTGACTAGAGTTTCTTTTGTAATATTTTCTTGTTCTGTTGCAGCTAGAGTACTATCCAAGATCTGATAGACATTTTTATTGACTGATGTGGGCTCACTGATGAAACTATTAATGGCCTCATCCTCTATTTCATCTTTAAACGTTAAGGCTCTCCCTATTGTTAATAACGGTTGTGCACCTTCTTCCTCCTCAAAATATGCCCACAATGGAGTTTCAGCTTCTATGCTTGGTCGAGCTGGAGGGTACGGGATTAGGCTCTTGATCTCAGTTTCGTCTGAAATGGTCATAGATCCTAACCGACAACTGATATAGGCATCTGCTGTGGCCAACCACGGTCTTCCCAGGATCAGTGGGTGTCCCCCCAACTGAGATTTTTGTTGTAACACAAATAAATCCTAGGGTATTCCCATGATTCAACTGAGATCACAAGGTCATCTAAGATACCCTCAAGCTTGATCATTGATCTGTCAGCAAGTTCCAAAACAATAGGGGTCGGCCGAAGATTAGTGAGTCCCAATTTCTTCATAGTCGCTATGGTCATAACATTAATGGCTGCACCTAAATCTACCAAGACATTGGGGATTTGTGTGTTCCCTATGTGAATTGTAACAGTCGGATTTCCAGGGTCATTGTATTTTTCCACAAGGGCTTTCCCCATTATTAATTCCGAAAGTTTTCCCAGTACGTGGATAGTGGGGGGGTCCCTGGGTCTTCTTCCTGGTTTCTTGACACATAAATCTTTAACAGTCTTGGCATAAATGGGCACATCATGGAGGGCCTGTAACAGTGGAATTTTAACATACAAATTCTTCAATTCTCCCAAGAGGTCGAATCGAGGCTGTTCCATTGTTTTCTGCAGGGCCAATCATTCAGGGTATGGCGGTTCTCTCATCAACTGTGTAGGTTGTGATACATCATGTGTTATTCTCTGAGTTTCAGCTATTGTTTCAGTAGGAGTATCAACATCCTCAATGATGGGGCTTGCTGAATTAACCATATTCTCATAGTGTTGATTCACTCCAGTTTCAATCACTGGGGATGAAACATCCTCGGTGATAATAGGTTCCACCACCCTTCCTGATCGTAATTGTATATCATTATAGGGAATTTGGTTGATGGAATACGCAAGCATGTTAGTAGTCTCGAATTGATGGACTGCTTTATTGTTTGGGTTCGGGTTAGGTTGTGCAGGTAGTTGTGGTCGAAGTGGTGCATTCATAGGTGTGACATTGTTTTGGAATGGGAGCTGTGGTTGCTGATAATGTTGGTGCTGATACTGTTGAGGAGGATATTGTTGATACTGAGTCTGGTGATGGGGAAAGTTATTTCCTTGGTAAGAATTTCTGCAGTTGGAATTCCAAGGAGCTTGATTGTTTGACTGTTGTGACCATGGTGTCCATGGGTTAATATTATGCATTGGGTTCTGAGATGGATGCCACTGATTGTTAGAATAATGTGAAGGGAATTATGTATTCATATTATGCATATTGTTCATTCCCTTCATATTATTCAGAAAAAATGATGGGTCTGGATTCATACCTTGATTGCGAGGCTGCCATGGTTTCTTCTGTGTAATGAAGTAAGCTGGCTACACATCCGGAATGGATTCCTGCAGGACTGCTTTGACCTTAGTTAGTGAAGGACATTCCTTGGTATCATGCTCCAGTTCATATATCCTACATATCTCTGCTTTTTCCAGTAGGCATTCTTTCAGTGGATGCTTTTTCCTACATTTAGGACAGAATACCCTAGTGTAAGGTCTTCCACTACTTTCCTCTGCTTTGCTCTCATGACATCTAACTCGAAGGAAATGGAGCTCAACATGTCTGTTTTAAAATTCTCCAATAGGTTGCCTATTTCTGCTTGAGTGGCCCCTCCACTAGCTAACTTCTGAGTCATAGTGAAGACATCCTGATCTCGATATTTGTCTCGTTTGTTGGTTCTAGAGGATCCCCTTGAGTACCTTCAGCATAATCCAACAATCTTCTCAAAAGGTTCCTTCGAGATGTCTCATTTTCCCAGCAAATTCAACATCTTAAGGCAGTCTTCTCTAATTCCTCGTAGTAAAATTATCTTGAGCACATCCTTTCCAATCTCAGCATGACCAAATCTTTGTAAATTGTATAGCAATGTTTCCACAAAGTCTTCCAAGCTTTATTCATCCTTCTGAACCATTTTAAACAACTCCTCCTTTCTATCCCTAGTTCTACAATATTCCTGGTACTTGGAAAGGAAGGTGTTTTTCATTTGGTCCCAAGTAGTAATGGTATCATGACCCAGACTCATGAACCAACGCAAAGCATTTCCTTTCAAGGTGCCTGGGAATAACTTCAACTTCTGAGCACTAGAGGTGTAATCATAGCTATGACAGAGGATAGAAAACTCAAAAAGAAACTCATCAGGATCCTCAGAGGACTTACCATGAAAATTCAAGAGAACTGATGGTGAGATATTTTTCATGGGAGCTGCTCCAGGTGTCTGGAGGATAGGGAATTCTAATGTAGCCACAATATTACCAGGATGATTATTTTCTCCTTCTTCTTCCCGGTTCTCCCCATGTTCATTCTCCTCTTCCTGTTCTCTACCAGCCATGGTTCTAGTCCAAAATTCAACAACTTCCTTTATGCGTTCTTCCTCTGCTTTGGCTTCTTCTTCTCTTCTCCTCTCTTCTTCTCGCCTTCTCTCTTCCTCTGCTACTCGACGAGTCTCCAACCACACTTCTTTAGTAACTCTGGTTCCGTTGATATGATAGATCTCCTCTATATCTGGTGCACCCATGGCACTTCCCTTATCTTCAGGAGGTTTATTTTATGCAATAGGAGTTGAAGGTCCCGTTGTATTCTCCACTGTTGATTCTGAATTCTCAAGGTTGGGAGGAACATAATTTCCCCTACCTGTAGATTTCCGTGGTGGTCTAGTGGAAGAATCCACTCTAGCAATTATTTCATCAATGTATGTATGTCTTCCCCGACCTGCGTTACGACCTCGACCTCTTCCACCTGCAATGTTAGTATTCAAAGGGGGTTACCGATTTGTTTTTCTTGTATTCATGCATGCTGTAAATAATTAAACAAAAATAAAATCGAATGAAACCAACTACCAACTCTGTCTATTTATTACCATCCCTTGCAACGGCGCCAAAATGTTGGCCACCCTATATGTCAATTAATTAAAGCTAACACACAGGATGGTCAATATAAACTATCAAACCCAGGGAGGTCTTTTGTTTCAATGGCAATAAGCATAATCGGTGCATAAACATGTTAAGCAGTTGATTAACTAAATGGAGATAATGATCCTACCAGTCTATCCAGCCAAACTCATTCCAGAAAGAAAACTAATCTAACTCATACATCTAGGAATTCAATTGCAGCTACCTTCCTACAGGAATCAACCTAGCAGTTATAAAATTAAGAATATAAATCAATTAGATTACTTTTGCAAGAAGTTAAATCCTATAATTATCAAACTACAATATTCAATCTTTACCAAAATGAGCCATCTAGTAGCTATTGTTACTCAATCACAATTTTCCTACCTTAATAAACCAATTGAAGATACAACAGCAACCAGAATCTAAATATAAGCTTGAACTCTAACTGATAATTACTGGAAATCCTAGAAAGTATAAACAATTGAAGGATATTGTAATTGAGCTTGGCTGTTACAGCTGATTCAAACACACATGCATTAAACTGAATTATCCTACACAGTCGACTGTCACACCACTCTGCTATAGCTAATCAAGATGCAATCGTGAACGACCAAGAGGAAAGCTAACCTCTGTTGCAGCTAACAGTAACATCTACAATGATTTCACATCACACAATAGAAAGGAAACTAAATTAGCCTACCTACTTAAGTCAGCTATCTCTGTGAAAAGGAGGGCCCAAGCCTTTTAACAGAGACACCGAGAATCACAACAAATTAAGACACAAAAATGAAGAACTTTGCTCTCATATTAATGATGGAAATTGACAGTATCAGTGCTCTGTTACAGCTTATGCAAAATGGTAATTGTCCAACCCCAGGCTACAGGAGCCTCCTCATATTTATACATTGAAAGTACAGATCATGATCGACTAAAATCGTGCAACAATGAAGATCTATGATCTTCATGTTGCAGAGTTACAGCTAACTATTACAACCGTATTAAACAGGGTTGTTATTCATGAAGGAGCTGTTACTCTAGTAATCAATGGATCAACGGATTTAGGAAGTTGGAATGCAATCTGGCTGTTGCAGCTGGTTTTTGTTTCAGTGGAGGCCTGTTACAGATTCTGCATTGTCCCTTGGAGTTATGAGGAATCGGGATTTGAAGAGTAACAACTGGCACCATTCGGTTGATACACCTACACTTTAGAGCTTGACTAAATGAACTCACATAGATTAGCATAAACCAAGGACTAGGATCTAGAACCTTAACAATCTTATGCATAAAATAAATAAAGCAATAACGAATTATACCTGTAAATATCATTGGTTGATCTGGAGAAAAGGCATAGGTATAGCTTATGACAATAGGATGTAATCAAGGCAAAATGATGTAATAAGGATGGCCAAAAAGGAGCATTTCCTGGACCCAACAGTTTAGTTTATGAGAAAACGAGGACGAATTCAAAGATTCTGTGATCTGGGTTTTGTGCAAAATGAGGTCCTCTATGTGAGATGCCAACGATTTGCTGAGAAAATACTTGGTTGAAGATATCCATGGGGTTCTTTAAACTTTGTTTTATAGAAGTGCATAACCAATTCCACTCTCAGAAATTCAGAGAACGGAGCATTTTGAAAGGAGCACTATTGATTTTTATTGCACATACTTAAGTTTTGAGAATACTCTATAAAGTACAGTAAATCATATATTTTTATTTGAAAATATTGATTGTATCCTCAGTGATTTGGTTGACTGTTATAATAATTCTTGAATGAGATTTAAGGCACATTTAAGGACAGTGTTGTCGTTGTTTTCTCAAGAAGTAATTTGTACTCTATTTCAAAACCCACATGTATATTTCACCATAGTCATGTTCTAGTTGTCAAAAGATGCAAAGTTATACACAGATCCTCCTTGAACTCTCTTCTAATTCAGCTATTTCAGACTTACAAAATTCCCACAATTCACATATGTGCTACAGGAATCCAATAATGTTGTAGGAATACTTTCTGCATGCACACATACCTTACCCTGAATTGAAGGATCATAACGATCCTCACAATAGACCTGCTCTAATCTTATATAAATCCCTTTCACTTCCAAACAATAAACAACTCTACAAGTATTCAAATAGCATACTCTTCCTCTTCTAATAATTTTGTATGCCTACCACTATACTTTTGCTACGAACACACTCCCTTGGGCACTCCACATTAAGATACTATGTCCACTAATAGATCTATGTGGTTCCTCATCAAAAGAATTCATACAAAGGCATGTGGTTTCAATTCATCTACAAAGAAATTGGAATCTACCAGAACTCTATCCAATGGCTTTGCACACTTCAAGTCCTTCAAGCAATCCATTGAAACACTTATCCTATGATCAATGCCTTCCAATGATCAATGCATGCTCAACAATCAACAATGTTACACAAGTAATGCAAGTGTAAAATCAAGCCAATACTCCATTATGTGGTTAAAATAGTGAACACCATTCACATTCAACTCCACATTACAATATTTTTCACTAGTCAAATCAATCTTGCATGAACTAGTGAAACAAAACACACTAACCTTTTCCACTGAAGCGATTTCCTTCCCCTAAAATGAGTTCGTATGACATAAAGATATACAACTCAATGCTTTTTCACAATACTCACAACTATTTCCTATACCACGGGTTCACCAAAGAACGATATCTCATTCACCACAAGCTAAGAGAAAAGGATGCAACTTCTACTCATCAATCTCTGCTGCAATAGTGCAGTACAAAGGATTTACTCTGGCACTGATATTCTCAATGAATGTTGCTTCACGCACTTCTATAAACCCATCTTAGAAAACCCCACGAATCTCTTCAATCGTGTATTTTATCAGAAAACCACTCAATATCCTGTAATAGATCCCATCCTACACAAAACCCAGATCGCGGAATCGTTAGATTCATCTTCGTTTGTACAGAAACTGAGTCGCAATTTCAATGATGGTTTTCCTCCACACATTCTTTTCACATCTTCTTAAATCGGTTTCAAGATCGATCTTCCTCAAGGGTTCTTGTTCCATTTCTTCAAAAATGGAATCTCATGCACATAGATTCTACCCAACCCTCTTCTTCTAAAAAAAATCAACTATTTCGTCTTCCTCTTCCTTCAACAATCCATCAAATGTAGATTGCTCTGCAACTATGGTCCTACAGCTCTACGACAATATCAAATTGGACATTCATCAACATTCAACATGTACAAAGATGTAAGACACAACACATAAAATTTCTATGTCTTCTCATTACTAGAATGCATATGTACATACTCAAATAACTCTATTTTATCTTCTATGGCCTGATTCAACCCCTTTGCTCACTGCAACTAACTCCTATAAATTTTGAACTAATTCTAATAATAGAAAATTTCCTATCCTTCAAGCCATGCTTCATAACTAAAATCTTCTAGACCTCTCGAATCATTCCAAAATTCAAGGCTTTGGTTACCATGGGTATTCAATTAATATTTACTCTAACTCGATGACTCATAGCTTTAATTGACACCTCATTATTTTCAGAACTTTTTAATCCTATGCTTGGAAACTATGGATATTTACATAGTTTTTACAATGATTCTACAATCCAACCCCTCATTGGGAAAACATCAAAACCTCATGGTTTTGTCTAACTCTACAACTTTGAACAAGAGCAGGATGCTCCTGCATTAGACTCCCAAGGTAGAAGAAAATATGACCTCCTAGTCATTAGCACTTGATGACTTAGAACCTCTAGGATCCCAAACATTATTTTGCTACTGTCCATAAGCTTTGTTGGAATCACATTTCACTGTTGTCTTTAACCGTCCAAGATTCCAAATCTTATGATGCAATGCCCCACTTACCTTACCTTCATAATTCTTCACAATCAAACCAATTGCACAATTGAATGTATGCTTCATTATGCCACAGCTTCTTCTATAAACATGCATGAGGTTCCACAACTCTCCTATCTTTTTTTGCAGTGATGTTTGCTCTAAAACCAACTATTATCAATGTCCCTTTGTAACTGCACTTATTCATACATAACATAGGCATTTTCCCTCCACTCTGCACTATTGTACATGTCCAAAAAGATGTCTAAGACATTGAAATGTCTTTCCCATTCCTCTACAACAAAATTATTGTTGTCATCTTCATAATTTTCAGATCTAATTTCATTTATCTTAGCATTATCCAGTTGCATGAGATCCTCTCTCTGCTCCAAATCTGCACATTCACCAAGTTTAAGCTATTGTTTGCTTTCTTCTTCCACCCCTACATCCTTAATGTCTTTAAAGACATCTCCCTCTTCGATATTTACTTGCTTCCTCAGAACTTCCAGTTTACCTCGAAGAAGTAATTTGTACTCTAATTCCTTTATTGTAGTATCATATTCATCATCCTCCCTATCCTATGAACCAACAAACAAACTATTAGTCCGAAAACTAAAATCTTCCTCTGTCTCCACAAACATTTGAGACATTCCTTCACTACTAGGTATTGATGAACATCTTCCATCCTTGGCTGCAATTTAGCTTTCATATTTAGGATCCTCTAACAAACATTCCAGCATCTCGATTTCCCTTTGACACTTCTCAAGCACTTCATCACAATGATGGTCACTGCCTCTTTCATCTCTTTCTTCTTTTATAACAGCTTTCAATAGTTGTCCTCCATCCTCTCTTTGACCAACTCTAGTAGTCAAATCTGCTTTATTCATTTCTATGATAGGATTATCTTTAATGTGAGACAAATTTGTCCCATCTCCCTCTTTAGCATAATTTCCATATTCACTGCATTCCTCTCTAACAATCCTTAATGGTTGTCTAGTATCTTCCTTTTGGCCACTTACGGAAGCCAAATCTTCCTTGTTCTAACCAATAACACATTCTCTAACATGAGACCCAACTGTCCCATTTATTTAAACAAGGTACTAATATTGTTCTGCTCCCATATTTATAAAAAGCATATCCTCTTTACCTTTCACTACAGAGACCAGTGACTACATTTCTTCCTGTATCACAAGTTTTTGAGGGTGTATTTTTCCAATATCTTGAAGATAAATTTCTTTAATTTCCTTCATCTTTATGACAACATTGAATGGTTGTCCATCTTCATCAAAACCTGCAAAATCACACATTTTGTTAGTTTTAAACCAATAAGGCACTATGGCCTCATTTGATGATTCAATCACCAACTCTTCTTTAATCACCACTTCTTATTGTTGATCTTCAGTTTCTATATACTTGATGAGAGTCTTAATAGTCTTCTATGAGCATCATTTTAAATTTCCTCTTCTTACTGACATGAATTCTCTGCACAATCCATGGGTTTCTAAACAAACCCCTTATCAATATTTTATTCTCCAAGGATTACACCTTGCTTAGGGTCATAGATGTGAACTTAATTTCTTGTCATTAACATTCTCTCACACTCAATTTCTTTGAGCTCCTCCTTCTTCACCTGGATATACAATCTATGTTTTTTCTTTAGCTAGGCCATTTAACTTTCTTCCTCCGCAATGCCCATCCAAAACATTGCTCTTCATTACTTCCTTGTAACAGCTTCATTATCTCATTGAGTCTCTCCTTGATCTCAACAACCTCTTTATCAAACTTATTTTGACATGCTCCTTTTATGCCATTTTCTATGACATCTTCTTTCCCTTCACCGCGACTTCTCCTTGAACCCCTTACATGACTATCAACATTCATCTTCTCTTCTTTGAGTTCCCTCAAACTCATTTTAAGCTGCACTCTTAGCCTCTGTAGCAACAAGTATCCTCCACCTTTCCACAAAAACCTCACCAAACCTTTTCTCTAAGTTTGGCCTTTTGGCATTCCACCGATCCTCCTTCTTAGGACCTCCTAAGCTTTATAGATCTTCTTAGGCTTCCACTTGCAGTCTCATATTTCTTGAGAACCTTATTGTTCCCACTTCTTTTCCAACCTTCAATTGGAAACAACTACAACACTCAACTTGCTATGGGTTCCTTTATCACAACTCTTCAAGAGAGGTTTCCTCTTCTCCGTTCATGGTAGTCTGTAGCAATGGAAATTCTTAAAAGGCAAGTTACATGTTTCTCTTGGCTTCAATGAATGACATTTTTCATAAATTCAACTTTAACTTTAAATTTAAATGGCCCATTTTTCCATTTAACTTTAATTTAAAAATAGTCCATTTACCTTTCTTCCTCCGTTATACCCATCCAAAACATTGGTCTTCATTACTTCCTTGTAACAGCTTCATTATCTCATTGAGTCTCCTTGATCAAAAGCCACATGTATATTTCACCATAGTCATGTTCTAGTTCTCAATAGATGCAAAGTTATACACAGGTCCTACTTGAACTCTCTTCTAATTTATTTCTTTCCGACTTACAAACTTCCCACAATTTATATATGTGCTACAAGAATCCAATAATGCTACATGAATACTTTCTACATGCACACATACCTTACCATGAATTGAAGGACCATAACCAACCTCACAATAGACCTGCTCTAATTTTCTATAAATCCATTTCACTTCCAAACAATAAACAAATATGCAAGTCTTGAAATATCATACTCTTCCTTTTCTAATAATTTTTTATGCCTACCACTATGCTTTTGCTGTGAACACACTCAGCTGGGAACTCCACATTAAGATACTATGTACACTAATAGATCTATACGTGTCCTCATCAAAACCATTCATACATAGGAATGTGGTTTCAATTCATCTACAAAGAAACTGGAATCTACCAGAACTCTATCCAGTGGTTGGGCGCACTTCAAATTCTTCAATTAATCCGTTGAAACAATTCTCCTATGATCAACATCTTCCAATGCATTGTGATCAACAATGTTACACAGGTAATGTTATCAAATTTAAATATAAATCATTATTTATATTTTTAAAAAAATCTAGATTTAATAATTATCTTTTTGGTTGTTTATATAGGTTGTTTATGTTAAAGAAAATGGAAGAATGAAGAATACAAAAGATTCATAGAGAGAAGCATAATAACAAAATATACAAAAATTAAACATTATAGTGTTCCCTTCTTATCATTATAAATCTCATACTCAAAATTATATAGCTACACATGTCAAAGAAGGACCCTCATCTACAAGCATTTCTAAGGTCATGTTCTAAGCTAGGATATCTTATCTCTAAGCTTTTTTAACACATAGAAACATAACCCATGTCTTCTCTCAAGACAATTGTCAAGCACATCTAGGAAGTTCCCATATTTTGGACAAGTGTATCGATCTTAACACTACATGCTCAAGGATAAGTATGAATGACACCTCAATATACATTAAACTCATTGTAACTTGTACTAATTCATCAAACTCACACAATAGCCTTCTCTTAGAGGTCATTGGTAAATCTCTAAATTACCATGGAACAAGAGACATGTAAAGTCACTCTTTGTCAAGCTCATTACATGTGACAATATTTCTAATAAGCACATAAACAAGCATAGTTTGTGAATCCAGAAGTAGGAGATATTTCCGACACTAGAGTGTGTAAACATTGTTGTAAATATAATTATCAATGTGATAATATACACATAGAGTCACTTTTTTCCAGGCTCGTTACATATGGAAATATTTCTAGGAAGCACACAAGCAAGTATAATTTGTGAATCAAATAGGAGTTATTTCCAACACTAGAGTGCAAATATTGTTATAAATATATCACCTCTCCTTAGCATAGCCTTCACATGGTTTAATCTAAGCTTTTCTTCATACTAAATACTTGCTCCCTTCGGCGATGAAAATATATCATTGCGTTTTCCTTGATCTTCACTACAACAACAATTCATATACATGTTTCCAAATCTAACACATCATCGATATTCCACAATGAATAGAGGGTACACTCATAGATTCTTCAAAAAACATATGGCCTGCTCTGTCAAGTGTTGAGAACTCCAAAACAAATGCACAACCTGCCCCAACAATTCTACAGTATAATGTACATTGCCAAAATTTGGCACTATTACCTCAAGTTCCTTAGGTCCACTTCCAATCTAAAAGTCCTTATTTCGAGCACATTAGTAATCCAACCCAAAATACTAGCGAACTCAACTAATTGGCCCACCTCAACCTTATATGCACATATTGTTGAACTCCAGAGCACAACAATAAGACCAAACAAGCAAATAAGGAGTATGCATGCCTTGCTAAGGCTTATAAAGACATCCTTTTAATTCATGAATATATCTCCACACATGTGTTTTATAGGTGCATAACAAGCATTGAATATGCCCCAACAAATGCATTAACCCTAGGCTTTCACTTTCCCTTTTGAACTTATTCCAATATGGGTCTTTCAACATACTAGCTCCATGTATGCATAATCTGTAATGCATATCACCCAATCGCAGTCATTGCACATATTTACCTATATGCAAGGAAATGAGTAGGAGTAAATACTCAAGGAAATAAATAGGAATAATTAAATAATGATGTAGGGAGGGTGGCCAAATTGTGTGAAACCAAGTAAATGATTTTTATTCTTGAGTTGGAGGAACTTAATCTTGATCAGGAGAAGAACAATATCATTAAGTGGTAAAAAATTTATCAAGATAAATAAGAAAACTCAAACTTCTTCTAGATGGATGTTTAGTCCAAAATGAATCAAAGTTTCATTTCAACTATGAAAACTAGACATGAGATATAAGATAGATCAATGGTTAGTCAAGGAAAAAATCACATGATATTATGAGGAATTTTTTACGGATCAACCCCACATTTAGAAGCATGAATCAACCTATGGATATCATCCTAAGGCATACACCTACATCAAATACTTATGATAATAAAACCAAAATTGTATTTTAGACAAGGCTCCTACGATTGAAGAGATGGAGGGATTACTACAAATATGGTTGTAATAAAGCACTTAGTGTGAGTGGCCTAACAATTGAATTCTTCAATCTACCAATTGATGAACTTGCTCACCTATTTCATGAGATAATTAAATAAGTGCAAAAAATAGGGTGTATCTTCGACTATAATGCCATCTTTGTGTCCCTTTCACTTGAAAATAGATCCACTTATGAGATTAGTAATCAAAGGACACAATAGTTCCCTCCACTCCATCCCATTAACACTTATCCTTTCGAGCAGGCCTTATTTCGGCCAATTACTCTATCCCTACTACATTATATAGGGGGTTGATATCCTTCTTGGAGAGGTTTAGACAATCGATAGCCAGGGATGAGCGAGCTAGTACATGCCAAGTTGAATCCAAGTTCTCATTCCTTTTATCCACTCCCTCATTTAATTGCTCTGCAACTTTATTGGTTGAATGTTTGATATAAGAGGGATGTTGACACTAATCTAACTAATTAAATTCATTAACCCTTCTTGTTTGACTTCAAGCCTCTTATTGTGAATTTTTTTGTTGATGGGGGTTCCATTCTAAAGATGCTTGAGCATTCAATCACTAATTTCATTATGTTTCCTTGAGTTGCTACCTACAACCCATAGGAAAGAGGATGCAATTCTGTGACATTATTGCTTTCCTTCCCTAGGAAGCCAAAATAAGCTTTGACCATTATCATCTCGTAGGATACCACCAAAGCCAGTTGGGCCTCAATTTCCCTTCGAGGCTTCGTCAAAATTGAGCTTAATGAATCCTACTAGAGAGGGTGACCATATGTTCGAGATTGAGATTCTTGGAGCCTGTTTGAATGGTTGTGAGGTCTTTCCTTTGGAGTTCAAGCCCCACACTTGCATGATAGGTTTCTCTATTCATGATCCCTACAAATCCTTCTCTCCAAAATGAGAATATTCAATTGTTTCTCTTAATTCCAATTGAATTCAACACCAAACTTGGTCCTGACTCCATGATACATCTTTAAAAACTCTATGTTTCCTCTCTTTCTAGGTTTCCCAGAGCAGAAAGCTTGGGAACAACTTCCATGTCTTGTTAAGAATGGGGTTTTCGTATGCAGTTTTTGAATAGTAAGCTATGGTACCCTTAATGCATTTTTTTGTAGGATTGAAATCTTGGTTCCATGACCTCATAGGTCCTCTCTCCTTCACTATTGATCACAATCGTCTAGGTTGAAAGAAATACTCATAAGTCAAATCCAAGGAGGTCCCAACTAGAATGAAAAATAAATGCCTCATGCTCTTCATCTCCAACTCGAAGTCCTTAGATTCATCCACTAGCGACATGATCTTTCACGCTGCAAATTCAAGCAAATGCAGCTTTAGGTTATTTTGGGACTATTTCTATGTATCCACACAACATGTGCTACATTTTATGGTAACCAAATAGATAGGAAACCCTATCCCTACACTCACTCAGGCATGTAGAACACCTTCATAATCATAGAGCCAAGTAGAATTTTGTTGCTCGTGTTCACTTTTTTTTCCTACAACAATAATGGCTCATTTTCATTCACTGAGATCCTCCTTTTTCCATGATTGATGGCTCCTTATTCAGGGGTTTATCTACTCCCCTTTATTCCCTCCTGCTCTAGTGTTTTCCCATCAGAGAATGAATTAATTTCATTATGCAACCATCTCTCTAGTCCATAGATTCTCACAAGATAGCAGCAACAACTCCAATCCTGGAAAGCACTGTTAAATATTTTAGCCTTTTTCTCATGCTTATAGAGATCTCACAGCCATATCCTCGTTGTGATCCAACACTAGTGCTGGTTGATATAGAGGAGGTTGAGGAGAATCCCTTCAAGGTCGCCTTCCCAGAACATAACTCTTGGGAACAACTTCCATGTCTTGTTAAGAATGGGGTTTTTCGTATGCATTTTTTGACCAGTAAGCTATGGTACCCTTAATTCATTTTTTTGTAGGATTGAAATCTTGGTTCCACGACCTCATAGGTCCTCTGTCCTTCACTATTGAGCACAATCATCTAGGCTGTAGGAAATAATCATAAGTCCAAGCCAAGGCGGGCCCAACTGGAATGTGAAACAAATTCCCTCGTGCTCTTCATCTCCATCTCGAATTGCTTAGATTCATCCACTAGCAACATGATCTTTCATGCTGCAAATTCAAGCAAATGCAACTTTAGGTTATTTTGGGACAATTTCTGCGTATACACACCACACGGGCTACATTTTATGGTCACCAAATAGATAGGAAACCCTAGTCCTACACTCACTCAAGCATGCAAAACACCTTCATAATAATAGAGCCAAGTAGAATTTTGTTGCTCGTGTTCACATTTTTTTCCTACAACAATAATGGCTCTTTTCATTCACTGAGATCCTCCTTTTTCCATGATTGATGGCTCCTTATTCGGGGGTTTGTCTACTCCCCTTTATGCCCTCCTACTCTAGTGTTTTCCCATCAAAGAATGAATTAATCATTATGAAACCCTCTCCCTACTCCATAGATTCTCACAAGATAGCAAAAACAACTCCAATCCTAGCAAGCACCATTAAAGATTTTAGCTTTTTTCTCATTTGAAACTGTAGTCCCAATGATCTATTTCTCTTGGTAATAGTATATCATTTCTTACCGGTTTACATTAAATAAATCTCATCCTAAATGCATACATATTTGACAAATAGGTTTCCCACCAGTTCAGTTGTGTTATGATCATGGAAAAGATGGTTTCGGTTATCTCTAGGGTTGTTTCCTATATTATTTTCATTTTTACCTAGTCAACATTCCTATCCCATCCTAGTTTTCTCTTTTCATTTTTATCCATTCTTCATTTTCCTTATCCTAGATCTTACCCTAAATGATTTTTATTAGATTTCTCAATATTAAAATAAAAGCAAGGCTCATGTTTCATAGTGATTTTCAAAAAAGGGTTTTTATTTCTTATCTAGATGCCATTCCAAATGATATTTTTGATTATTTATGGTCTAGCAGCATATATTAAAATGTTAAATGTTATCATGCTGCCAGTGATATGAAATGCATATTTATTAATGATATGGGTGGCAAGGTTTTATATCATAATTTTATGTGCATGATGATTATTCATTAATGCATTAGTAGTACAATCATAACCAGAGGTATCATGGCAGTATCTAGGCATTATGCAGTCATTCCTAAGTCATTTCCACAGGTGCCTCGAAATCATCATTCATTATGGACAAAGAGTCGTGATTTTGGGTGTAACCCTGAAATATTTTGTTTAACCATGTTTCAATCTACATTGTATGAATTTTTACGGTTAATATGGAGGAGGGTTCGCAAAGCACGTCGAAGAAGAAACCTGGAGGGTTAATTTGCAGGATTGAGCCAGATAACATATAGTGGATTACCCAATTTCCTAAGTCAGCATAGCTAATGAAGGATGCTGGATGGTTTCCATTTTTCCAGAGGTTGCAGGGTTATAACATTCAGGTAACCCAAGCTTTCATAAAGAATTTCAAAGATGGAGTAGTGGATTTTCAAAGTTTCAAGGTTACTGTTAATGAGGAATCTATTTCAGAGGCCATTGGTGTCCCTGCATAGGGAGAAAAGTGGTTTAAGCAGCAAGGATTTGAAGGTAATTATGGTGAATTTTTATTACCAGGGTTTGAGAAGTTGAAATGGACAAATGGTATACACATTAGCAAGCTTAAACCAACTTGGCAAATTCCATTAGAAATGATTCAAAATTATATCACCTGTGAAGGGCGATATGATAGGGTTTTGAGATGCCATATTCGACTGCTAATGCATCTCAGTGGAAGCTTGAAGCTAAATCTTCCATATTATTTGTTAAAGAGTTTGCAGAGGATGATTTTATCGGTTCAAAAACATCCAGGACATACCGGCCGCTCTATTTTTCACCAAGGTTTGATTAAATTGCTGGTTGTTTATCATCTGAGTAAGATTGGGCGAGATTGGGACAGTTTTCTTTTAGAATCAGGGTTTCAATCTAAAAAGAAAAAACAAGTTAAATAAAAAGGGAAGAAATCAAAGTATTCATGCAAGAAAACACAAACAAAGGATTCAACGCAGCTAGCAGATGACTAGATTAGGGCCGAGCGAGACAAGCAGGTGGCAGATGGAGATAAAAAGATTGTTGAGGGATTTAATATTATGGAAGAATCTTGCAGGCTTAATATTGTGGTAACATACCCAAGTTTTGATGAAGGTGAACAATTTGCAATCCTAAATACAAAAGACTTGGATTTGAAACCAAGAACTAGGTTAAGAAGCAAGTTAGAGGTAGAAATGAAGTTGATACAGAATTGTATGAAGGGTAGTGAAATTATTGTTGTCAATGAGTCTGACAATGAAATGGATATACAGATACATGATGAACATTTGTCTGAAAATGAAAGCTTTGTAGATCTTCAAGGGAATATAGGCTATATACCTGAAGGATTTTGCATGAATAAACAAGCTCATTCTGAAAATGAAGATGGATCAAATTCGAAAATTTTGAAAATGGATGAGGTTTCAATGGGTGAGGAAGAAATTGAAATAACTCTAGAATTGGATCAAGACAAAAAGACTTTGCAGTCTTATAAGGAGCAATGCAAACCTGCAAGTCATAAATGAAAACCTAATGTTGGCCAACAAGAGGTTACGAGAAGATCTAGGACAGAAAGATGCTGATTACTAGAATCTAGTTCTCACATCTAAAGAGATATTAAAGAAAAGGAGGGTTATTCAGAAGAAGAATGATCATATGAAGATCCAGATCAGGGAGTTCCAGAGTCAAGAGAAGAATAAAGATGCTGAGTACATCAAGTTACAAAAGAGGTCCCGGGTTCTTAATGACTTAGCTATACTATCAGAGTCTTCTAGAAGCATTTAGTTTGTTGATAAACTAAGATAGTTTAGTTTATGTTTCGATAGTATTGTTGTATACACCTGTCTATTCTAAGAGTTTGAAGTTGAAGAAACTTTACTCGATCCATGAAAATAGGATCTTGAAACTACTTTAAACTTTAAACAATTTTGTATTTATATCATATGTTAATTTTTCAAAATTTACTTTAATCTGATCTAGGATCTTAACTGAGAGAATAACATGTACAACATATCAATCATGGACACAATAATGCAAGCACACAAGAGACACAGAGTTTACTTGGGGAAAACCATAAAGGTGAAAAACCCCAATAACTTCCTCAAAGATAGATAGAGAAATGATACAACCCGAGTACAAGAGATAGTCTTCTCCTAGCAACAGAACCTCTTCCTCACACGTGTGCCACTTTCCGAATGAGGGAAGTGTGTGTAATGAGTGATCAAATGGAGATCTCCCGATCTCTATTTATAATTGTCTTGTCCTGCCCAATAAACTAATGGGGCCTACTTGTCTAGCTTAACCCATGGTTAACTTAATCCGGGCCGACCCCACACTTGGTGGTCTAATAACCCTTTGACCCACATGGCCGAACCCCAATAGGGTGGTCTAATAACCCTTCGATCCACATAAATTATACAGGTCTGACCCCAACAAGGTGGTCTAATAAACCATCAAGTATAAGTTACGACACTTACAATATAAATGACAAACACTTCCGTATAGAGGAATAATACCATCTCTATAGGAGTACAATATACATATGTGAAATACATTCCGAAGTTACATATACATCAACACTCCCTCTTAACTAGGAAGGTATTTCTCGACACAGGTCTTCTAGCACAAGTCTTCTTCTTTGGATCATCGTCACTAGATAATCATCATCGAGTCATCATCATTGTCACTGTTGCTGCTATCTCAATCAATCTCTAAATATACTCGTCATAGGAAGTTCTACAGAGCCAGTCTTTTTTCATACTGGATGTAGGCCCACCACCGGCAGTTCTTCATCATCACTGGCCATACTGTGGAATCCTCAAGACTTATTATGTGCATCACAAAACCTTGAAAGAGCATCCCAGGATGTTACGGCTACACAAATACGACCTGTAGGATCTCCTAGGGTGCTATTACATGTGACCCCACCACAAAACCTCGAAAGAGCATCCCAGGATGTTACGGGTACACAGCTCCGACCTGTTGGATCTCCCAGGGCACAAATTACATGTGGTCACCACAAAACCTCGCAAGAGTATCCCAGGATGTTACGGGTACAAAACTCCGACCTGTAGGATCTCCCAGGGCACAAATTACATGTGGTCATGGAAAAACCTCGAAAGAGCATCTCAGGATGTTACGGGTACACAATTCCGACCTGGAGGATCTCCCAGGGTGCTATTATATGCCATAGGAAAAAACCTTGAAAGAGAATCCCAGGATGTTACGGGTACACAACTCTGACCTGAAGGATCTCCCAGGGCACAAATTATATGTCCTCCCAGAGCAATGTCTCGAAAGAGCATCCTACACTGTTACGGGTACACAACTCCGACCTATAGGATCTCCCAGACATGCTCATCTGCACAACCTATTCCAAGGCCACAGAGTATCATCTTGATACTCACCATACATCATCCTGATGTACACATGATCATCCTGATCATCATCACTGCATCGTCTTGATGCATGTCATCTGGAGCAACATCCTGAAGCTCGTCAACCATGACCATCCTGATCATTCACTGCATCTACCTGATGCATACCAAGTATCTACCTAATACATATCATCATACATGATCCACCTGATCATAAAATGTATCATCCTGATACATACATAGATACATGATCTACCTGACCATACAAAGTATCCAACCGATACATATACAAATACATGGTCCAAGCATCCAACATGATGCATATACCAAATACATACAAATGATCCAACTGATCATATTCAGCATGCAACATGATGCATACATGCATAAATGATCCAACTGATCATATCCAACATCCAACATGATGCATACATACATAGATGATCCAACTGATCATATCCAGCATCCAACATGATGCATACATACATAAATGATCCAACTGATCATAACAAGCATCCAACATGATGCATATACATATACAGAGCAGTAACTGGAGCATTGTCCTGATGCTCATCATCCATGATCCTCCTGATCATCATAGCATCGTCCTCTTTAGATCATATCATCGTCCACAAAGCATAGCCCAGATGCACATCATCCAACACTTACACCACCGACATGGGAGAACACATCTACCACCATTCGGGGAAGGCTCCAACCCTTACTTTTTCACCATGGGAGAACACATCTACCGCCATGTGAAAAATGGCTTCAGCCCTTACATCTACACCATGGGAGAACACATCTACCACCATATGAGAATGGCTCAGCAATTACATGACGACCATGGGAGAACACATCAACCATGTCAGAAAAGCTCATGTGCATCTGCATCTTCCAGACTCATCACTTCCCTTTGGAAGGAACCTCGATATGAAGTGCACCAAGCCTCTCTTTGAAGTACTCAAACTGCACTCTGACCAATGGCTTGGTCAATACATCTGCAACTTGCTCATCCGTCACAACATACTTTGCTTCGGCTGTACTCAGTGCTATGTAGGACTGCTTCTTGCTAAACCAAGAGATCATGCATGATCCCATACTGAAGCAGCACCCAGGAGTGCTCTTCTTATCTGCAGCACTGCCTGCCCAATCTGAATCAACATAACCTTGTAGGTTAAACTTTTGATTCGCATCATACTTGAGTCCATAATCAACCGTACCCTTTAGGTACCTCAGAATATGCTTTACAGCAACTAGGTGAACACTCCTCGGATCCGTCAAGAACTGGCTCAATGTGTTCACTACAAAGCAAATATCTAGTCTCATGTTCGTCAGGTACATCAAGGACCCAATCATCTAACGATACATAGTGATATCAACCGGCTCAGATGAAGCATCACACAGAAGCTTCAGATTTGATGCCATAGGTGTGGCCATGGCCTTGCAGTCCATCATCCCGAACCTCTTCAGGATCTCTACTGCATACTTCCCTTGTCCAAGGAAGATTCCATCTGCACTCTGCCACACCTCCATACCTAGAAAATAGTGCACCATCCATAAGTTCTTCATCTCGAACTTGGAAGCAATCTTCCGCTGCATGTCGGCAATCAATCTATCTGCACCTGTAATAAATAGGTCATCCATATACAAAAGCAGTATCACTGGATTGCCTTCCTCAATCTTGTAGTAAAGGTTGGAATCCGCTTTACTCTTGGTAAAGCCCAAACTGGATAGAAAGCGATCTATCCTACTATACCAAGTTCTGCACATATATGACTCCCTGTCATGCGTCTCAAAACCAAGTGGCTGCTCCACATACACTTCTTATTCAACTACACCATTCAAGAAAGTTGTCTTGAAATCCATCTGGTGTATCTTCCATTTTGTCACTACAGCCAGAGCAAGTACGGATCTAATGGAAGTGTATCTGGCTACAGGAGCAAAAGTCTCTATACTACCACCTACAGCATGCTTGATCTTGTAGATCCTCTTGGAAGTCACTGCAAACTCCCCTTCAGGTCTTGGGATTGCATCCCAAACATCTTCATGATCGATTGGTACTCCTTGATCATGGCATTCTTCAATATCTTCAATATTTTCAATAGATAACTTTGTTGCTAAACAAATGTTGTAGTCCTTATTTTGTAGGTGATGGTATATGATATTTCCTACACAACAAGTTAAATTGCATGATTAGAAAACATCTCATAGTTTTCAAAACAAATTCTTACACATAAAGAAATATGTCATACAGTCATGCAATTATCTTAGCCAATGCTTCAATACAATATTTATCCATATCCCGTAACTTTCTAGATGCCTTCCAATCTCTACTAGAAAATTGTTAAGAGTGTGCACAACTCTTAACATGTCAGCAAAGAGGTTTCATTCTAGATAAGTAGCAATGGAATGTTGTACAGTGCCATAGGCCACTTACCCATGTATATTAGTAGTATACTATTCATCAATGCAACTATTCTAATATGCATAATACACAACCTAATTCTAGGAACATGAGTATATACATTATTGAACAGTATTATTTCAACAATAAAATATGCAAGGAATGATAATTCAAATACTTATCTTTGTTTGTTTGTTGGGTTGACTCCCTCTCAGTCTTTGCTTCTTTTCTGCAACTCCATTCTGATGTGGATTGTGAGAAGTGGTCAACTCCCTCTGAATATCTGCATCCTTGTAGAAACTACCGAAGTGTGCTCCTTCTTGATCTTTGCTTCCTTGCAGGAACAACTGGAGTGTGATCTCTCTTGATATTTGATTTCTTGCAGGAACAACTGGAGTGTGCTCCCTTGTGATCTTTGCTTCCTGGATTACCTATCCTTGAACTTATATCCTGTTGGTTGTGGAGCCAGATCTTCTAGTCTCATAGATGATATTGTATCAGCCGTGTTTGTACCCCAGTTTTATATGATATGTAGGTGGATTGTACACTCACCCCAGCGAGGGGGCATCGCCCCCCCCATGGGGTTCCATGGGGGACCATTCCCCTTAGTTGGGGGGTCCAGGGGTTCGGGGGCAGCCCCCCCGAAGAAAATTTTTGGGGTTGTTTTCGCCAGCTGTTTTGCGGGCCCATGGTTTTGGGTATCCCGTGGTATTTTCCCATTGTATTTCCCTTATAAAATAAATACATTGTAATACAGCTAGGGATGATGTATTAGGTTTTATGCATTGTAAAGATCTCTGAGATTAGGAGAGAGACTGTGAAACAGAGAAGAGGAAGTGCAGCGGTTGTGCTGCAGGTTGTATCCCTTCACCTTGCTCGACGGTAATAATAATAAGGACTGGAAAATTCAGTGTGGACGTAGCCCAAGTTGGGTGAACCACGATATATCTGTGTCTCTCTTGTAATGTGTATGTGTGATTATATTTGCATTTCTGTTTATTGTTATTGCTCTGCGATCCTGTTTTTCTAACATATCCATCACTATGCATGCTTATTAGTATCATCATTGTGTTATCCTCGAGGTCTCATACATAATCACACATTCATTAGTATAATCTTAATACTATCAAAACACAATAATCTTAAACATGTATAGTCATGATCATTTCAAACATAGATAATAAACATTAGTATTCAAGGTTTCAGGGAAGTCTTCTTTTACTCATGCATATTTGTATTTGATCATAGGACTCTTCTGGTTAGTTAAATCATCAATCAAGATAAGAGACATAAAATGCATAAACCCTTGATTACTTACATTTCTAACTTTATGAATAAACATAACCAATCATACCAAGTATACTTATATAAGGGATCCTAACACAAGGTAGGATTCTAACTTGATATAGGAAAAACATACCTGTATTGGTATGTTAGCTAGTTATGTCTAATATACCCACATGATGTTTTCTTGTTCTCTTCAATGACTTGTGCTAGCAACCTGCATATCTCATAGGTTACCCATTATAGAACCAAGTTATACATACCTCGCAAATAGATCTTCTAAGTGATTCATGACAATGGATGAATCTTTGTCCTCATGTCATCATGATCATATGTTCTTGAACTAGAACATGATTTGTCTTTCTTGGTGTACCTTTCATGTTAGCGGACAACATAAACCTCATACAACACCATAATGCATTAGTACAATCATAAGTGTCAACACCCTAATCAATGAATATCTTCTATCATGCATTCATAATTTTGACAAGTCTAAATTTAATCAAGATTGTACTAACCATAATAACATGAAGACAAACATACCATAAACTTAATCATGAAAAAATCTCGAAACATACCTGGATGAGTCATACCTATCAAGATTGCTTGTAATCTTCTTATGTAAGGCCTTAGCCTCATCTCCCTCTGAAACAGGAACTTCTTCACATATGCAGGTGACCAATCCATTCTCTTCTATGATTAACCCAATCCACTTGATTTGCAGGAACTGGATTTGGAGATGGATTAGGGTTTGTTAGAGAAACCCTAAAAATTCAAACTTTGAATTTCAAACTTCCAAAAGGATAGAAATATGCGCCTTGATGAGCTGATCAAGCTGGTATACTCATAATTTGAAAACTGCAAAGTTTCACCCCTCAAATTTGCCTTTGAAACTTCTGGATTCACTAGACATGACCCTGAACTAGGGTTTGATAAAGCCCACCCTTCTTCCCAATCAAAAGGTTCGATCCAAATCTCTAAGCTTCTAATTTTCTAAGGAGCTTCCAGCCGTGGTCACAGATTTAAAAAATTTCCATTTTTGCATAAGCCCTAATTTTCCACTTTTTCGATCAACGTCCCGAACTAGGGTCTGATCGAGCCTGGCCTTCTGCCCAACCAAAAATTCTGATCTTGGTCTCTAGATTTTGATTTTGATGAGTAGAATTCATTCGTAGTCTCCGATTACAAAAATTCCAACTTTCTCTGAAACCCTAAATTCTGGAAGCCATGAATGAAGGTGCTAAAAAATAATTCAGTTTTGACAGAAATATGTACCTAATTGTTTCTGGTGTAACTCTGAACTTTTTGAACCAAAGGGTCTGAAAATTTTTCTTGTGATAGCCCGACCTGTCATCTTTCCAACCCCATAGGTCTGACCTCAAATGGATTCTCTGAGAGAGAGTTATATCAAGTGTCGCAACGTGACCTGTTTATGGGATAAAACAAGAGAGCAAACTTGTACGGTGTGCCACGTGTCAATGGTTCAGTTTCAGCCTCTGGAAACGTTACTTGAGAAATTAAAGGCTGTTTACTACCTGTCACATTTTACTAAATTTCATTTGGAGCTTCCTAGCCCAGGTTATGACCTTATTTCCAAGGTCACCTGTTTATGACTGAGATCTGGAAGAGGCAGAAACCCTATATTGTACAAATCATAAATCACAAAGTACAACAAATTAGAGGTTGTCCTTTGGACACAAGGTACATGGGGATTTTAGATTTTCCCTATATGATTTTCAGACCCTGAAACCTTGCCAAAATTTATTTATAGCGGAAGTTCTATGATGACTGGTTTTTTCTATATCAAGCCCTAGCATCGCAAGTGCAACAAGTGTCATACATGCCATACCATGCCTTCTTTTAGGCCAGCTCTGATACCATGTTAATTTTTCAGAATTTACTTCAATCTGATCTAGGATCTTAACTGAGAGAATAACATGTACAACATATCAATCATGGACACAATAATGCAAGCACACAAGAGACACAGAGTTTACTTGGGGAAAACCATAAAGGTGAAAAACCCCAATAACTTCCTCAAAGATAGATAGAGAAATGATACAACCTGAGTACAAGAGATATTCTTCTCCTAGCAGCAGAACCTCCTCCTCACAAGTGTGCCACTTTCCGAATGAGAGAAGTGTGTGTAATGAGTGATCAAATAGAGATCTCCCGATCTCTATTTATACTTGTCTTGTCCTGCCCAATAAACTAATGGGGCCTACTTGTCTAGCTTAACCCATGGTTAACTCAATCCGGGCTGACCCTACACTTGGTGGTCTAATAACCCTTTGACCCACATGGCCGACCCCCAATAGGGTGGTCTAATAACCCTTTGACCCACATAACTTATACAGGGCTGACCCCAGCAAGGTGGTCTAATAACCCATCAAGTATAAGCTACGACACTTACAATATAAATGACAAACACTTCCGTATAGAGGAATAATACCATCTCTATAGGAGTACAATATACATATGTGAAATACATTCCGAAGTTACATATACATCAACATCATATAGTGACGGAGTAAAAATGGTTGGAACTTATGATGGAAATCAGACTTTAAGCTGGATGTGCAGGCATGTATATGGTTTTATTTCATATTGATAAGACATAGCTGTTTTTTTAAAATGACTATGATCTATGAGCCTATTTTGTTTTAATATTTAAAGTAAATGTTACTATTATTCTTTCTGTCTATGGTCTTAGCATTCCATGTCATGATTCTCTTGGTTAACATGCAACTATTCATAATGGTTTGAAAACATAATCTAAATCATATTTTTCACAAGGTCATTCTTCATAGTTATGTATTGTCAATGCCCATGATGATAACACTGATATACTCCCTGGCATTTAAACATTTGATGTTTTATTATTTCTGTATATGTTTATCTACCACCAAACCCTATAGAGTTACTGTTCATTTACCTTATATACTATTAAGATTTCCTTAAGCTTGAACCCCAGTAGTCTAGGTTCAACTTTAGGGATAACATCTTTTGGCGTCGTTGCTGGGGATGGAGAGACAAAAGTATATCTTCCCTGGGTGTTTGATATTTTTATATCTAGTTTTGAAGGGTGACAAGATCAGTATATTTTGTTTACAGACTACATTCACCTAGCAATTTAGAAAGTTACAGTGGCTTCAAGGTCGATTGGTACAAGAAGGAATCCTTTGTCTCCTCTGCATTCAGGGGTTTCTGATCCAGAACGAATTATAAGGGAAGCTAGAAGGAATTTGAATGATCCATCATCCAGTAACCCTCAGCATTCCTCAGTTGATATAGATCAAGGTTCTTCCTCTTTAGATTTTATAGGCAGCCAAGAAGAAAACAAATTGGGTTTATCTGTGTGCATTTTTGAAGTTGATGACTTACATCCAACACATGTTGGTGATTTTGAAATATATTCAAATCCTCTATCTTTTGAACATAAACATATTCTAGAGGAAAATTTTACTTTAAAGTCTTTGAAAGCACCTGAGATACCACTTACAAGTAGAATTTTTATTGGCCAATTGAAAATTGAAGTACCATCTCCACAAAATCAGCCATCTTTCTCACAAATATCAAATCCATTAAACATGGCTGGTCAACCTCCTGATATGATGGACCGTATGGTAGCATCTAGATATGCTCCCTTGGTTATTCCTTGACCTTTAAATCCTTTGTCTGGTGGTGACTACCAGAAATACTTGCCTAGGTTTGATGGCCAAGGTGGAAAAACTGCAGAAGAACATTGGGATAAATTTTGTAGTTATGCTGATAATTACAACATTGAAAGTAGGGATGCTTGGATGAGGATGTTTGTACAGAGTTTAGACGGAGAGGTAAGGAAATGGTTCAGGGAATTACCAAAGAATTCCATAGATGTCTTAGAGGAGTTACAACATGTTTTTATCAGACAATGGGGAGATACAAAAGATTATCTCTACTATTATACAGAGTTCAAAGCATTAAAAAGAAAACCATATGAACTAGTGGCAGATTTTTCTAAGAGGTTTAACAAAATATATAATAAGATTCCTCTTGAGATTAAACCTACTAAACCTACAGCAAAGTTGACTTATGCAAATGCTTTTGATTATTAGTTTTCTTTGTGGTTAAGGGAAAGAAAATCTTTGTCTCTAATGAACATGCAAGATGCAGCCTTAGAAGTTGAATCTAATATTTTGGCATCGAATAAACTTAAAGAAGAAGCAGAATGTCAAGAGTTGGATAGAAAGGGTAAAAAGGAAATGTTTCCTTCTTCTTATTTTACAAAAGCCTCGGATAGTAAATATGATGAAATGAATAAAATCATAAAAAATTTGTCTGCAAAGATTGATAAATTGTAAACAGAAAAAAAAGAATCAAAATAGGCCTGTCCAGGATAATGACAATAGAAACCAAAATCCGTTCAGACGCCCTTTTTCCCCTAGATTCATCCCTAGAGAAAGAAGGAACAATGATATTCAAAGGGAGAGGAGAGAAAATGAAGATCAGAAGATACAACCACCTTTTCAGAACAATTTGATAAGAGATGATGATCCTTATGAAACACCAATAGAAGAAGTTGAGGATTTAGAGCCTGATATTAGTCAATTGGATGATTTTTCTTCTTCTAGTTTTGTGACTAAGGATGATTATTATGGTGCAACAGAACTTAGTTATGAAGAAGCAGATCTCATTGAGCAGCAATCTGAATTTTCCAACAAGAGCAACAAAAATCATATGGCCTTATGTCAGGGGTAAAACAGGTTTCACCATTTAAAAAGAAGGTTAAGTTTGTGCATCCCAAGGAAGTATTGTCTTCTAGAGAAAAACAAGAACCACAAAAAGATAAAAAGAAGATTCTTGAATTAGAAGAAGTAGGCAAAGTTCTTGGTTTTGATTTGGAACATGAGATAAATAAAATCAAGGTTCCCATTCCTTTGATTGAGTTGGTAAGGAGCAAATCCTATAGAGAACTTGCCCTGAAAATTCTAAATTCATCACCTATTCATTCCTAATCAGATGTAATACATTCACAAGAGAAGGACCCAACTATTATCACTGGTTCAAAAGCTTCTGATCAGTCAAATATGAAATCATGTTATCCCCCCACCATTCAATATCACACTTACAATACATGACCAGATGTTACATAATTGCCTCCTGGATTCAGGTGCTTCACATAATCTTATGCCAAAGGAAGTTACGGGAAGCTCTGGGATTATCTATTACCAAGCCTTATCATGATTTATATGCTTCTGATTCAAGAGTTGTAAAGTGTTTAGGAGTCATAAAAGATCTTGTTGTCAATCTTGCTCAGTTACCCATGAAGAGTGTCCTTATGGATGTGGTAGTAGCTGATGTGTCTCCTAAGTTTGGAATGTTGTTGTCAAGATCATGGGATAAAAGGATAGGTGTCACTCTGCAAATGGATTTATCATATGCTTCAATTCCTATATTTGGAGGTGAATATAGAAGGCTTTACAGAGAAGTACAATTGGCATTCTTGGTAAGTGATGATAGGAACTCTACGAATCATCCCATTTATTCAATACAAGAAGATATGGGCACTTACATGTTACAGTTAAATGATGATTCTACAAGGGTTTTGCAAGTACAGAAGGACATTCCAGTTCAACACAACACAGAAGAACAGGAGGGCATTTGGTAGATGTATTTTGATGGAGCATCAAGTAAGGAAGGAGCAGGGGCAGGGGTTTTGTTGATTTATCCTGGAGGTGAGATGATTTCATTAATGTATAAATTGGAATTTCAAACCACCAATAATACTATTGAGTATGAAGCACTAATCCTTTGATTGAGAGCTGCAATAAATATGAATATTCAAATTCTTGCAGTATTTGGCGACTTCGAACTGATAATTCAGCAAGTGAAGAATATTTACAAGGTAAAGTAGTCGTTGTTGAAAGTTTACATAAATTAAGTATGGGATTTGAAAGATAAATTTTTCCTTGCTTTCAACATAACATATGTTCCAAGAGATTGTAATCAGACTGCAGACTCATTAGAATTAGCAGCAACCCATTTCAAATTCCAAAGTTGACACACTTGAAGTATCCCATTGATGTGAGATATAGACCAGTAGTTCCAGATGATATTAAACATTGGAGAGTTTTCCAGGATGAACAGGAGATAAAAGAGTTCTTAGAGCCGACATAAGAATTTGCTGATGATTGGGTTGATCAAGATGAAGATGTGGATTTGGCTTAATTTACTACTCATACAAAAAATTCAATTGCTGATTAGAAAATTGTTGATTTAAAAAGTAACTTCATCCCTAAGGGACTTGTCCCACTCAAAAGGTTGTTCTCAAAGAATGACACATTGTTAAAAACCAATTTGCAGACCACTGAAGAAAATGTTTTAAGTTGTAATATTGGGTCTAAAGCAGAACCTAGAATGGTTAGAATATATAAGAAACTTTCATAGAAGGAAAGGAATAGATACATCAGTTTGCTGAAGGCATTTATAGATATTTTTGCTTGGTCATATGAGGATCTTAGGACTTATGACACTAGTATTATCCAACATAAGATCCCATTGAAGCCAAATACTAAGCCTTTTAAACAAAAACTTCGAAAGATTAATCCAACACTTTTACCAGTTATTGAAAAATAAGTAAAAAAATTACTGGATGCAAAGATTATTGTACCTCTCGGGTATTCATCTTGGGTAGCTAATCTTGTGCCAGTACGCAAGAAAAATGAAGAGATAAGGCTCTGCGTGGATTTTTGCAACTTAAATAGATCATGCCTTAAAGATAATTACTCGCTGCCTAAGATAGATCAAATCCTGCAAAGAGTGGTAGGTGCAGAAATAATTTCAATGATTGATGGTTTTTCTAGTTATAACCAGATTGCAGTGCAGCCAGAGGATAGAGAAAAGACAACTTTTACAACCCCTTGGGGTACATTAATGTATGACAAAATTCCTTTTGGGCCGATGAATGCAAGTGCCACATTTCAGAGGGAAATGGACATAGCATTCATGGGTGAGAATGAAAAATTTGTTGTTATTTATCAAGATGATATCACAGTATTTTCCAAATCTGATGAAGAACATTTAATACATCTGAAGCAAACTTTCTGAAGTGCAGAAAATTTGGTTTGTCACTTAACCCAAAAAAATCTCACTTTTCCATGACAGAGGGTAAGCTATTGGGTCACATAGCTTCTGCAGAAGGGATTAAAATAGATTTGGAAAGAGTAAAAGCTATTTTAAAGATTGCCATCCCTAGAAATAAAAAGGAAATTCAATCTTTCATAGGGAAGATCAAATTTTTAAGGTGGTTTATCCCCAACTTTGTAGAAACTATTAAGTATATCACTGACATGCTCAAAAAGGATAGGGAGGTAAGATGGTCAGATCAAGCTAGACAGTCATTTGAAAATATTAAGCAAGCACTTGTAGAAGCACTAGTATTGATAGCCCCTGACTATACTAAAGATTTTGCAATTTTTTCATTTGCATCAGAAGATACAATAGCTGCTATGCTATTACAAAAAAACTCAAATGGCTTAGAACAACCAATTTCTTTCTTTAGTAAAACATTGAGAGATTCAGAGCTGAAATACACTAGTATGGAGAAACAGGCATATGCCTTGGTAAAATCACTTAAATTTTTTAGAATATATGTTCTCCATTCTAAAATTTTAGCTTATGTGCCTAATTTAGCTGTTAAAGATATTTTGGTACAGCCTGATAGTGAGGGTAAAAGAGGCAGGTGGATTGCAAAAGTAATGGAGTATGACATTGAGGTAAAGCCTACTAAATTGGTGAAAGGGCAGCGTTTAGCCAAGCTTCTTGCAGAATCAAATTGTCAGATATTAGATCTTCATATGATGGCTGAATGTTCATAATAGAGTGTGGTAGCAGAGCAGAATGAGGAACAGATTTACAGTAGGTATTGTGATTCTCCATGATATGAAAAGATTGTGTATTTCTTGTTGCATTTACAGTGTCCTCCAAATTTGAATAAGAATGAGTGTAGATCCTTAAAACTAAAAGCTCGCAAATATGTTTTAATGGATCAAGTTCTATACTGGAAGGATTCTTGAGGCATATTGCTGAAATGTTTGGATAAAGCAGAAGCTGACGTTGTTACTACAGAGTTGCATGGTGGTGTTTGTGGGGGACACAAATACTGGAAATCTACTGCATTCAAAATTTTGAGAGTTGGTTACTATTGGCCCACTCTTTTTACAGATTTGTATCATCAAGTCAGAGCCTGTGTGGAGTGCCAGAAATTTGCAGGTAAGCATAAACTGCAGTCTTTACCCTTAAAACCTATAGCAGTAAATGCTCCATTTCAACGGTGGGGTTTAGACTTTATAGGTGAAATCCATCTTGCATCTAGTGGCCAACATAAATGGATCTTAACTGCAACAGAATTTTTCACCAAATGGATAGAGGCAATCCCAACAAGAAATGCAACAGACCAAGTTATCATTAACTTTATTCAAGATAACATTCTTAGTCGATTTAGATGTCTTAGAAAATTGATTACTGATAATGCTCCGCATTTAAATCTAGAAAAATGATAAAGTTTGCTGAAGAAAATAATATTAACTTGAGACAGTCCACACCATATTACCCCCAGGTTAATGGATTAGCTAAATCTAGTAACAAAAGCATTGTGACTAGTATCAAGAAACTGTTATCAGAAAACAAGCGAAACTGGGATACCAAATTGAGATTGGCTCTATGGGAAGACATGGTTACTATTAAAAAATCAATTGGAACTTCCCCTTTTCAGTTGGTATATGGAGTGGATGCATTATTTCTTGTTCAGTTAGCTTTTCCATTGATTAAATTTGTGTAGGAAACTCAGGAAGAACCTGAAGAAAAAAAGAAGAAGAGTGTTTTAAATCATTCAGTTGCAGCAAGAAAGAGAGGCTATTATGGAAAAAGCTGAAATGCACAGAAAAAAGGTAAAAGAAAGCTTTGATAAGAAGATCAAAACAAAGGTTTTTTCAGTTGGTGATACTGTGCTGAGATGGGATTCTAGAAATGAAGACAAAGGTAAACATGGGAAGTTTGACCATTTATGGTTGGGACCATTCATAATTGTTAATGTTTTGGGCAATAATACTTTTGTTCTGCAGACTTTGAGTGGTGATGAACTTATAGGTCCAGTGAATGGACGATTTCTAAAATTGTTTCATTCATATTAAGGGGGACAGGCTATGTGTATATATTCATTGTACATACCATTTCAATTTAAGTAGACTCCAACCCAATAAGACAGAAATTGTGACTCCAACAGATTTCAGAAGGAACGGGTCAGAATGTTCTTAAAGTCTCACAGGGAGGACTTTATCCCTAATTGGAGCCAAATGTTATCTCTAGGGTTGTTTCCTAGATTATTTTCATTTTTACCTAGTCAACATTCCTATCCCATCCTAGTTTTCTCTTTTCATTTTTATCCATTTTTCATTTTCCTTATCCTAGATCTTACCCTAAATGATTTTTATTAGATTTCTCAATATTAAAATAAAAGCAAGGCTCATGTTTCATAGTGATTTTCAAAAAAGGGTTTTTATTTCTTATCTAGATGCCATTCCAAATGATATTTTTGATTATTTATGGTCCAGAAGCATATATTAAAATGTTAAATGTTATCATGCTGCCAGTGATATGAAATGCATATTTATTAATGATACGGGTGGCAAGGTTTTATATCATAATTTTATGTGCATGATGATTATTCATTAAGGCATCAGCAGTACAATCATAACCACAGGTATCGTGGCGGTATCTAGGCATTATGCAGTCATTCCTAAGTCATTTCCACAGGTGCCTCGAAATCATCATTCATTATGGACAGAGAGTCGTGATTTTGGGTGTAACCCTGAAATATTTTGTTTAACCCCAGTCAACATTGTATGAAGTTTTAGGGTTAATATGGAGGAGGGTTCACAGAGCACGTCAAAGAAGAAACTTGGAGGGTTAATTTGCAGGATTGAGCCGGATAACATACAGTGGATTACCCAATTTCCCAGGTCAGCACAGCTAATGAAGGATGCTGGATGGTTTCCATTTTGCCAGAGGTTGCAGGGTTATAACATTCAGGTAACCCGAGCTTTCATAAAGAATTTCAAAGATGGAGTAGTGGATTTTCAAAGTTTCAAGGTTACTGTTAATGAGGAATCTATTTCAGAGGCCATTGGTGTCCCTGCACAGGGAGAAAAGTGGTTTAAGTAGCAAGAATTTGAAGGTAATTACGGTGAATTTTTATTACCAGGGTTTGAGAAGTTGAAATGGGAAAATGGTATACACATTAGAAAGCTTAAACCAACTTGGAAAATTCCATTAGAAATTATTCAAAATTATATCACCTGTGAAGGTCGATATGATAGGGTTTTGAGATGCCATATTCGACTGCTAATGCATCTCAGTGGAAGCTTGAAGCTAAATCTTCCATATTATTTGTTAAAGAGTTTGCAAATGATGATTTTATCAGTTCAAAAAAATCCAGGACATACCGACCGCTTGAGAAGTTGAAATGGGCAAATGGTATACACATTAGAAAGCTTAAACCAACTTGGCAAATTCCATTAGAAATTATTCAAAATTGTATCACCTATGAAGGTCGATATGATAGGGTTTTGAGATGCCATATTCGACTGCTAATGCATCCCAGTGGAAGCTTGAAGCTAAATCATCCATATTATTTGTTAAAGAGTTTGCAGAGGATGATTTTATCAGTTCAAAAACATCCAGGACATACCGGCCACTCTATTTTTCACCATGGTTTGATTAAATTGCTAGTTGTTTATCATTTGAGTAAGATTGGGCGAGATTGGGATAGTTTTATTTTAGAATCAGGGTTTGAATCTAAAAATAAAAAACAAGTTAAAGAAAAAGGGAAGAAATCAAAGTATTCATGCAAGCAAACACAAACAGAGGATTCAACGCAGCTAGAAGATGACCAGATTAGGGCCAAGCAGAACAAGCAGGTGGCAGATGGAGATAAGAATATTGCTGAGGGATTTAATATTATGGAAGAATCTGGCAGGCTTAATATTGTGGTAACAGACCCAAGTTTTGTTGAAGGTGAAAAGTTTGCAATCCTAAATACAAAAGACTTGGATTTGAAACCAAGAACTAGGTTAAGAAGCAAATTAGAGGTAGAAATGAAGTTGATGCAGAATTGTACGAAGGGTAGTGAAATTATTGTTGTCAATGAGTCTAACAATGAAATGGATATACAAATACATGATGAACATTTTTCTGAAAATGAAAGCTTTATAGATCTTCAAGGGAATATAGGCTATATACCTGAAGGATTTTGCATGAATAAACAGGTTCATTCTGAAAATGAAGATGCATCAAATTCGAAAATTTTGCAAATGGATGAGGTTTCAATGGGTGAGGAAGAAATTGAAATAACTCCAGAATTGGATCAAGCCAAAAAGACTTTGCAGTCTTATAAGGAGCAATGCAAATACCTGCAGGTCATAAATGAAAACCTAATGTTGGCCAACAAGAGGTTACGAGAAGATCTAGGACAGAAAGATGCTGATTACCAGAAGCTAGTTCTCACATCTAAAGAGATATTAAAGAAAAAGAGGGCTATTCAGAAGTAGAATGATCAGATGAAGATCCGTATTAGGGAGTTCCAGAGTCAAGAGTAGAATAAAGACGCTGAGTACATCAGCTTAAGAAAGAGGTCCTAGGTTCCTAATGACTTAGTTGTCCTAGCAGAGTCTTCTAGAAGCATTTAGTTTGTTGATAAACTAAGATAGTTTAGTTTATGATTCGATAGTATTGTTGTATACACCTGTCTAGTCTAAGAGTTTGAAGTTGAAGAAACTTTACTATTTTTGATGAGCTCGAACTATGAAAATAGGATCTTAAAACTACTTTAAACTTTAAACAATTTTGTATTTATATCATAAAGTGACGGAGTAAAAAGGGTTGGAACTTATGATGGAAATCAGACTTTAAGCGAAATGTGCAGGCATGTATATGGTTTTATTTCATATTGATAAGACATAGCTGTTTTTTTTTACATGACTGTGATCTATGAGCCTATTTTGTTTTAATATTTAAAGTACATGTTACCATTATTTTGTCTGTCTATCGTCTTAACATTCCATGTCATGGTTCTCTTGGTTAACATGCAACTATTCATAATGGTTTGAAAACAAAATCTAAATCATATTCTTCACAAGGTCATATTCATAGTTATGTATTGTCAATGTCCATGATAATAACACTGATATACTCCCTACCATTTGAACATTTGATGTTTTATGATTTCTGTATATGTTTACCTACCACCAAACCCTATAGAGTTATTGTTCATTTACCTTATATACTATTAAGATTTCCTTAAGCTTGAACCCTAGTAGTCTAGGTTCAACTTTAGGGATAACAGTTCCTATAAAGGTGGAAGCAACACTCTACATCTTAATGCACTAAGGATAGCTTATTTCCTTAATAAATAAATAAAAATCTTAAAAAAACCATCTTAAACGAGAAGGGGTTAAACGGACCAACCTTGGGCCCACATGATAGCAGTCCACCTAATCCTTTACGAATACTTTACTAGAGGGGCAAATATCTTTTACCAGATCTATATCCTTTTATAGTCATTGTCAAATGGTTGTTCCTTAACTTTCTGTTACATACTAATTAATGTACGCATTCAATATATATATATATGAAGCCCATGTGTCTCGACTCTAAACATATTCATAATACAAGAATCAAAATCTGGGTATGGGATACCATCTTAGCATTTTATATTCACATTTATAAATTAAGGAGAAAAGATTCCATTGGCTAGTGATTGTTGACCATAGGCATGCTCTTGTAAAGATTTCAATTAGCACGTGATTCTGAATGAGAAAAGATTCCATTTGATAGTAATGGTTAACAATGTTATTTGATTGCTCAAATAGTAATTGTAGAGATGATAGGGATATAGAGGCCGGAAGTGAGTGATATTGAAGTGATAGCGAGAATGATGTTGTTAAGAAAAGTGTGAAATCAAAGATACAATTTTGTGTAGTTTAAGAGTCATATGCTTTCTACATGTTGTTTAGCAATATATTAGAGTCACATGGAAAATGCAAAGCTAGTTACTATTTTAAAAACTCTTTCTAATGTGAGGCAACTTTGTTTATAAATCTATATATCATAAGTTTATATGATATTATAGGAGAGGTAACTTTGTCGATAAATCTATATATCATAAATTGTTATATGATATTATAGGAACAAGAGTTAGCAGCAATGTTTATGCATTTTAAAATGATATTGCTATAAGATCATATGGGAACAAGAGTAGTTTAGCATAGCATAAATGATAAGGGAAAAAATCCATGAGATTTTAAAATGATATGGGAAAAGTCAATGAAATGTAAAGTAAAATAGAAATAAAAAAAATACTAAATATTAAGATGCTAAATAAAAGTCAAAAAATCATTACATAATAGTTGTATAGTCCTAATTGACACTCTTTTTAATATTGTATATCAAAATCCACAATGTGATTGGAAATATCAAACCAACCACACAATAATAATAGTTTTCTATTACACAAAAATATAAAAACTATAATAATAATAATGATGGTAAAGTAGTGAAACATTTATTAAACTAGCTTCATTTGTAAGATACATCAAAAAAATCACTGTAAAAAGTCAAAATCATTTGTGTATGTGAAAAAGAAAGTGGTTGCCATAGCTAAATTGGTTTGAGAAACATTTATTAAACGAGCTTCATTTGTAAGATACATCAAAAAAATCACTGTAAAAAGTCAAAATCATTTGTGTATGTGAAAAAGAAAGTGGTTGCCATAGCTAAATTGGTTTGAGTGGAAGGTAATATAATATTTTATATAAAAGAAATAATAAAAGAGTTCAAATAATTTTGGTATTTAAGAAAATAAAGAGGTTATTATAATTAAATTGGTTTAAGTGAAAGTGAAAGATGATATAATATTTTTATTTTAAATTAAATATTTATATATAAACTTGAAAAATATTTAATTACTGGGAGATTGTCTTTCGGGGATTCTTTGTCTCTTTAGTAAATGGATAAGTGCCTCTTGTGTTTTACCTAACCCCAAATTCTTCTCATTTTTCACTATGTCCTTGCGCAATTCTTGGTGCAAGTCTTTCTAGCGTGCTCACGAAGTTTCTACCATCGATTTTGCGGGTGGGCTAGTTGTTATTCTAGCCCTTTTATTGTTTCTTCTCTAATGTAGCAGGTGCCTGGGATTCTATGTAACATAATTACTATATTCACTTGCAAAGAGATGCAGAGTGCAACGAAGAACTCTTTTGAAGGTCTGGGAGGTGGAGGTTTTTACCACACAGTTCTATGGTAGTTGTTAAGAAGTTGGAGGGGGTCAAACAAGAAGAGAAGCAATCACATGGAGGTGAGCACCATTGGAATCGTACAACATGTCACCATAAGAGAGAAAGGATAAAGTTGACCATAACTACTCCATATTCAATTCTCATCGTATTCAATATGATATTAGGTAAAGAATCTCAGCATGATTGTCATAATCAATATGATTTTCATTTCCCTAGGTTACCACAACGAATTGATATTTGATTCTTAGCGCATTCAGTATATGACACTATCAGACACTCTGAAAATGGCCACTCAGTCTACAGTTTCTAGTTGGGTTTCTGCAAAGTCTACAAAGATGGGGCATGTTTGTATATTATGAAAATGGCACCCAACATATATTATACTGTTAAGAACCCATGTCAACCCTTCTATTTACTTTGTTAGTATATTGTTGTTGGAATCATATGCTTTGTGAGTCGTCCCGTAGTATTTGTTGATTCATAGTTTTTATTATTGTTGTTGGACGCATATGCTTTGTAAATCGTCCCGTATTAATTGTTGATCCATAGTTTGTATTGGCCCATGGTTTGTATTGGCACATGGTATTGACCCATGGTATGGGCGCCTAGACTTAGTATATAAGTTTGTGTTGAGACTAATGAAGGTACCATGAAGTTATTTCTATTGAGCTTGCTCAAAGGAGGTTGCCCCCTCGAAGTGGCCCGCGATCAATAAAAGTATTCTGTGATCTCATATATTGTGCATTTTATCAATTAACTATTGCAGGTTCTTCACATCTAATATCAGAGCACTTTCTTGAGCTCGTTGGGTGAAATTTCTGCCAATTTTTTTTCTTGCATCTGTTGCAGGTTTGGATCTGGGAATAATCCCTATCCGCTTAACTATGGGAAGTACTTGGGCATAAACCCTAAAACTCATTGTGAGGAGTACCACAGGAACCCTGAAGTAGCTATCCCATTGAGAGGACTTTCCAGCGAAAAGGGCAATGACCCCTACCTCATTGACTAGTTCCCACCCATGAGGTAAACCAAGAGCTGTCGTTTGTGGCAAAGCGGTTATCAGTTTTACCTGAGTCATGGAGTGAGGGGTACTGCCCCAATACGCAAGACGTTAGACAACATTGGTGGCCGAGTGAATCCCCTGAACCATTAGGAAGTCGAGCATACATGGGGTCCATATCTATTTTCAGCTGATAAATCACAGATTTCCTCCGTCCAGAACTGTTGCCAATCACTTATGTGCCATTGCAGATCCGTCTATTGTCGATCACTTCAGCGTCGTTGTAGATCCATCTGTTTCTTATCCCTTCTGTGCTATTACAGATCCATTCTGGAAAAAAAAATCCATTTTTTCACCATATCTCCCTTGTTTTCACTCTGTTTCCATTGAAACTTCCCTAACACCCCTGCAATCCCATTCTGCATATTTCATTCTTGAGGAACCTCACCCAAATTCCACTTCCCAAAGCCAGAAATCCCACATTTGTTTATTTTTAGGGTTTGCCATAACTTCTTTGACTTTCACCCAATCGCCTTCAAATTTTACCACGGAGTTCCTTTCCTATTTCTGCTTCTTTGTTCATCTCTGCCACATTTTCTCATTCTTTCACCCCACTTCTGAAATCCTCCTTTTCTGCTTCCCTGTCCGTTTTAAAGTGTCCAAAACCTAGTCAAACCCAAATTACCCATCATATTTTTTCCCAAATCCAGATTTTCTTTTACTGAAACAGTTTATGTTTTTGCTTTTCTACCCACTCAAAAAAAAAAAACTTTAGAACACAAGAAATTATGCAAACATTGGAATTATGCAAAGATTGGAACTTTAGAAGACAATAACAGAAGAAGACAATAAATAAGAGAGTTACAATAAACATGCAATTCAATTCAAATTAGGGTAGGAGGAAATTTGAATTGGTCAAGCAGTGCATGAGGTGCTAATGAGGCTTAACTAGAGCCAAAGACCCTCAATTACTCGTCCTTATTTTGAAGTGCATGTGAGCCCATTCACGAGATCCAAACACTTAGGAGTTCTTGAATGGTGGTCCTTAACCTCTCCTTGCTTCAAATGGAGGAAACCCATTGAAACTTTTGTGCGGAATTTGGTGAATTGTAGGAGCAAAAGTTGTAGATCCAAAGTATGAAGGGACATTTTAGAGGTCTTCTTCAATGGGACCTAATTTTGGACAAGTTCACCAATGGATAGTAGAAAATTGTTGATCACCTCTTCTAGGTTTATAAAAGGGTCTTCATCAGCTGAGTGGTGGATCATGGATGTGCAATGCCCTTGTAGTCCATATGTTGTGAATATTTTGGGGCCTCTTTCATCCTTCCAATGGATGTGAATATTTCCTCGTAGGTCATATGTTGTGAAGCTTTTAGGGCCTCCTTCAACCTTCAATAAGACTAGATTCCTATAAAACTAGTATACCAACTATTCAATGACCTTAAAACTCTGATACCATGTACAATTTGAGAATGTAGATCTAGAAACTAAACAAGATTACAATAATGTGAAATATATCAACAATCTGCAAATTCATGCAATAAATGTGCTAGACATTAATCATCACACAAAATAGAGAAGATAATAACATGAGAGAAAGAGAATGTTGTATTACATTAATCATCAATTGATGAATAGAGTTACAATAAATAGGAGAGGCAATTCGAATTAGGGTAGGATGCAAATTGAATTTCTCAAGTAGTGCATGAGGTGCTATTGAGACTTGACTAGAGCCAAAGACCCTTATTTATCCATGCACACTAACCAATCTGAGTTACACTGAACCAAGACTCCCCAATCACTAGTTTTGACTGAGTGATGTACATGCAACTGATTGTATGTGCATGAACATACCTAAAATATCTCAACCATGGTGCTAATGACTGAACAAGGTTATTTAAGGTCATTTAGGACCTCGATTAATGGGTCGCATCTAGTCATCTACTAGTTACTGACTTAAACACCTAAACTCGGGGAAAAGCTCCCAAAATCAGGGAATGCACCCCCAAATCAAGGAATGAGACCCCAAAAAAAGGAATGCTTCTTAGGGGTGACTCAAGTGGTTAATTTAGATGGGGTTTGTCCCACTATATTCATCAAGTCATGGTCTAGGTTACTAGATAGAGGGTTTTTTGCTCTATCCAGAAATGAGAAAGGGAAATATCTAAAGTAGAAGCCCTCTTTAATTCTACAAAAAAGGATATACAAGAAACTATAAAACTATAAAACTCTACAGAGAAAGAAAGGATCGCAAAATTTGAAACCTTGGAAAACCTTGAATCCATGATCTTGCTTTTTTTTTCGTGATCTTACTTTTCTTTTGTTCCTTTATGTATCGATAGTTGATATGCCAATTTTATGGCTTTGGTTGGTAACATGATGCATTTTGAGTAATGTATTAACTCTGTTAGGGTTTTGGTGTTTGTCTCCACCTTTATTTGCATATTGGTAATATTTTTATATATACACATAGGTACATTGAGTATCCCACTGATCCTGTTCTACTTCAATTGATATATCAAGAATGATAAAGTGCTCAATGATTTTGATAATATCAATTGAAACAAAAAATACTTTGGTAGAAACTTATTACATCTATTTTGCAGTAGTTAATATATCTACTAGATCATTTTTTTTTGTCAAAGTTGGATTTGTGTTAGATATGTCGAATATTTTCCCCAATTCCATACTAAATGGCCTATAGATTATGAAAATGAGAAACTCTTAAAAATGTATTGATGAATATTTCTCACCAAACAATTCTATTAGATTAAAGAGAAATAGAAAGGTTGTCCCAATAGTTGGATTCATTGTAGGATTTGTTTTTTTCTCTTGGGCTATTAACAATGATCAAGTATTTATGTTGTTGTCCCTAGATCTCATATTACAAAAATCTCTACTATAACAATTTTTTTTCTATTTTGATATATTTTATTTATAGATTTGATTTATTTGGTTGGCCCTTTTAGGGAATGTGAAGCCTGAAATTCATTGTTTCTATTTTTTCTTTTGGATAAATTGTGTGCGGGAAGATAGTTTAGAAGAAAGTAATATGTGTCCAAGTTGGGCGGTGAATGCTAAGGAGAAAGGAGAAAAGCGAGGCACCATTAATTTCCATGGAAAATAGAATCACAAGTTTTGTGGAGAGGGTAGAGGTGGATAGATCCAGATAGCATGGATATGACAAGGGTACAGATGTCAAGCTCTCTACTAATGTTTTGTGGATTCAACACCTTAATCACTCATCATTAATATTATGGATCTCATGGGCCCCAAGTTATTGGCATAAATTTCTAAGATCTCATTTTTTTCTAAACATATTTCAAGGTTGTAACTTAACTCAAATCAGAAGAAGAAGAGGTAGGAGAGGGAGGAATGGAAGTTTCTTAAATGCAACAATATTACATTAATTTCACTAATTCTCTATTCCAGGAGGTATTTACACTACTACATATGGCTCAAAAGTCCCACGAAACAGTTAAAATTGATGTTTTCGTGGAAAAACAGTTTAAATTTTTGGAAAAATTGAAAATTCCCCCGACGATCGTCCCTATAGCCACGGATGGACTTTTCATCTCTATAGCCACGAAATTTCGTGGCTATAGTGACGAAAGCTCATGGCTATAGCCACGAACTTTTGTCGCTATGGATTGCATCTGTATTTAATATAAAAATATCAATGTTCTGGTTAAACAATTTCAATTTGTTTCATTAAATCATAAAAATAAGTATATATATTTTTTATTAAATATAAAAAGAGGTTTGAAAAACCTCTAGGCAAAGTGACATAGATAATAATAGTTGTTAATATTAATCTGACAAATAGTGATAACATACTGTATTTTAAATCATGAAAACAATTCTACATCAAATTTGATTATTTTGAACAAAAAAATTGTTTCATTAAATCATAAAAATAAATTTTTTTATATCAAATTTAAAAAAAAAGAGATAAAAAATCTCTAACTAAAGTTATAATGATAAATGTCATTAATATTATTCTTATAAAATGATACAACATGTAGATCTTACAATTAAAAATTATCACAATTCATTAAAGAGCTTGAAGTTCAAAACTAACTTTTTTTGTTTCAAGATGATGGTTGCAAATGTTAATTTTTCATATAAAACATCATAAATTGAAGAAAACATGTCTTTGGTATTGTATTAACTTTTAGGAATTATTGAAACTTGGTGATAACTAATAAGACCTAAATATATTCATTAAACATGTTTGTGAAATCACCTTGAACTATACTTTTTTCTCTACCATGATTTAGTCCAAACGCTTCTCTAAATAAATGTCATTAAATAACTAGAAAGTTAACATTGTTGGCCAATTACGAAAAACTAGAATAAAATGATACGTACACAACATAAATGTTGAATAAAAATGTAAATATCTCTGGCATTGCCACCACCCCAATTATCTTCCCCACTTGGCATGATAACATTGTTTTTTCTCAAAATAGATGGCAGGTGTGAGGGGATCTTACATGATCCCAAAGGAATTTAAGTACGATAATGAAGCATAAGTACTTGTTCCATACTAAGTTTTATTGCGCAGTCTAGATACGGGAACAAAAAACATCCTTGTTTTGGGGGATTCAATGACAATTATTATCAATGATGACGACGATGATGTTGATGATCAATATGGTGATGATGATGATTACAATGATGTTTTTTACAATGATGATGTTGATGATAATAACATTGATGATGATGATGATGATGACAATGATTATGATAAGGATGGTGATGATGATGCTACTTATGATGATGATGTTTACAATGATGTTTTTTACAATGATGATGTTGTTGATGATAACATTGATGATGATGATGATGATGACAATGATTATGATGGTGTCGATGATGATGATGCTATTTATGATGATGATGACGTTGTTATTTATGATGATGATGATGATGATGATGATGATGACGATGATGATGATGATGACGATGATGTTCTCTATGACAACGATGAGTCTTAATGCATTTATAACCATGGTTTAAGGAAAAATACAAGGAATTAGATCCTAAACCAAGACTCTTGGGATAATGGGATGTGATCGAGGCCTAGTACTACAACATAGGCCCTCTAAAAGGGATCTTTTGCATACAAGTGGGATAGGGATGCCATTAGAAGTTTTTATGCAATTTAGGCATGGGTCTCGAGGCCTTGACCATGATTAGGGGAGTAAAATAAGCTTACAAGGATCTATTCCATGAATTAGGCCTCAAACCACCATACAGACCATATCATTGGCCTCTCGATGGAATATATAGCTCAAAAAAACATTAAAAAAAAATCCTCCATACCAAGCACGTTAGCAATGCTAGCATCGTAGGGGGCTGGGCATCAAATTTTGTTGTTCAACACTTGTCGCAACAACATACATGTATGGGATGGAGGGGAAATGGAAATAGGCATAATTCAACTAGAGCCTTACAACTCGCTGTATGTTTGAGTCTCGACAGTCTACCTTTTAAATTGAACCATAGCAACAAAAGAAATTCATTAATGGCTCGATTTGCAAAAATTCTAGATACATGAGTAATTAAGAGCTCGAGGCTATAGAATTTGTTTTGTTTTTTACCAATCCATGATTTGTTGAATTCGTAGTCACAGGCATGATCAAATCTAAGTTATTTAATGAAAGAATTAATGTATCTACCTCTATGTCGAAACTATAATATAATAAACAATAAACATAATAATAAATAAATAATAAATAATAAATAATAAACATAATAAATAATAAAAAATAATAAATATATAGAAAATAATAAATAATATAAAAAATAAAAATAAAAACAAAACTTCAAAACATAAAACATATAATTCATTATAACATTACATTCCGGCTAAATATTGGTTCACTTACCTGCATCCGTCGACCACTTGCATCCGTCGACCACTTACCATTTTCTGTCCTGCGGCTAGTTACTAGCTCAACGAGTCGAGCCTGAGGTCACAAAGGGGAAGAGGAAGAGAGCTCCATCCTGTGTCTAGTTACCAGCTCAAAAATCGGAGCCCTAGGTCACCCGGATCCGTGAGGTCGCTAGGACGCAATGGCCCCCAAATCGGTGAGAACCTCTTCTCTGCTACGAGAAAAAAGCCTTTGCGAAATGGTGTTAAGTTGCTAATTATGATTAGCATGGTCATTATTTTATCCATACTTGTCGCTTTTCTTCCCTCAGCCATCCACCGCGTCCAAGCCACTCCAAAATTTGTTTTCCTAGTTGTCGCTCCCTTCCCTACTTTGTTCTCATGTCATTGGTTGATAGAGAGGTCATGGTCATGTTTGAGACCCTGTTAGAGAGCCAATTGAGGGTTTTCAAGACACTTCACCAACGCCATTGAGGGTTTTCATTGAAACTCTTGAGGGTTTGAAGTTTGATCATCTCATCTCATCTCTGATTGGCCTACCCGTTGCAAGGTATTTTCTCTATTATATTCCTGAGTTACGCTTTATTTCAATATTATATGCCTGATTTATCTGCTCTACTTTTGGATCTCGAGGGGTTGATATTATAGTATCTTTGAGTTTCTCATGATTTCTAACCTCGTTCTCTGTATTACTATTCTCTGCAGGTTGAATCTTCCTCCCCCATCCCCCATTGTCTGCATTTTTCTTCATGGAGATGAGACCAATTTGGGCTTCTAATTCCAGGTAGGTGTTATTTATTATTTCATCTTTCCCTTTCTTACTATAAATTATTGTCTCGATGCACAAAAATGCACTCTATGCCAATGTCGGGTACTATGGTTAACTTGTCAAAGCCAATGCAGCAAACAAATGGTATATCAACACAATTGAGCCATCCTCCTTACACAATTGAGTCGGATGGGAGTAGATTTCACCAGGTGCTTGCCTCTAAGACAACAATCAGTGTGCCTTTCTCATCAGTAGATGTAGCTGCACAATTTCCTGATGAACTTGGATTAGGAGATTCAATTTCCAACAATAATAGCTTAGTTTTTCCTTCAAATAACACACCTAGTAACATGACAAATTATAGCTTTGTATCATCTGCTAATATTAAGGTGCAAAAAAGTAAGAATACAACCAGGTATGCTCATTCCAGCAGTACTAGAAGTAGTGTTGAGAATAGTGCTTTGGCACTTAGAACAAATATTGGCACATCGAGCAGCCAATCTCTACATGGAAGCTGTGTTGTTGGTTCACCTTTCCAATATCAAGGAAATGCTCAACAGACATCAGGGAAATATCCCCACCCAATTGGTTACATGGAGCAGAGAGGAAATACCCAACAACAGATGGGACATAAGACAAGTGCTGCAAATGAATGGTCGGGGCAAAGCCATAGGAAAATAGGGGGCCAAGGAAGATCCCAGATGTCAGGGGAAAAAAACTTCACAACTTCAAAGATAAAGCAGGTTTATGTTGTGAAGCCATCGTCATCTCCAAGTAATGTGGGTAATGCTGTGACACTGCTGTAAGCTTTCCTATTTACCAATAATTTGCAGAAGCTACATTGGTTCAAAAACAATTAATGAGTGAAAGAAGTTGCTGTAAAATGTGATTTTTATGAAGTTCATAGAGAGTAGCTGCAACAAAGCTCTTCATGTTCTTTACATGATTCAATTTGTCAATCTTACAGGCTATTTAATCAACATCTTGTGCTGGATTCAATTTGGGTTTCTACAAAGGTTTGTTCAAACATAGGATGTCGATGGAATGGCTTTCTAGTATTCCTATTATTTTCTCTGATGTTAGTTGTAGTGTAATGGTCCAAGAATCAATTTCATCTAGTGACAGGCTTCGAGTTGTAAAAAAATTGCTTACATCATTGTGGCTCAAATTGCAACTTATCTGAGGCATATTTTCATCTGATGCCTCTTTTATTTAAACTTTTTCCAATTAGGTCTTGTGATGGCATTCCTTGCTATTTCACAATCCGAGTTTATCCAGTCTTATGTGAATCTATTGTTTTGTTAGAGGTTTGGGCTCCAAGTGCCTTAATAGTTGAGTTGGGCCTAAATGTTGTCCCCTTTTTCTTAATTTATATCAATCCTTGAGTGATGAGAAAAGCAAATATAGTTCCAACTTTTCTGAAATATATTAATCTTTCTGCATGATACTAGATATTGGTAAAATTATATTTCCTCTACATACTAGCATATTCAGCTTGGTATGTTCAATTCTATCCTAACCTCTTAGAAAATTTTATTTTGGGTATTTTTCTTATCTAATATTGTCTCTAAATTTTTGAAAAATATCATTTGCATGCCCTAGATGTAGCTCGAAATTGATTGTAGTTACTAGAAACATATGCAATAGGAAGAAATTGCTTAGCTTTTCTTAGATTGAAGCCATTTTATCTTTTGTACAAGGATGTTTTTTAAGGGCGATTGATTAGAAGATTATTAAGTTCTATAAATCATAAAGGTAAAAGGTTGGAGCCATTAGCAAGTAGCTAAATTTGAATTCAGGTCAGCTCAGTTTGTGGAATTTGCATAAATAATGCCTGTTATCAATAATATCCTCAGTTGTAAAGTAATTTGAGTCCATTATTATTGGGGATGCAATCTTTGAAATCTTCATCAGGATATTGACAGTAATTAAAGCTCATATTATGAAAGAGTGAGAAAGTTGGGAATGGAGAGACTTTGTTTGAAAACATGCAATGATATTCTGATATTTTGATTTGGATAAATCTATCTGGAAAGGGTGACCCTTTAAGGAATTTACTGAATCAACTTGCTGTATAATCTGAAAGTTGTTGCCATTGTGACTGAAGGTTTGATTCATTTTGCAGGTAGAATACATCCCGTATGCATCAAGTCGACCAATACAAGCAGCAGCTGAGGCCCCAAAGGAGGCTCTCCCACTTGATTGTAGGCCCAGTTTCAGCTCTTCCTGGAGAACCAAAGATGAATTCAAGGTATCTACAGATGATTCCTAGTTCAGGTGCATTTGAGTTTGAAAAAAAAAAGTTGTAGGAAACAGATAAGAAAGTTTCATGTACAAGTATATCTCTCTTGCTCCTTGGTTGGGGACAATCTCACATGGTGTATGATGACTACCATGGTGTGGATGATAAATGACAAAGGCTAGGCTGGAAATAATAGTAAGGTATACCTTCACGAGAGGTGTGTTCCTTGAAATAAACAATAACTTCATATTATTTTTCCAACTGTTTCTTGGCATTGTATTTTGTAATCTTATATGTATTTAGGAGAAGGATTGCATCTAGTAGAGCAAACATCTTTGCTATTTAATGTGTTTGAATGTCGTTACTTGTATAATAACTCATAAGGGGAAAGGATCTGTTATTTGAACCAATTTTGCAAATATTGTTTTGGGGAATATATGGCTAAATTAGAGAGGCTCCTAAATCTCTCTAATGGCTCCTAAATCTCTCTAATTGGTGGCTGAATTATGGTTGTTGTACGAAATCCGATTGGCAGCTGATGTATGGCTATTATAGAATTCTGAATACACAAGCAATAGGTTCTCCACACAATTTGAGTTTGTCTCAAGTCTTCCTGTTAGGTGGTTGGAAAACTAATATTTGCAGACACAGGCTCTCTCAATCTTGAAATGGTGGCTGCTCCTTCAACTCCATGGTGGGATATGCTACCTTTTCTTAGTCGGCTCTATCCTAGAAGCACCAAGATTGTTTTAACTTGTGGCTATAGGAACATCTTCTTTCAACATCAACTCACTTCTTTGATCCCATGGCTTCCATACAATCAACTTTACTAACCCATTAATCTAATCATGCCTTTCTGATTTTCTAGATCATCATGCAATGCAATAGAAGGGCATATTTGGCAGACAAGCCCTAGGCACTTGCTCCAATACCATATTATAAAACTAGAAACAATAAGGTTACATAAAAGAACAGGAGAGATAAACATAATAACTCAATATGGTGTTAAGAATAAAAGGTGCACATATTACAATGGAGTTCATCTCCCTATATACTAATATTCACTGTGCAAATTATTTCCATTTATGAATGTGGGATAAAATGATCTACACATAAAGTGAATATTAGCGCAACGTAACATCAAAGTGATTTTATTACATAATAAGCTTTATATTCTAACAGTATGATGTTGGAGGAAAGGGAGTCTACTGTAATGGCCAAATGCCTCATAGCATGTCACATACATTTAGTGTGGTGCACTCACCTGCTTGTAATTATATGGAAAGGGCAATTAATAATGCTTCTTGAGGATATGAATGCCCAGAATTTAAGAATGTGGAAACTACATTACTTGCAAAGAGCAAGGACCCTGATGGCAGATGCTTGAAAGCCATCCATTCTTATGGAGGTACAATTTTCATAAGAATAGATTCTCTTCCAAAGTGTTGGTCCATTTCCAGTCTTGCCATTAGGTTTGAGATTGTAGGGTTAGTTTGATGAAGAGTAATCATGGATCAAATGTTGGACCCTTTCAAGAATAATATTGTCCGTTTTGGTTAGTCCATATCTGGCCTTCAATTCTAGCCACGATATCTTATCCCTTGTGTTGTTGTTTTATAGGTCCTTGGCTATGATGATACTTTCTGTCGTAGAAACTGAGAACTTACATCCTAGGGATCTTAGCCATATTTTTCCCCTCTTGCACAAGGAGAGGCACCCACTAACTACATTTTCCATTAAAATAAATTAGAGCTCTTAGGGATTGGTTTCTCCATGATAGGAATGGCTTTGTAGCTACCCAAGCTTTATGAATACTTTGGGCCTCAAAAGAGCCTTTGATATTAACCATGGCAATTGTGATGATAAGAGATTGAAAATTGATACCTTGCCAGATTAATGCATAGAGGGGTTTTCAAAGAAATACAGTTTCTTAGAAGTGTACCTTGCAGGCTTCCTTCCCTTCCAACCCTAAAGTGCTCATTTAGCACATAATGGTTAGGCTTGTGTATGGGTTTTTAAGACCCCTATACAGTCCAATCTCTTGAAGTGTAACACAACTCCTAGTTGAACCTATGAAAGCCTTTACCAATAGATCTGTTGAGCTAAAAAAAGGAGTACAAATTAGTTGTGTTCACTGTACTGATAAAAAAATTTCACTCACAGTCCAATCTCTTGGAGTGTAACACAACTCCTAGTTGAACCTATGAAAGCCTTTACCAATTGATCTATTGAGCTAAAAAAAAGAAGTACAAATTAGTTGTGTTCACTGTACTACTAAATCTTATTCACTCACATAACAAAGGAGTACACATTAGTTGTGTTAACTGTACTGCTTACAAGTTTTGTTGATTTCAGTACCATGTTTACTCAACTGGTGATTCTAGGCATCTTTGACATTTTTCTAGAATTGGCTTTTTCTAGTCACCAAGATAGTTTGTTGATGTGAACAGGAAGCATGATGGATGTCAACTGTATTCCTCCTAAGGATTTTACAGTACTTAAGTTTTATCAATACATTCTTAATCTTCTGAAAATGACAACTTTCAAATTATCTTCATGAAACAATTCTCAATGAACAATAATAAGCAGGAATGTCCTGCTCATATCACCCAACATGGTCGCCTCGTGTACATGTTTAAACTTTAAAAGTTTCTTGCTTTCTTTGTGAAATGTATGATAACAAAACCTAGTTTCCCTTCAATTTCCATTGATATCTTAATAATACCTCCCAGGCTCCAAGACTGTATGTATAAATGCCCTGCTGGAAATGTCTGTATGTATATTTATATGGTCTCCCCAAACTAAAAATCTTACGTTAACAATTTCCAGTATGCTTTAGAATTTATGAGATACATAATTTCGTCTTCATTTCTATTGTCTCAAATACTAGATATTCTTGTTCACTAGACTTTTATTTCATCAGCAGAAATTTGCTTTTAGCAAATATCATTGACATCTAAACTTTCTTTTTTACTCGTGGTAGTTTTGTCTCAGCACAAACAAGATACAATGTCATTTATTCAAATGAGTTTATTGCTAATTGAGAAATTTTTAAACTAAATGATATTTTCTTCAGATTTCATCTTTACTTGTTGACAATTCTATCACAATGTGAATATGATTTCAATGTAGTTCTTCTTAACCCACAACTTCAATAACACTTAGTTCTTGTGTCGATGGTACTGTTTGGTTGACCAAATGTAGTTGTGGAATATTTGAAGTCTGTTTTCTGTGGCTTCATTAACACCAATGTGCCGATATGAGACCTGTTACACCCATTGAAATAGTGTATGTGATGTGTTTTTGGTGGAGTTTCTATAAATCAATCCTGCATAGAGTTCTGATATGAGTGGCTATATGTTTCACATTGGATAGTATTGTTGATTAGTGTATTGGTCTAGTTATTGCTAAACTTGAAGTGGTTAACCAACTATTTAATATGCAAGCACATATTCATGCTCCATTATGAATATCTCATACTTGTAGCAAGTGGACTATGATGGTAAGCTGCTATATTAATGGAATTATTTGCTTGTCTATTGATGAGACTTATTCTAATGAACCTGTAATATATTGTACTTCATCTATTTGTACTTTAATGCTTTTGTACTTTATCCTTACCTGTTTTTGGGAAACTTTATCATCATCTCTATGCCTCATCCTTTTCACTCACCCAACTTTTTGTATTTTATTGGAAACTTGATCAACTTTGATCACTCCCTCCATAATTGTGTATTCTATATGTATATTTAATGCAAATGAGTGTACACTTGTTTTCTTGTGTATGAGTATATTTTTTTTCATTGGTGGTATTGTATATATATATATATATATATATTGGTATCAGAACATTAAGATCTAGGCTTTTCAAGGGCTTTTCCTATCCAGTTTCCATTGGGACCTGCTGTCCACACAAAATCTTTCTTCAAGCTCTCTCCAAGTGGTTCAAGCAATTTATAGGCGGATCAACATGACCAATTCTTGTTTCTAGGCCGTTGGTTAGTATGTACTAGGTAACTTATTTGTTCTTAGATAAGTTAACTAGTGTTTCAGATCAGCATCACCAATTATCTGCTCAAATATATCACAGGTTGCATTTAACTGCTATAATACATCAATTGTATCATGCCATTCACCTCAGATTTTCTTTAGCCTATTAGTTGATGGGAGATTCTCTTTTGGTATTTTATGTTCATTCATATTGATGAGTTTTTTTATGAGTGTGCATACAATATTTTCATTAAAACTAGTTTTTTTTTTAGCTTTAGTCTTGAAGGATTCCGTTAAGGATGAACCCTTCCAGCAAGGATTGAAAGCTCTATCGGCTATAGTCAAAGAGTAAAATCATCGTATCCTTGATATTATTGGGAATAGTCTTCTTGACTGTGCTTAACAACTCTTGAGCTGCTTTGGCAATGGAAGATCTTTTAGTTGTTTCTTCTAAATTCTCCTTAGGCCCTCTAAAAACATGGGTTGAGTGAATCAGGGTTCAGGTTACAAAGAAACTTCCACTTCAACAATCCTTTTCTTCAATTAAATATTCCTCTTGCTGTTTGTTTATAGAATGTTTCAAGTTTCAACACATCTTCAACTGCGTCATGTATTCGCAAAGCTCGGATGGGTTCTAAGACCTACAGTATCTACCACAATGTTTGGTCCTCTAGAAGTCTTTTTCCTTTAGCTCTAACTCTATCAAACTATAGTTTTTTGGCATCCTTATCATAGCTTGCATGGCATAGAGTAAAAGAGTTATACTCTAGCATAGTTAGCTCATTTTGCAATATTTCTTTAACTATCAACTTGTTGTCTTCTATTTTCGTAATTGCCCAGGTTGGCAATTTGTCAATATCATCAATTTCCATGACATTTGCATTGTTTTTGGGTCCTTTATATTGTTCCCCTTTATTATGATTCAAGGAAATTTTCCTTTTGGGGACATGGGAAATAGTGTGTCCAACTTCCTGTTTAGATTTGTAGGGACCTTTCCCATCATTGCCATCAACACCTTCATCTGCATTTTTCTTATGACTATCCCTACATGGAAAGGAGGCATTTTTCTTGGGAACAATGACTGCATTCTTGGAAAAGTGAGAAAGTGATCCCCCTCTTCCATTGACTCTAGATTTACTTCTTTGTCTTCCCTTGGGGTTTGGTTCATTAATAGCTCAACATTTTTTCTTCTTTTGGGGAATTTTCTTTTTAGACAGAGTATTGGAGCTTACGTAGGTGTAAATTTCATCGTGCATAGTAGGGTTCTTGATCTTGACACTAGGGCCACGAGTGAGAGTGTATTGACCTTATGGGATCCTTGAGCTTCTATATCATAATCCTCATTGTCTACAACACCTCTTGCATGTTCATCTTGCTTAGGGAAACAAGTACTATAACCAATTGCAATTATATGGGATTTAAAAACCCCCTCGAGAGTGAAACCCTTGATTGTCTTCACTTCCTTTTAAATCAAATGAATTGAAACCTTCAGCTATTTTAGCCAAATGGGTAATACCTTTGACAGTGAACGATGTTAGTTTTTCATAATTTACTTCAATCTGATCTAGGATCTTAACTGAGAGAACAACATGTACAACATCTACAACATATCAATCATGGACACAATAATGTATGCACACAAGAGACACAAAGTTTACTTGGGGAAAACCATAAAGGTGAAAAACCCCAATAACTTCCTCAAAGATAGATAGATCAATGATACAACCAAAGTACAAGAGATAGTCTTCTCCTAGCAGCAGAGCCTCCTCCTCACAAGTGCGCCACTTTTTGAATGAGAGAAGCGTGAGTAATGAGTGATCAAATAGAGATCTCCCGGTCTCTATTTATACTTGTCCTGTCCTGCCCAATAAACTAATGGGGCCTACATGTCTAGCTTAACCATGGTTAACTTAATCCGGGCCGACCCCACACTTGGTGGTCTAATAACCCTTTTACCCACATGACTCATACAGGGCCGACCCCATCAATGTGGTCTAATAACCCATCGGCAAGTTAACACACTTGTGACACTTGTCAATACAAATGACGACACTTCCTTATAGAGGAATAACACATCTCTATAAGGGTACAATAAATATATATATGAAATACATTCTGAAGTTACATATACATCAACACTCCCTCTTAACTAGGAAGGTATTTCTCGACATAGATCTGCTAGTGCAAGTCTTCTTCTCTGGATCATCATCCTCAAATCATCGTCATCGTCACTGCTGCTGCTATCTCAATCAATCTCTAAATCTACTTGTCATAGGAAGTTCTATAGAGCCAGTCTTTTTTCATACTGGATGTAGGCTCACCACCTGTAGGTCTTCATCATCACTAGTCATACTGTGGAATCCTCAGGACTCATCATGTGCATTTTCAAAACCTCGCAAGAGCATCCCAGGCCTTTTACGAGTACACAGCTCAAACTCTCGGATCTCCAAGGATCTTTTACATGCCACTGCACAACCTGTCCACGACCACATAGTACCTGATACTCACTATACATCCAACTGATGTATATCATCACATGATCAACCTGATCATCATCATCAATGCGACCAATCCATCAAGTAAGTACACATCAGGATTGATTACACTGCCTCTGCAAAACCTGCAAGATCTCTCAGGATTTATTACATTGCCTCAGCAAAACCTACAAGAGCATCTCAGGACTGATTATATGCCTCTGCAAAACCTGTGTACCAAGCTATCACATCAATGTCTTTATATCACCACATAGTCCACGGAGCACAACCCAAATGCACACACACAGCACTTACACTCACCATGGGAGGACTAACCTGCCACCATGTGAAAGTCTCATAGCACTTACACTCACCAGCATGGGAGGACCAACGTACTACCATCTGGGAAAGGCTAACAGCACTTACATCAACGACCATGGGAGGACCAACCTACCACCATGTCGAAAAGGCACAGCACTTACATCAACGACCATGGGAAGACCAACCTACCACCATGTCGGAAAGGCCCAACACTTACATCATGACCATGAGAGGACTAACCTACCATCATGTCAGAATGGCCCAGCACTTACATCTCACCATTGGAGGACTAACCTGCCACCATGTGAGAATGGCCCAGCACTTACATCTCACCATGGCAGGACTAACCTTCCACCATGTGAGAATGGCCCAGCCCTTACATCTTACCATGGGAGGACCAACCTACCACCATGTAAGAATGGCTCAGCCCTTACATCTTACCATGGGAGGACCAACCTACCACCATGTAAGAATGGATCGGCCCTTACATCCTACCATGGGAGGACTAACCTACCACCATGCAAGAATGGCCTGGCCCTTACATCCTGCCATGGGAGGACTAACCTACCACCATGCAAGAATGGCCCAGTGTGCATCTGTGTCTTCGGACTTCATCACTTCCCTCTGGAAGGCATCTCGATCTAAAGTACACCAAGTCTCCCTCTGAAGTATTCAAACTTCACTCTGGCAAGCGGCTTGGTCAACACATCAGCTATTTCCTCGTCTGTCGCAACATACAGGAGCTTCACAACTCCCCTCTGCACCATATCCCTGATATAGTGGAACTTGATCTCAATGTGCTTCGACCTGTCATGGAACACTGGGTTCTCTGACAACTTCACACAACTCTAGTTGTCGCAATATATACAGGTAGCACTCAACTGGAGATCAAACAAATCAAATAGTAGCTTCCTAAGCCATACTGCCTCACAACTAGCTTAACAAGCTGTGACATACTCTGCTTCAGTTGTACTCAGTGCCACACAAGACTACTTCCTACTAAACCAAGAGATGACACCTGATCCCATACTGAAGCAGCACCCCGAGGTGCTCTTCCGATCAATGGCACTGCTTTCCCAATCTAAATCAACATAACCCTCCAGGTTAAACTTTTGATTCACCTCATACTTGAGCCCATAATCCACTGTACCCTTCAGGTACCTCATAACATGCTTTGCAGCTATCAGGTGAACATGTCTCAGATCTGTCAGATACTGGCTCAAGGTGTTCACCGCAAAGCAAATGTTTGGCCTTGTATTCCTCAGGTACATCAAGGACCCAATCATCTGACGATACATCATAGCATCAACCGGCTCAGAAGAAGCATCACACAGAAGTTTCAGGTTCAATGCCATAGGTGTGGTCATGGCCTTGCAGTCCATCATCCCAAAACTCTTCAGGATCTCTACTACATACTTCCCTTGTCCAAGGAAGATTCCATCTGCACTCTGCCACACCTCCATACCAAGAAAAATAGTGCATCATTCCCAAGTCCTTCATCTCTAACTTGGTAGCAAGCATCTGCTCCGTGTCGGCAATCAATCTATCCTCACCTGTAACAAACAGGTCATCCACATACAAAAGTAGTATCACTGGATTGCCTTCCTCAACCTTGTAGTAAAGGTTGGAATCCGCTTTACTCTTGGTAAAGCCCAAATTGGATAGAAAGATGTCTATCCTACCATACCAAGTTTTGCACGTATATGACTCTCTATCATGTGTCTCAGAACCAAGTGGCTTCTCCACATACACTTCTTCTTCAACCACACCATTCAAGAAAGCTGTCTTGAAATCCATCTGGTGTATCTTCCACTTCATCACTGTAGCCATAGTAAGTACTAATCTAATGGAAGTGTATATGGCTACAGGAGCAAAAAGTCTCTATGCTACCACCTGCAGCATGCTTGATCTTGTAGATCCTCTTGGAAGTCACTACAAACTCCCCTTCAGGTCTTGGGACTGCATCCCAAACATCTTCATGATCGACTAGTACTCCTCGATCATGGCATTCTTCCCCGATCTTGGGAACTTCAATATCTTCAACATTTTCAATAGATAACTTTGTTGCTGAACAAATGTTGTAGTCCTTCTTTTGTAGGTGATGGTATACAATCTTTCCTACACAACAAGTTAAATTCCATGATTAGAAAACATCTTATAGTTTTCAGAACAAACTCTTACACATAAAGAAATATGTCATACAATCATGCAATTATCTTAGCCAATGCTTCAATACAACATTTATCCATATCCTGTAACTTTCTAGATGCCTTCCAATCTCTACCAGAACATTGTTAAGAGTGTGCACAACTCCCAACATGTCAGCAAAGAGGTTTCATTCTAGATAAGTAGCAATGGAATGTTGTACAGTGCCATAGGCCACTTACCCATGTATATTAGTAGTATATTGTTCATCAATGCAACTATTCTAATATGCATAATACATAACCTAATTCTAGGAACATCAGTATATACATTATTGAATAGTATTGTTTAATCAATAAAATATGCAAGAAATGATAATTTAAATACTTTTCTTTGTTTGTTTGTTGGGTTGACTCCCTCTCGATCTTTGCTTCCTTGCAGGAAAAACTGGAGTGTGCTCCCTCTTGATCTTTACTTCCTGGATTACTTGTTCTTGAACTTATATACATCACTATGCATGCTTATTAGAATCATCATTGTGTTATCCTCGAGGTCTCATACATAATCACACATTCATTAGTATATTCTATCAAAACACAATAATATTAATCATGTATCGTCATGATCATTTCAAACATAAATAATAAGCGTTAGTATTCAAGGTTTATATAGGACTCTTATGGTTGGTCATATCATCAATTATGGTAAGAAACATAATATGTATACAACCATAACTATTCAAACCTATGATTCCATGAATAATCATTATCAACAACACAACAATATAAGATCCTATCATAAGGTAGGATTCTAGCTTGATATAGGAAAACATACCTGGATTAGTATACTTGCTTAGTTATGTCTAACATACCTAAACAATATCTTCTTTGTTCTCTTCAATGATTTGAAGATCCCGTGCTAGAACCTGCATATCTCATAGGTTAAGCATAATAGAACAAAGTCATACATACCTTGTAAGTAGAACTTCTATGTGGTCAAAGATTATGGATGAGTCTTTGTCTTCATGTTGTCATGGAACTTGATCTGTCTTTCGTGATGTACCTATATCTTGTTAGCATACAACATCAACCTCATACAACACCACAATGCATTAGTACAATCATACAACCCTAATCAATGAATGTCTTCTATTATTCACATGCATTCATATTTTTACTAGGGTGATAAGACAATTCTAACATTAATCAAGATTGTAGTAGCCTAAATAATATGAAGACAAACATATTATGAACTTAATCAAGAATCAGTTTTTAAGACATACATGTATCTCCTTAAGCCATACATGTCGAGATTTCTTGTAGTCTTCTTATGTAAGACCTTAGCCTCAACTCCCCTTGAAACTGGATCCGGAGCTTGATTAGGGTTTGTTAGAGAAACCCTAAAAATTCAATATTTGACTTTCACATTTCTGAATGGATGGATAGATGTGTCTCTTTGAGCTGATCAAACTTGCATACTTCAATTTTGAAATCTCCAAAATTTGACCCCTCAAAATTGCCTTTGAAACTTCCGAATTCACTGGACATGAACCCAAACTAGGGTTTTATGGAGCCCACCCTTCTGATCAATCAAAAGGTTTGATCCAAAACTCTAAAATTTTAATTTTTTGAGGATCTTTCAGCCGTGGTCATAGACTTCAAAAATTCGAATTTTTGTAGAAGCCCTAATTTTCCATTTTTCCGATCAAAGTCCCAAACTAGGGTCTGATCAAGCCCGACCTTCTGCCCAACCAAAAATTATGATCTTGGTCTCTAAATTTCTATTTTTATGAGTATCATTCATCCATAGTCTCTGATTATAAAAATTCCAACTTTCTCCGAAACCCTAAATTCCAGAAGCCGTGAATGAAGGTGCTAAAAAATAATTATGTTTTGATAGAAATATGTACCTGATTGTTTCTGGTGTAACTCCGCACTTTTCGATCCACAAGGTCTGAAAATGTTTTTTTTGGTATCCTGACCTGTCATCTTTCCATCCCGACAGGTCTGACCTCAATTGGATTCTTTGAAAGAGAGTTATGCCAAGTGTCGCAACGTGACCTGTTTATGGGATAAAACAGGAGAGCAACCTTGAACGGAGTTCCACGTGTCACTGGTTCAACTTAGGCCTATGAAAAACTTTCCTGAGATAGTACAATCTGTGTACTACCTGTCACCTTTTACAAAATTTCATTTGGAGCTTCCTAGCCCAAGTTATGACCTTTTTTCCAAGGTCACCTGTTTTTGACTGAGATCTGGAAGAGGCAGAAACCCTATATTGTACAGATCATAAATCACAAAGTACAACGAATTAGAAGTTGTCCTTTGGATACAAGATACATGAGGATCCAAGCTTCGACCTGTAAAATTTTCAGATCCGAAAACATTTCCAAAATGGATTTATAGCAAAAGTGCTACGATGACTGGTTTTTTCTATATCAAGCCTTAGCATCGCAAGTGCAACAAGTGTCATACATGCCATATCATGCCTTCTTTCAGGCTAGCTCTGATACCATGTTAGTTTTTCAGAATTTACTTCAATCTGATCTAGGATCTTAACTGAGAGAACAACATGTACAGCATATCTACATCATATCAATCATGGACACAATAATGAAAGCACACAAGAGACACAAAGTTTACTTGGGGAAAACCATAAAGGTGAAAAACCCCAATAACTTCCTCAGAGATAGATAGAGCAATGATACACCCAAATTACAAGATATAGTCTTCTCCTAGCAGAAGAGCCTCCTCCTCACAAGTGCGCCACTTTCCGAATGAGAGAAGTGTGAGTAAATGAGTGATCAAATAGAGATCTCCCGATCTCTATTTATACTTGTCATGTTCTGCCCAATAAACTAATGGGGCCTAGATGTCTAGCTTAACCCATGGTTAACTTAATTCGAGCTGACCCCACACTTGGTGGTCTAATAACCCTTTTACCCACATGACTCATACAGGGCCGACCCCATCAAGGTGGTCTAATAACCCATCGGCAAGTTAACACACTTGTGACACTTGTCAATACAAATGACGAAACTTCCTTATAAGGGAATAACACATCTCTATAAGGGTACAATAAATATATCTATGAAATACATTCCGAAGTTACATATACATCAACACAGGACGTAAAATTGAAAAGGGTAGAAATAAGTTGTTGCTTCTTTTTATGAAAAAAGAATTAGAAAACAAACCACTTTTCATATTAAAAGTATGTATATATTTTTTAATTTAAATTTAGTTTCTAATATAATATTAGTCAATAAATTCGAAGTTTCTTGTTGGTTACTTTAAAAGTATGTATATATTTTTGATTTTAAATTTAATTTCTAATATAATATTAGTCAATAAATTCGAAGGTTGAATTGTTTCCAAATTTGGGAAAACGTTTCTTCCTTGCGAATTTCCTTCAATTATACTAGTTTTGTTCATTTCTGTTTATTTTCTTGTAAATTTTCTCAAAAAATTTATATCTGAATTTCACATTTTCCTCAATCAGCTTACCCTTTCCTATTTTACTATAAAAATTAGTAAATTTTTCCAAACTCATTTCCAGAAAGTTGATCATGTGAAGAGAAAAATAGAGCTTATCTGGAAACAATTAGAGAGCTTGGCAGCTCATGTTGGTACTCATCAACCAATATACACGACTAGTGGGTATCATAGCTCCTCCATGCCCATAAAAGTTGTTCATACCCCACTCAATGTCGTTTATTAATTGTATTTTTCAGGAACAACATTTCCCTTGACAAAAGGCATGCAATGCAAAAATAGGCCAAAGGACTATATATTCTTGTATCTACAAGAGAGAACCCAAGATATGAATTAATACCGTGAATGGTAAAAATAAAAGCTATTCGTACATTGTGCTTCAAGTGCTTTCAATCCATACTTCTCTTTCGATATTCTGACTATTAAAAGCATAATAGGAACATGCCACTAGTCTAAAATAACACAGAGCTCTAAAACTGTATGAAAAGGTAAGCCTATCAATGAAATACCAAAACTGATAGTGCATATGCTATTTTATTTCTTGATGAACTGAAGACCATTCTCATTAGAATATCGTTCCATAAATCTCATGAACCTATCCCATTCTCGTGGGTTTCTCATGATATATTTAGCTTCTATCCTTGAAGGTTTTCCATTCACAAAATTTGCACTCACATCAACTAACTGGAGCACTCCTTCATCAATAATATAAATTCCTATAATATCTCCAAGTTCCCTAGGGAATCATATACATATGGTTGATTGAATGAAAATATGGCCATACCAATTGTGTCATTCCTTGACTTTGACAATTTGACATCTGGAACGCACTCTTTGACCGCACCTTGAATGAATTGAATAATTGGTTTTGATATCATTGTCACAAGAGTAGACTTGCGAGACCCTCATGTAGAGACCCACAGGTAATCTGGTAAATGCAAGATTTGGTCAGTGAATGTAGATCTTATCCTTAGAAAAGGTGTTAACACCCAAAAATTGCTCACTAGCTCATTTCCTTATTCACATGACCCATTTGTCCACTTTTTCACCATTTGAGCCTCTAAAGCCAACATAAGGTCACCAAAAGACCTTAATACACCCATTTTTCCACTCAAAATGAGTATTTTTCCTAAAAAAGCATGAAAAACCCTCAAAAAGGGTCCATAATTCCCAAAAATATTAAAAAGGGAATAAAAATAATAAAAATATTCAAAAAAGGAAAAAGGAGGGAAAAAGTACCTAAACCATGTTGGTCAATACCATTGGTTTCCTCAAAACCACAATGGTATTCCACACCACCAAAACCTATAAAAAGGTGGTAGGGGCTCCTCACTTTACATCCATCCATCTTCATATCCTCATGCTGCCAAAATCTCCCTTGAGCTTTTGGCCATTGTAGCAACCTTGGAGAAAGGACCCTTTGGAGTTTAGAGCTGCTCACCCTTGGAGCTACTCAACAACCTTCATCACTTGGAGGTATTATTATTGCAAGCACTTGCTTGCCCCCATTTTCAATGCAAAGTTATTTTTTCTATTTCTTGTTCTTGTTTTCAATTCAAAAGTTTATTATGATATGCACATGCTAGTTTAGTTTTAGTTTTAGATTCACAATTGTTTTTGCTTTAATATTTGAGACTGCTGCTACTAGTTAGTAGGTGCCCATAGCACTAAGCTTGGTTGCAAAACCAAGCCAATAGTTTTTGGTGACTCCGCTGCTTTCAAATTTTTAGATCTCACTTTTACTTTAGATCTTAGTTTTTGTTTGTATTAGTTAGTTTAATTCATAGATCTGCTACCCTAGACAGCAGATCCATTGCTGTTCTAGATCTTGGCCCATTTTATTGCCATTAACAGCCCGAAATTTTCAATTTTCGGGTTCGTTTTTCGGCGTCCGCGTACGCCTTTCACCTCGCGGCTTTTTTCCCAACAGTCACGCGGCTCATCGCGACTACGTGGCTCTATTCCGCGCGGCTTCGTGGCCAATTAGCGCACTGCACATCGCGGCTTCGTGGACATTTTCTACGCTGCACATCGCGACTGTGTGATGAAATCCTGTGCTACACATCGTGACTGTGTGACGAAATCCCGCGCTGCACATCGCGGCTTCGAGGCTTAAACCCGTGCTGCCCATCGCGACTGTGCGACTGAAACCCGCGCGGTCCATCGCGGGTGTTCTATCAAAACCCGCGATGCCAATTTTTTCCATTTGGCCAATCCATTTAAAAAATTAATTTTTTACTGTATTTTCTTCCCACATAGCACATTTTACAGTATTAAAATTCCTGCATATTTTACAGCCATATAAAAATTTTACTATTTAGAATGCATCTTTGAAAAAGTCTTTTTAAAAATTTTCAGAAATTGAAAGAAGGATTTATTTGCATTTTATCTAGATTAAAATTTTGCTGTTTACTTCCTTGATATTTTGCCCATAGCAATTTTTGAAAAAGAAATCCATTTATTTCTTGGAAAAAGTTATATTATTTGCTTTCCTATTTCAAAAGATCCTTTGTTTTTTGAATATTTTCTGCAAAGCATTTACTTTTTCAATTTCAGTTTAAAATACCACACGTGCACCCACTCAAACACATAATTTAAACTGAGCCTTAAAATTTACCCTAACTTCAACCAACTTTTAACCCCACTTGGGGAGCACTTAAAAGAACTTTGTAGCTAGGTAGTATTGAGGGGATAGGTGTTCCAATAACACCCCTCAGTTATTACATTTGAGACATAGTTGTTGTCCATTAGGGAACCAAAATCTCCTAGTATTTTTTGGCACGGTCATAACCAGTTTATCGGAAGGCCTCTCCCCTAGGAGGGTTGAAGTCGCGAGGATGGTTCCGGAAGCCTGAGTGGAATACCGAAATCCATTCAGTAACCGAAGGGCTACCATTTGCAGTTCACGGGATATCCCTGTATGGGGGTATTGCGGTAAAAGGACCAAACGACAGATTTACCTTTTCTGGACGTGTCATGAACGGAGTATCCTAGTTGCCATTCTTTAGGATTGATTACCCGGTGTCCCTCCTGGTAGGGGGATATCTAGCCGTTGATTCAACACTCAATATTGTCTGACTTGGATTTCATCACCTTGCAGAGAATATCGTTTGTTGATTCACAATACTTTTAGTTAGGTGCTTGCATGATACAATCCACCTTTGGTCTAGTAGCACCTCTTTTTTCTAGAAGTTGTTTTCCTGTTGGTACTCTGACCATTTTTTGCATCCCTCCACTTATTATAGCACAACTGCTATAATAAGTACTTTTTGAGGTTGATTTTTTGGCCTGAGAGCCTTCATTTTCACTCCCCTTCTTGCACCCTTGGTTGCATTAGGGCTTCGAGTTTGTTTTATACATTACCACCTTACACTAAACAATTTTTACAAAAAAACTTATTTCTCACCATTGAGAATTTTAGACGCTCTCGTCGTCTTCAGGGTGAACCCCCAGAGTTCAGTCTACTTAGCTCTCCACATCACCGATGTCGAGCCTTATCCCTTGACTTGACACATCGTTGGTCAAACAGACAGTCATCCGATTCTGACATGCCTCACTTCACATCTGATTCTGAGGCAGAATCCGAAAACCCTACTGGGTTATTTCCAACCAAACTTATGGCTGGAACACCATTCGACCCACTGTTTACCAGTACCATAGGGGACACATCCACAAACCATTCTACTGCGGTTCCATCCATGGCAACCACCACCCCCTAGGTATGCCTAATATGGCGGACACTCCACCTTTAGGAATGCCTAACACAGGACTACCTCCTATTATGGGTATTCCCAACATAGGGGTCACACCCCCTCTGATTACCACAACCCAGATTCCAGGAATCACCACTACTATTCCTAACCCCGGTGTAACCCATGTTGCACTTGGAAACGCTGGTCCATACCAGACCACAGCTGGTCCGTCTGTTACAGCGCACCTTCACTGGCTCTGCAGCTAAGTGGTATATCGAGCAGCCCCATGGGACCCATGCCACCTTTACCTCCCTCGCCTCGACCTTCCTGCAGTTCTTCCAGTTACCTATCCGTTATGATGTGAGAGTCGAGATCCTACTGTCTTGCAGACAGAACACGGCCACCCACATCACTGACCACATTCATGAGTGGTGTCGACACCAAAGCCTCTGCAAAATCAAGTTAGACGACCGTATCTTCTTAGATTGGTTTCTCAAATCCCTCCTCCCTCTCATTGCGAAGGATGTGGCATCCGAACGACCCCAGTCTAAAGAAGAGGCCATCCTCAAAGCCCAATAGTTTGACCTCATTTACGCCCAATCGGGTTATCTGTATACCATTATACCGGACGCCCCTCGGGGTGAGTCATCCCAACACAATGCGCCAGGGGCATCCCATGTCGCAGATGGCATCATTGGTCGTATGGCCTCGCATCCCTAACCCTTTTCCATTGCACATCCTAGCCATGGTCCCGACCTTTCGCGGGATACATCTCAATCTGGAGCAACCAATTCATATGATCCCATGGCACATCACCACCATACCCACGGACCTTCATGTCCACCTCAGTGCTTTGGTCATGCACCACTTGCATATGCCCCCCCAGCCGCACCTCAACCAATATATTACCCACAGCAAGCTACAACAACTAACCCAACACCTCCAATAGCTCAGGGTTACCAACAACCCCAGCAGGTAACTGGACCACCTCCAGCCCCACTGACTTATTATCCACCACAACCTGCTTGCGCACCTGCGGCGAACCAAAATCCTCCCACTGCTCAAGGGCAAGTGTACACACAGCACAACCAGCCCCAGCACCAAAACAACCAGCACAACCAGGGTGGGCAACAGAACCGTGGAAGAGGACGTAACCGCGGACACAACCAACAACAACATCAAGGTCCTCCACCTCCCAATCCTCCGCAAAATAATAACGCTGTGCCTCCCAACCAGAATCTGGATCGTAATCCCAGGCAGCCCAAAAACAATAACCTCAGAACAAACCATCCTTGTTCTATTTGCGGGGTCTATGGCCATTACACACATGCTTTCCCACATTTGGAGCGAGCTCGGCAACTCTGGACTAACGATGCCCATCGTCAAGGACAAGCGGCTCTTCAGCCGCCACCCAACCCTCCACCACCCCAACATCAACCTTTGGTGCTACAAAACCCCTTTCCAACCCAAGGCGTAGTGAACACTCAGCCGTTAGCTCCCCCTCAGGGCAATGCGCCACCACAACAAATCACTTATGCTGCTCCTGATCAACCCATGTTTGATTCAGATACCCACCACTTTTTGATGATGTCATCCGCAGATGGCAACCTCCAAACCCATCGGAACCAATATGGCTCCACCCCTGAAGCCCCTCCCGCCGACAAGAACACTAACGTTCATCCCATAGATCAGACGTTACGTATACCTCCGGCTCCACTCGATGGCGCTTCTAAAGCACCTCGCTTCCCACTTCGTCGCATCAACAGTAATCCCAATGCTCGTGCTGCATCGAATTACAACATTGTAGATGACTTAGCCCAATCCCTTGTAGCCATGTTTGCTGTAGAAGTCTTAAAAAACTGTCCTTCATAGCGCAAGACTTTGCTCTCTGCCATTGGCGCTATTGACCCCAATGATTCACAACTGATGGCATTCGATTCAAACTAGTCCGAACCACGCTTGCCTTCCACTTTAGCATTCCAAGTTTCCGTTTTCGTTCGGAATCTTGTCATCCATCGGTGCATTATTGATGAAGGGGCCTCTACATGCATTATGTCCACATTCGTTTGGCAGAAGTTGGGATCTCCTACTCTCCAGCAGTCCACCACTGCGTTGCGAGCCTACGACGGTCGTTTGGCTCAACCCCAAGGTCTCCTCGCCAATGTCCCCGTCCAGCTGGCTGGTAAAACCGTGCTCATTGACATAGAGGTCATCAATGCCCAAATTGATTATAACCTCTTACTTGGTCACAGCTACATGTACGCCATGCAGGCAGTTGCCTCATCCGTTTTTCATACCATGATGTTCCCCCATGAGGGACGCGTGGTCAAGGTCGACCAACTCACCTATTACGATCCCAAGGCCCCTGCTGCACCTGAAAATGTTCTCCCTATGGTTGAACAACCTGTTTGTGGTGCAAATACCTCGTTTGTTTCCTCCGTGGGACCCGAACTTTCCTCTGAGGCGTCAATGACTTCTACATTCCAATCTATTCCACCACCGTCACCGGAAGCCCACGTCGTAGACCTCTGTACTCTTTCACAAAATACACAAACACCCGACAATCAACCACCCTTGTTCCCTAAACCACCATTCGTCCCTAGTCACATCGGTGTTACACCCATCAACACAATCCCCTTTCTATTTCCTCCCTCAGGTGTAGTAAGCGCTCCGGTTATGGCTACCCTTAGTCTCCCCAGGATAACATTGGGATTACCCGTGTGGTATATTTCGCCTCCCGTTCCCCCGCCAACACCAAATGTCATCCTGCAACCGGTGCAACCCATTGTCACTTCTACCCAACCACCTCCTGGTATCACTACTCCTTCTTCATCTATGAATCCCCCTCCTCTCATCAGGCCCACTGGGGGCAGAGACCCACAACCATACACTACGGTACCCCCACCCAAAGTAGTTAAACCTCCCCCCGTGTTCCGTGCTCCTCCTAAATGCTCGTTGTGTGATGAGTTAGACCATCCAACCCATCAGTGTCCACAGTTACCTGCATTACAGGAACACATGCAAATGTTGGACGACAACCCCAACATCCCGGTGGTCAAACTCGACCCAAACCCCAAGCCTCGTGATAAGTCACTGCGCACCAACCACCCTTGTGCCATATGCGGTGTTTATGGTCATTACTCACATCACTGTCCTGATATCCCAGATTACAGAGCAGCGTTGTACGAATTGAATAACGTCGAATTAGAAATATCTCCTCCCCTCATTGAGGAAATCTACCCTCCCGTATCATCCTCATCCAGAGAGATTAACACCATTTATATGATCTCTTCGACTACCCAAACCTCGTCAACTGACTTGACCACTCACAGCTTCCGCAATGATGAAGAGATTCTCGAGGCTCCTACTGCCCCTGGTTACCCATGGAAAGACATGCACCATCGTTCATACTTCCTCCCAGAAGAGACCTCATCCCCCATCGCTACCCAATTCGCGGTTGAGTCCAAAGATTTCCTTCCTACTAAAGTCGACTGGTTTAAAGATCCTATTCTTGCTCCTGATGCCTCTGAGGAAAATAACATGGCCAATATTTCTCCCGTCATCCACATCGACATCTCTGACCCACCTGGTGCCCTTCATACCATTACATTAGGAACCTCCCACAGTGAGCATGGGATTGGAGAATACAAAAAACTGTTCCAAGAATTCACTGATGTCTTTACTTGGTCAGATATCGAAATGCCTGGCCTTGACCCCGCCATTTATACGATCTCCACTGGATACCCCTCTGTCCGGTCGGCCCCTTCCATTGATCCCGTTCACACACATTTTCCACTCTGCAGAATCGAAAACCAATGGTAAAATCTCCCGGAAATCGAGAAAGAGCTCTGACTGCTCTGCCAAACTCGCACGTAACAATGACACGTCATATGGGCCCCACGCCCTATTTATAGAAATTCCACCATTTTTCAAACAGCCATTCCGGTGTCATACGACGTCTGTTTCTCAAACCGTTGGTACCGTTGGAATCAGCACAGCGATAACTTCATGATAGATCTTTCCTTTTCCTGTTTTCATCAGGTCCATTTTTTGACCATTTTTTTGATGCCCTCGTCGCCTCGATTTGCGTGCCACATCGGCCGTCGTCCATTTTCGACAAGCCTTATATCGCCAGATTCAGTTTTTCGCGCTCATGATGATGCTTGAGATTATTTCTCGCTCTCACGCCCAGATTTTTTGGGCATTTTTTCCCATGCCCCCTCGTCGCCTCGGTTTGTGTGCCACATCGGCTGTCGTCCGTTTTTTACAAGTCTTATATCGCCGGATTCAGTTTTTCGCGCTCGTGATGATGCTTGAGATCATTTCTCGCTCTCACGCCCAGATTTTTTGGGCATTTTTCCATGCCCCCTCGTTGCCTCGATTTGCATGCCACATCGGCCGGCATCCGTTTTTGACAAGCCTTATATCGTCGGATTCAGTTTTCCGCGCTCGTGATGATGCTTGAGATCATTTCTCGCTCTCAGCTCCAGATTTTTTAGGCATTTTTTAAAATGTCACCTGTCACCTCGGTTTGCGTGCCACAATGGCCGTTGCCCCTTTTTGACAATCTTTATGTCACCGGATTCAGTTTTCCGCACTCACGATGATGCTTGAGACCTTTTCTCGCTCCCATCAATCACTTGTTGTTCGGTATAATTTTATCCCTTTTTCAGGCCGAGCAATCCCTTTTATGAAAAAGGCACTTAGGGAGTTTCTGTTAAGCTCTTTTCTAACTCCTAAAACAATGAAAAGATCGCCGAGCAATCTTGCTTCCTTTCATGCTTGCTAAACGTATCTGAAAGGGCGTCTACCTGGTATAAGTTTACCCCTTTTCCGGACCTTGTAGACTAATTACGAAAAAGGAATAATCTAGTCACATCAGCTAGAAGAGTTCTCCATTTGCATCATTTTATGCTTTTTCGGGCCTTGGAGACTAACTTACGTAAAAGAACACCAATGGAGTCCACTTACCGCTTTCAGACTCTCTAAACATGAAAGCGACCACGAGCAATCACCATCCTGGGCTCACAAAATCCACAGGACAGTACCATTTCAGAGTACACTTTTATCCCTTCTTGGAGCTCATTAAAACTACGAAGAAGGACCCAATGGTGCTTCTCGGTGCCACAACAGATCACGTCTACTCATAGGGCAGCTTCCCCATTATGGTCGCCTTTGTTCAGAGTATTCTGCAGTATGTCACACTGAGAATCCCTCGACAACACCCATAAGATTGACCCCCCCCCAAAGTCAAACGTACCCTTCAGTCCTTAAAAGCAGTGATACCCACACCTACAAGTCAGTTCCCTACGCTACCAGGTCAACCATGTCATCATACTCTGAACAAAGGAAGTTTGAGTCTTCCCATATATGACCCTAGTTACTTCCCATCCCCACAAGTATGTCAGTCCTACCATCAGTACTACCACACTTCAGTTCTACACCTCGCACTCCTATCAAGGAAACATCATTGCCTTGTTAGTTGTTGGTCTCCCTCTGTCGACGACAACCAAATTTATTCCAGAGGATAGACCTAGAGGTCCCTGTGTCTTGGACTCATCACCATTTATGATGAGTGCCTACGAATCATTTCGAGAAGAGTCCTCAATGCTTCTCCAAATGGTTGTTTCTCACATGCTCGACTTCAACACCTTGATCGCATCGTTGAGACTCGCACAGGGCATCGGTCCGTTCAGTTATTAGTCGAAGACCCCAGACACCATCTGACTCCTCCACATTTGAGAGTCTACCTATGGATACAACCAGTTATACTTTTCCTATAGATATCCGGGTTGCGCATGGCGACAGTATTCAGATGTACCCCAGTTTTATACTCCCTCGAGTATACAGTTACATATACTTCCCAGAGATGGCTCACAGTCATTACGTCCCTACAGATGTTGGACACCTTCAGTTTCAGCAGTTCATCAGTTATTCCAGTGTATAGTTATTGAGATCAGTCATGTCATGATCATGAGTACATCCCAAAATAATGTCCCCCCTGGACCATTACGATGTACCAGCAGATTTTTTATGTATTTCTCAGGTCCCCCTTCTTGGGACTAATTGTTTATATATGTCTTGATACGAGCATGGGTATGCCCGCCTCGTCCATTATCAGAGATTATTCCTCATTCATATTGAGGCCATGTAATATTGTTTATTTTTTGCAGCTTCCAAGGGCCGTGGATCCAGTCTCCAATCAGTCTCTTCTCCTCCCCAAACCCCATAAAAAAGACAAAAGAACTATGATGTCTATCGGCCATACGATGAGCTCTTGCCCTCACACATCAGGGGGCAATCTGTTAACACCCAAAAAGTGCTCACTAGCTCATTTCCTTATTCACGTGACCCATTTGTCCACTTTTTCACCATTTGAGCCTCTAAATCCAACATAAGGTCACAAAAGACCTTAATACACCCCCTTTTCCACTCAAAATGAGTATTTTTCCTAAAAAAGCATAAACAACCCTCAAAAAGGGTCCAGAATTCCCAAAAATATTAAAAAGGGAATAAAAATAATAAAAATATTCAAAAAAGGAAAAAGGAGGGAAAAAGTACCTAAACCATGTTGGTCAATACCATTGGTTTCCTCAAAACCACAATGGTATTCCCCACCACCAAAACCTATAAAAAGGTGGTAGGGGCTCCTCACTTTACATCCATCCATCTTCATATCCTCATGTTGCCAAAATCTCCCTTGAGCTTTTGGCCATTGTAGCAACCTTGGAGAAAGGACCCTTTGGATTTTGGAGCTGCTCACCCTTGGAGCTACTCAACAACCTTCATCACTTGGAGGTATTATTATTGCAAGCACTTGCTTGCCCCCATTTTCAATACAAAGTTATTTTTTCTATTTCTTGTTCTTGTTTTCAATTCAAAAGTTTATTATGATATGCACATGCTAGTTTAGTTTTAGTTTTAGATTCACAATTGTTTTTGCTTTAATATTTGAGACTGCTGCTACTAGTTAGCAGGTGCCCATAGCACTAAGCTTGGTTGCAAAACCAAGCCAACAAAAGGTGTGCTACCTGAAAATGATGACACCCTTGCATAGAACAGAAGACAACCCATAATATGTTTACACTAGGACTTGTATAATCATTTTTAGTTATTTGAGGAGAAGATTCACATGGCAAGCTACAAGATGATTGTGAAGACATCCATTCAACATAGTTTCATGTCCATTACATCAAAACATCAAATACATCATGTATTTTCCACAGGAAAAAAAAAAATCAAAACATCAAATACATCATGTATTTTCCACAGAAAAAAAAAAAAAGAAAAAAAAAAGGTATTTAATGAAAAAATATGTTACACTAGATGAATAATCTTAACTCAGGAAAGAAATAAATGTTCCATCTACATAACTGCAACAAGGATCACTTGAATGTAGTCAAAATAAATTTATTTGTTTACCTAGGTCAAGCCATAACCCTCTATGTAACAATGTTTAAATCGAATAAGATCATTGAATTATATGGCCTTTCTCAGTTCATAGAATTTTCCATTTTGGTTTTGGGAATCAACTGTGTCAAATTCGTAGAGTGTTCCCACATTTCGGGTGACACTTAAACCCATAATCAAGGAATAGGATCATCTTCAAATGCATGTCATTGTTTGGTGATAGCATCAAGGGCAATCATGCTTTAGCATGATTTTTTTATCATTAGTTTAATATAAGATGAAGCCAGTTCTTTAAAACAGAGACATTGATTGTTTTCTCTGTTTTCCCTGTTGACAAAGTGCACAGTTTGCAAACAGAACACACCATCTAGGCATGAGTATTACTTGGAATGTGTTCTTCAGACAGAGGAGGAGACAATGAATTTCATAATGAAATTTATGAATCTATGATTTGGAAATTTACATTTTTCACTAGTAAATATACATTTTTTTGAATCTGTGATTTTCTAAATTTACTTTTTTCACTAGTAAATACACATTTTTTTGAATCTGTGATTTTCTAAACTTACCTTTTTCACTAGTAAATATACATTTTTTTGAATCTGTGATTTTCCAATGGGTGCTTTGCAATTGTTTTATTATTTTAATTGATTTTTTTACTTTGTTCTATCAAGTTATAGAATTTCCAGCATGTGCAATGTATCATTGTCTTTTCTTCAAATTGCTAGCTGTATAAATTTCTCAATGCCTATGCAAAAATAAAAAATAAAGCTACCTACGGGATCTATGCTTTCAAAACTTGTGATCTATCAATGCATCCTTTGCAAATGTGTGGATTGTGAAATTATGGCTTAAACAAAGCTTTCATTGCAACTATAGAAATGTTTATAGCATTAATTGCAAACTTGTTTTGTCAAAATGCTCCTAAAAATGAATATGCAATTGGATAGGTTCAACATTTTTTTGATTATGCATACGGCTTACATATCTTTAAGCTTGCAATGTGTTTTGCAATGTGTCAATGTCTTAGCATTCACCCTTCCTATTTGCTAATGCCTTTGCACCTAGCATCTTCTATTGGCCTATCATGGATATTGCCACTTGTGGCTCTTATTTGAGGAGGAATCATCTCAGATTTCTCACTTGTTCTTCAGTGCCATCAAGGATTTCAAATGCTTGCTTTCAAATTTGAGTTCATGGTGACTTTTCAGTGGTTAATGGATGGTTGTTGAGGCACATTTGGAAGGAGAGTATCCACTTGTTGTAGAGGGCGCACTCATGGGAAAAAAAATTATTTCTGAGAGAAAGGAAGGGATCACCAAGTGTACACGGTAGGAGGGTGCACTTAAGGAAGCAAGAAGACTGCCATATTTTATCATCTGAAGATGTTCTCTTTAGCCACTGCTCGGTTTTGTATTTGAAATTTTCTTGGGAAAACCACAACCCGAAAGAGGACGCATCAACACTGCTGGAGATTCATTAAGGAATTAGTTTCCATTTTTCTAGGTGATATCTGTGTGCGAAGATCATTGGGAGAGGGTGCAGATTTCATGGAGAGTTGGCACTTGTGTGTGGAAAGTAAAACTTCATTGCTTCCTATTGATGCCTGCATATTCACTACTATCCTTGACATTATTAAACATTGGTATTAAAGGAGGAAGACAATCACCATTCCTGTAGTAGCTTGTGTAACTTCCACGACACTCTACACAGTCATTATTCCTATGGCAACTCACTTTGTTTGAAGGGACAAGTACACACATCAGTCTACATTGCTATTCATCTATTGTTACAAAGGGAAAGTCATGCTCTTTGGGAGGAGACAACATTTGTTACTGCTGCAAATATTTTATGAACTGTGGATGCACATTCCAATTTCTCTGTTATTTTCCAGGCATGTAAACAATCCATTTTTAATTTATAATCAGATATGAATACGCCTCTAAAGTTTGAATTTAAGTGTTGGTTTTTTATATGTTGTGAGATGTTATTATGTGTGGTAAAAATTACATAGTTTCCATATGAAATACTCAATGGAAAACCCATAAAAATCAGTCCTCAGTCCTTTAAGAGCACGCAGTAAGCTACAGCAGCCATGGTATGAAGTGTTTGACAAAATGGCACTACCAAACCTATTTATTAGACCATATTAAATCTTCTTTAAATCCCTAGCATTCAACAACAATGTGTAGATCAAGAATTTGACTAAGTCTATTACCATTTTGCTGGACAGTTAAGCCAAAAATTTTGGCTTGAGTTTGATTAGGGACATTACACATATTCATCTCAGCCAGAGAGTTGGATTTGAAAGCTACAGCCATACGAGCATGAAGTGTTTTGGCAAAAATGATGCAACCAAAATGTATATCAGACCTTACTAAAGCAGACTTAAACCTTCAGTATTCTACAACAGTGAGAAGATCAAGTAATTTGACAAGATCCTTAGAATTGGATAGGGTGGTTGGACAACTTATTTTGGGACAACTTCTTTTCTGGCCATGCTTTTCCTATAACTTTTACTACAAAGCCCTCAGCCTCCAGACTGCCTAGAAAGGATGATCATATAAGCATTGCTTCTAATAGCATGGTTTTTAGTTCCAAGGATCCTGCAAGTAATTCTAGTAATGCTTTGCTTGTCACTTTTGCTGCAAAGCCCTCAGGCTTGAGAATGCCATCACCAAAACTAGGATTTTTTTATTTGGTTAGTCCACATTCTCTTTCTCAGATCCCATGCATTGAAACATTTTGTCGTATGAAAACTGTGAAGGGACATTTGACTGCAAATGTAATATCACCAGACAATTTGTGTTTTGGTTGTTTGCAGACAAAAGTGATCTGTGCACCATATTCCTCTTCTTTACATAGAAGATCTACCAGCAATCGTGTCCTTCCACCCAGGGCTTGTCCAGAGGGCCAAGCAGTATTCATCAAGGTAATAGATTGAAACCCCCAGGTGTTCCTAGTGCAATACCATCCTCCATTTCTGTGAGCAATTTTAGTTTTCCAAACTATAATGCTATTGTACCACCCAACACTCCAATGACTTCCAATTTGTTGTCTGATGCTGCCTTGAGGAGTTCTATCACATCCAATCCAGCTCTGTTACGAACCCATGTCTTTACTTTGTTAGTATATTGTTGTTGGACGCATATGCTTTGTAAGTCGTCCCGTAGTATTTGTTGATCCATAGTTTGTGTTATTGTTGTTGGCGCGTATGCTTTGTAAGTCGCCCATAGTTTTGTTGATCCATAGTTTGTATTAGCCCATGGTTTTGACCTGCAGTAATTGTTGATCCATATTTTGTATTGGCCCATGGTTTGTATTGACACATGGTATTGACCCATGGTATTGGCACCTAGACTTAGTATATAAGTGTGTGTTGAGGCCTATGAAGGCACGGTGAAGTTATTTGTATTGAGCTTGCTCAAAGTAGGCTGCCCCCTCGAAGTGGCCTGCGATCAATATAAAAGTGATTATGAGTTCTGTCATTTCTGCTATTTCGCATATTCTTATTAACTAATTCTTGCAGGTGCTTCACATCTGGTATCAGAGCACTTTCTTGGGCTCGTTGGGTGGAATTTCTGCCAAATTTTTTTTTGTATCTGTTGCAGCTTCGGATTTGGGAATAATCCCTATCCGCTTAACTGTGGGAAGTACTTGGGAATAAGCCCTAAAACTCATTGTGAGGAGTACCACAGGAACCCCAAAGTAGCTGGCCCATTGAGAGGACCTGCCAGCGAAAAGGGAAATGACCCCTACTTGATTGACCAGTTCCCACCTGTGAGGTAAACCAAGAGCTATCGTTTGTGGCAAAGCGGTTATCAGTTTTACCTGATCCATGGAGTGAGGGGTACTGCCCCAATACGCAAGCCGTCAGACATCATTGGTGGCCGAGTGAAACACCTGAACTGTTAGGAAGCCGTACATACCTGGGGTCCATATCTATTTTCAGCTGAACTATTGTCGATCACTTCTGCTCCAGATCCAGCCATTTCAGAGCTATTCTGAAAGTTGTTCCAAATCCATTCGTCGTTTCAGATCTAGCCGTTTTCGATCCCTTCCGCATCGTTGCAGATCCATCTATTGTGGATCCCTTCTGCGCCGCTGTTGCCAATCCATTTCTGGAAAGAAAGAAAGAAAGAAAATCTATTTTTTGGCCATATCTCCCTTCTTTCAACTCTGTTTTCCCTGAAACTTCACTGACATCCCTACAATCCCATTCTGCATATTTCATTCCTGAAGACCCTATCCCAAATTCCACTTCCCAGGACCAAAAATCCCACATTTGTCTATTTTTAGGGTTTGCCATAACTTCTTCAATTTTCACCCGATTGCCTTCAAATTTTACCATAGAGTTCCTGCTTCTGAAATCCCCATTTTTTGCTTCCCTGTCCCTCAGAAAGTGTTGAAAACCTAGTCAAACCCCAATTACCCCTCCGATTTTTTCCCAAATCCAAATTTCCCCTTACTAAATAAGCTTGTGTTTGTGTTTTTCTATCCATTCCCCCCCCCACAAAAATAAAAAAAATCCTGGTTATGGTTGTCACTCGCACAGGAGAAAAAACCATGGAGGAAGCACTTGCAGCCATCCAAACCAAACTCCAAGATCTGGATGAACAATTTCTCAGCCTCCATCTTCAGCATTCAGCCATGAACAATAACCGAGAACCAGAATCTTCTGCAGCCACTGGGTTCTCTTCTTCCAGCAATTTTCGTGGGATGAAGCTTGATTTTCCTCGCTTCAATGGTACTGATCCGACTGGATGGATATACCGAGTAGAACAATATTTCAGTCTACATAATACTTTTGATGTCCAGAAAGTTCCACTTGCATCCTTTCATTTGGAACAAGAAGCCCTTCAATGGTACTGTTGGTACATCAAAGCTCATCCCGAGCCAAACTGGACAGATTTTTGCCAACTCCTTTTGCCACGATTTGGTAGTGCTTTTGATAACTTCACAGGAGCACTCACTAAACTTCACCAAATTGGCACAGTGAGAAAGTATCAGACAGAATTTGAGAAACTGGCCAATCACACAAAAGTATTGTCTGATGAATTCTACAGGAGTTGTTTTATCAGTGGTCTCAAGGATGAAATCTGCTCAGAAGTCAAAATGTTCTGTCCCAACACAATGATGGAAGTCCTAGGGTTGGCTAGGTTGGAAGAGGACAAGATCGCAGATCAACAATGCTCCAAACCCACCTTTGTTCCCTTCAGAAATATGGGTTCCCAATGACCTCCCATCACGCCTGCTCCTCGACCAACTCCTATCAAGCATTTGTCTAAAACCGAGATGCAGGCACGCCGAGAAAAAGGGCTTTGTTATAATTGTGATGAGAAATTCACTCAGGGACATAGATGTGTTCAACAAAAGCTCTATCTCTTGGATGTGGATTCTCCGCCTGCCTCAGAACGTGGTGAAGAAGCTCCAGATACAGTAGATGTTTAGGTCGACATTCATCACCCTCCTGTTGATACCCCATCTCAAGACGACCCACCCAAGATCTCTCTTCATGCTGTAACTGGTGTCACCACCCCACAAACAATGCGGGTCAGGGGATACTTCAAGAAGCTCCCTCTTACCATACTCATTGATTCTGGTAGCACTCATAACTTCATTGACCCTCGGATTGCCAAACAGGCTGATTGTTTTGTCCATCCTTGTTCCAACTTTGAAGTCATGGTTTCCAATGGGGGCACCTTACCTTGCAAGGGGAAGTGTCATAATGTGTGTATCTCTATGGAAGAGTATAACCTACGCTCTGACATGTTTTCCTTGTCCTTAGGTGGATGTGATGTAGTTTTGGGCGTTCAATGGTTACACACACTTGGCCCCATCTTATGGGATTTTGCTTAACTTTGGATGCAGTTTTCAGTCAATGGGACACAACACAAATTTATGGGCTTAGAACCAGGGTCTCTCTGCATCATCAATTCACATCGCTTAGAAAATATCCTTAAGAAGAATTCACATGGTGTCATTTCTCAGCTCCATTCCCTTCAGATGCACCCACCAACGGTCTCCACTACTTCCTTGGATAGATATGTAGGTGTCTTTATTGCACCAGTGGGCTTGCCACCTTCACGAGACCTTTCCGGTAAGCATTTTACCGCATCTACATCTCAGCAGGACATGATGGCTATTTTGCATGCAATACAGAAGTGGCAGCCATCCCTATTGGGGAATTATTTTTGCATCAAGACTGATCTCTAAAGTCTGGAAACTTTCCTGGAACAACAAGTCTCCTCCCTAACACACCTGAAATGGGTTCTCCAACTCATGGGTTATGACTATGCGACCACTTACCAGAAGGGTAAGGACAATATGGTGGAAGATGCTCCTTCTCGCACATTTGATGACCCAATTTCTCTTACAGCTATTTCTCTGCTTGTTCCAAATTGGTTGCAATCTATTCAACAGGGCTATCTCTTCTATGAACTCCATGCTTCTTCATCAACAGGGCACTCTGGGTTCCTCAAAACGTATGATCATGAACAATGTAACTTCTTTTGGCAGGGATTGAAAATGACAATTCAACGGATGGTGGTTGACTGTGATACTTTCCAGGTCAACAAGGGGGAAATGACCCTCCTTTCGGGACTGCTCGAACCCTTGCCCATCCCTACACAGATTTGGACAACTATTTCTATGGATTTCCTGGAAGCGCTCCAGTGGTATAGTACCACATCTAAAAGTACACCATATGAAGCAGTCTCTGGACAGGCACCACCAGTTCTTCTTCCATACACCTTCAGCAGCTCCCCAGTTCAGGCAATTGACTCAATTCTTCGAAACCACAATCAACTTCTTCTCATTCTGCAGGACAATCTTCACATGGAAAGAATTCAACTGAAACAACAAGCCGATCAACACTGTTTTGCGCACACTTTTCACGTCACTGATATGGTTCTTCTTCATCTACAGCCTTCCACGCAATCCTCCCTGAAACTCAAAAGGCACCAGTGGCCCAGAATGCAACCGGAGGATGCTACAAGGGACCCACTCCTTAAGATTCTGCATCAATTTCCACATCTAAAGCTTTGAGGACAAAGATTTTTCTAAGGGAGAGGGGATGTTAGGAACCCATGTCTTTACTTTGTTAGTATATTGTTGTTGGACACATATGCTTTGTAAGTCGTCCCGTAGTATTTGTTGATCCATAGTTTGTGTTATTGTTGTTGGCGCATATGCTTTGTAAGTCGCCCATAGTTTTGTTGATCCATAGTTTGTATTGGCCCATGGTTTTGACCCGTAGTAATTGTTGATCCATATTTTGTATTGGCACATGGTTTGTATTGACCCATGGTATTGACCCATGGTATTGGCGCCTAGAATTAGTATATAAGTGTGTGTTGAGGCCTATGAAGGCACGGTGAAGTTATTTGTATTGAGCTTGCTCAAAGGAGGTTTCCCCCTCGAAGTGGCCTGCGATCAATAGAAAAGTGATTCTGAGTTCTATCATTTCTGCTATTTCGCATATTCTTATTAATTAATTGTTGCAGGTGCTTCACAAGCTCCTCCATTTCAGCCACAAGTTAAACCAAACTCTGAAGTTTCCGGTCTGGTCTTGTTGGCATAGAAAAAATTTGGTGTTTCTAAGGTTCAACAAACTTCATCTGTCCAAAGAAGTGATCAGAAAAAGGTCCCTTCAGATGTTTGTATAGATGCCTCATCAACAGTGGAGATTGGTAAAGCTTCGAATGCAAGTAGTACTAGCATTCCTCAACCTGGTCATGGACATGGAATGGCTATTCTTTCTGATGCTAGGACAAATGATCTAACCAAGCCTTTACAATCTGAACAATTGTCATCCCTCTCATGTAGCAAAATAACAAAAACATCTAAAAAGTTCCAGCTTGATACTTGTCCTGATTTAATTCGAAATGAAGAACACTATGGACTTTCAAACAATGATTCATAAGGAACCATGAGGGATGATAAGGTTGAGAATGGAATCTCTGATTTGGGTTATAGTTTGCACAAAGAGAACAAAATGAAGCTTGTGTCTTGGCCTGTGAATTTAGAACATTTTCCATCTCCAAGACGGAACTCTGGTTTGTGTTCTACTTTGCAAGAGAATGAAATGGAGCCTATGTCTTGGTGTGTAAGATCAGAACATTTGCCATCCCTAGGCTAGAAGGAAATAGAGAAGGTATCTATTGGGTTAGACATTGCTTCAACCACCGGTTCCGTTTCAGTTTAGATTGAAAAGCATGATGATGCTTCCTGTCAAGTTTTTCAGGAAAGTATCTCTATGCAAGATGAGGATTTACATGATAATGTTATAAATGGAAATTCTAATTTGGTTTGTCAGTTGTTGTTGGAAAATGAAATGGAGACTACATCTCAGCTTGTGAAATTTGAGCAGTCCCTGGCTACAAGAAAAGGAGAAACAGAGAAGGTAACTAAAGAATTCCTCTTTCCTAAAGTCTCTAGTCTTGAGAAGGGTTTGGATGTAGTTCAAAATGAAGTAAATGATAGAGCTTACACCAAATCTTGACAAGGAAGTATGAATGTATAGAATGACTATTCAAATGAAAAGGTCAAATCCATATTCTCTGATGTGACTAGTAGCTTGGAATTCAAAACTGGAATGGTTTTTAATCTTAAAGAGAACACCACAAATTCTTCCAACAATAATCAACATAATACCACCGATACGCTTATTACTCCACGTGGGCGTTTTGGACAAAGTTGAATAGTTGTGGGAGATTTGCTAGTTCTCTTTCGGGGTATATATGATAGTGGAATTGGCATAGTCTATCTTTAAATTTTATTTTATTTTATTTATATATCAATATGAACATGGTTTCTTGCCTTGATTGTAGGTTAGTGTTTGTTTAAGTCACCTCTGAATAAAATGATCACATAAGTATTCATACTTCTTGTCAACAAGCAAACTCAAAGGTATTGTTGCTAATATTTCATCTCATTTCATTTCCATTTATCTAGTGGCTAAGAGTACTTAGAGCTAATGCCCATTCTTCTTGATGTGAAATGGAATTAGTAGTATATTTCTTTTTACTATTCTATATACATTTTGGGTAATGAGTTGCTCCATTGGAGACTAAAGAAGATTACAAGGGATCCTATCTTGTTGATTCCAAAATTTCTATCTGATTTTTAATGGTTTTTTTTTAGAGGTTACTTTTTCCCAGGATTTTTGCATTTTTGCATCATTCAAGCATACAAAATAATGATTACAAAGTTACTATAGATCCATAATGGCTTACCTTGTACTAGTTCTCCAAGTTCTTCAACTGCTTTTATTAAGTGCAAAAATATATTTGCACTTAATAAATGCAGTTGAAAGACTTGAAGGACTAGTACATGGTAAGCCATTATGGATCTATAGTAACTTGGTAATCATTATTTTGTATGCTTGAATGATGCAAAATTTGTTTTAATATCATCACTGTCAAGCAATAGCAACTTCTTAAAGGGTGCTAGCTCAATGGTAGAGCACCTTCCTAATTATAGGCAAGAGATTGGTGGTTCGATTCCTCCGTACCGTATCATAAATTAACGACTAAGAAAATGACTAAATTCGCATATATACAACTATTAGTATCTAATTTCCAGTATCTTATAACACGACTAACGTTTCTATAATGACGGACATATTTTTTTTAAATATGTGAATCTGTCTTTATAGCCACGCACTTTCGGTGCTATAGCCATGAACATTTGTTGCTAGAGAGACGGAGATCACTTTGCTTATTTTTTTTTTAAATATGAACATCTGTCACTATAGCCACGAAATTTCGTTGCTAGAGAGATGGAGATCGGTTCACTTATTTCTTTTAAATATGAACATCCATCGCTATAGCCATGCACTTTCGGTGCTATAGCCACGAACTTTCATTGTTAGAGAGACGGAGATCGGTTCACTTATTTCTTTTAAATATGAACACTACTACATTTTTGGCCTTTAGGGGGGGTTGTCTTCCGCCCCCAAAAGTGACCTACGGGGGGGGGGGGGGCGTTTAGCTTTGGGGGCGGTTTTGGCAAAACCGCCCCTAAAGGCACCAATGTTAAAAGTTTTTCCCTTTAAGGGCAGTTTTTGATGAGATTGGAACCGCCCCCAAAAGTAACTTTTGGGGGCGGTTTGTGACCCCCCTCATAGAGGTCTACGGAGGCAGTTTTAAACCCCCCTTGTAGACCCCTTCATAGAGACCTATGAGGGCGGGTTTGAACCCCCTTCATAGAGACCTACGAGGGCGGTTGTGAACCCCCCTCATACAAACCTACAGGGGTAGTTTGGAACCCCCATTATAGAGGACTATAGGGGCGGTTTCAAACCCCCCTCATAGAGGCCTATAGGGGCAGTTGTGAACCCCCCTCGTATAGTCCTATAGGGGCGGTTTGGAACCCCCCTTGTAGAGGCCTATAGGAGCATTTTAGAACCCCCCTCGTAGAGGCTTATAGGGGCTTTTTTGAACCCCCCTCATAGAGGCCTATAGAGGCAATTTGAAACCCCTATAGGGGCGGTTCTAAACACCCCTCGTAGACACCTATGGGGGCGATTCAAAACCCCCCCCCTAAATGTCCTTATTACAAACCTTTGGGGGTGGTTACAAACCCCCCTTGTAGGTACCTACGAGGGAAGTTACAAACCCCCCTCGTAGGTACCTATGAGGGTTGTTTCAAACCCCCCTCCTAGATACCTACAAGAGAGGTTCTAAACCCCCCTCGTTGTAACATACAAGGGCAATTTTGAACCCCCCTCATAGTGACATATAAAGGCGGTTTAGAACCCACCTCGTAGAAACATACAAAGGCGGTTTGAAACCCCCTCTATAGCCATAATAAATCATAATAAAATATATTTTATTAAAAATATCAATATTGCAATATCAATAGGGCACGGAGGAATCGAACCACCAACCTCCTACTTGTAAGGCAGGTGCTCTTCCATTGAGCTAGCACCCTTTCAGAATTGGGGAGATGAGCAATATGAACATCTAAATTGCATCATTTGTAATTCTAAGAAAAGACAATAATATCCACAGACAACCATGCTTAAAATCCAATTTATTTTTCAAAACACACTAATAAGCACAAAAATATACCATAATAAGGCAACAGAATATCCAAAACAATTATACAATCTATTAAGGTGGTCTGCAAAAGGGTCTAAATGCCATATTTTATTTTATTTTTCTACTCGCGCTGGATGATCTCCTAACAATGGGACTTTGACTTGAGAACCAAATTGCTTACCAATGTGAACAAGGATGCACTATCATGGCATGATTTACAACCATTGATATATCCCAAGAGAATCCAAAGAAAAATAGCTCTAGATAAAATAAGATAAGATAATTTTATTAATGTCCAACAAATGAACATAGAAGTAGATCAATGGGACTGTGTTAGTCTAGCACACAACTGAAGAACTGCCTGTACTGTAGTTGCTGGAAGGTGCAGCTGCAAATAGTTGCAAGAAATATTCATTACTCTATGTTGTTCATCTATTGTCATGTATCCCAAAGTTTTTCCTAAAATCTTCATGAATGGACTATTGCCTTTGTTGTTGTCATCCAAGGAAGACTTTTTACTGTTATCCATAGCAACTGCACTAGCTAAGGTTGTATCTTCAGACTCAGACACAACTGAAGTTCCTCCAATAGCTACAGTGTTTTGAACATCTGGAGTAAGTTGGAGCTTGCATTGCAACATATGGTCAAGTATAAGTAGTAAGGCAGTCACCCACTTAGGAACTGAAACTTTTTCCCCTGTCACATAAATTGGCATAAAATTCGTCAATAAGTCCAATGTGACACCAACAAGTACATTCTCTGCTCCTATTTCTCTTGTACTACTGTCTTCACTCAAAACTAATGCCAAAATATGAGAAATACTTGATAATAGACTAGTGTCTTTTTCAGATCCCTCCACCTTACAAATCTTTAGCTGTTGAATGAGAAGGAAATAACTCTCAGACGGTACTGGCATTTGTTTTGGCTACACAATGTCACAATCAAATCAGTCATGGAAAAAGCAATGGAATCTGTACTTTGCAACAGATTCATACACGTGGTTAAGATATCCTCAACGAAAGGATTTTCTGGAGGCTTCTCTTCATAAGAAGCCTCTGTTCCTTTTTCATTGGCATTGTCTTTGGGAGCCTCTGAATTACCCAATGATAAGGCAAGAGCTTGTGCAAGTTCATCATCTTCTTGTGTTGGCTCCTCAGGATGACTAAAGAGCCACTCCATAGCCAGTTCAACACTATTTGTTTCAACACGCCTCAATGCTTCCTCTACCCTAGACCTTGGAAATCCCATGTCAACCATCATAGAAATGGAAAACTCATCAGGTGGATGACCTCTAAAACATTGACCTGTGCTTCCAAGAATACCATTTCTGCCTCCTTTGGCATCACCTATGGCAGAGTATACATAGGTAATAATGGAAAGCACAGAGGTAATCAAAGATGCACTGTAGCGACAAAACATTGGATTGTTCCAGATAGGTAGAATAGCATAGAGAACCTAAGCTTGTATTGTGCGCACAAAATCCTCTAGGTCCCTTGGAATAGTGAAAGACCCTCCAACAATTGGTTGCACTAACAGTTGTGATGTAGATGGCACAGTTAACAGCAAAGAATAATTCACAAGGTATTCCAAGAGCTTGCAGCAGCTTCGTAATGTTTCTAACAACCAAGGAGCATGCTCTAGCTTGTCATTTTCATTCCCTTTGTCATTTTTAGTTTCCATTCCTCACTGTGACATAAATGGTACTGTCCACAGTAAATGACCCGTTGCTTCAAAAGTAGTCAAAAGACTTTTAATTGTACCATGAGCATAGAAACAATTCACTACTGCTGTATTTCACATGCACTTAAGGTTGTCATATATAACTGTTGTCATGTCATCCACAACTTTCCCCAAGTAACGACACTTTGAATAAAGTGATGATTCAAACTCAGATGAACTACAATTCTCATCCACATCAAGACTGTCATGAAAATTTTTGGCAAGAGAAACCACCACGCTCTTGGCTGCCCCACTAAGTGATCCAGCTTCATCACGGCGTCGATTGGGAACTACCAATACCTTCACAAGAGTCACATAGAATGATCGCATTGCATATACCACCTTATTCATAGTCTCAAAGTCAAGGAGATCAGGTGATTTCCTTTTAATTTCTTGGGCTTGAGATGTTTCACCTGCAATTACAGAGCCTCCAATATCAACCTCTGATGCATCTGCATGTCACCCAAGCCGACCAAGATGCATTCTTGAAATCCCTCCAATACCATGGTCCCTTCTTCTATGGCGATGCAATCCTGTTTGTATAACAGAAAGATATTCAGGTTCAATGGACAGTCATACATCAAGCAAATAGAAGCTCCTTTCAAATGTGCAGAGGCAGCCTTAACCCACACTCTAGCACGTCCATCACACTGTGGCACACTTCCATCACTTATCTTGGATCACTTTCTTTTGTTGTTGTTTCTCAAAAGGCCCAAGGGCCTCAAATAGTGCAGGCTCTAATGGGGAAAGGAAGTTTGACACTTTTGTTAGAAGGGTGGGTTTTGAGAGGTCTTACTTTACCTTTGTGATTAGCAAGGTCTCTATTGACTTGAGTTTTGGTCAGTCTTCTTGAATAGGTATCTCACATGTAAATATTTTTCTCTTAAGTTGTTTCCTATTTCTAAACAGAATGGTGAAAGATGTGTATTTAATAGATAGAGGGGCTACTGTGACTTCTCTGCTCATTTGCCAATTGAATCTGAAATTTTTTACTATACTCATTTTCCTATTGAATGAGAGAATATGTTTTTATTGATATGATTATTGCATTCCATTCATGGAATAGATAATCATATTATCTATTTTTGGAAGTATTTGTTGAATTTCATTCCCAATGTTGGTCACAGATAATGTGGTAACTCTGTCCTACCTGACTCAAGTAGGAGCTATTATAATGATTGCATGGTGAAGGAAAAATACTAAAAGTACCTCCTTCAGTTCTATTTGATCTAACTATCTCTAATTTAGATATGTTCCTTATTACTGTCATTTGAAATTCTGTCAAACAGGCTTTTAATAATCTAGCATTTTATCCTTTTAGAAATTCTGAAATCACTGATGATACTTGTGGCATTCTTAAAAAAATTTGATTTGCATTCTCAAGAATTGTACGTCAAGATTCCAATCAAAAATCTTTTCATTTGAATCCTAGAATCAATGCCAAACTAGATTTGAACAAGTTTCCCCAACATCTAAAACATTTTGTAGTTGATGGTATTTATTGATTTTGTATCTTGGATGGGAAATATGTATTAAGATGGCCACCAATTTCCTCAATAGAACTTGATAGTGTATTATTTGAAGATTTTCCATCTAGACTGTGTTTCCCTGAGCTTATTGAAAGGAGAGATGTATCACATCCTCTCCTGGGTCTACCTCGACCTCGCTTTATTGGTGGTACTACTGGTACTACTTCAACATCTGTCACTGTCCCATGTCTAACTGCATTTTTTGTTTTGCAAATATATTTTCCTGAATCATGATTTTTGGGATAATTTGGAGGCCCAACTTGACAAAGCATTTCAAATTCTTCTTCTGTTAACCGAACCCCATATGACCGCACCTGAGAGAAAAAAAAAAGTATGTAAAATCTTTCAAAACATACTCCATTAAAGAGTGATAATAACACTGAAATATATTACTATGAAACCCCATCAACTAACCTCTCTGGATCGTTTACCCCTTCCATAGTGCTGAACATCTGGGGCCACTGAACTCCCTAATTTCTTCTTTACACCAGAGTTCGTAGTGTCATGTGCCTGGATTTCCATAATGGAAGGCATCAACTCTTCTTCCCTGACCAACTGTGGAGGAATAAACATTGAATCCCCACCATCCTTTCCTTGTATGGTTCTCCATGCATCCTATTTGACATTGTACACAAAAAATTGCTAAATCAGGTAAAATGGTACCTTGATAAATTCTTGAGATCATTGTCACAAAGTAAATAAAAGAAGTGAAGACTCTAAAACAAGTATAAGAAGCGCAACATGTTCCCATTGCTTCCTCATCCTATCAACAGCCTCAAAGATGTCAATCTCTACATCACTACAAAATATATATTGTTTTCATCAGGGTATAGTTAATAAACATTCCTATGTCCATTGAGAAAAAAGTGCAAAAGAACCATCTAGAAAAAAATATGGAACTAATCTTCATTAGAAACAAACCATCAACATGAACACATAATATCACTCATCCATATTTGCTGAAACAACCTGCGAGATAAAATATAATTCAGAGCTTCATCATCTACAACACCGACAACTTCTTGTTTCTTTGACCCTCTTAAAAGACCTTCCAAGTATTCTCTTTGGTCTTCTGCACTGCAGTGACACCACAACACTTTTCAGCACCACTAACTGCAACTAAGGTTCAATTTGACATTACTAAACTCAAAACTCTTGCAGCTACAAATAACCATACAACCCGATTTCTAAAATAGGTGATGTAAATAAGCAAAAAATTTGTATTATTGTCAAAGAATTCAACAATAATGCTTTGATTCGCTACTCCAAGTTTATGCTTTGCAATAGCCCTAACTTGTTCTTCAACACTATGAACCTGATCCAACAGTGTCAAACAAATAAGCATTCACAAAGTAAAAAAATTACGGAGGGAACATTTTACTTTTTCAAAGATCAATTCATGCAATAGCCTTTTCACTTTTCTCATGTTAATATTGTGTTCAAAAAAATAGAATTCCCAACCTGAGGATTCCAGTCATTCTTCACCTTTCCCAACTTGAGGATTCCAATCAGTTTCAAATAGGATTCTTCATATTTTGCCTGCATGTTCTATATGTACATGGATACCATAGCCATCACTTGTTCCTTATAATGAGTTTCAAGTCCTTTCCTTATAATGAGTTTCAATTCCTTATAGTGAATGTAAATCCTACCCATTCCTCTCTTGTATACCCCAACCCCCACACACATATAATTAGTTTGAATGTAAGATTCGAATGAAATCCACACAAACAACAAATATGTAGAGACTTATTCTACTAGAAGGTCAAAATGGACTTACAAAATGATTCAAGATACAAACTAGATGAGATGCAACATGGAAAAATAAGACGAATGTCCCGGACCACCCTACAAGGGAAATCTTGCTTTTACGAGTAAAATTACTAGTTACCTACAGTTTGACATCATATCAAATCTGACATCCCAATAATAAAGTTTGAAATCCACAAACCCTATAAGAGTCTGTATAAGAATTACATAAAATAAAATAAATGAAATACGATTTATGATTTTTACCATGGCCAAACACAATGCATGTTATAGACAAGATAGAAGCTACTTATTTACAATTCTTTTGGAAACAAATATCATCAGGACTCAAAACTAAATTTGGCATCTTATTTGTTTTCTAAATTATTGATTTATTAAAACATGTACATGAATGATATCAATATTTATAAAAAAAGAACTCTCAAAATTCTTGGAAACACAAATGTATAACAATGCTTCTATACGAGTACCCACCAATCACTGCAAGCAATAAATATTCAACCAATGACTATATACATTGGACTAGTGGTTCACCCAGGACACTAATTCCAACCAAATCACCACTTATGAACATCAACCATTGTGTCATGGCAGGATCATACAATAGCTAAAATAATATGCCATGTATCAACTTATGTTGCGTGGTCCAATAGCCATTATATGTAGGAACAAAACCTTCATTGTTTTCCACGTCACAAATTTGCAGTAACTTAAACCTCATAAAATTCCATGAATGCCAGCATAACACGAAAATCAACATCCCCAGGGATAACTTGTTGCAAGACATGTGGTGTAAGACATGTAATGTTTTGACCATCAACTTCTTCTTGCAAAATTATGCCATGTATAAAAACCCTTTCAAAAAAGGGGACCTTATTTTTATGACAAGCACAAAGAAAACAAAATGTACATACTCAAAAACAAGTCTACTAGCTTGAACATGGAAACTCTCGAGCTTGTTGACGTGGTAGTAGATGCCCTTCACAGACACAAATGTCTTACGTAAAGAATGTGTTCTAGAAATGTAGGCCTGCCACTTCAGACTTAATTTGTCAACAAAATTCAGTTTTTAGTGGCATCAATTTTTGTTTTTCAGAGGTTGCCTATCTGCAGGACAAAATGTGACCTATAAAGTTGAAAAAAAATCTCTATAAAAGTGCACGCTGTAGAGAAAATGGTTCCCACTTTATAGTAATTCATAGTTTTAGCTTCAACTTATCAAAATAAATAACAATTCAATTCCCCCAAAAGAAAAATTATAGATTAAATTTAATATCTGATCTAAGATCAAAATTTAACTCTACATTATGCCATATTCAGAGATACTTATTTGTAAAAATCCCACCACTGGCATCTCCCAACAATAAAAATAAAAATAGAATCTAGGAAAAGACTATTATTGGCATGGCAAAATGAGAATAGATGCCATAAATGACAAAACGTTACTATATACAAGGTTGAATCTAGATTCAAAATAAGCAGCCAAAGGAATCCTCCCACTTCTAAATGGTACTTGGATGGTTGCAGGATCCATAGCATATGCATATGTATAATCCTGGTGGAAGGGTTTTTGATAGGATTACACTTTCCAACACCACTAAATGCTTCAAATGGAATAAATTCCAATATGCCAGAATACTTTAGATCCTGCACGGATGAAATTGCCTAACCTTTTGGTCAATTCCTTCTCGAAATAGGAGTCTAGATCATGTATAAGTTCCTGTCAAGCTCGAGTTAACTTGAAACTTCATATGGATATTCTCCTTTGACTTCCTGGTAGGGTGGACAACAAAAAATTTAATCTACCTGAAGCTATCAACTAGTTGCTTCTCATGTCATGTACTTAATCATAACAAAATCCATTATGTCCTAGAATGAAAGGGGCGTGAGAGTGGAGGAAAAAACTCCTATCAGATATTTGTTTTCTTCAAGAAGTTGAGATTGCTCGTTTCAGGCTATCACATCAATAATGAGTGCCATCTATCAACATGATTACTATACCACTAGCCATGATGAAAACTGAAGATGTGCATCTTGTAATATTTTTTCTTCAAGCACACTTCAAAGCCTCAAGGAAAGTTGTTTTGAGAAGGCTTTGATATGAGCACGCTCATCCTGGAAATGATGTTAACTGTAACATATCCCAATTTTTCTTTGATGAATGGATCCTGTTGCATATTCTTGTATTTATATTTCACCAAGGATCAAATTTTAGCAATGAAATAAGAGTGACATGTTAACATTCATATCTCAGTGCCTGTATCTTAAAACAACAACATCTAGGGTAGACCAATCTTAGAGTAGACACACCTTTCCTTCTTATCTCAGACCGTAGCATATTTCAGCATCAATCTTAGCCTTTCATATCCTTGTGCAGGTCGTAGCCCTATTAGGGTGTATTCCTCAGTCCTAGCACACTTCAAATTTCTACCCCAATTTGGAGAATGAGTTGCATCTGCCCTAGGCTACAAGAAGCCTCAGGGATTTCCTCAATCTCAATGAATTTGAATACAGAGTTCTAGCTTTGGCAGTATTTTCCCTCGTTTTGGTATTATTTGAAATGGAAATAAGTGATATATAGCTCATCCCTTAAGGCACTCAGCCTAGGTTCCCTTTGGTGGTGAAAACATTGATATATGGAGTGATGCCCAGCATTGACGGGGTTTTATACTTTATATTATGGATCGGTTTCATAGGAGTTAATTTTGAGCATCTATTGAAAGGTGAGGGCTTTGAGAAACTTGTGAACATCATTCATGTGGACATACTCTATTGGACTCTATGGGATCATTTTCTTTGGAAGTCCTTGAAGTTGGGAATGTTTTTTAAACCATGGGAATTTTTAACTCGTCGAGATTACCTAGGCTAATCCTAGGTTCAAAGCTGACAGTTGTTACTTATTACCATAACCAAAGAGTATATTCAACAAAATACAAGCTAGATATACCAAGTTGGGATTTTTATCTTGTGGGAAACATTGTGAAGGAAGGGATTTCTTAATATGTCTATGGGCTTGTTTCCATGTGGGCACATTTGATGGTTTCATACCCCCATGTGGCCTTACTTGGAGAACAAGTAATATTGAAAGAATCCTTTGGCGGCTATAGTGGACATTATTTATTTGCTTGAATTATTTGGTCAAATTTGATATGATACCTTGCCATCTTTCAAAATGGATACAAAGGAGATATGAACTATACCATCTATAGCCACAAACTTTAAACACATTACTTCATAGCTTTCTTTTGCTAATTTTTGAAAATTTCTCAATTTTCTAGGTAAATTTGTTGTAGAGGTAAGATGAACTTGGTCCTTGTTACCCAAATTTTCACATGGGTGTCCTGTAGGTGTTTTTGTGAAGGTGAATGGGTTGTTATGGTAATTTTTGCAGCAGTAAGGAATATTAAATTTCAATTATGGGCACTGAAAGGCCTTAGAAAACCAATTTTGGGAATGCCTTTGAGTAGTTTTTGCAAATTTCAGCAAATAGACCCTAGGCACTATATATCCTCATGCAGCATGGAGAGAAGACATAAATCAGTTCTGGATGGAAATACCATTATCTACACCAATATGCCTTCAACCTTGTAGCAACAACATCAATGGGAAATGGTTGCAAATAATATTTGTAAGCCTTTTTAGGGAAATTATGGGAAACAAAGGAAGCATAGCATCCATTGATCTTTGTAATCCTTTTTAGGGTAATCCTATGAAGTCAACTACAACAAGCCTCAGGGACTTCCTCAATCTCAACGAATTTGAATACAAAGTTCTAGCTTTGGCAGTATTTTCCCTTGTTTTGGTATTATTTGAAATGGAAATAAGTGATATATAGCTCATCCCTTAGGGCACTCAGCCTAGGTTCCCTTTGGTGGTGAAAACATTGATATATGGAGTGATGCCCAGCATTGAAGGGGTTTTATACTTTATATTATGGATCGGTTGCATAGGAGTTAATTTTGAGCATCTATTGAAAGGTGAGGGATTTGAGAAACTTGTGAACATCATTCATGTGGACATACTCTATTGGACTCTATGGGATCATTTTCTTTGGAAGTCCTTGAAGTTGGGAATGTTTTTTAAACCATGGGAATTTTTAACTCGTCGAGATTACCTAGGCTAAGCTTAGGTTCAAAGCTGACAATTGTTACTTGTTACCATAACCAAAGAGTATATTCAACAAAATACAAGCTAGATATACCAAGTTGGGATTTTTATCTTGTGGGAAACATTGTGAAGGAAGGGATTTCTTAATATTTCTATGGGCTTGTTTCCATGTGGGCACATTTGATGGTTTCATACCCCCATGTGGCCTTACTTGGAGAACACGTAATATTGAAAGAATCCTTTGGCGGCTATAGTGGACATTATTTATTTGCTTGAAGCATTTGGTCAAATTTGATATGATACCTTGCCATCTTTCAAAATGGATACAAAGGAGATATGAACTATACCATCTATAGCCACAAACTTTAAACACATTACTTCATAGCTCTCTTTTGCTAATTTTTGAAAATTTCTCAATTTTCTAGGTAAATTTGTTGTAGAGGTAAGATGAACTTGGTCCTTGTTACCCAAATTTTCACATGGGTGTCCTGTAGGTGTTTTTGTGAAGGTGAATGGGTTGTTATGGTAATTTTTGCAGTAGTAAGGAATATTAAATTTCAATTATGGGCACTGAAAGGCCTTAGAAAACCAATTTTGGGAATGCCTTTGAGCAGTTTTTGCAAATTTCAGCAAATGGACCCTAGGCACTATATATCCTCATGCAGCATGGAGAGAAGACATAAATCAGTTCTGGATGGAAATACCATTATCTACAACAGTATGCCTTCAACCTTGTAGCAACAACATCAATGGGAAATGGTTGCAAATAATATTTGTAAGCCTTTTTAGGGAAATTGTGGGAAACAAAGGAAGCATAGCATCCATTGATCTTTGTAATCCTTTTTAGGGTAATCCTATGAAGTCAACTACAACAGTTAATTCCTCAATTTTGGAAATGAATATTGAAGAAATGGAAATCCTGTAGCAGTGTGAAATTGACAAGTAATCATACAGATGGAATGGTCTTATGCATACATTCCAACAATGAAGAGCTATACGGTAAGGTTGCAAAAATAAAAGAAATTGCTACATAACATTGGGGATCCAAGGAATGCATGTATTGGGATGAATAAGAATCATATTTGGATTCCTTGGGATCAAATTTCACCAAGTTTCAACCTTGGAAACTCTAGTGGCAGCTTGGGTATCCTATGAAGGCTCACTGGCCTAGTTTGTACTTTGTCAATTGCAGGGCTCAACACCCGCAGAGGCATTAACAACAGTGACATGATTGTTGATAGGCGGTGGACTGGTTTGTCAGTTGCAAGGTTTACTCTTCACAATGACATCAATAAAAATGCTAGAATTTTGAAGGTGACCACGACTTAACAAAGTCATCCTGGTAAGTGTTCTTATTGTAAATTGTAATGTCTTGGACATTGGAAGGGTATTAGGAACACTGCTATCCATATTGATGCTTTGCAAAGTGCAATTTCTCATATTACCCAAACAATAGGCATGCAATTTGAGGCTCAATTGATCAAAAATGCAGAGTTAGAAGTGAAATTGGAATCCCCAAACCATAGGTTAGACTTAATAGAAACTGATTTGGATATGCATTACCATATAATTCTTGGGTTTGCTCACAGTTCCTAGCCCATTGTAGGACAACCCTCTAACTTCATTGGTTCAGTAAAGGAAGAACTAATGGAATAAAATGATGGTTCAACAGGCTCAAGAAGAACATATAAGAGAAGCAACAATATAGTATGAACCTGGGTACCAGCAAAATGAATATATGGCTATGGAGGAATCCCACTCTGGGCATGATTTTACATCATTTTCTCAGCTTTTTATGTATTGTCAATTTATTTGTTTGTGTGTCCAGTTTGTCAGGCTTTTCAGTTTCAAATATTATCGAATACATGTAGATCCGATGGTCATTGGGACCTACTTTCGGAGTGCTAAAGTTGAAATAGATGAAAATTATGTTTTAAATTATTTTTCTTTGTTACCACTGTACTATTATGCTTCAGTACTAGTTTACTATTTTTGCATTAAAGTATATAAAATTTTATTTCTCTACATCAAGCCCTAACCTAACTCAAAATTTAACATTTTAAACATCATTTCTTCATGTAGCCAATTTGCATTTGTATTGTCCTTTGCTTTCATGGGTAGCATAGCTTTAATTTTGCTTTATTTTAAAACAATTAACAACATGAGATTCACAGTTTAAATAAAAAACATCTAGATATGTGACAAATCTCCTTCATTACCATGACTTAAATGCATTTAGGATTAGTTTAATAAACAACATTTCTTCATGTAACCAATATGTATTCCTATTGGCCTCTACTTTCATGGGTAGTATAGCTTTCATTTTTATTCCATTTTTCCATATCCAACTATAGTACACCTTTATTCATGATTCTTATTCCTATCTTATTCTTAGGAAATTATATTGTTGCCTCCTTCAACACATGAAACGTCTTTTCATATCACAAAGAAAATGTGAATTGTGTGTTTCCCTTTCCAACTCTCCCAAACTGTTCTAGCACGCCCTCTTTCTCTGCCTCTCTCCTCTCCCCCATAACCTTAACCCTTGCTCCATGTTTTCTCATATTTCATCTCTCTCTGATGTTCCTGTGAATCCCTTGATCCAAGTTACGTCTCCTCCCCCCTTTTTTGCCTATTCTCTTGTCAAGATATCTAGAAGGTAGTTAGAGTGATGAATACTAACAAAGCAACAAATGGGGTTTTCCAGGCCAAGTTTTTCAAACACAACCTCCAAAATCTTGATGACTGCATGGAAAATATCTTAAACATTGTTGTTAAAACTTAATATATGGTTTATTTAGACTTGGTCCCATCAAACTATTCACCCTATCCACAATTTAGGCTCCAATTCCATCCCTAACAATTATAGGAAGATCATGGTTGGCCACATATTCTTGAAACTTTACAGCACTAACTTTTGTATGAAGCTTTCATATGAATCTTTTAAATGAGAAGAGATTCCTTAGAACTAGAGGACAAAAATCTTCGGACACATTCATCAAACCATGTATCACATGCTTAGACGATGAGCAATATTACGAATACAAGATATCACTCTTTGAATTTCTATTGCTATTTTGTAGGATTATGAAAAGTGTTCAACTCTATCATGCAAGAGGCCCCTTATTCTAGACACAAATAAGCTTATCATAAATATCAAAAATTATCGGTCAGAATAAAATTGGCACTAAAAAAAATTAATAAAAAAATGTTTGACAAATCGAGAACTTGAAAAACATAGGAGACATCATAAATATCAAGATAAATTGGAGATATTTTCAACACTGCTTTAGGCATGGGTTAACAAGGGATATCGGTCCTTAGATTTTCTCAAAGGACAATTTTTCTAGCACCACTTCCAGGAGATATTGTCCAACATGTCTCTCATGGACTTCATTATCCGAACCTATAATACTTTATGTGTCATAGGTTTTGGGGCCTTTCTTGCTTGAGACAGAATAAGCTATTGCTAAGAGTGTCCATACACTTTTACTCCAATATATGATTTGGATGCAAACATATAGTCTCTTAGCCCATTATTCTTATAAATTTTGGGGCCCGCCCCCTCCATCCTGACACTATGTTCGATATGGTCATACTCCTCCATCATTTTCATATTTTTGTTCACTCAATGATAGGTTTGGATCCATGTAGATACTTGGCCTATTTCTCATTAGAGTACATTTCTTTAGCTATCCCCCCCCAAATGGGCACTTTATTGGTTTTTAGGTGGAATTGATGGGTGTTGCAATGGAACACCTCCCTCCATTCAATCACTCCTTGGATGCACCTAGCCACCTCTTACCTACTAGGAAGGGATTGAAAATAACGGCTTGGAATGACATTTACACATATTTCTATGCTCAGTACTAAATGGATGATGTCATGATCCTACTGGCACTAGGTGACAAAGCCGAGTGAGGTGGCAGTGTTTACGAAATATATAGTATATTGTAAAGAGGTGGTCTAAATAAAAGGGTGATAGACTTGCATCAGATTACTTGATATAAATGTGTTTCTTAAACAATGCATATAATGGAAAATTAATGTTACCATTTATCAGAATTTGGAATGCTTATTGTTGTCATTGTTTGTCATGAATTGTTGATATGAGTTATGTGAAGTAGTATTGATTATTGTCACTAGTTGGGAGAACTGCAATGCCCGTATTTGACCTATTATTGGGTTTTTAAATCTGAGAACTCTTTAGGGAGAATAAGAATTAAATAATTGAATATTGTATTGGTTACAATGAAAAATAACTGCTGGGAACTTTCATTGTTGGGCAAAGTTGCTAGAAGCAGGGGTGCGAGTGTGCCCTTTTCATCCACAAATTGCCCAAAATTGGAGACCAGTTGCTGCTTTCACCCACATAATTGCTTCTTTTCATTTTTGATGTTCTTTTTACCCATAGGAATGCTTAGAAATCCCACTTTACTGCTATATGAGGGTGAAATAATGTCTAGAAATGGCCAGAAGTAGAACAGAGGATTTAGGGCTGCTGTTCATTTTAATGCTACAGGCTAACCTAGAATGTTCCCAGATTTAAAATAATCCTCCTTACCACTATTTTAATGCTTAGAAGTGCCCAGAATTAGTAGTTGGGGTTGTTACAACTATTTACTCTTGATAGAAGACTGAAGTATGCCCATAATTGCTACTTATCAATCTGTTTGAGCACAAAACAAGGATAAAATTGGATCAGCATGCCCAGGTCATCCAAAATTGGATAAATTGCTCCTTTTTGAAAGCCCAAATTCAATTGCACATGGTCTAAAATGCACAAATAATCCCCAACTTGCTTAGATCTTCCATGAAGCGATTGTATGGATTATAGACTTTTATTTCTCTCCAAAACAACAATCTAAAACTTCACTCTCTCAATTATCATTCAATTGCAATTACCCTTCCTCCCATTCACATTCTGAGGTCTCATCCTCTAACCGGTAGCATCTGTTAATACCTCTATTGTCATCTAGTACTAATTAGCCAACTACTAAGGCTATAAAAAGTTCATCTTCTTGGCCTAGTTCACCAATTTCATCCTCTAAAAAGGATATCTGCAAACTCATTCCACGTGCCACTTGTGGATTAGAGAGAACATGGTTAGAATTCTTAATTGGGATTTCCTTTTCACCTATAGATGTATTGCAAAAGCTCTTATTTTCATAACCTGTATATTCCATACCTAAATGACTCACCTCATTTTGATTCATTTGACAATGAAAAATATTAGCATGACAATATAGTAGATATGGTCCAAGTTTGTTGCCTACTGAATTTGAGCCTAGTTATTTTGGAGGAATCTAATATTCTAGAGAAACTTCACCAAAAGAGCATGTCGAATTGGTGTCTAATGCAATTGGACATAGTAGGAGCTACAAACTCTATAACAATAATTACATGACAAACAACTAGATCATGGACAACTAACACAAATACGATAGAATGTTGATCAATACCCATGTCATATTTCTATTTGCCATTACTTCACCACTTAAATGGGATCATAAAAAACATGAAGTCAGTGAGTATTGTGCGGCCCACATTAAAAAATAAAAAGAAGATTGGAATAATACAATTATAAATATCAAAGAAACTACCCTCATATGTTCTCTTATCAAGGAAGTGAACGGAGACCCGATCAATTGGGTGACATTAAAAGTCAATTTTATCAAGGCCCTTGAATTCAGAGTAGAAGACCCAAGGCTTAAACCTACACTAGACCTCATTCCATATTTTTTCATAGGCAAATAAATAAATTTAAAATCTTCATCAACATCAACATTGACAATGACATCCTCAATGCTCACATCAACAAAGTCTTATATAGGAAAATAATTTTAAGTTAAGGTCCATAAGGGACACAACAATCTAAAATGAGGACAAGAATAACAAATATAAAATAGTCAATCACATTTGTCTTCCATTAACTGGAAGAATAAAAATACAATGCAATATCTCAAACACCTATGTGTCTAATCATCTGAATGGTGAACCTCATCTCTCCTTTAGAAAATAGGAGGTCTAGGGTTTACAATCAATTCCAACCATACTTGTGGTGTGCCTGCGATAGGATAGTAAAACCTCACCCTAAATATGCATAGTGCAATGTGCCCAACCTATATGAGAGAATTCCTAGTGTAGAGCAGCCAACTAGAGAAGATTGTCTGCATGTATGCATCTTTTAGCATTGGGAAAATTGCCCCATCAAAATCTGGAAGAATCCTCTCTAGTGCATCCTGTCTAAAGTTAGAACAACTAAATATAAAAAAAAAACTTTTAATTCTAAAGAAGCATGTTAAATAAATACAAGCATGCATGTACCCAATACCATTGTCTACGTGACTGCGCCCTACTCATTAATGGGGCTTAAGTAACAGCCATCACGGCTGCACACATAAACTGAGAGAAAGATATAATGAAGCATGCCAATTCTGGAGGAGACTCAATAGTTGAGCAAGAAGTAAAGCTAACACAGGCACCTCAGCATTTATCTCTCTTGCTTCATAGCTTGTGTTTTTCCAGATATAGTGGGTTATGCCTAAGAATGGTCACACAGAAAATCAAACATCCCAGTATTCCTTGCATGAAAAAATGATTGGTAATCATACTTAATGTGAAACATTTATGGACAGTTATAACTTTTTCAATAGCCTGTATGCCAATGGTTGTATACCAAATGAAAACTATCAATGGACAAATGCAAATGGTATGCTAAAAGATGCTTTGGACAGACTGCTAACTACAGTTGTCTAAGGTAAATCCAGTTTAAACAATTGAAAAACTATTTCTATACAAACAAAGGTAATCCTTTACAACCTGATTGACTTCACTGGAAATTATTCTTGATAGAATCCTTCACAGGTTTATGTGCAAGAACCAAAAAAAAGTTAATTATCTCATTTTAATCTAGATACAAATGTTCTAAACAATACACTCTGAATATTTACAATGTTATGTCTCAACGTTTTTGTATGTTGCCAAAAGTTAAACTTCCAGAAAGTTTGCAAGTGTTGACTGTTCCACAAGGCAAGTTTGTGGGTACTGCAAATAAGGTTATGAGTTCATAATGAAACAACAAAGGTACAAGAAATCCTCCAAATCTTATTTCATGCCTAAAAGTATAAAGTCAAATATTTTAGAAGATTGATAGATCTTGAGCCTTTTCTATCTTGCAATTTACTTCAAGAGCATTCAATACTTCTTCATATTAGGATGGTATCCCAATACTCATTAACTCAGGTAAAATGATTCTTAGTCTATGGAACACCTTTTTCACTGTTTCATGGGGGGTTGGGTACACATCTCCTAGAATCCTCATGTTCCCTGATATGGTAACTTCATTTGGAACTTCCCCTTCCATCCCCTATATGCTCTCAATACTTGCAAACTTCACTGGGTATGTCCCTTGTAAAAATGAGATTCTCAAGGTACTTTGGAACACCCCTGTCCTCATGAAAACATAAAAAATAAAAAAACAGAAATCACTTGAAGGGACCAATGAAAAACCTAATGATGTCCTTTGTAGAGTGCTTAAGGTTGAGAGGGATAGACTATGCAATCTTGGGAAGATTTCTAGGGAAAATTAATTGTCTCTCCTAACCATAGAGGCTCATGAGAAGAAACTCCTAATTTTAAACATAGATCACAATTCCTTGTTTTGTCTCGAATGATGAATTCCTTGTTTTGTCTTGAATGATGGAATTTGAATAGAAAAGAAGCAATTATATCATCACACAACCTGGTCCTAGATTTAGTTTCCAAGGCTCATCAAAATTTAGTTGATGCCCATCCAATAGGGCCTGCCTTTTCTTTAGGGAACATAGAAGTAAACTAGTAGGCGTTTTTTGTCTACCCCAAACCAGTGCATGGTGATTTGGATAGTGTTACGAACTGTGATGCAAACATGGATGCCTAATAAGCCCAGATTTAGGTTGAAGCTCTAAACTTTGTGAGCTCAAAATTAATCATAACATTATACAAACTATGGGGACACCTAAAACACTTATTCTTTGATCAAGGCTAACATATTTTGAAAACCCGAGATGGAATGAAAACATGTAGAATTTCGATAATGAATCAAAATGAAATCTAAAATTTACTTCAACTACATACAAAATGAACATAAAACAAAACTGAGACGGAGATAAGTGGGTATAGACTAGAGAACATAGTAACATACCACTTAGTGAGACTTCCATAGGAAAGCACCTGTTCTTTCGTGATCTTGAAATTTCCAGTCCATATGAAATCCCTGGAAGCGGGGCACCTTAGGGCAATATTGTATTCTTTGGGAGGGCACACCAAGCAAGGCTATTGCATTGATCTTGAAAACCCACAATGCGGATCGTATTCCTCTCCATTTGTATAACCAAGAATTTGATTCTTAGACACATTATACCGGGGAATGAAGTCCTCCACTCCTCTGCCATAGAAACCTGACTATCACTTGGCCCGGAAAGAAAATAATCCTATGTACAAGAACTCTACCATGAATTTCTCTCTCAGCTTCTTGTATCCTCTGTAAACACTTGGCGAATGCACTAACGATGGGAAGCTGAAACCCAGAGTGGAAATCAACATGAGGATGCTGATAAAGAACATAAAAACCCACTTGAGGAATGATAGAGGGCCACATTTAGAATAACTTGGCCCTACATTGATTTTCTTCACTATATCCTTCATCTCCCAACCATTTTCAAAGGGATTATTGGGGATCGTTTTCCAGGGCATAGGACTGGTTTGAGCTCAAATCCGCCAAATTGACTTGCTTAATCGTCCACAGCTTGAGCGAATGTGACCACGAAATGGAACTCGATCGAATTTGAACATGTGATCTCTCACATTGAAGAATAAAAAAAAGACAATACAACATAGGTGCATATCCAATGGTGGTGGATTCTCTACCTTATCTACCTTGTTTGTTGGATTCTCCACTTGGGGTTTCAAAATGAAGGCCGCTAAACAACAATAGAATAAGGAAAGCGCTTTGATCTCCTCAAGCCATTAATTTTCACATTTTAGAGCAAAAAATATTAGATTTTTACCATCTTGGCATGTCTTTTATTTTGGTTTTGATTTTTGGCGAGTAAGTTTATTAAGTTGTTCTAATAAAAGAACCATGGAAATATTGTTTTTTTAAAAGACAAATTTTAAGAAAACTTCCAAAAGCTTCATATCAAGAAGAGTCCATTTCTTTTTCTTGGAATTAACTAATTTCCAAAGATTGTTTAGCTTACCCTCAAACAAAATCCTTGAATAGAGGCATCCATAACAAGGTCACGGTTGTATTTAGTGATGGGTGTCTCATTTCCCCATTTCCAATGCCTCCACCAAGTCAAATGGCCTTGCAATCCCAACTTAATTATAAGATCATCTAGAATCAAGCCTTGAGATAAGTTTGAGTGATTTGGGATTTCAAGTCAATTTATAAAGGCCACAATCACACTTACAATCAATTGAATATGGACACCATCCAGATCACTCTCAGAACAAGGGTTTCATATCCACTTTTGTGTTGTCAAGTTTAAGGACACATATTTTGAGCTGATACTTATGGCCAAGTGGGAATTCAAGGTCTATGATTATGAGATTTAAGAAAATCAACTATAGATGGGCTACTTTAATAATGACACAACAAAAACCCTCCAGTCCATTCACTAAAATAAAAAAACACCAGTCCTATAAATCATGGAATTTACCTTCATGACTAGTTCGGTGCTAACATCACAAAAACATTCATACATAGCTCAAAGACATAAATAAAAGATTTCATAAACCAATTATGACCTGATTATCCTCATAATCGTGTACCAATTCTTGTTCACTAAGGAAAGTGGGTGGATAGAACTAGGGTTGGAATGTAATGAGAAACCCTCCACCTATTAAAAGACATAGTGCAATGCCTTAAGAACCCACCATAGGCTAAGCCATGACCTCAACAAGAAAATGGACCCTTGTGGCATGTGGGATTGCAAAGAAAAAATGTGAGTGCCTTCCAACTAAAACCTCATACTTCCTATCCCCGCAATCTCGCAATCTGGCACCAATTTTTGCTTACCAAGGAAAGTGGGTGTATAGAACTAGAGTTGGATCAAAATGGGATTCGATTCAAAATATCACGAGATTTTTTCCATGTTTTCCATTTTCCTTACGAACCAAATAAATCCAAGTAGAAGCGTAGAGGGAGAGAATGGTTGAACAAATAAGTAACAAGGACAACGAGGCATGATGAACAACCCCCCACTTTTGAAATGACACAGCACACTGCTCTAACCCGCCATCAGTTAAGTCAAGACCTCAAAAAGAAAATGGAGTCTTTTGGACTTGAACCATGGCGTGGATTGTGAGAACCATACATGGTGTTCAGAACCTTTAAATATGAACTTAAACCTTGGATTTTACCTTTAGTATCTCATGGGTCTCGCAAACCATCCCCAATGTGCCCCTCCTCGTAATGGTGGGAATATCTCACATGTAAGCTAAATATTTTGTACATAGGTATTATGTGATAGTCTAGATTAACATGCATGGTCGACCAAGAAATCCATAGTCTAGGGTCTCTCTCTCTCTCTCTCTCTCTCTCTCTCTCTCTCTCTCTCTATATATATATATATATATATATATATATATATCAAACTCTAAATAGTTATGTGGAATTTTACCAAAAAAATAATTGTATAGATATTTCAGAGTTTGAAATCAAAAATACATTTTATGTCCAAAAAGGGACTACTTTGAAAAGAAAAGTGACCCTCTTAGCGCTTGAAAGCACACTCCATGTTCTAACATATTCCAATCTTCCAAGACCAAATACAAAAACTTTTTTGAGTCTTTCCCATACACAAAAAAACTTCACGATCTCCCATGCAACCAAATGAAATGATAAACATCAAGCATACTCTAAATATAAACAAAATTAGTAAAAGTGTGATTTGAAGTTGGTAGGAGAGTGTTGGCTGCTTTCTTGGGCAGACCCGGGTTTTAATGAAGCGCAACAACAAAACCCCTTGGCGCACTGGCCCTCTCGGCAACGAGCTGCGCAGCAGCTCGAGGTCTCACCCGAAGTGGCTATGGGGGGGTTAAGGAATCAGGTTTCCTTAACCTGGGTGACGCGGAGATTGCTCTTCCTCTTCTGGTTCCTCAGATATCGGTCGATCGGACTTTCCCGCAGGCCGCTCGGCGCAGCTGCGCGGATTCCTTCCTTGGCAGGCCTACTGCGCAGTTTCTCCTCTCTAGCACAGAAGGCAACTATTCCTTGCGTCGACGCGCTAAATACTTCCTCGCCCTTCACATCCAGCGCAGTAACGCAGTCTTCTCTCGCAGCAGCGACCGCGCGTTACTACTTCTTCGGTACTTAACACTTATAGCTATCAAGGGACCTTTCCAACTCGCTCAAACAGTCACAAAGATAATACAGGAGTCTCGCATACATAAATAATGAACTCTAAATAGTTATCATTCACGCAAACATCATAACAAGAAGATATATGTGAAACTCATCTCCTCAAGGAAAACCACGTCCACGGGAGTTTATATTAACCAGAAAACCATAGAGATATACAATATGCTGCGCACATAGCTGCAGCCTTAGATCTTTACAGGAAACTCCACGCACACAGCTGGGAGCCCTTCTCTTCACTAGTCTCTTCTCTATAGAGATTACAAAGGCGCAGACGTCACACAGACTGTCTGGCAACTCAGGGATTAGCTCCTCGGCTATCCGATTCTACTCTAGTTCTACACACAGTAGAAACATACCAAAGGACAATCAACACATGATCTATCCTCAAGAGTGTCTAACTCTTACTTGCTAACTTTCTCTCTATCTAACGTCCAACTCACTCTAGCTAACATTTATCCATTACAATTGTTCATATATATAGGTGGCCATGGCGGTCGCACCTTTACAAAACTGTGGGCCTTTCCCAACAGTGATTCCCAAAAACCCTAACCACGCACATGGCTAGGTGTACTGTAGGCGCCGCTTGCAGTCATGTCGCCGCTTCCTGCAGGCTCCATGAATTCCGGCGCAGATTGTGGGTATGGGCGATCGTCCTTCGCCTTCAATGCTCTGGTCCGTTGCTCCTCCTTGATCCGAGCAACCATAACTTCTGTACTTAGCCTTTAAATGAGGGTAGCTGAGCCCTCTACTCCATCGCCTTATTTATTATGGTAGTTGAGCCACCTTCTTTCTTCGATGACGTGCGCGCGAGCTGCGCGATTTCCGGTCCATAATCTTTACTGAGCTTGTCCATCTGGCACCGTACTGCGCACCGTCTCCTTCTTGCCCAAAACTTAGTGCTTGTTCCAAAATTAGCACTTTCCTTTCATACTTGTGTCTTTTCCCCAAAATTCACAGCTTTACCGCAGCTACGACCTAGGCTCCAACAGGCCCCTAACACTCACTTGTGGCTCGCCCTCGAGCCACTCGCACTAGCGCGTGGTCGTTTGATTTGCGCATCTGCTTTTGCTTGAATCTCCGCGAATGTTTTCTGCCACTTCGCAATAGCGGAGTCCAATTCCTCAATACACTCATCAGCTGTTTGCACCGTTTCTGCGGTCGCTTCGTCTTTAGTGAGGGTATCAATGATCTCCTGAGACTCAGCAATCTCTTTAATTTTTGTCTCAACCTGGGCAACGATTTCAGCATACTCATCCATGAATGGCTGAATGCTGTTGGTGAGCTTCTCATCTTCAGTTCTGAGCTTGTGCAGTTGCTGCTGCATTTTGCGCACTTCGCCCATTTTCTTCATTTTTGGTAAGCCTGTTAGGGCCTTAGCTTCTTCATTGAGAACAGTGAGAGATTGTTCTGCAGCTTGCACCTGTTCTGACAGTCCCACTTTAAAAGGGAGGTTCACAAGCTCTGTCCAAGCTTCCATAGCCTGGTTCATCAGGTTCTTGGCTTCCTGTACCCGATCTTTCATCTGTGTGGAAGCTCTGCTCAGTGCTTCAAATTGTACCTGCGCATCATCCGTAAGATGCGCAGCAACGCGAGCTTCTAGCTCAGCGAGCTGGGTTCTATGGCCTTCTGCCATAGCAACTATTTCTTGCTCCAGGGTTTTCGCCCTTTCGCCAATAATTTGAACTTTTGCAACCAGAGGGAGGTCTGGTTGAATCTCGCAAGTCGGCAATAACTGGGCAATCTCATCCACTGCGTTTCTGATACCGATGTCTTGCGCCTCATAAAGTGCAAGCTTCTCAGAGGTATTCTGATGGATTGCCTTCAACTCTAACTCCTGCGATTGCAGTCTTTGATTTTCCTGGAATGTAGAGAGCTCTCTAGCTCTCAACTCAAGAGAAACTTTCTCATGCACTAGCTGTAGAGTCTCTATAGGAATTAGAGACAAATTAATTTCAACGGGCCCAACGGCGCTTACCTGTAGTGCAGCTAGCGGATCTGGAAGTGTCATGCTGGTAGGTGGAATATGCACGACAGTATGCCTTTCAATGAGTTCTTCAACTCGCTCGGCACTTGGAATTTCTTGTGGCGCCTGCGAAGTAGATGCTGGCGCATGGGTCTGTGCAACTCTTCCTGCGAGACCTTTTATTTCCACAAACTGTAGGTCTAGAGCACTTCTGATGTGAGCGTGCGCATTGCGCAGCTTGCGAAATTGCTCATGTATGTACTGGTCGATCCCCGAGGGAATAGCCTCAGCGGGATGCGACACTTTTTGCTTCTTGGTGGCTGGTTCTGTGGATCCTTCATCACTTCTCTGCTGACGAGCTTCCTTGCCCTTATCCTTCTCTTTCGTAGCGGCGGTTGGCAGCGCGGATGCGAGATCGGCAGCCTCCCTCCACTCATCCGACCAAGACTTGATGGTTTCTTCAACATCCTCGGTGCTCATTCTGTAAAGGCCTAGCGCCCATTCATCTGAAATGCCGCAAGGGCGGAGGTAAAGTTGATGTAAGTCGGCTGTAAAAGCCAACTTCCCGTCATATAACGTGGCTGTCTCCTCGCTCAGCCTTGGCATTTCTTGAATAGTATCTCGGAGGAGATAGTAGTACTCACAAAAGACAGCGCGATTCATCTTGCGCTTCGCGGGATTAGGGGAATCCCAGAGGTTGATGTAGCGCATGCCGGCAACCTCTCCTGCGCGGCGCGGAAGGAACTGAGTATTCGGGGGCTACTTCCACCCAACGAGAGCGAATAAAATTAGAAGCCATGAAAAATGGAATGATTGGGCTGCATTGTCCTGCACATTCAGGCAATCAGCCAAAAAAGAATTGAGTAGAAAGAGAGACCAGTTGTACTGCTCTCCCTCCGCAGCTGCGATGGCGAGCTCCACGACAGCTCCAGTAACTTCCTTCGGTCGGCACTTTGTGAGAAGTCTGCCTGCAAGCAGACTTCCTGTAAATCGGAGTGCCTCATCTTCTACTGCAGTGAGGTCATAAGCCCGACCTCCTCTTGTTAAGTTGTACTTCTGCACCACCTGTGCAGTCAATTTTCTGTCCTTGTCCTTTCCCGCAAGATGAATATTGGGATCCTTACCAGCCTTAGATAGACCAGTAATGCGGTGAATTAAATCAACATTTAGATCAATTGGCCTCCCGAGCCAAAGGTAACCTCCATGAACGCATGATAGCAGTGTTTTAACGACTGCGTTCGCTTCATTGCTACGCCCAAAGTGCGGTAGCTTCAACAAATTCAAGAGTCCAGGGCGCTCAAGATTTGCTGCAAATCCCTTCGGGATGAACTCGTCAACCTTCCTGGTGGGATTATGCACTATATCCAGATATCGGTCTGGCTAGAACTGAGGGTATGTCTTATAGTCTCCGAGGTTGAAGTCAGAGAACTTGACCAGTGGAATGTTTCCCAACAGTTGCCCTTCTACCCGCACACTAGCCGGTAGTGGCGGTAGCGGAATAGGATACTTTGCATTCTTCGGGATCTGTACTTCTGGTGCATCATCTGGACGCGGCGGAATATAGTTTGCCATGGTCGCCAACGGCTCTGGAACAGGTTCTTCTGGCTGTGATGGCGACGCTCTTGTAGCCGGAGATTGTCTGGGATCCTGATAACCAGGATGTACATAAGTCGAAGCTGTGACTGGAGTAGTCATGCCGAAATCTAATCCTCGGCGCAGGAATTGACGAACAACTTCTTCAGTTGACAGGTTCTCCGTCGTGAATCTCTGTAGGGAACAAAAACTTTGGACAGCAAATGGCGGACCTTCGTAGGATATGGACGCTGAAAACAAAGGAAAATACTCTGCACAACTCGGCTCTGAAAACAATAACTTGGATTCGTAAACAAGATAGCAACTCGAGGAAAGTAACCCAAAAATTATAGAAGTGTGAGGTATTTATAGCCAGAGGTGAGTAAATGCGACCAAGTGGGATAACGTAGCTATAGGCAGCTAGAGATGAGTTGACAACACGCTATCCTCCTTGCCGTAGCGGTGCATTTAGTGTGATTGACAGGTTCTAATAGCCTTCCGGGAGAAGCTAATGCTTTCGGCGCCAGAGTTAAATGCAAATCTTTCGGAGATTAAGCCGAATCCGTCAGAACGGCTAGACTTAAATAGCGGACTTATCCTTCATTTATTCAGACGCGGCTTCATAACTGCTGTAATTCAAATTTTCGGCGGGTCATTTCAACTTAGGAAACTGTGCCTTTAGGGGTCCACAACAAAACTTTTTCAAGCGGCAAATTATCAAAGGGAACTCCGCAAGAGCGATAGTTCAATGGTCCGGGGAGAAGCTTCACAAGAGCGCAACTATGTTCGCTCCAACCAAACTTTAGGCATGCGCGGATGTTTCTAGGAACTGCGCAGGAAGCCGGAGACTGGGTGTCTCGTAACTTCCGTGTAGACTGAATGCGGTGCCTCTTTCAACTACAATGGGCATCTGCATCTCTTTCAGCAAAATATTAGGTCGACAGAGCGGAGTGGCCGTCGCGATAAAGCTTGAGCCGACTCCCGTTGATCATTGTAGGTAGTAATTCTCCATCCAGCTTTGCAAGCTGAACTGCGCCTCCGTCTGTTATTTTTATCACCTGAAAAGGGCCTAACCAGTGTACACGAAACTTGCCTGGGAACTTGGTAAATTTACTGTCATAGAGGAGTACCAAGTCTCGTTCCTGAAAGACTTTATTCTTAATATGCCTGTCATGCCAAGCTTTCTGTCTTGCCTTCTGTACCTGTTGATGGAATCCGGCTAAGAGTCTGTCTTCTTCTAAGGCAAGCAGTTGCGAAAGTCTTTCATTCATAGTATCAGGATCTGCCATTTTTGTAATTTGCGCTATTCTAAGACTAGGAATAATGTATTCCATGGGCATAACTGCTTCTTGTCCATACACCAAGCTGAAAGGTGTGTGACCTGTTAGTTTCTTGCAAGTGGTTCTGTAAGCCCATAATACAGTTGTGACTCTAAGGTCCCAATCATCTCTTTGTTGATTACAGATCTTCGTCAGGGCATTCTCAAGAATTTTATTGAATGCTTCCACCGTACCATTAGCTTGAGGATGGTAGGGTGTACTCTTATGGTGATCAATTTGAAATTCTTCAGTAAGGGCCTCTATAGTCTCATTGAGGAAATGTGTACCCTGATCGCTCATGAGAATCACTGGACATCCAAATCTAGTGATAACATTCTCAAAAATGAACTGTGCGGTCGTAGCAGCGTCGCAGTTCTTAACTGGCTTCGCCTCAGCCCATCTGGTGAGGTATTCAGTAGCTGTAATGATGTATCTTGCGCCAGTTCTTTTTCCTGGTGGGTTAATAGGTCCTACAAAGTCAATGGCCCATTTATCAAAAGCGCGCAGTGTGATCTGGGGTCTTAGCGGCATTTCATCTCTCTTTGAGGGTTTTCCTGTGCGCTGGCACACATCGCAACATTTACAGAATTCCTTAGTATCCTTGTGCAATGTCGGCCACCACAGACCTGCGGCTAATATCTTTTGCGCAGTCGGCTTTCCTGCGAAATGGCCTCCTGCGGTACCTGAATGCGCTTCTGCGATGATAGAGTTCTTTTCATGTGGTAAGATACATCTGTGCAAAACTTCGTCAGGGCCTAACTTATACAGCTGGCCTGCTATCAAAGTGAAGTCTGCGGCTCTAACAACAAGTTGCTTTTTCTGCTGGATTGTAAGCTCAGCCGGTGCTTGTCCGGTAGTGAGAAACTCAAGGATATCATAATAATATGCGTCTGCTGCTTGAATAGAAAACAACTGTGCGTCAGGCAGATTGTCCTCCAGACTCGTAGGTTCCTCTCCTGACTCTATCCTGGATAGATGGTCAGGCCCTGCATTCAATCTGCCTGGCTTTACAATAACCTCGAAATCATACTCTTGAAAGAGCAGTAGCCATCTACAAATTCTTCCTCCTAACACTGGTTTATTGACCAAATATTTCAGAGCAGAATGGTCAGTATACATTTTAAAGTGAGCTCCTAACAGGTAGTGTCTGAATTTCTGTAGGGCATACACCATAGCTAATCCTTCCCTTTCTATAGTGGTATAGTTCTTCTCAGCTGTAGATAGCTTTCTGCTGGAGTAAGCAATCGGGTGGTCAATACTTCCTTCTCCAGACTGTGTAAGCACAACCCCCAATGCTATAGAAGAAGCATCAACATGAACATGAAAAGGTTTTCTCCAGTCCGGGAAAACTAGAATAGGCGCTGTGATCATCTTTTCTTTAAGTGTGTCCAAGCTTTGTTGGCATTCCTCTGTCCATTGGAACTTCGAATCCTTTTTCAGCAATCTCTCCATAGGTGCTGTGATCTTTGCATAACCCTTGATGAATTTTCTGTAGTAACCTGTATGTCCCAATGTAGTGCGCAATTGTTTAACTGAGTTGGGCGCAGGTAAATTAGCAATGATGGAAACCTTCGCAGGATCCATCAGGAGTCCTTGTCTGCATACAATATGTCCCAACAAAATACCAAAGGGCGCACAGAATATACATTTTTTCAAGTTAAGGGAAATCTGATGCTGTCTACATTTTTCTAACATCATGCGCAGATTTGCAATATGGTTCTTTAATAGGCAAAATACAGTCCAGTCATCAAAATAGACTTCTAGAAACTTGTGAATGAATTCTTTGAAAACAGCAACAACAACTCTAGAGAAGATAGCAGGTGCGTTTTTAAGACCAAAGGGCATTACCGTATACTGGAATGAGCCCCATTCAGTTGCAAAAGTAGTCTTGTGGCGGTCGTCCGGATGGATTCTGATCTGATGATATCCCGAGAAACCATCAGTGAAGGAGTAAGCCTCTTGTCCTCCAACATTATCAAGTACTTCATCTGTGAAAGGAGTGGGAAATGGATCGTGCGCTGATGCATCATTGAGTTTGCGCAAGTCGACACAGATTCTTATTTCACCTTTCGTTTTATTTTCTTGGACCACCATAGGACTAATCCAATCGCTTTCCTCTACTGGCTCAATAATACCTGCTGCAAGCATCTTATCAATTTCTTCTTTGACTTTTTCTTTATAACGCGGGTTCAACCTGTATGGACGCTGCTTTACTGGCTTGGCGTCTGCTTTCAGAGGTATGCGCATCACTCCTAAGTCTCCTAGGATGCCTTTCATTTCTATGAACTTGGTGGGAAAGATATCCTGGTAGTCACGTAATAATTCTGAAACATGTCCAACAGTTTCATCATCCCAATAATCTCCTATAGAAGCAAACTTTGGTTCAGCTTCTGTACCAATGTTAATCTTCTTGAGCTTGATGTGTTCTGTGATGGCAGGGATGTCAAGCTCAGGACCTTTAATATTGCGCGTCCCTTCTGATTCTGGGATGTTGATGTTGCGAGGATCGTCCTCCTCCTCTTCAGCGGTGAAGTTATAGCATTCCAGGGCATGTTCTATCTGGACAGCCCAATCTGGTTGGGAATATTCTGATAAAGGGCATTCTTCAAATATCTTCTTTTTAATACACTTCAGAGCCTGATCAATACTTGGATGCTCTGATTCAAAGCTGAAGGTAAGTTGAAAACTTTCTATCATAAGAGGCCACGTGAAAGTGCCTTTCCGCAATTCTGTTTCAGTATACCAGTTCCTTGGAACTGTATCCAATGTGTGGATGAATAGGTGAACCCATTCATCTGGCGGAATATCTGACCATTGCTGAATGCATGCTTCAATGTGTGACCTAGGGTCACTCTGTCCCTCATATTTGCGCGACACTTCTGCTGTAGTGTCCTGGAATCTGCGCAGTATCAATCTGCGACAGTCTTGCCATGTGTGAATATTCTCCTTATGCGCAGCCCACCATCTTGCGGGTGTAGTGCGCAATGCTATATCTAGTGCCTGTATGCGCTGCGGTTCTGGAAGCTTTTGTTCATATTCCTGTATGAATTTAGTTACTTCGGTTAGACCATCAAAAATTGGAGTGTCAGTTAATTCTGTGCCAATCCATCGAATGGATTTAGTCATCATTGCGCAACGTCTTGCAGAAACCTCATGTAAACGATTCTGCCAGTTTTCCAATCCTGTATCTGAGTCTGATGTGCACGAGCTATCGCATCGCCAGCTGAGATGGCCGTCTGCTGTGGGGTTGACATAGTCACTGTGATTAGTAGTCATTTGGTACAAACTTTCCATGTGGCGCGCTTCCTCTTCTGCGCGAATGGGTTCTATATACCTTGGTCCTTGAATAGGATCAAGTGGTGTGATGACCCTAATCTGGTCATCCTCAAAGGTCATCTGTCTTTTCTTCAAATTAATGACATCCAAATTGTCAAATGCCCAGTCTATTCCTAAAAGTGCTGGGTATGGTCTACTATCGTCCATGATTTTGATTACTTCAAAATCTGCAGAGCTTCTAACTCCTTCAATATCAATAGGTACATTGGGTAATCTGCCCAATGAAGAGACTCGTTGCTGATTTGCGAGTCTTAGCTGGATAGGGGATTTTGTAAGCTGAGGGCTTCCCATCTGTTCCCATGTCTTCATAGTGAGAACATTGGCTTCGGAGCCCAAATCTAACATGACTTCATCCATTTCAAATGCTCCAATCTGCGCTGTAAGCCTCATCTCTTTTCCAGTTCTAATGTGACTCCTAATCTGGTGAACAGCACACTGCGGTGTGTTCATCGAAGCAGACTGTTGGCACTGATCCAACAGGTGTTGGAGTTCTAGAGTTGCCTTTTCATTGCGCAACAATTTTAAACATTGTCGCAGGAACGCATGAACACTGCCTAGTGCATGCTCGTCATCAGGCCTTCCAGCTGTAGTGGCCTGTTCTTGTACCAGGTTGTCTTGTCTTAGCACTTGCGATCTAATATTGTTCTGCGGGATTGCGGCAGAACTTGAAGTTCTCGGATCTGAGAAATACTCTTGAGCTTGCTTGAATGCTTCTTTTTGCTTCTGCAGGTTAAGTGGGGCTGGTTTAATATTAGCGCGGCGCACCCATTGCGTCGCTTGCTTTCCCGTTCCCATCTCTTGCGCACCAGTGGTTGCTCCACTGCGTGTCACTATATTAACTGTAGGGTCTGGTTCTCTTTTTTCTGCTGCAATCAACTGAATATTTTGATTGACCTGTGGGGTCTTTGGTTGCATCTTAGCCTGTAACTGAGGGCATTCTTCAATGATATGGTCAGAAGATTTACAATACCTGCAAAGGGTTGTAGGATTTTGGCAATCCCTGGCAAAATGACCTTGTGTTCCGCAATTATAACAAGTGATCTGTCCTCTTCCACGACCAAAATTTGTTGTGCGTCCGCGTCCCCTGTAATTTCCTGCTCGGGCGTCCCGAGTTTGGTCATAAGGTGGACCTACTGTGGGTCCTGGTGTCTCTGCTTGTACCCTATAAACATCATGCTTCCTTTCTATCATAAGATCATATGCTCTACAATTGTTCTCATCATGACCTACTGATTTACAGAAATTACAATATAGATTCTTTGGAGTTTGTACATATTTCTGAAGTAAGTGGCATTCTTGTGGTCTATGACCTCTAGTTCTACAGATTTCACACCAAGGCCCTTGTTCCTGTGGTAAAGGGTTAGGTGCTCCAGTTGCAATATAGTCTATAAAAACGGGACAATGGTCCTTTGAATGACCTTGGACTTTTACATTTTGTACACCAAATTTCTTCCTTAATCTCCTTGCCTTTCTTAATATCATGCACTTGCAAGGTTAAGTTTGCTAATTGGTTCTGTAAATGCGCAACATCGTTGCTTGTTCCCGCAATAGGTGAAGCTTCTAGTTTCATAGCCATCTCTAGAGCTTGTTCCTGAGTATTGAGATTCTGTTGCATAAGAGGAAGTCTAATGTGTGGAAGCAGCGCAGCAATGAACCATTCTTTATGCTGCTGTGGTGCAAACTCAAAGCTTACTTGATCTATCAAGGCTTTGAACTTCTGGTCAAAGTCCCATACTGATTCTGTAGGTAACTGTTTGATGTCTTTGAGCTCTGTTATACACTGTGATTCTGATTTAGGTTTCTTAAATTCTCTAATCATAGCATTTCTCACCTCAGCAAGCGTTCTATTATGTGCTGCTGAGTATTTCATGAACCAAGTCAAGGCTCTTTCTCTTAGTGTGGTTGCTAACTGAACCAGTTTAACAGCATCATCATTAATTTGCTTAATTGTCCAAATAGCTTCACATAAGAACCAGTGCTGCTCAGGGTCTTCTATCCCTGTTCCTCTAAAAGTTGGTAGCTTCATGTCATCACCCATCCTTCTTGTGTTAGGTTGAGGTGAGGCTGCTGTAGCAGTGCTTCTGGGCTGGTTAAATAAAGGTGGTACAGAGGTACTGGAAGTACCGTGTGGGCTACTAGAAGGTGTTACTGCGGGGTTATACTGAGCTTTGTCTGGATTTTGCGGTGTAAAAGGGTAATAAGGGATATGAGCACTCTCTTGTCTTTCTATATGGCTTGGTCCAGGGACTGGACTATTGTCTGGGCTAGACTCAGAAGAATGTTGGTCAAGGCCTACTTTATACCGTTTTCCACTACGAGTGCAACCAATAAGTTCAGGATCGCTATCAGAATCTACGGACATTACTTGTCTATGCTATTCATCAGAAGTAATACATAGCTTTCCTTTTTCATACAGAAGCATTTTAATCCATAAGTTCAAAGAATTTAAGAACTTACCTCTGTGTACTTGGAAGAAATTCCTCTCAGCTTCACTGAAACTTTTTCTTGTATCTACTGCAAACTCGGTGATGAAACCTTTCAATAGACTATTCAACCAAAAGTCTACTGCGCGGGACACAGGATTGTCTATCCGCTTCACAATACTGACTAGCTCAGGCGTCCAAGCGACGGGTCGATCAATATGCACAGTAGGCCTAGAATCTGCTAACTTGGCTATCCAAGCGTGTAACTCCAGTGCAAAGGTAACAAAGAAAATTTCGTGAAGGTCAGTGTAAATATACTTCTGTAACCAGTCTTCTGTTTGGAGCGTAGAACTTCTATTTTCTTGTTCAGCGAACTCTTTAGCCTTTAAATCAAACCAGTTTCCAATTTCTTTAGCTGTAGGGTTCCAGTAACACATTTGTCAACTGAGCAAGTCTCAGTGTAACAGAACCTTTTGCTGGCTCAACAACAGGGTTCAAAGCAACGGAACCATTTGTCGGCTCCAACAGTATCTCACACGTCGCCGAAATAACAACTCACAGTAATAAGTCACAAGGCAACGGAACCATTTGTTGGCTTAATCAACAAGGTTCAGAGCAACAGAAGTGACGTGATCAAAAAGTCATGAGGCAACGGAACCATTTGTTGGCTCCTTTCTTTCTCTAGGTTGCGCGTCAATCTCGCACATCACTGAAATAAGAAGTCTCGCTCACGCGGCAACGGAACCATTTGTTCTCCTTGATCTCGCGCGTCGGCTAAATAACAAGTCTCACAATAACAAGGTCACTAGGCAACGGAACCATTTGTTGGCTCCTATCTCGCGCGTCTAGTAATAAGTCACAAGGCAACGGAACCATTTGTTGGCTACTTTCTTGGGCAGACCCGGGTTTTAATGAAGCGCAGCAACAAAACCCCTTGGCGCACTGGCCCTCTCGGCAACGAGCTGCGCAGCAGCTCGAGGTCTCACCCGAAGTGGCTATGGGGGGGTTAAGGAATCAGGTTTCCTTAACCTGGGTGACGCGGAGATTGCTCTTCCTCTTCTGGTTCCTCAGATATCGGTCGGTCGGACTTTCCCGCAGGCCGCTCGGCGCAGCTGCGCGGATTCCTTCCTTGGCAGGCCTACTGCGCAGTTTCTCCTCTCTAGCGCAGAAGGCAACTATTCCTTGCGTCGACGCGCTAAATACTTCCTCGCCCTTCACATCCAGCGCAGTAACGCAGTCTTCTCTCGCAGCAGCGACCGCGCGTTACTACTTCTTCGGTACTTAACACTTATAGCTATCAAGGGACCTTTCCAACTCACTCAAACAGTCACAAAGATAATACAGGAGTCTCGCATACATAAATAATGAACTCTAAATAGTTATCATTCACGCAAACATCATAACAAGAATATATATGTGAAACTCATCTCCTCAAGGAAAACCACGTCCACGGGAGTTTATATTAACCAGAAAACCATAGAGATATACAATATGCTGCGCACACAGCTGCAGCCTTAGATCTTTACAGGAAACTCCACGCACACAGCTGGGAGCCCTTCTCTTCACTAGTCTCTTCTCTATAGAGATTACAAAGGCGCAGACGTCACACAGACTGTCTGGCAACTCAGGGATTAGCTCCTCGGCTATCCGATTCTACTCTAGTTCTACACACAGTAGAAACATACCAAAGGACAATCAACACATGATCTATCCTCAAGAGTGTCTAACTCTTACTTGCTAACTTTCTCTCTATCTAACGTCCAACTCACTCTAGCTAACATTTATCCATTACAATTGTTCATATATATAGGTGGCCATGGCGGTCGCACCTTTACAAAACTGTGGGCCTTTCCCAACAGTGATTCCCAAAAACCCTAACCACGCACATGGCTAGGTGTACTGTAGGCGCCGCTTGCAGTCATGTCGCCGCTTCCTGCAGGCTCCATGAATTCCGGCGCAGATTGTGGGTATGGGCGATCGTCCTTCGCCTTCAATGCTCTGGTCCGTTGCTCCTCCTTGATCCGAGCAACCATAACTTCTGTACTTAGCCTTTAAATGAGGGTAGCTGAGCCCTCTACTCCATCGCCTTATTTATTATGGTAGCTGAGCCACCTTCTTGCTTCGATGACGTGCGCGCGAGCTCCGCGATTTCCGGTCCATAATCTTTACTGAGCTTGTCCATCTGGCACCGTACTGCGCACCGTCTCCTTCTTTCCCAAAACTTAGTGCTTGTTCCAAAATTAGCACTTTCCTTTCATACTTGTGTCTTTTCCCCAAAATTCGCAGCTTTACCGCAGCTACGACCTAGGCTCCAACAGAGAGTCCCTTCCATTAAGACTCGTTTAGTAAAGCTACCCTCCTACAAGAGTAAATCATCATTGGATAAGTTATCATCTTTAGTGTTGAATTATCAAGATACGTCTGTAAAGGAAATATCATGAAAAATAGATTTTACCTCTGTAATTCGATTCATAATAGGGATCAGGTCTAAATTGTCAGTACTATGATTTTGGTTGGACCACTCTATCACAAGATTTGAGTCACCCATAACTTGTAAATGGTTTATAACTTTGTCATGTGATGCCTTCAAACTATCCATGTAGCGTAAAGTTCTTCCTTATTGTACTTTCAATCCTAACAACATATTCTAGACAAAAGTAATGTGAGGTATCAATAAAATGGATTTCTCTAGCCCCACAAAACCCGAGGCCCCCTTGGCATGTCCCATCAAAAAATCCCCAGGGTTTCTCTTTGTCTATGCTTGTCATTTATAGAATCCTTGGGATTTTTGTCTTTAGTGGCTTCGTATTTCTTTCATAACCATTATGATCTTGTGTGCTACTTGCAAAGTTGTCATAGGTAGATCATTCCTAGCCATCCAAATACCATATATAAGCATACAAGGTAGGGACCTGTGCACATTCATAGCTTTGTCTATTGGAGTCGTTGGTCCACCATAGTTGAGTTGCAAATGGTGTCCATAACCCCAATCAAAATCCTAATATCCCATTGTCCAATGTTATGTGCTAATAAAAAAACTTGATTCATGCCCATCAAGCAATCAAAGATTCCTTTATGGCCAAAGGCTATAGTTTCCTCATTAAAACTTTTCAAGGACTCGCGACCCATCTAAACTACTACTAAAAACCTCCTGATAAACCTCACAAACTAACTAGGACACCAAGACCCATACCTAAGAGCATTAGGTCCTAAGGCCCAATTTCCATTCCTTAATCATGTCTAGGGCCCCAAGACACATACCTAATGCTCAGAAACTTCTTAACAATTCTTGTATTCTAATTATAAGGAAAAATATCCCCTCGAGAGGTTACCTTTGGTGGTTAGAGACATCATTGTTAGACCTTTGGGCCTAAAATTTTCCTAAATATCCCAATGCATGAGCTTCCTACACCAACCATGGTTAATAAATGATCAACACATAAACCTAGTGCTAAAAAACTACTAATGGTGACCATATCTCCACTTGGTGGACATGGATACCCTCAAGAGATCATGTGTGATGTTTCAAAGTGATGTTGTTTTCCTTACCTACCCATATCCCAACTTGGAGGAAATTGATACTCTCAGGAGATCGAGTGTGATGGTTCAAGGTGTTGTTCTTGAAGTAAGCTGCTACCTAAAATATTGTTTTGGATACTAAGGCTTAGGTTCCTCTCTTATCCATGTCTGTGGTCCCACAACCCATCCTTGGGGCTAAAAGCCTTCTAATGGTACCATATTACAACTTAGAGTCCAAATATCCTACATAAAGACCATGTGTGGTAGGTTAAGAGTTTATTCATGGCCCTTTAGTTTCAAAGGCTACATTGTAGGGCTAAGGCTAATTTTTCATTACTCTATATTGGTTTAGGACTCAATACTTACACATAGTTCTCAAAATACCATAATGGTTCCAATATGCTCTATTGAAGGTGAAGTATCCCCTTGAGAGGCCATTTGTGTTTGTTCAAGGCATTTTTATTAGAATTGGAAGCACAAAATAGCCCTTTAGGGTCTAAGGCCTAGATTTCCTCCATCCACCATGCTCAAGGCCTTGAGGAGGATTTGATTTCCTGGGTTTTTTATAAACATTCTAGAGTTTTTTCTTCTTGGCTTGCTTATGATAGTCTGATGGTTGCGTCGACGGGTGTGACTACATTGCAATGGCGTTTAAATTTTTGGACGCTTGATTGTCTGCTTAAAATTAGATGTTTCTTTTGGTTACTCTTGCACAACAAGATTTTAACGTGGCAAAACTTGCTGAAGTGTGGCTTGGTGGGTCCGGGTTACTGCATTTTATGTATGATGGATTCTGAAGGTGTGGAGCATTTGTTTGGCTCTTGTTTTTTCTTTCAGAACCTATGGCAAGCTCTGGAGTTTTCAGCAGGTTTCTCATTCTCCTAGACTGGAGTCACCTTAAAGGAGAATCTCACACGATGGTTCGCGATGAAGCCTATCAATCCGGTTTTTATCTGCTATACTTTTTGGGAAGTATGGAAAGCACACAACCACACTTTGTTTTGGGGCAGTTGATTATCCATCAGTCACATTGTGGCAAAGATTTTACTTTATCATCGTTATGTTCCAAGGTCTCAAAGCAAGATATGTCAAAGGATGCCTTCTTTCTCTGAATTGGATTATGTTTTTCCTTTGGGTTTTTTTGACGATGCGGCCCAGTCTGGCTTATGTGGAGCAAGGTGTATTCTGAAGTTGTCTCAGGTCCATGTTTTTAATCTTCATTTTGGAGCAGGTGATGGATCCAATACGAGAGCAGAGCTTCTCTCTTTTTGGGGACTACTTTGGTTTGCTTTGAGAGTTGGATGTGTTTCTCTTACTATTTTCGGTGACTCCAAATGTGTGATAAACTGGGCAGATGGCAGTGATAGCTTATCTTCGGTGGAGCTCCATGGATGGATTCGGAGGACCAGATTTCTCATTTCATCTTTTGACTCCATCCTTTTCAGACACATGTATCGCATTTACAATATGGAGGCTGATACACTTTCTAAAGCTGCAGTGAGTGAGATGAATGGTGTCTTGAAGGTGGAATAATTTCGTGACGGCTTGTTGTTTAAGTCTTCAACCTTATCTTTGATGGACTGACCTTATTGTAGTCCTATGTTTTAAGGATGATACTTCAACTTTGGTTATGTGACAATTGTTATTATTGTTTTTTGGTTTGTTTGGTAATATTTGATTGGTAGAACTTCAAAGAGATGCAGATTTTTTTGTTGCCTGCCTATATGTAATATTTGACACAACTTTTTTAATACAAAGTTGTTATTTTTTCCGTGTGAAAAAAATATATATTATATGTTTTATGTTTTATTACATTATATGTTTTACATATGATAGATTTTGTTAGTAATATAATATATATAGAGAGAGAGAAAGAATGTTTTGTAATTATATGGCTGCATATAATGTCGATTCCTGCTAGTTCATTCGGTTAAGGTGTGGGTCTCATCAACAAGGCGAATCGAGTTCAATTCCCCTTAAGGGTGAGCTGGTTGGGAGGAGGCACCAAAAATCCAACTTGTTGAGGGTTGGTGTGGACCAAGTTGAGTGTGATACCCAGGTAGTTTTGAAGGCTTAGATGCCCCTGGGTCATGGTTTATTAGACTAGAGTCCACTTTGGCCCGCAAGTCAAGAAAAATCTAGCAAATATATATATATATATATATATATATATGGTATGTAATATATTTATATGTTTTGTGGATTTGTGGATTTGTGAGTGCTCCAAGCAAGTGTACCTTGTCATTGTTATCTACCTTTGGGGATGGCTGGATGTGGTTTGGTATAGTAGAGTTTTTCTATCTAGGTCGACCGTCAATTCTTACTTGGTTTGGTATTGACATGTTATTAAACATATCCATAGCCTCCCTAAAGTATTTTTTATACCAACTTGGGTGGTCTAGGTCCCACTTTCTTAAACTTAAGGATATATTATTATATTATATATTAATATAATATATTTATATATTAATATAATATATTTATATATTAAAAAAATATAATATTTTATATTGTTTATATATTAAAAATAAACATATAATATTATATATTATATATAAGTTGGGTTCAATGAATCCATACACATTACAAGGATGCAACACATTGGCATAAACAAGTTAGAGGCATCCTACGATTAGTTTCCACTCCTATGAAGCTCGTAGTTGCCCTCTTTTTAGAGATACTCCATCTTATAGAGTAATGATTATTCCAAATAAAGTAGGTTTTTCAAGAAGTACAAGATACATCATAGGAGCACCAAACTAGGTAATTGGATGTTGGTACTAATTTCCAATAGGAAGAACATATCCATGTAAAATTGGATGAACATAACAAAGTTTAGAGAAAACCAACATAAATGCTAGAGAAAACCAACATAGATGCTAGAGAAAACCAACATAAATGCTCTAACAGAAAATTATGCTACTACAATATAATAACACAAACCAAATTTTTTACCCAACTTAAAAAGAACAAAAACTCAATTAGATTTCACAAGTTGATGAAAAAGTGGATCAACATTTTTCTGTATCTCACCAAGCAAAAGCTAAAATTCAATAGCTAAGGATAGTGGCCCAAGTCGAAAGATACATGATTCTTCATAAAATGAAAGCACTAGTTGTTGACATTGATTGGGTTGTCATCTAGGAAACAAATTAGCCACAAGTATAACATTCATGACTTCTTGTTGTAACAATAATTTTATGCTTCATTGAAGAATAAAGAGAAGTTGCATGCCTCATGCGAGGAAGGGAAACATAGTTGACACTAATTGGGCTATTTTTTAGGAAACAAAGCCGCAAGTATGAAATTGATGGTTTCTTGTTGTGATAGTGATTTTGTGTTTCACAAAGGAATAAAAAGCAATTGCATGCCTCATGCAAGCTGGGAGGGACAAATAATTATCCAAAATGGTCAAATTTGAAGTTCAGTAATGCTTAATTATCCCAATTGTCCATGGTTTTTATGATTATATTCTAAAATAAAATTTGATTTGTGACGCATTCATTATAAAACTCTTAAGTGTCACAAGCAAGAGAAAGTGGCATGATAACACCTAGCATTGTAGAGTTCTATGTACATTAAACACTTGAATTCATTTGGGGGAGGTTCTAAAAAGACCCCCCTAAAAGGTGTTTTTGAAGGCGGTTATTTAAAACCCCCCCAAAAGTCATGAGAATTCTCATGACTTTTGGGGGGGTTTTAAATAACCACCTTCAAAAACACCTTTTAGGGGGGTCTTTTTAGAACCGCCCCCAAAAGTCTTGAGAATTGGGATTTTAGGGGGGATTTTCAAACAACTACCTCCAAAAGTTCAATTCTCATGACTTTTAAGGGGGGTTCCAAACAAACCGCCTCCCAAAGTTCAATTCTCATGACTTTTAGGGGGGGTTTTGACAAACCACCCCCAAAAGTTATGAGAATTGGGCTTTTAGGGGGGGGGTTTCAAACAACCGCCTCCAAAAATTCAATTCTCATGACTTTTAAGGGGGGTTTAGAAAAACCCGCCTCCAAAAGTTCAATTCTCATGACTTTTAGGGGGGGGTTTGACAAACTGCCCCCAAAAGTTATGAGAATTGGGCTTTTAGGGGGGGTTTTCCAAAAACCACCCACAAAAGTCCAATTTCCATGAATTTTAGGGGCGGTTTTAAAATAACGCCTCCAAAGGTCTGAATAAACTTTTAGGGGGGGTTTTACCAAGACCCCTGCAAGCCAAAACTGCCCCTAAAGGGCTATTTTGTTGTAGTGGAACATCCGTCGCTATAGCCACGAACTTTTGTTGCTAGAGAGACGGAGATCAGTTCACTTATTTATTTTAAAGATGACCATTCATCGCTCTAGCCACAAACTGTTGGTGCTATAGCCATGAACGTTTGTGGCTAGAGAGACATAGATCCCTTCATTTACTCTTTTTTTTAAATAAAAACATCCGTCACTATAGCCACGAACGTTCGGTGCTATAGCCACGAATGTTGGAAAGTGTTGCTACAACGATGAAATTAGTGCCATGAAAACAAAGAGTCTTGTATGTCACTATAGCAATGGAAAAGTGTTGCAATAGCAACGATTTTCCATGGGAAAAATGTCCACATGTACTAGTGTTAATTATGTAGATCAATCTTTTCTCTTCAAAATTTTTGCAACTCTTTTTCTGGTTTTTTTATTTGTGGATCTATTCATTTAAAGGTTCAACTCATTTTCCCCATCGTAGTGGGAGTATATATAATGGACTTCCTTCAGTTAGTTGCTTGGTTTCAAGGGTAACTATTTCATGAAAAATATCCTTGTCTTATACCAGCCTTGAACCTTTCACATATATGTCATTAGGGTAGAATGAATGAATGCAACCCTTGTTGGTGGCTTGATACTCCATCAAACTCCTTGGCAAGATGAAGAAGTTTTGACATTTTAATTTTTTTTGTTTTTGGAGTATTTTCTACAAATTGACTTCTCCTCCTACTCTAACATATGTTTGTCTCTCTACAAGATGTCTAAAATGGTTAATGTGCAATTTGTGCCAATATAGGGTTGCCATTGCTGCTATATATTGTTTGTTAATGTATTTGTAACTTCAGAATGTATTCACTTGTATATTTTATATTGTATTCATATGTTGTCATTGTACTTCCGATGGAGAGGTTTTATTCCTCCGATCGGGAAAGTTATTATTGTATTTGTTAGGGTTATTAGACTCCCCTAGAGGGGTCGGCCCTAAGTTAAGTGGTAATGGGTTATTAGACTCTCCTAGGAGAAGTCGCCCAGTTAGGGTAAAATTCAAGTGAAAGTAAAGTATAAATAGAGAGGAGCATCCGCTCTATTTCATCATTCACTCTCTCACTTATTCGCATAAGTGTGAGAGAGAGAAGTTCGCACAAGTGGAGGAGGAGGAAGCTGTTGAAGACCATCTCTTTGTTTTGGGGTTTTGTATTATTGCTCATTCTATCTCTGAGGAAGTTGCGGGGTTTTCTCCTTTATGGTTTCCCCGGTGAAATGCTTTGTGTCTCTTATCTCTTGTGTTTGATTTTCTATGCATGTTATTCTCTCTGATGAGATCTTAGATCATATTGAATTAAATTGCGAAAAAATCCAGAAGGAATGCATAGAGAAAGCAAGAGATTGAGACCATTATCCAATTATGTAGCCCTTGACAAAGAACCTTCAAACTATGACGAAGCAGCTGAGAAGAAAGAATGGAAGGGTGCCATGATCAACGAGTACCAGTCGATCATGAAGAATGATGTCTAGGATGTGGTCCCGAGACCAGTAGGGAAGTTTGTTGTGACTTCCAAGTGGATCTACAAGATCAAGCATGCTGCAGATGGCAGCATAGAGAAACACAAGGTGAGGTTTGTGGCACGTGGCTTCTCCCAGAAGGAAGGGATAGATTATGAAGAGACATTTGCACTTGTAGCTAGATACACTTCCATCAGATCAGTACTTGCTCTGGCTGCAGTGATGAAGTGGAAGGTACACCAGATGGATGCCAAGACAACGTTCTTGAATGGTGTAGTGGAAGAGGAAGTGTATGTGGAGTATCCACTCGGATTTGAGACACATGGCAGGGAGACTCATGTGTGCAAATTGAAGAAAGCCTTGTATGGATTGAAACAAGCACCCAGGATGTGGTACGACAGGATAGACAGCTTCTGGACTAGTTTGGCCTTTACCAAGAGTAAAGCAGATTCCAACCTTTACTACAATGTTGAGGAAGGGAACCCAGTGATACTTCTACTTTATGTAGATGACCTGTTTGTGACAGATGATGATGGGTTGATTGCTGACATGAAGAGGAATCTTGTTGCCGAGTTCAAGATGAAGGACTTGGGTATGATGCACTACTTTCTATGCTTGGAGGTGTGGCAAAGTGCAAATGGAATCTTCCTTGGACAAGGGAAGTATGCAGTAGAGATCCTGAATAGGTTCGAGATGATGGACTACAAGGCCATGGCCACACCTATGGCATCGAACCTGAAGCTATTGAGTGATGCTTCATCAAAGTCGGTTGATGCCATGATGTATCGTTAGATAATTGGATCCTTGATGTACCTAACGAATACGAGACCAGATATCTGCTTTGTTGTGAACACATTGAGCTAGTTCCTGACGGATCCGATACATGTTCACTTGATTCCCGCAAAGCATATTGTAAGGTACCGGAAGGGTACGATTGATTATGGGAACAAGTATGATGTGAATCAGAAGATTAACCTGGAGGGTTATGTTGATTCAGATTGGGCAGGCAGTGCCATTGATAGGAAGAGCACTTCGAGGTGCTTCTTCAATGTGGGATCAGGTGTTATCTCTTGGTTTAGAAGGAAGCAATCCTGCGTGGCATTGAGTACAGCCGAAGCATAGTATGTCGTAGCTTGTTCATCTAGTTGTGAGGCAATATGGCTGAGGAAGCTACTGTCTGATTTGTTTAATCTCTAGTTGGACGCGACTTGTATATATTGCGACAACCAGAGTTGTATGAAGTTGTCTGAGAACCTAGTGTTCCATGACAAGTCGAAGCACATTGAGATCAAGTACCACTATATCAGGTATATGGTGCAAAGAGGAGCAGTGAAGCTCCAGTATGTTGCGACAGATGAGCAGATAGCCGATGTGTTGACCAAGCTGCTAGCTAGAGTGAAGTTTGAATACTTTAAAGAGAAGCTTGGTGTACTTCATATCGAGGTTCCTTCCAAGGGGAAGTGATGAGTCCCAAATACGCAGATGCACATGGGATTTTCCAAAATGGTGGTACGTTGGTCCTCCCATGGTCGTTGATGTAATTGCCGAGATTTTTCGACATGGTGGTAGGTTGGTCCTGCCATGGTCGTTGATGTAATTGCTAAGCTTTTTCGACATGGTGGTAGGTTTTTCCTCCCATGGTCGTTGATGTAATTGCTGAGCCTTTCCCGGATAGTGGTAGGTTGCTCCTCCCATTTCGGTTGATGTAAGTGTTGTGTCTCACATGCTGGCAGGAAAGTCCTCACATGTTGGTAGATGTGTGATGTACATCTAGGTTGTGCTCCATTTACGATGAGATGATGAGATGACAGTAGGGTACATAGGTTTTGTAGAGGCATATAATTAGTCCTGGGATGCTCCTTCAGGTTTTGCAGTGGCATATAATCAGTCCTGGGATATCCTGCAGGTTTTTCATAGGCATATAATCAGTCCTGGGATGCTCCTTCAGGTTTTGCAGTGGCATATAATCAATCCTGGGAGATCCTACAGGTTTTGCAGTGGCATATAATAAGTCCTGAGATGTACCTACTTGATGGCTTTCTCACAAATATGATGAAGACCTACATGGAGGCTAGGCCTACATCCAACATGACAAAGGGTTGGCTCTGTAGAAATTCCTATGAAGAGTAGATTGGAGACTGATGGTTGAGATAGCAGCAACAGTGACGATGATGATCCAACTTCGATGATGATCCAGCTTTGATGATGATCTAGTGACGAAGACTTGTGCTGATGAACTGTATCAAGAGAATAACTTCCTAGTTAATAGGGAGTGTTAATGTATTTGTAACTTCGGAATGCATTCACTTGTATATTTTATATTGTATTCATATGTTTTCATTGTAATTCTGACGGAGAGGTTTTATTCCTCCGATCGGGAAAGTTATTAATGTATTTGTAAGGGTTATTAGACTCTTCTAGAGGGGTCGACCCTGAGTTAAGTGGTAATGGGTTATTAGACTCTTCTAGAGGGGTCGACCCTGAGTTAAGTGGTAATGGGTTATTAGACTCTCCTAGGAGAAGTCGTCCCAGTTAGGGTAAAAGTCAAGTGAAGGTAAAGTAGAAATAGAGAGGAGCATCCTCTCTATTTCATCATTCACTCACTCACTCATTCTCATAAGTGAGAGAGATAGAAGTTCGCACAAGTGGAGGAGGAGGAAGTTGCTGAAGACCATCTCTTTGTTTTGGGGTTTTGTATTATTGCTCATTCTATCTGTGAGGAAGTTGCAAGGTTTTCTCCTTTATGGTTTCCCAGGTGAAATGCTTTGTGTCTCTTGTCTCTTGTGTTTGATTTGCTGTGCATGTTATTCTCTCAGATAAGATCCTAGATCATATTGAATTAAATTGCGAAAAACTAACATTGTTGTGATTTTTCCATTTGGTTTTTATGATCATTGTTGTGTTTCAGGGTGGCTATAGTGGATTAATATATAAATATGAGTTTTCCATTTTATTGAGAATTTATTTCGACTTTCAAGCTTCTAACCATGGAAATCACTATGTAATAGATGGAACTCCTTTGGAAGTTCTATTTATTTATTGTATGACAATACTATGTAATAAGAGTTACCAAAGTATGACAATACTAGGTAACCCTGGTTGGTGGCTTGATACTCCATCAAACTCCTTGGCAAGATGAAGAAATTTTGACATTCTTTTTTTTTTTTTTGAGTATTTTATACAAATTGACTTCTCCTCCTACTCTAACATATGTTTGTCTCTCTATGAGATATCTAAAATGGTTATTGTGCGATTTGGGGCAATTTAGGGTTGGCATTGTTGTTGTATATTGTTGTAATTTTCTCCATTTGGTTTTTATGATTATTATTCTATTTCAGGGTTCTATAGTGGCTTAATATATAATATGATTTTTCCATTTTATTGAGAATTTATTTCGGCTTTCATGCTTCTAACCATGGAAATCACTCTGTAATAGTTGGAACTCCTTTGGAAGTTGTATTTATTTATTGTATGATAATACTAGGTAATAAGAGTTACCAAAGTAGAGTAGGACATAACTGAAAGTAGGTATCCTATACATGATAATTCTATGATACTAATATTGGATAAACACTACCACCCCATGGCGATGAGACCCAAATGATAGCTTCCCCAATTTTATAACATGAAAGAAAGAGATTATCCTTAAATGACAAAAATATGCCAATGGGACTCTAAAAGTACAACCTAGATCAAGAAAGGTAGGAGGGAATTCCTAATGCATCTTCAAGGAAATCCAGTAAAATAAAGTAGAAAACCATTCACCCAAAGAATGGGAGAACATACCAAAATAATTAAAAGAGTACAACCCACTACCCAGATGAGATTCAATGCAAGAAACTATTTGTAGTTTCTCATTCTAACCACCATGAAGTACTATTATAATCATATGTTGGACTATCAATCTATATGATGTCCCCGAGGAAAAGTCTAAGAATGTCATTTGGAGATTCGCATAAGTCGAGTAGAACTAGTGGCACTGGACTCAAGGGTGGTAGATTTCTATATACCCTTTGATCAACAAGGTTTGAAAATCATCAATGGAACTGATGAAGTTGGTAAGGCTTCTTTTGGACCTTCAATTCTAGGTTGACACTTCACATTTCCACTAGATATACAAGAAGCTAATAGAAGTTTTGATGAGAAGTTATTATGGGTGTAGGATCAGATTTGGTAAAGTATTTGAGAGGATTCTTGAATATGGTACCAAAGTGGTTGTAAAACAGGGAAATTGAAGCTCTAGGCAAGGCATAACAAAATTTCAGACTAAAATTGAAATGTTGTCTAAGATTCGCCACCATCATTTTGTTTCTCTTGTTGGCTATTGTGAAGAAAATTGTGAGATGATTTTGGTTTATGAATACATGGCCAATGGATTTCTTAAGATCCATTTGTATTGATAAGATCTTCCTCCAATGTCATGAAAGAAAAGGCTTGATATATGCATAGGGGATTCTAGGGATCTTTGTTACCTTAACACAAGAGCAGAGCATAAAATCAGTCATTGTGATGTAAAGACAACAAACATTTTTTTGGATGAGAATTTTGTGGCCAAGGTAATAGAATTTGAGATTTCAAAGAGTAGTAGACCTTCTTTAGATGAAACCCATGTGTAATCAAAGGTATATTTGGATATATTGACCCTCGGTACTTCAAAAGGAATCAATTGATAGAAAAATTGATGTTTATTGCTTTGGATTAGTGCTAATGGAGGTACTATGTGAAAGACAAACCATTAATCCTTCTCTTCCCAAAGAGAAAGCTAATATAGTAGAGTGGGAAATGCATTGGAAAAATAGAGGCAATCAAGTGGCCAATTATTGATCATCAACTTGTAAATAGCATCACCCCTACCTCTTTGAGAAATTTTGGAGAGACGACTGAAAAGTGTTTAGTTGACTAGGGTATAAATACGCCCACCATCGGTGATTTTTTGTGGAACTTAGAATATTTCCTTCAAATTCAGTAAAATTTCATGTTGCATGATCCATATGAAAACACTGCTAATTGCATTACATGGATTCCCTTATGCTTTTCTTAGCTAGAGCATTTCGATAATAGTACTATTGAGAGGGGTAGTGTTGCATGTGAATATGGTTTAGAAGGTGAAACTACAAGTACAATACTTTCACAATCAGTTAATCCTCATAGAAGGTGATTGTATAAATTGTGTGTGGGGTGATTCATCCACTAAGAAATGTGAGCTATTCCTTTTTCTACAAATTAGTGATTGTATTCAAAAATTATTAATGCTTCATTGGTCTTATACTCATAAGCCCAAATCTTTAGTTTCCCCTTAAAAGAAATTGCTTTCTACCTTGTTGCATCCAAGGGAAGTCCCATATGGATTGATTTTCCTACACTTCCTTCCTTATTTTTAAGGTTTCAAATTCTCTCTTTCTAATATTGTACTATTTAGAGGTATTTCTTCTGTATTGTAACCATTTGACATTTTTATCTATTAAAAGCTATCCTTAGTTTAAGATTAATATTTTTCTATTAAATCCTACATGGTTGGGTTTTTATTTCCTCGTGAAATATACCATTTCTATTTAAAATATCATTTAACTTGATTGGATAGTTAATCAGATCTTATCTATGGAAAGGAACCATGCTAATGCAATTTTAATTTTATGCATATTTATGTTGGTTTTAGATGTTATTATGCACCATTTAAACTCAATTTGGTAGGCTTGGAAATTTTTGAAATCTATCATGGGAAAAAGAAAAGTTCTTATTTTAATATGTAACTTATTTAATTATAAATATATTTCATTAAACCCATTTAATTAAATGAATATGTTTCATTCAACGCAAAGTCATAATATTGTTTATAAGGGCAAGTTTTGAACTAAGAGTCCATGGGTGAATTTGAAAGAGGGGACATTAGAAAATGTTTTCAGAAATGGGTTTGATGCACATATTCAAAAAGAGTGAAACAAATCGCTCTCCACAATATATTAGTTGGTAGTTTCATGGATCTTCCAACATCGTTTTTTCTTGCAAATGTGACATTATTGAAGCTTCAGTGTTTTTTCTTTATACAACTACCTACTTACTTTAGCGGTTTCATATTCCTTTTAACATGTTCTCTATCATTTGTCAATACAAATGATGACATACTTGAGTATCTAGTAGCAAAATGTTTTCTTCTTGAAAATTTAAGAGTTGAACCTTTTAACTAGAGTTTTGCAATGCGAAAATTTCTATAATCAATATAAAGTGTATAGATTTTATTATTCATTGGTATTTTTTGTATACTAAAACCATTTGGCATTTTCAATTAATAGAAGCTTCCTTTGGCTTAAGATTAATATCTTTCTATCAAGTTCTATATGGTTGGTTTTCTTTCCTCACGAAGTCTGTCGTTGTTATTTAAAATTTCATTCAACTTGATTGGATAGTTAAATAAGTCTTGTCTATGGAAAGAAGTGATATTAATACAATTTTATTTTTATGCATATTTATGTTAATTTTAAATGATGTTATTCTGCATCAACAAAAGAAAAGTTTGTACTTTAATATTTTTTCATATGTTTCATTCTTGACACAAAGTTAATAATATTGTTTACAAGGGCCTTTATGTGCTTTTGGATGGTTATATTTGTTTAACAACGAACTAATGGAAAACTAGGTTTTTTTAATGTTACAATTGCTTTGGCAGTTATATACTAGACACTTTAAAGGTGAAAGGTTTATAGAATCACCTTAAATCTTGGTAGCAACTTTGGAGCATTTAGGTCTAATGTTTGTATTGGTATTTCCTCATTGAATACTTTTCATTCGACATAACAAGAATTTTAATTTATAATTAACCATGGTCTTTAGTTTGTACTTTAATATTGTTTCATATGTTTCATTCTTGACACAAAGTTAATAATATTGTTTACAATGGCCTTTATGTTCTTTTGGATGGTTATATTTGTTTAACAACGAACTAATGGCAAACTAGGTTTCTTTAATGTTACAATTGCTTTGGCAGTTATGTACTAGACACTTTAAAGATGAAAGGTCTATAGAATCACCTTAAATCTTGTTAGCAACTTTGGAGCATTTAAGTCTAATGTTTGTATTGGTATTTCCTCATTGAATACTTTTCATTCCACATAACAAGAATTTTAATTTGTAATTAACCATGGTCTTTTGTTATGCACTAGGGATGGAGTTAGATTAAGAGGTTACAATGTTATTAATTATATTCTAGCTCAAGTGAAAAGCTAGTGACTTCATATGTTCTATTGTTTAGAATTCATTTGATAAACAATTTTACACAAGAACAACATTGAATCTTGAGGTATGTTGACAAATAGATTGGATTATTGTCCTAAATTATGAGTTTAAGTGTTTTTTTACAAATATACCCTCAACTAGTTGGATTTTGGGCATATCTCCTCCAACTAGCTCACAACTAAGGGGAATTGAATATGGGTCCCCCTATTAACTAGACCCACACATTACATTATATTTAAACATTATATACCAATTTTTTTATTAAAATTATACATTTACATTTTTAAATAATATTTATTTAATTAAATTATAACAATCAATATCAATATATTATGAATACAATTATTTTCATTGTACCCTCCACCATCAATAAAAGTGCAATATTTTTACATATGTTTTTAAAATATATTATACTTCCATATTACATATGTTTTTAAAGATTCATAAACACTTTAAAAAACAAGAAGGTTGTGTAATCCATACAATTGGTGTTACAGAATGATGATCACTTAAAAGAGAAAAATATTGTTACCATAGTATGTGTAATAATTATATATCAAACTTTCCAGTGTATTGATGATATAAATATTTGATGATATAAATATTTAATGTGAAATGTTGCTTTTATAAATTAAATTATTATAAGTTCAAATTTGGAAGATAGCAAGGTCTTATGTAAAATTTAATAGTAAAATTGTTGTGAGGAGGGGATCCTTTGTTCCACAAATAAGGGAATCTCATACACCATTAAAAATAAGGGACTTATGTAAAATTTAATAGTAAAATTGTTGTGAGAAGGGGATCCCTTGTTCCAGAAATAAGGGAATCTCATACACCATTAAAAATGAGGGAGGATGAAATTTAATTGTGACATATGTCTAAATGGATGATAATTATTAAAAAAATATTAAAAGATGAGAGAAATATCTCTTATTAATTAAAAAAAATATCTTAACACTATTTAGATGATATTTTAGTAAATGAAAAAAAAATATTTAAATAATAATAATTACTCTTTTTTCACTCTATCACCTTTAGTTTTAGTTTCTAGCTTTTTCTTTATTCCTTTCTAAATTTCTTTGCACCTTCTAAAGCAATGCACCTTCTTCTAAAGCAAATCAACACACCTTCTTCTAAAGCAAAGCTAACACTATATTTTTTGACTTACAAACATTTTATTTAGAAAAACGACTGTAAATAGTTTAAATCCACAGATTTCACTTGCTGGAAAATAACAAAATATAATTCTATCTACAACAAGAGAGAAAGCTGCAATACAGCTAATTCCTTCCCTGTGTTATAAAACCAAAGAAAGCAAAGCACTAATTTATATAGTTTGGTGAGATTAAATCTTGAATGCTAATCTTTCATGTGTGATGAGTTACAATCCTCAAAAGAGTTGTCTTCTTCCAATGGTGGGCTAGTTGCACTTTGGAACGACGATCTTTCACAGATCTTCTAAATGAAATGATGAGAGCTAGATTTTGTGGTGATGATTATCATGAGACTACCAACTATGGAAACAATGGTAGCAAGCAAGATCTTGATTATGTCTGCTTTGATGATATGGTATATGGTTTTATGGAAGAAGGAAAAGAGCCAATTAAAGAATACTAAAACCACACTTTTAGACTCGTCGCTAATATTTTGTTTTGCTATACTTGCAAGCCAAGCAATGGCTTGCCCCTAAAAAACCCATTTCAATTGCTCCAAGAGAGGATATTCCTTACATTAAATGTGGATTCTACGAACACATTGTTAAGCAACTCGACCCTCAAGTGATGAATAAGCGCAAACAAATCGCCCTGAAACGAGTATCTATTCTTTAAAGACTTGCTCAATTTCACAAGTTTTGTGCTATTTCTCATATTATGCCAATTAACGTGAATCTTTCTGTGAATTTTGATGTTCAAATCTCAAAAGTTTTGGTCTAATTAAATGACACGGGTCTAAATGTTAGGACATTGTAGTTTCAGGATTTCTCTTAACATAACATTTTTGTGTTAAGAGGATTTATCATTTTATGTGGAATGATAGCTTTTTGAACTGGTTTATATTGAGTGTCAAACTGCAGCTCTTAGAATACAAGATTACAGAATTGGCATAAAATATTTGTAATCTGAAGGAGGACGAAAGTGATTGGCTGCTTTATCTTGATATTGGGGAAGATGAGGACAAATTGAAGGTATCCATTATACTGATATCGATTTTTTGATTTTTAAATGTTTTAGTTGAATCTCTATAGAGGCAATGATATTTTCCTCTCCTCTAGTTTCGTGTTGGGCATCTAGAGTAAAATGTTCTTTTGTCTTTATCAATTCAATGAATAAAGATTACAAATCTATCCCTTGGCCTCCCCATGGAGATGGTGGTCAAATTTGACTAGCTGGCACAAATCCACACAGAACTGACTAATGTAAATATGAAGGCATGCAGAGAAAATATAAGTTGCACCACGACAATGGTCGGGCTTTCAAAAAATAGTCAACGATGAAGAATGCATGGAACTAACACTTCATCGCAATGTTGCCACTTACCATGGATTGTACACTTTTCCACGTACAATAGCAATAGCATTTAATGCCCATGCCATAAACATAGCAATTATACATGACATTTAAAAATAATATAGTTTTACAAATTAATTTGATTTATTTTTTAAAAAATTACTCCACCAAACATTTATATCCCATTTTACTATACTACACCAATTAAAATCTAGAATATTGTAATTTTAAAATTTTAAATTTTAAAATATTATGTTTAATATACTCAAAGTTTTAAAAAACTTGATAAAACTTTGCCAAAAATTATATGTAGAAAAACAAAGTAATTTTAGTCAAAAGAATTTGATATATCCATGTAGGCAGGGAATAATAGACGGATATATATTCCTTTCTGCAGGCACACAATAATAATAAAAATCAATATGACCTATGAGGAAAGTTCTACGATGATTGAATTTAAAATACGATAAGATAAAATCAATATGACCTATGACGAAAGTTTTAGGATGATTTAATTTAAAATACGGTAAGATAAAATAATATTTTTAAGGATTTTGTTTAATCTTAAATTTATTTTTTAATCAAAGAGTTGAGTTGTATAAATATTGGATGATTTTGACTTTTAGATAGAATGATCATATTATAAGTTTTTATTATTTAAAATTTATTTATATTAAAAAAGTTTAACAATTCCATTTTTCTATTTTCTAAACTATTATATCTAAATTAATCAAGTTCAACACCTTATATCTCTACTGTTCCAATGACTCTTGCAAAATTTAGAAAAAAAAATGATCTGAACCAGAAAAATGGTCTAAATCGTCCATTAAATTCACCAATAAGAAACTTTTAATCTAAATCTTAATTGTATATCCGAGGAACTAGCCGGGATTCCCCAATGAGCATCGTCGATCGCGCGAGGTGGGTACAAACCTTCGGTCGGGGTCAGCCTTAATTTGGAACCGGTTCACCAGCAAGTGGGAAGGTAGGGACGCGTTCAGAGATACCACGGATGAGGCCTACGATTGAACCGTTGAGGGAGCAGGAGTAGAACCCTGGTCTCTGGCATAGGGACCATCAAGACCAACCACTGGGTCCGGAACCTCAGCCCCATCTTAATTGTCAAATTCACGAATAAACAAACTTTTAATCTTAATGGTCAAATAAGTGAGCAAAATTTCAAATGGATGAATTCTTACTTTTTGTGCCATCAAACTTCATTGTTTCATGAGATTTATGTCCTGCAAACTTCAACGTTTCATAAGATGTATGTCCTGAAAACAAAAAACAATAAATATCCATAGTTTATTACAAACATATCTTCAACTTGACTCACGGAGATTTGGAAGACTGAAGAAATTAGTGATTCATCCATGGGGTAGCCTAAGCTAATATGAAAGTCGTTCCCCATTTACTGAAGATTTCGTTAACCACTTGTAAAGCAGCAGCCTTCTTTGATCATATTTCAACGAAAAGTAGCCCGCTTGCCGAAACACTCAAGCAAACTCAAAACCACCATTGACACCAAAGCCATAACAATATCTCAATCCGGATTAAAATGTTGTTTGTAAATATGACAACAACTATATAAAATTAAAGCAAGATATAGACCAAGTGTTCAAAAAGAAAGTCATGCCTGATTATGAATTTACAGTAACATGCCCCAGATTGGACAGAAGTGGAATATATCCATCTTAAGTTATAAAAATTGTTCAAATATAAAATTTAATGGGTTTAAGTTTTAACATGTTTGGATGTTATCTCATCCTTTCCTTAATCTGAACTTCAAAATGCTTTGGATATTCATGAGTTAAGAGAGCGATGAGTTCACATCCTTGGCTTGATATGAGTCAGTGGAAAGTAGCGAAAAGCTTTGCTTGTTCTTCACATGATGGGTTGATGTTACCGTAATTTAATTGTATTATTTACAGTTTATCCAAATCTTTTGAAGATTAAAAGACCGTATGCTTTCTTTTTTTAAATAAAAAGGACATCATATTATTTGCAGAAAATAGAGATACATAGCCGCTTAAAGCATGATAGAGTTTCAAACCTTAAACCCTTGGACCCAACATTTAGACATAAGAAGTTATATATCATGTAGCCTGCACCCCATGGCCGAATCATCTAGTTGGAAATTCAAAATTACAGACATATTCCAAAAATCATGAAGCCTGCACCCCATGGCCGAACCATCCAATTGGAAATTCAAAATTACAGACATATTCCAAAAACTAGATTGACGCCTATCACCTACATACCCATTTCTTGCTATAAGCCGCATAACAGACATGAAAAGCAAAGATCTAAAACCTGAAAATAGATGGTCAAACCCCAGTACCAGTATAAACTTTGGCCGAAGAGCCACAGGCGTCCTTCTCTAGAGCTTGAGTAACTGCTTCCGACAACTAGGGAGAAGTAGTTGCCGAGAAAGTAGTGACAGTTGGCTGGGGTGGATCCTTCTTGGGGGTCTTGCTGGTAGGAATCCTGTTTCCTTTGGCGTCCAGTCCAGGATAATGAAAGGAAAGGCCCATCTTTTTAGCAATTGCGTCAATCTTGCAGTGCACGAGATAGTTATCCGCATTGCGGGCTTTCCAATTCTTCATCGACTCTTCATCCCCTTGCTTCTTCCAAGTCCCTTCCATCAACACATTGGCCAAGAGGTTCTTGGTGACCCAATAGGTCATCACCATCCTATCATACGCCGAGGCCCGACCCACAGTAATTCCTGGATCAGTAACCCATTCTTCAACTGTGCTTCTAACCTCCTCAATAGGCATGGTCGTGACATCTTTCCAAAGTTTTTTCTCCATAACTTCTATGTCCTCCCTAGTGGAATCAGGAATGTGGTCACGAAAGAAAACAGCGGCCGATTGAGCCCACACTTGGGCTCTCGTGACCCTGCCCACTCCACCACGCTTCACAGGAACCTTCTCTTTTCCTTTCAGAGCTGAACCAGCGGAAGCCGTCCCGAAGGGACCTACAAACTCACGTTTCGGGCCCATGGTAGAAGGAGATACAAACAGCAGAAGGACCTCGGGAGGCTGTAATTGAACAAAACCTGCCTGAAACAGAGAAGTCAGAGCACAATTAACAGAACCACAGCACTTACCACTAACTTCCTTGGAGCGAGAACAAAGCCACTGTAGGAGGGAGCTCCAATAAAACGGCCAATTGCTAATGATGATGCTTCCCATGCCATAATTGGCCAAGTTTTCCAAAAAAATGACCAGGCCTAGAGACGTACCTTCTCCATAAACCAAACTAATTATGGACATCGTGCGAACATATGGAGATCTCAGCAGATCTGCCATCTGGATCACCAAACACCTGAAAACGTACATCCATCGCTTTCCTATAATAACTCCCTTGAGGGATATATCATTTTTCGAAGTTAACCACTCCATCATCCAGGCGTCATAGAAGTAACCTCCGAGTGACTTCTGTCCTGTCCTCGAAATATGGATTGTCCTCCTGTCTCCACCTGGCTCCTGCTCATGTCATTAACTGCCAACTGTAGGCATCTCAGGGTCCAGGCTTCATTGCGAAATCTCGCTAAGGGTCCCATCATGTGGCCTCCTCTCCTATCCACCCCAAGATTAGCCATATAGTCAACCACTTTATTGGTTTCCTGTCTGACGTGGAGAAAGGACAACCAACTGTGAGAATGGAGAAGGTGGCGTAGAGCATCCAAGCAGTGTGAAAGCCGCCAGCTGGACGTAACATGTTTTGCTGATTTGCCTTGTGCAAGCCCCTTAGCCATTTGGGTTATGATGTTCGAGTCCCCCTTGATAATGGCAGGGAACAAACATTCCTAGATTATTATCTATAAGCCAAAAATAAGCCCATCCAACTTGGTCGAGTTATTCATGTCGTGGCCTAGGTGACCAAAAAATACCTGCAGAATCTCTCCCTTCGCATTTCTGCACACCCTTCCAAAACCTGCACTTCCAGGGCTGCCTCGAGAGGCCCTGTCAAAATTTAATTTAAAGAACTCCAGAGCAAGAGGGGACTAGGAATTAGGACTAGAAGGTTTGCATAGTTTGTCTCACCTGCGGAGCCTGAGTAAATCCTCTTTTCCCAGGTCCCAACCATTGGCTATGAGCAAATCTCCCACTGTGATATTTTTGTCCTTGTCAATCCATTGGTGGCTTCTAACAGTTTCATGGATGTTGCGAACTAGTGAAGCCCAAACCACTTCCTTATTCTGACTTTTGTCCCGGAAAATCCTTTCGTTTCTTTCTTTCCATAAATTCCAACAAAGCATGCCAGGGAACATTTTCCAGATGAAAGCAATAATAGGGTTATTAAAAGCTTTGACATCCCAGTTACATAGAGAAATCTGCGGTTGGCCATGATTCCAGTCGCTTCTTCGAAAGATCATGGCCCCTTTGTCCCAGAGGAAAGAGGAAAACTCACACTCGTCTAGAAGGTGGCATAGAGTTTCCTCACTGTTCCTAGAAAGTGGACAACAAGATGGTCCTTGAATTCCCCTTTTCTTGAGGTTCTCTCCCGTTAGGACTCTTTTCCAAATAACCAGCCAACAAAAAATGGCAGTTTTTGGCCAAGGGTTCATCTGCCAAATCTTATCCCAAGGGTTATCCCCATCATCTGCTCTGTTAGTCTGGATGTCATAGGCTTCCTTGATGCTAAACACCCCTTTCTGCCGATAACCCCAACGAATCTTTTCAGAGCCGGTCCTTATACGAATATATCTCTCTTGCAGAATTTCTCCAAAAGATTGCCCATCCTCGTTATTGATGATATCGATCCACCATTGTTGGTCCAACCAAGTCCTGCTAAAATCACTAGGAGTATTAGACCAATAGTGACACACCTTTGATTTTCCATATATCAAACTTCGGTTTCTGATGTCTTTCCATCGCTGATCATTCCCAATCTTCGGAAATTGGTTCCATGAGTCATCCCAGAAGTTGGCTAACCCCCGTCTCCAATTTCCCAAAAGCTATGATCTTGAACCAATTTTCTTCCTGACAGAGCTTTCCTCCAAATGTGGGAGCCTTCGACATCTGAATTGAAACGGACTAATTGGTTGGAAGGATGGGTCCTAGCATACTTGACTTGACACATTTTCTCCCATGGCTCATTATTGTGATTACACCAGTGCCACCACAGCTTTGCCCCATGAATATCACTGACAACTTCCGGATCCTGAAGTCCTAATACTCCCTTGACCTTTGGCTGACACAAGACATCCCACCTAATCAGGGAAAATTTAGATTTGGATTCCCGACCACCCCATAAGAAATTGCGCTAAATACTTCCGATTTCTCTGAGAACAGACTTGGGAGATGATAAAAGAGAAAAAAGATAAATAGGCATGGCCTGAAGGACAGATTTAACCATAATGAGCCGACTAGGAAGGTTTAGGGGTCTATTAATCAACTATGCAGACTATTCTTTAGGCGGTTCAGAAGATCATGCCAAGAGATCCCCCTAAGGGAGCTCTCAGAGAGAGGAGGCCCCAAAAATTTAGTGGGGAGGGAACCTTTGGAGAAATTGAGAATGCGAAGGATATTACGTTGAGTGACATTAGGGGTGTTAAAAAAGAACACCTGAGATTTATCTAGATTCACTTCAAGCCCTGATGCCTTGGCAAAAGGATTGAGGCTTTTTTTAAAGGCATGGGATTCTTGAACTGAAGGGTGCCCCATGAGCATAGTGTCATCCACAAATTATTGGTGAGTCTGTTTTTCCAAACCAACATGGAGGGCTAGCCCACGTATTTCACCTTCCATTGTTTTAGCTTGAACAAGGCGACCCATCCCTTCCACCATTAGGATGAAGAGGAAAGGAGATAGTGGGTCACCTTGCCTGATGCCACGAGAGGATTGTATAAGCCTTGTACGGGAGCCATTAAGCAGGATGGAAAAAAAGGGGGTAGTGACGAGGTTCATAACCCAACTCACCCACTCATCACCAAAGCCATAAGCTTCCAATACTCCGCGCATATATTGCCAGTTTAATTTGTCATAAGCTTTGGACATGTCTAATTTAATTAACATACTCGGTTTTCTGGTAGATTTTAGAGAATGAATGGTTTCATGGGCAAGAATAATACCATCCAGGATCTGCCTTCCTTCCACGAAACCCGACTGTTCTGGGCTGATTAAGAGAGGGAGAAGAGGCTTCAGATGGTTAGCAACAACCTTGGTGGTAATCTTATAGATAACATTGCATAAAGCAATCGGGCGAAATTTTCTTGGCACCTCCGCCCCATCTTACTTGAGAATTAAGGCAAGAAAGGTGGCATTGAAAGCCTTCAGAAAACCCCCACTTTTGTGAGATTCTTCCACTATGTCAACAACTTCCTGCTTAATAAGATCCCAAAAGAAATGGAAAATATTAGTGGTGAAACCATCTAGGCCAGGGGCTTTTCCAAGAGCCATCTGCTACATGGCTTCCTCTACCTCTTGCATGGAAACTAGTTTGAGCAGAAGCTCATTGTGCTCATTCGTGACCAGTCTGGGGATATGCCTAGTTATCCTAGCAATAGCAGGGCTTCGATCCACACGATCCTCTTTGAGAATGTCAGAAAAGTGAAGGACAAGTTCGTCTTCAATCTCTTGTCGAGACTCAACATGGGTGCCATCAGACTTTCGCAGCTTATAAATTTTCGATTTGTAGCGATTTTGAACCACAGAATTATGGAAGAATTTAGTGTTCCTCTCTCCTTCATGAAGCCATTGAGTCCTAGATTTTTTCCTCCAAAAAATATCTTCCTATTTTTCACGAGCTTCAAGTTGGGTCAATAGATTGAACTCCTGTTCTTTAAGTTCATCTATCCATCCTTCTTCCATACCACGACGTTGCACCATCTCCAAATCGGCCACCACCCTAGCCTTGTCCTAGAAGATGTTCCCAAAGTCTGACTTGTTCCAATCTTTGATTTTGACTTTTAAGGCTTTTAATTTATGTTGGAACTGAAACATCCCTGTCCCCCTAGGAGGGACAATCTCCTGCCACCACTGACCAACCAAATCCTTAAAATCTTTATGTTCTATCCAAAATTGTTCAAACCTGAAAGGTTTGAAATAGGAAGTATTAGAGCCATCCCATTGGAGGCAGATGGGCCAATGATCAGAGCCAGTCGCCGCCAGGAAAACAGCGTGGGTCTCTCCTCCATTTCTGACCAAATCTTATGTGGTTAGAAATCTATCAATTCGTGAGGCCACCAGGTGGGTGCCCCCCCTCTTATTGTTACACGTATGCAACCCATTGCTCGTTTCAATGTCAATGAAAGGACCCTGGGTACTGAAGTTCCCAAAAGCTTCCCGGTATTTATCCAAGTTTCTTCTTCCCCCTTTTTTTTCCTCCAGGGACACAATCAGATTAAAGTCCCCCCCAATGATCCATGAGCCATAAGAGGCTTGGTCTCACAGCCAAGATAACTGATGGAGAAAATCCCTTTTATGAGGGAAAGCGCTCGGTCCATAAACATTTACAAGCCTTCCAGAGGAGCTAGACACACGATCTGTAAATAGGGCACTAAGGGAAAAGCGGTTATCCCACCAATCCGTCAGACCCACTGCATCAAGCTGCCAGAAAATAGCCATGCCCTCCGCAAATCCTATGGCATCAGTGGCCATACATTCACTTCCTTTCCAAATTTTTTGCTTTATTTGCTCCAAAAAACGAGAACTACACTTTGTTTCTTGGAGAAAGAGTATATCCGGTTTTTCCTGCTTGATCTTTCTGGCCAGAGTTTTGACCTTCCTAGGGTGATTGCACCCTCTAATATTCCATGATATCAACTTCATTGAATAACCTTATTGACTTCAGAAAAGGCTTCCAATATCGTGGGATACTATCCAGACTCAATTAGCTTTACTCCTATCTGAACAATCCTCTGCTTATTTGTTTTTCTGCCTCTTTTTAGATTGTCCTCTGGAGGTTTGCTCTTGTTGCCTTTCTTAGGATCAGAGGCTCTGCCTAATTGGCTGGGGACTTTGGCACTGATGATAGCTTCCTTGAGAAGCTCTAGTTGCTGTCTAGTAACATAACCTTTCCCTTTTTTGTCCCATTCTCTCTCAATCTCATCAAGATTTAATTCCCCGAGCTCCATGTCATCCTCATCATCCTCCGCCATTGGTTCTGCCGGATCTATCCCTTCTTGAACTTGCTCGCTTTCCTCGATTACACCTTCCAAGGGATCTACTTTTGTTTTTCCTTTGTTCTTAACTATTGTCCCATCTTCCTGATGATTCTCCAAAATCTGAAACGGGTTGGATGATTCGATCCCCTTTCCCGGGATCTCCTTAACCACCTTATTATGTCCTGCCATTTTATTTCTTCTCCTATTACGAACCTGGGAAAATCATTCCTTGTCCATATCACCTTCTAAGCCACTTTTTTTGGGGGGGGAGGGGGTGTTGAACTTACCTATGGGAAATTCCTACCCAAATGGCCATATACATGACACTGACGGCAGCGGAAGGGGAGTTGCTCGTAATCAAGAGGTTGGATCTATTCCTCGTCTTCCCAGTTTAGACTTATTGCTTCAGGGAGCTCCTTTGAAAGATCCATGTAAACACATATCCAGGCATATGCTGTGTACCGCTGTTGTTTAGTCTGTTCTACAATTTTAACAAATTCGCCCAAAGTGTTGCCAATATCTTGAAGAATCTCCAGATCCCATTATTTGCAGGGAAGGGAAAACAGCCTGATCCATACCGGGGAAATAGTCACATCCTCAGTTTCAGGGTTGAACCTTTCCTTCCAAGGTCTAAGATATAACCCAGCTGAGAAAAAGAAGTATGGGCCTCCTTCCAGAATTCGATCCCGATCCTTTACATTGAAGAAGATAATGGTGAAAAACCCTTTGGCACCCAGTTGGAGATCATAATGGCCCTTAGCTTTCCATGTGGACTTGATCCAATTCACAAGATCTCTTTCTTTAGGGCCAATACCCACAAACTTCCCTATTAGGGATTTTTCACGCCATTCTTCAATTCTCTCTCGGATCTTAACAGATTTGATTTGCATGGCTGGGATCTTCGAGGATCTAGGAAGGCATCTGCCTGGACTCATTCTCTGTTTAGCACCCTGTCCAATTGTAGCCTTGGACTCCATAGAACTGACCGCTAGAGGGCCTGTCGGTGGTGGTCGTGGGGGGGAGCTCGATCCCATCAGGAAATTTGGGGAGAGGGCCCCGAGCCCACATCAGGCGGTCTGTCAGGGCTAGGCTCCTGAGCCAGTCGGAACTAGCCCCTGAAACCTGGAGCGAAAAAGCTCTGAATACACTTCCCTGAAGAGCTAGGGTTTTCTCTCCACCTTCTCACCAACTTCAAATGATAAGTTAATCCCCCCCAATAAAGACCGTATGCTTTTAGTTTTGAAGAAGGCTAGTAAATTTTTTATTGATGTTTTTTTGTAACTTGTATGTGATGTTTTTTATTTAAATTTTTGTTAATAATTTTTTTAGATTTTGATCACCACTGCAATGAAAGATAACAAATGTAAATGAATAAAAAAAAGTATTTTTATAACACATAAGCAAGGAGACACATACCATAAAAAAATGTCTTTTTATAACACATAAGCAAGGAGACACATACCATTCCATTTAGAAATTAAAATAAAAGTGGGGACTAGAAGTCCATAAAAAGCCAAAGAGATATTTTTGTATAGCTATTGACTCACATAAAAAACCAAAGAGATGTTTCCGTATGCTGGTTTTTGTATGTCAACAGGACATGGATTCTATCGAGTGTCCACCATGTTATGGGAAGGAGTTTTAGCACTAATGAATTGTGTAGGATAAAAACAAACCAAAACGCCTTGTTTTTTAGTGGTTTTTTAATTAATTCGGGTTTAAATTTGGTTTGAAAATTGTAATTTCTGTAATGTTGTGATTTCAGCAATCATGATGATCAATAGTAAATTAAATGGGTGATTTTAAAACTATCCAAATACGATTTGAACAACAGAAATTGCGATTTGGACAATTCTTCATCTACAAGATTCCAGCACCAAGAACATTTTGGTTGTTCCTTATACTACTCCCTAATAGATCAACAAAGGATTTGCATGTTGAAGACCTTCCTTTCATCTGTTCCCATGGAGTGAAAAAAATGCACCAGATCATAGCATTACACGGAGATTAGGTTAGCCACGAAGGGATTCAAGGAGTTGTTGGGCTTTGGCGGTTTTGAGCAAGTTTACAAGTGGGTTATGACAACGGTACTTGAATTTGTAGTGAAGTAAGTATATGACTATTCAAAGCACGGTGTGAGGGAATTTATGAACATGGATTGTACACTTTCTCCAATAACAATACAAACATAGCAGTTGTATAACAGTTACACATGAAATTTTCATAAATTTTAGTTTTAAAAATTAATTTTATTTGTTTTTAAAACTAGCATTTTCCCCTGGAGGGGAAAAAGAAACACCGAAGGTATGAAAGTAAAAAATGGAAAGTCTGTGTAAATGTCTTTTTTGTAATTCATGAAGGTTTAGGGTTGATTTTACTTTAATGCTACCGCTTTTCGCGTTTATGTCTATGTTGAAAATAGTTTGTGCTAGAGGATGATGTTCTGTTGATGCCTCGAAATGCGCATCATCAAGCAGCAAGGGATTCTCCCCGAGAAGCAATCCCAATTAGATTGCTCACTGTTTGTTGTGAGGAATCCGACCGGTTAACGGTCCGGCTACTGTGTAAGCTTTAAAGATTTTTTTATTTTATCGGTTGCGGGCCGATCCACTGTTTATGTAATTTTGTATTAAAGAATGCTATGCAAGTGCCTTAATCTAAATGCATGCAATTAAACAAATTTGTTTTAAGCTATTTAACATAAATTAACCTATCATTGCAAGGAGCAGAGCTTTAAATTATGAGCAATAAAATGAAGAATACATCTAAAGATTTCAACAGATAGTTATTAAATCACATAGACACATTTCAACTGAATCTAAATGATATGAAAGATAACTTTGATTTTAATTACAGTATTTCATTACTCAGGAGGCACAGAAATTTTGCAAAGAAAATGAAATCATTCACAGCATAGAATTAATTCATATAAGATAGGAAAGATCTCATTGAATATAGATGAAAATTGATGAAATAGTTCCAAAAACATCCATGATAACTCCATACAAAAGAATGCACCAGCATTCACAAGCCAAAATTGTTTTCTCCATTCATGTAGCTGAAGTAGTTCTTTTACATAAGAGGAACATTATTTCATTTTCCAAAAGTCCTTCTTGCTAACTTAGCTATATATAGCTTTACAAAATGCCTCATTGGCTGCCACCAATACCCTAACCATTCTCGCTATTTTAATTTGTCTTCTAGTGCCTATTTTACAAAAAAGGATAAATATCCAAATTATTTAAAAAATAACGAGAAATAAATTTAGAATGTTCTATTGATGTCCCAAAGTATAAAATCAAAATTAGAAACTTAGAAGGGTGCGTTGAATTTTTCAAAATGTGTTCAAAGTACTTCATCCTTGGGTTGGCGCTTCTGGGGATTTAGGCACCTCTATGGCTACTGGTATTGCTGATTCTGATAGTGAGGCTACTAGAGTTACTGATATTAGTGGAGCAGCTAATGCTTCTAATGGGGCTTGTGATGCTTCTAGTTTCCTCTCTTCCTCTTCTATATAACTTATCCACTGATTTGCATCTCTTATAATAATGTTTCCAGCTAAGAGAAGCAAAAATCTAAAGGACACTTCTTGTTTAACAAGCTCTTCCTTAAGGATGAGTATTTCTTCCATTGTAGCTTGATGACTTTTTTCGAGGAGGTGTGCATGAATGGAGGCTCTGCCAATGAACTGGTGCAGGTCCTCTGGGGTTAAAGCGGCTAGCTTCCTCACATAGTTAGTTTCCTCTTGCAAGTTTTCTCTTATCTCAGATAAGCGCTGTGTTTTATCTGGAAAATATTCTATACTTTGGGGCATGATCATTTCGCAAGACTCATGAGTAGCTCGTATTTTGAGGTACAAGTTCTTACATTGTTCATAGGTATGTAAGGTCACAGTGTTCAACTTTACTCCGCAATCTTTAGAATAGGTCAAAGTGCATATCTCCGCTATGTATTCAGAAACAGACTTAAGGGGGAGAGTTTTTGGGAACCCTAATTTCCCTTTTCTCCATTCAATGTGCTTCTTAATATCTCCAGCAATACGAGCGTGTTTCTTTCTGATCCTGTTGGTGTCAGCATTAATTTGTTTCATCCTGGCCATCATTGGTTTCAATTTGTAGATTCCTTTTGATATGAGTGTTTGGAAATCACAGGTCCTTGTCAATATTTCACAAGCTTGTTCATGAAAAGGGGTCATGTCACCTACTTTGTTGTTTGCAAGCTGCAGCTGATGCTCCAGCAGTTCCCCACATTTCTCTAGTTTTGCAATATTTTCTTTTAACTCGTCAATCTGTTGGATGAAATCAAATTTCTTGGATTCCAGCTTCAGGTTCTTATCTTCAAGTTGTCTTTTTTCTACCTCTAATGCTCTTGCTTGCATTGACAAAGATCTCCTTTCAGCTTCCAGATGTTGAATTTTCCTATTAAGCCCCTCCTTTTGAGATGTAAGAGCATCATTCTTTTCAATCATTAAATTTGTATAATTTTTCACCTTGACTAAGGCTTCTTGCAGCTGGTGGGTTTTCTCCTTTTCTTCTGTCAATTTGTCTTCCAATATGTTGACATTGTCAGCAGTTGCAAGGACAGCGGACATAGAAATAGATGCCATGAAGGCATGGTCATTCTGGGTACCCTTTATGACAGTAGTCTCATGCCTGGTGATGACATCTGCCTGACAAGGCCTTTTGATACTTGTAATGGTTTCCTTGATGATGGATTTCCTTTTCTTATTGAAAGAAAACCTATCATATGTGGTCACCTTGCTACCCTTAGATGGTGTGAAAGGAACAAGTGGAAGATTCTCAATAGGGATGTTCATGTCGAGGTCTTGTATGCTTGGACTCTTAGAACCAGCGTCTTCCTTTTGTATTTTCTCTTCTTCAGCCTTTTTCAGTGCCTCTTCTTTTGCTTCCTTTTTCAATCTTTTGTTTTCTTGTTGCTTGGCAGCTTCTTGCAGCCTAGTTCGTTCTTCTTGCTGGATTCTACGGGATTCATACTCAGCTTCTTGAATTTTCTGGGCTTCTTCTTCATCCCTTTTCAGTGCCTCTTCTTCTACTTCCTTTCTTAATCTTCCATTTTCTTGTTGCTTGGCAGCTATCTCCAGCTTGGTTGTTTCTGCCTGTTGAATTCTACGAGCTTCATCCTCAGATTCTTGAACTTTCTGGGCTTATTCCTCTCTAAGTTTAACTTCTTGTGCTTTCCTTGCCTTTTCCTCAGTCCATATTCTGATCTACTCAGCTTGTTGTAGAAGTATTTGTTCTTCTGTTAAGAAATTCTCAGTTGCTCCTAAGGCTTCCTTACCTTGATGTTGTTTTGATCCCTTGGGAGCGTTGGAACTGGATCTAGGTCCACTTTTTCTATTTTGGCAAATTAGCAACTCAGTCATGTTGTTGATTCCCCGGTATGTCTCTTCCTCAGAATCATAATAGTGGGCATACTCGAAATGACCATGTATAGCTTTGCAATGCTGGGAAACCTTGCCCCGTCTATCATTTTTCTGATATATTCTCTGTCCAAAATGAAAACTTGTTAGCTTTGCTATAAACTCTTCCCCTGACGCGATCTTGGAAAAATTATAAGCTCCCAAATAGAAGGGAAAAGGAGGAAATGTGGCTTTGTTTGCTTTATTCATTGCACTACCAATTCCATCTAGGAAAACTTGTCGCACGACTTCCTTATGAACAATATAGGCCATGGCGTAGTTTGGTAGGATATAGGGGGGTTTTGTGCCTCCATACATTCTTATGTAAGTGCCATCCTTTGAAAAGAAGAAGTCACCATATTCCTCCAGAACTACCATCACGTTTTCTGATAGGCAATTGGGCTCTTTATTGAACATCAGCTCATAGAGGGGCATGATGAAATTTTCACAATTTTTTTTGTAATGGCTCTTGTAATTTTGAGGCCAGAAGATTTTGTACGCGGTGAACACTGGTCCTCCTGCCTGATTCCATATGCATCATATTTCTGGGAAGAGCTGCTTTGCCACAATACAATCTATCAAATAGGAGGGCATGTAGAACTCTGCCTTCTTGACTTCTAAACCTTCTTTGGCCGTAGTTATGGCTGATGCCTGGCTTTTCGAAATCATTTCAGCCCAATTAAAGATAGTTCCTTTGAAAGCTACATAGTGAATAATGGGTAGCCATTGAAGCATAAACATGGTCCCATCAGGTCTTCCAAATATTCTGCTCAACATGAGAGCAACCATTCTGAATGGAGGTCTCAAGTTTTGAACCTTATACTCTTCATTATCGTTCTTCCTGAACTGTTTTCCTATGATGAGTAGCTTTCTTGCTGATTCCAGGTTATCCAGTTTGACCTCTGCTAACCAGTCATCATTCAAGTACTGAGTTGGACGAGGTAACTTGTATGTTGATGAGATATAAAGTGGGGTAAAGGATGTGAAGGCTTCTCTCTTGCTATCAGATAAAATTCGCGATTGGGCATCTGCGTGTTGCAAAATCCATCTGATGACCTCTGCTCAAGGAAAAAGCTCAGGGCGAGTAATTTCTTTTGAAATGCAGGACGCTCTGATGTTCTGATATAGATATCCTTCTTCTAATAGAGCATCTAGGATATCCTGGTCTCTTATCATCCAATAAATGTCACTCCATTGGGCTTCTGGTAATGCACCTGTGATGCATTTAGTATCCTGATAAATGGTCTCAATCCTCACTTCTTCAGTGGATTCTGTAACAACTCCCTTCGATTTTTTTCTGGCACCTTTAGTCATTTTTAAGTATTCCTGCCTCAATACACAACGTCAGTCATAAGAAAGTAGAATGTGACATGAGTGGCCTACATGCAAACATGTCAAAGAATTTTCATAGGTGTTTCTATATATATTTATAGAAATGTTAAAAACTGCTTTCTGCCGCTTTAAAATATTACTACTTAAACGCGCAGGCATGAACTTTGAACAATAGTGTTTGCAAGCCATATGGTTTCATATGAAAAAATGAATTAAAGTCAACCACTCTGGACTATTATAAAGATTTTGACCAGGATTTTTCACTGCGTGTTGGCAAACGAAATAGGAATATAAAATAATTTGTTATTTGCCTTTTACCAGGGTACTATGCTGCGTTGCACTTTAAAACATGTTGTAATTAAAGAATAAAAACAAATTGTGTTTCCAAAATTTCATGCAGAAATAGAAATCTCTGAAACATGGATATTATGCATATGCTTTCGTAATTTAAATATATATTTGTAAATTAAATAAAAAATATTTTTTAATTAAATGATAATTATGAAATCCATTGGAAACGGTCGGCAGGTCGACGGGCTTAACATAACTCCACCGAAATGGTTGGTGGACTTAACCTAACTCTGCCGAAACAATCCCTAGAAATAAAGATGATTTTGGAGGATTTACCTGTAGACAAATGTGTGAAGCTGAAAAGAGAAGTGAATTTATCCAGGGCTGCGAGAAATTTTATTTAACTTAAGCGTAACAATTCATCGGAGAAGAAGGAAAGGTTCATCTGCCCTTTTACGGAAGAGTTGATCGGAAATGTCCGTCGTTGCGGAAAAATTCGGCGACTTCCTCCGCCGTTTCGGAAAAAGAACAGTAACTCTTCCATCATGCCAAACTTGTTCGTCAAAAAAGGGCGTTGCGGTAGATTTAGGTGAGTTTCTCCGCCATTGCGGTAGACTTAGGCGAGTTTCTCCGCCATTGCGGAGGACTTTAATTAAAACCTTCAGTGATTTCGGAGACATCTAGGTAGGATGTTCACATCATTTGCGAGGATGATTGAATAAGTAAAAGCTACTACGTAATAAAAAGAACATTCCTATACCCTATGTGTCATTAAATTAATTGAAGTAATTACTTTTCAAATCATATCAAATATGATCCGTAAACAATACACTTATAACCTATATCAAATCTAATTGCATTTAAATAATGAATCTGAATACAATTTCACTTATTTTCAAACATTCAGAACATATTAACACTCTTGTAACCTATGAAACGAATTTAATTGCAATTTCACTTTTATTTCAATTGTGCACAACATATGAATACTTTTATAGAATTATAAACTGAATCTAAATACCAATTCAATTTTCGATTCAAATATTGAAACCTATCAATAATTTTTTTTTAATTATAAACTAAATATAAATACCATTTCTTTTTCATTTCGAATATTCAGAACATATCAGTAATTTTATAAAATTATGAACTGACTCTAAACACAATTTTATTACAAATATACCGAACATATCCATTCTTTTATAAGATGTAAAAATGGGTCAGGTTACTTTTCAAATTCTTTAAGAATGTGGACCTTCTATTTATATACAGGCATGATGAAAAAGCTAAGCCATATACTTTACAGCCGACTCATTCAATGGTAACCTTGTCGGACTATTGGACAGGAATACCAAATCTCAAAGTTATAGGGTCGCGGGAAGTTTCTGGATGGAAAAATGGTTGTGGGCATAACATATTTTGAATAAAGATGATGATACATTTAAAAAATTTAAAGCAAGAGAGCGTAAGAAACCTCCGTTGCAAAGTCATTTGGCACCGGTCATAATCCCCACATCTAAACTTGGGTATCTATACAACCAGTTTTGTACCGGTTTTGTACGTATAACATCACTGAGCTTCCTTGTTTTGAAAAACTTTATTTCCGTGGTATCAATTCTAGATTTATCGTTGGGTAAGAAAGTATCCTACAAAGGGGCTAGTTCCCTGGGGTATATCAATCTACGTGTAAATCAATCTAACGTAATTCCTTTCTTAAAAGAAGAGGCAGGGCATGTTGGTAGAATAAACAAAAGCAATGCGCTACATCACCCAATCAAAATCAAAATTACGGGCAAAGATGCCATGAAAGAGCTAATAGGAAACAGTAATGTACCAACCTGTTAAGATGGGGATGGTGACTGGTGCAACGGTGCTGAAGTCCTGGAGCAGGTGCACGCGAATTCAAACGGAAACAGACAACAAACTTTCAACGAATGAAAACAATGAAATTCTTCAACGGGGTTATCGCCTATATAAAGGATCTAACGCGTGTGGGGAATTAATAGGGCATGTGCAAAAATTAAAAACGGGGTTAAGTGAGCCGTATGGACAAGTAAAATCGATTCTTTCAATATTAAATGTGATCGTCAAAGAAAAAAATAAGGCCAAATGGTTCCGCCGTTGTGGAAAAGATAGGTGGATTTGCCCGCCTTTGCAGAAAGTGAACGCGAGCTGTATCCGTTGTTGCGGAAGAGATAAGAGAAATTAGGCGATGGTGCGGGATATTTTATGTACCTTAAGCGAAACAATTCATGTTAGAAGAAGGAAAGGTTCATCTTCCCTTTTGTGGAAGGGTTGATTGGAAATGACCGCCGTTGCGGGAAAGATAGGCGAGTTCCTCCGACGTTTGGGGAAGAGAACGTTAACTCTTCCATCGGGCCAGACTTGTTTGTCGAAAAGGCTGTTGCAGTAGACTTACCCAAGTTCCTCCATTGTTGCGGAGGACTTTAAGTGAAACCTTCCGCAATTTCAGAGACATTTAATATATTTCCTCCAACAAAGCGGACAGAATGTCTTAAACCTTCCGGCGTTGCAGCTCAAGTCAAATCGATTCTTTCACTATTAAATGCGACCGTCAAAGCGGAAAGATAAGGCCAAATGGTTCGGCAGTTGTGGAAAATATAGGTGGACTTGCTCGTATTTGCGGAAAGAGAACCGGAGTTTTCCCACCGTGGAAAGGAACGAAAGGGTAAGGCGGGAAAGGTTTAGCTTCCCTTTTACAGAAGAGTTGATGGGAAATGTCCACTATTGCGGGAAACATAGGCGAGTTCCTCTACCATTTCGGGAAAAGAACATTAACTCTTCCGTCGGGCCAGACTTGTTAGTCGAAAAGGCCATTGTGGAAGACTTATGTGAGTTTCTCCGCTATTGAGGAGGACTTTAATTCGAACCTTCCACGGCCTCGGAGACATTTAATCTATTTCCTTTGACAAAGTGGACAGAATGTCTTAAACCTTCCAGCATTGCGGCTCAGATGCTTGAATTTTACTAGTTAAAAAGGCACAAGTGAACTCAGAACTGAAGCAGGCAAAAGAGCTCTTTCAAGAAAAACCAAAATAGGAAAAGTAAGATGGCTTCAGACTCTTAGAAAAACAAAGGAGGGACTGGTACGTAAATATTGTATCCAGTTAATGTGATTGTAAGTAGGCATATTCATTGTTCTGGGTAAAGTTGCATTTTCAATTTTTTTTTATCAAATTGGTCATAAATTGCAAATTGAATTTTGCTTGGGATACTTTTGAATTGCAAATAATTTGAATTGAAATTGTTCACCATCATGACCGACCAACATGAAGTTATTTTAAAATATGTGCTTATTGACTTTTAAATAATTTTCCTTTTGCTTGTACTTGGTAGCAATGTTTCAGTTTATATCAGATTAAACAAATTGTGTCTAGATGTTGGACAGTCGATGAAGTATGACAATTGATGGAAGTAATAGATATATCAAACATAGGTGAAAATCCAAAGCTATCCAGGAGAGGAAAAAAAAAGCCAAGGTTGTAATAAAAAGAGTTGTAAACTTTTATTTGATTGTTGTGTGTGACATTAACACAGATTGCTGAATCAACAAGTGGATAATATAGAAAATTTGAGGCAACAGTGTGGTTAAGACAGGTAGAAGATAACCTTATGAGAATGACTGATAGGGTCATTGAGCAGCTTTGTAGTTATAGCACATGCTTCGAATCCATTGTGGTTGAGCTGTGTGAGTTGAATGGAAAATGATATGTATTTGTAAATGCTGTAAAAGAATTGGAACATGGGGTGTTTGTTCATGTGAAGATAGCACATTCCCCCTTAGTTGTCACATTGAAGAAAGATTTGCACTATTGTCCTATACATTCCATTTTAATTCAACTAAACACTGTTGAACATAGTCAATGTATATAACTGATATATGTATACTTTTAATTTTGTGAGGCATGAAAAGTCTGCATTAATGTCTTCTTTTTGTTGATAAAGGGTTAGGTTTGATTTTGCAGCAACGAAAAGTTTGTGTGAATGTATTTTTTTTTTTAACATTTTGTCTCCTACAAAAGTTGCCACTTTTGAAAAGTTGATCTTTTATTTTCTCAGAATTTTGTTGTTTCCTGGTTCTGCAATAACGTATTCATGCTACTCACCCCCTGTTGAAATTCCTTGTTGGTTCTATTCCTTTTGTCCTGTCTGCTTCAAATTTATTTTTCACATCTTTTGTTCTGCACCGCATATTATTTTTACCAAGATACTCTTTACTCGTTCCAACTTCATTTAAACTTGCTTCTTATAACTTTCTATCTTGTGGATCGAGTTGTCTTCCCACATTTGTAGCTTTACCGAGATAAAAAAAATATATATGCATTAGCTTTATATTTGCAGCAACAACCACAGGTGCTTGAACTTCTATTGACCTGCCACTACAACAGAGTCAAAAGGTGTTGTAGTTCCTATGCACTCACCCATATTGTTCTTAGTTTCTTCAACTATGCATACTTTTTTTCTTTCATTCTGCATTCTCAAATCATGAATATGAATATCAAATTGGATACCTACAATGCACATTAGAACATGTTTCCAAGCAGAGCATATTTTGTAACACAATATAGAATATATAAAATACATCAATTGTACATTGTTACCAGCTTACTAACAAGGCCTAGGTTCCAAGAAAAGAGCATCAAGTATTGCTCCCAAGTCACTACTCAACCCATTGTAACAATGATAAGAAAATGTGTTACTCATCTATTTCAGAACTACAAGGCCCCAAGATATATCACAAAACAAGACCTAGAAATATATCTAGCTATAACAGCTGCCACCTTTCTATGGAAGCAACTACCCTTCCATTTCAAGAGTGTTTACTTTCATGTTCCCCACTGTCAGTTGACTTGCCATCTTGTAAAAAAAAACTGCCTTAGCTCTTAGGTAATGGCTTGTCTCTTTGGATTTTGAACAATACATTACAAATATTGGCTTTCGGGTTATAGTATTGAGGGACAACAACCATATTTCTCAAGTGTGAAAAAAACAAAAGAAGCATTGGAACTACATTTTGTAATAACTACAGAAAGTAGAGTTGCAAAGGAGTAGGAATGTAACTTTATGGATTATGTGGCTGCAAAGACTTGGAAGAAAGCAAGGTCTCTTCTTGTATTCTGCGGTGCACATATGGACTATCTTTCATCCATGAATACCTACATAAGGAAAAAGGTGGAGATATGCGAAGGCCTGACAAAGATTTAACTCTTGATATTGCAGTGAATGTAAGGCCTTGGTGGTCAATGTTGCCAATGTCTATTGTTGCACTTTGCAGAGTCATCCCTTGTGCTTTATGGATTTTCAAACCCCATGCCATTCAAAGTGGTACTTGCCTCCGTGTACCCCTTGTGATAGGAGGGATGGGGACATAATTTGGATTGGAAGAATCCCATGGGGGTCCTTTGTAGTGTCGAAAGTCGATCACAACATAAGATGGTAATCTAGGAGGTTGATCATTGGAGTTGTAGAAAATTGCAATAACTTTCCCAACTGAGCCGTTTACAAGTCCTGCAGATACACACAAGTTGGATGTCAACATGTCTTCTTGACCAATTGCTAGTAGAACCTTCAATGGAAGTTGTTCATCATCTATTGAGGTTTGCACATGTTGTTTCTTTTTCTCTGCAAAGCAATGTGCAATTGGCATGTTAAGGTATTTTAGCATTTGCTTGTTGTGCAATTCAACAGAGCTATTAGTTGTGTACAAATGAGTGGAACTGTCAAATGCATTATTCTCTTCATGTGAAAGGGATGACGTTGTCCTTGACATGAGGAGGGCCCAATCTTCAAGAGTTGGTGTTGCATTTCGGAGATTGAGTAGGAGTTGACGAAAGGAAACTTGAGAAGGGGTCTTGCCTTGTTGACAAAAGATGGTTGAAAGAGTGACAAAAGTGTCAAATGTGCACCAAAGAGCATTGCCTCGAGATGTGCCAACATACATGGGGATGTCCTTTATAGGGGGTAGTTTTCCAAAATCACCAAGGAATATGATGGAGCAACCACCAAAGGGGGTTGTACACTGCGAAGGGAAGGCCTGACCTAAGCGAGAATCAATTTGGGATAGCATTTTTGGGCCAACAAAACTCATTTCGTCAATGATGATGTATCGGATATGGCGAAATTGTTCTTGGAAAGTTGAAAAGGATTGGACTTCAAGAGGATGAATGTCAACAATGGGTATGAGAAGGGCATATTGTATTGTCAGCGCATCTATGTTAAAGGCAACAATACCGGTGGGAGCAAGGAGGAGTAAGGGGGAAGGGTTGTTGCTCGAGAGATGTTGGAGTGCGAATCGAAGGCAAGAAATCAAAAAAGACTTTCCTGTTCATGCTATTCCTTGAATGACCATTTTGAGTGGGGGAAGTTTTGTAGCATTTGTGGAGTGTGCAAGGATAAGGTCAAAGGCCGTGCGTTGTGTGGGAGACAAAGAGGCAGAAGAACATGAAGTTGATAAGCTGTCTTGGGGTATTTGGGAGGACAATCGCGTGTGATCAATGAATGATATGGCTGTTGCATGCATGTGTGAAGGAATATGGTTTTCAGACCAATTATGTTCTTTATCAAAGTCACGATGGCCAAGCATGTCAAGGTCATCAACAAAGAGGTTGTTTCCAGGGAGGAGTTGAGAAAGAAGTTCCCATTCATCCATGGTAGGGGCTAAGGGAATGTGGTTGGAATCAGAAGTAGAATCATTAGAGGAAGGTGTATTGGGGGTTTCTGGAAAACGATCAACATACCATGCAGTGTATGTGTCTTTAATGCGAAGCCAATTAGAAGTTATGGCCAATTCTGTGGAACCAATGTCATCGTGGAGGTTGCGAAATGGTTTGTATAAGAGGAGCTCACTCCAACAAAAGGAAACAAAGGAATCTGCATTAAAGGGTGGAATGGTAGTGAAGCAAGGAAAGACACGAACAATTTTGGTAGGGATGTTTGGTTTCCATTGGGAATGCTTTCTACGAGATGAGTATGACCAAGAACATGCAGCTTCAAGAAGGGTAAGATGTTCGAGTGCAGTGGGTCGTTGCATGTATGCAAAAATGAAGGTTGGTGTTGGTGGGGTATCGAGAGAGTCATTGGAAATATGTCGGAAAACACTCTGGCTAATGTTCAAGGATAAAAAGGAACGGCTGCAAAGACAAAGAGGGAGCTTCTGGAGCATGTGGAAAGTCTCTTGTGCGCCAATGTCTCGAACTGGAACAGTTTCAGACAGGAAGCGTCTTATTGGTTGAAGGACTGGTGCATCATGTGGACTTGCATGTGCAAGACGAGAAAGAAGTGCATGGCAGCTTTCTGATTTCGGCACTGCCTTTGCTGCATATTTTGAAATATATTTGAGTACAACATGTCTAGAGAGAATAGGTTGGCAATCAACATTAGCTTGCCAAATTGAGAACATGGTAGCGTTGTCAATATTTAGGAGGGAATCGTTCCTTGCAGGGTTGTATGTTTTTCGGTCATTTGCATGAATGAATAAGGAAGAGATAGGTTGTAGCTCAAATGGAAATCCATAGCGACATTGAAGAGATGATCCTTTTTTGCAGAGGCAAGAAGATTCAGAACATTTTGTGTGCCTTTAGACACAGTTAACAAGTTCTTCATAGTCATCGAGGTGATTTGTTGCAAGTATGGAGTCTGCTCCAATGGCGCATGGATCATTTATAGCCGAGACTTGCAAAGTTGGGGTTTGAGAATGGTTGATGCGAGGATTCCATGCTATAACGAACTTGTCAAAGTATTGTTTTGCATCTTCGACCTTTGCAACATTTCCCCAATCTAACGTGTCCATATTGGGTGCATTGTCCAACCATAGGAAGCCATGTATATGTGTTGATCCCCTGTGTTTCCATTCATACCTACATGGAAAATACAAGTGTTAGGAACAAATATTTGAGGTTTTGAATATATTGAAAATCCATGAAACTATGGTTTGTTAGCAACCTGCACCAGTAGTCTTTTGTAGAAAGGGCTTTTTGAAGAACTTCTTCCAGGACTATTTTGAATCTTTTGTCCATGTATTGAGATGCAATGTGTGGATTGGATATAAGGTTGCGAATTCTCCATTGGTATTGTTGATGTGAATTAGCTGGAGCTTGTCCAGGCATCAAAGAGTGCAAGTCTGGCCACTTCATGTCAGCTGCGCTGAGTGTGAAGAAGAATGTTGGTGTCCCTTGTTGTGCGATCATGTCAGTTAGTTCACCTCTGCTTTTGTTCCAGTAGGAGCGGGTCCCGCGGAGGGTGGAGCCAAATTGCATGACCTGCTCGGCTATTTTAGCATTGGGCACTTCTTGTAATTGATGTTGACGTTCTGTGACTGTTGAAGGCAACGTATCTTTAATGTTACCTTTTACAAACATGGAAGCAGTAGCATGGCTACGATGCCACATCATGAGGTTATATATGTAATAACGGAAACGAGGATGTTGGCCAAATCTATTGTTGTGGTATCGAAGTAGGTGTAGTGCATAATTGTCGATACCAACCTCTTGAATGTGTGGTTGTTTAAGCATTGTAACTCCAGTGGGAAACAAGGTTGGGAAGGCCATTGAGAGGAGGCCTATTGTGTTGTATTCATTGATAGGGGAAGTATCTATTGGGGGCCAGTCAATGTAAGGTGGAGTGGGTGCATTGCTTGTGCTTAAGAAGCATTTGATTTCATCAACCTCAGTTCTACAATTTGTTTGTGTAGATATAAATGAGGAGGATTGTTCTTCATGGGGTTCAAGGAAGGCGAGTGATTGAATAGCAGCATTTGAGGCATTGGAAACAAGTGGGGTTTCGTCGGCTCTAACATGCCGAAGTAGGGAGGAAATGTCAATTGGTTCAAGAGGCAAAGAAGACAATGCAATTAAGTTAACTTGAACATCCTTGTAGTAGGGGTCATTTGAAAGCTTGTATTCAAGAGCAGCAAGAACACGTGTTCGGCTAACAAATAATTCATAAGGCTTCTTCTTAGGATTGGATTTACAAACAATTAAGATTTCAATGTCTGAGAGCAAGCGAGGGAGGAAATTGGCAATGCTTGAAATGTTTTGCGGGAAGCTAATAGTGTGGCCAAAATATGTATATTGACCCCCACGAGCATGAGTGACCTGTAAAATTGGGTTAACACGAGAAATGAGCATTTCTTCAACTTGAGTAAGGACAGCTAGCACAGTTGGTTGTATCCCTGGGTCCATGTTGTTTGCTAAGGAGTAGCGATGGACATTTTTTTTTTGCAATACAACGAGAGCATGCAGATGCACCAGAAGAGTGCTTTGTTTTAATTCCACGATAAGACTCCATGCATATAGAGCATACATCCATGCTAGATAATTTGTCCAGTCTTCTATGGAATTGTTGTTGTACACTATCTAGGTGGATATTTGTTGGATGGGTTGGGGTGGTTGTGCATGGTTCTGAGGGTGGTAAGGAAGCTTGAACAACGTGAAATGGAGAAGGGATATGAACAAGTTGGCGAGCAGCTCTATATAGAAGGCATTGACGGTGGTTGTTTTTTTTTTCTTTTTAGCATATACAATTCTTCTACATGCATTGATTTGATCATTGACATCATTGGTTGACATGGCTACAAAAAAAATTGTTTTGTGGTTATCAACTTTATTGTGCCTTTGTTGGAAGACAAACATAGTATATATTGAATAATTGAACAAGTAAACAAAGATAGAGTGTAAAAGATAAATGGAGCATGGATAATATATGCCAAGTTATTGCAAGAAGTATAAAGTTGATAAAATTAGCATCATTTTAAGTATAAATGTGAAAGTGGAAAGATAGGTTCCAATGAATATGTATTTTAACAAAATGTTACAACAAAACTTAATCATAAAATATTTAAGACTGTTGATTGATGGTTACAAGTAGTAGTTAAACAATGTTCATTCTAAGTAAAAATTTGTTTATAAACAAAGAAGTATAAAGTTGACAAAGCAATCTTTATTAAAAGTATAAATTTGAAAGTGGCAAGATAGGTTGCAATGAATATGTAATTTGACAAAATGTTACAACAAAACTAAATCATATAATATTGAAGACTGCTCATTGATGGTTACAAGTAGTAATTACATAGCATTGTCTATACAAAAAGTATGTAGTGGATAAGTATCAAGCAAGAAGAGAAAAAAGCTACATTTGAATTGCACAAAATTGTGTGACAAAGGGTTATCAAAGGTAGAGTTCAAAGCCTGCGAGCAATTGAGTGTGTATTAAGCACAATGGATTCGCTTCAATCAACTGAAGCAATAGGTGGTGATGACGATGAATCCTCCTCAGACATAACAAGAAGCACCTTCAAGCGAGCATTTGAAGTAAAAGTATCTGTCTTCACCGATAAGGTTAGAAGGTATTTGTGAGCACAAACACGTTGAACAATTTACGACAGAGATGTTGGATCACTTGAGAGAAGGCATAAATACTGTGCAGATATGCCCATGAGTTGGTGCACAGAATCATCGAAAGCTATGACACCGTACATTTGTCTAGTGGCATCAAGTAGATCAAGTTTTAGTATGTATCGATAAGCACATTCTGTAAACTCCCCATCACATTTTGCACAATGCCATACATTACCAACTTTGTGGGAAATTTTTTTCATGCATTGTATTCCATTGACAAATAGAGGACATGCAAGGAAATTGAAGTCATCGATGTTAATATGGGTGATTGTAGCAATAAGTGAATACCAAGTTTTTTTTTCAGAGGGTTGCAGAGATTGAAGCGCAGAGATGCAAATGCATTTGCAAGAGCTAGAAGAAGGTGAGGTTGATTTTCTGCTCAAAGATGGCAAGGTTGAATGAAAACCATTGTCATCAAACCATGTTTGGAGAATATGAGCTTCCTGAATATTTGGGTTTATAACGAGGGTGGTGTTTGAGAGGGTGCCAATGGTTTTTCCATTGAAGTTTGTAACACGGTCACCTTTAATTGCAAGGATAGGGGGAGTAGGAAAACCTCAAAGGCTTCCAAGGTGGGAACCCTCGATTGTGCGGTGATCATTCCAAAGTGTTATGTCTATGCTATGCCCCGACATGTCCCTCAACCCAATTGTTCGTCGAATGGTTTCAGAGCCATCCCTTTTGCGTATAGTTGATGCAAGGGAAACAAAAATCACAATTCCAATAAGGTCAACCATGGAATTGAGAGGTGTAGTTTTGATGTCATGGATAGATTTAAAGTGGAAGCAATGAAAAGGGATTAATGGGTACTCTTCCAAACATGGTTTAATGGTTGAGGAGGGATTAAGAAAAACCTCAAAAGAACTTGTCAAATGGTTGTATGTTGGGTTGACTACTTTAACTGTGCCATTTGAGATAGTGTAGACTGTGCCAACTTGTATTTGGTCATATAATGAGGTGGCTAGTTCATTGAAAGCAGAGATATGAATCTCATCTTTGATAGCACTAACAAGGTCAAAGCCAAAGATTTGACCAGGCCCTTGTTGATTGGTGTAGGTTGTCATACTGGTCTTTGCAGTAACGCGACCTTGAATCGACCAACTTTTGTTGGAAGGATTGAGTGATGTGAATTGAAGAGAAGGTGCAATAGGGTTTGTGGTTGCGTTTTGCGAGCAAGGCATGGCAAGTGAAGGGTTTTTGGAATCAATGGTGTTCATTTCTGGAACAGATGAAATGCTAGGGGAGGTAAAGATGGGGGTAAAGTTGAAAGGTGATGGGTCTCCGACGATTGCTCCTTCCGAAGTGACACTTTCAAATGTGTCCAATGCAACAATCCTGGCAATAAGCATTAAGGTAAGTAAGTATATAAGTAAAAAAACTGTAGATTGATTGGGAGTGCAATCTAAAACAAGTTAAAACAAGAGGTAGAAATCAAATCATACATGGCATTGTGCAATATGTTGCATGTACATTTAATGACTTTGATGATTGAAGCTGCTTGGAGTTGGTTGTTTTCCACAACGTTGTTGTAGCTAGTTGGAAGCAATGTATTGTGGCAATGAATTCCATCAGAGATACAGATTCAGAAGCGGGGTAGTTGTTGAGTGAAGAGAGTTGACTCGTTTGAGAGCAACAACTTGTACAAGCGGGCAGAGGTCAACAAAACTATTCATCAAAAGTGAAACAATGTTTTCAGTTAATAGAGTCTCCATACCGGCGTACTGAAAATAGTGGCACTACAAAAGCAACCTAGAAAAGGGCGAGATTGTTATTAGCAATGAATGTTTCTATTGGAGTAATAAGGAAACATGTAGAAACCACGTCATAGATTATTTAGTTAATTTTGAAACTTAAATTGTACATTATTGAAAGAGTTAAGATTTGGTAGAAGGTTAGAAGAGTAGTTGCCATGTAAAAAGAAGAAAAAAAGGTGTTGGGTTCAAGTTAGTAGTTTAAGAACATAGGAAAAAGGGCACAATAGATAGAAATATCAGTTCAATGGTGTAGAATGTGAATTACAGCCTTGGGAATTCTCATATAAAAATGTATGACAATTTGTTCTAATAGTATCGCACTTTAAGCGGACTTGGAATGAATCTGTTGAAAATGAAACAAGGTATACATATGTAGCAAACACATCTCTTGTGAATCATTGAAGTGGAAACCTGTGCTTTGAAATGCCTTTTTCATTCTTAGAAGGAATATCTTTTGAAAATAGAGTTACAGAGGTTACATAGAATACTTGATATGGTGAACAGAAAATCAGAACAATTGACTTTGATGGCAAGGCAATCAACCTTCTATTTAATTTGGCTGTAGTGGTATCCTTCATTGCTTGATGGAAATAGATGGATCCTTTTAGGATCTTTGACTGATAGGAACAATCTCTAGTGGTCATGTATCGCACTAAGGCAGTTTTTTTTTACAAGATGGCAAGTCAACTGACAGTGGGGAACATGAAAGTAAACACTCTTGAAATGGAAGGGTAGCTGCATCCATAGAAAGGTGGAAGCTGTTATAGCTAGATATATTTCTAGGTCTTGTTTTGTGATATATCTTGGGGCCTTGTAGTTCTGAAACAGATGAGTAACACATTTTCTTATCATTGTTGCAATGGGTTGAGTAGTGACTTGGGAGCAATACTTGATGCTCTTTGCTTGGAACCTAGGCCTTGTTAGTAAGCTGGTAACAATGTACAATTGATGTATTTTATATATTCTATATTGTGTTACAAAATATGCTCTGCTTGGAAAGATGTTCTAATGTGCAGTGTAGGTATCCAATCTGATATTCATATTTATGATTTGAGAATGCAGAATCAAAGAAAAAAACATATGCATAGTTGAAGAAACTAAGAACAATCTGGGTGAGTGCATAGGAACTACAACACCTTTTGACTCTGTTGTAGTGGCAGGTCAATAGAAGTTCAAGCACCTGTGGTTGTTGCAGCAAATATAAAGCTAATGCATATATGGTTTTTTTTATCTCGGTAAAGCTGCAAATGTGGGAAGACAACTCGATCCACATGATAGAAAGTTATAAGAAGCAGGTTTAAATGAAGTTGGAACGAGTAAAGAGTATCTTGGTAAAAATAATATGCGGTGCAGAACAGAAGATGTGAAAAATAAATTTGAAGCAGACAGGACAAAAGGAAAAGAACGAACAAGGAATTTCAACAGGGGGTGAGTAGCATGAATAGGTTATTGCAGAACCAGGGAATAACAAAATTATGAGAAAATAAAAGATCAACTTTTCAAAAGTGGCAACTTTTGTAGGAGACAAATGTGTTGCAGTGCAAGTATATTTGCCTAAGTTAGTAGAAACATATATTGGTAAACACAAGGAACTGAATAAATATCAATCAAGCACGGTTGCATGTGAAACCAGTAAACAAATCACATACATGATTAAATTCTAAATTTAAAAGCTGAACATACAAGTGAACGAGTAAATAAATTATAGTGCAGTGACACGAACATCCTATACCTTCCAGAAAAAAAAGCAAAAAAAAATACAGTAGAACCTTCTTGGTTGTTATAACAACAAATATGAGTTTGGTTTGAGAGAAAAACCTTGATTTTGAATAGACAACAAAAAGCTTTTCCTCCTGAAGAGGACCGTTGCTTCATAAATTGATGGGGATTCGAATAAGTGAGGTGATGTCACAATAACAGTAGCAAACAACAATACAATCACAGAGGCTTGACCCATTGAATTTTATAAAGGATTACGAGGAAAGGCGGTGGTGCATTAGTGTCTAAGCACATTTAAGCATTCTTGCATTGAAATCTGTTCTTGTATTTGCATAAGATACAATGTACAGCAGGTCCAATCCATCAACTTTAGGTCTGTGTCAATAGGCAAAGATCTGTACGACTCAAGCGATATTCATAACTTCGTGATGGATTAAACCCAAGGAAATAAATGTTGATGTGGGAAACCTTATAGAAGGTTGTTCCATGTCCAATCCGAAATTGAATGCTCAACTTTAGAAAAAGAAAATTTAGACCTGGTACAATCTTTTGCCATGCAGAGATGGATCGAAGCCTTACACTGGGAATATTATTATTTTTGAAAACTAAATGCATAAAAAAAGTATTTTATCTACGGGAGATGGATGATTCAATTGAAGCAATGCAGAGGCCCATCTTAGAAAACCAAAACAAAACTGCATTTCTCTGTGCAGGAGGGGGGTTTGTTCATCCGGTCGCCGGATCGAATCACATGCACGGAGGAACTCGCCTATTTTTTCCACAAAGGCGGACATATCTGATCAACTCTTCCGCAAAAGGGCAGATGAACCTTTTCTTCTTCTCTTATGAATTGTTTCGCTTAAGTTACATAAAATCGCTCGCATGCTCGGAAAAAATTCGCTTATCTTTTCCACAATAGCGGATAAAACTCGACTAAATTTCTTGCCTTACACTTTCGTGCCTGTCCACGATGGGCAAACTTGGGTTCTCTTTTCGCAAAGGCGGGCAAGTCTGCGTATCTTTTCCGCAACGGAAAAACCATTTGGCTAAATTTCCTGCCTTACGCTTACGTGCCTATCCACGACGGGCAAACTTGGGTGCTCTTTCCGCAAAGGCGAGCAAGTGCGCATATCTTTTCCGCAACGGCGGAACCATTTGGCCGTCGATTCCTCGCCCTTTTGTTTCATGATCGTAGATCATCTGGATGTGAACGCGCAAGATGTGCAGGCCTACATCATAGGTGAGCACGGCAACAGCTCCGTGGCTCTTTGGTCAAGCATCAGCGTGGTTAAATTCCCCGGCTATGATTCATCCATGTTATTCCCCTTGACCGCGACATGAAGGTGGAAAACCTAATTCCTTACTCGTCTATTCAGAACAACGAATTTAGCCTTCTGAGTCTCCAAACCAACAGAAAACCTGGAAGCCAGACCAAGCTGCTAGAAGGAACCAGGGAAAACCAGGAAAAACCCGGAGAAGACTAAATCGATGGCCGCTTCGCGAGGAGTTGATCCAACGGACCGAGAGCAACCTCCACGTGGCAAGATTCCATTCGCCCCATGAGTGAGGAATCTAGCCGACGTGGAGGTTATGGACCTCCATGGTGAAACGCCTACGGCATAAAAATCATTCATTGTGCCATCTCACCACACATATACTGGATCAATTAAAATTTAGAATATTGTAATTTTAAATTTTAAAAATTTATTTTAAGGTTTTAAAATATTATATTTAATATAAAAAATTTAAAAACCTTTGTAAAAAATATATTTAGAAAAGCATAGTAATAATTTAGTCATATGAGTTTGACTAATATTAGTATATATCCCTGCGGGCACGGAATAATATATGTATATATCCATGCGGGCAGGGAATAATAATGGAAATAACCCAATGGAAATAACCGATATCTAGCAAAACAAATAACGTAGATAGCTACATGCAGATGAATATGATATAAATATGCGGAATGAAAGAGAAAAGTTCTCAATGCTATCCATGCAGACGCAGGCGTGGCATAATTGAAGGCTGAAAGGTCACTGTATCCATGTCGATGTCTGGTGCGTCGCCTGGTAAACAAAGCGGCAAACCCCCTCACGGTTAGAGTCGTTACCGTTAAACGCTACAGCCGAACAAACTACAGTATGTCTGTATACCTGTCAGGAAAAGACCCAAGATCGCAGCCGCCGGAGCTAAGAACATCCAGCTTTTCAAGTAGTCAAAAATTCCAGAAGCCTTCTTTTTTATTTTGTTCTTCCAATAGTTTTTTTTGAACCGTTGCCGGAGCGTGCCCATGAGCTCGAGATATTTTTTATTTTGTTCTTCCAATAGTTTTTTTTCAGATTGTTCAATACTTATTTCGCTGCATACATATATATAGAGAGCGAGAAATCACTACTCTGGGACCGGAATGCAATAATGAGTGCAAAGTAAATAATTGTAGCACCTAACACTAAAAAAAATATAGAACCTAACACTTTAATATTGTAGCACCTAACACTATAAAATATGTCCCCTGCTCCGGCGTTCTGACAGTGATACAATCCTACCTGGAATTGACTCAGTGACACAATCTGAAAATTGTAAGATGAAATGAGTTAATTCCACTCCATAGAGGTGAATCTTTAATGCTGTTTAAATATTTAAGAGAAAGGATCGAGGAAAACTTGGTTTCAATTATCTTTGTAGGAAACGAAAGTTAATATGTGATCACAATTTTTCATTGCCCTAGGTTACCACAATGAATTGATATTCGATTCTCAGCGCATTTAGTATATGACACTATCAGACACTCTGAAAATGGTCGCTCAGTATACAGTTTCTAGTTGGGTTTCTGCAAAGTCTACCAAGATGGGGTATGTTTTTATATTATGAAAATGGCACCCAACATATATTATACTTAGGTTTGTTATACAAAAGCAAAATACAAAGCTGTAATGCAAGATAGTGTCACTATCATATTTATTTTACCCTTTCTGTTCGGACATTCGTATAATGTTTTCATCTCATCTAAATGTACTAGAGCTTAGATTTGGTCTATGCACATGTTTAGACCTACAAAACAGTTCTATTCCTATGCATCGATCCATATATTTTCAGGCTTATTTTTGAGTTCTAGGATGGCTCCATGTTTTTATTCCAGAGATAATATGCCTTAATTCTTTTTTTACCATGTTTTTATTCCAGAGATAATATGCCTTTCTATTTTAAGCTGTGTGGTATCGTGGCCAATCCCATGAAAGTTTTAGGAAAACGTTAAGCACCATGGAAGATTATGGTAGATACAGGGAGATTGGAACCACAAATGAATACATTACTTATAGTTTATCCTCTCACATTATGGTTTAACCAATTCCAAGAGGAGCTTGTATGGTGAATAATGCTTTCTTTTATTAAACAATCCCAACTTTATAAGATGTTTGGAAGATTGTATCACGTTGGGAGCTATTACAAAGTTCAACAATGATATTAAAACAAAGAGTACATGTTCCAAGTATGGTTATATGCTAGAGAAAGATAAATTCCAAATAAATTACTATTATTAGTCCTTGTCGTAGGTAGAGACTATAGACTATATGTTCCGCCTTTTACTATTAGTTGAAATGAAAAACATTACCTTTATTAAAGTAAACCAAAATAATGTTATTTTTCAATTTTTTTTATTAGGTGTTTTCTTAGTGTTTATTGGACTAGAGCTATTGATTAGACAATTTTTATCATTGCACGGAATCTTAAAAATTGAAAAGAAAATAAAAAATCATTTACATAGTATTACTTACCAAATTTATAGAAATATTTGTGCACTAATGGATTGTCATTCTTAATAGATCTGGAGACACATGGGTAATTTGCAGGGCACTTGTCACCCCATGTGACAATGGGTTATCATTTCGAGTTCTTGAAGTTATCTCACAGCCATTACCATTTAATGTTTTCTTCAAGGTGAAGCTATTTCAGAATCTCATCTTGAAAGAGCCATTGCATTTATTTATTTTTTTGAGGTGAAGCTATTCCATATTCTCAGCCTTAAAGAGTCTTGTCTCTAAGGACAATATTTATGGATTAAGGACTAGTTGCGTGCACACAACACCTCTTTCAAGTTCGCTTGGCATTAGCGTTTGTTCAATGATTCTTGATGTTCTACTTGTTTACTATCTTTGTTGTTTGATTGCAGGGTTGTTATTTTGTTAACTGTACAAAACTAATAGCACCTCCACAAGAGATGGAGCCATACAATTTTTTTTCCTTGCCCTTAAATTTGTTGTGTTGTGGGTAAGATGAAGGGCGTCTCCATGAGAGATGGACCAATGGATATGTGTAAGATCGAATTGTTGATTAAGGTTATTAATGGTAGAGGATGGCTACGACGACCTCACTTTGTAGAATCGACCCATCCTTGCATGTCTTGTTTTGTGGTTTTTTGTTTTGTTCATCGTAGTAAAGGATGGGGCTAGTTTAATAAAAAACCATCCCAGTGCAGGTTTATTAATAATCATTTGTTTTCTTCACTATTGGAAGAAGGCCGCCTCCTTAATAGAGAGTCAACCATTGTTTTTAGATGATTTATTTTTCTGTGGTGTTCCGGAGAAGAGGGAGACCAGATATTCGACCCGGACCATGCACCCATTCTTTTTCGTTGTTTCTACGTGAAAGTGAAAAGAGGGACGGCTTCAAGGGAGCAAAGGCCCATTTCATTTTTGGTTGTTTATATATACTTATAATTGTGCCTCTCTGCGAAGGTCGAAGGCAGACCTTTTCTCCTTTTTCTCTCCACATTAATCTACAAGACGACGTTTTTTTTTTTGTTTTTGTTTCGAGCATGAATGATTGAGAGGGGGATTTTCTTTGTTTGTATCCGCCCATGAGCGTTGCAATAATGTTATTCTTTTGTTGTATAATGTGTAAGGGCTTTTTCTACAGATAAATACCCGTCTAATTCATTTTGGCTTTATTTACCTTGATGAGCAAATCAAAGGGCGTCCACCCACGTGAATATTTACTATTGCTTTGGATGCTTGAGTTGAAAGATGTTAGAAATTATGACTGTGTATTCAAATGAAATTTCTCACGGTATAGTGTACTGTGAATGTATAGTTCATAAGACTGGACGATCTACTAATAGTTATGACCCCATGTTAATTCATATGTCCACTATCTCTGTATATGAGCATAGAGGAGCTGGGCGATCTCATTGGTAGACCTAACCCATGTCGAGCTTTAAACTCTTAATTATTGGTTGATTTCAATGTCGAGCTTATGAAGCCTAATTAAAAGTGTGGGTTATGCTTACAAAGACGGGCTTTGAGTTTATTGTTTTTACTTATTTTCTATTAAAAAAACAAATTAACCATATTTGGGGAAGTTCTAGAGTATAGGTAACTAGTTAATAATTTTTATGTTTTGTAGCAGACTTCTCCACATATGGGAAGTGGTGTTATGTAATATTTTGGGTGGTGCCCACTGCTACGATGGCTCAGCCAATAAGATGGGCCTTCTTGCTGAAGAAGCACTTTGTATCAACTTCTCCTCCGAGGTATGCTTCATTTTATTATGTGGTAAATAGAGAACCACAACCATAGCAGGTTTACCTCCTACAGACTTGTTTGGAGATCAGGTCGGCTTGTTAAATAGTAAATAGTTGTTATTTAGTTTCTATTTATTTCCATGCAATGAATTAATATTTTTCATGTTACATTACATGGTTTGAAAACCCTGCATGGTTTGGGGTTTAGCAATGTAGATATATCTCAAGTACTTTGGGAGATGGATTTCACTATTATCAAGGTGGAGGTTTGAAAAATTCCTGACAAGAACTTGATGTACTTATTTTATATCATGGATAACAGGTTAGGGTTTGAGACTTATCTTTATCTTTGTTTTAACATTAGAATGGTGTGGCTCATATCAATTGTCATGTTGTTATATTCCCTTTTTTAATTTTCAGTTACTATTGGATTGGGCATATTTTATATCCAGTGATTTCTTGTATTCCACTATAGTTTGGATGTGGAAAATGTCCTTTATCTCTATTTGGGATGCATTAAATGATGAAATTTAAACAATGCAAACTCCAATTTGAACAATTCTTTTTTGCCAGATTCCAATGATCCGGGCCAGTTCAGTGGTAACTCACTAGCAATTGATTGATCAGATCACGAGGGCATGTTTGCATCTACATCTTAATGCACCTGTGCTCGCTTGGAATTCTGGATGTCCTGCGTTGCCTCTGTAAAGACTGGTGTAATGCCATCATGCTCCTAGAAAATGCGTGGCATAGCCTTACAATACTTATAATCTTGGGCCAACTGTTTGAGCTGCTCCATAGCGGATAACTGGTCTAAAGGAGATCGTGGCACAAGAATCATTGGAGGTGCAGTGTCCCTTGGAGGATAGACTATCTCGGTCACTTAAAATTTCACTTTTTCCATTTTAACATATTCCTGCAGCGGTGTGTCAACCAAAATTTAATGAAAACCTAGGGAATATAAATTATTGAGTAAATATTAATTTTGAACCATGCCAAGCACTTAATACCTCGCTAAAAAATGCAAGAGGAATATTTAAAGGAAAAAAGCTTGGACTCTAGGATTGGAAAAGGCTAGGTGTATGGAAAAATGTTATATATTATATGTTAGTTAAGTGTAATTTTGTCAAAATTTAAACTTAAATAGGTTGCTATTTCAATCTAATCGATGTATTGTTTGCTTTGCGTTAGTGAGACATTTATGAGTCATCATTCAATTCTAACCTTTTAAATTTTTTAGTTTACTATATGTTATTTTTGTTAAAAAAACAAAACATGCATTGCACTTTTTTTTCTTTTTGTATTTTTTATTTTTGAAATAAATAAAAAGTAAATTATTAATTTATTTTATTTTTAGGTTAAATAAAATATTTTGTTTAGATATAACTAAGGCAGGGACTAAGGTGCACACAACTCTTGTTTTTTAAGGATAGATTATATTGGGTTATTTATCTTACAAAATGAGAGAAATAATAAAAATAATAGACAAAAATTATATAAATAAAAATAATAAAAAATATATATATTAATTTTAATTTTAAATATAAATCATTATTTCTATTTTTTAAAATAATCTAGATTTAATAATTATTATTTTTAGATGTGTACATAGGTCGTTTATGTTAAAGAAAATGGAAGAATGCACAATACAAAAGATTCATAGAGAGGAACAATAACAAAATATACACAAATTCAACATTATAGTGTTCCCTTCTTATCATTAAAATCTCATACTCAATATTATATAGCTACACATGTCAAAGAAGGACCCTCATCTACAAGCATTTCTAAAGTCATGTGCTAAGCTAGGATATCTTATCTCCAAGATTTTTTATCAATAGAAACATAATCCATGTCTTTTCTCAAGGCATTTTTTAAGCACATCTAGACAATTCCAATGTTTTGGACAAGTTGATCGATCTTAACACTACACACTCAAGGATAAGTATGAATGACGCCTCAATATACATTCAACTCATTGTAAATTGTACTAAGTGATCAAACTCACGCAATACCCTTCTCTTAGAGGTCATTGGTAAATATCTGAATTACCATGTAACAATATACACATAAAGTCACTCTTTGTCAAGCTCATTACATGTGACAATATTTCTAAGAAGTACACAAAAACATATAGTTTGTGAATCTATAAGTAGGAGCTATTTCGGACACTAGAGTGTGTAAATGTTGTTGTAAATATAATTATCAATGTGACAATATACACATAGAGTCACTTTTTGTTAGGCTCATTACATATGACAATATTTATAGGAAGCACACAAACAAGTATAGTTTGTGAATCAAGTAGGATCTATTTCCAACACTAGAGTGCAAATATTGTTATAAATATATCACCTCTCCTTAGCATAGTCTTCAAGTGGTCTAATCTAAGATTTTCTTCATACTAAATCCTTAGAAGATGAAAATATATCATTATGTTTTCCTTGATCTTCACTACAACAACAACTCATATACATGTTTCCAAATCTAACACATCATCGATATTCCACAATGAATAGAGGGTCCACTTATATATCCTTAAGAAAACATATGGCCTACTCCCTCAAGTGTTGAGAAATCCAAAACAAATGCACAACAAGCCCCATCAATTCTATAGTATAATGGACATTGCCAAAATTTGGTACTATTACCTCAAGTTCCCTAGGTCCACTTCCATTCCAAAAGTCCTTATTTCGAGAAAATTAGTCATCCAACCCAAAATATTAGTGAACTCAACTAATTAGCCCATCTCAACCTTTTATGCACATATTGTTGAACTCCAAAGCACAACAATAAGACCAAACAAGCCACAAACAAGCAACTAAGGAGTATGCATGCCTTGCTAAGGTTTATAAAGACATACTTTTACTCCATGAGTATATACATATATATATATATATATATATATATACTCATGGAGTAAAAGTTATATATATATATATATATATATATATATATATATATCCACATATGAGTGTTATAGGTGCATAGCAAGCATTGAACATGCCCCAACAAATGCATTAATCCTAGGCTTTCACTTTCCCTTTTAACCTTATTCCAATATGGGTCTTTCAACATATTAGCTCCATGTAGGCATATATCTATAATGCATATCACCCAACCGCAGTCATTGCACATCTTTACGTCTATGCAAGGAAATGATGAGTCATACTCAAGGAAATAAATAGGAATCATTAAATAATGATGTAGGAAGGGTGGACAAATTGTGTTAAATCAAGTACATGTTTCTTATTCTTGATTTAGAGGAACTTAGTCTTGAGGACAAGAACAATATCATTAAGTGGTCAAAAATTTATCAAGATAAATAAGAAAACTCAAACTTCTTCTAGATGGACGTTTAGTCCAAAAGGAATCAAAGTTTCATTTCAACTATGAAAACTAGACATGAGATATAAGATAGATCAATGGTTAGTCAAGGAAAACGTCACATGATATTATGAGGAATTTTTTATGGATCAACCCCACATTAGAAGTATGAATAAACCTATGGATATGATCCTAAGGCATACAACTACATCAAATCTTTATGATAAAAAAACCACAATTCTATTTTAGATAAGGCTCCTACGATTGAAAAGATAGAGGGATTACTACAAATATGGTTGTAATAAAGCACTTTATGATACCCAAAACATTATTATTTAATTTTGAATTGTTATTTGTGATAATTATTTTTATGTAAAAGTTATTTAAAACTAAAAAAAAAAAACGAAAAATGCACGTGGAGATTAGTAACGACAAGATCCTAAATCATAGGGATTTATGGATTGATTGGAGATTTGATTGCGATGGCATAAGACCTAGGAGAGATGATTAGAATCTTAGAATCAAGATCTAATCATCTTATAAAGGCACAAGTTTCTTTTTTATTTAATAAATGAAACTCACCAATTTTGTAAAAAGTTGCCCATGATATTTTTTAAAATTTTGTATTTTTTTTAAAATAACCTTTATCAATATAAATAATATTAATAATATCTTTCACCAATTTGAAATTATATATATATATATATATATAATTTCAAATTGGTGAAAGAGATTATTATGTCCCCGACATTTATTTTTTGGTCAGGGGCATTTATCAGGAGTACCATTTCCACAATTTTTAGTTCAACAAAAGTTTTCTATAGTCTAGAGTGATTTTTTTAATTAAGGATTTTTCTCTATTTTCATTGGTTGTGTACCCCATGACGCCAACCTGGGTTCCTGTGCCCTAGGCCCAGGCGGCCTGCTGGCGTCATAGGGTTTGAATGCGTTGCAAGGTTAAGCTGTCTTTTAGATGTGATTTGCATGGTAGATGAAGCAGAGAAGTGGGTTCTACATTCACTATATTAATTCTACAAGTTAATGCAATTTAATTCCTTGTACAATACCGTGCACCAACCTTGATAGTCTTGATCGATTGCATATTTGAAAGGCTATGGACAAGCAAGTTGGAACCTCAGGTAGTTTTATGCATTCCTTGTTTGGATCCTCGATTCATATTTATGTTGCAGTGGTGGATCATTGATCAGGGTTGGTTGGTTATGGCAAGATATTGGTGTGGACATGGAATGTGAGTGGCAAAATGGTAGGGAATGATTTGGATTTGGAGGTGGCAACTTGGCTTCGGTCTAGACCAAAGGTAGAGTCTTTGGATATTTATGTTGCCAGGTATAATCTTGATCACCATCATGCTAATTAATTTCCTCCTTTAAACTCTTTTCGATTTGCACTTCATTTCAATTTCGATTTGGTCACAGCTTCGAGGAAATTGTTCCCCTCAAGGCGGGCAAGGTTTTTGGCATAGAAGATAGCCGGGAAACCCAGAAATGGGATGATTTAATCCGCAAGATGCTAAATATAAATGAGGTTTCCGAAATCATGAGAAGCGTGAGCCTTCCTTCATCAGAGTTTGTTTCTGTGAAGTTGGGAGATGCAGAGGCAGTATCAGTTTCTTCATGGAGTAGAGAGCGGTATGAGCGAGTTGCAGGAAAGAAAATGGTGGGAATATTGATAACAATATGGGTCAAATCCAAGGTCAAGCATAATATTCATGATGCCAAAGTTTCCTGCATCGGCTGCGGTATCATGGGCTTTATCGGCAATAAGGTATATTTCATTACAACAACTTTTGTTTTTTTTTAGCCCATTTTTGCTCCCATCAATTTAACAACAGTCTAACCGCGTTTATCAGGGATCTGTGTCCGTCAGCCTACTGCTTCATCAAACAAGCCTCTACTTTGTTTGCACCCATTTGGCTTCGAGTTAAAAAGAAGGTGACGAGATTGGAAAAAACTCCGACATCGCAGAAATAATGAAGAGAAGCCATTTCCCTTACGATTCCACATTTTTGCCTCAAACCATCATGGTACACACATGTGTCTCACTCTCCTCTTTTGATTCTCTCTGTATTCCAGAATGATTAAACCTTATTGGTTTCTCTTTCTGATGCAGTCGGATTATCTGGTTTTGGCAATCTTACTAACAGACTTACCTTATCGGATTCGGAGGCAATGTCCCTCATCGATAAAAATGATTGGGAGACTTTATAGCTGAGTGATCGGGTACTACATTTACATTATCTACTCAACTTATGTAGGCAGATAGAGAAACTAATATCTATGTGATAGAGAAACTACTAGTCTCATTCACCCTCTCATCAGGGAAGTTCTTTGTTAAGCAATATACTCATACAATAATTAGTGTTTAACTTCGATCATCAAGGAAGACCTTTTTCAAACAACGTACTCATACTAATTTGGCTGTGATATTTGGTCTCAAGCTTAGCTCTGCTCGTCAAGGAATTCCTTTCTCAAACAATGTACTCAGACACAAATTTAGTGTCGTGTTTTGTAGCAATATTTATACTATATAGATATGTTTGAATTGTATCTAGCATCAGTTTCTTTAAGGCCTTCGAAGTTTTGAAGATAATTTTATCTATTGGTTTCTTATTAAATTTGTTATATATATATATATATATATATATGTCTGAACTTTTTTCCAATGAATTTTTTCTTGTTGCGATGAACATCTACGCAAAATACAAAATGCATCCCAAAAATAATATACATCTATCATCCATGTTTTGAATGCAGTTAACTTCTTGTGGAGAAACACTTTTCGCTTGTTATTATAATGAACTCGTTGAATCCTTCCGAAGAATCCATGGCCACCTACAACGTCATGTTATGCCATCATTTATAGTTAGATCCAACTAATTATCTTTCAATACAATAAAAATGGTTATGAATTATAAATAGCTTGTTACATGGAAATACAAAATATGACAAAGCATCATAATGAAAATATGGTAAAAGGATGTTAATTTATAAAACACTATTTTATAATTCAGTTTTAATGTTTTATTGTTAAAGTAGCACAACTACACTTTCACAAGAGAAGACTTCACTTTGTCATGCCAAAAAAATCCCACGTGGTGTACTCTTTTGTTCTCTTCTACTCAATCTTGTACTTTAAAAAGTTGGTTTTCATAATAAACTTCTCCAGGTTTTTGTTTTATTTTATGTGGCTCATAAAATTTATTCTTCATTATCTGCTCAACTTTTTTACTTCTTTTATGGACTAACATTTCTCCTATTACTTCTCAATTTGGTGGCATGGAGGCCCATGCTCGACGGTTTGATTGAAGCAATGGTAGCAGTTTTTTGTTTTCTTTATCGAATTCATGGCATTAACTATAACAATAACATTGCATCAATCTTGTGGCACTCATGCCATCATTCTAGCATCATCAGACCTGCAACTTTATGGAGATGTGGCATCTTTATAATGTAATGGCATTCCTTTGTTATATATGTGATCACTCTAATGACGTGGTGAACTGTTACTTTACCAGTGAACTCATGATGATCTCTCTTCATTGATTCGACATCCTGAATATTACAACTCAGTCTTATCCTTTGATTTGATAGCTGAGATGTGGCATTCTTTCCATCTAGTGTGTTAACCTCTTGGTTGCATTAAAACTTACACAGTTGTCTCTGCTATCAATGTATTCACATGACGAGATTGTAACTTGGCTTATATGTCATGCCACGCAAATGCATTCAATTTTTTTTTATACAATCAAATGGTATATGCAATTTCATCTTCCATAGCCACACAAATACTTGAATAATTTGATCGATTAAGAATAAAAACTCATTGTAAACGTTTTGATCAGAAATAGTTGAAGCAAATCATTTCAAGATATTGCGTTCGGGCCGTAATCACGTGATTGTGCACTAGAACCATAGGCATAGGTCAAGTTATACTGGAAAGTGGAAGATGTAGCAAGCAGTTGGCATGCAGAAGATAGGAGAATAGTCGCAGTTGGGGCTGGCATAAGATTTATTGATGTGAAGAAAAACACAGTTCAATAATGTAACATTAAATGATGGTGAACATTGCAACTATTACAACTAGAATATCGGAGCCTTCGGAACATGCTAGAACACTTTGAAATTATTTGGATTATTCTTGTATTCCTTTTTGCGATTTATTTGGCTTGTAATCCAAATCTATGAGTATTTAATTCTTCTCCTCTTCCATTCAATCGTCGAAATCCTAAAATTTAAGTGGCTTTCTCTAATTTGGCAATTTTCAGACATTGAAGCAAAAGAATCTACGTTGCCAGCAGACTATTTTATGAATTTTTTTTATCAGAGATGTGGAGAGCCTTTTGTTATGGATTTAAAGTTTTTCAATTTGAATTCTGACTTACAGCAAATAGAGCAAGTGGCAATGTCGGGGACATTTCCACCTCGTGGCTCTTGTTAATATTATTTATATTGATAAAGATTAATTTTTTTAAAATACAAAATTTTTAGAATACAAATTTTTAAAAAATATCATGGACAACTTTTTACAAAATTTGTGACTTTCATTTATTAAATAAAAAATAAAAGTTGTACCTTTATTAATTACACTAATTACCTTGACTATGTTGTGTTCGTGAACCCTATATAAAAGACATTTTCGTTAATGATCTTTACTATCACTTTCTTTGAAATGTATTACAACCTTCCCTAGACATAGAGGTATTGCAAGCAATAGAGTACTTTTAGTTCCTCAAATTGAAGCTAGCACCATTAAAAAAACCACCTCCATCCATATCACTGTTTCTCACCCCAAATATGCAAAATCAAAACGGTGTGTCTAGATGAACTCATCCTTATATGCAATCGTATGGCTATGATTATTCTTGTCTTTTATAATATGTAGCCTTAGGAGCTCTTATAGATAGATAAAGATGGGATCTACATTGAAGAAGAGCTGAGTAATGAAAATTGGATAAAAGCCCTCAATATGGTAGATTTAGGAAATCCCTGATAACATAATACGGTAGAAAATTGCAAGTGTTTCCATACCATTGATATATAGGAAGACTAATTAAGAATAGTAGATAATGATAACATTAGAATTTATATATTATTGTAATCATAAATTTTTGAATATATGAATATGAAGAATATAAAAGAGTGATGAAAGAGATCCTTCATTGTTTTGGTGCAACAACAATGATCTGACTTAGTTTAGTGTGCATACTCAATTTTGTTGTTTATTGCTCTATACTTTATTTTGAACTCCTATAAACCTTCAATTGGTATCCGACCAAAAGGAGTTGGTAGATACTTATGTAATAAAGTCATTTTTTCCGTTTGCAATATATTCAAAGATATTTAAAATACCTATGTCCAGTCCTAGAAAAATTGGATGAGCTTTAGAATTTGAAAACCTTGAACTTGAAAGAGACAAGGCCACATACAATGATCATATCAACCTTTTGAATGTCAAATCCCTCAATTTAAGGGAGATAATTATGGATTGTGGAGCATTAAGATGAAGATATTACTTATTTCTCAATATTTATGGGATCTATTTGAATATGAATACTCATTTCCCACTAACCAAGCCACTTAAAATACATGGATTCAACCTCAAAAAGATTAGTGAAAAGAGGAAAAGGAAAAATAATTTAATACACTCTTCTACATCTAACAACCCCTGCATGAGTTGAATTTCACAAGAATCAAGCAACAATTCCCAAGTCAAAGGAAGCATGGGATATTCTACAATGTGCTTATCAAGGAACAAATAAGGTAAATCTTGTCAAAATTCAATTGCTAAGGAGAGAATTTGGAAAGCTATCAATAGAAGAATTAGAGTCTATGCAAGAAGTTTTTTACTTGTGCTATGGGAATTGTAAATCGAGTGAGTCGTGGAGAAATATTACCAGATCATAAAATAGTTGAAAAATATTAATAAGTTTGATTCAGTCATGGCTACAATTGAGAATCCAAGATTTTAGTAATGCTTTTTATTGAAGAACTCATGGGGTCACTTCAAACTCATGAGTCATGACTAAATAGGTTTGCAAATCGTGTTTTTTCTTGAACAAGCATTTGAATAAAAAATAAACATTGATGATACAAAGAATAAGACAATGGATTAATGCTTTTGAGGAGAATCTTCATAAAATAGAGGCCAAAGCACATGAAAATTTATAGGCAGAGAACAAAGTGCAAGAAGAGGTCAAGTCAAAGGAAGGAGTAACAATGACCATGATTAAGGTAATCAATGTCTTGGTAAATCCCATATTCAATGTCATTATTTTAGAAAGTAAGGACACTATGGGTCTAAGTGTAAGAGTAAAAGATTTGAAATGAACAAGAAAAGATCTAGTTTTGTAGAAGAAAAGGAAGGCTTTGGTAATATGTTTTTCAATTGTAATGTCACTGAAGAATTTTCAAAAGATATTTGGATTTTAGACAATGATTGTTGCATCCATATGATAGGGAATAAGAAAATATTTTCCAAATTGGATGAATTGGTGCAGTTCCGAGTGAATCTTGGAAACAAAAAAACGAGAACTATAATGGGTAAATGAATCATCTCAATTAAGAGAAAGTAAGGTGAAAGGTTTATTTTTTAAGTTTATTATGTTTATAGTTTAGAACACAATTTGTTTAGTGTTGGGCGTCTAATTCGAAAATCATATCCAATTATATTTTGGGACAACAAATGTGTTACTTATGATAGAGATAGTAGCAATAATGTTATTGCAAGGGTGTCAATGATGAATAATTATATGTTTACCCTAAAGCTTGTTAGTGAACTCTCTCAAGATTTGAAATTTGTCATGGATGATGAGCCTTCATTGTGGTATATGAGGTTTGGACATTTATGTTTTCTTTGTTTGTGTTTACTGCATATGAAACATATCGTGAATGTATTTTTGAACATGAAGTAGAAAGGTATAGTATGTGAACATTATGTATTCTTATTAATAACATGGAGAGCTGATGCGCATCTTGTGGTAGTGCATTTAGATATATGTGGCTCAATGAAAACAACTTCAATCTATAAGTGAAGGTATTTTAGTACATTTTCTAATGATTTCAATAGAAGAACATGGGTAATTTTATCTAATGAGAAATGAAAAGCTTTCAATTTTAGTATACTTTTTTGTTTTTAAGTTGTTGTGTACAAACAGAGGGGGGGATTTGCCTCCCATGCATTACAATATTTTTGTAAAGAGAATGGAATGAGAAGCCAACTGACCACAAGATATACCCCTCATCAAAATGGGATGGTAGAATGCAAAAACAAATGTCAATAGTTGAAATAACATGGAGTGTGATTAAGGCCAAGGGCCTTTCAAATGTTTTGGGCATATACATTGTACCTACCTTAGTTTACTGATTCAATAGAATTCCTATTCAAAGTGTGAAGATCATGATGGCAGAAAAGGATTGAGAGGAAGAAAGGCTAGTGTGGCTCATATGAAGGTGTTTGGATACAATGATTACACTCACACTACAACAAATCACCCTTTTAGGGGCAGTTTTGCTAACCCCCCCCCCCAATGTTTTTTTAGGTCTTTGGAGGTGGTTCTTAAAAACCCCCCTCAAAAGTCCTGAGAATTGGACTTTTGGGGGCAGTTTTTTAAAACCCCCTCCCAAAAGTCCAATTCTCAAGAATTTGGGGGGGGGGGTTTGAAAGACCCCCCTAAAGGTCCTTTTCAAGGTGGTTTTTTAAAAACCCCTCCAAAATTCATGAGAATTGGACTTTTGGGGGCAGTTGTTTTAAAGTCGCCCCCAAAAGTCATGATAATTGGAATTTTGGGGGCGATTGTTTTAAAGATGCCCCCAAAAGTCATGAGAATTTGTACTTTTGGGGATGGTTGTTATAATGCCACCCTCAAAATTTCAATTGTCATGACTTTTTTCGGGGGTGGGGTGGGGGGGGGGGGTTGAAATACCCCCTCTAAAGGTCATTTTCAAGGTGGTTTTTAAAAAACCCCCTTAAAATTCATGAGAATTAATACTTTTGGGGGCGATGGTTATAAATCCACCCTCAAAAGTCCAATTGTCATGACTTTTGTTTTGGAGGAGGGTTAAAACACCCCCCCTAAAGGTCCTTTTCAAGGTGATTTTTAAAAGTCCCCCTTAAAAGTAATGAGAATTTGGACTTTTGTGGGTGGTTGTTATAAATCGTCCCTCAAAAGTCTAATTGTCATGACATTTTTGGTGGGGTGTTGAAAGACTCCCCCTAAAGGTCTTTTTCAAGGCGGTTTTTAGAAAACCCCTAAAAAGTCATGAGAATTGGATTGTTGGGGGTTGGTTGTTTTAAAGTTGCCCCCAAAAATCCAAGTCCAATTGGCATGAATTTTTGGGTGGGGTTTGAAAGACCCCCTAAAAGTCCTTTTAAAGGCGTTTTTTAAACCTCCCCACCATGCAAAAAACAAAGTCATGAGAATTGGATTTTTGGGGGCAGTTGTTTAAAGACTGCCCCCAAAAATCCAATTCTCAAGACTTTTTTGGGGGGGCGCCTCTACCCCAAAGGACTTTTATCTTGAGTGATTAATGCTCGTTGGTTATCCTTGGTTTAGCTAGGGTTTTTTCTTGGTTTTTTGTAGCTAGGGTTTTGGATATGTAGTTTTTTTTAGTAGCCTTGTCATAAGGATCTTGTATGTACAACTTGATCCTATTGATATTGATGAAGTTTTCATTGAATTTTCACTCAATCCAATACTTATGTAATTTGTCGATTTTATTTTCAACCATATATGTTCTTCATGGTATATAATTTACATCTGTATGTCTTGTGGATTTGACATAAGGTAGGGGAAATTATGTTGAGTGATTAACGTCATTATAATTAAAGAAGATAGGGGTTTTTTAATGTTGTATTTATTTTTGTAAATAAAGATTTTTAAAATATGGTTTATGCAAGATAAGATTCCCTGGAGGGATGAAACTTATCGATAAATTTTGGCATAATTTCTCTTGGATTTCCTAGAAGTTTGGATTTGTTAAGGATTGAAATATATTCATTCACTTATGATGTTGTTTTATATTATATTTCATACAATCCCTAAGGATGAAAATTCGTATGGTTAAGATTTGATAAACCTATAGTTCAAGGGTGATGAAATATTTTTTTTCTTTAAAATCCACTTTTCATTTGAAATTTCTACATTACTAATGTGTAAAATTCCTTATGTAGGGATTGCAGGTTTCCCCTGGGTTCCATATATCCCCATCAATTACATAGAGAACCCATATGAGCTAAGACATTAGCTACTTTCCTTATACCATGGCCTAGGAATTTAGAACTATCTGCGGATTGTTATACCTTAAAAAATATCTCCCTTACATGACAATATTTTGTATGCAAGGATTAGTTGTGGATTTGGGCCTTATGCATGACCCTTCAACCTTGCAAGCTAATGTTATGATATAAGAGCTGGAATTTTGGCCATGTACCATGGATTATGTTTGAAGAACCATCCATGGTATTCTAAACATCAAAATGGCCATGATATCTTTCTCACATGGAATATGTTTACTATGTGGAGTTTTTATCATGTTCTTTGTCCCTATACAATATAACCCATCAACCATGTACACAAATACTATCACTTAATACCCTCCCTTTTGTCCCTAGAGCATGGCTTAGACCTTGACAATTATTCATAGTGTGTTAAACCTCAACATTACCAAGATATCTTACTTGTATACTAAATGTTCCTTAATTATTTAAGTCTCTTATGGAAGAATTAGGCACCACGTATGACCCATAAGTCCCATAGACAAAATTTATGTTTTAAGATCCCAAATTTTGGCCTTATAACAAGGAATGGACATCAAGAATCATGTACATCCCATGAATCCATTAGGTCATTAGTATCACCTTAGAATATAATAAATACACTACCACATCATGATAAATTCCTTCAGGTTGAATGGCCACATCGCCTTCCATCTCTTTCATTGGCACTTAATGTCAATCATTCTCACTAAATTTCAACACCATCGCCAAAAAACTCAACATCATGTAAGGTGTTGTTGATGGCTATTTCATAGAGTTTGGAGCGAAAGGGATTACCAAGTGTTGTATGCACTCATTTCCAAGTTTATGAGTATTCGATAGTGCTTATAATGCCCAAGTGTTCATCGAGGGAACCCATCAAATGTCAAATGTGATTACATAGAGCCAAGTTGTAGAGAGAAACTTGCTCTCAGTTGGATACAAGAATTTCAATGGGGTATCGAGAGCCTCATGGCATATATGTCCTCCATTGAGCATAAAGAAGAGACAAAGGGTAATGAGCTTATTGTCAAACAGATCAAGAAGTATCGTCACAATGTTGAGGATGAACTCAGTAAGATTTTCAATGACCTTCTCAGAATTATTGGTGATCATCTCATTTCCTCTTCTAGCACTAGTGAATCCACAATTTTCTGCTACAAGATTCCAGGGGGATTGATGACAAGTGGAGGAAATTTCAAAGGTAGAATATCAGCCTTCGAAACATTCTAATATTTGAGGGCATTTGGAAAGTCAATGAATTCATCCAATTTTTTATAGGCATCAAAACTGCTTCAAATTTCAAAGAAACTACTTCAGATCCCAGATCAGGCAGAAAATCAATAGGTGGTCAATTATTTTGCACAACACTTGGAAGAAGAGGATTATCAGTGAGCAAGACAAGCTCTTGCACATGGAGGCACTTGACATGTGTTCCAAAAAAGATTTTTGTTTTCATAGGAACAATGACAACAAACCCTTCAAAAAGTTTTATAAAGGATCCTAACATAAAGATTTGTTTTTTCATAGTAACAATGACACCAAACCCTTCAAGTATTATAAAGGATCCAAATTTACAAATACCATGCAAATACCACTAACTCTCCTATATTAGTGACTTCTCCTCCATAGTCATGACAAGGATCCAAATGAAAGGAGAAGTAGCCAACCAAATCTTATTCTTTTAGGGACAAAGATCAACTTCATAATACACATTGTTGGAAGAAGATGCAAATATTTCATGAAGTGATCGGAGTTTTTCTCACAAAACCCAAGATAATTCTACCACATTCCTCCTATATTAGTGAATTCTCCTCCATAATCATGCCAGGGATCCAAATGAAAGGAGAAGGAGCCAACCAAATCTTATTCTTTTAAGGACAAAGGTCACCATCATAATACACATTGTTGTAAGAAGATGCAAATGTTTCATGAAGTGATCGGATTTTTTCTCACAAAACCCAAGATAATTCTACCACATTCCCCAAGACAACCTATACTGATCTTTATGAATTTCCATTGTTGTATGATGGCGATGCTCTGTCCCTTTTATGCTTTTGGAATTTTGGAAAGGGGTAAATTTCTTTAATTGAATGTTGTTTCAACAAAAAAAGTACATTCATCTTCAGAAGACATAAAACAAAAGTTGTGACTGAACTGTAAAGCATATTACGTAAGCCATCCATCCTCTCAACAAAAAAATGTGTATTTGATTGCGTAAGCACCACACATTTTTTGTGGTGTTAAAATGTTGTTAATGTTTATTGGAAATTATGCTTTTACTCATGTATATTAAGAGAAATGCCATGTTGGAAAGTACCATAAAGTGGTGCTAATAATTATTTTTCACATGGACATGTAGATGTAGGATTTATTTATGAGGATTTTCACCATAAACACAACCATTTCACAAATAATTATTTTGTAAATAATTTAATTTAATTATTTATAAAAAAATTCATTCAAATAAATTATCAAGACTAATTTATGAGTTTTTGCACCACAATCCAACAAATTCAATTTCTTATTTTTACACTATTTAAACAAATAAATTTGCGTGATTCAATTTAATTCAATTATTCATTTTTAATACTATTTAAAAAATAAACACTTGGGACTCTTAATATTGAAAAACAGTAAAAATAACCATTTTTTAATTATTAAGATTATAAAGTAGCAATAAAAATTATTTAAATAGAATGTGATTATCTAATTGAATATTTCTAAGTTGAGCTTATTAAATTTGTTGATGGACATTAGTATCATTATTAAATTTTAATCACTAGCTTAAGTCCATCTTTAGCACCACAAGTTAGTCCCACTTATATTATATGGTGTTAATATGGGGATATTAGCACCACTTACATTATATGGTATTAAAATGATGATAGTATTTGTTAATCTTATTGGAAATGGCATGCCACATCATTTATGTTAATTAGAGAAGTGGTGTATGGTACTTTGACAAGTACAATAAGGTGGTGATAAGTCGTTTGACACATTGACACTTACAAATAAATTTTAATTATGAGGGTTTGCACCAACCATAAAACAAATTCACAAGTAATTATTTTTTAAAATAACCCACTTCAATGATTTAATTTTTATCTTATTCAAGCAAATAAATGTTTTTAATATCATGCTTTGCACCATAAATATATATAACAATTTAATATATATATATATATTAAATAATTGATTCAATTGTTTACTTTTTATATTATTGCCACTTCAAATAAATAAATATATGCATTTTACAAAATTATTATGGAAATATGATCAAAGATAATCAATTTTAATTTATTAAGATTATAAAGATGGTGATAAAAGTGTTTTGAATTGAAATTTAATTGTTTCAATGATAATTTTTTTTATTAATAGTAATAATTAATTATCAAATTGTTTGATGGGTATTAGTTCCATTAGGAATATTTGAGCATTATGTAGGGTATCGGGGCCCATGCATGGTTGAGGGAGGAAAATTCTACCTTTAGTCTTATAGGAATATTATAAACATATATGGCCAATAAAAATACCTCAAACCACTATACATGGGTTTGTGAGAGCATTCTTAGCCTACGTGTATGGATGTCAATACTATTATGAAATTTTGATAAGTACAGATGGGACTAGGAGTCATTTACGTGGTTAAGGGAAGAAACCAAACCTTAGGCACTAATGATGCTTTTAAGGATTCAAGGCTAATAAAGATGTAGACACCTCCAAACAAAATACATGACTTCTCAAGGGTATCCTTGGCCTTAGAATAGGGATATGGGTGGAATTTGTAAGGTTTTAAGGACTAGGTATGGGTCTTGGTGCCCTAGACATGGACAAGGGTGGAAACTTGAATTTTAGATCGTAAAGGAACTATCTAGAAATCTATGGTCAAGAAAGACACTTGAAATGACTATATAAGACCATTTGAGGGTATCCTTGACGTATGAGTTGAGATACCAATTCCATTAGCAGGAACTGAGCAATAGACATGGGTCTCGACGCCTTTGACATGGTCAATGGAGGAAAGTTAGGCCTTAGGCCCTAAATGCACATTCTATACACCCAAGGTCCATATCAACGACTTGATCACCACTTAGGGAATCTATCACCTCTTAGTGGGGATATTAATTACATTAGAAGGATTTGAATTGTAGATATGGGTCTCGGGATTATGAACATGGTCTACAAATAAAATATTGGATTTACACCCTAAAAGAAACTTTTTTGCATAGAGGTCCAAGAACAACAGCTCAGCCCACCACAAATGATCATTGTAAGATACCCTTCACCTAATGGTGGGATGCTGATGACATTAAGAATTTTTTCAACATTACGTATGGGTCTTGGAGCTAGGAGAGAGATTAGGGGAGAAAACCTAAAAATTAGGTCATAAAGGAAGCTTCTAGTTATCTAAGGCTTAGAGCAACAACTCAATCTACAACATAGCACCTCTCAAGGGTATCATTTTCTTTTGAGTGGGGCTAAGGGAGGAATTGGAATATTTTGAGTAGTAGGTATGGATTTCAAGTAATTTGACATGGTTTGGGGAGGAAATGTGGGGATATAACTCCAAATAAATATTATAGGTAGTCATGGCCATCAACAATACCTCAAAGCACCACCTAAGACTTCTCAATGTTATACTCGCCTTCAAGTGGGGATACAAGTGCCATTATAAAATTTTGGATACTAGGTATGAGCCTCTATGCCTTGTACATGATTAAGGAAGGAAAGCTAGGCCTGATTCTGCAAAGTAAAGTTATATGCATTTAGGTTAAAGAACAATTCCTTAATCAAACACACATCAACCTGTCAAGCATATACTTGGCCCAAGTATGTGTATCGGGGCCTTGGACATTGTTGGTAGACAATGAAATGCATATTAATGGAATATAGTCCCAAGAATGATTCCTTGAGATAAAACACATGACCTCTCAAGGGGATATTTGACCTCAAAATGGTGATGTGGACACCGTTATGAATTTTTGAGCACAAGGTATTGTTCACAAGGCCTTGAGCATGGTGGATGGAGGAAACCTAGGACTTACACCGTAAAGGGATATTTTTTGGTTCCAATGCTAATAACAATGCCTTGAACAAACACAAATGACCTCTCAAGGGGATCTGTCACCTTCAATAGAGAATATTGGAACCATTATGGTATTTTGAGAACTATGTGTAAGTATTAAGGCCTAAACCAAGATAGAGTGATGAAACATTATCCTTAGTCCTAAAATGTAGCCTTTAAAACTCAAGGTCCATGAATAAAATCTTAACCTACCACACATGGCCTCTATGTAGGATATTTGGCCTCTAAGTTGTAATATGGCACCATTAGAAGGTTTTTAGAACCAAGGATGGGTCGTGGGACCATATACATGGATAAGAGAGGAACCTAAGGCTTAGTATCTAAAACAATATTTTAGGTAGCTTACTTCAAGAACAACATGAACCATCGCACTCAATCTCCTGAGAGTATCATTTTACTCCAAGTTGGGATATGGGTAGGTAGGGCCAACAACATCATGTTGAAACATCACATATGATCTCCGGAGGGTATCCATGGCCACCAAGTGGAGATATGGGCACCATCAGGATTTTCTGAGCACTAGGTTTAGGTGTTGAGGTACTAACCATCATTAGTGTAGGAAGCTCGTGCATTGGGATATACAAGGAACTTTTAGGCCTAAAGGTATAGTAATGATGTCTCCAACCACCAAAGCTAACCTCTCGAGGGGATATTTGTCCTTATAGTCATAATATGGGAACTGTTAAGAATTTTCTGAGCATTAGGTATGGGTCTTGGGGCCCTCGACATGGTTAAGCAATGGAAACTGGGCCTTATGACCTAAAGGAAGCTTCTAGGTACCTATAGCCAAGAAAGACATGTTGAACAAACATAATAGACATTTCCATGGTATATTTGGCCTCTGAGTGGTTTTTTTGTGGCATAGAGAGAATTTTAAGACTAATTATAGGTGTCAACACCTTGTACATGGTTGGGGAGAAAAGAGTGGGACTAAGGTCCCAAATGAAATTTTAGGCATCTTTGGCTAAGAACAATGCCTACAACCACCACACATGACCTCCCAAGAGCATATTATTCATCTAAGTGGGTATATTAGTGCCATTAGAATTTTTTCAGAACCTGGTATGGGTCTTGGGTTCCCTAAACATGCTTGAGGGATAAAACTTGGGCCTTAATCCATGAAAAAACCTTTTAAGAATCCATGGCCAAGAAGAACAACTTGAACAAACAAACATGGATTCTTGAGAGTATCTTTAGTGTTTGAGTAGGGATTTCTATGTCATTGGGTGGTTTTGAATAGTAGTTAGGGGTCTTGAGGCTCTATACATAATTAAGGAAGGAATCACATTATGTATGCCCTAAAGGAATCTTTGAGGTATCCAAAGCAATGAAAGATATTTTAAAGAAACACACATAATTGGATTATGATATCCTTGGCCTCAAAGAGAGGATGTCATCACCTTTAGGAGGTTTTGAGCATTAGATATGAGTTTAGGGGGCTCGACATTTTTAAAGGAGGAAACCCAAGCCTTATCCCCTAAAGGAAGCTCTAGGCATGCAAGGCGAATAATAATGCATGTATCAATGTATAATACCTTTGGATGGTATGTTTTCCCTCAAGTTGAGATATGTGTGCCATTAGGATTTTTTTAGCTCTAGGTATGTGTACTAGGGCCTTGGACATGATCAACAAGGACCCTCGATATTTAACAATTAAAGGAATATTCTAGCCATCCAAGGATAAGGAGGTGGGCTCCACCAACCACACATGGATGCTTGAGTGTATTATTAGCCTATGATTTACGGTGTCGGTGGAAACAAGTTGTTTTGAGGAGTATGTAGGTGTCTCAGGGCCTTGGGAATGATGTTCTAGAAAATAATACCATGCCTTTGGCCCTAAAGAAATTTTCATGGAATTCAAATCCATGACATTGCTTCAAAGTACCATGAAATATTTTGGAGTGGTATCTATAGTGCTATGCATTTGGATCTTGTGGCCTTAGGGCCTTGGAACTAGTTAGTGGAGGAGACCTAAACCATAGACTCTAAAGGAATATTCTAGACATCTCGAACTAAGTAGGTTTCCTCCATAGATCACACATGGACTATTAAGGGTGTCATAGGCCTATGATTCAGGATGTTAGCGCCATTAAATGGTTTGAGAATTATGAAGGTGTCCTAGACCCTTCAAAATGGAATTCTAGGAATGAAGACCATACCTTTGGCTCTAAAGAAACCATTGAGGCATCTAGAGCCATGCACAATGCCTCAAAGAGCCATACATGATTTTGCATGGGAATCCATGGTGTTATGTATCTAGGTCTTGCGGTCTTAGGGCCCTATACATGGTAATGGAGGAGACCTGCATCTCAAGCCCTAAAGGAATATTCTAACCATCTAGGGATAAGAATGTTTCCTTCACCAACAACACGTGGCCTCTTGAGGGTGTCATTAATGTGCTATGATTGATGATGTTTGTGCCATTAGGTGATTTGAAGAATAATGTATGTGTCATAGGGCATTGGGAATGGATTTCCAGGGAAGAAGACCATTAAGAATTTCTCTCAGTGGAAATATGAGAACCATTAATATGTTTTGAGAAGTATAACTCTCAACACCTTGAAAATAGATAGATGCAAGAACAAACCTTATACTGTGGATACTATTGACTGTAGCTACTATTGATACTATGGATCTAGATAAGGCAAATGTAGGAAATCTAGGACATAGGCCCTAAATTAACATACACACCTAGGCATAAAGGGCTAGCAAGGAGGTTGAAAACTGCCACATAGGACCTATATAGGGGATGTTTGGATTCCAAGTGTGTATATTAAATCCATTAGGATGTTTGCTATCCATGTATGTATCTCAAGGACATTTACATGGTTGGAGAAGGATCCAAAGCCTTAATTTATAAAGAAATATTATAGGGATCAAGAGCCATTAATATTGCCTCAAGTTACTACACATGACCTCTCTAAAGGATCTAGAGCTCCAATACACTAGTATGCCTTCACAAAACATTACATGACTTCCTATTTTTATAGATATTTCTCACTACCAAAACCGTAACCACTAATGGTCCCCACCTTAATGAGTGCCAGCTAACTAGTGGGTTATATTCCATGAGGATGACCCTCTACATAAATTAACCAAACTCCAACTATCTAGTGGACCTTATTCAAATATGATGGCCCCATACATTAATTAACTAACTTTATATTTCAACTAGGCTAGGACCCTTACTCCCTAAATCTCTTTGGGTTCCTAGGATGGTGGACCTAGCTCAAGTATCATTAATTATTGACACATTCTCAAGAATTTGCATGCCCCCTTTCTTTTCCCATTCTCATACAATGTCTCAACCATGTATTTTCATTCCACCTCCCACTAGATACATAAAACCCCGTATACTCATATTCCTCACAAGGTCATGGGTTTTAATGGTGCAGGTTGTAGGTATAGGTCACTAATCGATGCACACAAATTTATCTCTAGTTGACAATAAAAATTTGGAGAATAAATAATAAGAAAGAAGAAACTTATATGCATAAAAACAGGATTGATATATCTTTTAACTTGCATAGACCAAGTTTTCTCCTTCAAATACGAAAGGGTTCAATAAGAACATATGAGATAACATGGATGAATATGTGTGTTGGAGAAAACTCACTATGGCTTGGGGTAGACCACAACAGACAGCTGACTACCAGAAATTAACTCAATTCTCATAACTATGCTATTATAAATGACAATGCTAAGATAATGGAGAAATGTAACCAACCTCGATCCAAACGTTTGATGTAGATCCCCATTGGAGCTATCAATCCGTGCACTTGAAATCTGCAAATTAGTCTTGACAGCGAATATACAACAAGTACATATAATATATAAATAGCATTAACATCATCAATAGCAATGGTCCATGATATTATAAGAAAATACAACCCAATGTATAATAAACAACATTCACAACATTAATGGACAAGAATATGAGTATTTCTATTAATAAACAAGAAGAAGTACAATGTGATACGACCTCTTTCCAGCAACCAATTTGAACCACGATCTGGATCAATCCACTTGTGTTTCCACCACTTCAATCCTCCATGAATGGCAAACTCAAACTATGGTAGGAGTTTGGAAGGTGAACATAAGGGGTTCACAACTACAAGGATCAATAAGTGTAGACTCAAGATAGGGCAAAAATCCACTAGAGTTCTCTTGCTCTTCTTTCTCCTCCGATCCATAAACCATATGTGCTCAATATATAGTCCTTCCAAAGGTAAGTGAAAGGACACATCGAGGCATTTCTTGGGCATATGGAGGGTCAAAGGTAACCCAATAACCGCTTTTGGGGAGTAAAAAGTAATAAAGTAGTGATTTTTACCATTTTACATGCTACCCGCGAGCTATACTAATGCAACTTGCGGGTAAGAATTAAAAATAGGGAAAAATAGTGTCTGAAGGATATAAAGTGGATCTAAGTCAGTGAAATGGATCCTACATGCCAAAGAATACTGATACTCACAAGGTGGAAGATGATGTTGTAACAGATGCCCCCTAATGTGTGAGGTCAGAGACTGATGCTTCGATGGTCGAAATACATTATAAAACTCAGAAGTGGAGTGATGGAAACACAAGTGGAAAGAGAAACTCACTCGTCATAGTACAATAGTATCCCTGAATACATGTCGGTATAGTACAAAAATCTGATACAATGGCCATGAATAGGCAGTACATAGTAGATACATGTCATAAGTGATCATAGCCATGATCCCTCTACAATAAGATATGGTCTTTTGTTGAAAAAAAGACAACTGGTGCAAACTGGAGGTACAAACTGCTGATATCTAAGAGGTGATATCTCAGATGTAAAGTCAAAGTCATAGGTAGCATACTTAATGCCACCATCGCCTGGAGTCTTCTACACAAGTCTTTGATGGTGCAAGTCCCATCAAGTGAATAAAGGAGTTGGGGTCGAACCTAATGTGACGTCGTCTGATTACCGGTCAATAATGTATACCGTTAACAGACGTGAGATGACCCACCATAATGAAAATGGGAATCAAGGCACAGAGCACAATCATCGGAGTGTGAATAAATGAGTTGAAGTTGAACACTAGGATGAATCCATCGATTAGGGGACATTGATGTATTCCCAAAACTGTCGATGGCGAGAGAACCTGCCACTAATGACTGCAAGCCTCAAGTCCCGAAATAAATGGGTTGAAGTCGACAGAACGAGACTCGCTGGAAGGAGGGCATTAACACATCCCCCATCAACCAACACGAGGTACCATCAATGCTGAAAGATTTGGAAGATCTTAGGTGAAACAGACTGACTCAATAAGGATGGCTGACATGCAATAGTCAAGAGATCTGAGGAGTGGCCGACACTGGTTTCAGGAATTCCTTTGAACAAGAGCATGAGCAGATGGATAGACTCGGGTAGCATAGACTCGATATAGACTGTGCGATGCAGGAGGCATCACAAAGGGCTCCATAATGACTGGAATCTTAACCAATCGGTGGAGAAACTGAGAAACAAGTATGGCTCCTAAGATCCAACTATACTCCTGACTCATAGTGTATGGAGTGGAATGAATGCTCTGTTCAAAGGTGACACAACAGCTGCCAACAAGAAGTAGTGACCATAATCCCATCCGGCTTTTTGGAATATTTGATTTTTTTGGGTCTTTTTCATATTTGGAAAGCTTGAAAAAGAATGAAATTGCTTATAATACAACAAGTGAGGGAACGAGTGTCAAATAGCTAGCAGACTAGTCCCAAGTAGTGGAACATACCTATGATCAATGCAAGGAAGCATGTGCAGGATGTGGACAGTCGGGGGAATGTTTCCTCAGGGTAAATGGTCATCAAGATGCGAAAGATAAATTAAGGCTCTGCTTGGCTCGGAAGGTAAAGTACTCAGGCACATGGCTAATAAGTGAGTAAGCGGGAGTCGGCACAAGGCTCAAGCGGCAAGCAGGATAATGCAATGCAATCACAACTCGACATAAAAGGGAAGTCCTTTTTCGTAAAGTTAGTCTCCTCACCCGAAAAGTGTAAAACAATGAGAGAAGAACTCTTCTAGTCACATATGACTAGAGTATACCTTTTTCGTAATTAATCCACAAAGGTCCGGAAAAGGGGTAAACTTATACCTAAGTGAATGTCACTTCAAATACTTTAACGAGTCTGAAATGACAAGTATACTCAGCAATCTTGTTTGATTTGAAAAAGTCTAACAAGGGCTTAAAAAAGACTTTATAAAAAAAAATTTCGTAAAGGTTTAACGAGCCCGAAAAAGTAAACTCGTGACCTCCTTACTGTTTTTAACGAGCTCAAAGGAGATATGGAAGAATTCTCATAATGAGAGCAGACGAGTGTCAAGGACATGCGAGACTAGTTCCAAGCGCATGGGACAAAGCTGTGCATAATGCAAGGAACATGAGCAAGATAAGGACACTTAAGGGGTGTCTGCGAATTCGGATAGTAATAGGTTCAAGTGCATCCTAACAATGGGGAGGCCTAAACCTATATGCAAGGTTCCGAATATTCCTTCCATGACCAAAGAAAATGTCGAAAAGGACCAATAAACAAGTATAAGTCCAGCTAAGAATCTTGTCTCCAAGAAACATAAGTACCAAGATCATCTCTAAAATGTACATAAAGAAAAATATGATACAGGTCACTATGGTAGAAAATTTTTCAACTTCACTATTATCACCCTCAGACATAATTCAGGGAGAACTAACCACTGAAGGTGCCATAGTACCAACACCCGAGGGACCAAAAGGATCAACTTTGGAATGAAGAGCAAAGCTGAAGGATGTGGACGAATCTGCAGTGGCAAATTCATCATCACGGGAGTTGGAAATTCTAGAAGTAGAATCGAACTCATCAGGATCACCGATTTGCTGATCTATAGGAGAGTCTACAGACTCAGCACTAGGGAGATCAGACTTTAATGTCAAACCGAGGCTAGACAAAACTATGCCTGGATCAAAATCCAAATGCATGGCATGTTGTACTCGAGGCTCATCTCGTTCAATAAGATCAAGGGTAGGAAGGAAATAAAATTGATTATGAGAATCCTCCCAAGGCTTGTCATTACCATTCATGGCCTCGATAAAAATTTCATCTGAAGGTAGAATACCATCGAGGAAATCATGTGAACAAGAAGGGTCGACTGCACACGTGGGAAGCATAACAGGATCTTCTTCCCCTGGCCGTGAAGAAGAGAGATCCGGCTCTATAGTAACTTGTTGAATATCTTGGTAAGCAAGCTTAGCTACAGATAGTGGCATAGACATCCCGACGTGGGTAATGTCTACAGACGTACAATTCATAGACGGTAAAGTCCATGGATCATCAAAATATGAAGTCCGAAATGGTACATTATGTGAAGGAGGAGACACATTGTCGGAAATGGTTCCAATAAAGTTCACGGGTGTGGGAAAATCATAAGTTCCAATCAATGAATAGTACATGTCAACACCCATGTTCCCAGTTGCCGGCTGAGAATCAGTAACTTGAGGGACTATGGATCCCATGGATGCTATGGAAGAAGTGTTAACGAAATCCAGTTGATCGATGGTCACAATCTTTCCTTCATGGAGAAAGCAGATAAATCTGAATATAGTGGACGCAACAGCCTTCATAGCGTACATCCAATTCCGACCCATTAAAAGGTTGTAGTTTATGGGCACATCAACAACCTCGGCTTCAATAGGCACAGACTTACCTCCCAAGCAGACAACAAGGGAAGGGATAATTCCATGTGGCTTAAATGTCCGACCGTCGAATGCAGTGAGCGTGGTTCTAGACACGAGGAGAGGAGGAGAGCCAAGAGCTTTCCAACAAGTTAATGACATTACTGACGTGGAAGCACCTTCATCAACCATAGTACGTTTGACAAAACTCTGAAGGCACACCACCTGGATTTGAAAAGCCACGTGGTAAGGTAAGCGAGGTTGAACATCAGTAGTATCAAACTTGATAACACCGGGATTTCCCCCATCCTGAAATCGTAATGCACTCAAAAGGGCATGCTTTTGAGAAGGACAGCCTTCAAAACTTCAAGAGTCGACATGGCACACAGAGTTTGGCCCAAATCTTCTACAATGGAGTAGTTTTGGGCGACTCAAGCATTAGGATTATGCGTAGAGCACTTGAGAACACCTTTCGGTATCCGCAGCATATTAGAGGGCTTCTCGATATGCAAGGAATTGTTAGGAGGAGGGGGAGGCTCACTGCCCATATTGGGTTGTGGTGCACCATAATCGCGTTGATGAGTAGCAACACAAAACTCCGACTAAACCATATTCACACATCCATAACCACTAGTATTGGAAGAAGACGTTGCCGTCTCAGTAGGTCCATAACCGGTGGTGGGTGTTGATGTATATGTAACTTCGGAATGTATTTCACCCATGTATTTCATATATGTATTTTGTACTCCTATAGATATGGTATTATTCCTCTATACGGAAGTGTCGTCATTTATATTGTAAGTGTCGTAACTTATACTTGATGGGTTATTAGACCACCTTGTTGGGGTCGGCCCTGTATAAGTCATGTGGGTTGAAGGGTTATATTAGACCACCCTATTGAGGGTCGGCCATGTGGGTCAAAGGGTTATTGTACCACCAAGTGTGGGGTCGGCCCGGATTAAGTTAACCATGGGATAAGCTATACATGTAGACCCCATTAGTTTATTGGGTAGGACAGAACAAGTATAAATAGAGATCGAGAGATCTCTATTTGATCATTCACACACACACTTATGTCATTCGGAAAGTGGCGCACTTGTGAGGAGGAGGCTCTACTGCTAGGAGAAGACTATCTCTTGTATTCTGGTTATATCATTGCTCTATCTATCTCTGAGGAAGTTATTGGGGTTTTTCACCTTTATGGTTTTCCCCAAGTAAACTCTGTGTCTCTTGCATAGTCTTACAAGGCCTTTTGATACTCGTAATGGTTTCCTTGATGATGGATTTCCTTTTCTTATTGAAAGAAAACCTATCATATGTGGTCACCTTGCTACCCTTAGATGGTGTGAAAGGAACAAGTGGAAGATTCTCAATAGGGATGTTCATGTCGAGGTCTTGTATGCTTGGACTCTTAGAACCAGCGTCTTCCTTTTGTATTTTCTCTTCTTCAGCCTTTTTCAGTGCCTCTTATTTTTCTTCCTTTTTCAATCTTTCGTTTTCTTGTTGCTTGGTAGCTTCTTGCAGCCTAGTTCGTTCTTCCTGCTGAATTCTATGGGCTTCATAAACAGCTTCTCGAATTTTCTGGGCTTCTTCTTCATCCCTTTTCAGTGCCTCTTCTTCTACTTCCTTTCTTAATCTTCCATTTTCTTGTTGCTTGGCAGCTATCTCCAACTTGGTTGTTTATGCCTGTTGAATTCTACGGGCTTCATCCTCAGATTCTTGAACTTTCTGGGCTTATTCCTCTCTAAGTTTAACTTCTTGTGCTTTCCTTGCCTTTTCCTCGGTCCATTTTCTGATCTACTCAGCTTGTTGTAGAAGTATTTGTTCTTCTTTTAAGAAATTCTCAGTTGCTCCTAAGGCTTCCTTACCTTGATGTTGTTTTGATCCCTTGGGAGCGTTGGAACTGGATCTAGGTCCAATTTTTCTATTTTGGCAAATTAGCAACTCAGTCATGTTGTTGATTCCCCAGTATTTCTCTTCCTCAGAATCATAATAGTGGGCATACTCGAAATGACCATGTATAGCTTTGCAATGCTGGGAAACCTTGCCTCTCTATCATTTTTCTGATATATTCTCTGTCCAAAATGAAAACTTGTTAGCTTTGATATAAACTCTTCCCCTGACGCGATCTTGGAAAAATTATAAGCTCCCAAATAGAAGGGCAAAGGAGGAAACGTGGCTTTGTTTGCTTTATTCATTGCACTACCAATTCCATCTAGGAAAACTTGTCGCACGACTTCCTTATGAACAATATAGTCCATGGCGTAGTTTGGTAGGATATAGGGGGTTTTGTGCCTCCATACATTCTTATGTAAGTGCCATCCTTTGAAAAGAAGAAGTCACCATATTCCTCCAGAACTGCCATCACGTTTTCTGATAGGAAATTGGGCTCTTTATTGAACATCAGCTCATAGAGGGGCATGATGAAATTTTCACAAATGTTTTTGTAATGGCTCTTGTAATTTTGAGGCTAGAAGATTTTGTACGCGGTGAACACCGGTCCTCCTGCCTGATTCCATATGCATCGTAGTTTTGGGAAGAGCTGCTTCGCCACAATACAATCTATCAAATAGGAGGGCATGTAGAACTCTGCCTTCTTGACTTCTAAACCTTCTTTGGCCATAGTTATGGCTGATGCCTGGCTTTCCGAAATCATTTCATCCCAATTAAAGATAGTTCCTTTGAAAGCTACATAGTGAATAATGGGTACCCATTGAAGCATAAACATGGTCCCATCAGGTCTTCCAAATATTCTGCTCAACATGAGAGCAACCATTCTGAATGGAGGTCTCAAGTTTTGAACCTTATACTCTTCATTATCGTTCTTCCTGAACTGTTTGCCTATGATGAGCAGCTTTCTTGCCGATTCCAGGTTATCCAGTTTGACCTCTGCTAACCAGTCATAATTCAAGTACTGATTTGGACGAGGTAACTTGTATGTTGATGAGATATAAAGTGGGGTAAAGGATGTGAAGGCTTCTCTCTTGTTATCAGGAAAAATTCGCGATTGGGCATCTACGTGTTGCAAAATCCATCTGATGACCTCTGCTCAAGGAAAAAGCTCAGGGCGAGTAGCTGCTTTTGAAATGCAGGATGCTCTGATGTTCTGATATAGATATCCTTCTTCTAACAGAGCGTCTGGGTTATCCTGGTCTCTTATCATCTGGTAAATGTCACTCCATTGGGCTTCTGGTAATGCACCTGTGATGCATTTAGTATCCTGGTAAATGGTCTCAATCCTCACTTCTTCAGTGGATTCTGTAACAACTCCCTTTGATTTTTTTCTGGCACCTTTAGTCATTTTTAAGTATTCCTGCCTCAATACACAACGTCAGTCATAAGAAAGTAGAATGTGACATGAGTGGCCTACATGCAAACATGTCAAAGAATTTTCATAGGTGTTTCTATATATATTTATAGAAATGTTAAAAACTGCTTTCTGCCGCTTTAAAATATTACTACTTAAACGCGCAGGCATGAACTTTGAACAATAGTGTTTGCAAGCCATATGGTTTCATATCAAAAAATGAATTAAAGTCAACCACTCTGGACTATTATAAAGATTTTGACCAGGAGTTTTCACTGCGTGTTGGAAAACGAAATAGGAATATAAAATAATTTGTTATTTGTCTTTTACCAGGGTACTGTGCTGCGTTGCACTTTAAAACATGTTGTAATTAAAGAATAAAAACAAATTGTGTTTCCAAAATTTCATGCAGAAATAGAAATCTCTGAAACATGGATATTTTGCATATGCTTTCATAATTTAAATATATATTTGTAAATTAAATAAAAAATATTTTTTAATTAAATGATAATTATGAAATCCATTGGAAACGGTCGGCAGGTCGACGGGCTTAACATAACTCCACCAAAATGGTTGGTGGACTTAAACTAACTCTGCCGAAACAATCCCTAGAAATAAAGATGATTTTGGAGGATTTACCTGTAGACAAATGTGTGAAGCTGAAAAGAGAAGCGAATTTATCCGGGGCTGCGAGAAATTTTATTTAACTTAAGCGCAACAATTCATTGGAGAAGAAGGAAAGTTTCATCTGCCCTTTTACGGAAGAGTTGATCGGAAATGTCCGTCGTTGCAGAAAAATTTGGCAACTTCCTCCGCCGTTTCGGAAAAAGAACAGTAACTCTTCCATCATGCCAAACTTGTTCGTCAAAAAAGGGCATTGCGGTAGATTTAGGTGAGTTTCTCCACCATTGCGGTAGACTTAGGCGAGTTTCTCCGCCATTGCGGAGGACTTTAATTAAAACCTTCATTGATTTCGGAGACATATAGGTAGGACGTTCACATCATTTGCGAGGATGATTGAATAAGTAAAAGCTACTACGTAATAAAAAGAACATTCATATACCCTATGTGTCATTAAATTAATTGAAGTAATTACTTTTCAAATCATATCAAATATAATCCGTAAACAATACACTTATAACCTATATCAAATCTAATTGCATTTAAATAATGAATCTGAATACAATTTCACTTATTTTCAAACATTCAGAACATATTAACACTCTTGTAACCTATGAAACGAATTTAATTGCAATTTCACTTTTATTTCAATTGTGCACAACATATGAATACTTTTATAGAATTATAAACTGAATCTAAATACCAATTCAATTTTCGATTCAAATATTGAAACCTATCAATAATTTTTTTTAAATTATAAACTAAATATAAATACCATTTCTTTTTCATTTCGAATATTCAGAACATATCAGTAATTTTATAAAATTATGAACTGAGTCTAAACACAATTTCATTACAAATATACTGAACATATCCATTCTTTTATAAGATGTAAAAATGGGTCAGGTTACTTTTCAAATTCTTTAAGAATGTGGACCTTCTATTTATATATAGGCATGATGAAAAAGATAAGCCATATACTTTACAGCCGACTCATTCAATGGTAACGCTGTCGGACTATTGGACAGGAATACCAAATCTCAAAGTTACAGGGTCGCGGGAAGTTTCTGGATGGAAAAATGGTTGTGGGCATAACATATTTTGAATAAAGATGATGATACATTTCAAAAATTTAAAGCAAAAGAGCGTAAGAAACCTCCGTTACAAAGTCATTTGGAACCGGTCATAATCCCCACATCTAAACTTGGGTATCTATACAACCAGTTTTGTACCGGTTTTGTACGTATAACATCACTGAGCTTCCTTGTTTTGAAAAACTTTATTTCCGTGGTATCAATTCTAGATTTATCGTTGGGTGAGAAACTATCCTACAAAGGGGCTAGTTCCCTGGGGTATATCAATCTATGAGTAAATCAATCTAACATAATTCCTTTCTTAAAAAGAAGAGGCAGGGCATGTTGGTAGAATAAACAAAAGCAATGCGCTACATGACCCAATCAAAATCAAAATTACGGGCAAAGATGCCATGAAAGAGCTAACAGGAAACAGTAATGCACCAACCTATTAAGACGGGGATGGTGACTAGTGCAACGGTGCTGAAGTCCTGGAGCAGGTGCGCGCGAATTCAAACGGAAACAGACAACAAACTTTCAACGAATGAAAACAATGAAATTCTTCAACGGGGATATCGCCTATATAAAAGATCTGACGCATGTGGGGAATTAATAGGGCACGTGCGAAAATTAAAAATGGGGTTAAGTGAGCCGTATGGACAAGTAAAATCGATTCTTTCAGTATTAAATGCGATCGTCAAAGCAAAAAATAAGGCCAAATGGTTCCGTCGTTGCGGAAAAGATAGGTGGATTTGCCCGCCTTTGCAGAAAGTGAACACGAGTTGTATCCGTTGTTGCGGAAGAGATAAGAGAAATTAGGTGATGGTGCGGGATATTTTATGTAACTTAAGTGAAACAATTCATGTTAGAAGAAGGAAAGGTTCATCTTCCCTTTTGCGGAAGGGTTGATTGGAAATGACTGTCGTTGCAGGAAAGATAGGCGAGTTCCTCCGACGTTTTGGGAAGAGAACGTTAACTCTTCCATCGGGCCAGACTTGTTTGTCGGAAAGGCTGTTGCAGTAGACTTACCCGAGTTCCTCCATTGTTGCGGAGGACTTTAAGTGAAACCTTCCGCGATTTCAGAGACATTTAATATATTTCCTCCGACAAAGCGGACAGAATGTCTTAAACCTTCCAGCGTTGTAGCTCAAGTCAAATCAATTCTTTCACTATTAAATGCAACCGTCAAAGCGGAAAGATAAGGCCAAATGGTTCGGCAGTTGCAGAAAATATAGGTGGACTTTCTCGTGTTTGCGAAAAGAGAATCGGAGTTTTCCCACCGTGGAAAGGCACGAAAGGTTAAGGCGGGAAAGGTTTAGCTGCCCTTTTGCGGAAGGGTTGATGGGAAATGTCCGCTATTGCGGGAAACATAGGCGAGTTCCTCTGCCATTTCGAGAAAATAACATTAGCTCTTCCGTTGGGCCAGACTTGTTAGTCGAAAAGGCCATTGTGGAAGACTTACGCAAGTTTCTCCACTATTGAGGAGGACTTTAATTCGAACCTTCCACGGCCTCGGAGACATTTAATCTATTTCCTTCGACAAAGTGGACAGAATGTCTTAAACCTTCCAGCGTTGCGGCTCAGATGCTTGAATTTTACTTAATTAAAAAGGCACAAGTGAACTCAGAACTGAAGCAGGAAAAAGAGCTCTTTCAAGAAAAACCAAACAAGGAAAAGTAAGATGGCTTCAGACTCTTAGAAAAACAAAGGAGGGACTGCTATGTAAATATTGTATCCAGTTAATGTGATTGTAAGTAGGCATATTCATTGTTCTAGGTAAAGTTGCATTTTCAATTTTTTTTTTATCAAATTGGTCATAAATTGCAAATTGAATTTTGCTTGGGATACTTTTGAATTGCAAATAATTTGAATTGAAATTGTTCACCATCATGACCGACCAGCATGAAGTTATTTTACAATATGTGCTTATTGGCTTTTAAATAATTTTCCTTTTGCTTGTACTTGGTAGCAATGTTTCAGTTTATATCAGATTAAACAAATTGTGTCTAGATGTTGGGTCGATGAAGCATGACAGTTGATGGAAGTAATAGATATATCAAACATAGGTGAAAATCCAAAGCTATCCCGGAGAGGGAAAAAAAAGCCAAGGTTGTAATAAAAAGAGTTGTAAACTTTTATTTGACTGTTGTGTGTGACATCAACACAGATTGCTGAATCAACAAGTGGATAATATAGAAAATTTGAGGCAGCAGTGTGGTTAAGACAGGTAGAAGATAACCTTATGAGAATGACTGATAGGGTCATTGAGCAGCTTTGTAGTTATAGCACATGCTTCGAATCCATTGTGGTTGAGCTGTGTGAGTTGAATGGAAAATGATATGTATTTGTAAATGTTGTAAAAGAATTGGAACATGGGGTGTTTGTTCATGTGAAGATAGCACATTCCCCCTTAGTTGTCACATTGAAGAAAGATTTGCACTATTGTCCTATACATTCCATTTTAATTCAACTAAACACTGTTGAACATAGTCAATGTATATAGCTGATATATGTATACTTTTAATTTTGTGAGGCATGAAAAGTCTGCATTAATGTCTTATTTTTGTTGATAAAGGGTTAGGTTTGATTTTGCAGCAACCAAAAGTTTGTGTGAATGTATTTTTTTTTTAAACATTTTGTCTCCTACAAAAGTTGCCACTAATATTAGTACATATCCCTGCGGGCACGGAATAATATATGTATATATCCCTGCGGGCAGGGAATAATAATGGAAATAACCGATATCTAGCAAAACAAATAACGTAGATATCTACATGCAGATGAATATGATATAAATATGCGGAATGAAAGAGAAAAGTTCTCAATGCTATCCATGCAGACGCAGGCGTGGCATAATTGAAGGCTGAAAGGTCACTGTATCCATGTCGATGTCTGGTGCGTCGCCTGGTAAACAAAGCGGCAAACCCCCTCACGGTTAGAGTTGTTACCGTTAGACGCTACAGCCGAACAAACTACAGTATGTCTGTATACCTGTCAGGAAAAGACCCAAGATCGCAGCCGCCGGAGATAAGAACCTCCAGCTTTTCAAGTAGTCAAAAATTGCAGAAGCCTTCTTTTTTATTTTGTTCTTCCAATAGTTTTTTTTGAACCGTTGCCGGAGCGTGCCCATGAGCTCGAGATATTTTTTATTTTGTTCTTCCAATAGTTTTTTTTCAGATTGTTCAATACTTATTTCGCTGCATACATATATAGAGATTGCGAGAAATCACTAATCTGGGACCGGAATGCAATAATGAGTGCAAAGTAAATAATTGTAGCACCTAACACTAAAAAAATATAGAACCTAACACTTAAATACTGTAGCACCTAACACTATAAAATATGTCCCCTGCTCCGGGGTTCTGACAGTGATACAATCCTACCTGGAATTGACTCAGTGACACAATCTGAAAATTGTAAGATGAAATGAGTTAATTCCACTCCATAGAGGTGAATCTTTAATGCTGTTTAAATATTTAAGAGAAAGGATCGAGGAAAACTTGGTTTCAATTATCTTTGTAGGAAACGAAAGTTAATATGTGATCACAATTTTTCATTGCCCTAGGTTACCACAATGAATTGATATTCTATTCTCACCGCATTTAGTATATGACACTATCAGACACTCTGAAAATGGTCGCTCAGTATACAGTTTCTAGTTGGGTTTCTGCAAAGTCTACCAAGATGGGGTATGTTTGTATATTATGAAAATGGCACCCAACATATATTATACTTAGGCTTGCTATACAAAAGCAAAATACAAAGCTGTAATGCAAGATAGTGTCACTATCATATTTATTTTACCCTTTTCTGTTCTGACATTCGTATAATGTGTTCATCTCATCTAAATGTACTAGAGCTTAGATTTGGTCTATGCACATGTTTAGACCTACAAAACAGTTCTATTCCTATGCATCGATCCATATATTTTCAGGCTTATTTTTGAGTTCTAAATGTACTAGAGCTTAGATTTGGTCTATGCACATGTTTAGACCTACAAAACAGTTCTATTCCTATGCAGCGATCCATATATTTTCAGGCTTATTTTTGAGTTCTAGGATGGCTCCATGTTTTTATTCCAGAGATAATATGCCTTAATTCTTTTTTTACCATGTTTTTATTCCAGAGATAATATGCCTTTCTATTTTAAGCTGTGTGGTATCGTGGCCAATCCCATGAAAGTTTTAGGAAAACGTTAAGCACCATGGAAGCTTATGGTAGATACAGGGAGATTGGAACCACAAATGAATACATTACTTATAGTTTATCCTCTCACATTATGGTTTAACCAATTCCAAGAGGAGCTTGTATGGTGAATAATGCTTTCTTTTATTAAACAATCCCCAACTTTATAAGAAGTTTGGAAGATTGTATCATGTTGAGAGTTATTACAAAGTTCAACAATGATATTAAAACAAAGAGTACATGTTCCAAGTATGGTTATTTAGTCCTTGCCGTAGGCAGAGACTATATGTTTCACTTTTTACTATTAGTTGAAATGAATCTACTGAAAAAACATTACCTTTATTAAAGTTAACCAAAATAATGTTATTTTTCAATTTTTTTTATTAGGTGTTTTCTTAGTGTTTATTGGACTAGAGCTATTGATTAGACAATTTTTATCATTGCACGGAATCTTAAAAATTGAAAAGAAAATAAAAAATCATTTACATAGTATTACTTACCAAATTTATAGAAATATTTGTGCACTAGTGGATTGTCATTCTTAATAGATCTGGAGACACATGGGTGATTTGCAGGGCACTTCTCACCCCATGTGACAATGGGTTATCATTTCGAATTCTTGAAGTTATCTCACAGCCATTGCCATTTAATGTTTTCTTCAAGGTGAAGCTATTTCAGAATCTCATCCTGAAAGAGCCATTGCATTTAATATTTTTTTCGAGGTGAAGCTATTCCATATTCTCAGCCTTAAAGAGTCTTGTCCTTAAGAACAATATTTATGGATTAAGGACTAGTTGCGTGCACACAACACCTCTTTCAAGTTCCCTTGGCATTAGCGTTTGTTCAATGATTCTTGATGTTCTACTTGTTTACTATCTTTGTTGTTTGATTGCAGGGTTGTTATTTTATTAACTGTACAAAACTAATAGCACCTCCACAAGAGATGGAGCCATAAAAATTTTTTTCCTTGCCCTTAAATTTGTTGTGTTGTGGGTAAGATGAAGGGCGTCTCCATGAGAGATGGACCAATGAATATGTGTAAGATCGAATTGTTGATTAAGGTTATTAATGGTAGAGGATGGCTACGACGACCTCACTTTGTAGAATCGACCCATCCTTGCATGTCTTGTTTTGTGGTTTTTTGTTTTTGTTCATCGTAGTAAAGGATGGGGCTAGTTTAATAAAAAACCATCCCAGTGCAGGTTTATTAATAATCATTTGTTTTCTTCACTATTGGAAGAAGGCCGCCTCCTTAATAGAGAGTCAACCATTGTTTTTAGATGATTTATTTTTCTGTGGTGTTCCGGAGTAGAGGGAGACCAGATATTCGACCCGGACCATGCACCCATTCTTTTTCGTTGTTTCTACGTGAAAGTGAAAGAGGGACGGCTTCAAGGGAGCAAAGGCCCATTTCATTTTTGGTTACTTATATATACTTATAATTGTGCCTCTCTGCGAAGGTCGAAGGCAGACCTTTTCTCCTTTTTCTCTCCACATTAATCTACAAGACGACGTTTTTTTTTTGTTTTTGTTTCGAGCATGAATGACTGAGAGGGGGATTTTCTTTGTTTGTATCCGCCCATGAGCGTTGCAATAATGTTATTCTTTTGTTGTATAATGTGTAAGGGCTTTTTCTATAGATAAATACCCGTCTAATTCATTTTCGCTTTATTTACCTTGATGAGCAAATCAAAGGGCGTCCACCCACGTGAATATTTACTATTGCTTTGGATGCTTGAGTTGAAAGACGTTAGAAATTATGACTGTGTATTCAAATGAAATTTCTCACGGTATAGTGTACTGTGAATGTATAGTTCATAAGACTGGACGTTCTACTAATAGTTATGACCCCATGTTAATTCATATGTCCACTATCTCTGTATATGAGCATAGAGGAGCTGGGCGATCTCATTGGTAGACCTAACCCATGTCGAGATTTAAACTCTTAATTATTGGTTGATTTCAATGTCGAGCTTATGAAGCCTAATTAAAAGTGTGGGTTATGCTTACAAAGACGGGCTTTGAGTTTATTGTTTTTACTTTTTTTCTATTAAAAAAACAAATTAACCATATTCGGGGAAGTTCTAGAGTATAGTTAACTAGTTAATAATTTTTATGTTTTGTAGCAGACTTCTCCACATATGGGAAGTGGTGTTATGTAATATTTTGGGTGGTGCCCACTGCTACGATGGCTCAGCCAATAAGATGGGCCTTCTTGCTGAGAAGCACCTTGTATCAGCTTCTCCTCCGAGGTATGCTTCATTTTATTATGTGGTAAATAGGGAACCACAACCATAGCAGGTTTACCTCCTACAGACTTGTTTGGAGATCAGGTCGGCTTGTTAAATAGTAAATACTTGTTATTTAGTTTCTATTTATTTCCATGCAATGAATTAATATTTTTGATGTTACATTACATGGTTTGAAAACCCTGAATGGTTTGGGTTTAGCAATGTAGATATATCTCAAGTACTTTGGGATTATCAAGGTGGAGGTTTGAAAAATCCCTGACAAGAACTTGATGTACTTATTTTATATCATGGATAACAGGTTAGGGTTTGAGACTTATCTTTATCTTTGTTTTAACATTAGAATGGTGTGGCTCGTATCAATTGTCATGTTGTTATATTCCCTTTTTTAATTTTCAGTTACTATTGGATTGGGCATATTTTATGTCCAGTGAATTCTTGTATTCCACTATAGTTTGGATGTGGAAAATGTCCTTTGTCTCTATTTGGGATGCATTAAATGATGAAATTTAAACAATGCAAACTCCAATTTGAACAATTCTTTTTTGCCAGATTCCAATGATCCGGACCAGTTCAGTGGTAACTCACTAGCAATTGATTGATCAGATCACGAGGGCATGTTTGCATCTACATCTTAATGCACCTGTGTTCGCTTGGAATTCTGGATGTCCTGCATTGTCTCTGTAAAGACTAGTGTAATGCCATCATGGTCCTGGAAAATGCATGGCATAGCCTTACAATACTTATAATCTTGGGCCAACTGTTTGAGCTGTGCCATAGCGGATAACTGGTCTAAAGGAGATTGTGGCACAAGAATCATTGGAGGTGCAGTGTCTCTTGGAGGATAGACTATCTCGGTCACTTAAAATTTCACTTTTTCCATTTTAGCATATTCCTGCAGCAGTGTGTCAACCAAAATTTAATGAAAACCTAGGGAATATAAATTATTGAGTAAATATTAATTTTGAACCATGCCAAGCACTTAATACCTTGCTAAAAAATGCAAGAGGAATATTTAAAGGAAAAAAGCTTGGACTCTAGGATTGGAAAAGGCTAGGTGTATGGAAGAATGTTATATATTATATGTTAGTTAAGTGTAATTTTGTCAAAATTTAAACTTAAATAGGTTGCTACTTCAATCTAATTGATGTGTTGTTTGCTTTGCGTTAGTGAGACATTTATGAGTCATCATTCAATTCTAACCTTTTAAATTTTTTAGTCTACTATATGTTATTTTTGTTAAAAAAACAAAACATGCATTGCACTTTTTTTTCTTTTTGTATTTTGTATTTTTGAAATAAATAAAAAGTAAATTATTAATTTATTTTATTTTTAGGTTAAATAAAATATTTTGTTTAGATATAACTAAGGCAGGGACTAAGGTGCACACAACTCTTGTTTTTTAAGGATAGATTATATTGGGTTATTTATCTTACAAAATGAGAGAAATAATAAAAAGAATACAAAAAAATTATATAAATAAAAATACTAAAAAATATATATATTAATTTTAATTTTAAATATAAATCATTATTTCTATTTTTTAAAATAATCTAGATTTAATAATTATTATTTTTAGATGTGTACATAGGTTGTTTATGTTAAAGAAAATGGAAGAATGCACAATACAAAAGCTTCATAGAGAGGAACAATAACAAAATATACACAAATTCAACATTATAGTGTTCCCTTCTTATCATTAAAATCTCATACTCAATATTATATAGCTACACATGTCAAAGAAGGACCCTCATTTACAAGCATTTCTAAAGTCATGTGCTAAGCTAGGATATCTTATCTCCAAGATTTTTTATCAATAGAAACATAATCCATGTCTTTTCTCAAGGCATTTTTTAAGCACATCTAGACAATTCCAATATTTTGGACAAGTTGATCGATCTTAACACTACACACTCAAGGATAAGTATGAATGATGCCTCAATATACATTCAACTCATTGCAAATTGTACTAATTGATCAAACTCACGCAATACCCTTCTCTTAGAGGTCATTGGTAAATATCTAAATTACCATGTAACAATATACACATAAAGTCACTCTTTGTCAAGCTCAATACATGTGACAATATTTCTAAGAAGCACACAAAAACATATAGTTTGTGAATCTATAAGTAGGAGCTATTTCGGACACTAGAGTGTGTAAATGTTGTTGTAAATATAATTATCAATGTGACAATATACACATAGAGTCACTTTTTGTTAGGCTCATTGCATATGACAATATTTATAGGAAGCACACAAACAAGTATAGTTTGTGAATCAAGTAGGAGCTATTTCCAACACTAGAGTGCAAATATTGTTATAAATATATCACCTCTCCTTAGCATAGTCTTCAAGTGGTCTAATCTAAGATTTTCTTCACACTAAATCCTTAGAAGATGAAAATATATCATTATGTTTTCCTTGATCTTCACTACAACAAAAACTCATATACATGTTTCCAAATCTAGCACATCATCGATATTCCACAATGAATAGAGGGTCCACTTATAGATCCTTAAGAAAACATATGGCCTACTCCCTCAAGTGTTGAGAAATCCAAAACAAATGCACAACAAGCCCCATCAATTCTATAGTATAATGGACATTGCCAAAATTTGGCACTATTACCTCAAGTTCCCTAGGTCCACTTCCATTCCAAAAGTCCTTATTTCGAGAACATTAGTCATCCAACCCAAAATATTAGTGAACTCAACTAATTAGCCCATCTCAACCTTTTATGCACATATTGTTGAACTCCAAAGCACAACAATAAGACCAAACAAGCCACAAACAAGCAACTAAGGAGTATGCATGCCTTGCTAAGGTTTATAAAGACATACTTTTACTTCATGAGTATATATATATATATATATATATATCCACACATGAGTGTTATAGGTGCATAACAAGCATTGAACATGCCCCAACAAATGCATTAATCCTAGGCTTTCACTTTCCCTTTTAAACTTATTCCAATATGGGTCTTTCAACATATTAGCTCCATGTAGGCATATATCTGTAATGCATATCACCCAACCGCAGTCATTGCACATCTTTACGTCTATGCAAGGAAATGATGAGTCAATACTCAAGGAAATAAATAGGAATCATTAAATAATGGTGTAGGAAGGGTGGACAAATTGTGTTAAATCAAGTACATGTTTCTTATTCTTGAGTTAGAGGAACTTAGTCTTGAGGACAAGAACAATATCATTAAGTGGTCAAAAATTTATCAAGATAAATAAGAAAACTCAAACTTCTTCTAGATGGATGTTTAGTCCAAAAGGAATCAAAGTTTCATTTCAACTATGAAAACTAGACATGAGATATAAGATAGATCAATGGTTAGTCAAGGAAAACATCACATGATATTATGAGGAATTTTTTATGGATCAACCCCACATTAGAAGTATGAATAAACCTATGGATATGATCCTAAGGCATACACCTACATCAAATATTTATGATAAAAAAACCACAATTCTATTTTAGATAAGGCTCCTACGATTGAAAAGATAGAGGGATTACTACAAATATGGTTGTAATAAAGCACTTTGTGATACCCAAAACATTATTATTTAATTTTGAATTGCTATTTGTGATAATTATTTTTATGTAAGAGTTATTTAAAACTAAAAAAAAAAACGAAAAATGCACTTGGAGATCAGTAACGACAAGATCCTAAATCATAGGGATTTATGGATTGATTGGAGATTTGATTGGGATGGCATAAGACCTAGGAGAGATGATTAGAATCAAGATCTAATCATCTTATAAAGGCACAAGTTTCTTTTTTGTTTAATAAATGAAAGTCACCAATTTTGTAAAAAGTTGTCCATGATATTTTTAAAAATTTTGTATTTTTTTTAAAATAACCTTTATCAATATAAATAATATTAATAATCGATTTCACCAATTTGAAATTATATATATATATATATAATTTCAAATTGGTGAAAGAGATTATTATGTCCCCGACATTTATTTTTTGGTCAGGGGCATTTATCAGGAGTATTGTTTCCACAATTTTTAGTTCAACAAAAGTTTTCTATAGTCTAGAGTGATTTTTTTAATTAAGGATTTTTTCTCTATTTTCATTGGCTGTGTACCCCATGACGCCAACCTGGGTTCCTGTGCCCTAGGCCCAGGCGGCCTGCTGGCGTCGTAGGGTTTTAATGTGTTGCCAGGTTAAGCTGTCTTTTAGATGTGATTTGCATGGTAGATGAAGCAGAGAAGTGGGTTCTACATTCACTATATTAATTCTACAATTTAATGCAATTTAATGTCTTGTACAATACCATGCACCAACCTTGATAGTCTTGATCAATTTCATATTTGAAAGGCTATGGACAAGCAAGTTGGAACCTCAAGTAGTTTTATGCATTCCTTGTTTAGATCCTCCATTCATATTTATGTTGCAGTGGTGGATCATTGATCAGGGTTGGTTGGTTATGGCAGGATATTGGTGTGGACATGGAATGTCAGTGGAAAAACGGTGGGGAATGATTTGGATTTGGAGGTGGCAACTTGGCTTCAGTCTAGACCAAAGGTAGAGTCTTCGATATATATGTTGCTGGGTATAATATTGATCACCATCATGCTAATTAATTTCCTCCTTTAAACTCATTTCGATTTGCACTTCATTTCAATTTCGATTTGGCCACAGCTTCCAGGAAATTGTTCCCCTCAAGGCGGGCAAGGTTTTTGGCATAAAAGATAGTCGGGAAACCCAGAAATGGGATGATTTAATCCGCAAGCTGCTAAATATAAATGAGGTTTCCGAAATCATGAGAAGCGTGAGCCTTCCTTCGTCAGAGTTTGTTTCCATGAAGCTAGGAGATGCAGAGGCAGTTTCAGTTTCTTCATGGAGCAGAGAGCGATATGAGCGAGTTACAGGAAAGAAAATGGTGGGAATATTGATAACAATATAGGTCAAATCCGAGGTCAGACGTCATATTCACGATGCCAAAGTTTCCTGCATTGGCTGCGGTATCATGGGCTTTCTCGGCAATAAGGTATATTTCATTACAACAGCTTTTTTTTTTTTTTAGCCCATTTTTGCTCCCATCAATTTAACAACAGTCTAGCTGCGTTTACCAGGGATCTGTCTCTGTTAGCCTACTTCTTCATCAAACAAGCCTATGCTTTGTTTGCACCCATTTGGCTTCGGGTTAAAAAGAAGGTGACGAGATTGGAAAAAACTCTGACATCATAGAAATAATGAAGAGAAGCCATTTCCCTTGCGATTCCACATTTTTGCCTCAAACCATCATGGTACACGAGTAAGCACATGCGTCTCACACTCCTCTTTTGATTCTCTCTGTATTCCAGAATGATTCAACCTTATTGGTTTCTCTTTCTGCTGCAGTCGGATCATCTGGTTTTGGCGATCTAACTAACAGACTTACCTTATCGGATTCGGAGGCAATGTCCCTCATCGATAAAAATGATTGGGAGACTTTACAGCTGAGTTATCGGGTACTACATTTACATTATCTACTCAACTTCTATAGGCAGATAGAGAAACTAATATCTATGTGACAGAGAAACTACTAGTCTCATTCACCCTCTCATCGGGGGAGTTCTTTGTCAAGCAATATACTCATACAATAATTAGTGTTTAACTTCGATCATCAAGGAAGACCTTTTTCAAACAACGTACTCATACTAATTTGGCTGTGATATTTGGTCTCGAGCTTAGCTCTGCTCGTCAAGGAAGTCCTTTATCAAACAATGTACTCGGACACAAATTTAGTGTCGTGTTTTGTAGTAATATTTATACTATAAAGATATGTTTGAATTGTATCTAGCATCAAGTTCTTTAAGGCCTTCGAAGTTTTGAAGATAATTTTATCTATTGGTTTCTTATTAAATTATATATATATATATATATGTCTGAACTTTTTTCCAATGAATTTTTTCTTGTTGCGCTGAACATCTAAGCAAAATACAAAATGCATCCCAAAAATAATATACATCTATCATCCATGTTTCGATTGCATTTAACTTCTTGTGGAGAAACACTTTTCGCTTGTTATTATAATGAATTCATTGAATCCTTCTGAAGAATCCATGGCCACCTACAACGTCATGTTATGCCATTATTTACGGTTAGATCCAACTAATTATCTTTCAATACAATAAAAATGGTTATGAATTACAAATAGCTTGTTACATGCAAACACAAAATATGACAAAGCATCATAATGAAAATATGGTAAAAGGATGTTAATTTATAAAACACTATTTTATAATTCAGTTTTAATGTTTGATTGTTAAAGTAGCACAACTACACTTTCACAAGAGAAGACTTCACTTTGTCATGCCAAAAAAATCCCACGTGGTGTACTCTTTTGTTCCCTTCTACTCAATCTTGTACTTTAAAAAGTTGGTTTTCATAATAAACTTCTCCAGGTTTTTGTTTTATTTTATGTGGCTCATAAAAGTTATTCTTCATTATCTGCTCAACTTTTTTCTTTCTTTTATGGACTAACATTTCGGGCCTATTACTTCTCAATTTGGTGGCATGGAGGCCCATGCTTGGCGGTTTGATTGAAGCAATGGTAGCAGTTTTTTGTTTTCTTTATCGAATTCATGGCATTAACTATAACAATAACATTGGATCAATCTCGTGGCACTCATGCCATCATTCTAGCATCATCAGACCTGCAACTTTATGGAGATGTGGCATCTTTATAATGTACTAGGATTCCTTTTTTAGATATGTGATCACTCTGATTGTTAAATTTTGAGCATTAATTCATTATACTCTAGGATCTTTGCTGAGAGAATAACATCTACAGTATATCAATGCATGACAATCATAATATGACAAGCATCACAAGCATCAAAAGAATCAAAAGCATAGAGACAAGAGACACAGAGTTTCCGTGGGGAAAACCCTAAGGTGAAAAACCCCACAACTTCCTGAGAGATAGAGAGAGCAATGGCTCAACCAAAATACAACCAAATAACACTGAGATAGACTCCTAGCAGATGATCCTCCTCCTCCTCACTAGTGCGCCACTTTCAGATAGATAGTGAGTTACTTTTTCGAGTGAGTAAAATAGAGATCTCCTATCTCTATTTATACTCACCTTTTTGCCCAGTGACTTACTGGGGCCGACTTGTCTACTTGAGTACATCCACGTTATATTATATATTAATCAGGGCCGACCCCACATGGTGGTCTAATAACCCATCGGCAAGTACACACACTTGCGACACTTGTCAATCCACATGACGAGACTTCCTTATAGAGGAATAACACATCTCTTATAAGGGTACAATAAATATATATAAAATATACAGATGAAATACATTCCGAAGTTACATATACATCAACACTCCCTCTTAACTAGGAAGGTATTTCTCGACACAGATCTGCTAGACAAGTCTTCTTCTCTGGATCATCGTCATCGATGCATCGTCATCATCATCGTCACTGCTGCTGCTATCTCAACCAATCTCTGACTCTACTCGTCATAGGAAATTCTACAGAGCCAGTCCTTTTTCATACTGGATGTAGGCCCGCCATCTGCAGGTCTTCATCATCACTGGCCATACTGTGGAATCCTCAGGACTTATTACGTGCGTCACAAAACCTGGCTGCAGCATCCCAGGCTATTACGAGCACACAACTCTACCTGTAGGATCTCCCAGGAGCACATTACATGTGACCCATCACAAAACCTGGCTGAAGCATCCCAGGCTGTTACGAGCACTCAGCTCTACCTGTCGGATCTCCTAGGAGCACATTACATATGATCTCACCACAAAACCTGGCTGAAGCATCTGAGGCCTTTTTCATCCTGTCCAGATCTCCCAGGAGCAAATTACATGTGGTCATGGAAAAACCTGGCTGAAGCATCTGAGGCCTTTTTCATCCTGTCCAGAGCTCCCAGGAGCAAATTACATGCCATAGGACAAAACCTCGCAAGAGCATCTGCTAGATATCCCAGGGCACCGAATTACATGCCATAGGAAAAACCTCGAAAGACTATCTACAGATCTCCCAGGGCACAAATTACATGTCCTCCCAAGCAAAACCTCGCAAGAGCATTTTCCAGATGTCCCAGGGCACCGAATTACATGCCATAGGCAAAACCTCGAAAGACCATCTGCAAATCTCCCAGGGCACAAATTACATGCTTTCCTGCACAACTTGATCCACGGCCATAAAGTATCATCTGATACTCATCAAACATCATCCTGATGTACACATGATCATCCTGATCATCATCACTGTAACATCCTACTGCATGTCATCTGGAGAAGCTCATCATCCATGATCATCCACGTATCCACCTGATACATACATAGATACATGATCCACACAATGTATCCATCAGCATACATGATCTACCTGATCATACAAAGATACATGATCCACACAATGTATCCATCAACATACATGATCCACACAATGTATCCATCAGCATCCAACATGATGCCTTCATACAGAATACATACACATGATCCATCCGATCATATCCAGCATCCAACATGATGCATACATACAAAATACATATACATGATCCATCCGATCATATCCAGCATCCAACATGATGCATACATACATACATATAATGATCCAACTGATCATATCCAGCATCCAACATGATGCATACACAAAATACATATACATGATCCATCCGATCATATCCAGCATCCAACATGATGCATACATACATACATATAATGATCCAACTGATCATATCTAAGCAGAAACCAGAACATCCTCCTGATGTTCATCTTCCAGTGCTTACATCCACAACCATGTGAAGGATCCCCCTTCCAACATGCTTGGAATGGCTTCAGCAAATGTGTCCATCACTTCTTCCTCGAAGTGTCCTCGATCTGAAGCACGCCAAGCCTCTCTCTGAAGTACTCGAAATTCATCTTGGCTAGTGGCTTCGTCATCACATCTGCAATCTGCTCGTCTATCGCAACATACAGGAGCTTCACAGCTCCTCTCTGCACCATACCCCTGATATAGTGATATTTGATCTCTATGTGTTTCGACCTGTCATGAAACACTGGGTTCTCGGACAGCTTCACACAACTCTGGTTATCACAGAAGATACCAGTAGCATCCAACGGGAGATCAAATAACTCAGACAGTAGCTTCCGTAGCCATACTGCCTCACAACTAGCTGAACAGGTTGCAACATACTCTGCCTCAGCTGTACTCAGTGCTACGCAGGACTGCTTCCTGCTAAACCAAGAGATCACACCTGATCCCATACTGAAGCAGCACCCAGATGTGCTCTTCCTATCTGCAGCACTACCATCCCAATCTGAATCAACCTAACCTTGTAGGTTAAACTTTTTATTTGCTTCATACTTGAGCCCATAATCCACTGTACCCTTCAGGTACCTCAGAACATGCTTTACAGCAACCAGGTGAACACCCCTCGGATTCGTCAGGAACTGGATCAATGTGTTCACAGCAAAGCAAATGTCTGGTCTCATGTTCGTCAGGTACATCAAGGACCCAATCATCTGACGATACAAAGAGACATCAACCGGCTCAGATGAGGCATCACATAGAAGCTTCATATTCGATGCCATAGGTGTGGCCATGGCCTTGCAATCCATCATCCCAAATCTCTTCAGGATATCTACTGTGTACTTCCCTTGACCAAGGAAGATCCCACCTGCATTCTGCCACACCTCCATACCTAGGAAATAGTGCATCATTCCCAAATATTTCATATCGAATTCAGTTGCAAGCTTCCTCTTAGTATCTGCAATCAGTCTGTCATCTCCTGTCACAAATAAGTCATCCACATATAGAAGTAGAATCACAGGATTCCCTTCCTCAACCTTGTAGTAAAGGTTGGAATCCGCTTTACTTTTGGTAAATCCCAAACTAGATAGGAAACTGTCCATCCTACCATACCAAGTTCTGGGGGCTTGCTTCAAGCCATACAAGGCTTTCTTCAATCTGCATACATATGATTCCCTGTCATGTATTTCAAAACCGAGTGGCTGTTCCACATATACTTCCTCTTCTACTACACCATTCAGGAAAGTAGTTTTGACATCCATCTGGTGTATTTTCCATTTCATGGCTGCAGCCAGGGCAAGTACTGTTCTGATGGAAGTATACCTGGCTACAGGTGCAAAATTTTCTTCATAATCTATTCCCTCTTTCTGATAGAATCCACGGGCTACGAATCTTGCTTTGTATTTCTCCACACTGCCATCTACAGCATGCTTGATTTTGAAGATCCATTTAGAAGTCACAACAGACTTCTCTTTAGGTCTTGGGACAACATCCCAAACATCATTCTTCATTATTGATTGGTATTCTTCAACCATGGCATCCTTCCATTCTTTCTTTTCTGCTGCTTCTTCATAACTGGAAGGCTCTTTGTTCATAATGTCACAGAGTAAAGCAACATAACTGGTCTGTGATCTGGTTCTCTTCTTTGCTCTGTGTTCTTCTTCTGGAATACCGAATCTTTCTGCATCTTGAATGAGCTCTCTATCCCATACAGGTTTTCTCTTGTGAGAGTTATCCACACGGGGTGGATCTACAGGTTCTTGTGGATCTTCAAACTCACGAGCAGCTTCTGGAACTGCTTCAGTCGTGGCAGTGTCCTGGAATCTTGTTTCCTTAGGTTCTTCATAAACTTCGGTAGGTGCCTTCCTTGATTTGATGAATGCTGAGTTTTCATCAAATGTTACATCCCTGCTGACATCAATCTTCTTGAACCCTGGAAAGTATATTCTGTAAGCCTTCGAACTTTCACTATAACCCACAAAGATACCCTTCTTTCCTGAAGGATCTAGTTTAGTCCTCTTCTCCTTTGGGACATGAGTGTATACTGGACAACCAAATATTCTGAGATGGCTGACTTCAGTTTTCTTACCAGAAAAGACTTCTTCTGGTGTCTTGTTGTCCAATATCTTGTGGGGTGTTCTGTTCTGCACATATACAGCTGTTCTAGCTGCTTCTGCCCATAGATGCATAGGAAGATCCTGGTCATGTAACATTGCCCTTGCTGCTTCCATGATAGTTCTGTTCTTCCTTTCTGCAACTCCATTCTGTTGAGGATTATAAGGAGCAGTCAACTCCCTCTTAATCCCTGAATCACTGCAAAGCTTCTTGAAGTCACTTGCGGTGAATTCTCCACCATTGTCAGATCTGAATGTCTTGATTTTCTTGTCAGTTTGATTCTCCATCAAGGTTTTGAATTCCTTGAATTTATCAAGCACCTCATCTTTTCCCTTCAAGAAGTATACCCAAGTCTTCCTGGAGAAGTCATCAATAAATGATACATAGTAAACATACCCACTCAGGGAACTGGAAGACATAGGGCCACATACATCTGAGTGGATGATTTCCAGGATGTCTTTTGCCTTGGTTTCACTACTTGGGAAAGCCTTCTTAATGTTCTTACCTTTTGCACATCCTTTGCAAACACCTTCATGTTTGGTCTTGATTTCAGGAAGACCCTCTACTGCCTTGCTTGCAATTGGAAGTGCCCTATAGTGCATATGAGCAAGTCTTCTATGCCAAAGTTCACTTGGCTCCATAGATTCATGCACCATGGCATGTTCAGGTTGTCCCTTCAATTTATACAAGCCTCCCTCTTGCTCTCCAATCACTACTGCATCATCTATGGTCTTTCCCTTTTGCCACATTAGGACTTGTCCATCCACAAATGCAACCCTCATACCTTTTGCATCCAATGCAGAGATGGAGAGTAAGTTCTTCTTGAGTCCAGGTACATAAAGTACTTCTTTCATCTTCAATGATTTTCCAGAGTCTAGGTTGTAGGAGGCTTCACCACTTCCTTTGATTGGATATTGATAATCATCCCCAAGTTTCACCTTATGAGGTGATTCATGTTCAGATAGGTTCACAAAGGATTCCTTGAACCCAGTCATGTGTTTGGAAGCCCCACTATCAATCAACCAATCATTACAACCATGGGAGATGGTACCTGTGAGAGCAGAGATCAGAACATACTCTTCTTCACTTGATGAGTCATCATTACTATCACTTTCTGCCCTAGCCTTCTTCTTTGGAGGTTCATCATCTTCTGCAGCATGAGCATGAAACCTTCTTTTGCCACCCTTCTTCTTCTTGTTGGAGATGTTGTTGTCTTTCTTGTTCTTGGGACAATTTATGGCAATATGCCCTTTCTCATTACAGGTGAAGCATACTCTTCTTTATTTGAAGTGATGTGAAGATCTCTTGGAGTGAGATGGCTCTTTCTTGGACTTTCCTTTTCTGGTGTGGGCTGTGAGAGCTTGATCTTCATTCCCCATCTTTTCTTCTCGTGCCACAAGCCTTACTTCTTCTTGTGAGCATTCTTCCCGTAGTCTACTGAAAGAGATCAACTTCTTCCTTGCACAAATTCCTTGGATAAAGGAATCCCATGACCTGGGTAGGCCATTTAGAGTGGTCATCACCACTTCACCATTCTCCACCATTTCATCCACTGCTTCTAGTTGTTCCTTGATCTGGGAGACTCTTGAAAAATAGGATTGAATGGTTTCTCCATTCTGAAACTTTACTCCCTTCGATTGGTTCTGCAAGGTCATCTTCCGATTTATGTTCTTTCCTTCAAAAAGCTTGGTCAAAGAGTCAAACATCTCCTTGGGTGTCTTAAGAGAAGACATATGGGGTATGAGATGATCTTTGATAGAATCAGCAATGATTCTCTTTGCCTTGACCAAGCTCTTCTTGTGCAATGCCTTGGCCTCTTCATCCTATGGGATAGGGATGTCTTCTTTCACATATGAGTCCAACTCATTCTCTTCCAGGATTAACCCAATCCTATACTTCCAGGCTCGGAAGTTATCAGCCCCTTCAAGCTTATCCTCAAGCTTGGTGTGGAGAGACATCTTTTAAGAGTACTTCAAATGGAAATAGAAAAGATTTAGGACTTACCACTTGAAGTGCTGAAAACTGGATCTGGTCCCGGATTAGGGTTTGTCAGAGAAACCCTAAAAATTCAAAATGTGAATTTCAAAATTCTGAAAGGATAGAAAGATGCACCTTGGAGAGTTGATCAGCCTAGTACATTCAGAAATTGAGATCAGCAAAGTCTTGCCCTTCAAAATTGCCTTTTTGTCCTCCCGGGTTCACTAGGGAGAGCCCTGAATTAGGGTTTGATTTCCCGAAGATCTACTCAGCCAAAAATCTCGATCCAAAGCTATAACCTTTGATTTTTGCAAGGAGCTTCCAGCTGTGCCTTCAGTTTCCAGAAATTCCTATTTTTGTGGAAACCCTAATTTTTAGGGCCAAATCTGAAAATGCTCGGAACTGAATTCTGATTGGATAGATAGATGCACCTTGATGAGTAGATCCAATCTACTATACTTAATTTCAAAAATCTGTGGAGAGAAACCCAATAAACAAGGAACACAAGCTTCTGTCACTGCAAAATGTCTTCTTCTCAGTTAAGCTCTGATACCATGTTAAATTTTGAGCATTAATTCATTATACTCTAGGATCTTTGCTGAGAGAATAACATCTACAGTATATCAATGCATGACAATCATAATATGACAAGCATCACAAGCATCACAAGAATCAAAAGCATAGAGACAAGAGACACAAAGTTTCCGTGGGGAAAACCCTAAGGTGAAAAACCCCACAACTTCCTGAGAGATAGAGAGAGCAATGGCTCAACCAAAATACAACCAAATAACACTGAGATAGACTCCTAGCAGATGATCCTCCTCCTCCTCACTAGTGCGCCACTTTCAGATAGATAGTGAGTTACTTTTTCGAGTGAGTAAAATAGAGATCTCCTATCTCTATTTATACTCACCTTTTTGCCCAGTGACTTACTGGGGCCGACTTGTCTACTTGAGTACATCCACATTATATTATATATTAATCAGGGCCGACCCCACATGGTGGTCTAATAACCCATAGGAAAGTACACACACTTGCGACACTTGTCAATCCACATGACGACACTTCCTTATAGAGGAATAACACATCTCTTCTAAGGGTACAATAAATATATATAAAATATACAGATGAAATACATTCCGAAGTTACACATACATCAACACTGATGACGTGGTGAACTGTTACTTTACCAATGAACTCATGACGATCTCTCTTCATTGATTCGACATCCTAAATATTACAACTCAGTCTCATCCTTTGATTTGATAGCTGAGATGTGGCATTCTTTCCATCTAGTGTGTTAACCTCTTGGTTGCATTAAAATTTACACAGTTGTCTCTGCTATCAATGTGTTCACATTATGAGATTGTAACTTGGCTTATATGTCATGCCACGCAAATGCATTCAAATGGTTTATATACAATCAAATGGTATATGCAATTTCATCTTCCATAGCCACGCAAATACTTGAATAATTTGATCGATTAAGAATAAAAACTCATTGTAAACGTTTTGATTAGAAATAGTTGAAGCAAATCATTTCAAGATGTTGCATTCAGGCCGTAATCACGTGATTGTGCACTAGATGTAGCAAACAGTTGGCATGCAGAAGATAGGAGAATAGTCGCCGTTGGGGCTGGCATAAGATTTATTGATGTGAAGAAAAACACAGTTCAATAATGTAACATTAAATGATGGCGAACATTGCAACTATTACAACTAGTATATCGGAGCCTTCGAAACATGCTAGAACACTTTGAAATTATTTGGATTATTCGTGTATGCCTTTCTGTGATTTATTTGGCTTGTAATCCAAATCCGTGAGTATTTAATTCTTCTCCTCTTCCATTCAATCGTCGAAATCCTAAAATTTAAGTGGTTTTCTCTAATTTGGCAATTTTCAGACATTGAAGCGAAAGAATCTGCGTTGCCAGTAGACTATTTTATGAATTTTTTTTATCAGAGATGTGCAGAGCCTTTTGTTCTGGATTTAAAGTTTTTCAATTTGAATTCTGACTTACAGCAAATAGAGCAGGTGGCAATGTCGAGGACATTTCCACCTCATGGCTCTTGTTAATATTATTTATATTGATAAAGATTATTTTTTTTAAAATACAAAAAATTTTAGAATACAAATTTTTTAAAAATATCATGGACAACTTTTTACAAAATTGGTGACTTTCATTTATTAAATAAAAAAGAAAAGTTGTACCTTTATTAATTACACTAATTACCTTGACTATGTTGTGTTCGTGAACCCTATATAAAAGACATTTTCGCTAACGATCTTTACTATCACTTTCTTTGAAATGTATTACAACCTTCCTTAGACATAGAGGTATTGCAAGCAATAGAGTACTTTTAGCTCCTCAAATTGAAGCTAGCACCATTAAAAAAACCACCTCCATCCATATCACTGTTTCTCACCCCAAATATGCAAAATCAAAACGGTGTGTCTAGATGAACTCATCCTTATATGCAATCGTATGGCTATGATTATTCTTGTCTTTTATAATATGTAGCCTTAGGAGCTCTTATAGATAGATAAAGATGGGATCTACATTGAAGAAGAGTTGAGTAATGAAAATTGGATAAAAGCCCTCAATATGGTAGATTTAGGAAATCCCTGATAACATAATATGGTAGAGAATTGCAAGTGTTGCCATACCATTGATATATAGGAATACTAATTAAGAATAGTAGATAATGATAACATTAGAATTTATATATTATTGTAATCATAAATTTTTGAATATATGAATATGAAGAATATAAAAGAGTGATGAAAGAGATCCTTCATTGTTTTGGTGCAACAACAATGATCTGACTTAGTTTAGTGTGCATACTCAATTTTGTTGTTTATTGCTCTATACTTTATTTTGAACTCCTATAAACCTTCAATTGGTATCCGAACAAAAGGAGTTGGTAGATACTTATGTAATAAAGTCATTTTTTTCGTTTGCAATATATTCAAAGATATTTAAAATACCTATGTCCAGTCCCAGAAAAATTGGATGAGCTTTAGAATTTGAAAACCTTGAACTTGAAAGAGACAAGGCCACATACAATGATCATGTCAACCTTTTGAATGTCAAATCCCTCAATTTAAGGGAGATAATTATGGATTGTGGAGCATTAAGATGAAGATATTACTTATTTCTCAATATTTATGGGATCTATTTGAATATGAATACTCATTTCCCACTAACCAAGCCACTTAAAATACATGGATGCAACCTCAAAAAGATTAGTGAAAAGAGGAAAAGAAAAAATAATTTAATACACTCTTCTACATCTAACAACCCCTGCATGAGTTGAATTTCACAAGAATCAAGCAACAATTCCCAAGTCAAAGGAAGCATGGGATATTCTACAATGTGCTTATCAAGGAACAAATAAGGTAAATCTTTTCAAAATTCAATTGCTAAGGAGAGAATTTGGAAAGCTATCAATAGAAGAATTAGAGTCTATGCAAGAAGTTTTTTACTTGTGCTATGGGAATTGTAAATCGAGTGAGTCATGGAGAAATATTTCCAGATCATAAAATAGTTGAAAAATATTAATAAGTTTGATTCAGTCATGGCTACAATTGAGAATCCAAAATTTTAGCAATGCTTTTTATTGAAGAACTCATGGGGTCACTTCAAACTCATGATTCGTGACTGAATAGGTTTGAAAAATCGTGTTTTTTCTTGAACAGGCATTTGAATAAAAAATGAACATTGATGATACAAAGAATAAGACAATGGATTGATGCTTTTGAGGAGAATCTTCATAAAATAGAGGCCAAGTCACATGAAAATTTATAGGCAGAGAACAAAGTGCAAGAAGAGGTCAAGTCAAAGGAAGGAGTAACAATGACCATGATTAAGGTAATAAATGTCTTGGTAAATCCCATATTCAATGTCATTATTTTAGAAAGTAAGGACACTACGGGTCTGAGTGTAAGAGTAAAAGATTTGAAATGAACAAGAAAAGATCTAGTTTTGTAGAAGAAAAGGAAGGCTTTGGTAATATGTTTTTCAATTGTAATGTCACTGAAGAATTTTCAAAAGATATTTGGATTTTAGACAATGATTGTTGCATCCATATGACAAGGAATAAGAAAATATTTTCCAAATTGGATGAATTGGTGCAGTTCCGAGTGAATCTTGGAAACAAAAAAATGAGAACTATAATGGGTAAATGAATCATCTCAATTAATACAAAGTAAGGTGAAAGGTTTATTTTTGAAGTTTATTATGTTTATAGTTTAGAAGACAATTTGTTTAGTGTTGGGCGTCTAATTGGAAAATCATATCCAATTATATTTTGGGACAACAAATGTGTTACTTATGATAGAGATAGTAGCAATAATGTTATTGCAAGGGTGTCAATGATGAATAATTATATGTTTACCCTAAAGCTTGTTAGTGAAATCTCTCAATATTTGAAATTTGTCATGGATGATGAGCCTTCATTGTGGCATATGAGGTTTGGACATTTATGTTTTCTTTGTTTGTGTTTACTACATAAGAAACATATCGTGAATGTATTTTTGAACATGAAGTAGAAAGATATAGTATGTGAACATTCTGTATTCTTATTAATAACATGGAGAGCTAATGCGCATCTTGTGGTAGTGCATGTAGATATATGTGGCTCAATGAAAACAACTTCAATTTATAAGTGAAGGTATTTTAGTACATTTTCTAATGATTTCAATAGAAGAACATGGGTAATTTTATCTAATGAGAAATGAAAAGCTTTCAATTTGTTCATGCTACCTAAAAGGATATTGCTAAAAAACATAATACTTTTTTGTTTTTAAGTTGTTGTGTACAAACAGAGGGGGGGATTTGCCTCCCATGCATTACAATATTTTTGTAAAGAGAATGGAATGAGGAGCCAATTGACCACAAGATATACCCCTCATCAAAATGGGATGGTAGAATGCAAAAAAAAATGTCAATAGTTGAAATAACATGGAGTGTGATTAAGGCCAAGGGCCTTTCAAATGTTTTGGGCATATACATTGTACCTACCTTAGTTTACCGATTCAATAGAATTCCTATTAAAAGTGTGAATATCATGATGGCAGAAAAGGATTGAGAGGAAGAAAGGCTAGTGTCACTCATATGAAGGTGTTTGGATACAATGCTTACACTCACACTACAACAAATCACCCTTTTAGGGGCAGTTTTGCTACCCCCTCCCCCAATTTTTTTTAGGTCTTTGGAGGCGGTTCTTAAAAACCCCCCTCAAAAGTCCTGAGAATTCGACTTTTGGGGGTGGTTTTTTAAAACCCCCTCCCAAAAGTCCAATTCTCAAGAATTGGGGGGGGGGGGGGGGGGGGCATTGGAAAGACCCCCCTAAAGGTCCTTTTCAAGGTGGTTTTTTAAAAACCCCTCCAAAATTAATGAGAATTGGACTTTTGGGGGCGGTTGTTTTAAAGTCGCCCCCAAAAGTCATGATAATTGGAATTTTGGGGGCGATTGTTTTAAAGCTGCCCCCAAAAGTCATGAGAATTTGTACTTTTGGGGATGGTTGTTATAATGCCACGGGCCACCCTCAAAATTCCAATTGTCATGACTTTTTTCGAGGGTGGGGGGGGGGTTGAAAGACCCCCTCTAAAGGTCATTTTCAAGGTGGTTTTTAAAAAACCCCCTTAAAATTCATGAGAATTAATACTTTTGGGGGCGATGGTTATAAATCCGCCCTCAAAAGTCCAATTGTCATGACTTTTGTTTTCGGGGAGGGTTAAAATACCCCCCCTGAAGGTCCTTTTCAAGGTGATTTTTAAAAGCCCCCCTTAAAAGTAATGAGAATTTGGACTTTTGGGGGTGGTTGTTATAAATCATCCCTCAAAAGTCTATTTGTCATGACATTTTTGGTGGGGTGTTGAAAGACCCCCCCCTAAAGGTCTTTTTCAAGGCGGTTTTTAAAAAACCCCTTAAAAGTCATGAGAATTGGATTGTTGGGGGTGGTTGTATTAAAGTTGCCCCCAAAAATCCAAGTCCAATTGGCATGAATTTTTGGGCGGGGTTTGAAAGACCCCCTAAAAGTCCTTTTCAAAGCGTTTTTTAAACCCCCCCCCCGTGCAAAAAAAAAAGTCATGAGAATTGGATTTTTGGGGGCGGTTGTTTAAAGACTGCCCCCAAAAATCCAATTCTCAAGACTTTTTTGGGGGGGGCGTCTCTACCTCAAAGGAATTTTATCTTGAGTGATTAATGCTCATTGGTTATACTTGGTTTAGCTAGGGTTTTTTCTTGGTTTTTTGTAGCTAGGGTTTTGGATATGTAGTTTTTTTTAGTAGCCTTGTCATAAGGTTCTTGTATGTACAACTTGATCCTATTCATATTGATGAAGTTTTCATTGAATTTTCACTCGATCCAATACTTATGTAATTTGTCGATTTTATTTTCAACCATATATGTTCTTCATGGTATATAATTTCCATCTGTATGTCTTGTGGATTTGACATAAGTTAGGGGAAATTATGTTGAGTGATTAATGTCATTATAATTAAAGAAGATAAGGATTTTTTAATGTTGTATTTATTTTTGTAAATAAAGATTTTTAAAATATGGTTTATGCAAGATAAGATTCCTTGGAGGGATGAAACTTATCGATAAAATTTGGCATAATTTCTCTTGGATTTCCTAGAAGTTTGGATTTGTTAAGGATTGAAATATATTCATTCACTTATGATGTTGTTTTATATTATATTTCATAGAATCCCTAAGGATGAAAATTCATATGGTTAAGATTTGATAAACCTATAGTTCAAGGGTGATGAAATATTTTTTTTCTTTAAAATCGACTTTTCATTTGAAATTTCTACATTACTCATGTAGAAAATTCCTTATGTAGGGATTGCAGGTTTCCCTTAGGTTCCATATATCCCCATCAATTTCATAGAGAACCCATATGGGCTAAGACATTAGCTATTTTCCTTATACCATGGCCTAGGAATTTAGAACTATCTGCGGATTGTTATACCTTAAAAAATATCTCCCTTACATGACAATATTTTGTATGCAAGGATTAGTTGTGGATTTGGGCCTTATGCATGACCCTTCAACCTTGTAAGCTAATGTTATGATATAAGAGCTGGAATTTTGGCCATGTACCATGGATTATGTTTGAAGAACCATCCATGGTATTCTAAACATCAAAATGGCGATGATATCTTTCTCACATGGAATATGTTTACTATGTGGAGTTTTTATCATGTTCTTTGTCCCTATGCAATATAACCCATCAACCATGTACAAAAATACTATCACTTAATACCCTTTCTTTTGTCCCTAGAGCATGACTTAGACCTTGACAATTATTCATAGTCTGTTAAACCTCAACATTACCAAGATATCTTACTTGTATACTAAATGTTCCTTAATTATTTAAGTCTCTTGTGGAAGAATTAGGCACCACGTATGACCCATAAGTCCCATAGACAAAATTTATGTTTTAAGACCCCAACTTTTGGCCTTATAATAAGGAATGGACATCAAGAATCATGTACATCCCATGAATCCATTAGGTCATTAGTATCACCTTAGAATCTAATAAATACACTACCACATCATGATAAATTCCTTTAGGTTGAATGGCCACATCGCCTTCCATCTCCTTCATTGGCACTTAATGTCAATCATTCTCACTAAATTTCAACACCATCGCCAAAAAACTCAACATCATGTAAGGTGTTGTTGATGGCTATTTCATAGAGTTTGGAGCAAAAGGGATTACCAAGTGTTGTATGCACTCATTTCCAAGTTTATGAGTATTCGAGAGTGCTTATAATGCCCAAGTGTTCATCGAGGGAACCCATCAAATGTCAAATGTGATTACATAGAGCCAAGTTGTAGAGAGAAACTTGCTCTCAGTTGGATACAAGAATTTCAATGGGGTATCGAGAGCCTCATGGCATATATGTCCTCCATTGAGCATAAAGAAGAGACAAAGGGTAATGAGCTTATTTTCAAACAGATCAAGCAGTATCGTCACAATGTTGAGGATGAACTTAGTAAGATTTTCAATGACCTTCTCAAAATTATTGGTGATCATCTCATTTCCTCTTATAGCACTAGTGAATCCACAATTTTCTACTACAAGATTCCAGGGGGATTGATGACAAGTGGAGGAAATTTTAAAGGTAGAATATCAGCCTTCGAAACATTCTAATATTTGAGGGCATTTGGAAAGCCAATGAATTCATCCAATTTTTGATAGGCGTCAAAACTGCTTCAAATTTCAAAGAAACTACTTCAGATCCCAGATCAAGCAGAAAATCAATAGGTGGTCGAGTATTTTGCACAACACTTGGAAGCAGAGGATTATCAGTGAGCAAGACAAGCTCTTGCACATGGAGGCACTTGACATGTGTTCCAAAAAAGATTTTTGTTTTCATAGGAACAATGACAACAAACCCTTCAAAAAGTTTTATAAAAAATCCTAACATAAAGATTTGTTTTTTCATAGTAACAATGACACCAAACCCTTCAAGTATTATAAAGGATCCAAATTTACAAATACCATGCAAATACCACTAACTCTCCTATATTAGTGACTTCTCCTCCATAGTCATGACAGGGATCCAAATGAAAGAAGAAGGAGCCAACCAAATCTTATTCTTTTAGGGACAAAGATCAACATCATAATACACATTGTTGGAAGAAGATGCAAATATTTCATGAAGTGATCGGAGTTTTTCTCACAAAACCCAAGATAATTCTACCACATTCCTCCTATATTAGTGACTTCTCCTCCATAATCATGCCAGGGATCCAAATGAAAGGAGAATGAGCCAACCAAATCTTATTCTTTTAAGGACAAAGGTCAACATCATAATACACATTGTTGTAAGAAGATGCAAATGTTTCATGAAGTGATCGGATTTTTTCTCACAAAACCCAAGATAATTCTACCACATTCCCCAAGACAACCTCTACTGATCTTTATGAATTTCCATTGTTGTATGATGGCGATGCTCTGTCCCTTTTATGCTTTTGGAATTTTGGACAGGGATAAATTTCTTTAATTGAATGTCGTTTCAACAAAAAAAGTACATTCATCTTCAAAAGACATAAAACAAAAGTTGTGACTGAACTGTAAAGCATATTACGTAAGCCATCCATCCTCTCAACAAAAAAATGTGTATTTGATTGCGTAAGCACCACACATTTTTTGTGGTGTTAAAATGTTGTTAATGTTTATTGGAAATTATGTTTTTACTCATGTATATTAAGAGAGATGCCATGTTGGAAAGTACCATAAAGTGGTGCTAATAATTATTTTTCACATGGACATGTACATGTAGGATTTATTTATGAGGATTTCACCATAAACATAACCATTTCACAAATAATTATTTTGTAAATAATTTAATTTAATTATTTATAAAAAAATTTCATTCAAATAAATTATCAAGACTAATTTATGACTTTTTGCACCACAATCCAACAAATTCAATTTCTTATTTTTACACTATTTAAACAAATAAATTCACGTGATTCAATTTAATTCAATTATTCATTTTTAATACTATTTAAAAAATAAATACTTGGGACTCTTAATATTGAAAAACTGTAAAAATAACCATTTTTTAATTATTAAGATTATAAAGTAGCAAAAAAAATTATTTAAATAGAATTTGATTATCTAATTGAATATTTCTAAGTTGAGCTTATTAAATTTGTTGATGGACATTAGTATCATTATTAGATTTTAATCACTAGCTTAAGTCCATCTTTAGCACCACAAGTTAGTCCCACTTATATTATATGGTGTTAATATGGGGATATTAGCACCACTTACATTATATGGTATTAAAATGATGATAGTATTTGTTAATCTTATTGGAAATGGCATGCCACATCATATATGTTAATTAGAGAAGTGGTGTATGGTACTTTGACAAGTACAATAAGGTGGTGATAAATCCTTTAACACATTGACACTTACAAATAAATTTTAATTATGAGGGTTTGCACCAACCATAAAACAAATTCACAAGTAATTATTTTTTAAAATAACCCACTTCAATGATTTAATTTTTATCTTATTCAAGAAAATAAATGTTTTTAATATCATGCTTTGCACCATAAATATATATAACAATTTAATATATATATATATATATATATATATATATATATTAAATAATTGATTCAATTGTTTACTTTTTATACTATTGCCACTTCAAATAAATAAATATATTCATTTTACAAAATTATTATGGAAATATGATCAAAGATAATCAATTTTAATTTATTAAGATTATAAAGATGGTGATAAAAGTGTTTTGAATTGAAATTTAATTGTTTGAATGATAATTTTTTATTAATAGTAATAATTAATTATCAAATTGTTTGATGGGTATTAGTTCCATTAGGAATATTTGAGCATTATGTAAGGTCTTGGGGCCCCAGGCATGGTTGAGAGAGGAAACTTCTACCTTTAGTCTTATAGGAATATTCTAAACATATATGGCCATTAAAAACACCTCAAACCACTATACATGGATTTGTGAGAGCATTCTTAGCCTATGTGTATGGATGTCAATACTATTATGAAATTTCGATAAGTACAGATGGGACTAGGAGTCATTTACATGGTTAAGGGAAGAAACCAAACCTTAGGCACTAATGATGCTTTTAAGGATTCAAGGCTAATAAAGATGTAGACACCTCCAAACAAAATACATGACTTCTCAAGGGGATCCTTGGCCTTAGAATAGGGATATGGGTGGAATTTGTAAGGTTTTAAGGACTAGGTATGGGTCTTGGTGCCCTAGACATGGACAAGGGTGGAAACTTGAATTTTAGATCCTAAAGGAACTATCTAGGAATCTATGCTCAAGAAAGACACTTTAAATGACTATATAAGACCATTTGAGGGTATCCTTGATGTATGGGTTGAGATACCAATTCCATTAGGAGGAACTGAGCAACAGACATGGGTCTCGATGCCTTTGACATGGTCAATGGAGGAAAGTTAGGCCTTAGGCCCTAAATGCACATTCTATACACCCAAGGTCCATATCAACGACTTGATCACCACTTAGGGAATCTATCACCTCTTAGTGGGGATATTAATTACATTAGAAGGATTTGAATTGTAGATATGGGTCTTGGGATTATGAACATGGTCTACAAATAAAATATTGGATTTACACCCTAAAAGAAACTTTTTTGCATAGAGGTCCAAGAACAACAGCTCAACCCACCACAAATGATCTCTGAAAGATACCCTTCACCTAATGGTGGGATGCTGATGACATTAAGAATTTTTTCAACATTATGTATGGGTCTTGGAGCTGGGAGAGAGATTAGGGGAGAAAACCTAAAACTTAGGCCATAAAGGAAGCTTCTAGTTATCTAAGGCTTAGAGAAACAACTCAAGCTACAACATAGCACCTCTCAAGGGTATCATTTTCTTGTGAGTGGGGTTAAGGGAGGAATTGGAATATTTTGAGTAGTAGGTATGGATTTCAAGTAATTTGACATGGTTTGGGGAGGAAATGTGGGGATATGACTCCAAATAAATATTATAGGTAGTCATGGCCATCAACAATACCTCAAAGCACCACCTAAGACCTCTCAATGTTATCCTGGCCTTCAAGTGGGGATACAAGTGCCATTAGAAAATTTTGGATACTAGGTATGAGCCTCTATGCCTTGTACATGATTAAGGAAGGAAAGCTAGGCCTTATTCTGCAAAGTAAATTTATATGCATTTAGGTTAAAGAACAATTCCTTAATCAAACACACATCAACCTGTCAAGCATATACTTGGCCCAAGTATGTGTATCGGGGCCTTGGACATTGTTGGTAGACAATGAAATGCATATTAATGGAATATAGTCCCAAGAATGATTCCTTGAGATAAAACACATGACCTCTCAAGGGGATATTTGACCTCAAAATGGTGATGTGGACACCGTTATGAATTTTTGAGCACAAGGTATTGTTCACAAGGCCTTGAGCATGGTGGATGGACGAAACCTAGGACTTAGACCCTAAAGGGATATTTTTTGCTTCCAATGCTAATAACAATGCCTTGAACAAACACAAATGACCTCTCAAGGGGATTTGTCACCTTCAATAGAGAATATTGGAACCATTATGGTATTTTGAGAACTATGTGTAAGTATTAAGGCCTAAACCAAGATAGAGTGATGAAACATTAGCCTTAGTCCTAAAATGTAGCCTTTGAAACTCAAGGTCCATGAATAAAATCTTAACCTACCACACATGGCCTCTATGTAGGATATTTGGCCTCTAAGTTGTAATATGGCACCATTAGAAGGTTTTTAGAACCAAGGATGGGCCGTGGGACCATATACATGGATAAGAGAGGAACCTAAGCCTTAGTATCTAAAACAATATTTTAGGTAGCTTACTTCAAGAACAACATGAACCATCACACTCGATCTCCTAAGAGTATCATTTTCCTCCAAGTTGGGATATGGGTAGGTAGGGCCAACAACATCACGTTGAAACATCACATATGATCTCCGGAGGGTATCCATGGCCACCAAGTGGAGCTATGGGCACCATCAGTATTTTTTGAGCACTAGGTTTAGGTGTTGAGGTACTAACCATCATTAGTGTAGGAAGCTCGTGCATTGGGATATATAGGGAACTTTTAGGCCTAAAGGTATAATAATGATGTCTCCAACTACCAAACCTAACCTCTCGAGGGGATATTTGTCCTTATAGTCAGAATATGGGAACTGTTAAGAATTTTCTGAGCATTAGGTATGGGTCTTGGGGCCCTAGACATGGTTAAGCAATGGAAACTGGGCCTTATGACCTAAAGGAAGCTTCTAGGTACCTATAGCCAAGAAAGACATGTTGAACAAATACAATAGACATTTCCATGGTATCTTTGGCCTCTGAGTGGTTTTTTTTGTGGCATGGAGAGAATTTTAAGACTAATTATAGGTGTCAACACCTTGTACATGGTTGGGGAGAAAAGAGTGGGACTAAGGTCCCAAATGAAATTTTAGGCATCTTTGGCTAAAAACAATGCCTACAACCACCACACATGACCTCCCAAGAGAATATTATTCATCTAAGTGGGGATATTAGTGCCATTAGATTTTTTTGAGAACCTGGTATGGGTCTTGGGTTCCCTAAACATGCTTGAGGGATAAAACTTGGGCCTTAATCCATGAAAAAACCTTTTAAGAATCCATGGCCAAGAAGAACAACTTGAACAAACAAACATGGATTCTTGAGAGTATCTTTAGTGTTTGAGGGATTTATATGTCATTGGATGGTTTAGAATAGTAGTTAGGGGTCTTGAGGCTCTATACATAATTAAGGAAGGAATCACATTATGTATGCCCTAAAGGAATCTTTGAGGTATCCAAAGCAATGAAATATATTTTAAAGAAACACAAATAATTGGATTACAATATCCTTGGCCTCAAAGAGAGGATGTCATCACCTTTAGGAGGTTTTGAGCATTAGATATGAGTTTAGGGGGCTCGACATTTTTAAAGGAGGAAACCCAAGCCTTATCCCCTAAAGGAAGCTCTAGGCATGCAAGGTGAATAATAATGCATGTCTCAATGTATAATACCTTTGGATGGTATGTTTTCCCTCAAGTTGAGATATGTGTGGCATTAGGATTTTTTTAGCTCTAGGTATGTGTACTAGGGCCTTGGACATGATCAACAGAGGACCCTCGATATTTAATACTTAAAGGAATATTCTAGCCATCCAAGGATAAGGAGGTGGGCTCCACCAACCACACATGGATGCTTGAGTGTATTATTAGCCTATGATTTATGGTGTCGGTGGAAACAAGTTGTTTTGAGGAGTATGTAGGTGTCTCAGGGCCTTGGGAATGATGTTCTAGAAAATAATACCATGCCTTTGGCCCTAAAGAAATTTTCATGGAATTCAAATCCATGAACATTGCTTCAAAGTACCATGAAATATTTTGGAGTGGTATTTATAGTGCTATGCATTTGGATCTTGTGGCCTTAGGGCCTTGGAACTAGTTAGTCGAGGAGACCTAAACCGTAGGCTCTAAAGGAATATTCTAGACATCTAGAACTAAGTAGGTTTCCTCCATAGATCACACATGGACTATTAAGGGTGTCATAGGCCTATGATTCAGGATGTTAGCGCCATTAAATGGTTTGAGAATTATGAAGGTGTTTTAGACCCTTCAGAATGGAATTCTAGGGATGAACACCATACCTTTGGCTCTAAAGAAACCATTGAGGCATCTAGAGCCATGCACAATGCCTCAAAGAGCCATACATGACTTTGCATGGGCATCCATGGTGCTATGTATCTAGGTCTTGCGGTCTTAGGGCCCTATACATGGTAATGGAGGAGACCTGCATCTCAAGCCCTAAAGGAATATTCTAACCATCTAAGGATAAGAATCTTTCCTTCACCAACAACAGGTGGCCTCTTGAGGGTGTCATTAATGTCCTATGATTGATGATGTTTGTGCCATTAGGTGATTTTAAGAAGAATGTATGTGTCATAGGGCATTGGGAATGGATTTCCAGGGAAGAAGACCATTAAGAATTTCTCTGAGTGGAAATATGAGAACCATTAATATGTTTTGAGAACTAAGTATAACTCTCAACACCTTGAAAATATATAGATGCAAGAAGAAACCTTATACTGTGGATACTGTTGACTGTAGCTACTATTGATACTATGGATCTAGATAAGGCAAATGTAGGAAATCTAAGACATAGGCCCTAAATTAACATACACACCTAGGCATAAAGGGCTAGCAAGGAGGTTGAAAACTGCCACATAGGACCTATATAGGGGATGTTTGGATTCCAAGTGTGTATATTAAATCCATTAGGATGTTTGCTATCCATGTATGTATCTCAAGGACATTTACATGGTTGGAGAAGGATCCAAAGCCTTAATTTATAAAGAAATATTATAGGGATCAAGAGCCATTAATATTGCCTCAAGTTACTACACATGACCTCTCTAAAGGATCTAGAGCTCCAATACACTAATATGCCTTCACAAAACATTACATGACTTCCTATTTTTATAGATATTTCTCACTACCAAAACCGTAACCACTAATGGTCCCCACCTTAATGAGTGCCAACTAACTAGTGGGTTATATTCCATGAGTATGACCCTCTACACAAATTAACCAAACTCCAACTATCTAGTGGACCTTATTCAAATATGATGGCCCCATACATTAATTAACTAACTTGATATTTCAACTAGGCTAGGATCCTTACTCCCTAAATCTCTTTGGGTTCCTAGGATGGTGGACCTAGCTCAAGTATCATTAATTATTGACACATTCTCAAGAATTTGCATGCCCCCTTTCTTTTCCCATTCTCGCACATTGTCTCAACCATGTATTTTCATTCCACCTCCCACTAGATACATAAAACCCCGTATACTCATATTCCTCACAAGGTCATGGGTTTTAATGGTGCAGGTTGTAGGTATAGGTCACTAATCGATGCACACAAATTTATCTCTAGTTGACAATAAAAATTTGAAGAATAAATAATAAGAAAGAAGAAACTTATATGCATAAAACCAGGATTGATATATCTTTTAACTTCCATAGACCAAGTTTTCTCCTTCAAATACGAAAGGGTTCAGTAAGAACATATGAGATAACATGGACGAATATGTGTGTTGGAGAAAACTCACTATGGCTTGGGGTAGACCACAACAGAAAGCTGACTACCAGAAATTAACTCAATTCTCATAACTATGTTATTATAAATGGCAATGCTAAGATAATGGAGAAATGTAACCAACGTCGATCCAAACGTTTGATGTAGATCCCCGTTGGAGCTATCAATCCGTGCACTTGAAATCTACAAATTAGTCTTGACAGCCAATATACAACAAGTACATATAATATATAAACAACATCAACATCATCAATAGCAATGGTCCATGATATTATAAGAAAATGCAACCCAATGTATAATAAACAACATTCACAAAATTAATGGACGAGAATATGAGTATTTCTATTAATAAACAAGAAGAAGTACAATGTGATACGACCTCTTGCCGGAAACCAATTTAAACCACGATCTGGATCAATCCACTTGTGCTTCCACCACTTCAATCCTCCATGAATGGAAAACTCAAACTATGGTAGGAGTTTGGAAGGTGAACATAAGGGGTTCACAACTACAAGGATCAATAAGTGTAGACTCAAGATAGGGCAAAAATCCACTAGAGTTCTCTTGCTCTTCTTTCTCCTCCCGTCCATAAACCATATGTGCTCAATATATAGTCCTTCCAAAGGTAAGTGAAAGGACACATCGAGGTGTTTCTTGGGTAGATGGAGGGTCAAAGGTCACCCAATAACCGCTTTTGGGGAGTAAAATGTAATAAACTAGTGATTTTTACCATTTTACATGCTACCCGTGGGCTATAGTAATGCAACTCGCGGGTACGCACGCTGTAATGTAACAGCTAGTGGGTAAGAATAAAAATAGGGAAAAATAGTGTCTGAAGGATATAAAGTGGATCTGAGTCAGTGAAATGGATCCTACATGCCAAAGAATACTGATACTCACAAGGTGGAAGATTACATTGTAACAGATGCCCCCTAATGTGTGAGGTCAGAGACTGATGTTTCGATGGCCGAAATACATTATAAAACTCAGAAGTGGAGTGATGGAAACACAAGTGGAAAGAGCAGCTCACTCGTCATAGTACAATAGTATCCCTGAATACATGTCGGTATAGTACAAAAATATGATACAATGGCCATGAATAGGTAGTACATAGTAGATACATGTCATAAGTGATCATAGCCATGATCCCTCTACAGTAAGATATGGTCTTTTGCTGAAAAGAAGACAACTGGTGCAAACTGGAGGTACAAACTGCTGATATCTGAGAGGTGATATCTCAGATGTAAAGTCAAAGTCATAGGTAGCATACTGAATGCCACCATCGCTTGGAGTCTTCTATACAAGTCTTCGATGGTGCAAGTCCCATCAAGTGAATAAAGGAGTTGGTGTCGAACCTAATGTGACGTCGTCTGATTACCGGTCAATAATGTATACCGTTAACAGACGTGAGATGACCCACCAATAATGAAAATGGGAATCAAGGCACAAAGCAAAATCATCGGAGTGTGAATAAATGAGTTGAAGTCGAACACTAGGATGAATCCATTGATCAAGGGACATTGATGTATTCCCAAAACTGTCAATGGCGAGAGAACCTGCCACTAATGACTGCAAGCCTCAAGGTACTCAACCGAACTCTAAGCCTCAAGTCCTAGAATAAATGGGTTGAAGTCGACGGAATGAGACTCACTGGAAGGAGGGCATTAATGCATCCCCCATCAACCAGCATGAGGTACCATCAATGCTGAAAGATTTGGAAGATCTCGGGTGAAACGGACTGACTCAATAAGGATGGCTGACATGCAATACTCAAGAGATCTGAGGAGTGGCCGACACTGGTTTCAGTACTTCCTTTGAAAAAGAGCATGAGCAGATGGATAGACTCAGGAATCATAGACTCGATATAGACTGTGCGATGCAGGAGGCATCACAAAGGGCTCCATAGTGACTGGAATCTTAACCAATCGGTGGAGAAACTGAGAAACAAGTATGGCTCCTAAGATCCAACTATACTCCCGACTCATAGTGTATGGAGTGGAATGAATGCTCTGTTCAAAGGTCACACAACAACTACCAACAAGAAGTAGTGACCATAATCCCATCCGGCTTTTTGGAATATTTGATTTTTTTGGGTCTTTTTCATATTTGGAAAGCTTGAAAAAGAATGAAATTGCTTATAATACAACAAGTGAGGGAACGAGTGTCAAATAGCTAGCAGACTAGTCCCAAGCAGTGGAACATACCTATGATCAATGCAAGGAAGCATGTGTAGGATGTGGACACTCGGGGGAATGTTTCCTCAAGGTAAAGGATCATCAAGCTGCGAAAGATAAATTAAGGCTCTGCTTGGCTCGGAAGGTAAAGTACTTAGGCACATGGCTAATAAGTGAGTAAGCGGGAGTCGGCACAAGGCTCAAGCGGCAAGCAGGATAATGCAATGCAATCACTACTCAACATAAAAGGGAAGTCCTTTTTCGTAAAGTTAGTCTCCTCACCCGAAAAGTGTAAAGCAATGAGAGAAGAACTCTTCTAGTAACGTATGACTAGAATATACCTTTTTCGTAATTAATCCACAAAGGTCCGGAAAAAGGGTAAACTTATACCTAAGTGAATGTCACTTCAAATACTTTAACGAGTCTAAAATGACAAGTATACTCGGCAATCTTGTTTGATTTGAAAAATTCTAACAAGGGCTTAAAAAAGACTTTATAAAAAAAAATTCGTAAAGGTTTAACGAGCCCGAAAAAGTAAACTCGTGACCTCCTTATTGTTTTTAACGAGCTCAAAGGAGAGATGGAAGAATGCTCGTAATGAGAGCAGACGAGTGTCAAGGACATGCGAGACTAGTTCCAAGCGCACGGGACAAAGCTGTGCATAATGCAAGGAACATGAGCAAGATAAGGACACTCAGGGGGTGTCTGCGAATTCGGATAGTAATAGGTTCAAGTGCATCATAAAAATGGGGAGGCCTAAACCTATATGCAAGGTTCCGAATATTCCTGCCATGATCGAAGCAAATGTCAAAAAGGACCAGTAAACAAGTATAAGTCCAGCTAAGAATCTTGTCTCCAAGAAACATAAGTACCAAGATCATCTCTAAAACGTACATAAAGAAAAATATGATACAGGTCACTATGGTAGAAAAATTTTCAACTTCACTATTATCACCCTCAGACATAATGCAGGGAGAACTAACCACTGAAGGTGCCATAGTACCAACACCCGAGGGACCAAAATGATCAACTTCGGAATGAAGAGCAAAGCTGAAGGACGTGGAGGAATCTGCAGTGGCAAATTCATCATCACAGGAGTTGGAAATTCTAGAAGTAGAATCGAACTCATCAGGATCACCGATTCGCTGATCTATAGGAGAGTCTACAAACTCATCACTAGGGAGATCAGACTTTAATGTCAAACTGGGGCTAGACAAAACTATGCCTAGATCAAAATCCAAATGCATGGCAGGTTGTACTCGAGGCTCATCTCATTCAATAAGATCAAGGGTAGGAAGGAAATAAAATTGATTATGAGAATCCTCCCAAGGCTTGTCATTACCATTCATGGCCTCGATAAAAATTTCATCTAAAGGTAGAATACCATCAAGGCAATCATGTGAACAAGAAGGGTCGATTGCACACGTGGGAAGCATAACGGGATCTTCTTCCCCTGTCCATGAAGAAGAGAGATCCGGCTCTATAGTGACTTGTTGAATATCTTGGTAAGCAAGCTTAGCTACAGATAGTGGCATAGACATCCCGACATGCGTAATGTCTCCAGACGTACAATTCATAGACGGTAAAGTCCATGGATAGTCAAAATATGAAGTCCGGAACGGTATATTATGTGAAGGAGGAGACGCATTGTCAGAAATGGTTCCAATAAAGTTCACCGGTGTGGGAAAATCATAAGTTCCAATCAATGAATAGTACATGCCAACACCCATGTTCCCAGTTGCCGGCTGAGAATCAGTAACTTGCAGGACTATGGATCCCATGGATGCTGTGGAAGGAGTGTTAACGAAATCCAACTGATCGATGGTCACAATCTTGCCTTCATGGGGAAAGCAGATAAATCTGAATATAGTGGATGCAACAGCCTTCATAGTGAGCATCCAATTCTGACCCATTAAAAGGTTGCAGTTTATGGGCGCATCAACCACCTCGGCTTCAATAGGCACAGACTTACCTCCCAAGCAGACAACAAGGGAAGGGATGATTCCATGTAGCTTAAATGTCCGACCGTCAAATGCAGTGAGAATGGTTCTAGATGTGAGGAGAGGAAGAGAGCCAAGAGATTTCCAACAAGTTAATGACATTATTGACGCGAAAGCACCTTCGTCAACCATAGTATGTTTGACAAAACTATGAAGGCACACCACCTGGATTTGAAAATCCACGTGGTAAGGTAAGCGAGGTTGAACATCAGTAGTATCGAACTTGATAACACCGGGATTTCCCCCATCCTCAAAATCGTAATGCACTCAAAAGGGCATGCTTCTGAGAAGGACAGGCATGCAAAACTTCAAGAGCCGACATGGCACATGGAGTTTGGCCCAAATCTTCTACAATGGAGTATTTTTGGGTGGCTCGAGCATTAGGATTATGCGTAGAGAACTTGAGAACACCTTTCGGTATCCGCGGCATATTAAACGGCTTCTCGATATGCAAGGAATTTTTAGGAGGAGGGGGAGGCTCACTCCCCATATTGGGTTGTGGTGCACCATAATCGCATTGACGAGTAGCAACACAAACCTCCGACTAAACCATATTCACACATCCATAACCACTAGTATTGGAAGAAGACGTTTCCATCTCAGTAGGTCCATAACCGGTGGTGGGTGTTGATGTATATGTAACTTCGGAATGTATTTCACCCATGTATTTCATATATGTATTTGTACTCCTATAGAGATGGTATTATTCCTCTATACGGAAGTGTCGTCATTTATATTGTAAGTGCGCAACTTATACTTGATGGGTTATTAGACCACCTTGTTGGGGTCGGCCCTATATAAGTCATGTGGGTCAAAGGGTTATTAGATCACCCTATTGGTGGTCGGCCATGTGGGTCAAAGGGTTATTATACCACCAAGTGTGGGGTCGGCCCGGATTAAGTTAACCATGGGTTAAGCTAGACATGTAGGCCCCATTAGTTTATTGGGGAGGACAGAACAAGTATAAATAGAGATCGAGATATCTCTATTTGATCATTCACACACACACACTTATGTCATTCGGAAAGTGGTGCACTTGTGAGGAGGAGGCTCTGCTGCTAGGAGACGACTATCTCTTGTATTCTGGTTGTATCATTGCTCTATCTATCTCTAAGGAAGTTATTGGGATTTTTCACCTTTATGGTTTTCCCCAAGTAAACTCTATGTCTCTTGCATTATTGTGTCCATGATTGATGTGATGTAGATTTGTTGTACATGTTGTTCTCTCAGTTAATATCCTAGATCAGATTGAAGTAAATTATGAAAATTTAACATGGTATCAAAGCTAGCCTGAAAGAAGGCATGGTATGGCATGTATGACACTTGTTACACTTGCGATGCTAAGGCTTGATATAGCAAAAACCAGTCATCGTAGAAATTTCGCTATAAATCTATTTTGGTGAAGTTTTTGGATCTGAAACTTTTATAGGTTGAATATCAGATCTCCATGTACCTTGTGTCCAAAGGAAAACTTTTAATTCGTTGTACTTTATGATTTATGATCTATACAATATAGGGTTTCTGCCTCTTCCAAATCTCAGTCATAAACATGTGACCTTGGAAAAAAGGTCATAAGTTGGGCTAGGATGCTCCCAATGAAATTTAGTAAAAAGTGACAAGTAGTGCAGGGACTGTACTTTCTTAGGTAACTTTTTCAAAGGCCGAAACTGAACCAGTGACACGTGGCACGCCATACAAGTTTTCTCTCCTGTTTTATCCCATAAACAGGTCACGTTGCGACACTTGGAATAAATCTCTCTCAGAGAATCCATTTGAGGTCAGACCTGTGGGGTTGGAAAGATGACAAGTCAGGCTATCTCAAGAAAAAATTTCAGACCCTTTGGATCGAAAATTTCAGAGTTACACCAAAAACAATCAGGTACATATTTCTGTCAAAACAGAATTATTTTTGAGCACCTTCATTCATGGCTTCCGGAATCTAGGATTTCAGAGAAAGTTGGAATTTTTGTAATTGGAGACTACGGCTAAATGCTACTCATCAAAATAGAAATTTAGAGAGCAAGATCATAATTTTTGGTTGGGCAGAAGACTGGGCTTGATCAAACCCTAGTTCAGGACTTTGATCAGAAAAGTGGAAAATTAGGGCTTCTGCAAAAATGGGAATTTTTTAAATCTGTGACCACAGCTGGAAGATCCTCAGAAAAATGGAATATTAGAGCTTTGGATCAAACCTTTTGATTGGAAAGAAGAGTGGGCTTCATCAAACCCTAGTTCGGGGTCACTTCTAGTGAATTCGGAAGTTTCAAAGGCAAAATTGAGGAGTGAAACTTTGCAGTTTTCAAATTCTGAACATACTAGCTTGATCAGCTCATCAAGGGGCATATTTCTATCCTTTCAAAAGTTTGAAATTCAAAGTTTGAGTTTTTGGGTTTCTCTGACAAACCCTAATCCAGCTCCAGATCTAGTTCTTTCAAATCAAGTGGATTGGGTTAATCCTAGAAGAAGATGGATTGGTCACCTGCATAAGTGAAGAAGTTCCTGTTTCAGAGGGAGATGAGGATAAGACCTTAGATAAGAAGATTACAAGCAATCTCGACAAGTATGACTTATCTAGGTATGTTTCGAGATTTGTTCATTTGTCTTGATATTATTATGGTTAGTACAATCTTGATTAAATCTAGACTTGTCATATCACCTTAATAAAATTATGAATGCACGATAGAAGATATTCGTTGATTAGGGTGTTGACACTTATGATTGTACTAATGCATTATGGTGTTGTATGAGGTTTATGTTGTCTGCTAACATGAAAGGTACACCAAGAAAGATAAATCATGTTTTGGTTCAAGAACATATGATCATGATGACATGAGGACAAAGATTCATCCATTGTCATGGATCACTTAGAAGATCTACTTACGAGGTATGTATAACTTGGTCCTACAATGGATAACTTATGAGACATGTAGGTTACTGGCACAAGTCATTGAAGAGAACCAGAAGACATTATGCGGGTATGTTGGACATAACTAGCTAGCATGCTAATCCAGGTATGTTTTTCCTATATCAAGCTAGATTCCTACCTTGTGTTAGGATCTTATACTGTTGTGTTGTTGATAATGATTATTCATGAAGTCATAGGTTTGAATAGTCATGGTTGTATGCATATTATGTTTATTACCATAATTGATGATATGACTAACCAAAAGAATCATGAAGGTATAGGTTTGAGTAATCACGGGTTTTATGCATATTATATCTCTTATCTTGATTGATGGTTTAACTAACCAGAAGAGTCCTATGATCAAACAAGAATATGCATGAGTAAAAGAAGACTTCCCTGAAACCTTGAATACTAATGCTTATTATTTCTGTTTGAAATGATCATGACTATACATGCTTAAGATTATTGTGTTTTGATAGTATTGAGAATATACTAATGAATGTATGAGATTACAAGGATAACACAATCATGATACTAATAAGTATGCATAGGGACCTAGGATGAATATAGGTTCAAGGACAGGTAATCCAGGACACAAAGATCAAAATGGAGCTCACTCCAGCAGTTTCTGCAAGGATGCAGATATCTAGAGGGAGTTGACCATCCTTCTGCATTCCACAACAGAAAGGTGTAGAAGAAGCTACTTCAGCAGCTCCTGCAAGGAAGCAAAGACTCAGAGGGAGTCCACCCAACAAACAAACAAAGATAAGTATTTTAATTACCATTTCTTACATATTTGTTTGCTTAAATAAAATTGTTCAATGATGTATAGGCTTATGTTCCTAGACTTAGGATATGTATTGTGCATATTAGAATGATTGCATTAATGAACAGTATACTACTAATATGCATTTGATGGGTAAGTGGCCTATGGCACTGTACAACATTCCATTGCAACTTATCTAGAATGAAACCTCTTTGCTGACATGTTGGAAGTTTTGCACACTCTTAACAATGTTCTGGTAGAGATTGGAAGGAATCTAGAAAGTTACGGGATATGGATAAATGTTGTATTGAAGCATTGGCTAAAATAATTGCATGACTGTATGACATATTTCTTTATGTGTAAGAATTTGTTCTGAAAAACTATGAGATGTTTTCTAATCATGCAATTTAACTTGTTGTGTAGGAAAGATCGTATACCATCACCTACAAAAGAAGGACTACAACATTTGTTCAAGCAACAAAGTTATCTATTGAAAATATTGAAGATATTGAAGTTCCCAGGATCTAGGAAGAATGCCATGATCGAGGAGTACCAGTCGATCATGAATATGTTTGGGATGCAGTCCCAAGACCTAAAGGGTAGTCTATAGTGACTTCCAAGAGGATCTACAAGATCAAGCATGCTGCAGGTGGTAGCATAGAGAATTTTGCTCCTGTAGCCAGATACACTTCCATTAGATCAGTACTTGCTCTGGCTGCAGTGATGAAGTGGAAGATACACCAGATGGATTTCAAGACAGCCTTCTTGAATGGTGTAGTTGAAGAAGAAGTGTATGTGGAGAAGCCACTTGGTTCTAAGACACATGACAGGAAGTGGATTCCAACCTTTACTACAAGGTTGAGGAAGGCAATCCAGTGATACTACTTTTGTATGCGGATAACCTGTTTGTTACAGGTGAAGATAGATTGATTGCCAACACGCAGCGGAAGCTTGCTGCCGAGTTCGAGATGAAGAACTTGGGGATGATGCACTATTTGTTTTTGGCATGGAGGTATGGCAGAGTGCAGATGGAATCTTCCTTGGACAAGGGACGTATGTAGTAGAGATCCTTAAGAGGTTCGGGATGATGGACTACAAGGCTATGGCCACACCTATGGCATCGAACCTGAAGCTTCTGTGTGATGCTTCATCTAATCCAGTTGATGTCACGATGTATCGTCATATGATTGGGTCCTCTATGTCCCTGATGAACACGAGACCAAATATTTTCTTTGCGGTGAACACATTGAGCCAGTTCCTAATGGATCCGAAAGATGTTCACCTGGTTGTTGTAAAGCATATTCTGAGGTACCTGAAGGGTATGGTTGATTATGGGCTCAAGTATGATGCGAATCAAAAGTTTAACTTGCAGGTTTATGTTGATTCATATTGGGAAGGCAGTGTTGTAGATAGGAAGAGCACTTCTGGGTGCTGCTTCAGTATGGGATCAGGTGTGATCTCTTGGTTTAGCAAGAAGTAGTCTTGCGTAGCACTGAGTACAGCTGAAGCAGAGTATGTTGCGATGTATGAGCAAGTTGTAGATGTATTGACCAAGCCGTTGGACAAAGTGCAGTTTGAGTACTTCAGAGAGAGGCTTGGTGCACTTCAAATCGAGGTTCCTTCCAAAGGGAAGTGATGAGTCCGGAAGATGTATATGCACATGAGATTTTCTGACATGGTTGATGTGTTCTCCCTTGGTCATGATGTAATTGTTGAGCCAGTGTTTTTCACATGGTGGTAGATGTGTTCTCCCATGGTGAAAAGGTAAGGGCTGGAGCCTTCCCCGAATGGTGGTAGATGTGTTCTCCCATGTCGGTGGTGTAAGTGTTGGATGATGTGCATCTGGGTTGTGCTTCATGGACGATGAGATGATCTGAAGAGGATGATGCTATGATGATCAGGAGGATCATGGATGATGAGCATCAGGATGATGCTCCAGTTACTACTCTGTATATGCATCATGTTGGATGCTAGATATGATCAGTTGGATCATTTATGTATGTATGCATCATGTTGGATGCTGGATATGATCAGTTGGATCATTTGTATGTATTTTGTATATGCATCATGTTGGATGCTTAGACCATGTATCTGTATATATATCAGGTGGATACTGTGTATGATTAGGTAGATCATGTATGTTGATATGTATCAGGTGGATACATTGTGTGGATTATGTATCTATGTATGTATTAGGTGGATACATTGTATGATCAGGTAGATCATGTATGATGATATGTATCAGGTAGATACTTGGTATGCATCAGGTGGATGCAGTGTATGATCAACATGATCATAGATGACGAGCTTCAGGATGTTGCTCTAGATGACATGCAGCAGGATGTTGCAGTGATGATGATCAGGATGATCATGTGTCCATCAGGATGATGTATGTTGAGTATCAGGTTGATACTCTGTGGCTGTGGACAGGTTGTGTAAAGGAAATCCTAGATTTATTCTAGGTCACATCCAGTATGAAAAAGGACTGGCACTGTGTATCACATGTAAGACCTGGGAGATCCTATAGGTCGGAGTTGTGTACCCATAATAACCTGGGATGCTCTTTCGAAGGTTTGTGATAGTGGACCACATGTAAGACCTGGGAGATCCAATAGGTTGGGTTGTGTGCCCGTAATAAGTCCTAGGATGCTCTTTCGAGGGTTTGTGGTGGGCTGCTACATGTAAGACCTGGGAGATCCGATAGGTTGGGTTGTGTGCCCATAATGAGTCCTGGGATGCTCTTTCGAGGGTTTGTAGTAGAGTTCACATGTAATCAGTCCTGGAGATATTGCTGGTCGTGCTTACGCACATAAATGTTCCTGGGATTCTCTTTAGAGTTCTTGTCGGTCGTGCTATGCACATAAACGTTCCTAGGACACTCTTTTAAGGTTTTGTGACAGTCACATGTAATAAGTCCCAGAGATCTGGATAGGATGAAAAAGGCCTCATATGCTCTTTAGGGTTCTTGCTAGTCAAGAGACTCTTTTAATGTTTTGTGACGCACGTAATGAGTCCTGAGGATTCCACAGTATGGCCAGTGATGACGAAGACTTGTAGGTGGTGGGCCTACATCCAGTATGAAAAAGGACTGGCTCTATAGAAATTCCTATGACGAGTAGATTCAGAGATTGATTGAGATAGCAGTAGCAGTGACGATGACGATGATTCGAGGAGGATGATTCGCTGGTGATGATCCAGAGAAGAAAACTTGTGCTAGCAGATCTGTGTTAAGAAATACCTTCTTAGTTAAGAGGGAGTGTTGATGTATATGTAACTTCGGAATGTATTTCACCCATGTATTTCATATATGTATTTTGTACTCCTATAGAGATGGTCTTATTCCTCTATACGGAAGTGTCGTCATTTATATTGTAAGTGTCGTAACTTATACTTGATGGGTTATTAGACCACCTTGTTGGGGTCGTCCCTATATAAGTCATGTGGTTCGAAGGGTTATTAGAACACCCTATTGGGGGTCGGCCATGTGGGTCAAAGGGTTATTATACCACCAAGTGTGGGGTCGGCCCGGGTTAAGTTAACCATGGGTTAAGCTAGACATGTAGGCCCCATTAGTTTATTGGGCAGGACAGAACAAGTATAAATAGAGATCGGGAGATCTCTATTTGATCATTCACACACACACTTATCTCATTCGAAAAGTGGCGCACTTGTGAGGAGGAGGCTTTGCTGCTAGGAGAAGACTATCTCTTGTATTCTAGTTGTATCATTGCTCTATCTATCTCTGAGGAAGTTATTGGGGTTTTTCACCTTTATGGTTTTCCCCAAGTAAACTCTGTGTCTCTTGCATTATTATGTCCATGATTGATGTGCTATAGATTTTCTATACATGTTGTTCTCTCAGTTAAGATCCTAGATCAAATTGAAGTAAATTCTGAAAATTTAACAGCGGGAGCATGCGAAGCCATGTTTTGATGATGAGGAAGGGGATCCTTCAACACAGCTGGTCTCTGTGCCAAATGCTTCAATGCTTCTTCGATTCGAGGACATAAGTGAGTAAGATGATCTTCCCCACAGAGCTTGTAAGGAAATTTCACCTTACGCCTATGTTTACGATCCTCACCAGCATTTTCGCTTTCCCAAGGAGGGTTGGCATTCTCTTTATGAGGATTATTGCGATTGCTATTATTGTTACTTCCATTGTTTCCACCCCTATGGTTGTTTCCCCCCTTTTTCTTACCACCAGGTTGCTGGTTACCCGACGATTTCGTTGATTACACATTGTGTACATTAGACGATGGAGTGGAAGCGGACAAGGTGTGGACCTATCCGGGAGTAGACTGGTTTAGCAACAAATTTTACATTTGATTAGCTACCAAGTCTATAGGGCGAGTGCTTGCGGATCCCACGATTCCATCGACATGTGGTCCAGGAACTGACTTAGGCTCATGTCGTGTTCTCAGTGCATCAGGAATAATGTCATATAAAATGCCAGACTAAGAGTATAATAAGTCTAACTGTTGGACTTTCAAGATAGCTTGTTCCTCAGTCACAATGCCGGACATCGAAACATCCTTAGCAATGTATGGTAGTAGAGACTTGAGGAACCATTTCAACAGAAACTCTGCAGGAATGTTGGTTTTCACTAATTTCTTCCATCGGCGCCACTCTTGAACGTGGTCAAAAATATGTGTGGCCTTATCCTAACGGAAGGTAGACAACAATTCAGTACCAGTATCATAACGAACTGACAACTGGAAATGGTCCAAGAAAACCAAAGCAATCTCGTTGAATCCCCTATAGGTATTCCTAAGCAACTCCACATACCACTTCGTGGCTGCCCCTGTGAGGGTGCGTTGAAATAGTCGTAATCTAATAGAATCATGATTCAATGAGTCGAAGGAGCACCAAAGGTGAAATGTTGTGAAATGATCACCCGGATCCTCACCACCTTTCCCTTCAAACTTAGGAATGTTCGAAGGGAGCTTGGTAGGGACCAGGGGCCAAGTAGGGTCGTGACACATTGGATCATTCATGAGCTTGGAAAGATCTGAAAGATTCAAACGTGCAAGGAACGGGAGCTGTGGCTGGAAAGCTTGATTATAAGCTCCCATAAAGGGTTGGTTGAACGGAACCGAATTGTAAGGTGTACCAAAATCTTGACCGTGAGTACCAAATGACTGATAATGAGGACCTGGCGGACCATAAGCTTGACCATGGCCATAAGGTGGATATCCTCCTCTGACCTGATCCATATGAGAGTAAGCAGGCATATGAGTGTTGTGGGAATCGTATTGAGGTGGGTTGAACTGGTGGCCAACACCGATTGTGTTGTAGTAAGGTTTGCCACCATAAGTATGGGGCATATATGTACTATTCGTAGTGGGAACCGAGTTATAATGACCATAATGGTGAGGTATGTTCCCACCCCCAGCATTAGGAGTAGCATGAGCAGTCGTGTGGTGACCCAAAGTGTGAGAAGTATTCCCAACCCCAACGTGGGTGTTACTAGTAGTAGGAATGGTGGGGGTATGACCATGTAAATAAGATACATTCCCACCCCCTACATTAGCATGACTAGTAGTGGTGGTGGACGCAAAAGTGTGCGGTACATGTCCACCCCCATGGTTAGGAGGAGCATCAACATCTGTAAAAGTGGTCCTAGGTTGACGAGTAACAATATGTGTGTTAGGTGGTGGATGGTGAGTCGTGTTTCAAACAGTGTTCCTATTAGGTTGGGTAGTCCTGGGAGGTGGTCTTCTTCCAAAATTAGCATGGTTAGGAGGATTATGACCAGTCTCCATACTACGTGTGTGAGTGATCAACGTGGTGCCCCCAGTGGGGGTATTGCCCCTAGTAGGTGCAGTGTTGCTAACACCATGACTGGTGCTAACACCATGATTGGTGCTAGCATGACTACCAAAAGCAGTGGGAGGATTAACTATACTGATACCGGGCATACTATATGAGAACTAGTTAATGTTGATTGCAGGATCTTTGTCTTCATGTAAGGTAGGCATCCCATAAATATAATTATCCATATTTGAAGGATCGAACGGATCGTTCTCAAGTGGATTCGGCCAAATAGAACCAGGTTGAGTCCCAGGTGGATCACCGCCCCAGGCCTCTCGAGGTGTGGGGGTGTCTGAAGTATGTTCGAATACACCCGATGGAATCGTGGGGATGTCCTCCATGTCGAAATGTGCTGCCATCATAATTTTGGCTACGTATGTCTCGTAAGAATCCGAAGAGTCAGAGGGAGCCCACTAGCGTCCCCGAACAACATGGCGTGAAAACTCGGCCGGTTTTAAACAAGCTAACCGACGGGATTGACGGAGAGTAGGACTCCGCACCATGATATCTCCGGAGAGAATATCAAATCACAACGTCTCCTACGACCAACTATCGATCAAAAACAGTAAATCAAAAGCACACACCTAAAGAAACTATAGCCAAGAGTAGACAAACAGAGTGGCTAAATGAGCTCCCGACGCTAGAGCTGGTATGTCTCGCCTAGGAGAGGCTTGAGACTCCCAAACTATAGCCGTAGGTAACAGAATCAGTTATAGAGACACCCAGACTTCATTGCATGCACAGGGTCAAGTCCACTGTACAAACACAATTGTGTTGTCCAATCCCTATCTGACTCAGGACACAAACAACATAACCACTGCAAGTACCCTATGCGATACCTAGGTAAGGAAACTATGGTCACTGCAATATAACCAATGCTCAGGGGGACAGTCGCAGGTGGGATCCGTCGTATGGGCAAGGTATCTAAGCCCGAAGCATAAGAGGACGAACCTCCGGTACCCCTAGATACTAACAAATCAGGGAAAAATTTCACACATTCAGCCGGTATCAGAGAGATATCCCTTCAACCAACCTCCCGTGACCTCATGCTTAACTTTGGGTTGAGTAGAGCTTCCTGAGAACACCGATATATACCATGGATTCCTCCACTCGCTGGTCAGACACCTAATGTTTCGTCTAGTAGTCTTGGATTGTTAACTCACAATGATCTATTCCAAGACTCTAAACCTATGCTAGTTGGTGTACCCTATAAATAAAATCAGTCTAATCAATTTTAAGATTAAGCATTAATTTTAATGGCTGTGGTTACTCAAAGGATATGGTCGTGAAACTAGTGATGTGTATGACTCAATAGTATGCAAAATCGTCCAATCCTAGACTCATCTATCCAATAAAACAATGTCACTAACATGCAAAATCAGCTGAACGATTCCAAAATAAAAATGAAATCCTTTAATATTTTCAATGCACAAGTAGAACCTAAATGAAGGCAACAAGCACTCAATGCAAGATGCAGTACATGAAAGTAATTTTTTTTGTTTTGTTTTGTATTTTCTCTTATAAACAGAAGGAAAATGCAAAAACTATATGTATTTTTTTTTGTATTTTTCAATATATAAAGAAATGAAAAATGCAAGCAAAATCCTACTATCTAGTCACTGAAGTGCCAAGAAGATCACTAAGAAAACCCAGCAGATTCCAAACAGTAAGACCCAGCCACAGGGATGAGCTCAAAAGGAAGAAACCAACAAGGCCAAATCCAAAGATGGGTAAAAAACCAATAAGGCTCAACCAAGAGAAACGAAGATTTTTGGTCACAACCAAGGCATGAAACAATCAATAAACATGCCAACAAAGACTCAGGATCATCCAAAGCCAACCCAACAACAACCAATAGTCATAAACCAACAAAATTCGGAGTTGTACGCTACTATCGAAGGAATACCTGTGGGTACTCGCGAGCAGTAGAGTAAACAAAGGCGGGTATACGTGAGCAGAGCTAAGCTAGCCCACAGGGGTGGAAAGGAAAATGGGAAAACAGAGAGTCCAATGGCTCAGAAAAAGAAAGTTTTTTATAGTGTATCTCAACGACCAATCAGTGACACAGAGCTTCAACAAACAACAACTTTAATTAAGGACTAATGCTCAAAAAATCCCCAAACATGGATGTTTTCCCCAGCGGAGTCGCCATTTCTGTGTTGGAGAAAACTCACTATGGCTTGGGGTGGACCACAACAGACAGCTGAATACCAGAAATTAACTCAATTCTCAGAACTATGTTATTATAAATGACAATGCTAAGATAATGGAGAAATGTTACCAACCTCGATTCAAACGTTTGATGTAGATCCCCATTGGAGCTATCAATCCATGCACTTGAAATCTGCAAATTAGCCTTGACAGCCAATATATAACAAGTAAATATAATATATAAACAACATTAACATAATCAATAGCAATGGTCCATGATATTATAAGAAAATGCAACCCAATGTATAATAAATAACATTCACAACATTAATGAACGAGAATATGAGTATTTCTATTAATAAACAAGAAGAAGTACAATGTGATACGACCTCTTGCCGGAAACCAATCTGAACCACGATCTGGATCAATCCACTTGTGCCTCCACCACTTCAATCCTCCATGAATGGAAAATTCAAACTATGGTAGGAGTTTGGAAGGTGAAGATAAGGGGTTCACAACTACAAGGATCAATGAGTGTAGACTCAAAATAGGGCAAAAATCCACTAGAGTTCTCTTTCTCTTCTTTCTCCTCCCATCCATAAGCCATATGTGCTCAATATATAGTCCTTCCAAAGGTAAGTGAAAGGACACATCGAGGCATTTCTTGGGCAGATGAAGGGTCAAAGGTCACCCAATAACCGCTTTTGGGGAGTAAAAAGTAATAAACTAGTGATTTTTACCATTTTACATGCTACCCGTGGGCTATAGTAATGCAACTCGCGGGTACGCACACTGTAATGTAACAGCTAGCAAGTAAGAATAAAAATAGGGCAAAATAGTTTCTGAAGGATATAAAGTGGATTTGAGTCAGTGAAATGAATCCTACAGGCCAAAGAATACCGATACTCACAAGGTGGAAGATTACGTTGTAACAATATGGGAAAATAATACTTAATCATAAAAAAACTTTAAAAAACTTATTAATATCCACTTACCCATGTGTTAAACTCATTGGGTATTCAAACACCTTACAACATAAATATGTTAAGGATTCACACATCCACCAACAATGCAACACCTTCTCTCACAAATACAACATAATCACATCCACCAATGATGCAATACTCTCTCACAAACACACCAACGCTTACATCCACCAAAATTTCCACGTATGTGATGGGCCTCCCTTCTTAACAACTAAGCCACCCTAACCACTAATGGAGGGATTTATGTGATGCTGTAATAAATAGGGTGTCATAAATCATGACATACTCTCCTACCCTACCAATTTGACCTGCTACATGTGGCGTGGGAATCATGTCACCAAAAAATCACATTTTGGAGGCTTATTTCTTGTCATTATTGCTATCAATAGCCACATTAAAGGACATAAACTAACCTAGGGAAAATAGGGCACCGAAATTGAAATTTGGAAGGTGAAACGAAATAGAAGAAACAAATAATATTAGTAGATAGATCATATGGGTTTCGTGGGGAAGTTGAATGTATTCGTTGTGAAGGGGCCTATGTTGTTTGCCACATGCTTCATCAATGGCATAGGTAAGAATGCCATTCTCTCTGTTTTTTCTAAATCTATTTTATCCGTTCTTACTGTATGTGAAACACAATTTTTCTCCATTCATATTATCTCAAACCCTTCATATCCATAACCCCTTTTCTTTGAGCTTCTCCTATACACAAAAAAATGTCTCAAATTGTGCAGTATTCCACAAAACAATAATGTTCCCTAGTCCCTATATGATACCCTTTCTTACTCTTGAATGTAGGCTTTCAAAATTAGTTGTCTTTCCTAAAGGGTGAAACAAACCATCTCCTCGATTGATCTTATTTCCAGGTAGTTTCTACCTCTTTGGATTACAACAAAAAGTAATATTGGGGAGCAATGTCAAATTCTATGTTAGCAGCATGAGATTGAAGTCTATGATGGCACTAAGGTTCAAAAAGGTGACATTGGTCCTGGACCAGCTCGTGACAATATTGACATGAACCAAATGTTAGTGTTTCTTCCTGTATTTTTTATATGACTAATAGTAAGTTGGTTAGAAATACTACTTTGTCAGATGATTAAAGGTTTTGCAAGGTTGTATCAGTGAGATGTAGAACAGTTGGTGGTGGGGTATGGTTAAGACGCCCCCTAAGCGGAAAGGTCGCATGTTCTAATCCCGCGGATACCAAAAAATCCAACCATGTTAAGGTTTGGTGCGGTCCAGGCCGGGTGTGATCCCCGGGTTATTTTGACGGCTTAGATGCCCCTGGTTCGTGGTAACTTAGCCAAAGGAAAAATTGTTAGTCAAGGATGTTCCACCACTTTGCCAACAAAAAAAAAAGGTTCTACAAGGTTGTTGCTCATACCATTGCAATATATAAGAGTGTCTGCAAATTGTATGTCAGTTGATGAAGGCTTTTGCAATGTTGATGCTATTATGGTTGTTAATGATAGTGTCTGCAATGATTATGTCTACAACAGTGTGATATAAATCATTTAAGTGTAGACCTTCTTTAGACAAAAACTAGACCTTCTCTAGACAAAACCCATGTTAGTATCTATAGTCAAAGGTAGATTTGGATATCTTGACCATAGGTACTTTAGAAGGCATCAATTGATAGAAAAAAATGATATCCATTCCTTTGGAGTAGTTGTAATGGAGGTACTATGTGTAAGAAAAAACATCAATCCTTCTCTTCCTAGAGAGAAAGTTAATATAGTAGAGTGGGAAATCCATAGGAAAAATAGAGGCAATCAAGTGGCCAAATTATTGATCATCATCTTGTAAATATAATCACACCTATAATATCCCCTGGGGATATCAAAGGGTCTCAGGGACATATGATTTACTCTCATTACTTGATTTTTAGTCCAGCAGATAAACCATAAAAAATTAATTTGAATTTTTCAAAAATTAATTGCGACACAAAATCCAATAATTTAATATAAATTCATTAACAAATACAACATATGATATAAGGGTTGGGAAGGCTTAATAACATCATATATCATCATCAAAACTTCAATCCAATCCATATCAGAGTTGATAACCACTTCTAAAGGCTAATTATTCTTAATCACAATTAGCTAGTAAATAAGGTGTTAATTACGACACTTAGTGCGCAAATGAAGACACTTTTCACAAATCCAATTTTTTAAAAAATAACCATTGATTGTCACTCCCAATGGATTAATAACATATAATTACATGTAAATAATTCCTAATTACCAAAATACAATAATTATTCATGGTAATTATGAAAGAGAGTCGACAAGACTAGTTAACTAGTTTTCCAATATAAGCAGCTAGTTTTGAACAAAATCAACTTCTAACCATGCAATTAAATCCAAAATAAATCCTACGTCCATTAAAAAAATATTTAATTGTGCACCTAAAACCAACTAAAGGTTTATTTGCAGATAATTCCAATTCCACATAAGGTGATATTTTCCATCAATTCCAATGAAACTAGTTAACATTCAATGCAAGGAATTGAGTCTAAATAACTGAACAAAAATGAAATGCATCCATAAGTAAATGATAAAACCTGAATGGGGTCACCTACAGTAATATGGCTGTATATTTCCACCCATATACAATCCATTAAATAATTCACAAAACTATCTAATTCTACTCATCTCAATTGACTAGTAATTCTAGGAATCGCTATAATAATTAAATCCACGGCTCATAGAATCATTCAAATGAAATTCCAACTCTAAATAAAATGTTTTATAAGTCATAATATATTTAAATCCCATTCTAAAAAAAATTCAAACACTTCATATGCGAAGTCAAAAATCTACTCAAAACACTTCCATTGAAGGAACTAGAAATTGGAAATTGATCTAGAATTTCGGTAGACATTTCCCAAACACTATCAAGAATATTTACCCTAAAATTATCACACAAATTTAAATCATATTTATTATACATAATCATAAAAATAAAACTCAGTAATTTTTAGAAACACTTCGTGTGCCAAGTCTCCAAACTATGCAAAACAATTCAATCGAAGAACTAGTTTTCGAATAAAAGGTAGAAGCATCAAGGAGAAATGTCTTAAACCATTCCGAGGCTACTGTACCATAAAAATACACATTATACAATGAAAATGGGAATAAATATCATTTCTTTAGTATAGGTTCCAAAGAATCATTTCCTCAAACAATTTGTGCACAAAATCTCAAAAACTAGTTTCCAATTCCTTCACAAAATTTACTTACATGAAAAAAATGAATTCCATGAGAAATTTCTTCCACAAATAGCTCATACATTTCACCAAACATTTCATGTGAATCCATAAATAAATCAGATAATATCCAAATAAATTAAATAAACATGAGATAAATCACTTATCTTTTCCCAATACGCAACCGGAATTGACCGTGCCACGTTCCACCTAGCCGTAGACACAATGCAAGCAAAAAATCACTTTGCAATGGTCACCTCGGAGATGGAACCATGATTCCACAAGAACGAGCGCACTCAAACACAAATTATTTCTAGAAATCAGTCCAACCACGACCCAATGGAAAGTGTGGCCTGTACTTCAACTCCAGGGCAATTCCAATGGCTCCAGGACAACAGTCCAACCACAAACCAATGGAAAATAACACTTCCAATCCAGGGAAATTATAGTGGCTCCAGGACAACCTCAAATCCAAGGCAGTGGACCTCACCCCTGCTTCCAAACAAGGATATCCAAAGTCAATACACAACTCTTTCCAACCTCAAATCCAATGGTAATGGACCTCACCCCTGCTGCCAATCCAAGATCTCCAGAGGCAATTCCAAGACATACACTAGTGGCTCCAGAGTAACTCAGCTTGGGAACAGGCTCCAAGGGTGTAATGACCAGTAAGCATCTCATACCAAGAATAGAAAAATCGAACCACAAGCACAAGAGCAAAATCATGAACCAACACACAAGTGTGACTAGCCCACACAAGAAAATTGAATTCCTTCATGATCAATTCGAATTGGGAGAGAGAGGGACACATGCATGAGAATTACATTCACATAATATTAAACTAGAGTTACATATCAGGCAGGTACAACAAGAGGCACACTAATCCCACTCATGAGGGCACACTAGGTGAGAGAGGGAATCCAATCCTCAAATAAAATTTTTATCTCAGGGTAAATAAAACCGAGTGACATAACACTTCACGGTGCATAACCAAGAGGGTCAATCAAGTACATAAGAAGGGTGTACAACATCAACATATACACAAACATAAAGGTACCACTTTTCCACCACCCCTTGCTCGTAACATCATAGTTCCTCATACTCTCTTTTATGTGGCATTGATCGTTCTAGTTGTTTTATTTTATTAATTAATTAATAATGTCCAACATAATAATAATAATAATAGTAATAATAATGTGCGAACCATAGTCCCAATACCTCGTGCCATAATGTCACAACATCAAAATAATAATAGCATGTCTAGGGTATAAACCTTAGGGTGTTACAATGCCTAACGCTTTGAGAAAGTTTGGAGAGACGATTAAAAAGTGTTTGGTTGACCAGGGTATATATAGGCCCGCCACGGGTGATTTGTTGTGGAACTTAGAATATTTCCTTCAACTTCAGGAAAATTTCATGCTACATAATCTAGATGAAAACAATGCTAATCACATTGCAAATATTCCCTTACACCTTTCTCAACCAAATCATTTCGATAATGGTACTATTTATAGGGGTAGTGTTGCAAGTGAATATAGTTTAGAAGGTGAAACTACAAGTACAATAGTTTCACAATTAGTTAATCCTCATGGAAGGTGATTACATAAATTTTGTGTGTGATGATTCACCTAATAACAAATGTGAGCTAGTCATTGTTCTACAAATTAGTGACGACCTCCAAAAAATCTCAATTCTTCATTGGTATTCTACTCGTAAGCCCAAATCTTTAGTCTCCCCTATTAGAAAAACAGGATCGCAGAGCAATAACAATAAACAAAAATGCAAATATAATCACACAAGCACATTACAAGAGAGACACCAATATATCGTGGTTCACCCAAGATGGGCTACGTCCACACTGAAATTGCCAGTCCTTATTATTATACCGTCCAAGAAAGTGAAGGGATACAACCTGCAGCACAACCGCTGCACTTCCTATTCACTGTCTCACAGTCTCTCTTCCGATCTCAGAGATCTTTACAACGCATAATACCTAATACATCAACCCTAGCAGTGTTACAATGTCTTTCTTTTATAAGGGAAATACAATGGGAAAATACCACGGGTTACCCAAACCCTAGGGATTGTGTCGGGATCATAACCAAACCTGGGGTTCAAACACGGTTGAATCATCATCTATGAGACAAGAAGATCTGGCTCCACAACCAACAATCTCCCACTTGGAGACTGATCAAACAAATCCACTGCTGCTGTACTTGTTGGACCTTGGACTTGGCAAATTTCTCATCTTCACCTTCATGCTAGAGGGCCAACTGAAACCGAGCAAGAACTCAATTTCTCTCTGGTCACTACCTTCGTGAACATGTCTGTAGGATTCTGGATAGTATTTGTCTTATCCAGCTTCAACAATTCATCTTCCAGAACAAAGCGTATGAAATGGTACTTGAGCTGTATATGTTTAGTCCTGGAATGAACTGCTGAGTTCTTTGCAAGATGAATGGCACTTTGGATGTCACTATACAACCTACTATCCTTCTACTTCTTACCCAATTCCTCCATAAACCTCTGCAACCAAATCATCTCTTTACTAGCCTCTGTAACATCATCATACTCTGCTTCCATTGTTGAAAGTGCAACAACCTTCCGCAGTTTCAAAATCCAAATTACTGTTGGTCCACCTATAGTAAACACATACCTTGTGGTGCTGCTCCTGCTATCCTTATCACCTGCCATAACTGCATCAACATATCCCTGTAGAACAATGTCTGAACCTCCAAACCATAATGCCTCAGTGGTACTACCTCTCAAATACCTGAGAATCCACTGTACTGCCTTCAAATGTTCTTTACCTGGATTGTTCATATATCTGCTCATAACTCCCACAGCTTGTGCAATATCTGGTCTTGTGCACACCATTGCATACATCAAGCTTCCAACTGCTGATTGATAGGGAATCGTGGACATGTAATCTGTCTCTTCTTGTGTCTTGGGACACATTTCCTTACTTAGACTAAAATGGCTCGCCAAAGGTGTACTAAGTGGTTTTTCATTCTGCATTCTGAACCTCTCCAACACCTTTTGTATGGACTCACTCTGAAACAATGTCAATTTGCAATTTTTCCTATCTCTCGTTATTGTCATACCAAGGATTTGTTTTGCAGCACCCAAATCCTTCATCGCAAATGAATTAGATAGCTTTTTTTTAGTACATTTATATCCTGCATGCTAGACCCTGCAACAAGCATGTCATCCACATACAATAACAACATAAGATATCTTTCATTGTCTAGCTTCTTGAAATAAACACAGTGGTCAGAATGACATCTACTATAACCTTGTTCTGTCATAAACCTGTCAAATTTTAAATAGCACTACCTTGGAGCTTGCTTCAAGCCATACAAGCTCTTCTTCAACCTGCATACCAAATCCTCCTTCCCTTTGAACTCATAACCTTGTGGCTACTGCATATATATCTCTTCCTCCAAATCCCCATGGAGAAAGGCTGTTTTTACATCTAACTATTCAAGATGCAAATCTTCTACCACCACTAGACTTAAGATAGTCCTAATTGAAGTCATATTAACAACAAGAGAAAATATTTCATCAAAATCTATACCTTTATTTTGTGCAAACCCCTTTACAACAAGTCTGGCCTTGTACCGCTTCTTACCTCCTTCTTCCCACTTTTTATGCTTTTCAGTAGACGAGGATAAAGTTAGGTGCCTTTATGGACTTTGCAATATATCTAGTTTTATGCCAACACATCCTCCATATTTTTCTCTCCAAAATCCATCATCTTACTACTTTTTCATCACTCATTAGTTTCCATATATCTAATTTAGCTAATTCATGAGGTCCTTGACTGAGTTGGAAAGTGATGTTGCCACTATTGGGGTTTTTACATTTTAGTAAGCCTACTTTTCTATGAGCTTTTCGAATTGCCTTTAGTGCATTCTATTTTCTCTCATGAGGTGTATTATTTATTGTACTCTTATTGTTCAATAATATAATGATGGAGTTTTACTCAATTGAGTTTCTTTTTCTCATGTGTTCTGCTCAAATTTTCTTCCTTATAAGCATTCTTGCAAAACTAATTGTGAGGATTCTTAGTGAACTAGATTCATGGTGTGAAAATTTCTCACAAAGACTCCCCAATTACTAGTTCTCACTGAGTGATGCACATGCAAATTATTGTATGTGCAAGCAAATGTTTAAAATATCTCAATTGGGTCGTTAATGATTGAACATGGTTAGTTAGGGCCAGTTAGGACCTAGATTATTGGAGAAAATATAGTCCTCAACTAGTTACTGACTTAATCACTCCTAAACTCAGGGAAAATATCCCCAAATCAGGGAATGCACCCCCAAATCAAGGAATGCACCCCCAAAACAAGGAATGCATCTCAGGGATGACTTAGGGGGTCAATTTGGATTGGGTTTGGCCCACTAGATTCATCAAGTCATGGTCTAGGTAAATAAGTAGAGGGTTTTTTGCTCTATCAGGAAATGAGAAAAGGGAAATATCTAAAGTAGAAGACCTCTTTAATTCTAGAAAAAAGGATATACAAGAAACAAAAGAACTATAAAATTTTATAGAGAAAGAAGGGAGTGCAGAATTCGAAACCTTGGAAAACCTTGAATTCATAATTTGGCTTTTGTTTCCATTGTTTAGGTATGCCTCGAGACCTTTTAGGGATTTTTTGATTTTCTTCTATTCCTTTATGTATCGATATTTTATATGCTAGTTTTATGGATTTGGTTGGTAATAGGATGCATTTTGAATAATGTATGAACAACATCAGGGTTTTGGTGTTTTTTTTCCATCTCTATTTGCATATTGGTAAGATTTTTATATATCCACATAGATACATTGAGTATCCCACTGAGCCTGTTCTACATCAATGTATATATCAACAATGATAAACTGCTCAATGATTTTAATATATCATCTAAAACAAAAAATACTATGGTAGCAACTTATTACATCTATTTGGTAGTAGTTAATATATCTACTAGATCGAAAATACTTTTTGTCAAAGTTGGATTTGCATTAGATATATCAAATATTTTCCCCAATTCCAAACTAAATGGGCTAAAGATTATGAAAATGAGCAACTCTTAAAAGAGTATTGATGGATCTTTCTCACCAAACAATTCTATTAGATTAAAGAGAAATAGAAAGGTTGGCCCAATAGTTGGATTCGTTGTAGTAGTTTTTGTTTCTCTTAGGATGTTAACAACGATTATTTTTCTATTGTTGTCCTAGATATCATATTACAAAACTCTCTACTATAATGAATTTTTATTTTTTGATATATTTTCTTTATAGCTTTGATTTCTTTGGTTGGCCTTTTTAGGGAACCCGAAACCTAAAATTCACTATTTCTGTCTTTTCTTTTGGATAAATTTTGTGCAATAATATGGTTCAGAAGAAAGTAGTATGTGTCCTAGTTGTGCGGTGAATGCCAAGGAGAAAGGAGAAAGTGAGGAACCATTAGTTTCCAGGGCGGATAGAATCACAAATTTGGTGGGGAGAGTAGAGGATAACATGGATCTGAGAAGGGTACACATGTCAAGCTCTCTACTACTATTTGGTTACTTCAGTGTATCCATCATCCATCATTAATATTATGGATCTCATGGGCCCCAAGTATTTCTAATATCTCAATCTTTTTTTCTCTAAATCTTTTAGGGTTGTAACTTAATTTAAACCAGAAGAAGAGGTAGGAGAGGGAGGAATGGAAGTTTCTTAAATGCAATAGTGTTACATTAATTTCACTAATTCTCTATTCCATGAGGTATTTAATTCTATAGATCAATCTTTTATCTTCAAAAATTTTGCAAGTCTTTTGCTGGTTTTTAAATTTGTGGATCTATTCCAACTCATTTTTCCCATTGTAGTGGGAGTATATATAATGGACTTCCTTCAGTTAATTGCTTGGTTTGAAGAGTAACTATTTTAGGAAACCCCATATTATACTAATACTTGAACCTTTAACATTTATGCCATTAGGGTAGAATGAAGGAATGCAACCCTGGTTGGTGGCTTGATACTCCATCAAACTATTTGGCAAGACGAATAACTTTTGACATTTTTACTTTTTGTTTTTTTGTTTACGAAGTATTTTCTACAAATTGACTTCTCCTCCTAATCTAACATATTATGTTTTTCTCTCTATGAGATGTATGAAATGGTTATTGTGCAATTTGGGCCAGTATAGGGTTGGCGTTGCGGCTCTATATTGTTGTGATTTTTCCATTTGGTTTTTATGATTATTATTGTGTTTCAGGGTGGTTGTAGTCGCTTAAAATATAATGAGTTTTCCATTTTTGTGAGAAGTTATTTCGGATTTCATGCTTCTAACCATGGAAATCACTATGTTATTGTTGGAACTCCTTTGGAAGTTCTATTTATTTATTGTATGCCAATACTATGTAACAAGAGTTTCTAAAGTAAAGGAGGACATAGCTTAAAGTAGGTATCCCAGACATGATAATCTATGGTAACTAAGATTGGATAATCATTATCACCCCTTAGGGATTAGACCCAAAGGATAACTTCACTAGTTCTATAACATGAAAGAAAGAAATTATCTTTAAATGACCAAAATAGGTCAATGGGACTCTAAATCTACAACCTAGCTCAAGAGAGTCAAGAGGGAATGCCTAATGCATATTCAAGGAAATCTAGTAAACTAAAGTAGAAAACCATTCACCCAAAGCATGGGAGAATGTACCAAAATAGCTACAAGAGTACAACCCAAATGGGATTCAATGTGAGAAACTATGTGTAGTTGTTCATTCTAACTACCATGAAGTACTATCAGGAGCTTTTTTTGGACTATCAATCTATACAATGTCCCCAAGGAAAAGTAAAATAATGTCATTTGGAGATTAGCATAAGTTGTGGAGAACTAGTGGCACTGGCCTCAAGGGCAGTAGATTTGTATATGCCATTTTTTAAACAAGGTTGGACAATCATCAGTGGAATTGATGAATTTGGTAAGGATTCTTTTGTACCTTCAAGTCTAGGTCGACACTTCACAGTTCTAGATATACAAGATGCTACCAAAATTTTTTATGAGAGTTGATTATATGTGTAGGCCCAAATTTGGTAAACTATTTGAGGGGATTCTTGAATATGGTACCAAAAAGGGTGTAAAACGGAAAAATCGAAGCACTAAACAAGGCATAATAGAATTTCATACTAAAATTGAAATGTTGTCTAAGCTTTAACACCGTCATTTAGTTTCTCTTATTGGTTGTTGTGAAGAAAATTGTGATATTATTTTGTTTTATGAATGCATGGCCAATGGACCTTTTACAATCCATTTGTATAGATAAGATATTCATCCAATGCCATGAAAGAAAAGGATTGATATATGCATAGGGGATGCCAGGGATATTCATTAACTTCACACAGGAGTAGAGCATATAATCATTCAATATGATGTAAATACAACAAACATTTTTTTGGTTGAGAATTATGTGGCCAAGTTAATAGACTTTGGGATTTCAAAGACTAGACCCTCTCTAGACAAAACCCATGTTAGTATCTATAGTCAAAGGTAGATTTGGATATCTTGACCTTGAATACTTTAGAAGGCATCAATTGATAGAAAAAAATGATATCCATTCCTTTGGAGTAGTGGTAATGGAGGTACTATGTGCAAGACAAAACATCAATCCTTCTCTTCTTAGAGAGAAAGTTAATATAGTAGAGTGGGAAATCCATTGGAAAAATAGAGGAAATCAAGTGGCCAAATTATTGATCATCATCTTGTAAATAGAATCACAGCAATAATATCCCCCGGGGATATCAAAGGGTCTCAGGGACATATCATTTACTCTCTGGAGCTAATTACTTGATTTTTAGTGCAGCAGATAAACCATAAAAAATTAATTTGAATTTTTCCAAAATTAATTGCGACACAAAATCCAATAATTTAATATAAATTCATTAACACATACAAAATATGATATAAGGGTTTGGAAGTCTTATTAACATCATATATCATCATAAAAACTTCAATCCAATCCATATCAGAGATGATAACCACTTCTAAAGGCTAATTATTCTTAATCACAATTAACTAGTAAATAAGGTGTTAATTACGACACTTAGTGCGCAAATGAAGACACTTTTCACAAATCCAATTGTTTAAAAAATAACCATTGATTGTCACTCCTAATGGATAAATAACATATAATTACATGTAAATAAGTCCTAATTACCAAAATACAATAATTATTCATGGTAATTACGAAAGAGAGTCGACAAGACTAGTTAACTAGTTTTGAACAAAATCAACTTGTAACCATGCAATTAAATCCAAAATAAATCCTACATCCATTAAAAACATATTTAAGTGTGAACCTAAAACCAACTAAAGGTTTGGTTGCAGATCATTCCAATTGCACATAAGGTGATATTTTCCATCAATTCCAATGAAACTAGTTAACATTCAATGCAAGGAATTGAGTCTAAATAGTTGAACCAAAATTAAATGCATCCATAAGTAAATGATAACACCTGAATGGAGTCACCTACAGTAATATGGATGTATCTTTCCACCCATATACAGTCCATTAAATAATTCACAAAACTAGCTAATTCTACTCATCTCAATTGACTAGTAATCCTAGGAATCGCTAGAATAATTAAATCCACGGCTCATAGAATCATTCAAATGAAATTCCAAATCTAAATAAAATGTTTTATAAGTCATAATATATTTGAATCCCATTCTAAAAAAAATTCAAATAGTTCATATGCAAAGTCGGAAATCTATTCAAAACAATTCCATTGAAGGAGCTAGAAATTGGAAATTGATCTAGAATTTCGGTAGACATTTCCCAAACACTATCAAGAATATTTACCCTAAAATTATCACACAAATTTAAAGTGTATTTATTATACATAATCATAAAAATAAAACTCAGTAAATTTTAGAAACACTTCATGCGCCAAGTCTCTAAACTATGCAAAACAATTCAATCGAATAACTAGTTTTCGAATAAAAGGTAGAAGCATCAAGGAGAAATGTCTTAAACCATTCCGAGGCTATTGTACCATAAAAATACACATTCTACAATGAAAATGGGAAAAAATATCAGTTCTTTAGTATAGGTTCCAAAGAATCATTTCCTCAAACAATTTGTGCACAAAATCTCAAAAACTAGTTTCCAATTCCTTCAAAATATTTACTTACATGAAAAAAATGAATTCCATGAGAAATTTCTTTCAGAAATAGCTCATACATTTCACCAAAAATTTCATGTGAATCCATAAATAAAACAGATAATATCCAAATAAATTAAATAAACATGAGATAAATCACTTATATTTTCCCAATGCGCAACCAAAATCGACCGTGCCACGTTCCACCTAGCCGTAGACACAATGCAAGCAAAAAATTACTTTGCAATGGTCACCCTAGAGATGGAACCATGATTCCACAAGAAAGAGCGCACTCAAACACAAATTCTCTCTATAAATAAGTCCAACCACAACCCAATGGAAAGTGTGACCTGTACTTCAACTCCAGGGCAATTCCAATGGCTCCAGGACAACAGTCCAACCACAAACCAATGGAAAATAACACTTTCAATCTAGGGAAATTATAGTGGCTCCAGGACAGCCTCAAATCCAAGGCAGTGGACCTCACCCCAACTTCCAAACCAGGATATCCAAAGGAAATACACAACTCTGTCCAACCTCAAATCCAATGGCAATGGACCTCACCCCTGTTGCCAATCCAGGATCTCCAGAGGCAATTCCAGGACATACACTAGTGGCTCCAGAGTAACTCATCTTGGGAATAGGCTCCACAAGGGTGTAATGACCAGTAAGCATCTCATACCAAAAATAGAAAAATCGAACCACAAGTGCCAAACACAAGCACAAGAGAAAAATCATGAACCAACACACAAGTGTGACTAGCCAAGACAAGAAAATTGAATTCCTTCATGATCAATTCGAATTGGGAGAGAGAGGGACACATGCATGAGAGTTACATTCACAGAATATTAAACTAGAGTTACACATCAGGTAGCTACAACAATAGCCACACTAATCCCACTAATGAGGGCACACTAGGTGAGAGAGGGAATCCAATCCTCAAATACAAGTTTTATCTCAGGGTAAATAAAACCGAGTGACATAACACTTCAGGATGCATAACCAAGAGGGTCAATCAAGTACATAAGAAGGGTGTACAACATCAACATAGACACAAACATAAAGGTACCACTTTTCCACCACCCCTTGCTCGTAACATCATGGTTCCTCATACTCTCTTTTATGTGGCATCGATCGCCTGGTTGTTTTATTTTATTAATTAATTAGTAATGTCCAACATAATAATAATAAGAAGAAGAAGAAGATAATGTGCGAACCATAGTCCCAACACCTCGTGCCATAATGTCACAACATCAAAATAATAATAGCATGTCTAGGGTCTAAACCATAGGGTGTTACAATGCCTAATGCTTTGAGAAAGTTTGGAGAGACGATTAAAAAGTGTTAGGTTGACTAGGGTATATATAGGCCCACCATGGGTGATTTGTTGTGGAACTTAGAATATTTCCTTCAACTTCAGGAAAATTTCATGCTACATAATCTAGATTAAAACAATGCTAATCACATTGCAAAGATTACCTTATGCCTTTCTCAGCCAGACCATTTCGATAATGGTACTATTTATAGGGGTAGTGTTGCAAGTGAATATAGTTCAAAAGGTGAAACTGAAAGTACAATAGTTTCACAATTAGTTAATCCTCATGGAAGGTGATTATATAAAATTTGTGTGTGGTGATTCATCTAATAACAAATGTGAGCTAGTCATTGTTCTACAAATTAGTGACGACCTCCAAAAAATATCAATTCTCCATTGGTATTCTACTCGTAAGCCCAAATCTTTAGTGTCCCCTGTTAGAAAAACAAGATTGTAGAGAAATAACAATAAATAGAAATGCAAATATAATCACACAAGCACATTACAAGAGAGACACCAATATATCGTGTTTCACCCAAGATGGGCTACGTCCACACTAAAATTGCTAGTCCTTATTATTATACCGTCCAGCAAAGTGAAGAAATACAACCTGCAGCACAACCACTGCACTTCCTCTTCACTGTCTCACAGTCTCTCTTCCGATATCATAGATATTTACAACGCATAATACTTAATACATCAACCCTAGCCATGTTATAATGTCTTTCTTTTATAAGAGAAATACAATGGGAAAATACCATGGGTTACCCAAACCCTAGGGATTGTTTCGGGATCATAACAAAACCTGGGGTTCAAACACGGCTGAATCATCATCTATGAGACAAGAAGATTTGGCTCCACAACCAACAATCTCCCACTTGGAGACTGATCACAACAAATCCACCACTACTATACTTGTCGGACCTTGGACTTGGAAAATTTCTCATCTTCACCTTCATTCTAGAAGGCCAACTAAAACCGAGCAAGAACTCAGTTTCTCTTTGGTCACTACCTTCGTGAACATGTCTACAGGATTCTGGATAGTATGTATCTTATCCAGCTTCAACAATTCATCTTCCATAATAGAGCGTATGAAATGGTACTTGAGCTGTATATGTTTAGTCCTGGAATGAAATGCTTGATTTCTTTGCAAGATGAATGGCACTCTGGATGTCACTATACAACCTGCTATCCTTCTGCTTCTTACCCAATTCCTCCATAAACCTCTGCAACCAAATCATCTCTTTAATAACTTCTGTAACAACAACATACTCTGCTTCCGTTGTTGAAAGTGCAATAACCTTCCGCAGTTTCGAAATCCAACTTACTATTGTTCCACCTATACTAAACACATACCCTGTGGTGCTCCTTGTGTTATCATTCTCACCTACGATATATGCATCAACATATCCCTGTAGAACAGTGTATGAACCTCCAAAACATAATGCCTGAGTAGTAGTACCTCTCAAATACCTGAGAATCCACTGTACTTCCTTCCAATGTTCTTTACCTGGATTGTTCTTATATCTACTCACAACTCCCACTGCTTGTGCAATATCTGGTCTTATGCACACCATGGTATACATCAAGATACCAACTTTTGATTGATAGGGAATCGTGGACATGTAATATGTCTCTTCCTGTGCCTTGGGACACATTTCCTTACTTAGACTAAAATGGCTGGCCAAAGGTGTACTAACTGGTTTTGCATTCTGTATTCTGAACCTCTCCAACACCTTTTGTATGTACTCACTTTGAGACAATGTCAATTTGCGATTTTTCCTGTCTCTCGTTATTGTCATACCAAGGATTTTCTTTATAGCACCCAAATCCTTCATCACAAATGAATTAGCTAGCTTTCTTTTTAGTACATTTATATCCTGCATGCTAGACCCTGCAACAAGCATGTCATCCACATACAATAACAAGATAATATATCTTTCATTGTCTAGCTTCTTGAAATAAACATAGTGGTAAGAATGACATCTTCTATAACCTTGTTCTGTCATAAACCTGTCAAATTTTAAATACCGCTGCCTTGGAGCTTCCTTCAAGCCATACAAGCTCTTCTTCAACCTGCATACCAAATCCTCCTTCCCTTTGACCTCATACCCTTATAGTTGCTGCATATATATCTCTTCCTCCAAATCCTCATGGAGAAAGGTTGTTTTTACATATAACTGTTCAAGATGCAAATCTTCTACCGCCACTAGAATTAAGATAGTCCGAATTGAAGTCATCTTAACAATAGGAGAAAATATTTCATCAAAATCTATACCTTTCTTTTGTGCAAACCCCTTTACAACAAGTCTGACCTTGTACCCCATCTTACCTCCTTCTTCTCCCTTCAACTTGTAAAACCATTTGTTTTGCAATGCTCTTTTACCAGTAGGCAACTGAACCAAATCCCAAGTCTGGTTTCCTACCAATGAGTCGATCTCCACTTTCATGCCTTGCTCCCACTTCTTTCTAGTTTCCACTTGCATTGCTTTTTCATAACTTTCTGGTTCACGAGCATCAGTCATCAATAAATAATACATTCAAGGACAATATCGTTCAAAGAGTCTACTTAACCTTGTAGATCTTCTTTCACTTGCAGGAACTTCAGGTACTTGCTGTTGTTCTTGATTTTTTGGCACCTTTGGAACTTCATTTTCTTTAATTTCATCAAATACTGTGTACTCTGTGTTTTCTTTTTCCTGTTTCTTTCCCTGCAATTGATCTTTATACATGACCTTTGCATTGAATATCACATCTCTACTCGTAATGATTTTGTTATTTTCATAATCCAATAAGCAATAACCAAAATCATCAACCCCATATCCAATAAAAGTACATTTCTTGGATTTAGCTTCAAGGTTTTTTCTATTATCTTTATCAATATGTACAAATGCTTCACAACCAAACGTTCTCAGAAATGAGTAGTTTACCTTTTTACCTATCCATGCCTCCTCTGGAAAACCACTATCCAAAGCACTTAAAGGTCCTCTGTTTATTAAATAAACAGTAGTATTTACAGCATCCTCCCAAAATTGTAAGGGAAACCCTGCATGCAGTCTCATACACCTTACACGCTACATGATCATTCTATTCATCCTTTTGGACACACCATTTTCTTGTGGTGTTCATGGGACTTTCTTCTATCTACAAATCCCATGGTATGAACGGAAACTATCAAACTCCTTGCCACAGTACTCACCTCCATTATCACATCTGAGACACTTCAACCTTTTTCCTATCTAATTCTCAACTAAAGCTTTCCACTTCTTAAAAGTAGCAAACACATCAGATTTATGTCTAAAGCAATAAACCCAAGTTTTTCTAGTTGCATTATCAATAAATGTAACATAATAATGAGAGCCACCAAGAGATTGTACCTGAGTCGGACCCCATACATATGTATGCACAAGCTCTAACTTTTCATTCTTCTTATGTTTCCCAACCTTGAGAAATATGACTCTCTTCTGTTTTCCATAAACACAGTTCTCACATAATTCCAAACTTACCTGCTTCAACTCTGGAAACAACTCCCTTCAGTGGAGAATCTGCATCCCCTTCTCAGTCATGTGGCCAAGCCTATGATGCCACAATGCTATATATGTTCCTGTGGAAGCTAAAGAGATAGAATGGTCAATATTATGAGGACATAAATACAATGTACCTACCCTGTCTCCTTTTGTTATCACCATTGATCCTTTAGTGATCTTCCACCACGTTTCTCCAAACATAGATAGACAGCCTCTATCTCCCAACTACCTCATTGAGATCAGATTTCTTTTCATAGCAGGAATATGCCTAACATCTTTCAACAACCAATCAGTTCCATTCTTAAATTTTATCCATACCTTACCCATTCCGACAATTTTACATGGCTCATCATCACCCAATAAAACATGTCCAAAATCGCCTAGAACATAATCATTAAAATATTTCCTATGGGGTGTAGCATGACATGAAGCCCCTGAATCTACTACCCAATAATCACTTGTATTATCTAATGCAAGAATCAAAGCATCTTGTAACACATCACCTGCTACATTTGCTTCCTATGTAGTTTCTTGCTATCCATCTCCTTTCTTCTTTAGAGATCTGCAGTCTTTCTTCAGATGTCCTTTCTTTCCATAGTTCCAGCACTCTATTTTTCCAAGTCTGGACTTGGATCTACCCGTTTTAGACTTGCCACGATTACCTTGGCTCTTTCCTATCTCCTTTTTTCTTCCCTTGCTCTCCATGGTCAGCGCATTACCTGATGTCTCACTTGTGCTTTTTCTTCACATTTCCTCGCTAAGAATAACACCAATAACATCATCAAATTTCAAGGTGTTTGAACCAGAGACAGAGTTACTTATAGCCATGACCAAGCTATTCTAGCTTTTTGGTAATGAACACAAGATTAGAAGAGCCCTAACCTCATCATCGAATTTCACACTTACATAACTATGGAAAGAAATACCTTCAGACATCTTCATATTAAATAAACGCTTCATTAGAAATACCTTGTTGGAGGCCGAGGGTTTTTCATACAGCTTACCCAGTGTGCTCATCAAACCCTATGTTGTCATTTCTTTTGATATATTGAAATCCACCAATGAAGCCAGGGACAACCATATTGTTCCCAATGCCTTTCAGTCAAGAACCTCCCATTCTTCGTCCTTCATAGCCGCCAACTGCTTTGCTCTTCCTCCCAACGGTAGGAATAGATCCTTCTGGTACGGATAGTCATCCATTTGCATTTTCCATAACTGGAAGTTTTGGCCATTAAACTTCTCGACCTTAAACTTTCATTCTTCCACCATTGCTCCCACTCGAACCAAAAACCCTAGTTTTCTACGAGTTTAACTACCAAATAGACCTTTGGCTTTGATACCAATTGTCAGAAAAATAGGATCATAGAGCAATATCAATAAACAGAAATGCAAATATAATCACACAAGCACTTTACAAGAGAGACACCAATATATCGTGGTTCACCCAAGATGAGCTACGTCCATAGTGAAATTGCCAGTCCTTATTATTATACTGTCCAGCAAAGTGAAGGGATACAACCTGCAGCACAACCGCTACACTTCCTCTTCACTGTCTCATAGTCTCTCTTCTGATCTCATAGATATTTACAATGCATAATACCTGATACATCAACCCTAGCCATGTTGCAATGTCTTTCTTTTATAAGGGAAATACAATGGGAAAATACCACAAGTTACCCAAACCCCGAGGATTGTGTCAGGATCATAACCAAACCTGGGGTTCAAACACAGCTGAATCATCATCAATGAGACTGGAATATCTGGCTCCACAACCAACATCCCCTTAAAAGCAATTGTTTCCTACCTTGCTTCCATATCAATTTTCCTATATTTCCTTCCTTATTTTAAAGTTTCAAAATCTATCTTTCCAATACTGTACTATTTAGTGGTATTTCTTGTGTACTGTAGGGCTGGTGCAAGGTAATGATAACCACTTATGACACGTTAGTTGCAATGGTATGCTAGAAAAACAAAAATCTTATCATTAAAATGAAGTATTAGAGGTACCTACAAACGTTTTTAGAATTAGGTGTAAAAACATGAAACATAGAAAAATGGAGCACCTTCCGGAATATATAACTTTTATTTATGTGAAAGTGGTATAACCACCCCAAAATGTCATTATTTTAATATTGGTAGGTTATTTTTTTTCTAAAACATAATGCATATGTTTGTGTTGGTCCACCGGTTTGTTATGTCAAGTGTCAATTTATGAGGAAACAAATATGTAGAGGCATATGCAACATACAAATGTTGTGAAGGGCTATTTTTCCAAAATTTTAAAAGTTAATTTTATATTTTTTTTAAATTACGAAAGTCAGTGAAGCCTTAAAACGACATGGTCGAGTGTTGGTCCACCATATCATGGTTTGAACATAATAATAATTTTTTTTAGCTTGTAGGTATTCTTGTACTCTTGTGCGAGTTATTTTCTGTTCTCGAAATAGGTAAGCCAATCAAAAGTTATAGGTGTTGACTCAAACCCAATCGACAGAGGTTCCACTCACTGTCGACACCCAAACCACGGCTATCTCCCTGAGCACTAGCCTCGACAGGGTTTACCCCGTCCAACAACACCTGCAGAGCATATGAGGTCTCACCCGAGATGTTCGAGAGTTGACGGAACCATGTTTCCGCCGAATGAAGGAGGATGTTTGCGGCTCAATTACCTAACTTATTGCAGCATTTCAAAAATAGATCTATGTATTTAACCCAGACATCATTTGTATTCATAGCATCATTCACCATTCATCATCGCAACAAATATAACAGTAAAGCATTAATTGTAGCAAGAAAACACAGCATCATTCATATATCGCAATATGCATTACCACAGATGAACAAAAGAGACAGTGATCCCACAAAATAGCTTTGTCGTATCATATTAACTCTGCAAAACCCAACTACAATCTCTCCGCAAAATACAGATCTTGGTATCTCTCGATCTCAGATACACAATCAAAAGACGCATGATCCAAGATGATTCAACAGATACAACTCTATGACTATATATAGGCTTCTGACTTTACATTGCTTGTCCAATTACTAACAACTTCCTAACAGACACTTCGAGCAAATGACCCAAAATCTAACTGACATGGTCCAAATGACCCAAAAACCCCCATATATACTATGAATATTACTATGTCCAAATGACCCCTAAAGAAATTCCTATGAATATACTATATGTAAAATTTCAATTTTTTTATTTTGTATCTGACATTGATGTAATATATATAATTTTTCATATAATGGTGAATTATATTTTATTTCAATAATATAGATAATGTATGTGATAAATAGGTGTTCATTTCTATTTGAATTATTTTGGCACAATGTATATAATTAAAAAAAAATGTTAATCTTATTATTTATCTCTGTTAAAGGAAAATCATTTAGTATTTTCAGAACACATCAATTTTTAGCCTTCAAATTCAAAATCTAGAAAGTTGTAGAGAAAATAAAGCTTTGGCATGCAATTCTGTCAAAATTGCTCAAAGGGGAGTTTTTGTAAATTATATGTATCTACATTGTTTAGAAAGTGTGGAACATGGGCCTTGTAAAACATGTTTTGGATTCCATGTGCCATGCTACTATGTAGTAAGTCTGTATCACGGCCATGACAAAACCCAAGATTACAGCCATCCGAGCTAAGAACTTCCAGCTCGACAGGTAGTCAAAATGTCCAGAAGCCTTGTTTTTCATTTTGTTCTTCCAATAGTTTTTTTTTAACCATTGTTGGAGCGTGCTCGTGATCTCGAGATAAAGAGCAATGTCGCTGACTCTATGGAACGGCTGCCGCACGTCATTCCACACCTTGATAATGCACTCATCCGATAAGCTGACAATACCTCAAGAAATCACACGTTGATCCACAAGTATGCGAACGTCATCACGAGACTGGATGAGAATGCCCATCAAGGCAACGTATTCTGTCACGTAGTTAGGAGGGAAGACGTTGTTGAACTCCAACGCCAGCATGTTCTTCAGAAACACTTCAGTGCCTATACCCCTTACAATGATCGGTGGAAGATAGATCGTGGCGGTGTCTTTGTCCAGTCGGATGCAATCGGGCACCTTGGAGAATGTTCGGAATTTAATTCCAGCCCTGGCCAACTCTCCCGCACTCATTCCATTTGGAAACAAATATTCGATTTGTGGAATAGTGGGGATAAAAGAATGGATCCATTTAAGAAGCTCTTTGACGATGCTGTTAAACGTTTCCAATAGTGTCCCCTGCAATCGCCTCACTACTACACCAAAGGGGTAGTTACGACAAAACTTTAAGATGAAATCTGCTTTTGTGTTAATATATATATTTTATTTTTAAATTACTTTTTAAATTTTTTTCAAATGTATTAATCAAGACAAAAAGATAAAAAGGGTTTCCTCTTTAAGACCAAAAAAATTTCATGACCCTGTAAAATTAATAACCATCCTGCTGCATTTTGCATTAATCCTCCATCTACCAGCCGCAGAGGCATTATAGATGGAATTTATCAACAACAAGCTCTGTAAATATTTTCTACAGGACAAATTGTTTGCTAAAACTATGCGGGTAGAGGTCCAATACTCTTACCTTTGCTTCTGCTTTACCAGGTGAAACGCAATCACTGAGCAGTAATCTACTCGGGGGTTATATATTGCAAGCTCTGTAAATATTTTCTATAGGACAAATTGTTTGTTGAAACTCTGCAGGTAGAGGTCAGATACTCTTACCTTTGCTTATGCTTTACCATGTGAAACGCAATAACTGAGCAGTAATCTACTCAGGGGTTATATAGGCTAGGGTTGTCTTTGTTTAATGTTGTAAATCGTTTTGATTTTGGGTTCTTTATAATTAGTTCACCGGGCATATTACGTTTATATTAGATAATAATAAATTATTCCCCATCATTTTTGGTTTGCAAGCTATAGGTAATCATTGGTGCTCCTAAAACCCTTGGAAGTGACTGCATTCACCTACATTTGACAGATGTTGCAAATAGGTAAATACACATCTCCGCTGTTAAGTTTTTCTTTGTTTTTAGGATTGTTTTTTACTTGCTAAGTTTTTTACCGTTGAGTGCTCTAGTTTATGGCATGATCTAGAATCCGTTTTTGGGTATTTTGCCATATCAGAGCTTTTATAGGAGTTCCATGGAGAAATTGCAAATGTTTTTTTGTTCTAGGTCTTATAGATTGTGCCCTCGCCGTTTCAGGGGTTTCAAATTTTAGGGGTTTTTTTGCTCCACCCACGTTCAAATCTCTAGAGGCTTCACCCATACGCCCGTAGTGTAGGAGGATACAAGCAAGCTGAAAGCAAGTCCCATCACCAACACCGGCCTCTGGTGTATTGGTGTTTGAAATGGATTTGCATAAGTCCCACCCGTGTTCAAATCTCTGGAGGAGTCACCCATAACCCTCTGGGGTTTTGGTGTTTGGAATCGATTTGCAGAAGTCCCACCCGTGTTCTCCCTCGGCATTTCCAGTCTGCCCTTAACTTGGTATAGCCTTGTGACTCAACTACTATGTACGTTTAGGCTTTTCAATAAAGAAAAAGATCCTACCTGAACCAACCTCACCGGAGCCTGTTTCATCAGAGCCTCAATTTCACCGAAGCCTGTTTCATCAAAACCTACTTGACTGAAGGTCCTCCAGTTCCCAAATCCTCATTCTTCCCTTCGCCTTCACATCATGCCTTCTGTTACCCTAAATCCACCGACTAAATAAGAAGAGAGTAGCTTCTTTGTGGCTTCTAATCACTTCTCTTTTTTTCGAACTCTGACCCATTGCCATAGTTACAACCTTTATAAGGTCATCCCTTCTCTCTTTTCAGAACTCAGAGTCTGGTCACTTATAGACATTATTATTAAATATTAGATTTTTAAATTAATATTGTCTTACCTTGAAAGAATTTGCTTCATGCCAACCATGAAGGCTATAAGGTATGAGATCTAAACAACTTATATTCTAATCAACTTATAGTGGTTGATATGTTTGGTGTACAATGCTCCAGGCAATCTCCAGGGTCGAAAACCATTTCATACCTGCAAAACCTGTACTAGGTTGAAAAGCTTTACTGCAGATCTACAACCTTCTAAAGCCAGTTTTCATAGAAAATGCATTTAGTAGAGGTGGATGGTCAACTGGAGTGACTAATAATAAAATTTCTCTCTAATCAGCTTATACTGAATGCACTTATGTTGATGCCACCGATGAAGGGTAAGCCATGCGAGTTGAGGATTTGATGATGACTTGTAGACAAATTTAAATTAAATTAACTCTGCGTATACATATTAAATTAATGTTTGGGCCTACATTGAAGGCACTTATCGATAAATGCTAAACTACGAGAGTCGAGGACTTGATATTCTTACTAGTTTTCTTTTATATATGTTTTTTGTTTGCTTGTTTTCTTAATTAGATAATATTAGTTTTACTTTAAAAATGGGCTTCCATGAGTGACATCTTACATGCAGTTATGTCTTTCAATAGTTTTATGTATGATTTCTCAATGGGGCCAAATAATCTATTTGGGCATTAATAGAACTGAGGCATCATTTTTCAATCGTCTTATTTGTATATAGTAAATTATAGTAAACCCAAAGAAAAACTTAACAACTAAGAAGTTTGAGACATACTTGTTATTTCTATAAAGAGCTGCTAACTCCTGGATTTGTTGAACTGGACATGGATGGCCCAGATCTTATGCCAAGGCCGCAAACTACCATGATTCACGCCCAGCAGTTAAATCAATGAAGAATTATTATTGTTTCTACCTTAGATCTGGGAGCATTTAATGTATTAATATATGTTTGTATTTTTATAGTTAATTTAACATATATGAAATAGTTTCATTTTGTATATATATATATATATATATCAAATTATATTATATAATTTAATGTTTTTAATAATTTATATAAATAAGTATTTATATATTTAAATTTGGGGTGAAGTGTTGAATGTCTGTAGCTGCACATATGAAACCAACACTACTTGGGATAAATAGGTGAGTGGTCCAATCCCTCGGTTTTTCTTATTTACTTATGTGCAAGTAAATATATTAACCCACTATATTCAATGTGTAAAATGCATTACACAGACTAGCGTTAAATAAATTACCTCACAGTGCAACTAAAGGTTGCAACTAAAGGTATGGCAAGTACCTGTACTAAATAATTCAAGTTGCATTTTTTTATCCATATATATTTTTATATTTAAACGTAAAATTGATGTCCATCAACACCACTATTGTAGAATGTATTTCACTTTATCAAATTTTGTTTTGGTTCTATGCTTTGTGTTTCATAGTTACAACCTGTAAATTTTATCAAATTGTCACTAAGTAATTGATATTTGTATAAACATTAAATACTTCAACTTTTTAGTACACTCTGTGTAATAGGAATACAGTCTTCATTGTGATGCTGTAAGAGTATAGTTAATAATATTGACATCTTGCAAAAACCATCCTTCGTATTGGATTATTTAAATGCAAAAGTGTTCACCTTTTGCATTTAAAAGAATTAATAAAACAATTATTTGACATTTAGATTTTTAAAGGTCCATTTCCACAAATCTGAGATTCAATAATCTATTTGCTTTTACTACTGAGATTCACCAAACACCTTCAATGAAATCTCTCTCATGACATAAACAAAGACTCTCTGAAATCCAAAACAGGGTTTCACATTACAGAAGGTATGGTCAGACCCTTACACATTATAGGCGGACCTATTTTATATAATGCAAAGCCATTATGGTAAGTTCCTCCAAGGTCTTACCTGATCTCTGCGATGGAAAGGTTATCTCAACCCTATCATTTTCACCCGGTAAGTGAGTCGAGTAAGGAGAGGTATGCGTTAGGTAGGGTGGGTGAAATACTTCATGTCAAGTCATCAAGAAAACATAATTACAACACATGTAATGAGACAAACAATTTACATTGAATATATCTCCGCATGAAATAAGAGCTTAGCCTGAAATATCAATTTTTCTAAAGAAAGGTCTTCCGCCAACGGAAATATTGTGCAAGTCAACCCCAATCTGGAGCAGTCACATCTTGTGCTAGCCCTATATTTATTCCCACAAGGGTTGAGCCTTACCTCAACAGAGCTAGCTCTTTGACCTTTCCTAAAGAAAAAAAATTCATATAAAAATAAATGAAATATATTCCATATTAAGGAATAAGACAATTCTTTGATATATAGTGGCTCAATGCACGTAAAGATTGTGGTTTTTATCGTATGTTGAAATAAAAAAAATGTTTTTCTTTTTTAAATTCTTACTAAATTTTAAAGCAAAAATGTGAATTCCTTTTTTCTATAAAAGCAAAATACTATTATAATATATTTAAACAATTATAAAATCTCTTAAACACCAAAATAATATATCATTATTACGACAAATAAATTCAAAACAAAATATATTTATTTTATATGATTTATACACATATACCTCGCAATATATGCACATACAATAAATACACACATACATTTATTCCCACAAGGGTTGAGCCTTACCTCAACAGAGCTAACTCTTTGACCTTTCATAAAGAAAAAAATTTATATAAAAATAAATGAAATATATTCCATATTAAGGAATAAGACAATTTCTATTACAGGTGTAAAAATGATCTTACAAATTTGAATTTAGATTACAGAAACAAATGCTTGTTGTATAAAGAAAAAAGTTTTATATTTAATTTTTTTAAAATAAAATTATTTGAATTTTAGTATTTTTACACTAATATGTTTATATATTATAATTTAGGGTGGATTACTATCTATGTTTTTTTTTATGCTTTTTCTAAATTGAAGAAGAATGGATAACTCTTATCTCATGCATGCATGGATCACAAGTAGTGACCTAAGTCACAAGTTGTTTTGAACAGCAACTCAAATCCGTCGATCTCTGCCTCTCGGCTCTCACTTGGTCCTCAGTCCTCACTCTCGTGACCTGTCTTCTAGTGGCATTATTTACCCTTGTAGGATACGTCATCGTTTTATCCATGCACGGTCAATCGTGAATCAGGACTCCTACACAGTCAGTTGCTCAAGTCTGTTCCTCGACCCTCACTGCTCAGTCACGACTCACGATGACACCGATTGAGGACTTGCGAGTAGGACTCGGGCTCCTGGTGAGTCACGACTCGTGACTTGCAGTTACAGGCCCTCAAATATTTGACACCGGTACGGGGAAGTTAGAACAGACTGAACAGTGAAGTCGGAGAGATTGTGGCTTCAACCATAACTTAAAAACTATAACCGACAATGTTTAAGTTTTGAAAAATCTCGGTTATGTTTTAAATTATGTAAATGCATTATGAACATCATGTGTTAAATTCCAAAGTTTAAAAAATATGTTTTTCAGTTTAGAATTTATTGTTTATTTATTATTAATGATGGTTTAATTTAATACTAATAATAATATTATTAATCATAGTTTTATTATTCTAGAATTCATTGTTTATTTATTATTAATCATGGTTTAGGTAAAATTTATTATTTTATAGTATATTTCATCTTAAATTTAATATATATATATATATAATTAAAGTCGAATCTCAACCCATCCAAAAATTTGAATTCGAATCAAATCAAATAGTTGTCGAACTAGAATTCGAATTCGAACCATGTGACATAGGTAGTGACATACAATCCATTTAACTAAGGACTAAAACACATACTTGATGCACAGACAACAAATGATTACAACTAAGTATGGGGAACAAGTAACAGATAGCTTGTTCATGGCACTTAGCTTGTAACCTATTGGTGTTCACCGACTGAGGTTGCATATTCACAAGTAGATTGAATGCTTACATAGGTTTGAGAGAGAGTGCACGAAACTTGCATATGTCTACCGCCACCATCAAATTAAATTTGGTATAGTAAGTATTTATAAATAATTATTTAAAGGGAAAAATCACCCATGCAAGTATTTTATAAAAAGATGACCTTTTAAAAATAAAAATAAAAATCATAAATCTATGAATGAATTTCTAAAAATCCTATTCTCTTTAAAATCCTAAAAAGAAGATATGATTTACCATCCTTAAAAAAAAAGGGTTTGTTTTAGAATCCCAAAAAAACCATGCTTTTAAGATTCAAAAAAGAGCCATCCTAGGCAAATTTAAAGTTTTAAAAATCCTAAAAAGCTTTAAAACCACTAAAAGCATAAAATGCTTTAAAGCTTAAAATCAAGAAATCTTTATTTAAAATAAACTTCAGATATGGGAAAAGGAGATTTTATGTAAGAGGAACGAATATACATTTTTGGGGGATTACTCGAGAGGGTTTAGTAGTCAAGGGAGTCAAGCCCTCGTTTTATTTTTTTTGTTTGACTATAGGTGGCCTCTCTCAAGAGAGTGGATGCCTTTGCTTGCTTTTGGTATGATTTCCTTATCGTGTTTCTTAGTATCTTGTAAATAAAGGGAGAGCTCAACATTATTGATATGATGATTTTTATTTTTTATTAAACTCTCTCTCTCTGCAAAAGAAGGCGCAACCCATGAGAGGGTTAGCTTCCAAATAGTTTGACTTTATTATGACGACAAGTTTTAAATTTTAAATCTTCTTTCAAGAAGGCGTATAGCCCAAGAGAGGGTGCAACCTTTAGATAGCCAGTTTTTGTTTGCAAGCAATGATATAAATTACACAAGCTCAATGCGTGAGCTGTGTGGGAAGGGTGTAATTCCTTCCATTCTATCTTTTATTCTTTGGTCCATTCCAGAGTGGAGGAAGAGGGCTTAAGCCATTCTTTTCTGTCTTGTATTCTTTGGTTCACACTAGAGTGGAGGAAGAGGGCTTAAGCCGTTCTTTTCTATCTTTTCTTCTTTGGTTCACGCTAGAGTGGAGGAAGAGGGTGTAAGCCATTTCTTTCTGTCTTTTATTCTTTGGTTCACGCCAGAGTGGAGGAAGATGGCATAATCTCTTCCTTTATATCTTTTATTCTTTGGTTCACACTAGAGTGGAGGAAGAGGGTGCAAGCCCTTCCTTTTTGTCTTTATTTTTTGATTCGTGCTAGAGTGGAGGAAGAGGGCATAAGCCCTTCCTTTCTGTCTTTTATTCTTTGGTTCATGCCAGAGTGGAGGAAGACGTCATAAGCCCTTCCTTTTTGTATTTAATTTTTTGGTTCACACCAAAGTGGAGGAAGAGGGCGTAAGCCCTTCCTTTCTCATATTTTATTCTTTGGTTCATGCTAGAGTGAAGGAAGAGGTCATAAGCCCTTCCTTTCTATATTTTATTCTTTGGTTCATGCCAAAGTGGAGGAAGAGGGTGTAAGTCCTTCCTTTTTGTCTTTTATTCTTTGGTTCATGCGAGAGTCGAGGAAGAGGTCATAAGCCCTTCCTTTTTGTCTTTTATTCTTTGGTTCATGCCAAAGTGGAGGAAAAGGGCATAAGCTCTTCCTTTCTGTCTTTTATTATTTGGTTCATGCCATAGCGGAGGAAGAGGTCATAATCCCTTCCTTTCTTTCTTTTATTCTTTGGTTCATGCCAGAGTGGCGGGAAAAGGCATAAGCCCCCTTCCTTTCTATATTTTATTCTTTGGCTCATACCAGAGTGGACGAAGAGGGCATAAGCCTTTCCTTTCTATCTTTTATTCTTTGGTTCATGCCAAAGTGGAGGAAGACAGTGTAAGCCCTTCCTTTATGTATTTCATTATGTTGGTTCATGCTGAATAGGAGAGAGAGTGCAAACCCATCTCTTTGGCCCTTTTTTCTTCTTGTTTACATTGAGTGCAGATTAATCATGTGAAGGCACAACCTAGGCTTGGATGAATGCTTTCTCTAATGTGTTAACAATATTTTGCTTAAGGATAGATTTATCCTGTGGAGGGGGGGCGCAACTCCTCGCTAAGTTTGTTGTTTTATTTATTATATTTTGATGCTTTTTAATTAAAGAACAAGCCACAGGGTGCAACCATGGGGGGGACACAGTCCCAAGTCTGAACCATGGTTGTTTTTATTGACAGTTTGGATTAAGTATTGAATGAACTAAGTCTAGTGGTGACTTCGGCCTTGCTCAACTCGTTGAACATGGCGATACATATCCGAAATACTATCACCACCAAATTGGCAAGGATGCCTGGCTCCTGGTCGGTGCCTGAGTGCGGATCATACACCGTGAAGTCCATTACATAGTGTAGGGTTTTAAGTTTAGGGGTCGTTGTCTTGGAGGAAACTAGTGGCAAGTGGGTAAATATCACCACCAAGCTGGCATAGAGGCTTGGCTATTAGGTACTTAAGTGTAGATACATCGTGAAGGCCATTACAGAGTGCAAGGTTTTAAGTTTAGGGTTCGTTGTCTTGGAGGCGACTAGTGGCAGGCGGATTATGAAGCGGAATCCACAAATAGAAGAGGAGAATTTCACAGATTCGATATTGGGTATTTACAGGAAGTGAAGAGTTTTGAGGATAAATATCCCAGATATAATAGGACTAACATTATGGGGTCTTAGGAGACCATCCAAGACACTAAACATGGCAATGTAGTATAGATAAGGGATGTTGGAAACAATGGATTCCAATGCTTAGTGGTAAATCTGCACTTGTATGGTAGTAGAGAAAAAGTCGATGGTGGCAGAAAGTCCCTCAATGCTGGAAAAGGGGAGACGGATTACGGAAGAACCGATGACATAAGTGGCGAAGGGGATGGGGATTATCCCCATTTCTCCTAAAATGAAGAGGTTCCATGGCATCTCTGAGATTTCCCACATGGAAGCCATTATGAATATCTACCAACAAATCAAAGCTAACAATATCCAAGTTCATTTCACTTATTTTTCCTGTCAATGTTCTATTTTGCTTCATTCAACATACATTGTTTATGGTTTTAGTGTTCCATCTATATATTAATCTAATCATTGGTAGATTTGACGTTGTGGGGTTTGAGGTGATCATCTAGTAAACTAAAATTGGCGATGTCTTATAGAGCCAACATATTTTACTATTCCAATACTTTTTCCTGGAGGATTCAAAGGATGTGAAACATGTTTAGTTTCCTTCCCAACAATAGGGTATCATCTCAGGATTATGTGCAATTTTTCCACTCTTTTCAATCCTTTGCCTAAAAACCTATCATCTAGTAGCACCTTTTCTAGATATTTACCCAATGTCTCTCTCTTTAGAACACAGGTGGAGAGGTAAAGAGAGAAGGTGTCCTTGCTTAAGGCCTCTTGAGGCTTTATACAAAAGGGTTTAGCTTCCATTTACTAGGGGTATATTCAGATTGGTGTTATTCTTAATGAGAGATAGTTTTCAGGAATATAGTTTCAATGACCAATGTCAAACAATTTTACATCATTGAGGTTAGTTACTTACTTTGCTTTGGCATTTAATTTGATGGTGGAACTTTAGTGCAATATTTTTGTAAAATGCAGAAAGCAAGTGTTGATATGTTTTGGTCTTTTTCTTTAGATAAATCTAATGTGTAAAGAAATTTTGGGAAGTGGGTTGCAGAAGGATACACCCTGCAAATGAAGAAGGAAATTCTGGTTAAGTTTCAACTTTCTTAGTTTATTTCAGTCCAAGGAATCAACACAGAATCAAATAGTCAATGCTATGCAAATGTTGATTCTTCCGATGTTGGATTATGCCTTTCAAAATGGTCAAACTTGGGATATTACTGAGTCCTCTAGATCATAAAAACTATTGTAGAGAAGTTGCTTAATCCATCTGGAAAGATATCGAGTTCAAGTTATTTGTTTTGAAACTTTGTTCCTTGCTTTTGACTCTCCAACTGTATACTTGACAGTTTCATTTCTCACGATTGTTAAGATTGATATTTTGATTCTATGTGATGTTTTGATTAAGCGTGTTTTTAAAATCCCGTCGAAGAAACTTTGATGTCAAATTATTTTACTCTGCTAGTAAGCATAGTTTACGATGAGCCGTTAAGGATAGAGATTTTGCAGCTATCAACAATTTTGTTGAAGTGTCTTTTGAATGATCTTGTGGATCATAGAGAAAAACTTTTCAAATTTGGGCGGAACCATCTCGAGGAAGATGAAAGTGTCCACAAGCAGTGGGCCTTTGTTAATGTTTGCCAATTTCTTGTGGCTTATAATGTTCCTCTTACATTAATACACGAGGTATAGCAAATAATCTACAAAATGATTTTCATTTTTCAATTAAATTGGTTAACTTTATAAGTGTCATGGAAGCTCTTTGCTTTTACTTTTCCTATAGCAAGAACTATAAATTAGCTCCACTTGTTAATTAGAGTAGGTCGTTAAGCTCTGGTCTTTTAGTGAATTGTGAGTGGAACTAGCGAACCCAAGAAGAAAGAATGTGATGATAAATGAATGATCAAATGAGAGTAAGTGACCTCTCATATATACTCCTCTAAGTTGAACTCTTCATTTTCCACGACAACCTTTACTTGGAAGAATTCACATCCAACTTGGCACACTTGTAGACTTCTTTTGGGAATCACATCTTGTTTTGGTCTTAAGAAAGGTCTTCCTTGAGCCACCTATTCAAGGGAATCATGTACACATGAGCTACCCTACTCATGTACCATCCATACGTCAACATGGGCTAACTCCCCATAGACAAGGCATCACGTCAACATGGGCTAACTCCCCATGGACAAGGCATCACATCAACATGGGCTAACTCCCCATGGACAAGTCATCATGACAAGCAATTATAGTAAGCTACGGTATGTGATCTCCCATACCAAATTGGACGTGGCTTAATCAACGAGGGATAGATAGTCCCTTAGGAAAGTACATCACGCCAAGATTAGGTGATGGTCATCTCAAACAATGTGATAGTGTCACATGTCTACTCAACTCAGTCCTACACAACGAGGAGGAAAATCATAAATCCTCGCAACACAATCCTACACAATGAGGAGGATAACCATATGTCAACTCAACTCAATCCTACATGATGAGGAGGACAATCACAGTTCCACTCAACTTAGTCCTACATGATGAGGAGGGAAATAACAAAGTAGTTAGCAATTCCCTCGTCTCAGGAGAGTTCCTCTATTCTCCCCATCTTAGGGAGAATATCTTGAGCTCCCCTATTATCCCCGTCTCATGAAGAATATCTCTCTGATGTTGCAACATCAACAATTATTGTATCACAGTCTACAGATTGACTCTTGCACATTGTAAATGCCATTCTTGACTTGAACTTGAACATGTTCCTTTCAAATTGTCAGATATTATTGGTTCAACAATGAAAATGATTCAAGTCCCAATCTTCTTCACCCAGATGCTTCTTCTTTTATCTTAATGCTTGTATGCTTGTTTTGCAACACTAATGTGAAAATTCAACAACTCAATTATTTTTATGGTTATGATGGTGACTTGTTCTGTGACATTGAATTTTTTTCATTGAGTTTGATGATTTTTTATATATTTCAAACCTTATATTTATGTAATAATTTGTTTCAGTACAGCTTCCTGCAAAGAAAAAGTAGTTGGATTTGAGAAACTGCCTTGGATGTACTAGACAACCTGATCGGTGATCCAAGTAGGATCAAACATTGCATTCTAAACTTGGGTATGAGTTTTATTAGATTCCTGTCACTAATTTCCAAAAAAATTATCATTACAATTCTAAGGGAAGCAAGATTTAAGAATTTCTCTTATGCCTTTCAATTTATCCTGTTCCCATGGAAAGGTATAACTTGAGCATTTTGTAGAGTTATGGGGATGCCAACCATATTATTTTTCTTCACCTCAATGGAAAACATCAAGTAGTCAATTATTTTTCTCATGAATATGTCATTCGTTGGGCATTAGTAAAATTATCTTATCTTATCTTATCTTAGAAACAATGATAAATATCTTATAACAAAAAACCCAAAAAGTTGGATATTAGGTTTCTGACATGATCTCATCCTTAGAAATTTCTCTGTCTACTACTTTGGTCAAGCATTTATGCAACAAATAGAACCCTATGTCGACTAATTCTGTGCAAAATCCATTGAAAAATCATTTTCCTTTTAATGTACACCTTGTCATTTCTTTTTTTTCCTCTTTGCCACTGAATTTTGTTATGAAGAATAGGTTGTATTTTAGTTTCCTTATAACTCCATGTGTTACAAAACCTATAAAAATTCACGACCTCTATATGTTTTAAGCCACTACATTCTGTTATGAAGAATAGGCTGTAGTTTAGTTTCCTTATAAGTCCATGTGTCTTACAAAACTGATAAAAATTCAGCACCTCGGTCTGTTTTAGGGACCCTTGTCTTCCTAGGACATTAGCTCTCCACTTTTGTATTGAATTCTTTAAAGAAGGAAGGTGTATCTAATTTATTATCTAAGAAATAAATCCATTTTTTTTCTAGAAAAGTCATCATTGATTGTCGTTAAATACTCGGCATTGTCCATCCCCTGTTTTGGCATTGATTGACATTGGAAATTGTTAACAAGATCCAACAAGCTTTCCACTCTCCATTCTTTTCCTATTATGAACTGTTGACTATGTTGTTTTCCCACAATACATCCTTTACATACTACATTGTCTAGCTTAGTCCAAGGTAGCTCTTTAACAATCTGCTTCCTATGAAAAATGAAAAAGTTAAAACTATGAAAAATTTAAATAACCATAGCTCTCATGCCATATCCAACTGTCTATTTTCCCATTGCCACCAGTGATTCTAATATGAAAAATTGCATCCAATTTGTATTATCCATTTTTTTCCACCACATTTACAACAAATTCATTATTGGCTTTATCACAAATCTTGCATTCTCTCCCATTAAATATTATTAAATTTTTTTCTTAGTAACTTCATGTTTAGAGTTCAATTATTTGTTGACAATATACATACCATACATATTTTAATCTTCTAACCTGGTCGTTTGGCACTCTTAGATCAATGCTACTCTTTCCTTTGACCTCATACATAGCATCATCTATATTTGATATGGAGTCTCTGTCATTGGATAACATTTCCAATCCACTAGTGGTTTGTATCCCATGATATGCTTTGTGGCCCCCAAATCCAACCACCAAACATAATTTGTATTTGACTAATTGTTTGTGAAACAAAATACAAGAAGTCAGGTTTGTAGCTAACTCAAGTTTTCAATTTGTAGCATCCATTACAACTTCTATACTTGCTCAAGGGAATTGTTACATGTAATGAGTTCTATCTATTAAATATACATTTTGATTGAAGGAAACATTTTATACATACCAACATTAGGGCCTTCAATTTAACAATTTTCTACAAGATATGTTTGATTTCTCCCATCTCTAATATCAACACACAATTCAAAGGCACATGCAAGCTACATTGGTGCATGAATCTATTGTATGGTTGAGGTCATGTAGCTATCTCAGTTATACTGCATTGTAATAGAATTATTTCAACTTCATTTTGACATATAGAAGATTTTTGTTTAGATTTATTGGAAATTATTTTATGTATTGGGTCATATGCAATAGGTAAACTTATATGTACAATTATGAAGATGATGGTGATATTATTGAAATTGCAAGTGGCTAATTAAATTTTACTGTATCCCACTTGCTGAATTGGACTGACAAGAAGCAATGCAGAATTTTATTCTATAAGTGGAAACACAGTGCTGTAATATATAATTTCATTCCACAAATGTAAACATAGTGTTGTAATATATAAGTACCATTTTTTTTGTTCTCAATTGTTTGACTGGCTAAATGAGATGCTGTTGATAATGTTCCAACTGCTAATATGATGATGATGATAATGTTAGTATGGGGCAATTCGCCAATCATAAAGTCAATGTGACACTAACATAATCATAGCAGCAACATTATCTCATTCGAAATGACAGATATAAGATAGGAAAAGACATGATGACATAAGTTGATTCAACAAATCTTATGTCTTTTTTCTTCAACTTATGTCTGAGGTTACATGGGGGCTAGTCCATGACATTTATGTTGACATAGCAATTTTTAATATAAATCTTACAATTAGCAATTACTTCTTAATGTGCAAAATTTATGTTTTATATTGTGAACATGTTGAATTTTTTTATTATCTTATTTTTATCTTTCATGATTCTTTAAAGGGTGTTAGCTCAATGGAAGAGCATCTGTGTTTCAAAACCAGGATGATGGTGGTTCGATTCCACCATGCCCTACAATAAACACATTTAAAATAAATTGTTTATTTTTTTTTAATATTTTTTTTCATATTGTCTCTAAAGAGACAATAGTTGGGACAAAAGATGTATTGTCTCTATATAGACAATATGTCTTTATCCCATCTATAGTCTCTAGAGAGACAAAAATGAAATTGTCTCTTAAGAGACAATAAGTAACTTGTGTTTTATATTGTCTTTATAATGACAATTTTTTAAGACAATAATTTGAGACACTCGCTTAAAGACAATATTTAAGACAATATACAAGTTTTTTTTTTGTCTCAAGTTAAGACAATTTACTCTAAAATTGTCTCATATATTGTCTTAAAACTCCCCTCTATGTAGTAGTGCCTCCACCTCCTCGAAATTAACGGAATAGTGGGGAGAAAATGGTGGATCCTTTTAAGAATCTCTTTCAGGATGTCGTTAAACATTCGTAATGGTATCCCCATTCGCCTCTGGTCCTCTCCGCCGCCAGGTTGGCGCATATCCAGGACTAGCGAAAGGTATTTATGGACGCAACCCATTAAATGCTGCTCCTTTTCCATTGCATATTCCATTAGCATACGCTGATTATCAGACATTTCAGAGTAGATGTTGTTCTACACCATTGAAACTCAATTTTGAAGGCTTAGAAATTTTTGGAATCTATCATGGGAAAAAGAAAAGTTCCTACTATAATATGTAATTTAAATCATTATGAAGATGTTTCATTCAGCCCAAAGTCATAATATTGTTTATAAGGGCCTTTGCTTGAATGTTTTGAGATCAGTGTCCATGGGTGATATTGAAAGAGGGAAGATTAACAAAAAAAAAATCAAAAATGGGTTCAATGCACATATTAAAAAAGAGTGAAGCAAATTTCTCTCAACAATATATTAGTTCGTAGTTTCATGGATATTCCAACATCATTATTTTCTGGAAAATGTGACATTATTGAAGCTTCAGTGGTTTTTCTTTATACAACTACCCATTTACTTTAGCAGTTTCACATGCCTTATAACATGTTCTTTATCATTTGTTAATACAAATGATGACATGATTATCTGGTAGCAAACTACTTTCTTCTTGAAAATTTAATAGTTGAACACGGTATAGTGCTTAGCAATGTGAAAATTTGTATGGTCAATCTAAATTGTTTAGATTTTACCATTCAACAGTATTTCGTGTACTGAAACCATTTGGCATTTTCAATTATTAGAAGTTTCCCTTGGCTTAAGATTAATATTTTTCTATCAAGCTATACATGGTTAGGTCTTTCTTTGCTCATGAGAGTCTATAGTTGTTATTTAAAAGTTCATCCAACTTGATTGGATAATTAAACAAGTCTTGTCTATGGAAAGAAGGGATGTTGATGCAATTTTTTTTGTAATATTGTTTATAAGGGTCGTTATGTTCTTTTGGATGATTATATTTGTTGAACAATGAACTGAAGGCAAATTGGGTTTCTTTAATTTTACAATTGCTTTGGGATTTATGTGTTACAATCTAAATATGAAAGGGCTATAGAATCACCTTAAATCCTGTTAGCAATTGTGGAGCATTTAAGTATGATGTTTGTATTAGGATTTCCCTATTGAATATTTTTTATTCAACATAAAATCAATTTTAATTTGTAATTAGTCATGGACTTTTACTATTCATTAGCTATGTAGTTATATTAAGAGGTTAAAAGCTCAAGTGAAAAAAGTTAGACTTCATTAATCACATTTTATGTGTATTAGAATTCATTCAAATTATATTTAATCTTGAGGTATGTTGACCAATAAACTGGATTATCATCATACACTATGAGAAAGTGTTTATCTACCAATAATCTCTGCAATTCTTTATTTGTAGCTTTATAAAACTCATTAAAGAAATTCATCCCTTTTGTTCTTAACAATTAAACTATGAGAAAGTGTTTATCTACCAATAATCTCTACAATTCTTTATTTGTGGCTTTATAAAACTCATTAAAGAAATTTATCCCTTATGTCCTTAACAATTGTAACCCTACTACCATCCAATTTTGGTATTTCTTAAATATACAAGATAATAAAAATATAAAATTAATTTTTTATTAATTATTTATTATATATTTTTAATTCTTTTATTAAAATTATGTAATTAAATTTTTGAATAATATTTATTTAATTATAATTATAATAATCAATATATCAATTGTACCCTCTACTATCAACAAAAATGCAATATTTTTCTTACGTATGTTTTTAAAATATATTATGTCTTCAAACATTTTCTCAATATCATATTACATTCGTTTTTAGAGATGCATACACACTTTACCAAAATGTGTAATACATACAATTGGTGTTATAAAATGATAGACATATTATTATGGAAAAAAATCAATTTTGTAATAATATTATAGAATGATAGATATATTATTATAAAATAAAATAATTTTAAATGGAGAGGTAGTTATATTTTAGAATTTGAGGTGGATTATCATTTATGTTTTTTTAAATTGAAGAAGGATGGGACAAATGTACTGTCCAATTGATTTGATAGCTGCAATTCAAAATTCTGAATAAACAATTATAAAAAAAGAAATATAAAAAATAATTGGTAACCTATGGATAACTAGTAACTTTTTTTTTTCATACAGTAGTGAAACTGGCAGCTCAATATGCGAGAGCGCCAAATCTGACAGGGTCACGGGGTCGATCCTGGGTGGGGACGGCCACAGCCGACCGCCCCAGCCAAAAATAACTAGTAACTTATGCATGCATAGATAACAGATAATGACATATAATCTATTTAACTATAACTTATTCATAACACTTACTTGTGAACTCTCAGCCACAAGTTAAATAGCTATGACATGCATACAAATATACCTAATTTTTTTTTCAATCCATATCCACGGAGAAATGATATAATTGAAGGCTGAAAAGTCAGACTGAATCCATGTCGATGTTTGGTGCGTCGCCTGGGAAACAAAGCAGCAAACCCCCTAACTTTTGGAGTTGTTACCGTTAGCGGCTACATTGGTACAAACTACAGTAAGTCTGTATCCCGGTCATGACAAGACCCAAGATTGCAGCCATCGGAGCTAAGAACTTCCAGAAGCCTTGTTTTTCATTTTGTTCTTTTCTAACCATTGCCCGAGCGTGTGCATGAGCTCGAGAATAAGAGGAATAACGCTGCCTCTAAGGAACGGCTGGCGGACGTCGCTCCACATATTGACCATGCCCTCATCGGTTAAGCTGAAAAAACCTCGAGAAATGACATGTCGATCCACAAGTATGCGAACGTCGTCAGGAGACTGGATGAGAGTGCCCATCAGGGCAACGTATTCCGTCACGTAGTTAGGACGGGAGGCGTCGTTGAACTCCAACGCCAGCATGTTCTTCAGAAACACTTCAGTGCCTATGTCATTCACAGCGATCGGCGGAAGATATAGCGTGGCAGTGTCTTTGTCCAGTCGGATGCAATCGGGAACCTCGGAGAACGTTTGGAATTTAATTCCAGCCCTGGCTAACTCTCCCGCACTCATTCCGTTTGAAAACGGATATTCAATTTCTGAATTAGTCCTTTTGACGTTGCCATTTCGCCTCTGGTCCTCTCCGCCGCCAGGTTGCATCTTCAGGACTAGCGAAAGGTATTTGTGGACGCAACCCATTAAATGCTTCTCCTTTCCCATATCTTCCATTAGCCTTTTACGCTCATTATCAGCCATTAGCATCTTCTCTACCATCTTCTCTACCGGGAAACGAGAGAAACCCTTGCAGATTTCCAGCAACAGTTTATTGAATAGCTCTTGATTGAATTGAGTTGTTGTAACAAACTCTGTATTGAATTCATATGTTGTATCAAACACTTTTTTGAATTCAGATTTATCAAACAGTAAAGCATTTTTCCAGTTGTAAAAAACTTCTTTCAGCAAAGACAGCGGGATCTGATTCTCCAACTTGCCGATATCGAAAACAATACAGCTAGAATATATGCTACAAAAATTGATCATTTCGTCGTCCATGCTCGGACTGCGGCCACCAAAGCACCGGAAGATTAAGAATTGTAACAGAAAGGATGAATCTGTGGCCATCATGAGAGCGAAGTTATGAGAGTACCCGCCTTCTGTACTATATGGCCAGCGATAGAAACTCTCAATCTCTGGGCGCATCCGTTCGATCATTTCAACTACAGACCCGAAGCTCTCTCGGCCACTATCGCTCATTTTCTGCATGAGCCTTGCCACGGACTTGCCTTTGTACACCTCCGCCATTGAAGTCCTAGGTTCCGTAGAAAGAGAGTCAATATCTTTCTCCAGCTTGGAATGGTGGTAAGGACCAAAAGACATAAACTGCGGAACATACGCCTCTGGTTTCGTCTCCAGCAGAGGCCTCGGCACACGCAGGATCGGGTCCGTGTTTCGTAGAGGATTAACAATCTCATTAACAATCTCATTAATTTGTACCTTCCATGCCCTCCCAAACATTGTAGTTGCCGCCATCATTCTATAATCTATACTCTCCTCTACAGATTAACAGATCTGTTTCAGATTGTTCAATACTTATTTCGCTGCGTACATATATAGAGAAATCTCTAAGCTGGTAGGGAAATGCAATGGTATATATTATTATTATTATCTTATTAAGCTGCGGTCTATGATAGCTTTTTTTATCATCGGTCTATCTTTATTGACAATTATCTTAACATTTAAAATGAAATTCCTCCCATCTAAAATTATGCGGTAGAGAGTGAATGGATTTAATGTTCACCAACTTGTTAAATTCTCAGATATTTGTATTTTCTATTAATGTATGGTTTTCTTGTTAAATTCTCAGATATTTGTATTTTGTATTAATGTATGGTTTTCTTGTTAAATTCTCAGATATTTGTATTTTCTATTATTAATGTATGGTTTTCTTGATTATAATATGCTAATTAATCTTATTTTGGCATTTAAAATAAAACGGTCTAGTCATACGATGGATAATGAGTGGCATTTAATATTAATTTAATCTCTTCAAGTTGTTGATAGGTATATTTTGTAATAATGCATAATTTGAACACAACAATTATCTTTAAATTTAAAATGAATCATTTGATTTTAGCAATTTGATAGCTATATTTTGTAATAATGCATAATTTGAATGAAAAATTTGAGTTTAAAGCTATAGTATAAATACACTATTAATTGACATTAACGTTCAACTACCTTGTTAGACTATTAATTGACATTAACGTTCAACTAACTTGTCAAAATCTTAGATAGTTATTTTGAAGTGTTGAATGGTTTTACTGGTTATGAGCTAATTTTAGATAGTTATTTTGAAGTGATGTATGGTTTTACTGGTTATGAGCTAATTTTAGATAGTTATTTTGAAGTGATGTATGGTTTTAACGGTTATGAGCTAATTTTAGATAGTTATTTTGAAGTGATGTATGGTTTTATTGGCTATGAGGTTTTACTGGTTATTAGCTAATTTTAGATAGTTATTTTGAGGTGATGTATGGTTTTACTGGTTATGAGCTCATCTTATCATAGCATTTAAAATGAAATGTCCAACATCTAAAATCATATGGTGGACACTAAATGGCATTTGATATTGAGTGAATGTGTGAAAATTGTTGACGATACCTATAGTTTGTAACAATGTATAGTTATCCTGGTTATAGGTCTAATCTCATTAATAAAATGATTGACATCGAAAATCTAATATCCTCCACAGATTAACAGATCTATTTCAACTTCTAGATCAACATGAAATAAGCAAGAAGCACTAGTTGTTTTCATATGGTTCAATATTTACTTCTCTGCGTACATACAGAGAGAGATATATCAAAACTGGCAGCGTGTGGGGAAAGCAAATAATCTAAGTCCTTCAAAGAATAATTATAGTACCTAACATTAAAAAAATGTGACCCCTGTTGTGGGGTTTGGACACTGATTCATAACGAGAAAAGATTCCATTCGCTAGTAACTTGTGACAATATAGCTCAACTACTGATTATAGGCCTGGTAGTGATATAAAGAGAGAGACCCAAAGTGAGAGTGACACTGAAAGTGATGTTGGTAAGAAAAGTGTGAAATCAAAGATACAATCTTTTGCAGTTGAGAAGCCTTAATAACTCTAGTTAGTGGTAGGTCATTATTGAATTAATGTTTAGTTTCCCACCTATCTAACATTTTAGATAAATATAAGGAAAATGCAAAGCTAGCTGGTACCTCTTTGAAAACTCTTTATCATGTGAGAAAAAACTATGTCTACATTTCCACATATTATAAATTGCTCTCTTCATTCCTTCTATACTTAAGGAATAGTGGTCATATTATATTGTAGTAGATGATTTTTGAAAGGTTTAATTGCATATTTTTAAATTTTAGTTTATTTTTGTTGAAATTTTTAGTTGTAAAAGTGATCTTATTATCTATCAAAATTAAAATTAATTTCGTGTTCTGGTAGTTTTTTAATAGCATATCATGGAATTTGGAGTTTAGCATTTGTGACTCGTGTTACACTATTCCAAGAGAAATTCTCATTAGGTTCACTAAGTTGAATGTTTGTAATGTGAATTGATCCTTAATAGTTACCTTAATTTGAATTGAAGATGGAAATAAACATTATGTTAAGATATTCCTATACTCCATAATAGTCCTTCTAGCATTTCTGTCATTTTCAGTCACAGTGATGCATGCAAAATTAGGGTTTGCATGCATTTTCATGCATCCTAGTCATCAGTACCAGCACCTAGCCCTCAACAAACTAGCCCCCAAGGCTTCCTTCAGATCAGTTTTAGCTCTCCTAGAGCTTAGTGCGCCCTCCTTTCACCTACTGCATGAGAAGGGCGCATTTCTTCACCTACCAGTCCAGTTTAGTTCAGTTATCTTCAGTTCTTTCCTTGATTTAAGGATTAACTGACTCCTAACTGACCTTATCACTCCGATGGACCTCCAGTGTGTCTAGATAGCCTATTCTGACTCCAGTTAGCTCCATCTGCACCCTCCACTGAGCCTCCTTCACTACATCGGTGCTTCCATGTGCCAGTTACACCAACCACACTCAGTTAGACTTAGTTTGACTCCCAGTTGACCATTACTTGTGCATTGATGACTTCACTGATGAGAAGGTGGACTCCTAGTTATGCATTGATGACTCTCCACTGATTATGGATCTGTGCATGAAGGCTAATTCGAATTACACCTAGTGAATTCAAATCCTCATCCTCAGCATTATATATTTACCAGTTTACTATTCAGATTAATGTAACATGTGGACTCCTTTACTACAAGGTTGAGGAAGGAAATCTAGTGATACTAGTCTTCTATGTGGATGACCTGTTTGTTACAGGTGAGGATAGATTGATTGCTAACACGAAGAGGAAACTTGCTGTCGAGTTCGAGATGAAGGACTTGGGGACGATGCACTACTTTCTAGGCATGGAGGTGTGGCAGAGTGCAGATGGAATCTTCCTTGGACAAGGGAAGTATGCAGTAGAGATCCTGAAGAGGTTTGGGATGATGGACTGCAAGTCCATGGCCACACCTATGGCATAGAACCTAAAGCTTCTGTTTGATGCTTCATCTGAGCCAGTTGATGTCATGATGTATCGTCAGATGATTGGGTCCTTGATGTACCTGACGAACATAAGACCAGATATTTGCTTTGTGGTGAACACATTAAGCCAGTTCCTGACGGATCCCAGAGGTGTTCACCTAGTTGCTGTAAAGCATATTATGAGGTACTTGAGGGGTACAATTGATTATGGGCTCAAGTATGATGCGAATCAAAAGTTTAACCTAGAGGGTCATGTTGATTCAGATTGGGCAGGCAGTGTTGCAGATAGGAAGAGCACTTCTGGGTGCTGCTTCAGTATGGGATCAGGTGTGATCTTTTGGTTTGGCAGGAAGCAGTCCTACGTAGCACTGAGTACAGCCGAAGCAAAGTATATCGCAGCTTGTTCTTCTTATTGTGAGGATGTATGGATTGGAAGCTACTGTCTGAGTTATTTGATCTCCTGTTGGATGCTACCTGTATCTTATGTGACAACCAGAGTTGTGTGAAGTTATCTGAGAACTTGGTGTTCCATGACAGGTCAAAGCATATTGAGATCAAATATCACTATATTAGGGATATGGTGCAGAGAGGAGCAATGAAGCTCCTGTATGTTGAGACATATGAGTAGATTGCAGATGTGTTGACCAAACCACTAGCTAGAGTGAAGTTTGAGTACTTTAGAGAGAGGCTTGGTGTTCTTCAAATTGAAGATACTTCAAGGAAGAAGTGATGGGACACCTTTGCAGGAGCCATTCCAAGCATGGTGGTAGGAGGATCCTTCCCATGGTTGTGGATGTAAGCGCTGTGTGATGAGCATCAGGACGATGCTCCAGATGATATGCATCAGGAAAATGTTATGATGATGATCAGGTTGATCATGTTTCATGAGTATTAGGATGATACTCTGGATGATATGCATCAGGTAGATGCTTGACATGATCAGTTGGATCATGTGTGATGAATCCCGAAGACATAGATGCACATGGAATTTTCAGACATGGTGTAGATGTGTTCTCCCATGGTCGTGATATAATTGTTGGGATTTTTAGACATGGTGTAGATGTGTTCTCCCATGGTCGTGATGTAATTGCCGAGCTTTTTCGACAAAGGTGTAGATGTGTTCTCCCAAGGCCGTGATGTAATTGTTTAGCCATTCTTTACAAGGTGTAGATGTGTTCTCCCAAGGTCGTGATGTAATTGCTGAGCCATTCTTTACAAGGTGTAGATGTGTTCTCCCACGGTAAAGATGTAAGGGTTGGAGCCATCCTTTACAAGGTGTAGATGTGTTCTCCTATGGTAAAGATGTAAGGGCTGGAGCCATTATTCACAAGGTGCAGATGTGTTCTCCCACGGTGAAGATGTAAGGGGTGAAGCCATTTTTCACAAAGGTGTAGATGTGTTCTCCCACAATGAAAAAGTAAGGGCTGGAGCCTTCCCTGAATGGTGGTAGATGTGTTCTCCCATGTCAGTTGTGTATGTGGTGTGTATGTGCATCTGCGTGGTGCTTCGTGGATGATGAGATGATATGATCAGTATGATCGCGAGTATCGGGATGATACTCCGTGGTTGTGGACAGGTTGTGCAGTTGCATGTAAAATATCCTGGAACCTGCATACTTTTAGGAAAATGCACAGGTTGTCAGTTAAAAGAGTAGTGCACTTCTAATTAAATATGAAGAAAAAATATAATTTTCAGTTGGAGAGGTGTAATCTCAACAATAAATCATCTAAGGTCAATCTAGCTCTTCCATCCATAGTGTCCTTTTGTGTGATCGATAGGGAAATGTGATCACGGATGGAGAAGTGCAGATTTGACCTATAACAGGCGGTAAATTTCGAGGCTGTGAATTGGCTTCTGACCTCCGAATTCTTCATTGCAGATTGTGGAAGGAGGGAGCATTATTTCATCGGAGAGGCAGATTTGGAAATCCGAATTCTGACCTTCGATTGTGGCTTGCGAATCGGGGCTTGTGGAACTGCGGGTTGCGGATTGATGATCATTGTGGGTTAAGGGTTGCAGAGCCTTTGAATTGCTTGGAAGAGAAAAATTATTAGCAGGTAATTCAAGGGTTGTCTCCCATTTCCTCTAAAGGGCACTGAGGTGACCGAGGACGTGACATTTTCCAATTTGGTTTTTATAATTATTATTGTGTTTCAGGGTGGTTGTAGTTGCTTAAAATATAATATGAGTCTTCCATTTTCGTGAGAATTTATTTCGTATTTCATGCTTCTAACTGTGGAAATCACTATGTTATTGTTGGAACTCCTTTGGAAGTTGTATTTATTTATTGTATGACAATACTATGTAACAATAGTTTCTAGAGTAGAGGAGGACATACCTGAAAGTAGGTATCCTAGAAATGAGAATTCTATGGTAACTAAGATTGGATAATCACTATCACCCCTTAGGGATGAGACCCAAATGATAGCTTCACCAGTTCTATAACATGAAAGAAATAAATTATATTTAAATGACCAAAATGGGTCAATGGCACTCTAAAAGTACAACCTATCTCAAGAGATTCAAGAGGGAATGCCTAATGCATATTCAAGTAAATCTAGTAAAATAAAGTAGAAAACCATTCACCCAAAGCATGGGAGAATGTACCAAAATAGCTACAAGAGTACAACCCAAATGGGATTCAATGCGAGAAAGTATGTGTGGTTGTTCATTCTAACTACCATGAAGTACTATCAAAAGATTCTGTTGGAATGTCAATCTATACGATGTCCCCAAGCCAAAGTAAAAGAATGTCATTTGGAGATTCACATAAGCTTCAGAGAACTAGTGGAACTAGCCTCAATGGAAGTATATTTCTATATGTCCTTTGATCAACAAGGTTGGACAATCATCAATGGAATTGATGAAGTTGGTAAGGCTTCTTTTGGACCTTCAAGTCTAGGTCGACACTTCACACTTCTAGATATACAAGAAGCTACCAAATTTTTTTATGAGAGTTGATTCTGGGTGTAGGCCCATATTTGGTAAAGTATTTGAGGGGATTCTTGAATATGGTACCAAAGTGGATGTAAAATGGAAAAATCGAAGCTCTAAACAAGGCATAATAGAATTTCATACTAAAATTGAAATGTTGTCTAAGCTTTTCCACTGTCATTTAGTTTCTCTTATTGGCTATTGTGAAGAAAATTGTGAGATTATTTTGTTTTATGAATGCATGGCCAATGGACCTCTTACGATCCATTTGTATAAATAAGATATTCATCCAATGCCATGAAAGAAAAGGCTTGATATATGCATAGGGGATGCTAGGGATATCCATTACCTTCACACATGAGTAGAGAATAGAATCATTCAATGTGATGTAAATACAAAAACATTTTTTTGGATGAGAATTTTTTGTCCAAGGTAATAGACTTTTGGATTTCAAAGACTAGGCCTTCTCTAGACAAAACCCATGTGAGTATCTATAGTCAAAGGTAGATTTGGATATCTTGACCCTAAGTAATTTAGAAGGCATCAATTGATAGAAAAAATGATATATATTCCTTTGGAGTAGTAGTAATGGAGGTACTATGTGCAATAAAAACAATCAATCCTTCTCTTCCTAGAGAGAAAGTTAATATAGTAGAGTGGGAAATGCATAGCCAAAATAAAGACAATCAAGTGGCCAAATTATTGATCATCATCTTGTAAATAGCCTCACGCCTATAATGTCCCCTGGGGATATCAAAGGGTATCAGAGACATATCATTAGCTCTTTGAGGATAATTACTTGATTTTTAGTGCAACGGATAAACCATAAACATTTAATTTATATCTTTCCAAAATTAATTGTGACACAAAATCCAATAATTAACAATAATTTAATATAAATTCATTAACACATCCAACATATGATATAAGGGTTGGGAAGGATTATTAACATAATATAACATCATCAAACCTTCAATCCAATCCATATCATAGATCATAACCACTTCTAAAGGATAATTATTCTTAATCACAATTAGCTAGTAATTAAGGTGTTAATTACGACACTTAGTGCGCAAATGATGACACTTATCACAAATCCAATAGTTTAAAAAATAACCATTGATTGTCACTCTCAATGGATTAATAACATCTAATTACATGTACAAATAAGTCCTAATTACCAAAATTACAATAATTAATCATGGTAATTACGAAAGAGAGTCCACACGACTAGTTAACTAGTTTTCCAATATAAGTAGCTAGTCTTACACAAAATCAACTTGTAACCATGCCATTAAACCCAAAATAAATACTACATCCATTAACAACATATTTAATTGTGCATATACATCCAACTAAATTTTTATTTGCAAATCATTCCAATTGCACATAAGGTGATATTTTCCATCAATTCCAATGAAACTAGTTAACATTCACTACAAGGAATTGAGTCTAAATAACTGAACCAAAATGAAATGCATCCATAGGTAAAGGATCACACCTGATAAGTATCCACATACAGAACAATAACATTTTAGAAACATATAACATGGTTGTAGCATTCCGTTTTTACAAAAACAAAGATTTCAATCCACAACTAGTTATTAATTTTCACCGCAATGTACCTAGTTTCCAATTTAACTTTCCAAATGAAAAATAAAGAGAAATATATGACTACTGTAGCTTTGGAAAGCGTATAATGGGTCACCTAAATTCATATGGTTGTATCTTTCCTCCCATATACATTCCATTAAATAATTCACAAAACTAGCTAATTCTACTCATTTGAATTGACTAGTACAATTCTAGGAATTGCTAGAATAATTAAATCCACAGCTCATAGAATAATTCAAATGACATTCCAAATCTTAATAACATGTTTTATCATTCATAATATAGGTATATCCCATTTTAAAATTTATTCAAACACTTCATATGCAAAGTCACAAATCTACTCAAAACAATTCCATTGAAGGAGCTAGAAATTGGAAATTGATCTAGAATTCCGGTAGACATTTCCAAAACACTATCAAGAATATTTCCCCTAACATTATCATGAAAATTTAAAGTGTATTTATTATACATAAGCATAAAAGGAACACTGAGAAATTTTTATAAACACTTCAAGTGCCAAGTCTCCAAACTATGCAAAACAATCCAATCAAAGAACTATTTTTCGTATAAAAGGTAGAAGCATCAAGGAGAAGTGTCTTAACCCATTCCAAGGATACTGTACCATCAAAATACACATTATACAATGAACAGGGGAATAAATATCACTTATGTAGCAAGGGTTCCAAAGAATCATTTCCTCAAACAATTTTTGCACAAAATCCCAAAAACTAGTTTCCAATTCCTTCACAAAATTTACTTGCATGAATAGATTGAATTCCATGAGAAATTTATTCCACAAATAGCTCATACTTTTCATCAAACATTTCATGTGCATCCATAAATAAATCAGATCAGAGCCAAATAAATTAAATATACATGAGATAAAGCACTTATCTTTTCCCAATACGCAACTAGAATCGACCATGCCACATTCCACCTAGACGTAGACACAATTGAAATAAAAAATCAATTTGAAATGGTCACCCTGGAGTCGAAACCATGATTCCACAAGTAAGAGCGCACTCAACCAAAAATTATCTCGAGAAATCAGTCCAACCACAACCCAATGGAAAGTGTGGCCTCTACTTCCACTCTAGGGAAATTCCAGTAGCTCCAAGACAACATTCCAACCGCAAACCAATGGAAAATAGCACTTCCAATCCAGGGAAATTCCAATGGCTCCAAGACAACCTAAAATCCAAGGAAGTGCACCTTACCACTACTTCCAAACCAGGATATCCAAAGGTAATACACAACTTTGTCCAACCTCAAATCCAATGGCATTGGAACTCACCCCTGCTGCCGATCCAAGATCTCCAAAGGCAATTCCATGACATACACCAGTGGCTCTAGACTAGCTCAGCTTGGGCACAAGCTCCACAAGGGTGTAATGAAAAATAATCATCTCATACCAAGAGCAACAAAATCGAACCACAAGTGCCAAACACAAGCACAACAGCAAAAGCATGAACCAAGACACAAGTGTGACTAGCCAACACAAGAAAATTGAATTCCTTCATGAGAAATTCAAATTGGGAGAGAGAGGGACACAAGCATGAGAGTTACATTCCTAGAATAGTAAACTAGAGTTACACATCAGGTAACTACACCAAGAGACACACTAATCCAACTCATGAGGGTGCACTAGGTGAGAGAGGGACTCCAATCCTAAAATAAAAATTTTATCTCAGGGTAAATAAAACTAAGTGACATAACACATCAAGGTGCATAACCAAGAGGGTCCATCAAGTACATAACAAGGGTGTACAACGTCAACATAGACACAAACACAAAGGTAACACTTTTCCACCACCCCTTGCCCGTAAAATCAGGGTTCCTCATACTCTCTTTTATGTGGCATCGATCGTTTTGGTTGTTTTATTTTATTAATTAATTAATAATTTCCAACATAATAATAATAATAATAATGTATGAACCATATTCCCGGCACCTCGTTCCATAATGTCACAACATCAAAATAATAATAACATGTCCAGGGGCTAAACCATAGGGTATTACAACACTTAACTCTTTGAGAGAGTTTGGAGAGACGACTGAAAAGTGTTTGGTTGACCAAGGTATAGATAGGCCCACCATGGGTGATTTGTTGTGGAACTTAGAATATTTCCTTCAACTTCAGGAAAATTTCATGCCACATAATCTAGATGAAAACAATGCTAATCACATTGCAAAGATTCCCTTACGCCTTTCTTATCCAGATCATTTCGATAATAGTACTATTTATAGGGGTAGTGTTGCAAGTGAATATAGTTCAAAAGGTGAAACTACAAGTACAATACTTTCACAATTAGTTAAACCTCGTGGAAGGTGATTACATACATTTTGTGTGTGGTGATTCATCCACTAACAAATGTGAGCTGGTCATTGTTCTACAAATTAGTGACGACCTCCAAAAAATCTCATTGCTTCATTGGTCTTCTACTCATAAGTCCAAATATTTAGTTTCCCCTTAAAAACAATTGTTTCCTACCTTACTTCCATCCAAGGGAATTCCCATATGGATTGATTTTCCTATATTTCCTTCCTTATTTTAAAGTTTCAAATTATATTTTCCAATATTGTACTATTTAGTGGTATTTCTTGTGTAGTGTAACCATTTGACATTTTCATCTATTAGAAGCTACCCTTGGCTTAAGATTATTATTTTTCTATCAAATCCTACATGGTTGGCTTCTTCTTTCCTCACAAAGTATATTGTTTCTATTTAAAATATCATCTAACTTGATTAGATAGTTAATCGGGCCTTGTCTATGGAAAGGAGCAATGTTGATGCAATTTTATTTTTATGCATATTTATGTTGATTTTAGATGTTTTTCTACGCCATTGAAACTCAATTTGGCAGGCTTAGAAATTTTTGGAATCTATCATGGGAAAAAAAAAGTTCCTACTTTAATATGTAAGTTAACTCATTATGAATATGTTTCATTCAACCCAAAGTCAGAATATTGTTTATAAGGGCCTTTACTTGAATGTTTCGAGATTAGTGTCCATGGGTGATATTGAAAGAGGGAATATTAACAAATGTTTTCAAAATTGGCTTCAATGCACATATTAAAAAAGAGTGAAGCAAATTGCTCTCAACAATATATTAGTTGGTAGTTTCAAGGATATTCCAACATCATTCTTTTCTTGCGAATGTGACAGTATTTAAGCTTCAGTGGTTTTTCTTTATACAACTACCCATTTACTTTAGTAGTTTCATATGCCTTATAACATGTTCTCTATCATTTGTTAATACAAATGATGACATACTTGATTATCGTGTAGAAAAATGCTTTCTTCTTGAAAATTTGACAGTTGAACACTGTACATAGCTTAGCAATGTGAAAATTTCTATATTCAATCTAAATTGTCTAGATTTTACTATTCAGCGGTATTTTGTGTACTGAAACCATTTGGCATTTTCAATTATTAGAAGTTTCCCTTAGCTTAAGATTAATATTTTTCTATCAAGCTCTGCATGGTTGGGTCTTTCTTTGCTCATGAGAGTCTATGGTTGTTATTTAAAAGTTCATCCAACTTGATTGGATAGTTAAACAAGTCTTGTCTATGGAAAGAAGCGATGTTGATGCAATTTTATTTTTCTGCATATTTATGTTCATTTTAGATGATGTTGTTTTGCACCAATAAAAGAAATTTTCCTACTTTAATAAGTAATTTATTTCATTATGAATATGTTTCATTCAACACATAATCAATAATATTGTTTATAAGGGTCGTTATGTTCTTTTGGATGGTTATCTTTGTTGAACAATGAGCTGAAGGGAGATTGGGTTTCTTTAAAGTTACAATTGCTTTGGGATTTATGTGCTACATTGTAAGGATGAAAGGGATATAGAATCACCTTAAATTTTGTTAGCAATTGTGGAACATTTAAGTATGATGTTTGTATTAGGATTTCCTCATTGAATATATTTTCCGTTCAACATAACAACAATTTTAATTTGTACTTAAGCATGGACTTTTTCTATGCATTAGCTATGCAATTATATTAAGAGGTTAAAATGTTATCCTTGGTAGTCTAGATCAAGTGAAAAGTTAGACTTCATTAATCATATGTTATGTGTTTTAGAATTCATTCAATATTCAATCTTGAGATATGTTGACAAATAAATTAGATATCATCATAAACTATGAGAAATCGTTTCTCTACCAATAATCTCTCCAATATTTTATTTGTGGCTTTATAAAACTGATTAAAAAAATTCATCCCTTATGTCTTTAACCATTGTAATCCTACTACCATCAAATTTTGGCATTTCTTAAATATGAAAGGTAATAAAAATATAAAATTCTATTTTTATTAATTATTTATTATATTAAAATATTATATATTTTTAATTTTTTTAAAATTATGTAATTAAATTTTTGAATAATATTTATTTAATTAAAATTATAATAATTAATATATGAATTGTACCCTCTACTATCAATAAAAGTGCAATATTTTTCTTACATGTGTTTTTAAAATATATTATGTTTTCAAACATGGTCTCAATATGATATTACATCTGTTTTTAAAGATGCATAAACCAAAATGTGTAATACATGCCATTGGTGTTATAGAATGATATACATATTATCTTGGAAAAAAAATAATTATGTATTATATGTTATTGTTTACCAGGCAGTGATAGACAATCCATTTAACTATATAACTTATTCCTCACACTTGACTTGTAACCTATCTGTGTTCACCAACCACAAATTAAATATGTAGAGAAATGACATAATTGAAGACTGAAAAGTCAGACTGTATCCAAATGTTTGGTGCGTCGCCTGGGAAACAAAGCAGCAAACCACCTAACGTTTGGAGTTGTTACCGTTAGCGGCTACATTGATAGAAACTACAGTAAGTCTGTATCCCGGTCATGACAAGACCCAAGATTGCAGCCATCGGAGCTAAGAACTTCCAGCTCGACAGGTAGTCAAAAAGTCCAGAAGCCTTGTTTTTCATTTTGTTCTTCCAATAGTTTTTTTTTAACCATTGCCGGAGCGTGCTCATGAGCTCGAGATGAAGAAGATTGTCGCTGCCTCTAAGGAAAGGCTGGCGGACGTCGGTCTATCTTTATCTTATTAATGGAGCAGCTGACAATTATCTTAACATTTAAAATGAAATTCCTCCCATCTAAAATTATGCGGTAGAGAGTGAATAGATTTAATGTTCATCCAACTTGTTAAATTCTCAGATAATTGTATTTTCTATTAATGTAATTGTATTTTCTATTAATGTATGGTTTTCTTGATTATAATATGCTAATTAATCTTATGAGGAAAAATAATATGCTAATTAATCTTATGAGGAAAAATAATATGCTAATTAATCTTATTTTGGCATTTAAAATAAAACATTCATCTTCTAGTCATACGATGGATAGTGAGTGGCATTTAATATTAATTTAATCTCTTCAAGTTGTTGATAGGTATATTTTGTAATAATGCATAATTTGAACACAACAATTATCTTTAAATTTAAAATGAATCATTTGATTTTAGCAATTTGATAGATATATTTTGTAATAATGCATAATTTGAACACAACATTTAAAATGAACCATTTGATTTTAAAGCTATAGTATAAATACACTATTAATTGACATTAACGTTCAACTATCTTGTCAAAATTATAAATAGACTATTAATTGACATTAACATTCAATTAACTTGTCAAAATCTTAGATAGTTATTTTGAAGTGTTGAATGGTTTTACTGGTTATGAGTTAATTTTAGATAGTTATTTTGAAGTGATGTATGGTTTTACTGGTTGTGAGCTAATTTTAGATAGTTATTTTGAAGTGATGTATAGTTTTAGTGGTTATGAGGTTTCACTAGTTATGAGCTAATTTTAGATAGTTATTTTGAAGTGATGTATGGTTTTATTGGTTATGAGGTTTTACTGGTTATGAGCTAATTTTAGATACTTATTTTGAAGTGATGTATGGTTGCTCATCTTATCATAGCATTTAAAATGAAATGTCCAGCATCTAAATTCATATGGTGGACACTAAATGGCATTTGATATTGAGTGAATATGTCAAAATTGTTGTCGATGCCTATAGTTTGTAATAATGTATAGTTATCCTGGTTATAGGTCTAATCTCATTAATAAAATGATTGACATCAAAAATCTAATATCCTCCACAGATTAACAGATCTATTTCAACTTCTAGATCAACATGAAATAAGCAAGAAGCACTAGCTGTTTTCATATGGTTCAATAGTTACTTCGTTGCGTACATACAGAAAGAGATATCTCTAAACTGGCAGCGTGTGGGGAAAGCAAATAATCTAAGTCCTTTGAAGAATGATTATAGTACCTAACACTAAAAAAATGTGACCCCTGTTGTGGGGTTTTGACACTGATTCATAACGAGAAAAGATTCCATTCGCTAGTAACTTGTGACAATATAGCTCAACTACTGATTATAGGCCTGGTAGTGATATAAAGAGAGAGACCCAAAGTGAGAGTGACACTGAAAGTGATGTTGGTAAGAAAAGTGTGAAATCAAAGATACAATCTTTTGCAGTTGAGAAGCCTTAATAACTCTAGTTAGTGGTAGGTCATTATTGAATTAATGTTTAGTTTCCCACCTATCTAACATTTTAGATAAATATAAGGAAAATGAAAAGCTAGCTGGTACCTCTTTGAAAACTCTTCATCATGTGAGAAAAAACTATGTCTACATTTCCACATATTATAAATTGCTCTCTTCATTCCTTCTATACTTAAGGAATAGTGGTCATATTATATTGTAGTAGATGATTTTTGAAAGGTTTAATTGCATATTTTTAAATTTTAGTTTATTTTTGTTGAAATTTTTAGTAGTAAAAGTGATCTTATTATCTATCAAAATTAAAATTAATTTCGTGTTCTGGTAGTTTTTTAATAGCATATCATGGAATTTGGAGTTTAGCATTTATGACTCGTGTTACACTATTCCAAGAGAAATTCTCATTAGGTTCACTAAGTTGAATGTTTGTAATGTGAATTGATCCTTAATATTTACCTTAATTTGAATTGAAGATGGAAATAACGTTATGTTAAGCTATTCCTATACTCCATCCTAGTCCTTCTAGCATTTCTGTCATTTTCAGTCACAGTGATGCATGCAAAATTAGGGTTTGCATGCATTTTCATGCATCCTAGTCATTAGTACCAGCACCTAGCCCTCAGCAAACTAGCCCCCAAGGCTTCCTTCATATCAGTTTTAGCTCTCCTAGAGCTTAGTGCGCCCTCCTTTCACCTACTGCATGAGGAGGGCGCATTTCTTCACCTACTAGTCCATTTTAGTTCAGTTATCTTCAGTTCTTTCCTTGATTTAAGGATTAACTGACTCCTAACTGACCTTATCACTCCGATGGACCTCCGGTGTGACTAGATAGCCTATTTTGACTCCAGTTAGCTCCATCCGCACCCTCCACTGAGCCTCCTTCACTACATTAGTGCTTCCATGTGCCAGTTACACCAACCACACTCAGTTAGACTCAGTTTGACTCCCAGTTGACCATTACTTGTGCATTGATGACTTCACTGATGAGAAGGTGGACTCCTAGTTATGCAATGATGACTCTCCACTGATTATGGATCTGTGCATGAAGGCTAATTCGAATTACACCTAGTGAATTCAAATCCTCATCCTCAGCATTGTATATTTACCAGTTTACTATTCAGATTAATGTAACATGTGTAATTATTCTGCCTCTATCAGAGCTTCTTTGGATCTATGTTCTATTGCTTCTCTCTTCTTCTATTATTCCTAAATTCTTTCATTGTGAGGTTTACATCATCTCTTTGGATCTTATGTGGGCATTTTCACATGGTATTAGAGCCATTTGAGAGTATATTCTACCTCCATTCTTGAGCGTTTTTTGCAGGTATTTCAAAGTTGCAGTAGCAGATTCAACAGTTTCTATTTGCACTTGTTCTAGCATTCAAGATGAGCAATTCGAATGCTTCTTCTTCTTTTTCTCCTATGATCCTCACTCCCTTCAATTACTTTGAATGGAAGGGTGAGATGAAAATTCTCTTGATGCATAAAGGGCTTCAAAGATTGGTTTATGAAAGAGATGCCATACCACATACAACTATAGAGAGAGTCAAGCATCTAAACAAATTGGATGAAGCTTTTGGATTCATATGCCTTCATATGTCCAAAGATCTATTGTTCCATGTTGAAGGATTGAAGTCTCCAAATGAGTTATGGACTAAATTGGAGAGTCTTTTTGGCAAACAAGATGGGCTAAGAGGCCATATTCTTGAAAATGAATTGGTTTCCCTACAACCTAGAAATTTGGAGAGCATTCAAGCATTCTTCTCAAAATTTAAAAAATTTATTTTACAATGCAAGCATTATGGCATCATTAAAAGTGATGAGCAATTGGTGCTCTCCATTTTGAGCAAACTTGGATCTCAATTTTCTATCTTTGTATCTACTTTCCATTCTGGGCGAATGTCAATCCTCGGATGGAAGTTTCCTACCTTAGAAATCTTCATTCAATCCCTCATTCAAGAAGAGGACAAATTGTTTCAAATGGGTGCCGTAAGCACCTCCAAAGATCTAGCTCTTCTAGCTGGTGAAGCAAGTGGAACAAATGCAAAAGGGAGGCATAAAGACAAATACAAGAAGCCATCAAAATCCAAGAATGACAAAAAAAAAAGACCAAATTGTTCCTACTGCAAGAGAGGAAACCATCCTGAGAAAGCTTGCATGCACAAGAAAATTGATCTTCTAACCAAGCTTCTTGAACAAAACAAAATTGTTGTTCCAAAAGAAGCAAAGATGTTTGATTCTAGAAGTGGATCCGATGATTGCCATGCATTGATGGTTGGTTTTTCAAAGTCAAAAGCCCTCCTCATAGATTTTGGAGCCTCCAACCACATGGTTGCCTCTGAATAATCCTTTTCCTCTTTGGATCTCCAAGATGGGCCTACCATTCACATGGGAGACAACTCTTAGATCTCTGCCAAAGGATTGGGTACAGTTCATATGGAGCATGGTAAGTTCAAAAATGTTTTATTTGTTCCTTCTCTAACAGCTAATTTGTTGTCAGTATATCAAATGACTCATACAGGATCACCAAAGCAAGTAATTTTTGGTCCAAAGACAGTAGAGGTTACAGAAATCTCCACTGGAAAGGTTATAGCGAATGGGATTGCCAATCATGCCTCAAAGGCATATGAGTTCTCACACTTCATGCCTTTCTCTCCAACTATTCCTTCAGATTCTGATGAAGATCACAGTGACTCCCCTTCTGATGAAGAAGAATATCAAGATTTTGATGTTGAGATCATAGTTCAAGAAGATTCAGATCCAGAACTAACACCTATTCTCAGTCCAGATTCGAGGTCAATATTGGCTCACACAGTTCTTGCTACTACTGAGAACACAGTTGATGATTTATCTGTTCACATAACTGCTAGACTTCAACATCATGCCAACCTTGCATTATGCCATCCACCTCTCCATGAGAGATGCAACATGATGATGGGGTTCTCTCTTCCATCTCTTGGGAAGACTCCTCATGTTCCATTTGCTCCAGTTACAGAAAGAGTTCATGAAAGACTTGCTTCGTCCAACACATTCTCCACACAGTGGGAGGCATATCAAGAGACTAGATCTAGATTTAGTTTCTACTTTGGCTTCCTACAGGGGATCAGCTTACCAAGTCTTTTCCAAAAATTTTCACTGATGAAATCTTCTTTCTTTTCTGCATAGTATGATGGTTCTTTGAGTTATATACTATTCTTTTGAGGGGGGGTATTTTTCCCATGAGGTTTTCCCCATTTCCTCAATTTATGGACAGTTCTTTATTTATTTATTTTTTTTCTATCATTTCTTTGATTGTATGGGTGACCTTTGGTCCTAGTTACCAGGGCCCAGGATGGATTAAGGGGGGATGTTAGGATATTCCTATACTCCATCCTAGTCCTTCTAGCATTTCTATCATTTTCAGTCACAGTCATGCATGCAAAATTAGGGTTTGCATGCATTTTGTATGCATCCTAGTCATCAGTACCAGCACCTAGCCCTTAGCAAACTAGCCCCCAGAGATTCCTTCAGATTAGTTTTAGCTCTCCTAGAGCTTAGTGCGCCCTCCTTTCACCTACTGCATGAGAAGGGCGCCTTTCTTCACCTACCAATCCAGTTTAGTTCAGTTATCTTCAGTTCTTTCCTTGATTTAAGGATTTACTGACTCCTAACTGACCTTATCACTCCGATGGACCTCCAGTGTGACTAGATAACCCATTCTGACTCCAGTTAGCTCCATCTGCACCCTCCATTGAGCCTCCTTCACTACATTAGTGCTTCCATTTTCCAGTTACACCAACCACACTCAATTAGACTCAGTTTGACTCCCGGTTGACCATTACTTGTGCATTGATGACTTCACTGATGAGAAGGTGGACTCCTAGTTATGCTTTGATGACTCTCCACTGATTATGGATATGTGCATGAAGGCTAATTCGAATTACACCTAGTGAATTCGAATCCTCATCCTCAGCATTGTATATTTACCAGTTTACTATTCAGATTAATGTAACATGTGTAATTATTCTGCCTCTATCAGAGCTCCTTTGGATCTATGTTCTATTGCTTCTCTCTTCTTCTATTATTCCTAAATTCTTTCATTGTGAGGTTTACATCATCTCTTTGGATCTTATGTAGGCATTTTGACACATTATTGCATTCACTTTGTATTTACCAATTTATAAAATTATTCATTCTCACACAATTAAAGAAAAATACAACATTATACTTTACATAGTCCAATGTTACAAAAACACCCCGAGAACTAGACCTTATAGATCCTAAGACATCTAAACCTAAACCACCAATTCCTAAGTCACGTAGACATGTACCAACAAAAATTGAACCATTCCTTGCACTAATACCAACAACATTGGATCTAGATCCACCAACACCAGCAACACTAACTAAAGGACCTCTATATATTAGCACACCACCACCCCCATGACCTAAATCAAAGGCAACAAATGCACCGCCACTCTTTGAACCATTGGAAGGAGGAGGGGATAAACAACTACCCTCTCTTATCCCCTCACTCAGGTGTGACTTTTGAAGAGGACAATCTCTATTCAAGTGATCCCAATTCTAACATGCAAAATAGGATTTCAAAAGATTCAAGTAGAAAACATTTTTCTAAAGAAGACAACAATTATGCATATAGAGATAAAAGCATGGAGATTACTCTTGAGATCCACCTCCAAACACACTCAAGGATTGGCCCTAAGGGTTCCTCGACAAAGTTGTTTTCCAATTCCATTGCAATAGGAACGTGCGGGCTATAAATTTTAGAAATGCATGCACATTTACAAGAACGTGTGTGCACTTACAAGAATGTGTTCGTGTTCATAGTTCGGCAATTGTTGAACATCCAAGTAGAACAAACACTTGGACAAAAACATGCTCGCACTCGTTCCTTTGTATATTACAGAAAATAAAAGGGCTTGTAGGACTCATTCTATCTATTCTCATCCATGGCCATTTTCCTCCACAATGTAAGTGCATCTTGGTCTATTTCCACCACAATCCAACGTCAAACCAAGGCGCATTGGCACTCCTCTATCCATGCATTCCTTTAACTCTTTCTTTTGTTCTTTTATATGCTTGTTTAATTTAATAAAAATACACAATTTAAAAATAAAATTGTTTTTACATGTAGATTATTTGTATTTGATTACAATGGCAGAAAACCCAGAATCAAATCCACAAACAAACCCCGAAATAGGGGCACAAACAAACATTAACATGAGTAAAACCCAAACACTCAAACCTACATTAACCAAATTTAAACCAATTGAGAAGCTTGGTTTGAGAGCTTAGGACCACAAGAAAACCATCAGGTCTTTCATTAGCCACATCCACAGATAGCATCATTTCCTCGGTTGACCATGCCCACGGTCAATTGTTGAGTATATCCAAATATAGGGCTAGGATGAGCCATTTCTAATCCACTAGTCTTATTAAAGAACATATCAAATATTTGAAAATTACAGAAAAAATGACTGAACTGGATTTTTCATTGACCCCATAACCAACCAACCCCTTGATCTGTGCAAGAGGCGCCTTTGCATGGATCGGCGCACATACGATCCATGGAAACAACATTGGATGAGTTGTTGGTTCAAGGTTTTTGATAAAAATCCTTGCAACATTAGGGAGGTTCCATTATATTCTCTTCAGAAACTATGTGCTAAGTTCGTGTTGGGTCTCCATGTGAACTATTTTGACATTGATGAGTTTTAGGGGGTTGGTTTTCATTCTACCCAAGATTGACGAACAACTAGGCATAATACATTGAGAGGGCCACATGGTCCTAGGTGTATGCCTATCCCCCTCCCCCATAAACACCTCAATGATTAGATCGTTTGGCTGACTATGGAACTGCCATATCACGTCTTGCATGCAATGTATTGCAACACAATGCATTTGTGGAATCATCTAGACATGAGCCATTGGAGGATTATGGAATACCCTTAGGTGTAGATCCTTCAGGCCCCACTAAGCATGGACCTTCCATGACACATAGTTAGGAAAGGGATTCATCTTTGACCCAAGCATTACTGCATCAATACACTCACTATAGGCATACTTTCCATGGCCCGATGGAGGATCCTACACAAGAGATATTTTTGTATGAGGTTAGATGATTTGTAAATGATGGTAAATCAATGAGTATACATTTTATTGTACAACTGACAATTATTAGATAAACACAACTTAAAGTATTTCTATCTAACTTTTGTTTTTTGGCATGTAAAGTTGATCCAAGATGAAACTCCTCCATTGTGGTGGGATGAAATTAGTTCTCCTAATCTTGATGCAACGATGGTAGCAATAAAAAACATTATGGCACCTCACACACATATATTTAAATGACTTTATGATTGTCATATTTAAAAATCCGTTTATTTGCAAATGTCAAAGTTATTTATGAGAAATCAATCGTAATGTCGTTGTGTTTCTGCAAGTGTTTTCCAAAGAGATTGAGTAGGGGTCTCCACCGAGGGTAAGCTGATCACTCCCTACCTAGGTAATATGTGTTAAATTAATTATATATTTAATGTGAATTTCATTATCTTGGTATGGTTAATTTACATGTTTTTGTACTAAACAAACATATTACATATGTTTATGCAGGTGTCATCATTCGTAGTTCCATCACAATATTCATCCATGCCATTCATAATCCACCCAATCCACTATTTCCATGATTCATGTTGAGTCCAGTGATTGGGTACCCTACCTCAATGATAAGCATACCCATTCCCCCTACTAGTCTAATTCCATCCACTATACAACTAGTTGGGTTTTATCACCACAGACACCCATCCCCTCTTACTAGTTCCACACATGTACAACTTTCACTAGTCAACCATCACATCCCTCCCCCCATTGTGCCCATCGTTGCATCAATTGTTGTTCTCTCTATTGTAGATATATCTATAGTGGTTGCATCTATGGTTGTTGCACCTACTTCTGCCCCATCCCATGTACTTACATATTCTCTATCCGTTGCACCTACATCTACCCCCTCCCCTATACTTACATCGCCCCCTCCCCCACCATTGCCTTACATCATGTTGTCTAGCTGAGTGCTCCACTTCCAAGCAAGGAAGGGAAATCTCTTGCATTTCCTCATATCTTCATGGTGACATTTATTAGTTGATTGAAACCTTATAAAGCATTAATGAAATTGATAAAATAACACATTCCAATTTTTTGAATTAATTGATTTTTGTAATTATTGTAGGGAGGAATTGTTGAAAGGATTCAATCAAGGAGGCGAGAAACCCCATAACGATATATTGTCTCATCTCAGGGGAGTGTTTAGGATTTTAATTCTAATTGTATTTTTTAAGTGTATCAAATAATAGAATTGTGGGAAAATTCTTATATGTTGTTGTTTCCCTTTCAGAGCCTAGAGAATAATTTTACACCGAGACGGAAGAAGGTCCAAGCTTCCTCCAACTCAAAAAGGAAGAAGGTTGATTTTGGAGACATTCCTGGAGGTGATGAGGGTGTCAGGGTGATTTAGATACCTACTATGTACATTATCCATGCATTTTGGGCACATCATGTCATTTTGTGTCTAGGCCACGAGCTATCTTTATTCCATTTTTGGGCATGAGCTTCCATTATTATATTGGGAATGATGTTCCATTTTGTATAAAAGTGTATATTTGGACCTATTTTCAGTACAAATACGTGACTTTCATATTGTGTATATGACAATTTGTTTATCGATTTTTGCATTCATGATTTTGATTTGATGCTATATACTGTTAATTTTTGTCACATGCCCTTCCTTCCATCTCACTTCGGAAAGGGAACATGACTAAAAATATGGGATTTTCCAAGCTCTAGCCCCATTCATCAAATGTATAAATTCATGTAAACAAAAATACTTCTGCAGATGTATAATTCAAATAATCATAGCGGAAGAAAAATTCTACTACACATCTAGCATGCATTCAACATATTCATAACAGTCATCAAATAAATACATTGCATAATTAAAACAAGAGAATACTTATCTTGAAATGAACTAGTCCCAAGCAATTGGCTATGCAACTACAACGTTCCACCCAACCATAGGCCAGTTGTTCCCATGAATCTCTCAAAAGAACTTCCACCCCCGAGCTGGGCATGATTTCCACAAGGAAAAGGGAACAACAAATAACACATAGCCAAGTCTATACATATATCATCCAAGACAGTATACAACTGGGTTTATCAGGTTGTTAAGGAAGAAGGAAGGAAGAGTTGTTAAGCTAGTGAGCTCAACCACATAGGTATTGATACCTCTAAAATATCTATCTAGCTTAGCACTGTTGGGCGTAGCCCAAATGCAAGAAGTTTTGATGACAAAGGTACAGTTAGGCGAGGCCTAACATTGATCAGTTTTGGGAGAAGCAACTCCGCAATTCCCGGGAGCAGGGTATTGAGCGAAGCGAAGTTGACAGGAAAGGACCTATCCCCTTAGTAAAGACGAATTACTGACCAGAGGTAGTTGGAGCAATTATGGATGAAGCAGTAAACTATCAGCTACATAAGCAGAGAGTAAAGAAGCAGAATGGTGCAAAGGATGTGCCACTGTAGAGTCTGAGCCACGTGGTCAGAACTATTTCTGGCAAACGAAGCGTCAAAGTCAGAAGAAGCGATGCAAAAGGAAAGTAGAGCTACAACAAAGTTAAGGAAAAGCGTGGTCAACATGAGAACCATATTATTTTGGGTTTAAGGATACTATGGGGGTTGGCCCATAGTTATTGTAATATGTGACCTTCAGGAACATCTATATAAAGGGAAATTTTGTATAAGGAAGGGTTAGATCTTGTTAGATGGGGAGAGATTGTTAAATGTTAGATCTAGAATGAGAGAGATCTAAGAGAGGAAAGACTATGCAGTTGAGTGCGCAGAGATCTATTGTAGAGAAGACTCTATAGCTGAGTGTGCAAAGATCTATTGTAGAGAAGAGTCTGCAGCTGAGTGCACATAATGGAACTGTTACCCCTTCCAAGTAATATAATAACAGTTGGCATGGATGTAGCTACCATATGGGGGGTAAACCACGTAAATCCCTATGTTAGATGTGTGAATATATGATATGCTTTATGTTCATGTTATGATTATGCTTATGTATTTTATTGCATATGTATGTGAATGAGAATATTATGTTAAGTAAGCGGAACACATATGTATGAATGTTCTGAAGTCATGTTAAGTATGATGAATGCATAGTTATAAGAGTAAAGATAAAAATGATTTAGCGTCTGTAGGTTGTTGATAACTGCGAAGTGTGCGGTTACATGTTGGTATTGTTACGTTAAGTGTATGTTAAGCAAGGAATACGTTACAAGTTCGCATAACACATACGTGCATCACCAAGGTTACAGAAATTGGATTCTATAACCACCCATCTTCGCAGGTTGATGTCGAAAGGGCCAGTGAAAGGGATTTTGTTGGGTCTACATAAGAACTTTGTCAAACCTAGGTCAGCCCACTGTTAACCAAAAAATGGTTTCGTTTCCTTGAGACTTGTTATGTCAGCGATGTGTGGTATTGATGCGAAATCCAGAGAAAAAGGGAACCAAAAAATAGTTATGTTGCCGACTTTGGATTAGTCGCACCGGTGATGTATCAGATTGATGTGGAATCCAAAGAAGAAAAAAATACAGAATTGGGTAGGCTAGACATAACTTGAGTTTGCAAAGAAGGAAAACAAACATCCACATCTTACCACAGAACAATGGTTGCAGAGCTATATATTCACTAACCTACATGAAGTTTTCTTCGCATCTTTTGGTAATGAGATACATGAGTGTATATCGAGGATAGCAGAACGAAAAACATGTTTTCAGGGTGGAGAACCTACAGTTTGGAATCTATAGTTGATTCAGAGGCTCAAAGGGATTGGCAACCAGATTTCAAGAGCAGTAGACTTTTGGTTGGATAGCTTACTGGAAGGCTAGATTACAAAATTTGTTGTGGACACATTGAAGTCTTACAGCGTAGCAGAAGGATATTTCTTCCAAGGATTTAGAGGTAAGTACCTGAAAAACCTGATTTTATGCATTAAAATGCTATTAGCTGAAAAAGGTGTCATGAAAATGCAATAATATTCCTAGGGTTTTAGTCTGTAATGTTCAGTAACATAGATAGTGACATAGACGAAGATATTGGCATTTTGTGTAGTGGAAAAAGATATAAAGTTAGCACTAGAAAGAGATCTCGTGAAGCTCAATCTCTCACATTCCTAGAAACTAAGTTACAAAGTGATATAAATTCATATCAAGCTGAGTCTAATAGTGAAACAGAACCTAGACGCATCAGCTATCATCCTATTACTCCGTAGAAACCTATAGTTGTAGAAAGAAATATTACTAGTTCATAGAACACTACTAGTAGTAATATTGCAGGAGAAACTACTCAGAATCAACCAAGTAGTGGTATACCTTCATAATTTTAGAACACTACATGTCCTAGAAGAAGAATGGTAGACGACATTAAGATACCTATTTTTAAAGGAACCGGTCTAGAAGTTCCAGAGCAACATTGGTTTCTTTGTGAAGCAGTATGGAACGTTAAGAAAGTACATGGTGATGCTATAAAACAAGCTCATCTAGTTACCACATTCAGAGACAGAGCTTTAACATGGTTCATTAAGTATTCTGTTGGACAGAACAGAATGCTAGTTGATATCAGAACTGCGCTGATTAGATGATTTAAGAAACCTAATGCAGAATCTTAGTGTATTAGAGACCTAAAAGAAATAAAGCAGAAAACTAATGAGACTGTGTGGGAGTTTGATCAGAAATTTAAATCCTTTTTAGATCAATTTATCTTTGAAATAGCACCGCAAAAGCATCAATAATGGTTCATAGCCGCGTTGTTTCCCCACATTAGATTACCACTGATGCAACAGAAAGTAACCTCGCAAACAAAAGCATTGGAAATCACAATGAAGCTAGAAGATTCACCCATAGGAAAGACTAGCACATGAATGGTACAGATATAGACACAACTAGCCAACTTGACATTACAACTACAAGACATGAAAAAGGGAAAGGAAATAAGAGAAGAGGTTTGGTTCACTAAATGTAAAGGAGAAGGACATTCCAAGGAATTATGCCCTGTATTCAGAGATTACATCGCTAGTGGAGCACCGAATCCATTAAATCAACCTCAAGGACCATGGTGTGAGATTTTTCGATGTAGAGGACATCGCCCAGAGGACTATTTCCTACTTTAGAAGTATGTACAAGCACCAAAGAACCTATACTTCACATTTTATAAGTCAGTTGGCCATGATGATACCAACTGTAGAGCATATGACTCATGATAGAAATAAAACATGATGTCTACAGAGTCCAAGAAGAAATAGAGAAAAATAATGAAAATGTGCGGTATGATCAAGGCACATATAGAGGATGTGGTGGATTCAGAGGAAGGGGATGTAACACTGGCCAAGGATGAGGAAGAGGTCATATTGTCTATTATAACTGCACACAACCTGGACATTTAGCAAGAGACTGTCAGAACCCTTGCACTACTTGTAAGTACTGTAAGTCCTCTGACCATGTCATTGAAGCATGTCCCATTTCGCAAGGCAAAATGCAAGAAAAAAGACCAGAAGGACAGAACCAGAATATACAGATGATCGCAGCTGAGAAAAGAAACGAAGATCGCAACATCCATGTTGTTATGTGAAGTGGATCTATGACAGGAAATGATAGGAAAAATGAATCTTCGACTTCTGAAGATCACATAAACAGACCAAAGCCTACTAATGGGCCTTGGGTAAGAAAAGGACTTGGAAAAATGCCTGCATTCGACCCTAATCAAGAAAACAAGGTACTCATGGAACCAAGAAAATGCTTTCAAGACTCATAACCTTCGACCACAAGGATCCAATTGCGAAGTGATTAGAAATCGGTATTAGATATGTCGATCTTGTATGATGGATCCCGAACTTCGCCAGAATAGACAAGTCCTATTACACAGTTTTTACAGAGCTGCATAAATCTACTAAGGCATGGAAACACCTTAGGAGAATTACAAAACCTATTGGAACATTACGAACATCATAATACAATAAATGATGCACATAGAGCAGTTCATCATATCAAGAACAATAGAAGTACAGGAAGAGAAATGAGGCTAAATGCGCAGATTAGAGATTTTGAAATGAACCAGGTCATTCTTGACCTAGGCTCAGAGGTGAACGTGATAACAAAACAAACATGGGAACAAATGGGGAAGCCAAAGTTATTTTGGTCTCCCATACAATTGAGATTATCTAACCAGCAGAAGGTTATACCTTTTGGGAGATTATCAAGTGTTCTTGTTAACATTGATGGAGTGCGAAGTAAAGCAGACTTTGAGGTTATTGAAATCATAGATGACAGTAATCCTTATCTTGCAATATTGGGGATTGACTGGGAAATTGATAACCTCGCAGTTATCAATCTAAAGAAAAAAAAATGATATTCGAAGGACCGGATATCAGGGTTATCGCACCCATGGACCCTTCACTAGGACCTAGGTATGTTGAACCAGTACGAGAAGAATGCAGAGCTCAAGAACTTGATAACATCTACAATGTGACAGTGAATCAAGAAGATTATATTAATCCTACAAATGATGGAACGTTGAGCTGGAGATGCGACAGTTCTTGCGTATCAGAATCAGACGCAAAAATGGAGAACTAGCATAGCCGAATGCATGAAGTATCAGCAAGACGATGTGCGAAGATAACAAAGTCACTGCATTGGATTGGAACAGAGGTAAGTCCAATTCCTACTTAGGATGGTTTGGGTAATATCCATGCATTCCTTCATAAATATATAGCACCAATTTCACATGAACATAAGCTAGCATCTTTGAATATAGCATTGCAAGCTACACCTGCTAGATGGTGGGTTGCGCATAAAGACAAACTGAACACATGGGAAGAATGTAAGAACTTAATGGAAATCAGATTTACAGAACAAACTGAGATTGTACAAGAAAAATACAATGGAAAGACTGATCCTAGAGATCATGTAGAGTTTTGCTTGAAATCCTAGATGCATACACGTAAGACAAAATGGGTTCATATGTTTGTGCACACATTGGATCAAATACCAAATAACTGGTATACAGAAGCAGAACTTCGCAAAGGTACAACAGATTGGCACATGATGATAAATGACTTTCAATCCACTTTCAACTTTGAGGATGATTGTCTGAGTGTTAATGAGGGTTTACAGATCATTAAAAAGAATATATTTAATAATGTCATGTTTCCTATGTATAAGCAACCAGATTGGGAAATACAGTTGGAACATGCCCTTCAATGTTATAACTTCGCACTAGATGAAGACGAAGATGAAGACCCTTACGATGTGAATATACCTGAGTTTGAAGGAAAACACGATGTACAAGGACCTGATTTAGAAAGCCAAGATTTGAGTAACCCTGTGAAGACCAGAAAGATCAATACTAGTACCAATGATGAACCAAAGTTTGCTTCTATTGGGGATTACTGGGATGAAGAAACAGTAGGATAGATTGCAAACCTACTGTGCACATATCAAGATTTGTTCCCTACCAAGTTTTCTGAAATGAAAGGCATTTTAGGTGACTTGGGAGTTATGAAAATACCTTTCAATTCTGATGCGAAGCCTATTAAGAAAAGACCTTATAGATTGAACCCCAGATATAAAGAAAGATTGAAAGAAGAAATTGATAAAATGCTTGAGGCAGGAATCATTGAACCAATAGAAGAATCGGAATGGATAAGTCCCATGGTAATTCAAGACAAGAAAGCTAAAGGTGAAATCAGAAATTTGTGTGGACCTCAGAAAAATGAATGATGCATCTCAGCATGACCCATTTCCTACTCCATTCATAGAAGAAGTGCTAGATAACATAGGTGGACAGGAGGCATACTCTTTCACTAATGGATTTTCTGGCTATCATCATATCAGAATTGCTACATAAGACAGACAAAAGACCACATTTGCTACTGAATGGGGATCATTTCAGTACACTGTTATGCCTTTTGGATTGAAGAACACGCCTGCTATTTTTTCAAGAGTGGTTGTAGCTACATTTAAGGATTATATTCATAAATTATTAGAAGTTTACTTTGATGAATGGACAGTATTTAGTCTTTTGAAGAACCATAATGCGAACTTAAGAATGACGTTAGTGAACTGTAGGCAGTATCATATTTCCCTGAACCTGAACAAGTGTGTCTTATTTGTTCCTTATGGTATTTTATTGGGACACATTGTATGTAAGAAAGGATTGATGGTTGATCCAATGAAGATAGCAATCATAGTAAATATTCCAACGCCTAACTCAATTAAGCAGCTACGCATTACATTGGGGCACACCGGATACTATAGAAAATTCATTAAAGGATATGCGCAGATCACTGCGCCTATGGAGAAACTGTTGAAGAAAGAAGAGAAGTACAATTGGATTGAAGATGGCCAAAAAGGTTTGGACACATTGAAAGAGAAAATGGTTACAGTGCCTATTCTTGTCTTTCCTGTCTGGAATAAACCATTTCATGTACACGCATATGCTTCATCTATAGCACTTGGCATTGTATTAGCAAAACCAATTGAGGGAGGTATCGATCATCCCATTACATTTTCAAGCAGAAAGCTATCTTCAGCAAAAAATAATTATACCACAACAGAAAGGGAAGGCTTAGCTATGGTGTACGCATTGCAAAAGTTTAGACCTACCCTGAATAGAACTTTTGAAGACCTGAAAGAAGAATTTCAAATCTACCATCAGAAGACACCATATCATCCACAAGCTAATGGCACCATAGAAGCCTAAAATCCTTTAATAAAGTATTGGATAATGCATTGACCAAGTTATGCAATACAAACAGGGATGATTGGGATCTTAGGGTGCCAACAATATTATGGGAATATAGAACAACTTGTAAGAATTTTACAGGTCATACATCTTTTAGATTAGCATATGGACATGAAGCTGTCATGCCCATGGAATACATAGTACCAAGCTTGAGAATTGCGGCATTCACAGATATGGTTGATGATCAGACAATGGAAGAAAGACTATTACAGTTAGTTGGATTGGAGGAAGATCTCTTCATTGCAGGTTTTCACCAACAAGTGCAGAAAGACAAAGAAAAGGTATGGAATGATAGACACATTAAGAATAAATTATTCCAGGTAGGAGACCTTGTCCTCCTCTATGATAGAAAATTTATGAAATTTTCTAGAAAATTCAAAATGCATTGGTTATGGCCATACATTGCAAAAAATATTACTAATGGTGGTGCAGTTCAGTTAGCCACATCACTTGGAGAAAACTTGCAAGGACTTGTTAATGGGAGTAGATTAAATCCTTATAGAGATGACCCTACTCCTTTAGGTATCAGTGAAGAAATGCAAGAAATTTTTAAGTGTCAAGTGTAGTTGAAATTGGACACTAAAAAAGAGGACAGAGTCTGCACACAGTTTTGTTAAAATGTGCAGTTTCACAATATAGGAAGATGTGCTATGAAGCACACATAGCAAGCTAAGTTGTGAAATAAAAGAAGGGAGTCACGCTGCGAAGTTAAAACTAGGAGAAGGAAAATGCGCAGTGAACTTCGCGATTCGCTTAACCGTCAGCGAAGTTAAAGAAAACTAGTCGTTACATTTTTTGGTCGGAAAGTAGCCGTTATACAGTACTTTTGGGAACTGGATGTTCTCCTTTTAAGGCATATTCGTCCATTGAAGACACATTAAATGAAGGGAAAAGACCAATATCTAATCAATATTTGGTCAATGGACATGGAATTTAATCCTAAGTTAGTCGTTTTTGGGCGCTCCTTAGTGTCATTGTGCCTATAAATAGTAAAGACCACATAGTTACCAGTTTTACCGCGAATTTTAATTTTTACTGCTTGTAATTTTTGATTTTTTACCAGTCAAGAGCAAGAGTAATCCGATAGTGTATGTTTGAGAAATCGACCGTAGAAGAGATATTAAGAGAATTATGACATTCTGGTTTGGAAGGAGTCATGAAGACACCAATGAAGAAAGCAGTCCCAGAGAAAGGTGGAACATCTAGACGTTCACCGCGAAATGTACCAGAGCCGAAGCAGAAAGATAAGCAGAAGGCTATTGAGCAAGAGAAGCCAAATTCCACAAATATTTCGAATCCATTTCCACCATATCAAACTCGCGACAAGACGATTCTGCTTATACCATAATACATCCGTCCAAGAAGAGATAATGCACCAGTGGTGATACTCAAGAAGAATCCGTAGTATGAGATCCTGTTTCCTCCCATGTCGAGTCATGTGCACGAAAATGAGAATTTGCTTGGCAATATTCAAGACTGCATGTTCTCGGATCGTGACTTGATGCAAGAAACGAAGTACCCGCAATTTCAATCGGACTAGTACATGTGTAGAAGACATGATGAAGCCAACAAACAGACAACAATTCAAGCGCAAGACTGGGTTGCGCTGTTGCATCCATCAGGATTACTAAACTTGTTGTGCATTCTGCACTTTGAAAGGAGCCCAGAGCTCATAGCGGTTGTGTGAACATTACTCTCATGTACGCACCAGGTTTACTTGTGGTTAGACCGCAAGATCGACATCAACATAGATCTCATCTATAGAATCACGAACTAAAGCAAAAGAGGTGTCGACCCCGTAGTGGATTTCGTAGGCAAGAACAGGGAAAAAGAGATTTCCAAGAGAATGAAGAGTGAATTTGGTTTTCTCAAGGGAAGCTGTGGATATCAAACAACTAGAATCAAGGATCAAGCCATGTGGTTGACAGTCCAACTTCTCACAGGAAGAATCCTAAGGAAATGCATACCGAATGAGGTGTCGAGCGTTGTGATTTCCTTAGCTGTGAAGGCCAAGGATGGACTTTAGTATAAGTGGGCAAGTTATCTGTTGTACAAGTTTCTATATGACGTGAGAGATACACAAGATGGTGGACATCAATTCCATTATAGTTGGTTATTAGTGTTGATCGCATTTGTAGGCTGGAAAGAACCTAAGTATCAACAAAATGTACCGGTATTCGTTGGAGATTTTCGAGGACCTAGGTTTGCGAACATGTGGGAAAAATCTAAGCCAGACAGACAAAGGCTAAATAATATCCAATTGTTTACATATTATGAGAAGCTATGCAAAGTGATCCTGCGCACTCCACATATTACAAAAAAAATAAAAAATGCGTATATCCGCAGGATGACATTCAAAGATGGCCTTCATTTCATTTACATTCAGTCAAGAGCACAACTAAAGAAACCTGAATGGTTTGAAGGGTTATATCAATTGGATATGTAGAAAATCGATCTTACCATGGAAGATTGGCCACCCGAGTGGAAGATCGATGTGTCAGAGACGCTAATCACTACATAAGATGAAAGCGCAGCTCAAAATACGCAGAACCAAGAAGATGAGCCGACAAGTACTCAAGATTAGGGCCAATATCCAGGAGAAGAACAACAACAAACTGCTGACTTGCTTGCAGGAGAGAAAAGAAAGAATCCCAATAGAGTCGTGCTAGAAGGAGTGCAAAGAAAAAAAAAGGCAAATAAGGCTCCGCTCGATGCGCAGTTGCATGATTATGATTATGACTACATCGCATCCCAATTCAATGAGCATATTGAAAAGACGATCGCATTGAAGGAAAACAAGCAAGAGGAAGTCCAAGCGAGCATGATAGAGAGCCTCGTAGAACTGAAGATTCTAGTAGCAATAGTTGAACAAGTCCAACGAGACTTAGTAAGGGAATAAGATTCCGAAGACAGAACAAGCGAGTCAATCCAAAGGAAACGAAAAGTGCTTGCTTTGACGATGAGACCTCAGCTAGTTCGCATATATCCGATGAATGAAATATTCCTGACTGATGAGCTTACTAAAGGTGCGAAGCAGCTCGCATATCTGGAACTAAATGTGGGAATTTTTCCCATTGAAGGACTGCATAATATGCATTTGCAAGTTGTGGAAGAGATCAGAGATAGAGACATGGTCTCTTATAACCAGCATCTAAAGTTGGAAGATAGCTACAACGAGCTGAAGAATGAATGTGCACTGAAGATGAATGAGCTCGCATATGCGCAAGAGAAGCAAAAAAGGCCGAAGAAATTCATCATTGAAGTCTGTGTGAAGATCCCAGACTGCGCAGAAAGAGCCTGAAGTGGAAGAAACCATCCTAAAGATTGGTAGTGCTGTGGACAATCTCAAAGCAAAGATGGAGGATATGGAGATTGGCTACAAGGATCAGATTGCTGACTTAGAGTCTCGGCAACAACCTGGCACTCCGCCAGATGTGAAAGAAGCGAGAGCCAAAGAGTTGAAGACTTCAATAGAAAAAATCTCCGCAGAAGTTGTCATATGTCAAGACCTACTGGAAGAAGTCACCAAGGTATGGGATATACTGCAGGAGGATCCCAAATTGCATAAAATTTAGGATGAAATTCAGAAGACGAAGAAGGACCTCGATTCTGTGAACACAACCATGAAGGATTTGTCGCCAAGGAAAAGGATCCATAATTTCCTAGAGACGGAAGAGCTTCAGAAGGAAATGAAGGTGCTAAGGATGAAGGAAGCTGAAACTTCATCAAAGTTACAATCGATGCAAGAAGAGGCACTGGCAATGTTTGAAGAAATTGAGGAGAAACTACAAGAACTCCGCACAACAAAGAGTACAATGAATGATCAAATGCAACAACCCATATCGGAGATGATGCTGGAAATGATTAAGGAATTTGAGCAAGAAACTAAGGAAGTAGTTGCGAAGCTAAGCACAAATTTTCAGGAATTCTCAATGAAGTCAAACATCTCAAGTGATGCATAGTCGAAGAATCCCATTGAAAGTGGTTCGAGGACGAGCCACAAGTAAGTGTTAGGGGCATGTTGGGCACATCCAAAATGTAGCAAGTTTTGATGACAAATGTACAGTTAGGCGAGGCCTAACATTGATCAGTTTTGGGAGAAGCAACTCCGCAATTCCCGGGAGCAAGGTATGGAGCGAAGCGAAGTTGGTAGGAAAGGACCTATCCCCTTAGTAAAGATGAAGTACTAAGGATGACCAGAGGTAGTTGGAGAAGTTATGAATGAAGAAACAAAATGTCAGCTATAGAATTAGAGAGTAAAGAAGAGGAATGGTGCAAAGGATGCACCACTATAAAGTCAGAGCTGCGCGGTCAGAACTGCGTCTATCAAACAAAGCATCAGCGTCATAAGAAGCGATGCAAAAGGAAAACAGAGCTACAATGAAGTTAAGGAAAAGTGTGGTCAACAAGAGAACCATGCTATTTTGGGTTTAAGGATACTATGGGGGTTGGCCCATAGGTATTGTAATATGTGACATTCAGGCACATCTATATAAAGGGAAATTTTGTATAAGGATGGGTTAGATCTTGTTAGATGGGGAGAGATTATTAAATGTTAGATCTAGACTAAGATAGATCTAAGAGAGGAAAAGAATCTGCAGCTGAGTGCGCAAAGATCTATTGTAGAGAAGATTCTGCAACTGAGTGCACATACTTGAACTGTTACCCCTTCCAAGTAATATAATAACAATTCCCGTGGACGTACCTCCTATCTAGGGGGTGAACCAAGTAAATCCCTGTGTTATATGTGTGAATCTATGATATGATTTGTGTTCATGTTATGATTATGCTTATGTATTTGTTTTAATATGTATGTGAATGAGAATGTTATGTAAGTAAGGTGAACATGTATGTATGAATGTTGCAAAGTCATTTTAAGTATGATGAATGCGTAGTTATAAGAGTAAAGATAACAACGATTCAACATAGTCTGTAGGTTGTTAATAACTACGAAGTGCGCAATTACATGTTGGTATTGTTGCGTTAAGTGTATGTTAAGCAAGGAATACGTTACAAGTTCACATAACACATTCGCGCATCACCAAGGTTACAAAATACTGATTTTGTAACCACCCATCTTTGCTTCGGGTGAGACTTCATCCTGTTCACAGGTTGATGCCGAAGGACCAGTGAAGGGGATTTTGTTGGGTCTACATAAGAACTTCTCCAAACCCGGTTCATCCCATTGTTTAACCAACAAGCACCCACAATACCTACACACCCAACACAAGAAAGTATTCGCTTCACTGCTACACAGTTCCTCGGGCCATAACTTCTGTTCTAGTGCTCTTTAGGATGTGCATAGAAAAGTAGCCAAATCCCTTTGATATTTTGTGAGATTACACTCTTCACCTATTTTATCAAGCCAATTCAGATTCGTCTTCTACTCCTGGTGGCTTACACCCAAATTTAAGCCAAAACAATGGATACACATAAATCAAACCATGTCACTCTCTCTCTCACACACACAACAAGCACATACGTTGGGCATAGAAAAACTTTTTAAACTATGTAATTCACAAAACATGGTTTCCATGGATTTCCCAAATCGTGGCACACAAAAACAAGTTGTGAGAAGGGAAAATCGACCACAGTGAAGAATATGATTTCTCCCATAGGTATATGAGCATTAAAATGGCCAAAAATGGCCTATATGGACCCCCAAATCATATTCCTCTTCCTCCCAGACATTCTGCAGCTCAAAAATGACCCCCCAGCTAGAGAAAATGGAGGAAAACTCAGGAAAAACATGAGGAAAACGCACAGCAAGCCCAGAACTCGTGAGAGAGAAAAAACCAATGGCTGAATAATTGATTGGGGAGCAAATTCATGGCTCTTTTCTTGTCCAAGAAGACAAACTCGATTTTCCAAAAATTGGTGATTGCCAATACACGAAATTGGACAGCCATACCTCTCCATTTCCCAAAATGAATCGGTCACTTGTATCTCTATAGAAGGTCATAATATTTTCTCTTCTTTTAATGAACATTCAAATTCTATCACCTTTACACAAGGCTTATTGTCAGAAGGAATTTCTTATGACAATGTTGGGCTGGTGCAAGGTAATGATACCCAATTATGACACGTTAGTTGCAATGACATTCTGGAAAAACAGAAATATTATCATTAAAATGAATTATTAGAGGTACCTACAAAATGCTTTTGGATTAGGTATAAATAGATGAAACGTAGAAAAACGGATGACCTTCCAGAACATATAACTTTTATTTATGGAAAAGTGGTATAACCACCCCAAAATGTCATTATTCGAAGATTGGTATGTTATTTGTTTTCTCAAATATAATGCACATGTTTTTTTTGAGCCACTCGTTTGCTATGTCAATTTTCAATTTACAAGAAAAAAAATATGTAGAGGTGTAGCAATAGAAGAATCTTGTGCGGGGCTATTTTTCCAAAATTTTAAAAGTCAATTTTATATTTTTTTAAATTACTGAAGTCAGTGAAGCCCTAAAACGACATGGTCAAGTGTTGAGCCACCATATCATGGTCTAAAAATAATCAAAATACTTTTTTTTTAGGTTGTAGGTATTTTCGTGCTCTTGTGCAGGTTCTCTTCCGTTTTCGAAGTAGGTAAGCCAATCAAAAGCTATAGGCCAAATAAACGACCTATGTTTTTTACAAATTTGGCATGAGTGCAGTTAAAAATGAATTAAAAATAGAAAACAACAACAGATCTATTCAAAAATTATATATTTAGAATCTGCACACAGAGCTCGACAAGCATGGGCAATTTCATCTGCAGTGCACTCATGGAGCTTATGTGGAACTAGTTGTGAAAAAATGAAAGTTACAGCATTTGATGTTTTCTACCATAAATTAGGCATAAATCAGACCGAGCCTCAAGGTGCAATCCAAAGCTAATTCCAAGCCTGTAAGGGCGCCAAAAGCAATTTGAATTCAGACACGCGTGCGCGCAAATGTGCACATGCGCAAACACGCGCACATGTGGATGACAGCACGTACGCATAGGTGCACGCACGCATTGATAACAGCGCGCATGCGTCCGTGTGTGTACGCGTTATTGTATGTCTTTGTATGGTTTATTTAATTTCCTTTGTCAAGGGGATACATGAAGTTGATGAAGATGTGATGATGAAGAAGATGACAATGATGGAGATGTTGATGAGGAAGGGGGAGATGACAATGATGTTGAAGATGTTGATGATGATGATGATGATGATGAGATGATGGTGATGGTGATGATGATGAATATTTTGATGATGATGACAATGGTGATGAAGATGACGATGAGGATGATGAGGATGATGGTGATGATGATGATGATGATGGTGGTGGTGGTGAGGATGATGGTGATGAGGATTATGATCTTGATGGTGATGAAGATGATGATGATGATGATGATGATGATGAATATGATCATCATCATCATCATCATCACCATCACCATCATCATCAACATATTCATCATCATTGTCATCTCCCCCTTCCTCATCAACATCTCCACCATCGTCATCTTCTTCATCATCACCATCTTCTTCATCATCATCGTCATCACCATCGTCATCATTATCAACATCTTCATCTCCATCATCATCATCTTTTTCATCCTCATCACCATCATCATCATCATCTTCGTCATCATCATCATCGTCATCATCAACACCATCATCATCATTGTCCTTCTTCCTCGTCATCATCAACATCTAGGTCATCATCTTCATCGTCAACATCATCATCATCATCATTATCATCCTCATCATCACCATTGATGGTGATGATGACGAAGATGATGATGATGATGTTGATGATGAGTACGATGATAATAAACACCATCATCATCTTCATCATCATACTCATATTCATCATCATCCACCACCACCACCACCATCATCATCATCATCATCTTCGTCATCACCCTCTTCCTCATCATCATCATCAACAATATATTCGTCGTCATCATCATCATCATCAATGATGATGATGACGATACAAAGATGATGAAGAGGATGATGAAGAAGATGGCAATGATGAGTATGATGAGGATGATGAAGATGACGATTATGATGACGAAGACAATGATCATCGTGACCATGATCATATGATGATGATGACGATGGTGAGGATGTTGAAGATGGCGATGATGATGACTAATGAAGATGATGATGACGAATATGATGATTTTGATGATGATGATCATATTCATCATCATCATCTTCATCATTGTACTCATATTCATCATCATCCACCACCACCATCATCATCATCGTCATCATCATCATCATCATCATCATCATCATCATCCTCGTCCTTACAATGATGATGATGATGATGATGATGATGTTGTTGTTGATGATGATGAAGATGATGATGATGATGTTGTTGTTGATGATGATGAAGATGCTGATGATGATGAGGATCATCATCATCACCATCATCATCTCCATTAGTCATCATCATCATCAACATCATCATCATCGCCATCTTCATCATCATCATCATCACCATCATGACGAAGATGATGATGATGATGATGATGTGGATGATGATGACGATGAAGATGGTGATGATGATGATGATGACTAATGGAGATGATGATGATGTTGATGATGAAGATGATGACGAATATGCAGTACATCATCATGATCATCTTCGTCATCATCTTCATAATCATCAACACGATGATGATGATGATGATGATGATGAAGATGGCGATGACAAGTATGATGAGGGTGATGGAGATGACGATTATGATGATGAATACAATGATCATCGTGACCATGATCATATGATGATGATGATGATGGTGAGGATGATGAAGATGGCGATGATGATGACTAATGAAGATGATGACGACGAATATGATGATTTTGATGATGATGATCATATTTGTCATCATCATCATCGTACTCATATTCATCATCATCCACCACCACCATCATCATCATCATCATCATATCATCATCATCCTCGTCCTCACAATGATGATAATGATGAAGATGATGACGATGATGAAGATGATGATCATGATCATGTTGTTGATGATGATGAAGATGATGATGTGCTACATATTCGTCATCATCTTCATCATCAACATAATCATCGTCATCATCATCATCATCTCCATTAGTCATCATCATCATCATCTTCATCATCATCGTTGTCATCATCATCATCATCCGCATGCTCATCCTCACAATGATGATGATGACGACGATGATGAAGATGATGATGATCATCATGCTGTGGATCATGTTTTGGATGATGATGAAGATGATGATGGTGTGCTGCATATTCATCCTCATCTTCATCATCAACATCATCATAATAATCATCATCATCATCTCCATTAGTCATCATCATCATCATCATCACCATCTTCATCATCACCATCTTCGTCATGATGATGATGATGATGATGATGATGATAATGATGACTAATGGAGATGATGATGATGAAGATGATGACGAATATGCATCACATCATCCTCATCATCATGATCATCTTCATCATCATCAACACCATGATGATGATGATGATGATGATGAAGATGGTGATGACAAGTATGATGAGGATGATGAAGATGATGATTATGATGATGAAGACAATGCTCATTGTGACCATGATCATATCATGATGATGATGATGGTGAGGATGATGAATATAGCGATGATGATGATGACAAATATGATGATTTTGATGATGATGATCATATTCGTCATCATCATCATCATCATCATACTCATATTCATCATCATCCACCACCACCACCACCATCATCATCATCATCATCCTCGTCCTCACAATGATGATGATGATGATGATGATGAAGATGAAGATGATGATCATGTTGTTGATGATGATTAAGATGACGATGATGAGGATGAGGATGATGTGCTACATATTCATCATCATCATCATCATCATATCCATTAGTCATCATCATCATCATCTTCATCATCATCATCATCATCATCATCATCATGATAAGGATGATGATGATGACGAGTATGATGAGTATGATGAAGATGACTATTAGGATGACAAAGACAATGATGATCGTTACCATGATCACATGATGATGAGGATGAGGATGAGGATGATGAAGATGGTCATGATGATGATGAGGATGAGGATGATGAAGATGGTCATGATGATGACTAATGAAGATGAGTATGATGACGAATATGATGATTTTGCTGATGATGATGATTATCATATTCGTCATCAACAACATCATCTTCATCATCGTACTCCTATTCATCATCCACCACCACCACCACCACCATCATCATCATCATCATCATATGATCATCATCTTCATCATCCGCGTCCTCACAATGATGATGAGGAGGAGGAGGAGGAAATTGATGATGATGATCATGTGCTGCATATTTCTCATCATCATCATCATCTCCAAATTAGTCGTCATCATCATCGTACTCATATTCATAATCATCATCATCATATCATCACGACGAAGATGATGATGATGATGATGTATATGATGATGATGATGATGATGATGATGATGATGAAGAATATGATGATGGTGATGATGGTGACTATGGTGACTAATGGTGATGATGAATATGATGATGGTGATGACGAATATGATGATGGTGATGATGATGATGATGAATATGATGATGGTGATGACGAATATGATGATGATGGTGATGATGGTGATGATGGTGACTAATGAAGATGATGATGACGAATATGATGATTTTGATGATGATCATCATCTTCATCATCGTACTCATATTCATCATCATCCACCATCGTCATCATCATCATCATCATATCATCATCACCATCATCATCATCATCATCCTCGTCCTCACAATGATGATGATGATGATGATGATGAAGTTGATGATGATGATCATGGTGTTGATGATGATGAAGATGATGATGAAGATGAGGATGATGTGTTGTATATTTGTCCTCATCTTCATCATCAACATCATCATCATCATCACCACCACCATCTTCATCGCCATCATCATCATCATCATTATCATCACTTTATACAATATTAATATATCTACTATGTATTTTATTATTCTTGATGTAATACATATGTTTCTAATTCAAAATTAAATTAATGTTTTGAAATCAAAATACACATTTGTAAATATACCCCTAAACACCTAGTAGCACTTAAATGTACTTAGGGATTATGGGTTAGAAGAGGTCCTAAAGGCTTTTATGGGGGAGGGGCTCTTTATGGGGAGGGGCTCTAGGCATAACCCGACACATTTATATCTGTTGGGCAATAAATACAGTGAACGTTACCCACCAAACATTACAACGTTCAGTTGGGACGCGCACGTGCCTCTAGCGCGTGTGTGTCCCTGTTGAACATAAAATTTAGAAAATCACCCGCATTCTTTCTCCCACATTTTTTTCCTCATTCGTTGCGTTCTCTTCGCTAGTTTCATGCACGGTCCGACAAGCATTTACATGGTAGATTGAATTCATACACCATTTGGTGCTTCCTTCACCATTTGGATAAAATACACAACATTTGGGGCTCTATTTGGCTCTTTGTATTGAATACACACCTATTGGGCTCTATTTGGATCAATTGAGTGAATACACAACAGTTGGACTCTATTTGGCACCTTGGATTGAATTCTCATGCTACTTGGACACACATGAAGTCTTCTTACATATAGTGGAAACATCAAAAGAGCATTTGACATTTGAAGCAAAGAGCAATCATAATCCTTGAGGTATGGTGATAATTTTATCTTGTTAAATGTAATTTAGTCTTCATTCACTTGTTTGAATGGCATCTATTTTGTTTTTTCCTCATGAATTGTATGATAGATCTATTTTAGTCTTCTTAATCTTCAACATAGATAATAAAAACATCTTACCAAAAAAAAACTACAACATGCACCAAGCAATGCTTTCAACCTTTCATGAAGATCATACAAAAAAATTACTTGCATCACTACCAATAACATTTCATAATCACATTCCTCCATCTCGTAGACAAACATTTGTTGAATTCCTCATGGTTTCACTACAACAACTCACACAAACACCTAAACAATTGAAAACTCTGAGTCTTTTGGGGCTATTTTCCCTCATCCATACCATGAAAATGAAGTGAGTATGAGCTTTTAAGATTATATGAAAACATTCTCACTAGATGTTGTTGTACATAATCAATTGCTACATCGAGCTTTAATAATCTTGCACATTGAGTTTTAATATCTTGTTTGTTGTTCATTCTTGCAGGGGTGATATTTTTGTTTTTCCAAAAAACGCATTGAATATGGGCAACAGACGTAATAATAAAAGAAATTCTAGAAGGACGCGGCTGCCCCCTGAAAAGGCCCATGAGATAAGAGAAAATGCCAGGTTGTACATGCAAAACCATAGAAATAAAAATGTTAGTGCCTTAGATCCATCAACAAGCAATGACGAAGTGGTTGAAGTCAATCAAATATTTCCTGATGTCGAGTATTAAGGGATGGATGTTGAACAAGTTCTTAACTGGAAACCTCCCCAAGAATATCACACTCATGGAAAACACACTCCCTTACAGGACCAATTTGTGAACGAAGGGCCACAACAAACCATTGATGAGACTCGTACTTCCTTGCCGACTCCCTTGCCTCAACTATCAACCAGACGACGAAGAACTCCCAGATGTATTCATGTGGATGAAAGTTAATTTTCAGGACTTGAAGGTAAGATGCTCAATGCACTATTGATATCCATTGTAGCAAGATAATAAAATATTTTTTTGAATCCAAAACCGATGCAGCAAAATGTCAATTGTTTCTTGCTTTGTTAAAATCACATTGCCTAGATCATGTTAGGAGAATTTTGGGCATAAAGGTAGTTAGAAATTTAGAGGCCAACAATCATGTTGTTAGAAATATACAATCTGCATTTAATTTGATTGGAAAAACTTCTTGTACAAAATATTTTAATGCGGCCCGTCGTGTACTATTGAAATTGATTGTAGACAAATCCACATGGCAACGTCTCCTACTATCACACACATGTAAAATATTTAGAGTAGATAGAAAGACTCTTCAAAAGTATTATTCCATTAGAGAAAAACTTGACACCCGAGGCCAAAAATATTGTTGGGCCTTTGTTGGTAGGTTACCTCGTTCATACATGAAGCTCATTGATGCTGTTAAAGAACTAGTGCAAAAGTTTTGGCATGATAACACTAGACCATTATCGAATCAAAGAGATGTTTTAAAGTTGAGAAAAGGTGTTAGGGGGGGTGAACCCCATGTCCAGCACTTCCTTGACATGACACAAACATAACTCTATGAGAGGTTCAAGAATGAGCACACACAATTGAACTTGGGCCAAAGGTCCTTTGAAAAATGCAAACCCTAGTATGTTAGAATTTTCATTGATTGCAATACATGTTGTTGTAACATGTAGATACCATGTAGAATTTGAGTACTATTATGATACATATAGACATATATTTTGTGGTTTGCATACTAACATTGTGCAGGATTTCCCATCGTTACAACCATCGAATGCATCCAGAGAATTTATACATAGCATAATGTGTACAAGACGTGAAGGACAAAAATATTATAAAAGATCATGTTTATATGGGACATGTTCCAGTTGCAGTGGATTTTCATTATTGAGCCCCTACATCCACATAACCGCGGAGCACGAATTTGGGAAGATGTCAGTAGAAATGCAAAACTTCCAGTACATAACATATCAAGTAGATAGTTCGAAGGAAAGCAAAAAAAATGCATTGGTGAAGTCATAGGTAATATAAGTTTCCATACTTTCATACTGTACATGTTGAATTTGTACATATATATTCAAATTGAAAATGTCACGTTGTATTAATGCCCTTTGTTTTGTGGCACCAGGTACAAATTTGCAAATTCATGAAGGAATTTTACCAAAAGACCGAGCATTATGTACAGCACGTCCATGTAGCACGATGGAAGGATGAACAATATAGACAGTGTAGGGATACCTTTCCCAAGGGCACAATATTGTCGGTTGTGGACTTTGCGGAAAACTACACCCTACAGCCACATAATGAGATTCAAATTCAATACTACCATTCAAAACAAGTTAGCATAATGGTCCATATCACGTACAGGCATGCGCCAGAGAGCAACAACGACATGAGGATAATATTGAAAGAGACCAACTTCTACATCAATGACGACAGGTGCCACGACCTGCATTATGTTTCAAAATTTTCTATGATCAACTGAAGGAGAGAGGTATACAGATGGATTAGCATTGGATATGGTTAGATGGTTGTGCGGGACAGTTAAAAAATGCACATGTTTTCCAGTGGTTGAGTATGTTGCACAAGACTTATGATGTGCTGCATGTATGTAACTATTTTGAGACCGGTCATGGAAAGGGAGAGCACGATGGGGCTAGAGAATGTCTCAAAACTACCCTACGAAGGGAGGAGATGAGGTGCATGGGAGGCCCTCATATTCGGAATGTCGAATCCACAATTCGATGGTGCAAAGAAAAAATGTCAGATCGAACCACAGAGCAACACATACCAACAGGTAGAGGACATGTTGTTAGAAATTTCTGGAATGTAGTCGATATAGATCGATCTCATTATTATAGTTGTAGTACTGTGCAAGGCACTCATGGATTTCATTCGGTTTGAAGCTCAAACAACCCCTTATTTGAAATACGGACGCGAAAACTTGCTTGCTTTTGTGGGTCTTGCAGCAGTTGTGAGTGGGATGAGTGCGAATCAATGGATTGGGTTGATGAATGGGATCATGTATCACTTGCAGTGGACCCACGTGCAGTTGTTGAAACAATCCAGTTAGAGGAAGGCCATTCCTCTATTTTGAATGAATATGATCATATATCTGATCTTGTACAGCCAGATAAACATTTATGCATGCATATCCCGATTACCTCCTTTTTTTTGTAATTATCCAAGTTATCAAACCACTACTTGTTGGAATATGACCTTAAAATGCATTTTTGCAAGACACATTTACGCAGTTGTCACCCCAACAGACAGTGCAATTGGGACAAATTATTGGTTGGCACGATGCATCCAGGGGAAGCAACCCTCCTCGCACCATTAACGGATAGTGGAGGCATTACCTTTCGGACTGGCTCAATGGTTTTTCAAGGGGAATATCTTACAGTGGATGGAAAGGGACCAAAGAGCAATGGATACACATACACAGATTATAGACCAGGGTCACGGGTGTATCACTTTACGCACTTGATTTTTGGTACAAACATCCAACTACAAACAATGTCAATGAAGTCATCAAACAAGGTACGCTACTTACTACCTCATGCAAAGCATGAGAGGTTGTTCGAGACAATAAAAAACCGAGAGGATCCAGAAGGCCTAATTAACAGAGGTACATAGTATAGCCATGTCATTGTTTATTCATGCATGATTAATGTTATTCATGTTAGATAGTTTATTTGATATCGTTATCTTATATCGTTTATTTGATGTTTGAGTTATGATTAAGTTATGATTTATAGCCATGTGATTGTTTATTCATGCATGATTAACCCTAGAAGCACTAATATAACCCTACAAACATAATCTAGCCCTAGAAATGCTAGAAAGATAAACTAACCCCAGAAACACTAATCTAAGCCTCAGAAACTAATCTAGAATCCTAGAAACCTAATCTAGCTCTATTGACCTAATCTAGCCCTAGAATCCGTGAACCACCACATGTACCCTCAATGCTTGAGTTTTTGGAGGTCGACCTCCCACCCCACATGTCCTATTCAAAACAATTTGTTCTCTTGATTTTATGCCCACCCAAACTTCATCATCATCATCTTCATCATCATCATCATCATCATCATCATCATCATCATCAACATCATCATCATCATCATCTTCTTCATCATCATCATCTTCTTTGTCATCATCATCATCATCTTCATCACCCTCACCATCATCATCAACGTCTTCATCATCATCACCATCTTCATCATCATTGTCATCTCTAGGTTCCTCATCAACATCTCCATCATCATCATCCTCATCACCATCGCCATCCTCATCAACGTCTTCATCATCATCACCATCATCATCATCATCATCATCATCATCAACATCTTCATCATCATTGTCATCTCTAGGTTCCTCATCAACATCTCCATTATCATCATCTTCATCATCATCATCATCATCATCATCTACATCACCATCACCATCATCATCAACGTCTTCATCATCATCACCATCTTCATCATCATGGTCATCTCTAGGTCCCTCATCACCATCTCCATCATCATCACCATCTTCATCATCATCATCATCATCATCATCATCTTCATCACCATCACCATCATCATCAACACCTTCATCATCATCACCATCTTCATCATCATTGTCATCTGTAGGTCCCTCATCACCATCTCCATCATCATCACCATATTCATCATCATCATCATCATCTTCATAACCATCGCCATCATCATCATCATCACCATCTTCATCATCATCATCATCATCATCATCATCTTCATCATCATGGTCATCTCTAGGTCCCTCATCAACATCTCCATCATCATCGTCTTTATCACCATCACCATCACCATCAACGTCACCATCTTCATCACCATCACCATCTTCATCATCATCACCACAAGTTCCCAGGGGGCGATTTTGCAAATTTGACCCCAATGTGCAAAAATTGGACATTCCCTCACTGAGAAAAACTCTAGTTTCCACGATGGACCTACAAGGTGACACCCGGGCCATGGGACCAGAGGAAAGGGGCACCTATAGCACTATCCCAACGTCCTGAATCCAACAGAGTCGACGGTTCGTCGATCAGAGCCACGGTCGTAATTCTATGGCTCGTTCCGTCTCGCATCCGAAAGGCCTTCAGGGACACCTGTTGGATACCTACCGGGGGCATAGAAATCCAACCGTGCAACAAAACCGAGTTTTGGGGAGACATGCAGGTGTGTCCAGGGAGGTTCCAGCTAGGAACGCTAGCCACAAGTGCCCGGTGGACGATTTTGCAAATCTGACCCCAATGTGCAAAATTGCACACTCCCTCACTGAGCAAAACCCTAGTTTCCAAGATGGACCTACAAGGTGACACCCAGGCCATGGGACTGGAGGAGAGGGGCACCCCTAGCACTATCCCGACGTCCTAAATCCAACAGAGTCAACGGTTCGTCGATCGGATCCATGGTCGTCATTCTATGGCTCGTTCTGTCTTGCATCCAAAAGGCCTTCAGGGACACCTACTAGATACCTGTCAGGGCATAGAACTCCAACCGTGCAACAAAACCGAGTTCCGGGGAGACATGCAGGTGTGTCCAGGGAGGTTCCAGATGCGAACGCTAGCCATAAGTGCCCAGTGGACGATTTTGCAAATTTGACCCCAATGTGCAAAAATTGCACACTCCTTCACTGAGCAAAACCCTAGTTTCCAAGTTGGACCTACAAGGTGACACCCTGGACACGGGACCGGGGGAGAGGGGCACCCCTAGCACTATCCTGACGTCCTGAATCCAACGAAGTTGACGGTTCGTCGATCGGAGCCACGGTTGTCATTCTATGGCTCGTTTTATACCCCTACGTCCTAAGAAGGCTGAAGCTGTAAAGCAACAACTCTCTAGTATTCATCCTAAAGCTCTTTTGTTGATGTCTAAGACAAAGAAGCTCTCAGTTCGTGAGCTGGAACATATCGATCTGAATAGGATTTATACAATCTTTTTTTTATGAGAAACTGACCTTAGAACTTCTCGTAGAAATGACAATGAATCCTTCATTTTTCATTTGTTAGCAGAAGAAGATCAATTTTCGACAAAACAATGTAGTTATTACATGTGGAGGCAGCGGTTTTCCATGGAAAATGAGTGTAGGTTTGAGAAGAGGAAAGATGTTAGGAAATGGGCTATTACATTAGCTTTTCCGATGGGAGAGCGACTTACAAAAGAAATATGGTGGCTGTAAGTATCTATGATTTTCTTCCGACGAAAATTGTAATAGGATTTCCATTTATAATACAGGCATATTTTTTACTGGTTTCGTCAAGAGAAAGTATCACTTTCAATAACAAGTGGAACCAAGCAATCCTTTGTTGTGTTCTATTAGCCTTTTGTTCAGCATTTCTTGCTCTGATAAGTGGTAATTCACCTCTATCATCAAAAACTTGGGTCTATAGGTACCTTCCCTTTCATATTCCTCATTATCCACAGCTAACACAAGCTAGAGATGCCATTCAGACCCAATTGAAAGCTGAGGAAGTGGTTTTATGTGACGTCAGCTTTGGGAATAAATGGTTATGTAAACCAAACGAAGCTCGGACAATACTCCCTGATTTTAAACGCATTCTGGAGAAAGTAAGAGGACAAGTTCATCAAAGAGACTTCATTCATCTATATTCTCGTAATGTACACATAGTCCATCCTTATCTTGATAAACAAGAGTTTTGTAATAGGTTGAATTCTTTGGGCATGGTTATCTCCCTGTATTCAGTTGTCTAATTGGTTGACAAGCTTTCCTAAAAATTTGTACGTTGAACTTCTTTGTTTTATTGCTGAAAATTGGAAGGGATTATTAAAGTCACCTGCAAAAAGCTCCTTTGTTGAAATATGTAAGTTCTTCCAACAACATAGATTTGGCTAGTGTATCAAATGCTACTATCCACACCAGAATTTATCTTTCGTCAAAGGAGTCACACATATTGTGGCTGACCAAATGGTCTGGGGAGATTGGAAGTGCCGCCAAAGATTATTCCATGCCTGAATCTACCCAGAAGGCAATTATAATTTTAGATCCTAGAGAATGCCTAAATCTACCCAGAAGGCAATTATAAATTTAGATCCTCGAGAAGGTGAGAAACTGTATGAGTAGTTGAATTAGTATCCTAAAATTATAGAGCTTTCTATCTCAAAGTTTGTTGAGCGGCTCCTAGATGTAGTATCAGACTCAACAAACAGTAAACTTGTTATCACCACTGCACATTTTTTGCACTATTCATCTGCAAATAACTACGTCTGGCTTGAAGAGCTTACCAGTCTTTGCAAGAATATTCCCATAGTAGATGAAGGTGGAAAAATCATTAGGGTATGAGGCTCTCTGAAGTTTCTCCAGCTTGCATCCACAAGTAATTGGGCCAAGTTAATTGGGCCAAGGTGTCCCTGAATGGCCCCGGGGTGCCCAACTAGAATGCTTGTAGAACTCGAACCGTGGCTCGGTTTGCGAATCCGTCGATTCCGGTGGGTTTGGGACGCCGTGGTTCAGTGAGGGGACCCCCCACAATGTCCCTAGAAGTCCCGGAAGTGGTGCCAATGGGCCATCTCCGGAGCTAGGGTTTTGTTCAGTGAGGGCCATTCCAAATTCGCTCAAGGGGGCCATTTCTCGTCCGGAGGCCCCCAGGCATGCATGGCCACCATGGACAGGTCCACAATGGCCACATGGACCTGTTGTAGGCGACGGAATCCAATTTCGCTCGTCGGTTTGGGTTCCGTGGCCCCGAAGCAAATCCTCCAAGTGTCCCTGAATGGCCCCGGGGTGCCCGACTAGAATTCCCGTAGCACCCAAACCGTGGCTCAGTTCGCTAATCCGTCGATTCCGGTGGGTCTGGGGCACCGGGTTTCAGCTGGGGGGCCCCCCATAGCATCCCTCGAAGTCCCAGAAGCAGTGCGAATGGTCCATCTCCGGAGCTAGGGTTTTGCTCAGTGAGGGCCATTCCAAATGCGCTCAAGGGGGCCATTTCTCGTCCAGATGCCCTCGGGCGTGTGTGGCCACCGTGGATAGGTCCACAATGGCCACGTGGACCTATTGGAGGTGATGGAATCCAAGTCCGATCACCGGTTTGGGTTCCGTGGCACCGGGGAAAATCCTCCAAGTGTCCCTGAATGGCCCCGGGGTGCCCGACAAGAATGCCCGTAGCACCCAAATCGTGGCTCGGTTTGTGAATCCATTGATTTCGGTGGGTTTAGGACGTCGGGTTTCAGCTAGGGGACCCCCCACTGTGTCCCTCAAAGACCTGGAAACAGTGCCAATGGGCCATCTCTGGAGCTAGGGTTTTTGCACCCATTCAGGGACACTTGGAGGATTTGCTCCGGGGCCACGGAACCCAAACCGGTGAGTGGACTTGGATTTCGTTGCCTCCCACAAGTCCACATGGCCATTATGGACCTGTCCATAGTGGCCATGCATGCCCAGGGGCCTCTGGACAAGAAATGGCCCCGTTGAGCGAATTTGGAATGGCCCTCACTGAGCAAAACCCTAGCTCTGGAGATGGCCCATTGGCACCGCTTCCTGGTCTTTGAGGGATGTTGTGGGGGGTCCCATAGCTGAAACCCGGTATCCCGGACCCACCAGAATCGACGGATTCACGAACCGAGACACGATTCGAGCGCTACGGGCATTCTAGTCGGGAACCCTGGGGCTATTTAGGGACACTTGAAGGATTTTCCCAGGGGCCACGGAACCCAAACCGACAAGAGAAATTGGATTTCGTCACCTCCCACAGGTCCACATGGCCATTGTGGACCTGTCCATGGTGGCCATGCATGCCTGGGGGCATCCGGACGAGAAATTCCCCCCTTGAGCAGATTTGGAATGGCCCTCATTGAGCAAAACCCTATCTCTGGAGATGGCTCATTGGCACCGCTTCCGCGTCTTCGAGGGATGATATGGGGGGTCCCCTGGCTGAAACTTGGCGTCCCAAACCCACCAAAATCGACGGATTCGTGAACCGAGCCACGATTCGGGTGCTATGGGCATTCTAGTTGGGCATCCCGGGGCCACGAAACCCTAACCGACGAGCGAACTTAGATTTCGTTGCCTCCCACAGCTCCACATGGTTATTGTGGACCTGTCCACGATGTCCAAGCACACCCAGGGGCATCCGGACGAGAAATGGCCCCTTTGAGGAAATTTGGAATGGCCCTCACTGAACAAAACCCTAGCTCCGGAGATGGCCCATTGGAACCACTTCCGGGACTTCGAGGGATGCTGTGGGGGGACCCCTAGCTGAAACCCGGCGTCCCGAACCCACCAAAATCGATGGATTCACGAACTAAGCCATGGTTCAGGTGCTACAGGAATTCTAGTCGGGCACCCCAGGGCCATTCAGGGACACTTGGAGGATTCTACTTTGAATTGTGTTTGGTGATAAAGGATTTTACTATGGATTGTGTTTGGTGACATTTATGGATACCCCCAAGGAACATATTGAAAAGATCAGGAAAGACAAGTTCTGTGTTGGGGAAAAAGAAAATGCAAGCTCAGTGAGGGAGTGTTCAATTTTTGCACATTGGGGTCAAATTTGCAAAATCGTCCACCGGGCACTTGTGGCTACCGTTTCTAGCCGGAATCTCCCTGGATACACCTGCATGTCTCCCTGAAACCTGGTTTTGTTGCACGGTTGGAGTTCTATGCCCCCGGCAGGTATCCAGCAGGTGTCTCTGAAGGCCTTTTGGATGCGATACGGAACGAGCCATAGAATGACGACCATGGCTCCGATCGATGAACCGTTGAGTCCATTGGATTCAAGACATCAGGATAGTGCTAGGGGTTCCCCTCTCCTCCGGTCTCGTGGACCGGGTGTCACCTTGCAGGTCCATCTTGGAAACTAGGGTTTTGCTTAGTGAGGGAGTGGGCAATTTTTGCACATTGGGGTCAAATTTGCAAAATCATCCACCGGGCACTTGTGGCTAGCATTCCCAACCGAAACCTCCCTGGACACACCTACATGTCTCCCCGGAACCCAGTTTTGTTGCACAATTGGAGTTCTATGCCCCCGGCAGGTATCCATTAGGTGCCCCTAAAGGCCTTTTGGATGTGAGACAGAACAAGCCATAGAATGACAATCATGGCTCCGATCGACAAACTTTCGACTCCGTTGGATTCGGGACGTCGGGATAGTGCTAGGGGTGCCCCTCTCCTCTGGTCCTGTGGCCCGGGTGTCACTTTGTAGGTCCATCTTGGAAACTAGGGTTTTGCTCAGTGAGGGAGTGTGCAATTTTGGCACATTGGGGTCAGATTTGCAAAATCATCCACCGGGCACTTGTGGCTAGCGTTCCTAGCTAGAACCTCCCTAGACCCACCTGCATGTCTCCCCAGAACCCGTTTGTTTTGCACGGTTGGAGTTCTATGCCCCTGGTAGGTATCCAGCAGGTGTCCCTGAAGGCCTTTTGGATGCAAGACGGAACAAGCCATAGAATGATGACCATGGCTCCAATCGACGAACCGTTGAATTCGTTGGATTCGGGACGTCGGTATAGTGCTAGGGGTGCCCCTCTCCTCTAGTCTCGTGGCTCGGTTGTCACCTTGTAGGTCCATCTTGGAAACTAGGGTTTTGCTCAGTGAGGGAGTGTGCAATTTTTGCACATTGGGGTCATATTTGCAAAGTCGTCCACTGGGCACTTGTGGCTAGCGTTCCCAGTCGGAACCTCCCTAGACACACCTGCATGTCTCCCCATAAACCGGTTTTGTTGCACGGTTGGATTTCTATGCCCCCGGCAGGTATCTAGCAGGTGTCCCTGAAGGCCTTTCGGATGCGAGACAGAAGGAGCCATAGAATAACGACCGTGGCTCTGATCGACGAACCGTCGACTCCATTGGATTTAGGATGTTGGTATAGTGCTAGGGGTGCCCCTCTCCTCTGGTCCTATAGCTCGAGTGTCACCTTGTAGGTGCATCTCGGAAACTAGGGTTTTTCTCAGTGAGGGAGTGTGCAATTTTTGCACATTGGGGTCAGATTTTCAAAATCCTCCACCGGGCACTTGTGGCTAGCGTTTCCAGCCGGAACCTCCCTGGACACACCTGCATGTGTCCCTAGAACCTAGTTTTGTTGCATGGTTGGAGTTCTATGCCCCCGGTAGGTATCCAGCAGGTGTCCATGAAGGCCTTCTGGATGCGAGACAGGACGAGCCATAGAATGACGAC